>CM047005.1:81512405-82797539 GCA_025698465.1 Gossypium longicalyx | reverse complement strand
GGGACCATAATTAAATAAAACCAAAAAAATGAATGTTTATTTATTTAAACAAGTCCATATACATAGCCCAAAAATTAAAATCCAAGAGCTCAAATATCTAAACCATGACCGGTTATAACCCAATACTATAGCCCACTAACCTACTAACCCATTAGCCCAACTGAATAGTCAAACTACCCATTACACTTGTTTACAGCTGTAAAGAAACCTACAATTACCCTATACCCGTTTACACCTCGGCACCTAAGCCTACCTTGACCCAATTCGATGCAAGGCCGAGAAAGGCCTAAAGCCTAAAATCGGATTAGGAAATCCTAGGGTTTCCCGGAAGCACTAGCACAATAATCAGCCCAAGAGTCGTGCCTCTTCAAATCCCGTTGTTTCAATACCACCCTTCATCGGTGCCGTGATTCGAACCGTGTTATGCCGTAAATCGACGCATAAATCAACGTCGGTAGCCTATTCTCCTCGATCACTGCAAAAATGGAAAGAAAAGCAGTTAAACGAAACAAATATGGCGGGAATATTTTTAAACATGTAAAAATGCTATGTACAAGGGCTATAAAGCTCGAATCGATGATGTAAAAAAGAGATTTTTTTTTTTTGGAAGATATACAAAAATATATAAAAAGAAATCAAAAGAGTTAAGCGAGGAACGTAGAGTGATACTTTTAATTTTCTTTTTCATTGTTTATTCTCTTCTTTGATGCAACATATAGTAAAAATACATAAAAAAAGATAGTAAAGAAGTTACCCTTTCGTTTCACCTAAAAACGAACTTTGAAAGCCCTAACCGTCGGGGCGCGGTGGCTCGGATGGTGGCGCGTGAAGCGCTTGTTTCCAAGCGGTGGAGCTCGGAGGACGAGCCAGACGGCCACCGGCGAGCTCGAGAGAATTTTAAAGTTTTTTTTTCTTTTTATTCAATGAATGTTTTAAAATGAAGGTTTAAATTTTTATTTTTATAACATCAAGAAAACGACGTCGTTTTAGCTTAATTCAATAAAGCACAAAACGACATCGTTTCTTTAGACCAGATCCGCATGTTGACGATTACCCGGGGAGGATCGCGTGTTTTTGAAGATTAAGTTAATTACTCAATTGGTCCTTCCACATTTTTAATATTTATAATTTCATTTTATTTATTTATTTATTTAGCTCTAATGTTTTAATTTTGTTTCAATTTAGTCTTTACTGAGAGATTTTAAAAACAGTATTTGGGAAACGTGCCGTTTTGGGATTAGGGCTAAATTGCCTAGTGAGTCTCTCCGAATTTAACGCGCATTTCAATCAAAGTTGGAATTTTTATTATTTTGCAAATAAACCACTGATTTCTTAATTAAATTCAATTTTAATCCTTTTTATTTTATATTATTTTTAAAAAAATATTGGTTATATAAAATAGTATATATTATTCATTAGATTATTATTATACATTTTTATATTATTATTATATGTAGAATATTTATTATATTATTATTATTATTTTATATATCCCTTATCATATTATATTTCATTATATTCTATTTATATATATTTGTTACATATTATATTTTACTATATATCATAATATTTTTATATATTATATTATATACATTATATTATATAATTTTATATTATATAATTTATATTTTATATATATTTTATTTGTAAATTATGTTATACACTATATATTATACTATATTTCCTTACATTACTTTTTTTATTATAAAATATATATTATTTTATTACTTATGAATTATATACATTCTTAAATTTTTTAAATAAATGTTATATCAATATTTAGCACATTATTAAGGTATTATACCTATAATATGCTTATTTGGTACCAATTTTGGGCGTTGCATAAGGGTGCTAATCCTTCCTCGAATGTAACCGACTCCCAAACCTGTTTTCTCGTAATTTCGTAGACCAAAACATTTTATAAAGTGATCCAATCACACTTTAAAAGATTGGTGGCGACTCTGCTTTCGTTTTTTTCAAAAGTCGATCCTCTGTTTTTGAACATTTCCTTTAAAAAATGGTTTCGACATTAAGTATGTGATACATTAAAATACACGAATACCTCTATCCGGATCTTCCACTAGATAGAATATCCTCTCGGTATCATCTATCTAAATATTCCACTAGAGGCGTCAATTCTAGTGTAGAAAGCACTTTGATACAAATTAATAAACAATTAATCAAAAGCATGAACATCAACTTAGATTAGCAATTCATATCACAACCAACCATCAAGCAAATTCAATCTTAATTTCCAAATAGTCATTTTAACAAGCAACCGATAGGTAATAATAAGAATAAGAGTTTAGAATGTTCATTCATAGACGTAGATCAATTCATGTGCAAGAGCTTGAATGTTCTCCTTTTACAAAGCCTCTAGCAAGAAGGAAGAAAATCTCTATATAGAAATGCGATAGGATAATAGTTTATATAGTAATTAAAAACATAATTTCTATCATAAAAAGAAAAATAGAAAATCTACTAACTAAGAAAAATCTATCAAAATGATCTAACTAATGAAAAAGTATGAAAAAGTCTATATATAGAATGCAATCTGATAAAGGTTTATATAATCGATGAACCAAAATGCTATCATACTCCCTACTAAAAATCCTCTTTACAAAGGCTAAGGATTTAAAATGACACCAAAATACCCCTTAAAAACCACTCCAAATACGGGTAGTTACAACTATATTGTCGCAACCATGGGAATTCGTGGTTGTGACAATTCTTGTGGCTGCGACACTAGGGTCTCTGTCTTCAAGGATTCATTCCAAACAATGGAGTCTCTGTCTTCAAATTTGGGTAGTTATGACTACATTATCGTGACCATGGAAATTCATCATCACGGCAATGGTTAATTGTCTAGCCAAAAGTTGCGTTTTAAGTTCCCAATCTATCCTACATAACCATAGAAATTTTATTAAGTATCGATAACTTTTAAAACAGTGAAATAACATGAAAGACACTAATAAATGACTGGAAAACACACATCTATCTCTTAAACACCTAAAACATGAATTGACCCTAAAACAACTCGGCTTTTACTTTAAAACACACTAAATAAAGGGAAAAAGACCTTAATTATAAATGCCAAATTATGCTATGTCACTTAGGCATTAGAGCGGATAACTCCCAAAAGATAGAGACATAGATGTGACTATCTAGACTAGTAGTACATCAAACATGACCCAAATAGAATTAATCCAAGATTCGTTTATGGATTTATTCACTTGTGACATTCATAGTGTGATTTACGTCAATCTTGAGTAAGTGACAAACTATGTGTGTGTGACTTATATGCTTTGATGTATTGAGAGCCTAAGTTTAATTAGTAATAGAGTGAAAGTGGAATATTGGGTATACAACTTCCGTATGACATAACTTCATTTACAATAGTGGAATTCATATCCCAATAAAGGGTAAACGTTATCCTCTTCATCAACATTACATGATAGATCAAAAAGTAACGTGACCACGGGTTATTTGTCTAAAGACGAATGATTTAATCACTATGTGTTAGTAATTGATCTTTTATGAAGGAAGATGTAAGGGTTAGCATGAGATAAAATATGATCATATTGGGATAATGATTTTTATCCCAAAGAGGTTAAAGATATCCTATGAGGGTAACACACATATGACAAGGTCATTAGATGAGCACTTGATAAGTAACTTTGGTAATGGTATATAGTGGGGAGAGCTCATTCATATACTTTAGTGGAATGACTCCATGACTAAATAATATTGTAATAAATAGATGAATAGTTGAAACTTAATTAAAAATATTTTGAGTCCTAATTATACATTTCCAATGGTCCTCTGCTAGCTCAGATATTGTTGATGGTCTACATTTGAGTCGATGATGTGAAAATATGAAAACAATGAATAAGAAAAATGGATCCCATGGATCACTATTCGTAGTAAATGCGTTTCTCACCATGAACAAGAGATGAATTAGGAATAAATTAATATCTTTGAGTTATTATTTAATTGAATGGTATATAAAAAAATGAAGTTCAAGTTGAAATTAAATTAATTAGTTATCACGATTTCATAAGAACAATTTAATTAAATTTATTTACTCATTGATTCTAATATGATAAAGTTGTTATGTCTTCAACAAGATCAGAATGGGGTAAACCACGCCATTAGTCACTATAAAGAGGGTCTGTTCTAGTCACCCCACAAAGGAAATTGATCAAATTGGCCACACCACCTATTGACCTTGAACCAATTGTTAAATGCAAAAACAGAGTACAATCAAAAGTGATGGTGGAAGTGGGAACTCTAATCAAACTACAATAAAACATAGAAAAAGGGACATCAAAATTTTCTACGTTATTTAATTTCCCTACATCTACAGAGCCTTGCTCAATGAGATGAATCCACTATCTTTGAACTTTATATAACCTGTGATCTTAGTTCTAATACATCCCAATGAAGAATCATCACTTTTATACTTCAAAGACTATATCTCTCACCACTAAATTCTCCTATGAGAATTTAGTTTGTAAAACCATTAACAAAAGGTGTTACTATCTCAAATGCACTTTTACAAAAAAAATGTTCCACAATGAACTGATAAGTGCTCTTGTAACAACCTAGTTTCTAGTAGTGTCAAAAAGGCAGATTTAGGACCCCATTTCTGTAAGCCGAGTCTGTAAATATTTAATAAAGATAGTTATTGAGTTATTATATTGATGAATTGAAATTCGGTTAAGTGATTTAACCAAAATTGTGAGTACTTAAGACTTAGGGACTAAATTGTAAAAGTTTAATTGCTATAGATTTTCAATTAGGATAAGGCTTGGATACTTAGATAGCAATTATCAAAAGGATTAAAATGACAAATAAACCAATTCTAAATGAATGATAGTGAGATATGATCTTAAATGTCATTAACTTAAGTTAATTAAGGATTAAGGTTTAATTAATCATGATTAAGTAAATTAATTAAGATTAGTTAAAATTAAATTAAGTATCTAAATGAAATTTAGTGGGAAAATATGATGAAGTCATCATGTTCCCACAAAAGCCACCATCTACCTTAGAAGTCGTTGATGAAAGCTTAAAAACCTAGTTTTAACATTCAACCATCTTTACAAATAAGTCTCTAGCCATTTTTCTTTTATTTTAATAGATTTTTTTAATCTTGGGAGCTTGATTTAGCTAACCTACAAATAAATTTTATCAATTGGTAAAGTTTTGATAACATGCCATTATTGAGAATTAGATGATTTAAATGTTAAATTGTTAGAAATTAAGCTTAGTTTAAGAAAATTACTAAATTGTAAAGCTCAATTGTTAGTTTCAGTACATTAGAGACCGACTTGAATAAAATTAAAAACTTTCATAAAATCGATTCTAATCCGATGCCCTAAATTGAAAGTTATGCTTATCTCGGTTTTAGGACTCATTTGAATAATTTGCAATATATGTGAAATTTGGTATTTTATTCGATTTGGCTGAAATTTGATAATACGATATGTTTTATGATTACTCATAGCTAACGCACCACATTGAATCGTCAATAGGAGAAAGGAAAGGCAAAAATCATTGATTAGTGACGTGCAAAATTCGAGTTTGTACATTTATGATTTAAGCTCGTTTTAATTGATTACATTTCATGTAAATCGATACAGGAATTTCAAGGTGAGTATTTAGTGATAAATTAAACTATTGAATTGAGCTTGAATTTGAGTTTCTAAAATAGAGGACTAAAATGAATAAATTGTAAAATAACATGAATTGCTTGAACTATGATATGTATTATGGGATTTGAGAGAAGACATATGCTAAGTGATATGAATTGCCTATGTTGTGTTAATAAAATGAGTTGTGAAGGTGAATATGTTTATTGATTGTACTAAATTGTAAATAGAATTGAATACCCTATTAATTAGTTAATGAGTTTGATATAGTTGGGATGCCATAGGATTGGATTGAGTACGAGATTACGCGCTTATGCCTAGGATGCATTTCGTGTGCTAGCTATGAGCTTTGTGTGCTAGGATGTGCTTCGTGTGCCAGTATTCACATACGTGCTAGTTTACACTATTTCAGTTTATTCGGTGATGCACTTTGGTACCAGTTTGGTGTGTTGGTTGGACGATATGAGTATTCATTCGAGTTTGAGTTGAGTTAATAAGGGCTACATATCGAAGTTAGTAAATGATTTGGATAAGGTAATATTTAATACTATTTAGCTAAACTTTTAGCTATGTGAATTGAAATAAAGAAGACATGGAGTTATATTGTGATTCTAACTAAAAATGAGCCTTGAGGGCTTAAATGAATTCGAATGAGTCACCGATTCGGACTGATTCAAAAGTATGAAATTGGAATGAATTGATTGAGTACTAATGGCTAAATAAGTTGAAAGTAGTTATAAATGATGAAATATTGGTAAGGTTGTGTTGGACTTGATATAAGTATGTCTACATATGTAAGTTGATTGTTAAAATTTGCTTGTCACCTTAAATCATGATTTTTTTATTACTATTTGCATAGAAGCATGTTTTCTATTGAATTGAGATGTTAATTCTTGTATTTATATATTGAATCCTAAATGTACCACTAAGCCCAATTACTCAAAGTGTATAGTTTGTTTTCTCCGCTTGCAAGTTCAGTGATTCTCAAGCGCGAGATTTAAAGCTAGCATCTAGACTATCGTTTCTAACCCAACAAAGTTTATATAAAGTGTCTTATTTTGGTCTTTTTGGGCATGTACCTAGGAACATTAGGCTAAAAGTCTCAAATGTTAAGTTACATATGATATGATTTTTATTAATGATTTGAACTTATGTTGAAATGAATTCTAGTTGGTGTGGGATATATATGAATTGGTTGTATGAAAATGTATATATGTGATCTTAAGTCCCTTTTAACTTGTAAACAAGTTGATTTTGGAAGACACAGATTGTCACATTGCAACGATAAACTTCGATGTCACTGCGGAAACAAAACGAGGTTCTTGTGGCGATGCCATTGCTTTGAGGTCACAATGAGCACCAAACAAATATTTACGCCGTGACGAGGAACCATCGGCATTGTGATGTCAACCCAAATTTTTGGAATCCTTACTATTAGGTTCTTTTTCGACCTTGGGTTAGTAAAAGAGCTTTCATAAGCTCGTATAAGATTCGAAAATCATGATGTATCATGTTATACACATGTTTTGGTTATATTTGAATGCTTGACAGCTTTGTAATTTGATCGTAGTTACTCCGAAAATGAATGTGGCACCATATAACTTTGCACCTAGCGATTCGATCGGGTATCGGGTTGTTACATCTCTCAAATACTTAGTACATAAACCTATTCAAGTCTCTCAAATATATAGGATTTTGGAGACTTGCTAACATACTAAAGGTTGACCACAATCCCTTCTAGACAATAACTAAAATAGCTAAATAGAATATTATAATAATGGCCAAAGTAAGTTGGGTTGTTGGAAGATAAGTTTTCAAGTTGTTGGAAGATAAGTTTTCAAGTTTTGTCTCAATCTAGCATCATTAATTCAAGGAATTTGGTACACTCGATCCAATCTGAGCCTTAGGATATGTTTCTCCAAGTGAATTGATCTTCATTGATGGACTTGAATAATCCCACAATATAACACAACCTAAAGATTTGTTTTAATAAATTGACAACTTTCAAATATGGCAAGTTGCTTTCTCTGATGCAATGGTGATTGAAGTGGGCATTTACATTGGCAAATTGCAACAATGTTAAATATTTTCCTCAACACCACTGTTAAATGGTATAAAAAATTTAATGGTGAATTTCTATGTTAGTCACACTAAATTTTAAGTAAACTACTTTTTTTTTTACAATGAAAGGGCACTGAGGCCACTACATCAAATCAAATTGCATAAGAAATTACAAGGTTATAGATATCACTAGAATAATCCATCTAAAAGACAAATTACAACAATTAGACAAATGACCAATTACAAAGAGAATTAGGCACTTTATTACATTCACTATCCACCCATTTAACTTCGAATTTAGAGAAAGAATCAAGCATCTTACGAGCCTCCTTAATACGGTAGCAAAAAATAGTGATATCATCCTTGTGCTTACAAAATTTATTAACGATACAAGCACAATCTGTTTCAGAGATAACCTTGTCAAGATCGAGTGACTGAGCAAGTCGAATACCTTCAAGAAAGGCATCCAATTCCGCCCACTCGTAGTTAACAATCCTGTTAATGAAAACCGCTTTACTAGTGAGAACAAAGCCATCTGAATCTCTAACGATAATTCCCAAGCCCGTTCTATTCGCGTTCACGGATGCATCAACATTTACTTTAATAACACCCACCTGTCATTTTTCCTATTTACAAGTTCTAGGAACCCGGAGAAAGATCGGCCGAATAGAGAAATTATGAATGCTAAAATCACCGTTAAGTTTGCGGGAACTTTCCCAAATCACGCGAGCGTCCTCCTCCTTGCCCTTAAAAAAGGCACTATTTCTGTTGTTCCAAATATTCAGAAAGGTAGTAATGAAGTCCTCTAAAGCTTTTTGTCCAAGAGACGATAGAGTCTTCAATCCAATCAATGCAAAACTCATATTTATTAATCAACAATCTATTATCAAAACTACTAGTAACAAGGACATATTGAGCTTTAAGGTAATCTATTAAAGCATGAATCACCGTTTCATCACCGTCCTTACACCTTGAGCAAACCGGATCAACATTATGTTTAATAGTCGATATCTTAACATTAGTGGGAAGTAATTCATAACGATCCACCATGCAAAAAAATAAAAATTCAGAAAGGACTCTCATCTTCCAAATAAACTTCCAAAAGAACCAATGTGGGCCAAACCCAATGCCTTTAAGTAGTAAGCAAGAATATCCGATTTGGCCATGTAAAGTCCATATACATTATGGAACCAAACCATCCTATCATTCGGTCTATGAGGTAAAATTGAGATGTCACAAATTCGGCTAGTCATAAAATCGTTGTACTGACTCACGCTCACGATCCATGTTCCAACCACCATAATGTGGTAACCAAAAATCTGAGACACAAACTCAGGAAGAGAATCGGTCGAGATATGTATGCAGCATTTCCATCAAGACCCTTAAAGCCCAATTTGTCCTTGTCAAGCCAAATTCTACAACCCTCCCCACATGCCAGCCAAGACCCTTATCAAGAGCTCTTGTAGCCTCCAAAATGCTTGACCAAGTAAAGGAAGGTTTATCAATCTTTTTGGGATGGAATAAATCACCTTCAGAAATATTTCAAGCTAAGAACACGGAAGCAAAAAGTGTCCCTATGCAGACGAGCCTCTATACTTGCCACCAAGTAGGCGAAGTTAAATAGCCGAAGGTCTCTAAATCCAATTCCACCCATCCCTTTGATAAACAAAGATTATCCCAAGTGAGCGTAGCCCAACCACGTCCCTTCTCTTTGCTTACCCACCACCAAAGACGAATTTTAGAAGTTATCTCCTCCATCGCACTTCTAGGAGCAAGGAAAGCAGACACAGCGTAAGTAGATAATGATTGTAGAATAGATTTGATAAAAATCTCTTCACCACCATATAAGAAAGCAAGTGTTTAGACCAACCGTTAATCCTATTGGAAAAACGATATGAATGTGCTTAAAAGCTCCTTTTTTTCTTTCCAATAAACAAAGGAAGCCCAAGATAATGATCCAAATTCACCACCACCTACATCCCTAGCTTGTCACTAAAAAGTTTCTTTTGATCCCTCGGCATATTGGGACCAAACCAAACCATTGATTTAGAAAGGTTAATTTTTTTTCCCGGAGACCCTTTCGAAATTGTCTAAGGATCAACCTCCATATTTTTGTTCTTGACGAAGAGAAACACATCATCAATGTAGCAGACCTGGTTTTACCTAAACCGAATAGTAGTTTCAGAACCACAAATTCAAGGTCGTAAAATTATTTTAATATTATTTTTTGTGTTTATAGCATGTAAATATGTATGTGTGAAAATTTTGTAAAATAATTTTAGCGTTTGAGTGCTTAATTTGATGAAACGACTAAATCGCGTAAAATGCAAAAGTTGCATTCCAATTGTTTAAGTGTTTAATTGCTATGGTTTATTAAATGTGAAGCCCTTATGTTGTGAATAGACCATTGATAGTGGGAATTGACTTAAATGGGCATGTATTTTCTGTTTATTAATGTTTTAAACCAATGTCAAATTATGTTGTGAATAGACCATTGATAGTGGGAATGGAATTAAATGGGCATGTATTTGCTGTTTATTAATGTTTTAAACCAATGTCAAATTGGTAAATTAGTAATTAACTTATGTTTTAATAAAACAAAACATAAAGCTATCTTTATGTTTATATTTTATGGCCGAATAAAGCAAAGAAGAAAGCTAAAATAGGGTTTGAAATTTTGACACTTGCATAGCTTGATTGATGTATGTTTTGAGCTCGGTTTTTTATGAGTTTTACGTTTTTGTGATTGTTTCTTAGTAATCTAGCTAGCTCGTATCTTAATTTTTGAATTTTTTCATGATTTTGTAAAGTGTCATTGATGAATGTTTGAGCTTTTGAATGATTGATGATGAAATATGAAAGCTTGATGATAGATTTTAAAGTTTTGTTAAGTGATTTTAGCTAAAAATGCATTTTAGGGATTTAATTGTTAAAAGTGTAAATTGGGTGGATAAAATGTGAAATAAATGAAAGATTTGGGCTGCTAGGGCTCCCTATGAAATTCGGCTAACATGTAATTGGATTGAATTGTGTGAAATTTGTGTATTTTTTAAATAAGGACTAAATTGAATAAATATGAAACTTTAGGGGCTAAAGTGTAAAAAATGACCAAATAGGTATTTTTGGACGAAATTGAATGAATAAGTGATTAAATGAGTTAATTTTGAATTTTTATAGATCAAGAAAGAAAGAAATCAGATTTAGTTCGGGGGAAATCGAAAGCTATCGAGTAATCGATCCGATTAAATCAATTAAGTACGAGGTAAGTTCGTATGTGATAATTTCATTATAATTGTATGTTATATGCTTTGGTATTGCATAAAATGTGATTATGAGATTACATATAATGTTTGAATTGTGAATACGACTATACGGATGTGTTCGACGATGAAATCGACAAGTGAAACTTCCTGGTTGAACCTTAGGAATAGTTAGGATGTTAATGACATGGCATTAGGTTAATGTATTGGCTTCAGGCCATGATATCTCTTGGGTGTGAATAATACCTTGATTTGGCTACGGGCCATGGTATAGGTATTAAGAGAGGAGTTACCTTGATTTGGCTATATGTAAGTTGATGGTTATAATTTGCTTGTCGCCTTAGATCATGAAATTTTTTTATTGATATGTGCATATAAGCATGTTTTCTATTGAATTGTAATGTTAATTCTTGTAATTCTATATTGGATCCTAAATGTACCATTGAGCCCTATTACTCAGTGTAGAGTTTGTTTTCTTCGTACGCAAGTTTAGGTGATTTTTGAAGCCTCGAGATTTGAAGCCAGCATCCAGACTATCATTTCCAACCCAACAAATTTTGTATAAAGTGACTCATTTTGGTCTTTTGGGCATGTACCCAGGAACCTTAGGCTAAAAGTCTCAAATGTTAAGTTATATATGATATGATATTTTGTTAATGATTTGAACTTGTATTGAAATGAATTCTAGTTGGTGTAGGATATATATGAATTGGTTGTATGAAAATGCATATATGTGATTTTAGGTCTCTTTTAACTTGTAAACAAGTTGATTTTGGAAGAAATAAATCGTCACGTTGCGATGATGAACTTCTGACTTCGTGACGAGAAACAAAGCAAGGTTCTTGTGGTGACACCGTTGCTTTGAAGTCACGACAAGCACCAAACAGAGATTTGTGTCGCGACAAGGAACCCCTGGCATTGTGATGTCAACCCAAAATTTTGGAATCCTTACAATTAGGTTCTTTTTCGACCTTGGGTTAACAAAAGAGCTTTCATAAACTCGTATAAGATTCAAAAATGATGATGTATCGTGTTATACACATGTTTTAGTTATATTTGAATGTTTAACAATTTGTATAATTTGATCGTAATTGATACAAAATTTGAATGTTTAGCAAATCTTGATACAAAATGCAAGATGAAAAAGCTTAACATGGAAACATAAGTCACTAGTTCTTAACATTGCAAGTAGACAAGCAAACTAGAAACCATGCCATAACCATCAGATCAGGCACATTATTAATAAAAACACACATTATTTAGAACAAAACAATCACAACTTCTTATGATTGAAGAAATTTATTCCTATATATTTAAATGAACTAATTGTTGTCCCACCAAAATTTGGATTGGAGATAGGTAACAATATTCTTGTCCAACTGGAAGGCCCTAGTGAGAACATCAGGATTAATGGGAGGGTTAGAGCCAAATACTGCATTTGCAATCGTGATAACTCCTGGATTTTGGCTGCTGAGACCAGCAAATGCAACTGCTTTGGTATTACCGATATTGAATTGGAAGTGGATGAGACCGACAGGGAAAACAAACACATCACCAGGGTTTAGGACTTTGGTGATGAGGCGGTTATCTGTGTTGGATGTAACGAAACCGACATAAAGTGTGCCTTCCAAAACCACAAGGATCTCCGTTGCACGAGGGTGCGTGTGAGGAGGGTTTAGGCCACCATATGGAGCATAGTCAATTCGGACTAGAGATATGCCGAGAGTGTTAAGTCCCGGTATTTGTGCCACATTGATGTGAGTCACAGATTGATCCAACCGGATTTGAGGTGTTTCTAGGGATATTAAGCCCTGAATAGTAGAAGTCTTGTGCATTGGCAAGCTTTGGGTCCTTGCAGAACTTTCCATTTACAAACACTGCATGAAATAAAGTAAGGTTAGTCTATCGTGAATCCATGCAAAATATGAATTCTTATGAAGAAATTGTTACTTCAGATAAAAGGCTCTAGCGTCTTGCATAATTATGGACTTAAAGATACTAGTCAACAAGAGAGTACTGAGAAAAATAGCGTACCACCATTCTTGGTGTCATTGATGGCTACACAGAAATCTTGCAGGGGGCTGGGATCAGAAGCTGAGGCTAATAAGGAACTGAAGGCCAAGATGGCAAAAGCTGCAACGAAAAGTTGAAGTCGTTTCATCATAATTGATGTGCAAGCACGAAATGTATGCTACTACATGGGAGAGGGTGGGAAATCCTGCATGGCAAACAGGTCTATATATGGGCATTGAAACAAAAGAACTCGTCCTGATTTGCCTTTCATCAAGTACGTGAAGACTAGGCGTTTGTCTTCAGAATTAGTCATTTCTTATTAGGAGGTGAATCATCCTTCAACCACTACACTTTCTAGTTCTGTTCTCCTCGTACATCATTTCAATATATGTCGTGGAATTGGTCTTAATTCACTCACAGTTCTAAACATTTTCTTATTCAGGCTTTGACTTTTCCTTCTCAGACTAAAGTTGATGGGGAAAAGGAGGTGCTGAAAATACATTATTATCTTATAATTTGCTAGTGGCAAGAAAGTTTTCTTGTAAAATACTTCTTTCAAATATATATATATTGCCTCAAATATGAACTCAAAAATAATTCCATCTGGCCTTAGGCAAACAAATATATATATGTAATTTTTTATTCAAATAGTGGGAATAATTTAATTTAGATTTGGAGTTGCTGCAAGCGGCCGGCAGTTTTGTATGTAAAACTAAACTCGGTCATTCTTTTAGTTAGCATGATCAAGGAAATGCTATGGAGACAAAAACTTAAGCTTGATTAAAGGCTTCTGATTTTGTCTGTAATCAACATGTTATACGATCTCAGTTGACATAGTCTATTCTGGCATGTTCATTTGTTCTGACATCTGTGCTTATCACATCCACAACATTGTCAATTTCTTGCAAGTTCAATGAAGCATGCATGCAAGAGCGAAACTTTCAAGTCTGTTGATCACTTCAATTACCCAAAAATGAGCTTTGAATTAATCATTGATCCAATTAGTTGCCAACTTTGTAATAAAATATTTTTAAGTCTAATTAATGACTTGAATTTTTCCTAGTACAGAAAAGTAAACTTCAAGGCTTCAGTTATCTCACAGACTTCGAATCATATTAGTTTGAGTGATCACACCGCTTTGTTTAATACAAGTTTATTGCTAGTCAGCAACGCCATGAACTAACAGGTACGATATGATGCAATAGCAAAGAGTTTGATATATTAAGAAAGTGGTAAATTTGGTGTAGGCTTATCCAATGTTGTCCAAAATCGAATATACAGACTTTACCCAGTCAAAATCAAGTGATTAGGTATATGATATATTCCAATTCTGGATTAAATCATATTAGGCATGTTTGGCTTTCCCTATGGTGTTTTGAGTGGCTAATGAGATAGCTCACTCTTTGGCAAAAGCAACATGCTTTAGGGGTGTCATGTTTTCTATTTTCTAGTAGTGATGGAGTGGTTCTTTTATTGTTCGTGTAATCTATTATAATCTGGTTTATGTAATCCAATGTTGCTTTTTAAGGTGTGTCGAACTGCATTGTTCGATTTGTGGAGTAATATATGATAATTAAGAAAATTACCTTTCAAAGAAAAAATTGTATATTTAAAGGATAAAAAAAAATATTACTTGCTTATGTTCCTATAGTCGAACTTCACGCAGGATTGACCTAACCTTGCATTCCAAATAGAAACTTCTTGCACCAATTATGCTCGTACTTGCTTATGTTCCAATAGTTGAATCAGCTAAGGAATGGTTGTCGCTAAAGTGCTCAACAATTTTTCCTCTTAAGTGGCATACGGGTACATAACAAATATAGCTTAAAACACAAGAAAAGAACAAGTCAAATCATTAAGGAAACTATTTAAAAACAAAAAAATAATAAAAGTATATATAAATTTAAAAACAATTTAAAAATAAAAGATAAAAAGATTTTTAAAAACTATTTTAAAAACATAAGAAATGCTAAAATTTAATGTTATTTAAACTAGACCGGATCGATTGGGTCAAGAACTAGCTAGACTATCGATCCGATGAGAGGTAAAAACTAGTTGACTGCGAGTTAGTATGAACTGGTTAAACCGGGCTAAAAAAATCAGCTGAACTGGAGGTTGATTCGTTTTTATTTTTTATTTTTTCAATAATTTATTTGCTTTGAATCGATCGGATTAGTTGTTCTGGAAATCACTTGGCTAGGCCAATTAGAAATCAGTTCAAACGATTATTTAGCTTCGGTTCAAGCAGATCCATACCAATTTTAAGTCAACTGATTTTTACGTCTTGTCGGCCTAATACCCAACCGGTTCCCACTCCGACCAGTCGGTCCAGTCCAATTTAGATAACATTAAATTTTAAATTTTTTATATTTAATATCATTTGAAAGAGCTTTATTTTTTTTTTTGAATTTTTATATTTAAAATGCATTGAATCTACAGTGCTACCATAAAAAATGAAAATTGAAAACAAATTGAAAACAAAAAACAAAGAAAGTAAAAATAGCAATAACGAAAACAATAAATTTCATTACTTAACAAAGAAGCTCACAGCAACATAAGCAAATACTTTTTATATTTATTCTTTCCAAAAAAAAAAAATTATTATTGTAGAAAAGGAAACAAGTCAAAGATTATTGCAAACAAATTGTGAATTTGAATCCAAATTGAATTATATTTGGGCGACTTAATTGTTAGCCCACCAGAATTTTGATTGAAGATTTTTCACCACATTCTTGTCCAATTGGAAAGCCTTGACGAGAACATCGGGATTGATGGGTGGATTTGATCCAAACACTGCATTGGCTACGGTAATAACACCAGGATTCTGGCTACTCAAAGCAGCGAAGGCAACGGCATTGGTTTTCCCCACATTGAATTGAAAGTGAATGAGACCAATTGGGAAAACAAATACATCTCCAGGGTATAAGACCTTGGTAATGAGACGATTATCGGTGTTGGATGTCACGAAGCCAACGTAGAGTGTGCCCTCCACAACGACTAGGATTTCGGTGGCACGAGGGTGAGTATGAGGGGGGTTTAGGCCACCATTCGGTGCGTAATCAATTCGAACCAATGAGATGCCAAGAGTGTTAAGCCCTGGTATTTGAGCAACATTAACTGGAGTAATGATCGATCCCCTAATTGGATTTGATGTGTTTCTGGGGATGTTGAGCCCTGAATAGTAAAAGTCTTGTGCTTTAGCAAGCTTTGGGTCCTTGCAGAACTTCCCATTAACAAACACTGGAGATGAGAAGAAGAATGTTATTTTCATGTACAATGCCATGAAGAGATTGTAGAATGTTTTATTTGAAGGTCAAGTTTAAGAAGAAGAGATAAAAAACAAAACTTACCAGCATCCTTGGGGTCATTGATGGCTACGCAGAAATCTTGGAGAGGACTAGGATCAGATGCATAGGCAAATGGGGAAGCCAGAGCCAAGAGACAAAATACTAGGATGAAATGGGCAGTTTTCATTGTGATAAATGGAATTTTGATTGCTTTGGAGAGGATGAGGAACTCTGCTGCAGAACATGACTATTTATACATTACAGTCTTTGAGCTAGTCTATGTTTTTCCATTTCTGATGAATTGTTCTTCAACTACTACCCTTGTCTCTTCCCACTTCCAATGCTTACATCAGTATCTTTGTCATGGAAGTAGTCAAATCTGTAATTAAATTATGTCTTTTGTAGTACTTAATACAACTTGATCCATTCGAACGTTGACTTTAGGAGATATCCAAGGTTGCTAAGGATGCGGGCAGGCAACCCTGTTCATGCAAGATACAATGAAAATAATGTTAACAATAATCCTAGTTGGAAACATTTTGCCATTTGGCAGTGTTTAAACATAAAGTGCCAGCAGCTGGGCTTGGTTAAAGTGTGAAAGAGACTGCCATTGTGGGTTGAGGGAGATTAACTATTGAAACCTTTGATATGATCTTTATTCCTCATTATCATCTCCTTTTGCAATTAGTGATCTCAATTTTATTTTATTTTTTAAAAAAAAAAATTAGAGAAACTGTTTTTCCAGGCCGGCTTATTAACCAGCTTCAACATCTATTAATTAATTCAAATAAAACTGATTGATTAAGTAAGAAGTATTCGCAAGAAAAGCGCCTCGGAGTGATTCAATACTTTTGGTTTTATATCTCTCTGAATATACACGTGCATGGACATCTTCATAAAAGCCCGGTTGCATTAAATGTAATCTGCATATAGTTTTCACCGTTCTATGGATATATAGGAGCACTGCAACTTTGAAATAGAGGCTTATCAATTGTATATATATATACACACATTCAAAGTCAGTAGAGTAGTTAAGACGACATTGGGTATGTAAAAACGACCAGTTCGACGAGGTTGAAGGTGTAGAGTAGTTGAAGAATGATTCCTTCAGATTTCTTTTAAAACCAGTAATCACTTCAGACTTGGCAAACCTCTTTTTTTATTTTCCTTTTTAAAATGGAATTGTTAAAGAAATAAAATGACAATGGACCTGTTCAGTGACTACTATCTATAAATGGACATGCTTTGAAACCAGATTTCTCACCCCTCATAAAGCAACAAATCCTAGAAGCTCAATTTGATCAGGTTCAGGACTGTTGCTTACAACAATGAAAGATGTTCAATTCCTTGTAGCATTTGCCCTCTTGGCTTTGGCTTCCAAACTTGTCTCAGCGTCAGATCCCAGCCCTCTTCAGGATTTCTGTGTAGCAATTAATGATACTAAAGACGGTGGTGTGTTCTTTAATTCTTTGAAATTTCATCTTTGCAATATATTCGTTTTGACTCTGAAAAGTGGAGAAATATAGCAAGTACAAGTATTGGACAAGTGTCCAAGTAGTAAACTCTTTTCTTTCCATGTATGCAGTTTTCGTTAATGGCAAGTTCTGCAAGGACCCCAAGCTTGCAACCGCAGAAGACTTCTTCCTGCCTGGCCTCAACATTCCTGGAAATACATCGAACCAAGTAGGATCAATGGTCACTCTAGCCAATGTTCAACAAATACCTGGACTTAACACTCTCGGCATATCTCTTGTTCGAATTGACTATGCACCTTACGGTGGCCTAAACCCTCCTCACACTCACCCTCGTGCCACCGAAATTCTAGTCGTTGTGGAGGGCACACTTTCCGTCGGCTTTGTCACATCGAACACGGATAACCGTCTCTTCACCAAAGTCCTTTACCCCGGAGATGTATTCGTTTTCCCCGAAGGTATGATTCACTTCCAGTTCAACATAGGGAGTACGAATGCGGTTGCCTTTGCTTTGCTCTCGAGCCAAAATCCGGGGTGATCACCATTGCAAATGCGAGTGTTTGGCTCGACCCGCCATCAATCCTGATGTTCTTGCCAAGGCCTTCCAGCTGGATCAAAATATCGTTAAACAACTTCAGTCCCGATTCTGGTGGGACAACAACTAGGGGATACTTCTAAACCCCATGAACCTTACTTAGTAGCTAATTGTTTGGATGATGTTTAACTTGTTTTTCACCTTGAATTTAGTTGAAAGAAAAATAAAAAAAGATAAAATAGATTTCTCATGTACCTTAGCTTATTGTAACCTCTCCTAATATTATTTTCGTCATATCTTGCAATTACAATTTATTTTTAGTTTGAAGTTTGGATTTCAGACCTTCCTTTAGGGAAATGAATGAATCACTACGATTGATTCTTATATTAATTTTTTGTTGGTTTTTTTTTCCAACTACTGTTTACAAACAAAATTCAAGAATCATCTATACACCCTTCAAAATTATATAAACCCTTTGCAATTTCTCTGCCTTTTTCCTCTCCCCTCAAATTATACATAAATGTAGGTAATAGAGATAGTGAATGAAATCTTTGTTCTTAATTTTTTTTTAAAAAAATTAGTTGTTCAATCTATCTTAATTAAAATAAAATATATTATTATTATTAACATTAATATCTTTATTAAAATAAAATTCTTTAATCCATTATTTTTTATTAAATTAAATATGGACTAGTTTATTCATTATTTCTATATTTAAATTGATAGAACGAGTTGGTTTCTTATGACTTAAAAAAGTTAGTTTATGATAAAATTTAAATTATTTAATTTTTTATTAAAATAAAATTTATATTGATTTTATTACCATTAAAATCAAAATTCTTATTAAATTGAAATTGCTTAATTAATTATATTTATTAAATTAAACATTGACTAATACTTTCTATTAAGTTTTTTCTATATTTAAATAGAATTGAAGTCTTTTATAGTTCCAACTAGCCTATCTCCGTTATATTTATCATCAACAAAGATGTGCTTTCACAATCAAATGGCTAGACATTTTAACTTAGAATAAAGTGAAACACATGAATGAGTTGAATAATATAAAAATTGGTTTGTTATGTCTCTCTAAGTTATTAAATTAAATTAATTCATCATGCACCGATCTAATCCACATCAAAGCCCGCAACTTTGAATGAAATCCCAAACTAGACGTTGTAGGCCACTTTCTATCGAATACCAACTCGTTCTTTGCTAGCCACACCGACCAGCAAACCGCTCCATTCCACCTTTCACCTTTCAAAAAATTTTCTCCAAAGTCCCCCAATGAATTTGCAATGGAAAAAAAGATGCACCACTTTCTCCGGTTCTCTACTGCACCAAGGGTATCCACTCCCCATTTGACTAATCTTCGCACCTCTTCTAATCAGGAACTCCTTAGTAGGAAGTCGATCTATTGAAACTAACCATAGGAAACTTCTCACTCTAAGAGGCACCTTTAACTTTCAAATCTTATCATAAGCGAAACTAATGTCAACCAAACCTTCTTTTATCAATAATTCCATTATTTTCTTTACCAAAAACACCCGGCCCATTGCTATCATGAATCCAAATTAATCTATCCTCCTCCTCAAGTATCAACACCATCTGCTAATGACTTCCTTTAAACGGACGACCATATTCTACTCTTGTAACTCTTGAAGATGTGATGAGATGAAAGTCTCCTAGCCCGACTCTAGCTCTTCAAGTCTAACTGCACTCTACGCATTAAAATAAGCGCATTAAGTCGGTGAAGGCTTAATAAGCACTACAAGAATAAATAGGTAAATGAATCGTAACATAATGTTTAAAATTATTCAATTAATACATGCTTACACACGTACTAAATTCATTCAATTATACCTTGCTTTAACAAAATTTAACTTACCTTTGAATGTTACTAAACTTACCTCAACGCTTTGATTATTCACTTTTGTTCACATTTCTTATCTTTAGCCTATAGTAGACTTTTTCTTATAAATCAAAAAATTGTTGGTCTTTCTCTAATGAAGAACTCTTTCTTTGACTGGTTACCAGAGTAAAAATAATGTAATGGAAGAGAAAGGAAGAACCCCCACAATAATAACCTTACTTACAAAGCTCACAGCTCTCACAATAACTTACACATGGCTACATGCAAAGCTAACTCACCACATTAATGTGACCAACATAGTAATTTCTAGGAAAATTCCTCCATAATTATTCGTTGCACTTTAGTTAATTTACAACTAGATCTTAACAAAAACCCAAATAAAATTGTACAGAAAACACATGATCAAACAAAAAATTATCAGGTCCACAACTCAACAATCCACCATTGGCGTTCCCAAAAAATATGGGGAAATTTTGCACTCGCACACCCCTGACAGTTCCACAAGAAAACAGAAAAATGCAAATCCATATAGAATAAAAGGCGAAGAAAAACCTACCTTTAATGTCGAATGACATCTTCGTTTTCTAGTTGCTTTTCAACCACTTTCAGTTCTCCTATATCACCTTTCTTTCCAATCTGAGAAGAGATAAGTTCAACCATGTTGTTGACCGATTTTGATAGGGGCACTCGAGAGCTGCTTGACATCTTGAAATGGCTCCCCCAATCCCGTTTTGTCTTATTAAGCTTTCTTCCCTTTCTTCCAGCACTGACTTTTCCTCTAGCGATCTGCCTTTTAGAAGTCAAATCATCGTTGCCCAACACTTTTGCTTGGTCATCGTCCGCTGACTCAAACAGAGTTGGGTGATTGTTTTCCTTAAAAACAGTTATCGACTGCTTTGCTGGGTCAAGTACACCTTCTTTCAATGTCACTACAACCTCCAATAGAGCTTTAAAAGTCGATTAAAGTGACTAATTGTCACGAGAGCTATTACCTTCAAAAGGCCGATCTCTAGTCGCATTGCTAAACTTACGGATCTTTTCTAGAAACTACGTGAAATGAAAGAAGTGGACGCATCTTAGGTTCATGATCCTTCATTGTCCTTCTTCCATGATTGAAACCCTTGACTTGTAAAAGTGTTTCAATGACACCCAAATGATGCGACATTCTTAGTTGGTGAAAACTCAAGTCAATCCGAGAATAACTTGTACTGAGATGGGAGAAATTAGCGTCCATTCTTGTCAATATACTGAGGAGATATTGGAGCCTCACTTTGGCGAATCAATTTATATGGCCCAAACTTAATGTAAGCTTGATGGAATTCGTCCTGTTGATTTGGAGGGTAATCCCGAATAGAATTTTAAAGTCCCGGATCATGCTCTAAAGAAAAGGCATAAAACTCATTTGTTTTGACTCTCGACACCTTACGATGATGTTCAAGAACTTGAGAAGACCCGATATCTTGTTCAGGAGTTTGTAAAGACTCAATATCTCGTTCAGGATCTTGGGATTTAAAAGACCAGATATCTTATTTAGGAGCTTGTGAAGGCTCGATATCGCGTTCAGGAGCTTGGGATTGAGAAGACATGATATCTTGTTTAGGAGCTTGAGAATATATGATATTTTATTTTTCTCACTAATAATATAAGGTTGAGGAACCGATTGATCATTATTGCTTTCTGACACCCTTTTTTTTTGAAAAAAAATTCGATCTTTTTGTTGACCATAATTCAATCGAAAAACCTGAAAATTGTAATAATATATTAAAAAACTACACATTAGGAAAAAGGAGAAATAATAATAAGTCAATTAAATAAAGAATATAATTTATGTGAAAACGTAAGGAGCCGAGAGAAAGATAATTTGTATTTTTTTTACTATGTGTTCTCAGTCTAGGCATCAAACTTCTTTCTTTTTTCTCTCGGTAGTGTCGACACCTTACCAAAGAAGATAATTCCTTAGCAAGACAAACAAATCAAAATACAAGAAAGTCACTAACCTAATATGTATGGGTATGGGCCAAATCAATTAATTCTGGAATTTAGATTTAAAGTCCATATGGAGCATCTAAATTTAGTTTTTCAAGACCCATCATGTATTAATATTTGATTATTATTAAAGTTATATAATTAAAAATTGAAAAATACTTTATTAATATAAAGTATAACCTTATGGCTTAAGAAGGCGAATTATATTAGATACAATTTGGCCAAGGGGGCGAATTTTATACAATGTGGATATCAAATCTAAAATACATGATAATTTATATATAAAATTTAAAAAAATCTAAAAATTTCAAATGGGGGACGCCCCTTGGATCCATCCTTGCTATGAAATAAATTTGGACTCAATTATGTCAATTTCTATTTTGTTTATATAGGTTCCTATTAGTCATGTTCCCAGTAATTTGAGGAAAAATACTAGCATTTTATGTGATTTAGAAACATGTGATTCCTTATTCTTCATGATAGCAATGTTTCTTGTGAGAGATTGTCACGGTAAATACAACTTCATTAATAATATATACTTCTTTCCTAGGCATTTGAACCACATTCGAAATCTGGAGTCGTCATTGTTAGGAGGGCTTTATCTGAATACCACCTTCAACCCGAACAGGAATAGATTCAGATCGTAAAGCGAATGAGGACATTTGTGGTTATGTACCAAAAAAATGAATAATATATTCTAGAATATGACACGTTAAGGATGTAGGTGAAAAACAGAATTATATAACAAATATATTTATAAAAATTTGATATAAATAACAAATAAATTTTTGGTTGAATTGGTGAAGTATAAAGGTTAAAAAACCATAAAGGCTTGAGTCTAAATCCTATTATCTGTGTATTTTTTTATATGAAAGATATAAAATGACAAAATGACCATCGAAATACTTCAATTTACTTTGAAAATGTAAAGATATCTTGTTATTATACCCAGTTGACTTGTGACACCAATTGAGTCAAATACTTATAGTTTAAATATGCCAAAGGTCTTATACCCTTTCAAAATTTAAAATTTAGTTCCTATACTTTAATTTTGAATATTGAGTCTTTATACTTTTTTTTAGATAAAAATCTTGATCCCTCTATCTAATTTTGTGGTTAAAGTTATTTGTGTTAAAGGTAAAATAACTTCTTTAGCGTTCAAAAATTACTATTTTTGTCAATTTGGTCCTCACCCTTTAAAAGCACATAAAACAAATTTGAAAAATTATTTTTTTCCAGATTTTAAATAAAAACATAAAAAAAACCTATGAAAAACAATAAAAACTCATTAGAATTTAAGACAGTAAAAATAATTTTAAATATTTAAAAAAATTCCAAAATTCATTGTTATCTAAATAAAACCAGTTGCACAGGGGATCGGTTGGGGTATCAATCCGGTGAGAGTTAAAAAACTGGTTGACCTGCGAATTGGAACGAACTTGTTGAACTGTGCTAAAAATTTTGGTTAATGGATAATTGAACCTATTTTAAACTAGTTTGACCAATTGGTTCCTAGAATGACTAATCCGATCGGTTCAAAGTAAAAAAATATTCAAAAATAAAAAATTATAAAAATCGGTTCAACTTGTTTTTTTAGATCGGTTCAACTAATCCATACTAGTTCATGGTCATCCAATTTTTAAAAATTTAAACTATTTTGCCCTCAAAAGTTATATTTTTTTAATTTGGTCCTTATCGTTTTTAAAAGTACGTAATTTTTAAAAAATATTATTTTTTTACTTTTTTTCATATTTAAAAATTTTAACAAATTATAATTTTAAACAAATAAAAATATGAAAAAAAACTACTTTAAAATTCAATTTTTTAAATATAAACATTCAATGTCATCTAAATTGGGCAGATTGGTTGGATCAAGAATCGATCGAGATATTGGTATGATAAGAGGTAAAAAACTAGCTGACCCATGAACCAATACAAACTTGTTGAACTGAGCTAAAAAATCAGTTGAACCGACTTTTATAATATTTATAATATTTTATTTGCTTTGAACTAGTAGGATTGGTTGTTCTAGGAACCAATTGGTTAGACCAATTCGAAATATGTTCAACTGTTAGTTAAACCAATCCATACCATTTCATGAGTCAACCAGTTCTTTACTTCTCATCAGATTGAATCTCATTCCTAGTCTAATTGGTCCAATTGAGATAACAATGAATTTTTGCAATTATTTTTATATTTTTAAAATATTTTTTATTTATTCTAAACATTTTTTATTATTTCAAAATTCTTTATTTTTTTTAAAAAATTAAATTTTTATGTTTTTATTTAAAACTTGAAAAACATTAATTTTTAATATTTTTCAAAAAAAATTTAATGTTCCTTTAAAGGTTAATGACCAAATTGACAAAAAATTTAAATGTTGAGGGATAAAAATGTTATTTTACCTTTAACATTGTTAACTTTGACGACAAAATTAGATTGATGGATCAATTGTTTTTTTAATAGAAGGACTCGGTGTCTTAAAATTAAAGTATAGGAAGTAAATTTTAAACTTTGAATGAATATAGTAACCTTTGGCATATTTAAACCAATACTTATTATATACATCGTATATTTATATTAAAAATAGTAGCTTTTAAAGATTTTTTTTTTCCAAAGTAATTTAGCGTTTTTAGGTTAAAATACGTTCCAAGTCCTTGCACTTTTCATGCATTTTGAATTCAGTCCTTCTACTTTTATTTCAAGAAATTTAGTCCCTTTACTTTTTGGATTTAAAAATGAAAGTCCAATTGTTAACACTAATAAAATTTTCTTATTAAATTGATGTTCATTACGACATTTTTTTTTTTTTGGTTACATGGATACTAAGTGGACATCTTTTTATTTCAAAACATCACACCAATAAATTTAAAAGAATAGTTTTAATGGTGTTAAGAATTGAACTTAAATTTTGACATTTGAAAAGTAGAGGGATTAAATTCTCAAAAATAAAAGTAAAGGGACTACATTTCAAAGTTACAAGGAGTACAAAGACATGGAACATATTTTAACCTTTTTTTAAGTGTAGTAACCTATTTCTGCCCGGGCCCATAATTAAATAAAACAAAAAAAATGAATGTTTATTTATTTAAACAAGTCCATATACATACCCCAAAAATTAAAATCCAGCAGCCCAAATATCTAAACCCTATGACCTAAGTTACAACCCAATACTATAGCCCACTAACCTACTAACCCGTTAGCCCAACCTGAATAGTCAAACTACCCATTACACACTTTTTACAAAGACAAGTAAACCTACAATTACCCTATACCCGTTTACACACCTCAGCCTAAGCCTACCCTTGACCCAATTCAGTGAAGCCTAGAAAGGCCCAAAGCCTAAAATCGGATTAGGAAATCCTAGGGTTTCCAGAAGCACTAGCGCCGCAATCAGCCCAAGAGTCATGCCTCTTCAAATCCCATTGTTTCAGCACACCTTCATCGGTGCCGTGATTCCGAGCCCCGTGTTATGCCGAAATCGACGCATAAATCAACGTCGGTAGTCTATTCTCCTCGATCACCTGCAAAAATGGAAAGAAAACGATAGAAACGAAACAAATATGGCAGGGAATATTTTTAAACATGTAAAAATGCTATGTACAGTGGCTATAAAAGCCTGAATCAGATGATGTAAAAAAGCAGATTTTTTTTGGAAGATATACAAAAAATATAAAAAAGAAATCAAAGAGTTAACTGAGGAACAGAGGTGATACTTTTAATTTTCTTTTCATTGTTTATTCTTTTCTTTGATGCAGCATATAGTAAAAATACATAAAAAAGATAGTAAAGAAGTTACCCTTTCGTTTCACCGCGAAAAAACAGAACTTTGAAAGCCCTAACCGCCGGGCGCAGTGGCTCAGATGGTGGCGCGTGAAGCGCGTGTTGCCGAAGGCAGTGGAGCTCCGGGACGAGCCAGGACGGCCACTGGCCAGAGCTCTGAGAGAATTTTAAAGTTTTTTTTTCTTTTTTTTCAGTCGAATGTTTTAAAGTGAAGGTTTAAATTTTTTTTACTTTTATAACATCAGTAAAACGACGCCGTTTTAGCTTGATTCAATAAAGCACAAAACGACATCGTCTTTAGACCAGGATCCACGTGTTGACCCGATTACCTGGGGAGGATCCGCATGTTTTTGAAGATTGGGCTAATTACTCAATTGGTCCTCCCACATTTTTAATATTTATAATTTCATTTTATTTATTTAGCTCTAATGTTTTAATTTTGTTTCAATTTAGTCCTCACAATGATTTTAAAACCGTATTTGGGAAACGGTGTCGTTTTGGGATTAGGGCTAAATTGCCCAGTGAGTCCTCTGAATTTAACGCGCATTTCAATCAGGCCCAGAATTTTTATTATTTTGCAAATAAACCACTAGATTTCTTAATTAAATTCAATTTTAATCCTTTTTATTTTATATTAATTTTTTAAAAAAATATTGGTTATATAAAATAGTATATATTATTCATTAGATTATTATTATACATTTTGATATTATTATTTTATATATCCCTTATCATATTATATTTCATTATATTCTATTTATATATATTTGTTACATATTATATTTTACTATATATCATAATATTTTTATATATTATATTATTTACATTGTATTATATAATTTTATATTATATAATTTATATTTTATATATATTTTTATTTGTAAATTATGTTATACACTATATATTATACTATATTTCCTTACATTACTTTTATTTTATTATAAAATATATATTATTTTATTACTTATTAATTATATACATTCTTAATTTTTTTAAATAAATGTTATATCCATATTTAGCACATTATTAAGGTATTATACCCTATAATATGGTTTATATATATTAATCATTTTTTGGTTTTCTTTTATTATTTTCATATTAATCTAAAATTTATGAATATTCTTATCGATTTATATTTTATATGTTTATACTTTGCTTATTTTTTTATTTCGTTATTGTTTAGTAAATTTTTGTTCTTGTTTTTACATATTTGCATGGAAGTTAATTATTTGTATTAATGTACATTTGCATGAAATATTATTATGTATGTTTAATTTGTATTGATTTATTTTGCCATTTTTTGCATATGTTGCATGTAACGATAATGCATGTATATATATGTCATATATGGCCATGCATAAGGTGATAACGTATATTGTGTAATTTATGTTATTATTTATTATTCTCTATACTATAAAATAATAAAGCATGCATTATGTAGCTAGGCTTATTTGATGTTAATTTTTTGTAAAATACATCATCCTTTTAAAAACCAAAAAATATCTCATTTCAAAAGGATTTTTTTTTAAAAAAAGTAAGGCAATGTTTCGATATTTAGGAATTCGAGAAGTAGTGCCCTAACATGCTGGGTTGCGATTTCTCGTTTGTCTAAATATCTAAAATATCCTTCTAAACAAATTTTTTATTATTATTATTATAAATCACAAGATGATTTCAGTTACGAAGGTTTAAAGATATCTTATCCAATCATGCTGGATGTGATGTTTGTACTCTTTTGAAGCAAATGATTCTTGATACTTTTAATTTAAAATATTACGGTTTTAAGGAAATCTCATTTCTAAATTCTTTCAAATTTCTCGACATTAAGACAAAATTATTCAATTTGGTACCAATTTTGGGCGTTATTGAGGTGCTAATCCTTCCTCGAACGTAACCGACTCCCGAACCTATTTTCTCGTAATTTCGTAGACCAAAACATTTTATAAAGTGATCCAATCACACTTTAAAAGATTGGTGGCGACTCCCGTTTTCGTTTTTCAAAAGTCGATCCCCGTTTTTCGAACATTTCCTTTAAAAAATGGTTTCGACAGCTTGGCGACTCCGCTGGGGAATTATAAGAGAGTCAAGCCAAGAAATTGATTTTTTGTGTCTTAATGTCCAAAGTTTGGAAAATTTTAAAATATTGATCAAGTTTACATGTGTTGGTTGCATATGCTGTTACTTTAATTTCGCACATGGCATTTGCATGACCGTTGGTCGCACCTTTAAGTGGGAGTGAGAAGCTAGGCTTTTGTGAGGTTTTCACCTCCGCATAAGTTAGTGGATTGCTTCTAGGATACTGTACCTATGTCTTCGTGAGATTTTCATTTCCGCATGGCCATAGGGAAATGTGTCCCCTTGAACTGAACTTGGTCTATATGAGCCTATAATGGGTGAGGACCGAGGAATCTACTGGTTCAGGTACCCTCACTTTAGAACTGAAACTCATATAGTGAACCTTTAAGTGCTTACCCTAGGGAAATAGCTTAACAAAGGTGTCGATTCAAGGCTCGATTTCTAGATTAGAAAGTTTTGTAATGAGGAATGAATACCTTAATAAAGTGGAGGACAATAATACCTGCATACACAGTCGAGATAAAACCCAGTTAGAGAAAGGAGATAGTGCCACCGAGGGGTATACGTCAGAATTATGGGACTTCACCCGTGTTAATTCAACGCAGAATGAGTTGCAGGAGCTGAGAGATATTTGGGCCCAATGGGATGATGAGGCTAAACAGCTCTTCTATCAGAATTACGGAGACCTTCCCTATTTGCTAGATGTCAAAGTAGATAGGCACTTGTTTCGAGCTATGGTACAGTTCTGGAACCCTGCTTATAGTTGCTTTACATTTGGTGATGTTGATATTGTACCTAATTTAGAGGAGTATACGACTTTACTGCATTGCCCGAGGATTCAGGGTTACAAGGCTTATGTTAGGCCTGCTAGCCTTCCAACTTTTACCTGCTAGCCTTCCAAATTTTACGAAAAAGTTGATAATGATTACTGGGATGAGTGAGCAGTGGGCTGTAGCTCGTGTGTAGCAAAAGGGTGATAGTAAGTGCATTCCATGGGCTATTCTGAGGGATTTGATATTGACGCATTCAGACGTAAAGAAAAGGGTCGATGTCCTAGCTTTGAGTATTCACGGCATGGTGATCTTCCCAAAGGCGTTGGGGCACATAGATGAGGCAGTTGTAGATTTATTCGATCGACTGGGTAAGAACACACCTGTGCCCGCAATCCTAGCTGAGACGATAAGATCCTTGAACGCATGTCGAAGAGCTGGTAAAGGAAGGTTCATTGGATGTGCACAGTTGCTATTGGTTTGGTTTCATAGCCACTTCTGGAAACTTGATAAGGTTTCTTGTCGAGTATTCTTTGAGGGTTATTCTCCCTTAAAGGAAGCGGTGGACATGCCTAGGAGAGATGACATTTCAGAGGAGAGATGGATAGACATTCTTTAGAATCTTCGAGAGGAGGATGTTATGTGGAAGGCTCCTTGGTTGGTTCCTAGTGAAGTCCTTTACCGATGTGGCAATTTTTATTGGTCCCTTTGCCAGGAATTTGAGGAGTTGTCGGATATATACCGTTGCTTGTTCTAAGGAAATATCGAGTGAGGCAGTTCATACCGGCTACACAGGGTCTACCTCAGAGTGATTTCTTTTATAAAGGAGATCACTACAAGAAGAGGATGCGAGAAATTTCTGAGGCTTGGAAGAAGCCTTTCTGTATGAAGATCTTGACTGAAGGATCGACGTCAACCCCTGAGTATAAAGGATGGTTTAGTAGGAGAGCCAATGATAATGTCCCTAGGCCAATCTTGGGGGTGGCTCGATCATTAGAGGAGAGCTTACGAGTGATTCCATCAGAGTTGGAAGTTATGAAACAAGAGTTTGAAAGAAAGA
Source organism: Gossypium longicalyx (assembly GCA_025698465.1). Lineage (NCBI taxonomy): Eukaryota > Viridiplantae > Streptophyta > Magnoliopsida > Malvales > Malvaceae > Gossypium > Gossypium longicalyx. The sequence goes on along the minus strand of CM047005.1, from coordinate 82,767,712 downwards.
ATTCAGAGCTTGAAAAGAGGATTGAGAAGCTCGAAGAGGAAAAAATATGCTTAAGTCTCGACGTCGATGTTCAAAAAATAGAAGTCGAAAAGGTGAAAAAGGAAAAGAAAAAGATTGAGGAAGATCGAGATGATTTAAAGACGCATTACGAGAAAGCCCAAGTAACGTTGAAAAGGGTCGGATTAGGGAGATCTTGAGAGAGATGGCGCACATGAAATTCAAGAGGAAAGAAGCGAAGCCGAGTATTGGGAGAAAAGGTTCCAAGAGATGCAGTCGCGTAATCAGGACATAGAAAAGGAAAATCAAGAGTTAAAGGTTAAGGTGACAGAGCTTGGACGATCTCTTCATCATTATAGAAGCTGTAATTTCGCAGCTGAGTTAAAAGCAATTCTAAACAAGATCGAGGAAATGAAGCATAATATTGGAGGGTTAGAAGCAGCACTACAGGACTATGAGCTACGGATTGAGCAGTTCGAGGCAAGAGAAGAATAGTGGAAGGGAGAAATTTACCATCTTCGAGATCAAGTGAGAGGTAGAGGTCATGTCATGGAACAGGCCCTAGTTCAGATTTGAGAGGTTGCTGAACACTTGCAGGATTTGGCAATACAAGCTAGAACGCTAAGTACAATGTATGAGTCATCGTCAGACAAAGGATAAGAGTTAGCATTATTATTGGATAGGGTTAAGACTCTAGGCCTACGGGCGAAAGTATATTTGTAATCCGTTTTATGAAAATATTTTTGTTCCTTAAATAACGTTTTCTAAAATGAAACTGAACTAGAATCGACATCTTTTTGCATTCATGCATTTACATTTCATCATATCATATGCATTCAAGTTTATAGAAAGACCCTAATTAGTTAAAATTATTAGGGAGAAAAAGAGTAAGAGAAAGAAAATTTGGAAGCAACACATTCTTACGGTACACGCACTAAGTTGAAAAATATGGACCAAAGATTTGAACAGCTACAGAAGGACATGCAGGACCAATTGCAGGAGCAATTGGCAAAAATGCAAAATGATATGAGGGAGCAAATGTTGGAAGCTCAAAAGAATATGATGGCTGAGATGGCTCAGCTACTGAGGGTTACAGATAAGGGAAAGGCTCCTATGGCAATCACTGAAGAGGATAACGAGGGTCATCCTCCTGGTTTCACCCCACCCCACGTGCCTACACAAATCGAGGCACTTCTTAGGAGGCCATCTGTCACTATAAGGCCTCAATAAGGGTCGGTCGATGCTGGGATCCCCAAAAAATTTCTGAACTGGCTCGGGATTCAATTTGGGTGGTAACCCTACCAATCTTTTCATTCCTGACTTGGATATAGCTAAAAAAGAAGATTTAAGAGCCGAAGCTACAAGACAGTTGGAGGAACGTTGCCGATGGTTGGAGGAGAAATTTAAAGCTTTAGAGAGTGTTAATGGGCATCATGGAGTTGATGCCAAAGATCTAAGCTTGGTCCCAGACTTAGTGCTTCCTCACAAATTCAAGGTGCCGGAGTTCGAGAAGTACAATGGTACTACTTGCCCAGAGACCCACATCACGATGTTCTGTAGAAGGATGACCGGATACGTAAATAATGATCAGCTGTTGATCCATTGTTTCTAAGACAGTTTAGTGGGAGCGGCAGCCAAGTGGTACAATCAATTGAGCCGGGCTAGAATAAATTCATGGAGGGATCTGGTGCAAGCCTTCATGCAGCAATACAATCATGTGACTGACATGACTCCTGATAGGATCACTCTGCAAAACGTGGAGAAGAAGCCTAATGAGAATTTGGGCAATATGCGTAGAGGTGGAGAGAGGTGGCAATGCAGGTTCAACCACCACTGCTGGAGAAAGAGACCACCATGTTATTCATCAACACTCTGAAAGCTCCATTCATTACTCACATGATTGGAAGCACTACCAAAAGTTTTGCGGACATAGTCATGGTAGGAGAGATGATTGAGAACGCCATAAGAGGTGGCAAAATTTAAGGGGAAGCGACCAAAAGATCGGCCCCAAGGAGAAAAGATAACAAGGTGAACAACACAAATAGCTTCAACTCGAAGGCAGTCACAGTGGGTCAACCCAAAGCAGCTACGGTTGGGCAACAGGGTTCTCAAGGACAAGAATCCGGTACAAAGCACGAGAGGATGCAATTCACACCTATCCCTGTGACGTATCGTGAGCTTTATCAAAGTTTATACGATGTGCATGCTATTGCTCCTTTCCACTTGAAACCACTACAGCCCCCATATCCTAAATGGTATGATACAGACGTTAGATGCGAGTACCACACTGGAATATCGGGGCACTCGATTGAAAATTGTACCGGATTCAAGAAGGCCGTAGAGAGGTTGATCAAGATAGGGGTTGTGAAATTTGATAGTGCCCTAAATACTGAAAACCCTTTCCCAAATCATGGCGATCAAGGAGTGAATGCTATTAGCAAAGCTGTTGAGAGAGGAATAAAGGAAGAGGTTACTAAGGTGAGGATGCTGATGAAGGTGATCTGGGAGGAGATGATTAAGAGAGGTATGTTAACCTCTAAAAACGCAAAAGGAGAAATAAGGAGCTATGGTGAGTTCCATGAGAAAGAAGGATATGAAACTCAAGATTGTGAAGAATTCAAGGCCTTGGTGCAAGGCTTTATAGACGATAAAGAGCTACAGATTTTTGAAGGTAGCTCTAGTGAAAAATAAGTATGTGTGCTGGAGAATGAACAACAAAGAATTAGTCGGCCAAGGATTATTATTTCCTTGCAGGGGAATAATGAGGTAGGGGCACAAACGGTGTCTAAGGTCATAATCCATAAACCTGTGTCCTTTCCTTATAAGGATAACAAGAGGGTACCATGGAGTTATAACTGTCAAGTGTCAATGCCGGAGAAGGAGGATATAGCCAGTACATCTAAGGATGTACAAGTTGAGGGTTCCCATACACGGAGTGGGAAGCGGTATGATACGGTGGGGGTCAGAGAGGAGCCCATTAAAGCAAAAGGTGTTAGTACGGAGAAGGAGAAAAGGGCAGAAATAACTGTCAAGGAGCCAGTAAAGGAAGAGGAGGCTAAGGAATTTCTAAAGTTCCTTAAGCATAACGAGTATAGCGTGGTCAAGCAATTGCGTAAGCAGCCGGCTCGCATATCAGTATTGGCTCTACTTCTGAGTTCTGAAATGCATTGGGATGCATTAATAAAGGTGCTTAACGAAACGTATGTCACCCATGACATATCCGTTAATAAGCTAGACCGATTGGAGAACAACATTAGCATGGATAATTTCATCTACTTTAATGATGATGAAATCCCATCGGGGGGCAGAGGGTCAACTAAGGCCTTGCACATTACCACGCGATGCAAAGGGTACACACTCTCAAGCGTGCTCGTTGATAATGGATCAACTTTGAATGTTCTACCGCTGTCTACATTGAATAGGTTACCTATTGACGATTCTCACTTGAAGACATGTCAAAATGTGGTAAGAGCCTTCAACGGTACAGAAAGGAAGGTGATGGGAAGGATTGACATCCCTTTAGAAATCGAGCCCAATATATACGAAGTAGACTTTTTGGTGATGGATATCAAGCCTTCCTGCAATTGCTTATTAGGTAGGGCATGGATACACTCAGCGGGAGCGGTGCCCTCATTGTTGCACCAGAAACTGAAGTTAGTGACGGATGGACGGTTAGTAACCATCAATGCGAAGGAGGATATTATAGATGTAGTTACTAGCAAGGCCTCTTATGTCGAAACAAACGAAGAATCTATTGAGTGTTCCTTTCACTCTTTAAAATTCGTAAATGCAACCTTCATTTCAGAAGGGAGTGAGCTACTGGGGCCCAAGATAGCAAGAGCTACGAGGATGGCTCTACAAATGATGGCGGGAAAGGGAGCCTTACCAGGAAAAGGATTAGGGAAATACCTACAATGAGGGACTCAAATCCCAAAACTTAAAGAGAAAAGGGATCACTTTGGTCTAGGTTTCAAACCAAATTATAAGCAAAGGAGGAAGGAAATTGAGAAGCGCCAAGAGGGAAAAAGGGCAAGCCTTAACAAAAAAGAAGTGGAGTGGGAGTCGATGACATTCCCTCCAATATCCCAAACCTTCATATTGAGAGGGTTACTCATAGAAGGAAGTCATCAAGTTAATGCTATACAAGAGGAAGGATTAGAGCAAGGAAACCTTGAGGGCATTCGCCCTTACGAATCGGGAAGCTCTCTGAATAATTGGACTGCGGAGGAACTTCCTTTAGTCTTTAGGAATTTTTCAGAGTAATTCTTGAAACATTCTTGTTATTCTAGAGCCTAGGAGTAATAGAATTACATTTGTGAAATAGGCTTATGATCATCTATTATCTTTTTAATAAAACATAACTTTTATCAATTCAACGAGTATTGTTTCATTTTTATTAACCAATATTCCGTTAAAATTTTGACAATTCTTATTCTTTCATTCATGGTACATAAATAATCATTCTTAAATTCATTCATTCTTTGTATATTCTTTATACTTCACAGATCTCTAGATATCAATGGCATGAGCACTGATATTACAAATCCTGATTTCTCTTGTGAGCAAGACATGTGTTTGGAGGAATCTCAGGATTTTGAAGATGTCCAGGACTGTGATGTGTCTTTAGATCTGTTGAGGATGGTAAAACAGGAGGAGAAACAAATCATGCCTTATGAGAAAGAGGCAATAGAAAATGTAGCCCTAAAGGAGGGGAAAGAAGTGAAAATTGGCACGCATATTGCCGAAGACATAAGGCAAGGATTGATTGAGTTGCTACGTAAGTTCAAGGATATCTTTGCATGGTCCTATCAAGATATGCCAGGTTTAAATACTGATATTGTGGTGCATCGTCTTCCGATAAGACAGGAATGTAAGCCAGTTCCGATAAGACAGGAATGTAAGCCAGTACAACAGAAGTTGTGAAGAATGAGGCCAGATATCGTACTGAAAATAAAGGACGAAGTCAAGAAGCAGTTCGATGCAGGATTCTTACAAGAGGTGAAGTACTCTGAATGGATAGCTAACATTGTACCAGTTCCTAAGAAGGATGGGAAGGTACGAATGTGCATTGATTACAGAGCTCTGAACAAAGCTAGCCCAAGATATAATTTCCCTCTACCACACATAGACACTTTGGTAGACAATACAGTGAGATATTCGTTGTTCTCCTTTATGGATGGTTTCTCAGGGTATAATCAGATAAAGATGCATCCTGAAGACATGGACAAAACCACCTTCATAACATTGTGGGGTACCTTCTGTTACAAGGTAATGCCTTTTGGGTTGAAGAACGCAGGGGCAACATACCAGAGGGCTATGGTAACCTTGTTTCACGATATGATGCACAAAGAAATTGAGGTGTATGTCGATGACATGATTGCCAAGTCTCGAACGGAGGAGAAACATATTGAAGTTTTAAGGAAACTGTTCTTAAGATTAAGGAAGTTTCAGTTAAAACTTAATCTGGCAAAATGCACCTTTGGAGCTAGGTCGGGGAAATTACTAGGCTTTGTGGTCAGTGAAAAAGGAATAGAAGTTGACTGAGACAAAGTTAAAGCCATACGAGATTTGCCTCCGCCACATACTCAGAAAGAAGTTCGAGGTTTTCTTGAAAGGTTGAATTATATTGCTCGGTTTATTTCACAATTAACTGAGAAATGTGACCCTATATTTTACCTCCTTAGAAAACACAACCAAGGTACTTGGAATGAGGAATGCCAGAATGCCTTTGATAAAGTCAAGCAATACTTGTTAAACGCTCCAGTACTATCTCCACCTTGTCCAGATAAGCCATTAATTCTGTACTTGTCGGTGTTTAGTAATTCCATGGGGTGTGTGCTTGGTCAACATGATGAGTCGGGAAGAAATGAGAAGGCGATATACTACCTCAGTAAGAAATTTACAGAGTGTGAGATGAGATATTTGCCAATTGAGAAATTGTGTTGTGCTTTAATCTGGACGACTCGAAGGTTAAGATAGTACATGCTATATCATGCTACTTGGCTTATTTCAAAACTTGATCCTTTGAAGTATATGATGGAATCAACAGCGTTGAATGGGAGAATGGCGAGATGGCAAATTCTTCTTTCAGAGTTTGACATAGTCTATGTGAGTCAGAAGGCTATAAAAGGAAGTGCGATAGCAGAATTTCTGGCTAGTAGAGCTTTAGAGGACTATGAGCCGTTGAATTTTGATTTCCCAAATGAGGAGTTGATGTGTGTAGCAACTACAGAGGATTGTCCTTGGAATTTGAGCTTTGATAGGGCATCCAATGCAGTGGGAAATGGAATTGGGGCAATCCTGGTATCCCCAAATGGCGATTATTATCCATTCACGTGCAAGTTGGATTTTGATGCACAAATAATATGGCTGAGTATGAAACGTACATCATGGGACGTTGAGCGGCTATAGAACGAGGAATAAGAACATTGGAAGTATATGGAGACTCTGGGTTGGTAATTTACCAGCTTAGAGGTGAATGGGAGACAAGGGATCCTAAATTGATCAATTACCAAAAGGTAGTTTTGGGGTTACTTGAGTAGTTTGATGACATCACTTTCAATTATATCCCACGAGACAAAAACCAGATGGCAGATGCTCTAGCAACCTTGGCTTCAATGATTAAAGCAAATAAAGAGGAGGAGATGAGACCCATTCAGATGAGTATCTTTGAGGCTCCAACTCGCTATTGTAACATTGAGGAAGAGGAAAAGGATAAAAACCCATGGTATCAAGATATATTGCGATATGTGAGAGATCGTAAATATCCAGAACAGGCAACTGAAAATGATAAGCGAACTTTAAGGAGATTAGCCTGTGATTACGTTTTGGATGGGGACATCTTGTACAAAAGAAGAAAGGACCAAGTATTGTTGAGATGTGTTGACACCGTGGAAGCTAAGTTAATCTTAGAAGAAGTTCACGAGGGTGTCTGTGGAACACACGCTAATGGTTTCACAATGGCTAGACAAATCATGAGATTTGGATATTATTGGTCTACTATGGAAGGGGATTGTATCAACTACGCCAAGAAATGCCATAAATGTCAGATCTATGGAGACAAGATTCATGTACCACCTTCACCTCTACATATTATGACGTCTCCATTGCATTTTTCCATGTGGGGCATGGATGTCATTGGGCCAATATCACCAAAAGCTTTAAATGGGCATCACTTTATTTTTGTGATCATTGATTACTTCACGAAGTGGGTAGAGGCTGCTTCTTATGCAAATGTTACTAAGTTGGCCGTAAGTCGCTTCTTGAAGAAAGAGATTATTTGTCGGTATGGGATGCCTGAGAGGATCGTATCAGACAATGCATTGAACTTGAACAACAAAACGATAGCAGAAGTTTGTAGTCAGTTCAAGATTAAACATCATAATTCATCTCCATATCGCCCAAAGATGAATGGGGCAGTGGAAGCTGCTAACAAAAACATTAAGAAGATAGTGGGGAAAATGACTCAAACTTATAGAGATTGGCATGAGAAGTTACCATTTGCACTCTTAGCCTATAGAACGTCTGTCAGAACCTCTACTGGGGCAACTCCTTTCTCGCTAGTCTATGGGATGGAGGCAATATTACCCATTGAAGTTGAAATACCTTCACTTCGAATTTTTTCAGAGATAAAGTTGGATGAGGCAGAGTGGATTCAATCGCGGTATGACCAGCTGAACTTGATCAAAGAAAAGAGGCTAAAAGCCATTCGTCATGGTCAAATGTATCAGAAGCGAATGATGCGGGCTTATGACAAGAAAGTGCGACCAAGAGAATTTCACGAGGGGGATCTTGTGCTGAAAAAGATCCTCCCTATTCAGAAGGACTTTAGAGGAAAGTGGATGCCAAATTGGGAAGGGCCGTATGTCGTAAAGAAGGCTTTCTCTGGGGGTGCATTGATCTTAACAAAAATGGATGGGAAGAGTTTGTCCAATCCAGTGAATTCACTCAGTCAAAGAGTACTTTGTTTAAGGAAAAGAAGAATTCAGGGTGAAAACCCGCAAAGGGTGCCTTGAGTTTTCGAAAAAAAAAAGAAAAAATGGAGAGGCCAAGGTGGAAACCCACAAAGGGCGCCTTGTGACCAAAGGGGTTTTGAGTTGAAAACCCAAAAGGGCAGCTCAAATTTTGAAGAGCACACAGTAATCTTGCTATTCAACGAAGAGCGAAGCGCGTTGCATATCAGGAAATCAACAAAGTACTTTGGATCATTTAAACACATGTTGAACTCAAGAAAGTCTTCATGGAGTTGGCATATAAACGCTCAAGCGGCGATATCTAGGGCATCTAACTTTTGTCCTGTTTGCTATCTTTAGATTCTTATTCTTCTCAAAGATAGGCTTTCAGATTAATTTCCTTTGTAATTTTGACAAATTTATTCAAATCTAATTATTCTCAAGATTAAATTCATCTTCTATTATTCTTAAAGTGTGTTGCATTAAATGATAATAGATGAACTAAATAATTTTCACAAATGAAGTTTTGCTCATTGAAGCAGATCCAAGATGATTTGGCATCTTTGTATTAGACGGGGAGCAGATCGAAGACATAGCAGATCTGACCTTCATTGAAGCAGATCCAAGATGATTTGGCATCTCTGTATTAGACGGGGAGCAGATCGAAGACATAGCAGATCTGACCTTCATTGAAGCAGATCCAAGATGATTTGGCATCTCTGTATTAGACGGGGAGCAGATCGAAGACATAGCAGATCTGACCTTCATTGAAGCAGATCCAAGATGATTTGGCATCTCTATATTAGACAGGGAGCAGATCGAAGACATAACAGATCTGACCTTCATGTGTTTACATCGAAGCAGATCCAAGATGACAGATTTGGCATCTTTGTATTAGACGGGGAGCAAATCGGAGATAACAGATTTGGCATCTCTGTATTAGATGGGAAGTAAATTGAAGAAACAGATTCGGCGTCTCTGTATTAGACGGGGAGTAAATCGGAGATAACAGATTTGACATCTCTGTATTAGACGAGGAGCAGATCAAAGATAGCAGATATCGCCTTCTTGAGTTGCAGTGAAGCAGATTGAAGCCGTCAAGAGGCCATTTAAAGAAGATCAAGGATCAAGAACTCAAGACTCGGCGAGCCCGGGCAAAATTGGTCCTTTTATAATCTTTGCTCTATTCCTGTTACACAACAATAAGCAAAGAGGGGCAGCTGTAGTAACCCATTTCTGCCCGGGCCCATAATTAAATAAAACCAAAAAAATGAATGTTTATTTATTTAAACAAGTCCATATACATAGCCCAAAAATTAAAATCCAGCAACCCAAATATCTAAACTCTATGACCGGTTGCAACCCAATACTATAGCCCACTAACCTACTAACCCGTTAGCCTAACTGAATACTCAAACTACCCATTACACCTGTTTACAGCACAGTAAACCTACAATTACCCTATACCCGTTTACACCCTCAGCCTCAGCCTACCCTTGACCCAATTTAGTGAAGCCCAGAAAGGCCCAAAGCCTAAAATCGGATTAGGAAATCCTAGGGTTTCCAGAAGCACTAGTGCCGCAATCAGCCCAAGAGTCATGCCTCTTCAAATCCCGTCGTTTCAGCCACCCTTCATCGGTGCCGTGATTCCAGGCCCCGTGTTATGCCGAAATCGACGCATAAATCAACATCGGTAGTCTATTCTCCTCGATCACCTGCAAAAATGAAAAGAAAACGACAGAAACGAAACAAATATGGCAGGGAATATTTTTAAACATGTAAAAATGCTATGTACAGTGGTTATAAAAGCCTGAATCAGATGATGTAAAAAAGGAGTTTTTTTTTTTGGAAGATATACAAAAAATATAAAAAAGAAATCAAAGAGTTAACTGAAGAACAGAGGTGATACTTTTAAATTTCTTTTCATTGTTTATTCTCTTCTTTGATGCAGCATATAGTAAAAATACATAAAAAAAGATAGTAAAGAAGTTACCCTTTCGTTTCATCGCGAAAAAATGGAACTTTGAAAGCCCTAACCGCTGGGCGCAGTGGCTCAGATGGTGGCGCGTGAAGCGCGTGTTGCCGAAGGCGGTGGAGCTCCGGGACGAGCCAGAACGGCCACTGGCCAGAGCTCTAAGAGAATTTTAAAGTTTTTTTTCTTTTTTTTTCAGTCGAATGTTTTAAAATGAAGGTTTAAATTTTTTTTTACTTTTATAACATCAGTAAAACGACGTCGTTTTAGCTTAATTCAATAAAGCACAAAACGACATCGTCTTTAGACCAGGATCCGCGTGTTTACCCTATTACCCGGGGAGGATCTGCGTGTTTTTGAAGATTGGGTTAATTACTCAATTGATCCTCTCACATTTTTAATATTTATAATTTCATTTTATTTATTTATTTAGCTCTAATGTTTTAATTTTGTTTCAATTTAGTCCTCATAGTGATTTTAAAACCGTATTTGGGAAACGGTGTCCTTTTGGGATTAGGGCTAAATTGCCCAGTGAGTCCTCTGAATTTAACGCGCATTTCAATCAGGCCCGAAATTTTTATTATTTTGCAAATAAACCACCAGATTTCTTAATTAAATTTAATTTTAATCCTTTTTTATTTTATATTATTTTTTTTAAAAAAATATTGGTTATATAAAATAGTATATATTATTCATTGGATTATTATTATACATTATTATATTATTATTATTATATGTAGAATATTTATTATATTATTATTATTATTATTTTATATATCCCTTATCATATTATATTTCATTATATTCTATTTATATATATTTGTTACATATTATATTTTACTATATATGATAATATTTTTATATATTATATTATATACATTATATTATATAATTTATATTTTATATATATTTTTATTTGTAAATTATGTTATACACTATATATTATACTATATTTCCTTACATTACTTTTTTTATTATAAAATATATATTATTTTATTACTTATTAATTATATACATTCTTAAATTTTTTTAAATAAATGTTATATCAATATTTAGCACATTATTAAGGTATTATACCCTATAATATGGTTTATATATATTAATCATTTTTTTTGGGTTTTCTTTTATTATTTTCATATTAATCTAAAATTTATGAATATTCTTATCTGATTTATATTTTATATGTTTATACTTTGCTTATTTTTTTTATTTCGTTATTGTTTAGTAAATTATTTGTTCTTGTTTTTACATATTTGCATGGAAGTTAATTATTTATATTAAGGTACATTTGCATGAAATATTATTATGTATGTTTAATTTGTATTGATTTATTTTGCCATTTTTTGCGTATGTTGCATGTAACGATAATGCATGTATATATATGTCATATATGGCCATGCATAAGGTGATAACGTATGTTGTGTAATTTATGTTATTATTTATTATTCTCTATACTATAAAATAATAAAGCATGCATTATGTAGCTAGGCTTATTTGATGTTAATTTTTTGTAAAATACATCATCCTTTTCAAAACCAAAAAATATCTCATTTCAAAAGGATTTTTTAAAAACAAAGTAAGGCAATGTTTCGATATTTAGGAATTCGAGAAGTAGTGCCCTAACATGCTGGGTTGCGATTTCTCGTTTGTCTAAATATCTAAAATATCCTTCTAAACGATTTTTTTAATTATAAATCACAAGATGATTTCATTCATTTAAAGTTTAAAGATATCGTATCCAATCATTTGGATGTGATGTTTGTACTCTTTTGAAGCAAATGAATCTTGATACTTTTAATTTAAAATATTACGGTTTTAAGGAAATCTGATTTCTAAATTATTTCAAATTTCTGACATTAAGACAAAATTATTCAATTTGGTACCAATTTTGGGCGTTACGAGGGTGCTAATCCTTCCTCGAACGTAACCGACTCTCGAACTTGTTTTCTCGTAATTTCGTAGACCAAAACATTTTATAAAGCGATCCAATCACACTTTAAAAGATTGCTGGCGACTCCCGTTTTTGTTTTTCAAAAGTCGATCCCCGTTTTTCGAATATTCCCTTTAAAAAATGGTTTCGACATTAAGTATGTGATACATTAAAAGACACGAATACCTCTATCTAGATCTTCCATTAGATAGAATATCCTCTCGGTCTCATCTATCTAAATCTTCCACTAGAGGCGTCAATTCTAGTGTAGAAAGCACTTTGATACAAATTAATAAACAATTAATCAAAAGCATGAACATCAACTTAGATTAGCAATTAATATCACAACCAACCATCAAGCAAATTCAATCTTAACAAGCAACTGATAGGTAATAATAAGAATAAGAGTTTAGAATGTTCATTCATAGACGTAGATCAATTCATGTGCAAGAGCTTGAATGTTCTCCTTTTACAAAGCCTCTAGCAAGAAGGAAGAAAATCTCTATATAGAAATGCGATAGGATAATGGTTTATATAGTAATTAAAAACATAATTTCTATCATAAAAGAGAAAAATAGAAAATCTACTAACTAAGAAAAATCTGTCAAAATGATCTAACTAATGAAAAAAGTATGAAAAAGTCTATATATAGAATGCAATCGGATAAAGGTTTATATACTGATGAACCAAAATGCTATCATAACCCTACTAAAAATCCTCTTTACAAAGGCTAAGGATTTAAAATGACACCAAAATACCCCTTAAAAACCACTCCAAATACGGGTAGTTACAACTGTATTGTTGCAACCATGGCAATTCGTGGTTGTGACAATTCTTGTGGCTGCGACACTAGGGTCTCTGTCTTCAAGGATTCATTCCAAACAATGGAGTCTCTGTCTTCAAATTTGGGTAGTTATGACTACATTATCGTGACCATGGCAATTCATCGTCACGGCGATGGTTAATTGTCTAGCCAAAAGTTGCGTTTTAAGTTCCCAATCCATCCTACATAACCATAGAAATTTTATTAAGTATCGATAACTTTTAAAATAGTGAAATAACATGAAAGACACTAATAAATGATTGGAAAACACACATCTATCTCTTAAACACCTAAATCATGAACAACTCGGTTTTACTTAAAAACACACTAAAATAAAGGAAAAAAGACCTTAATTATAAATGCCAAATTATGCTATGTCACTTAGACATTAGAGCGGATAACTCCCAAAAGATAGAGACATTGATGTGACTATCTAGACTAGTAGTACATCAAACATGACCCAAATAGAATTAATCCTAGATTCGTTTATGGATTTATTCACTTGTGACATTCATAGTGTGATTTACGTCAATCTTGAGTAAGTGACAAACTATGTGTGTGTGACTTATATGCTTTGATGTATTGAGAGCCTAAGCTTAATTAGTAATAGAGCTGAAAGCTGGAATATTGGGTATACAACTTCTGTATGACATAACTTCATTTACAATAGTGGAATTCATATCCCAATAAAGGGTAAATGTTATCCTCTTCATCAACATTACATGATAGATCAAAAAGTAACATGACCATGGGTTATTTGTCTAAAGACGAATGATTTAATCACTATGTGTTAGTAATTGACCTTTTATGAAGGAAGATGTAAGGGTTAGCATGAGATAAAATATGATCATATTGGGATAATGATTTTTATCCCAAAGAGGTTAAAGATATCCTATGAGGGTAACACACATATGACAAGGTCATTAGATGAGCACTTGGTAAGTAACTTTGGTAATGGTATATAGTAAGGAGAGCTCATTCATATACTTTAGTGGAATGACTCCATGACTAAATAATATTGTAATAAATAGATGAATAGTTGAAACTTAATTAAAAATATTTTGAGTCCTAATTATACATTTCCAATGGTCCCTCTGCTAGCTCTGTATATTGTTGATGGTCTACATTTGAGTCGATGATGTGAAAATATGAAAACAACGAATAAGAAAAATGGATCGCATGGATCACTATTCGTAGTAAATGTGTTTCTCACCATTAACAAGAGATGAATTAGGGAATAAATTAATATCTTTGAGTTATTATTTAATTGAATGGTATATAAAAAAAATGAAGTTTGAAGTGAAAATTAAATTAATTAGTTATCACAGTTTCATAAGAACAAGTTAATTAAATTTATTTACTCATTGATTCTAATATGATAAAGTTGTTATGTCTTCAACAAGATCAGAATGGGGTAAACTACGCCATTAGTCACTATAAATAGGGTCTGTTCTAGTCACCCCACAAAGGAAATTGATCAAATTGGCCACACCACCTATTGACCTTGAACCAATTGTTAAATGCCAAAACAGAGTACAAGCAAAAGTGACAGTGGAAGTGGGAACTTCTAATCAAACTACAATAAAACATAGAAAAAAGGGGACATCAAAATTTTCTACGTTATTCGATTTCCCTACATCTACAGAGCCTTGCTCAATGAGATGAAATCACTATCTTTGAACTTTATATAACCAGTGATCTTAGTTCCAATACATCCCGGTGAAGAATCATCACTTTTATACTTCAAAGACTATATCTCTCACCACTAAATTCTCCTATGAGAATTTAGTTTGTAAAATCATTAACAAAAGGTGTTGCTATCTCAAATGCACTTTTACAAAAAATGTTCCTCAATGAACTGATAAGTGCTCTTGTAACAACCTAGTTTCTAGTGGTGTCAAAAAGGCGGATTTAGGACCCCATTTCTGTAAGCCGAGTCCGTAAATATTTAATAAAAATAGTTAGTGAGTTATTATATTGATAAATTGAAATTCGGTTAAGTGATTTAACCAAAATTGTAAGTAATTAAGACGTAGGGACTAAATTGTAAAAGTTTAATTGCTATAGATTTTTAATTAGGATAAGGCTAGGATACTTAGATAGCAATTATCAAAAGGATTAAAATGACAAATAAACCAATTCTAAATGAATGATAGTGAGATATGATCTTAAATGTCATTAACTTAAGTTAATTAAGGATTAAGGTTTAATTAATCATGATTAAGTAAATTAATTAAGATTAGTTAAAATTAAATTAAGTATCTAAATGAAATTTAGTGGGAAAATATGACAAAAGTCATCATGTTCCCACAAAAGCCACCATCTACCTTAGAAGTCGTTGATGAAAGCTTAAAAACCTAGTTTTAACATTCAACCATCTTTACAAATAAGTCTCTAGCCATTTTTCTTTGATTTTAATAGATTTTTTTAATCTTGGGAGCTTGATTTAGCTAACCTACAAATAAATTTTATCAATTGGTAAAGTTTTGATAACATGCCATTATTGAGAATTGGATGATTTAAATGTTAAATTGTTAGAAATTAAGCTTAGTTTAAGAAAATTACTAAATTGTAAAGCTCAATTGTTAGTTTCATACATTAGAGACCGACTTGAATAAAATTAAAAACTTTCATAAAATCAGATTCTAATCCGATGCCCTAAATTGAAAGTTATGCTTATCTCAGTTTTAGGGACTCATTTGAATAATTTGCAATATATGTGAAATTTGGTATTTTATTCTGATTTGGCTGAAATTTGATAATTCGATATGTTTTATGATTATTCATAGCTAACGACCACATTGAATCGTCAATAGGAGAAAGGAAAGGCAAAAATCATTGATTAGTGACGTGCAAAATTTAGGTTTGTACATTTATGATTTAAGCTTGTTTTAATTGATTGCATTTCATGTAAATCGTATACAGGAATTTCAAGGTGAGTATTTAGTGATAAATTAAACTATTGAATTGAGCTTGAATTTGAGTTTCTAAAATAGAGGACTAAAATGAATAAATTGTAAAATAACATGAATTGCTTGAACTATGATATGTATTATGGGATTTGAGAGAAGACATATGCTAAGTGATATGAATTGCCTATGTTATGTTAATAAAATGAGTTGTGACGGTGAATATGTTTACTGATTGTACTAAATTGTAAATAGAATTGAATACCCTATTAATTAGTTGGGCTGAGTTTGATATAGTTGGGATGCCATAGGATTAGATTGAGTACGAGATTACGCACTTATGCCTAGGATGCATTTCGTGTGCCAGCTATGAGCTTTGTGTGCTAGGATGTGCTTCGTGCGCCAGTATTCACATACGTGCTAGTTTACATTATTTCGGTTTATTCGGTGATGCACTTTGGTGCCAGTTTGGTGTGTTGGTTGGACAATATGAGTATTCATTCGAGTTTGAGTTGAGTTAATAAGGGCTACATATCAGAAGTTAGTAAATGATTTGGATAAGGTAATATTTAATACTATTTAGCTAAACTTTTAGCTATGTGAATTGAAATAAAGAAGATATGGAGTTATATTGTGATTCTAACTAAAAATGAGCCCTGGGGGCTTAAATGAATTCGAATGAGTCATCAGATTCCAGACCTGATTCAAAAAGTATGAAATTGGAATGAATTGATTGAGTACTAATGTCTAAATAAGTTGAAAGTAGCTATAAATGATGAAATATTGGTAAGGTTGTATTGGACTTGATATAAGTATGTCTACATATGTAAGTTGATTATTAAAATTTGCTTGTCACCTTAAATCATGATTTTTTTTATTACTATTTGCATAGAAGCATGTTTTCTATTAAATTGAAATGTTAATTCTTGTATTTATATCTTGAATCCTAAATGTACCACTAAGCCCAATTACTCAGTGTACAGTTTGTTTTCTCCGTTTGCAAGTTCAGGTGATTCTCGAAGCGTCAAGATTTAAAGCTAGCATCTAGACTATCGTTTCTAACCCAACAAAGTTTCTATAAAGTGTCTTATTTTGGTCTTTTGGGCATGTACCTAGGAACCTTAGGCTAAAAGTCTCAAATGTTAAGTTACATATGATATGATTTTTTATTAATGATTTGAACTTATGTTAAAGTGAATTCTAGTTGGTGTGGGATATATATGAATTGGTTGTATGAAAATGTATATTTAAGTCCCTTTTAACTTGTAAACAAGTTGATTTTGGAAGAAATAGATTGTCACATTGCGACGATGAACTTCTAATGTCACGACGAGAAACAAAGCGAGGTTCTTGTGGCGATGCCATTGCTTTGAGGTTACAATGAGCACCAAACATTATGCCGTGACGAGGAACCATCGGCATTGTGATGTCAACCCACATTTTTGGAATCCTTACTATTAGGTTCTTTTTCGACCTTGGGTTAGCAAAAGAGCTTTCATAAGCTCGTATAAGATTCGAAAATGATGATGTATCATGTTATACACATGTTTTAGTTATATTTGAATGCTTGACAGTTTGTAATTTGATCGTAGTTACTCTGAAAATGAATGTGGCACCATATAACTCAAACCTGGCGATTCGATTGGGTATCGGGTTGTTACATCTCTCAAATACTTAGTACATAAACCTATTTAAGTCTCTCAAATATATAGGATTTTTGAAGACTTGCTAACATACTAAAGGTTGACCACAATCCCTTCTAGACAACAACTAAAATAGCTAAATAGAATATTGTAATAATGGCCAAAGTTGCAAAAGTTGCATTCTAATTGTTTAAGTGTTTAATTGCTATGGTTTATTAAATGTGAAGCCCTTATGTTGTGAATAGACCATTGATAGTAAGAATTGACTTAAATGGGCATGTATTTTCTGTTTATTAATGTTTTAAACCAAGGTCAAATTATGTTGTGAATAGACCATTGATAGTCGGAATGGAATTAAATGGGCATGTATTTGCTGTTTATTAATGTTTTAAACCAAGGTCAAATTGGTAAATTAGTAATTAACTTATGTTTTAATAAAACAAAACATAAAGCTATATTTATGTTCATATTTTATGGCCGAATGAAGCAAAGAAGAAAGCTAAAATAGGGTTTGAAATTTTGACACTTGCATAGCTTGATTGATGTATGTTTTGAGCTCGATTTTTGATGAGTTTTACGTTTTTGTGATCGTTTCTTAGTAATCTAGCTAGCTCATATCTTAATTTTTGAATTTTTTCATGATTTTGTGAAGTGTCATTGATGAATGTTTGAGCTTTTGAATAATTGATGATGATATATGAAAGCTTGATGATAGATTTTAAAGTTTTGTTAAGTGATTTTAGCTAAAAATGCATTTTAGGGATTTAATTGTTAAAAGTGTAAATTGGGTGGATAAAATGTGAAATAAATGAAAGTTTTGGGCTGCTAGGGCTCCCTATGAAATTCGGCTAACATGTAATTGGATTGAATTGTGTGAATTTTGTGTATTTTTTAAATAAGGACTAAATTGAATAAATGTTAAACTTTAGGGGCTAAAGTGTAAAAATGACGAAATAGGTATTTTTGGACGAAATTGAATGAATAAGTGATTAAATGAGTTAATTTTGAATTTATATAGATCAAGAAAGAAAGAAATCAGATTTAGTTCGGGGGAAATCGAAAGCTATCGAGTAATCGATCCGATTCGTCAATTCCGAGTACGAGGTAAGTTCGTATGTGATAATTTCATTATAATTGTATGTTATATGCTTTGGTATTGCATAAAATGTGATTATGAGATTACATATAATGTTTGAATTGTGAATACGACTATACGGATGTGTTCGACGATGAAATCGACAAGTGAAACTTCCTGGTTGAACCTTAGGAATAGTTAGGATGTTAATGACATGTCATTAGGTTAATGTATTGGCTTCAGGCCATGGTATCTACTGGGTGTGAATAATACCTTGATTTGGCTACGGGCCATGGTATAGGTATTCAGAGAAGAGTTACCTTGATTTGGCTATATGTAAGTTGATGGTTGTAATTTGCTTGTCGCCTTAGATCATGAAATTTTTTTATTAATATGTGCATATAAGCATGTTTTCTATTGAATTGTAATGTTAATTCTTGTAATTATATATTGGATCCTAAATGTACCACTGAGACCTATTACTCAGTGTAGAGTTTGTTTTCTTCGTGCGCAAGTTTAGGTGATTTTTGAAGCCTCGAGATTTGAAGCCAGCATCCAGACTATCATTTCCAACCCAACAAATTTTGTATAAAGTGACTCATTTTGGTCTTTTGGGCATGTACCCAAGAACCTTAGGCTAAAAGTCTCAAATGTTAAGTTATATATGATATGATCTTTTGTTAATGATTTGAACTTGTATTGAAATGAATTCTAGTTGGTGTGGGATATATATGAATTGGTTGTATGAAAATGAATATATGTGATTTTTGGTCTCTTTTAACTTGTAAACAAGTTGATTTTGGAAGAAATAAATTGTCACGTTGCGATGATGAACTTCTGACGTCGTGACAAGAAACAAAGCAAGGTTCTTGTGGTGACACCGTTGCTTTGAAGTCACGACAAGCACCAAACAGAGATTTGTGTCACGACAAGGAACCCCTGGCATTGTGATGTCAACCCAAAATTTTGGAATCCTTACAATTAGGTTCTTTTTCGACCTTGGGTTAACAAAAGAGCTTTCATAAACTCGTATAAGATTCAAAAATGATAATGTATCGTGTTATACACATGTTTTAGTTATATTTGAACGTTTAACAATTTGTATAATTTGATCGTAATTGCTCTGACAATGAATGTGGCACCTTATAACTCAGACCCGACGATCGAGTCGAGTATCGGGGTGTTACATCTCTCAAATACTTAGTACATAAACCTATTCAAGTCTCTCAAATATATAGGACTTTTCGAGACTTGCTAGCATACCAAAGATTGACCACAATCCCTTCTTGACAACAACTAAAATAGCTGAATAGAATATTATAATAATGACCAAAGTAAGTTGGGTTGTTGGAAGATAAGTTTTCAAGTTTTGTCTCAATCTAACATCCTTAATTCAAGGAATTTGGTGCATTCGATTTGATCTGGTCCTTAAGATATGTTTCTCTAAGTGAATTGATATTCATTGATGGACTTGAATAATCCCACAATATAACACAACCTAAAAATTTGTTTTAATAAATTGACAACTTTCAAATATGGCAAGTTGCTTTCTTTGATGCAGTGGTGATCGAAATGGGCATTTCCATTTGCAAATTGCAACGATATCAAATATTTTCCTCAACACCATCGTTAAATGGTAACAAAATTTTAATGGTGAATTTCCACGTTAGTCACGCTGAAATTTGTGTAAACTACCTATTAATCACTCTAAATAGGGGTCATTCCTATTTTGGTGACTCCAAAACTTTTCATATAAATGCACCATAAGTCTTCCGTTACCATTTATTAGTGGAGTGACCAATTTGATAAATTTCTTTTTTGGGTGACTAAATTAACAAAATAAAAAAATTGGGGTGACCAGATTAGAGACGAGCCCTATTTAGAGTGACTAATGATATAATTTACTCTAAAATTTTTGACATAAAATAACGAGACATACAAATATAATAATTTAATTGATTTTATGGTTTGAGCCTAATTTTGCTTGGGTTGGGGCTAGTATTCAGGTAAACTTTCCCAACAATAATGGCCCTAATATTCAAACTCAATCCAAATTCTGAGGGAAAATGTCCAGGGCAACTTTTTCCAACCATTTGTTAGTATAATTTAATTGATGTATATGATATATAAGATTCACCCATGATTTATTAACCAATAAAGATTAATAATTATAAATAATAATGAGTAAAAATTGGTTAATTATAAAATGTATAATTTTTAATAAATAAAAAAATTAGTAGAAAAATGATTAAGTTAATTATAAATATACTATGATGAGTCATAATTCTCGTAATAAAGTATACATAATTTTTTTAAAAATATAACTTACAAAATGATCTAATATGATAGCTTATAAGAAAGTATTGACACCGAAAACACCACGTGATATGTTAAGTGGGAGGTTGTAACACCATTTTAAAATAATCGCTATCGAGAAAATTAGTGACTATCGAAAGCAAATCTTGATACAAAATGCAAGACAAAAAAAGCTTAACATGGAAACATAAGTCACTAGTTCTTAACATTGCAAGTAGACAAGCAAACTAGAAACCATGCCATAACCATCAGATCAGGCACATTATTAATAAAAACACACATTATTTAGAACAAAACAATCACAACTTCTTATGATTGAAGAAATTTATTCCTATATATTTAAATGAACTAATTGTTGTCCCACCAAAATTTGGATTGGAGATAGGTAACAATATTCTTGTCCAACTGGAAGGCCCTAGTGAGAACATCAGGATTAATGGGAGGGTTAGAGCCAAATACTGCATTTGCAATCGTGATAACTCCTGGATTTTGGCTGCTGAGACCAGCAAATGCAACTGCTTTGGTATTACCGATATTGAATTGGAAGTGGATGAGACCGACAGGGAAAACAAACACATCACCAGGGTTTAGGACTTTGGTGATGAGGCGGTTATCTGTGTTGGATGTAACGAAACCGACATAAAGTGTGCCTTCCAAAACCACAAGGATCTCCGTTGCACGAGGGTGCGTGTGAGGAGGGTTTAGGCCACCATATGGAGCATAGTCAATTCGGACTAGAGATATGCCGAGAGTGTTAAGTCCCGGTATTTGTGCCACATTGACAGGAGTCACAGTTGATCCAACCGGATTTGAGGTGTTTCTAGGGATATTAAGCCCTGAATAGTAGAAGTCTTGTGCATTGGCAAGCTTTGGGTCCTTGCAGAACTTTCCATTTACAAACACTGCATGAAATAAAGTAAGGTTAGTCAATATCGTGAATCCATGCAAAAATATGAATTCTTATGAAGAAATTGTTACTTCAGATAAAAGGCTCTAGCGTCTTGCATAATTATGGACTTAAAGATACTAGTCAACAAGAGAGTACTGAGAAAAATAGCGTACCACCATTCTTGGTGTCATTGATGGCTACACAGAAATCTTGCAGGGGGCTGGGATCAGAAGCTGAGGCTAATAAGGAACTGAAGGCCAAGATGGCAAAAGCTGCAACGAAAAGTTGAAGTCGTTTCATCATAATTGATGTGCAAGCACACGAAATGTATGCTACTACATGGGAGAGGGTGGGAAATCCTGCATGGCAAACAGGTCTATATATGGGCATTGAAACAAAAGAACTCGTCCTGATTTGCCTTTCATCAAGTACGTGAAGACTAGGCGTTTGTCTTCAGAATTAGTCATTTCTTATTAGGAGGTGAATCATCCTTCAACCACTACACTTTCTAGTTCTGTTCTCCTCGTACATCATTTCAATATATGTCGTGGAATTGGTCTTAATTCACTCACAGTTCTAAACATTTTCTTATTCAGGCTTTGACTTTTCCTTCTCAGACTAAAGTTGATGGGGAAAAGGAGGTGCTGAAAATACATTATTATCTTATAATTTGCTAGTGGCAAGAAAGTTTTCTTGTAAAATACTTCTTTAAAATATATATATATTGCCTCAAATATGAACTCAAAAATAATTCCATCTGGCCTTAGGCAAACAAATATATATATGTAATTTTTTATTCAAATAGTGGGAATAATTTAATTTAGATTTGGAGTTGCTGCAAGCGGCCGGCAGTTTTGTATGTAAAACTAAACTCGGTCATTCTTTTAGTTAGCATGATCAAGGAAATGCTATGGAGACAAAAACTTAAGCTTGATTAAAGGCTTCTGATTTTGTCTGTAATCAACATGTTATACGATCTCAGTTGACATAGTCTATTCTGGCATGTTCATTTGTTCTGACATCTGTGCTTATCACATCCACAACATTGTCAATTTCTTGCAAGTTCAATGAAGCATGCATGCAAGAGCGAAACTTTCCAAGTCTGTTGATCACTTCAATTACCCAAAAATGAGCTTTGAATTAATCATTGATCCAATTAGTTGCCAACTTTGTAATAAAATATTTTTAAGTCTAATTAATGACTTGAATTTTTCCTAGTACAGAAAAGTAAACTTCAAGGCTTCAGTTATCTCACAGACTTCGAATCATATTAGTTTGAGTGATCACACCGCTTTGTTTAATACAAGTTTATTGCTAGTCAGCAACGCCATGAACTAACAGGTACGATATGATGCAATAGCAAAGAGTTTGATATATTAAGAAAGTGGTAAATTTGGTGTAGGCTTATCCAATGTTGTCCAAAATCGAATATACAGACTTTACCCAGTCAAAATCAAGTGATTAGGTATATGATATATTCCAATTCTGGATTAAATCATATTAGGCATGTTTGGCTTTCCCTATGGTGTTTTGAGTGGCTAATGAGATAGCTCACTCTTTGGCAAAAGCAACATGCTTTAGGGGTGTCATGTTTTCTATTTTCTAGTAGTGATGGAGTGGTTCTTTTATTGTTCGTGTAATCTATTATAATCTGGTTTATGTAATCCAATGTTGCTTTTTTAAGGTGTGTCGAACTGCATTGTTCGATTTGTGGAGTAATATATGATAATTAAGAAAATTACCTTTCAAAGAAAAAATTGTATATTTAAAGGATAAAAAAAAATATTACTTGCTTATGTTCCTATAGTCGAACTTCACGCAGGATTGACCTAACCTTGCATTCCAAATAGAAACTTCTTGCACCAATTATGCTCGTACTTGCTTATGTTCCAATAGTTGAATCAGCTAAGGAATGGTTGTCGCTAAAGTGCTCAACAATTTTTCCTCTTAAGTGGCATACGGGTACATAACAAATATAGCTTAAAACACAAGAAAAGAACAAGTCAAATCATTAAGGAAACTATTTAAAAACATAAAAAAATAATAAAAGTATATATAAATTTAAAAAACAATTTAAAAATAAAAGATAAAAAGATTTTTAAAAACTATTTTAAAAACATAAGAAATGCTAAAATTTAATGTTATTTAAACTAGACCAGATCGATTGGGTCAAGAACTAGCTAGGCTATCGATCCGATGAGAGGTAAAAAACTAGTTGACCTGCGAGTTAGTATGAACTGGTTAAACCGGGCTAAAAAATCAGCTGAACTGGAGGTTGATTCGTTTTTTTATTTTTTATTTTTTTCAATAATTTATTTGCTTTGAATCAGTCGGATTAGTTGTTCTGGAAATCACTTGGCTAGGCCAATTAGAAATCAGTTCAAACGATTATTTAGCTCAGTTCAAGCAGTCCATACCAATTTTAAGTCAACTGATTTTTTACGTCTTGTCGGCCTAATACCCAACCGGTTCCCACTCCGACCAGTCGGTCCAGTCCAATTTAGATAACATTAAATTTTAAATTTTTTATATTTAATATCATTTGAAAGAGCTTTATTTTTTTTTTGAATTTTTATATTTAAAATGCATTGAATCTACAGTGCTACCATAAAAAATGAAAATTGAAAACAAATTGAAAACAAAAAACAAAGAAAGTAAAAATAGCAATAACGAAAACAATAAATTTCATTACTTAACAAAGAAGCTTACAGCAACATAAGCAAATACTTTTTATATTTATTCTTTCCAAAAAAAAAAATTATTATTGTAGAAAAGGAAACAAGTCAAAGATTATTGCAAACAAATTGTGAATTTGAATCCAAATTGAATTATATTTGGGCGACCTAATTGTTAGCCCACCAGAATTTTGACTGAAGATTTTTCACCACATTCTTGTCCAATTGGAAAGCCTTGACGAGAACATCGGGATTGATGGGTGGATTTGATCCAAACACTGCATTGGCTACGGTAATAACACCAGGATTCTGGCTACTCAAAGCAGCGAAGGCAACGGCATTGGTTTTCCCCACATTGAATTGAAAGTGAATGAGACCAATTGGGAAAACAAATACATCTCCGTGGTATAAGACCCTGGTAATGAGACGATTATCGGTGTTGGATGTCACGGCCAACGAGAGTGTGCCCTCCACAACGACTAGGATTTCGGTGGCACGAGGGTGAGTATGAGGGGGTTTAGGCCACCATTCGGTGCGTAATCAATTCGAACCAATGAGATGCCAAGAGTGTTAAGCCCTGGTATTTGAGCAACATTAACTGGAGTAATGATCGATCCCACTTTGGATTTGATGTGTTTTCGGGGATGTTGAGCCCTGAATAGTAAAAGTCTTGTGCTTTAGCAAGCTTTGGGTCCTTGCAGAACTTCCCATTAACAAACACTGGAGATGAGAAGAAGAATGTTATTTTCATGTACAATGCCATGAAGAGATTGTAGAATGTTTTATTTGAAGGTCAAGTTTAAGAAGAAGAGATAAAAAACAAAACTTACCAGCATCCTTGGGGTCATTGATGGCTACGCAGAAATCTTGGAGAGGACTAGGATCAGATGCATAGGCAAATGGGGAAGCCAGAGCCAAGAGACAAAATACTAGGATGAAATGGGCAGTTTTCATTGTGATAAATGGAATTTTGATTGCTTTGGAGAGGATGAGGAACTCTGCTGCAGAACATGACTATTTATACATTACAGTCTTTGAGCTAGTCTATGTTTTTCCATTTCTGATGAATTGTTCTTCAACTACTACCCTTGTCTCTTCCCACTTCCAATGCTTACATCAGTATCTTTGTCATGGAAGTAGTCAAATCTGTAATTAAATTATGTCTTTTGTAGTACTTAATACAACTTGATCCATTCGAACGTTGACTTTAGGAGATATCCAAGGTTGCTAAGGATGCGGGCAGGCAACCCTGTTCATGCAAGATACAATGAAAATAATGTTAACAATAATCCTAGTTGGAAACATTTTGCCATTTGGCAGTGTTTAAACATAAAGTGCCAGCAGCTGGGCTTGGTTAAAGTGTGAAAGAGACTGCCATTGTGGGTTGAGGGAGATTAACTATTGAAACCTTTGATATGATCTTTATTCCTCATTATCATCTCCTTTTGCAATTAGTGATCTCAATTTTATTTTATTTTTAAAAAAAAATTAGAGAAACTGTTTTTCCAGGCCGGCTTATTAACCAGCTTCAACATCTATTAATTAATTCAAATAAAACTGATTGATTAAGTAAGAAGTATTCGCAAGAAAAGCGCCTCGGAGTGATTCAATACTTTTGGTTTTATATCTCTCTGAATATACACGTGCATGGACATCTTCATAAAAGCCCGGTTGCATTAAATGTAATCTGCATATAGTTTTCACCGTTCTATGGATATATAGGAGCACTGCAACTTTGAAATAGAGGCTTATCAATTGTATATATATATACACACATTCAAAGTCAGTAGAGTAGTTAAGACGACATTGGGTATGTAAAAACGACCAGTTCGACGAGGTTGAAGGTGTAGAGTAGTTGAAGAATGATTCCTTCAGATTTCTTTAAAACCAGTAATCACTTCAGACTTGGCAAACCTCTTTTTTATTTTCCTTTTAAAATGGAATTGTTAAAGAAATAAAATGACAATGGACCTGTTCAGTGACTACTATCTATAAATGGACATGCTTTGAAACCAGATTTCTCACCCCTCATAAAGCAACAAATCCTAGAAGCTCAATTTGATCAGGTTCAGGAC
The DNA here is from genome assembly GCA_025698465.1 of Gossypium longicalyx. NCBI lineage: Eukaryota > Viridiplantae > Streptophyta > Magnoliopsida > Malvales > Malvaceae > Gossypium > Gossypium longicalyx. Next base: position 82,741,456 of record CM047005.1, on the reverse strand, counting down.
TGTTGCTTACAACAATGAAAGATGTTCAATTCCTTGTAGCATTTGCCCTCTTGGCTTTGGCTTCCAAACTTGTCTCAGCGTCAGATCCCAGCCCTCTTCAGGATTTCTGTGTAGCAATTAATGATACTAAAGACGGTGGTGTGTTCTTTAATTCTTTGAAATTTCATCTTTGCAATATATTCGTTTTGACTCTGAAAAGTGGAGAAATATAGCAAGTACAAGTATTGGACAAGTGTCCAAGTAGTAAACTCTTTTCTTTCCATTTATGCAGTTTTCGTTAATGGCAAGTTCTGCAAGGACCCCAAGCTTGCAACCGCAGAAGACTTCTTCCTGCCTGGCCTCAACATTCCTGGAAATACATCAAACCAAGTAGGATCAATGGTCACTCCAGCCAATGTTCAACAAATACCTGGACTTAACACTCTCGGCATATCTCTTGTTCGAATTGACTATGCACCTTACGGTGGCCTAAACCCTCCTCACACTCACCCTCGTGCCACCGAAATTCTAGTCGTTGTGGAGGGCACACTTTCCGTCTGCTTTGTCACATCGAACACGGATAACCGTCTCTTCACCAAAGTCCTTTACCCCGGAGATGTATTTGTTTTCCCCGAAGGTATGATTCACTTCCAGTTCAACATAGGGAGTACGAATGCGGTTGCCTTTGCTGCTCTTAGTAGCCAAAATCCGGGGTGATCACCATTGCAAATGCGGTGTTTGGCTCGACCCGCCATCAATCCCGATGTTCTTGCCAAGGCCTTCCACTGGATCAAAATATCGTTAAACAACTTCAGTCCCGGTTCTGGTGGGACAACAACTAGGGGATACTTCTAAACCCCATGAACCTTACTTGGTAGCTAATTGTTTGGATGATGTTTAACTTGTTTTTCACGTTGAATTTAGTTGAAAGAAAAATTAAAAAAGATAAAAGAGATTTCTCATGTACCTTAGCTTATTGTAACCTCTCCTAATATTATTTTCGTCATACCATATGGAGTCTTGCAATTACAATTTATTTTTAGTTTGAAGTTAGGATTTCAGACCTTCCTTTAGGGAAATGAATGAATCACTACGATTGATTCTTATATTAATTTTTTGTTGGTTTTTTTTTCCAACTACTGTTTACAAACAAAATTCAAGAATAATCTATAAACCCTTCAAAATTATATAAACCCTTTGCAATTTCTCTGGCTTTTTCCTCTCCCCTCAAATTATACATAAATGTAAGTAATAGAGATAGTGAATGAAATCTTTATTCTTAATTTTTTTAAAAAAAATTAGTTGTTCGATCTGTTTTAATTAAAATAAAATATATTATTATTAACATTAATATCTTTATTAAAATAAAATTCTTTAATTCATTATTTTTTATTAAATTAAATATGGACTAGTTTATTCATTATTTCTATATTTAAATTGATAGAACGAGTTGGTTTCTTATGACTTAAAAAAGTTAGTTTATGATAAACTTTAAATTATTTAATTTTTATTAAAATAAAATTTATATTGATTTTATTACCATTAAAATCAAAATTCTTATTAAATTGAAATTGCTTAATTAATTATATTTATTAAATTAAACATTGACTAATACTTTCTATTAAGTTTTTTCGATATGTAAATAGAATTGAAGTCTTTTATGGTTCCAACTAGCCTATCTCCGTTCTATTTATCATCAACAAAGATGTGCTTTCACAATGAAATGGCTAGACATTTTAACTTAGAATAAAGTGAAACACATGAATGAGTTGAATAATATAAAAATTAATTCATCATGCACCGATCTAATCCACATCAAAGCCCGCAACTTTGAATGAAATCCCAAACTAGACGTTGTAGGCCACTTTCTATCGAATACCAACTCGTTCTTTGCTAGCCACATTGACCAGCAAACCGCTCCATTCCACCTTTCACCATTCAAAAATTTTTCTCCAAAGTCCCCCAATGAATATGCAACGGAAAAGAAGATGCACCACTTTCTCCGGTTCTCTACTGCACCAAGGGTATCCACTCCCCATTTGACTAATCTTCGCACCTCTTCTAATCAGGAACTCCTTAGTAGGAAGTCGATCTATTGAAACTAACCATAGGAAACTTCTCACTCTAAGAGGCACCTTTAACTTTCAAATCTTATCATAAGCGAAACTAATGTCAACCAAACCTTCTTTTATCAATAATTCCATTAATTTCTTCACCAAAAACACCCGGCCCCTTGCTATCATGAATCCAAATTAATCTATCCTCCTCCTCCTCGGTATCAACACCTTCGCGCTAATGACTTCCTTTAAACGGACGACCATATTCTACTCTTGTAACTCTTGAAGATGTGATGAGATGAAAGTCTCCTAGCCTGACTCTAGCTCTTCAAGTCTAATTGTACCTACGCATTAAAATAAGCGCATTAAGTTGGTGAAGGCTTAATAAGCACTACAAGAATAAATAGGTAAATGAATCGTAACATAATGTTTAAAATTATTGAATTAATACATGCTTACACACGTACTAAATTCATTCAATTATACCTTGCTTTAACAAAATTTAACTTACCTTTGAATGTTACTAAACTTACCTCAACGCTTTGATTATTCACTTTTGTTCACATTTCTTATCTTTAGCCTATAGTAGACTTTTTCTTATAAATCAAAAAATTGTTGGTCTTTCTCTAATGAAGAACTCTTTCTTTGACTGGTTACCAGAGTAAAAATAATGTAATGGAAGAGAAGGGAAGAACCCCCGCAATAATAACCTTACTTATAAAGCACACAGCTCTCACAATAACTTACACATGGCTGACATGCAAAGCTGACTCACCACATTAATGTGACCAACATAGTAATTTCTAGGAAAATTCCTCCATAATTATTCATTGCACTTTAGTTAATTTACAACTAGATCTTAACAAAAACCCAAATAAAATTGTACAGAAAACACATGCTCAAACAAAAAATTATCAGGCCCACAACTCAACAATCCACCATTGGCGTTCCTAAAAAATATGGGGAAATTTTGCACTCGCACACCCCTGACAGTTCCACAAGAAAACAGAAAAATCCAAATCCATATAGAATAAAAGGCGAAGAAAAACCTACCTTTAATGTCGAATGACATCTTCGATTTCTAGTTGCTTTTCAACCACTTTCAGTTCTCTTATATCACCTTTCTTTCCAATCTGAGAAGAGATAAGTTTAACCATGTTGTTGACCGATTTTGATAGGGGCACTCGAGAGCTGCTTGACATCTTGAAATGGCTCCCCCAATCCCGTTTTGTCTTATTAAGCTTTCTTCCATTTCTTCCAGCACTGACTTTTCCTCCAGCAATCCGCCTTTTAGAAGTCGAATCATCATTGCCCAACACTTTCGCTTGGTCATCGTCCGCTGACTCAAACGGAGTTGGGTGATTGTTTTCCTTAAAAACAGTTATCGACTGCTTTGCTGGGTCAAGTACACCTTCTTTCAATGTCACTACAACCTCTAATGGAGCTTTAAAAGTCAGATTAAAGTGACTAATTGTTACAGAGCTATTACCTTCAAAAGGCCGATCTCTAGTCGCATTGCTAAACTCACCTGGATCTTTTCTAGAAACTACAGAAATGAAAGAAGTGGACGCATCTTAGGTTCATGATCTTTCATTGTCCTTCTTCCATGATCGAAACCCTTGACTTGTAAAAGTATTTCAATGACACTCAAATGATCCAACATTCTTAGTTGGTGAAAACTCAAGTAAATCCGAGAATAACTTGTACTGAGATGGGAGAAATTAGCGTCCATTCTTGTCAATATACTTAGGAGATATTGGAGCCTCACTTTGACGAATCAATTTATATGGCCCAAACTTAATGTAAGCTTGATGGAATTCGTCCTGTTGATTTGGAGGGTAATCCCAAATAGAATTTTAAAGTCCCGGATCATGCTATAAAGAAAAAGCATAAAACTCATTTGTTTTGACTCTCGACACCTTAAGATGATGTTCAAGAACTTGAGAAGACCCGATATCTTGTTCAGGAGTTTGTAAAGACTCAATATCTCGTTCAGGATCTTGGGTTGAGAAGACCAGATATCTTATTTAAGAGCTTGTGAAGGCTCGATATCGCGTTCAGGAGCTTGGGATTGAGAAGACATGATATCTTCTTTAGGAGCTTGAGAATATCTGATATTTGATTTTTTTCACTAATAATAGAAGGTTGAGGAACTGATTGATCATTATTGCTTTCTGACACCCTTTTTTTTAAAAAAGATTTGATCTTTTTGTTGACCATAATTTAATCAAAAACCTGAAAATTGTAATAATATATTAAACAACTACACATTTGACTAATCTTCACACCTTTTCTAATTAGGAACTCCTTAGTAGGAAGTCGATCTATTGAAACCAACTATAAGAAACTTCTCACTCTAGGAGGCACATTTAACTTCCAAATCTTATCATAAGCAAAACTAATGTCAGCCATACATTCTTTTATCAATAATTCCATTAATTTCTTCACGAAAAACACCACCTTGCTATCATGAATCAAAATTAATCTATCCTCCTCCTTAGGTATCAACACCTTACTACTAACAGCTTTTTTTGAACAGACGACCATATTCAACTCCTTATCTAATAATGGTCAAATAAAGAAATCAGCCCAATTATCCTCGTTAAACCTATTCGAAATTGAAAAGTCTTTTACCAGCCCTTTCTTACTCATGACTAAATGAAACTGCCTTGGAAATTCCACTCCCAAAAGCCTATCACCACACCAAATATCCTCCCAGAACAAAATTGTATTATCGTTCCCCACTAGCCAACGAAAAGACTCATTCCCCATCCATTTAGCCACTTTTTAGTCTTTCGCATTCTCCACAATACCCCTCTAAACCACCGACATATCTTTTAAATTGCTTGTTCTAAATCGCCAATGTTGCGCAGGGGATTCGCAACAATAATTTTTCTCCACAAAGCTTCTCTAGCCATCACGAATCTCCAGCTCCATTTGGCCATGAGTGACTTATTTTTGACCCTGATATCCACCACACCCGCACCCCCTTTTTCCTTTGGTAAACAAATATGTTTCCACTTTACCTTCGCCATTTTCCTCCGTCCTCCTATACTACCCAACATAAAATTCCTTCTAATTTTGTCTATCTTATTGACCACAACAACAGGTGCTTGAAATATTGACATAAAATAGATAGGCAGAGAGGATAACATAGCATTAATAAGCACAATTCTACTTGCCCAAGAGAGAGATCTACATTTCTAGTTCGATAGTTTCCTCTCTACTCTTTCCACAATTCCATTCCAAGAAGAAATCTTCCTTGGATCATCTCCTAAAGGTATACCCAAATAATTGAACAACAATTCCCCTATCTTATATTAACATACTGCAACCATTCTAAACAAGAACTGCTCTTCAATACCAAATCCCACTATGCATGACTTCTGAAAATTAATACTTAATCCAGAAAAAGTTTCAAAACAGTGAAGAATGTACTTAGCATTTCTTACCACATCCTCATTCGTCCTTAAGAATAAAATGGTCTCATTCGCAAATTGAAGATGTGAAACTAAATGATTCCACTTTCAGAAAACTAGGGACTTCAGGTTGTAGGGTTGTGTTGCATTATGATTGTGGGGCTAATAGGAATTTAAGAATATGAATATACTAAAATTGTGATTGTTAAATGTGTGCTTGGAATAAACTGGAAATGTTTGAATCTCTAATATCTTCTCGAATGAATCCCTAAATTTTACTCGCCAAAATAGAAAGAATGTCTTTTAGAACAGTCAGACTGACATACTGTGCATTTTGAGGGACATTTTCTAAGACAATTGCCCCCACATCTTCATTATAAGAAGCCAAGATTTTTATTAGTTCAAGAAAGTTACCTCGATATCTTGAATCTTGTGCTTCATCAAGCTTGAAATACAAGCGACTTAATAGCATCTATTGACACATTAAGATATAGCCAATCTCTTACAAAATTTTCAGAATTTTATTTTTCAATAATCCTCTCAATATTTTGCAAGGAATTACGAAGATCGAGATAACTTTTTATAGCATTCTTATGTAAAGGATTTGCATCCTTACTCACATGAGTAACAAAAGGACATTTAGATCCTTCATTGACCTTCTTCCATGATCAAAATCCTTGGCTTGTAAAAGTATTTCAATGATGCCTAAATGGCTTGTTGAAGAGAAAACAAGGAAGGAAATACCAAAATAGCATTCTGGAAATTCAAATTTTGATAAAGGTATTGATTGCTTATCTGGTATTACTGACAAAATTTTACTTTAATTTTTTTTTTTTGAAGGGCTAATAACATTTTACTCAATAAATAAGGGGCACAGAAGCATAACAAGAAATATTATTCAGCTAAAAATATTTTTCTTCAACCACAAATGAACATTTTAACTGATTGGGACTGCAAAATATAGTTGTTTCCATTGAGCTTGTGACCTATGATAGGAGTATGAAAACTTTCAAATTCGTCCTGATTCCCTTTGGACATTGTTTTATGTTTGGGTGACATATTGACCGATAACTCCCTTGTTTTTTTCTTTGGTCATGCCATATCTAGTCATTGGAAAAAAAATTGGATTAATGATATATGTTTTGGAATTGAAACCTTGAAGAATTTGAAGAATTAACAACTATTTTAATCTAATTGAAATTATTTAGATGCTAAAGTGGGAAACAAAATTAAGAAACTAATGTACTATTTCACATAAAACTAGGGAAAAAATCAAAAGCTAATTTTACAAAAATAAGTTTCTATGTAAATCAGATTATCTGGTTTCAACATTTCTAACTAAAACGATGGCTTACTACTGGCTAAAGGCAATTAAAGAGGGGGTGTCATTAATGAGTGGACTTTTTAGGATGACTCAAGCTTATGTGTCCAAGATTGTTGTGTGGTTAAAAATGAATTCGATGTTCGGTGCGATCCTTATATAGAGGGAGCTTTGAAGTTTAATGTTGATGATTCTACTTTCGAAAAACTAGAGACTTTATGTCGATACCATTTTTAAAATCGAGTTTTGGAAAATGGGGTTCGACTTTAAAAAAAAAAAAACAAGAGTTGCCACCAATCCTTTTTTAGGTGTGATTGGATCACCTTTAAAACATTTTTGTTTTAAAATCATTAGTTTTGGTCTACGAAATTAGAAGATGGGTTCGGGAGCCGGTTACGTACGAGGAAGGGTTAGCACCCTCATAACGCCCAAAAATTGGTACCTAATTGATTATCAAGTGTCTTTAATGTCGGAAATTTAAAAATTTTAAGATGTAATCCTCTTTAAAATATTTTGATTTTTGTAAATTGGAGTTCACACGTATCAAAGTATTGACACTAAGTTAGCTTTTTAGAAATCTCTATCTCGAAACAACAAAACGCTACATCCAGTAAGTTAGGACATATTGCTTTGCAATTTCAAGACAGTTGCTCACGTTTTGAAAACCTTTAAAAACTTAGAAGGGTACTTGATTATTCGAACTCAATGAGAAAAGTCGCAACCCAATAAGTTAGGGCACTACTTTCTCGAAATTTCCAAACACCAAGCATTGCCTTTATATTTTTTAAAAACTTTGGAGCCTTGTTTTTTTAAAAATGATGCGTGGAGAATTGTATTATATTATAAATCATACATAGTAACATATTATTGTGGTAGGTAAATAATATATGCATTTAAACAAAATGATGGCAATAATATAAAGATCGTGCATTAGATACATACATATAAAAATAATATATATAGCAAATATTAACAATATGCATACATATACATATATATATATATATATATATATAGCATGTATTGAGAATGAGTAAAAAAAACATACAAACATACAAAGTAATAATTAAATAATGCATGATATCCAAAAAAGTAATAATTAATAATGCATGACATACAAAAAAGAGTAATACAATATCAATGTACATGTTCATGAAATGTAATATCAAATAATAAATATAAAATAACATATAACACATTATATATGCAATATATGTATAAAAAAATGAAATGAATTATTGTTAACAAAATATACATATAATACAAATAAAGACATAATATTTGATAATAATCTTGAAATAGTATTTGCTATACAATATACAAAACATAATTACAAAATATTTATAAAAGAATAATAATTATATATATAAAATATATTTGGGTTTAAAAAAATATAAAATAAAAGTATGTAAAAGAATTTATAGAATAACACATAATATAAAAATATCATTTTAAAATAATACATAATAAATAAATAATTAATAATTTAATATGTGTATAATATGAGTTAAAAATATAATTTAATTTACAAATTTTAAAATTTTAAATAATATAATGAATAATATAAACATAAATAATATAATAGATAATATATGATATATATAACATATAAAAAAATAAGTAATATAGATTAAAAATAAAAATACAATAAATGTTATGTAATAAAAATATGATTTAAATATATAGGAAATAAGAAATAGATATAATATAAAATAACGAAAATATATATGTAAGAACAATATATATAAACAATTAATAAATATATAATACAAGTAAAATATAATAATAATATAAAAATAATGATGTAAAATAATAACAATAATTTGTGAAAAATAATATATAATATATAATAAATAATAATATATAATAAAATAATCTTATAATGTATAATATAAAAGTAAGGTAAAAAAAATAAAACAAATAACAATATATAAAAAAATATATATATATAAATATAGGGCTAAATTTAAAGTTCAGCAAAATTACGGGGCGAATTTAAAAGAAATAAAACTAAATTAAGGCTCTAATTAAAACGCGCGACGTTTTCCAGAATGTAATTTAATAACCGTTGGGACTAAATTGAAACAATTTTAAAATATTAGGGCCAAGTTAAAAATATAATAGCACGTAATTATAAATTAAAAGAGGTGGAAGGACCAATTGGGTAATTAACCCAATTCTAAAAAATCACGCGGATCCTACCCGGGTAATCGGGTCAACGCACGGATCCTATGGCTTAATACGACACCGTTTTGAGCTTATTAAGTTAAGTAGAAATGATATCGTTTCAAAGAGGCTATCTAAGCCAATTTTGCAGCTTAAAAATTATTTTATCACCGGTCTTTAAAAAAAAAGTCCTGAAACGCTCTGCAGAGGGGAAGAGAAAGGTCCCCAGCTCTGGCCTCCGGCCACGGTGCAGTGCCTGTACACGCGCCTCACGCGCCGTCGTACACGGTGGTCTGAAGGTTAAAAACCTTCGTCCTTCCACAGGTAATCTCTTTTCCCTTAAATCTTTACTCGTATATGCTAGAATAGTTCATATATGTTCAAAATAAAGCACGAGGTATGCGATTAAATCACCTTTTGAGAGACTGTTGATATTTTTGAATGAATATCTGTGAGTATATTTCTATTTTTTTCAAAAAAAGTGGTCCTCTTTACATTGTTTGATTCGGGATTTTATAGCCACTAATGCTATTACATAAACTGGGAAAGGAATCGAAGATTTCTTTCCATTTCTTGTCTGTTGTATCCACCATATCTCTGATTGTGATCTGAAATCTTTTTATTTTAATTTCCTTTTTGTTTTTTTCGTATCTGCTATGTTTTCCTTTTCTTTTGCAGGCATTTGCGAGAAATCTGGTGGTGACGAGGGTTGGTGTAGATTCGCTCGTTGATTTCGGAGATAGAATCACGGCGATGATGGGGGTCACTGGAAGGACACGATAGATGAGTAGACGCGTCTGTTGGGATGGCTTCTGGAATCTTCCATTTGCGGCACGAGGAGAAAGAGCTAGATTGGAAACCCTAGCTGGTAACTTAAGTTTTGAGCCTCTGCTATTTGGGTCTGATTTAGGTTTGGGCTTCGGGTGTATTTGGGTTGAGGTTGTAACTGTAATGGGTTAGGGGTGTAAACGGGTTAAGGGATAGTTTTAGGCCTGCTAGGTAGTAAACGGTCTGTTTGGGTATAACGGGCCTGAAGTATTTGGGCCAAAAGGGTTTGAGCTAAAAGGTACTAGGTTAGTCCATAATGTTTAGACGTTGGGCCCCATCGTTTTGGGCTTTGTAACCTGGACCTTTAATGGACTGTTTAAAATAAATATTTATTTATTTATTTATTTTTGTTTTATTTAAGCCCGGTCAAATTTGGGCTATTACAGCTGCCCCTCTTTGCTCGTTTCTATGCAACAAGAACCGAGCAAAGACTCCTATAAAGACCAAATTTGACCGGTCCTACCAAATCATGGTCTTCAATCTACTTCTTGTGAACTTGTGACTGTCATGTTGATATCTTCGATTTGCTCCCCGCCGAACACAGAGACGCCAAATCTACTTCTTTACTTTGCTCTCTGCCAATACAGAGATGTCAAATCATCTGAGATTTGCTTCATCGTAAGCACATGAAAGCCAAATCAACTATGTCTTTGATTTGTTCCTTGTAAGCACAAGAATGCCAAATCATCTTGGATCTTGCTTCAGTGAAATTATCCGAAGGTGAGATCTGCTATGTATCTCCGCTCCCGTTGAAGTGGAGATGCGGACTTGATTTGCTCTCTGCCAATACTGAGAGATGCCAAATCATCTTAGATTTGCTTCATCGTAAACACGTGAAAGCCAAATCAGCTATGTCTTCGATTTGCTCCTTGTAAGCAGAAGGATGCCAAACCATCTTAGATCTTACTTCAGTGAAATCATCTGAAGGTAAGACCTGCTATGTATCTGCTCCCCGTCGAAGTGGAGATGCCAGACTTTGATTTGCTCTCCGACAATATAGAGATTCCAAATCATCTTAGATTTGCTTCATCGTAAACACGTGAAAGCCAAATCAGCTATGTCTTCAATTTGTTCCTTGTAAGCACAAGGATGCCAAACCATCTTGGATCTTGCTTCAGTGAAATCATCTGAAGGTGAGATCTGCTATGTATCTGCTCCCCGCCAGACTTCGATTTGCTCTCTGCCAATACAAAGATGCCAAATCATCTTAGATTTGCTTCATCGTAAACACGTGAAAGCCAAATCAGTTATGTCTTCAATTTTCTCCTTGTAAGCACAAGGATGCCAAATCATCTTGGATCTTACTTCAGTGAAATCATCTGAAGGTAAGATCTGCTATGTATCTGCTCCCCGTTGAAGTGGAGATGCCAGACTTCGATTTGCTCTCCGACAATACAGAGATGCCAAATCATCTTAGATTTGCTTCATCGTAAACACGTGAAAGCCAAATCAGCTATGTCTTCGATTTGCTCCTTGTAAGCACAAGGATGCCAAACCATCTTGGATCTGCTTCAGCCAGATCTGCTATGCTGCGGCCTATTACCCTACTGCTTAGGGGATTAAGGCACCTCGTTTTTGATAACCTGTAGAATGATTATGCCTGATGATTAGGATGCTATTATCGAAGTGAATCAAATGCTCCTAATTAAACCTGTTATAATGCAAAATGTTTATGAACATGACCCCTATCCTAGACATCACCACTCATTTCTTCATTTGTCCTTTCAAAGCATTATTCTTGCTCAGCCTGTAGGCCTGTACCCTTCCTCCCATGCTATGATCCACTGAGGATGTCTGTAAAACAATCTTTCCCTAAGATTGAATCATTGGTTTTTACCCGTTTTCCTTTTGGACTGAAAAGAAATTCCTCAAGTTCATTCATCCCTTACTTACATGAACTTCTCGAATCAATTGTCCTGTTTTAGTTTCTCGTATTATCTAAAAATTCCAGAGTAATGCGTAAAACCTCGCTTGTGAACACATTTACATCTATCATTATTTCAATGCAACATACTTAAAGAATAATGGAAGATGAATAAACTTTATTGGATTAGAATGAATTATCAAAAAGATACAAAGGAAATTAATTTGAAAGCCTATCTTTAAGAAGAAATAGAATCTAAAGATAGCAAACAAGATAGAAGTTATGTTCCCAAGATATCGCCGCTTGAGCGTCTATACACCAACTCCATGAAGTCTTTCTTGAGCTCAACATGTGTTTAAAAGATTTAAAGTACTTTGTCGATGCCCCAATGTGCAACGTGCTTCGCTCTTTATTGGATCAAATATAGCAAGATCACTGTGTACTCTTCAAAAATTGAGCTGCCCTTTTGGGTTTTCAACTCAAAACCCCTTTGGTCACAAGGTGCCCTTTGCGGGTTTTCACCTTGGCCGCTCTGTTTTTTTTTTTAAATCTCAAGGCGCCCTTTGCGGGTTTTCACCTTGGATTCTCTTCTCCTTTAGACAAAGTATTTTTTAACTGAGTTTGAGTTCACTGGGTTGGGTAAACTTTTCCCATCCATTTCCGTTAAGATCAATGTACCGCCAGAGAAAGCTTTCTTGACGACATACGACCCCTCCCAATTTGGCATCCATTTCCCCCTAAAGTCCTTTTGAATAGGAAGGATCTTTTTCAGTACAAGGTCTCCCTCGTGGAACTCTCTTGGTCGAACTTTCTTGTCTTAAGCTTGCATCATTCGCTTCTGATACATCTAACCGTGTCGAATGGCTCTTAGCCTCTTTTCCTCAATCAAGTTCAACTGGTCATATCGGGATTGAACCCATTCAGCTTCATCTAACCTTATCTCAGTCAAAACTCGAAGAGAAGGTATTTCTACTTCAATAGGTAACACTACTTCCATCCCATAAACTAACGAGAATGGGGTTGCCCCAGTAGAGGTTCTGATAGATGTTCGATAGGCCAGGATTGCAAACGGTAACTTCTCATGCCAATCTTTATAAGTCTCAGTCATCTTCCCCACTATTTTCTTAATGTTCTTGTTGGCGGCCTCCACTGCCCCATTCATTTTTGGACAATAGGGAGAAGAATTATGATGCTTAATCTTGAACTGGTCGCAAACTTCTGCTATCATTTTGTTGTTCAAGTTCAATGCATTGTCGGATATGATCTTCTCAGGCATTCCATACCGACAAATGATCTCCTTCTTCAAGAATCGACTCATAGCTGACTTAGTAACATTCACATAAGAAGCGGCCTCTACCCATTTTGTAAAGTAGTCAATCACCACGAAGATAAACCGATGTCCGTTTGAAGCTTTCGGTTATATTGGTCCAATGACATCCATGCCCCACATGGAGAAGGGCCATGGAGAAGTCATAACATGCAAAGGTGAAGGTGGTACATGGATTTTGTCCCCATAAATCTGACACTTATGACATTTCTTGGTATAGTTGATACAGTCCCCTTCCATAGTGGCCCAATAATAGCCAAACCTTATGATTTGCCTTGCCATCGTGAACCCATTTGCATGCGTCCCACATACACCTTCATGGACTTCTTCTAAAATTAGTTTAGCTTTCATAGCATCGACACATCTCAAAAGTACCTGGACTTTCCTTCTCTTGTATAGGACATCCCCATCCAAGATATAGTCGTAAGTTAACCTTCTCAAAGTTCGTTTGTTATTTTCATTGGCCTGTTCAGGGTATTTACGATCTCTCACATATCGTAATATATCCTGATACCAAGGGTTATCATCCTTTTCTTCCTTCTCAATGTTACAACAATGAGCTGGAGCCTCGTAGACACTCATTCGAATTGATCTCATATCTTCCTCTTTATTCACCTTAATCATTGAGGCCAAGGTTGCTAAAGCATCTGCCATCTGATTTTCGTCTCGTGGGAGATAATTGAAGGTGATGTCATCGAACTTCTCAAGTAACCCCAAAACTACCTTTCGATAATTGATCAATTTAGGATCCCTTGTCTCCCATTCACCTCTAAGCTGATAAATTACCAACGCAAAATCTCTGTATACTTCTAGGGTTTTTATACCTCGCTCTATAGCTGTCTGAAGTCCCATAATGCATGCTTCATACTCGGCCATATTATTCGTGCAATCAAAGTCCAACTTGCACGTGAACGGGTAATAATCACCATTCGGGGATACCAAGACTGCCCCAATTCTATTTCCGACTGCATTAGAAGCCCCATCAAAATTTAGCTTCCAAGGAGAATCTTTAGTTGTTGCTATACACATTAACTCTTCATTTGGAAAATCAAAGTTTAATGGCTCATAATCCTCTAGAGCCCTACTGGCCAAGAAGTCTGCTACCGCACTTCCTTTTATAGCCTTCTGACTTATGTAGACTATATCAAACTCTGAAAGCAAAATTTGCCATCTCGCCATTCTCCCATTTAGATCCGTTGACTCCATTATGTATTTCAATGGATCAAGCTTTGAGATGAGCCAAGTGGTATGGTATAGCATGTACTGTCTTAATCTCCTAGTCATCCAAATCAGCGCACAGCACAACTTTTCAATCGGTGAATATCTCATCTCACAGTCAGTGAATTTCTTACTGAGATAATAAATTGCCTTCTCTTTTTTCCCTGACTCGTCATGCTGACCAAGCATACATCCCATAGAATTACTGAACACTGACAAGTATAGTATTAACGGTTTATCTGGGCTAGGTGGAGATAATACCAGAGCATTCAACAAATACTACTTGACCTTTTCAAAAGCATTCTGGCATTCCTCATCCCAAGTACCTTGATTGTGCTTTCTGAGGAGGTGAAAGATAGGATCGCATTTCTCGGTCAGTTGTAAAATGAACCGAGCGATGTAATTTAACCTTCCTAGGAATCCTCGAACTTCCTTCTGAGTACGCAGTGGAGGTAACTCTCTTATGGCTCTGACCTTGTCTGAGTCGATTTCAATTCCCTTTTCACTGACTACAAAACCTAATAACTTCCCCGATCTGGTTCCGAAGGTACACTTTGCTGGATTGAGCCTCAACTGAAATTTTCTCAACCTCAAGAACAATCTTTTCAAGACCTCAATGTGCTCTTTTTCTGTATGCGATTTGGCAATCATATCATCAACGTATACCTCAATATCCTTATGCATCATGTCATGGAATAAGTTTACCATGGCCCGTTGGTATGTTTCCCCTGCGTTCTTCAGTCCAAACGAAATTACTTTGTAGCAAAAGGTGCCCCATAAGGTTACGAAGGTGGTTTTATCCATGTCCTCTCGATGCATCTTTATCTGATTGTATCCTGCGAAACCATCCATAAAGGAAAACAACGAATATCCTGCTGTGTTGTCCACCAAAGTGTCTATATGTGGCAGAGGGAAATTATCTTTGGGGCTAGCTTTATTTAAATCTCTGTAATCAACACACATTTGAACCTTTCCGTCTTTCTTAGGAACTAGTACAATGTTAGCTACCCATTCGGAGTATTTCACTTCTTGCAGGAATCCTACATCGAACTGCTTCTTAACCTCATCTTTTATTTTTAGAACAATGTCTGGCCACATTCTCCGCAACTTCTGTTGGACTGGTTTGCAGTCCTGTCTTATCGGAAGATGATATACTACAATGTCGGTTCTCAATTCAAGCATATCCTGATATGACCATGCGAAGATATCCTTGAACTCTCGAAGCAACTCAACCAGACCATGCCTTGTGTCCTCGGTAATCAGTGTTTCGATTTTCACCTCCTTCCCTTCCTCTAGGGCTACATTTTCTATTGCCTCTTTCTCATGCGATATAATCTGTTTTTCCTTCTGTTTTACCACTCTTAACAGATCAAGAGACACATCACAATCTTGAACATCTTCAAAATACTGAGATTCCTCTAAACACATGTCTTGCTCGCAAGAGAAATCAGGAGTTTCAGTATCAGTGCTCATATCATTGATATTTAAGGGCCTGTGGGGCTATGAAAGAATATACAAAGAATGAATGAATCTAAGAATGGTTATTTATGTGCTATGAATGAGAATTGCGAAAGTTTAACAAAATATTGATTGATAAAAAGAAACCATATTCGTTCAAATTGATAATAAAATTATGTTTTACTAAAATAATAATAGATGATCATAAGCCTTTTTCACAAACGTAATCTTACTACTCCTAGGCCCTAGAGTAACAGACATGTTTCGAGAATTACTCTGAAAAATTTCTAAAGACTACGAGAAGGTTTTCCGCAGTCCAATTGTTTAGAGAGATTCCCAGTTCGTAAGGGCGAATGCCCTCAAGGCTTCCCTGCTCTAATCCCTCATTGCGTACAGCATTAATTTGATGACTTTTTCTACCAGTAACCCTCCTGACTTAAAGGATTTGGATATAGGTGGGAATGTCATCGATTCCCACTCCACTTCTCCTCCGTTCAAATGCGTCTTTCTTCTCGCTTGGCGCTTCTCAATCTCTTGCCTCTTGTGCTTATGGTCTGGCCTGAAGCCCAAACCAAAACGATCTTTCTTCTCAATCAGTTTTGGGATTTGAATCCCTCCTTGCAACTATCTTCCTAGTCCTTTTCCTGGCAATACCCCTTTCCCCATCATCATTTGCAGGGCCATCCTTGTGGCTCTAGACATTTTGGGTATCAGCACCTCACTTCCTTCAAAAATGAAGGTTGCATTAATGATTTCTAAAGAGCGAAAAGAACACTCAATAGCCTCTTCATTCGCCTCGACATAAGGGACATTGCTAGAGACTGCTGCTATAATGTCCTCCTCCGCGTTGATGGTTATTAACCGTCCATCTATTACTAACTTCAATTTTTGGTGCAACGAAGAAGGCATTGCTCCTGTCGAATGTATCCATGGCCTCTCTAATAAAAAATTATAGGAGGGCTTGATATCCATCACTAAGAAATCAACTTCATATGTATTTGGCCCAATTTCCAAAGGGATGTCGATTCGTCCCATCACTTTCCTTTCAGTTCCATCAAAGGCTCTTACCACGTTGTGACACGTTTTCATATGCGAACTGTCAATGGGTAATCTGTTTAATGTGGATAATGGAAGGACGTTCAAAGCAGATCTGTTATCAACGAGTACACTTGGCAGCGTGTATCCTTTGCACCGAGTAATGATGTGCAAGGCTTTGGTTGACCCTATGCCCCCAGGCGAAATTTCATCATCATTGAAGTAGATGAAATTGTCAGCACTGATGTTATTTACCAACCGGTCCAACTTGTTAACGGATATGTCGTGGGTGACATATGTTTCGTTAAGTACCTTCAACAATGCATCCCGATACACCTCAGAACTCAGAAGTAAGGCTAATACTGATATACGCGCCGGCTGCCTACGCAACTGATCAACCACACTGTACTCGCTATGCTTAAGGAATTTTAGAAACTCCTTAGCCTCCTCTTCCTTTACCTGTTCTTCGACAGACCCTTCAACCTCTTTCTTCTTCTCAATGTCAACATCTTTTGTTTTCGTGAACTCCACTCTGATGCCCCCCATCATAACGCTTCCCGCTTCGCGTATGGGAACCTTCATTTTGCTCACTCCTAGACGCATTGGCTATGCTCTCCCCCTCAGGTACTGTTACACGGCAGTCATAGCTCCATGGCACCCTCTTGTTATCCTTGTAAGGGAAATGAGTGGCTTTATGGATGACGACCTTGGGCCCGGTTTGCGCCCCTACTTCATTATTCCCCGGCAAGGAAATAATAATTCTTGGTCGGCTGCTTCCTTGTCATTCATTTTCTAGTACACATATTTGTATTTTGCAAGATCTACCCTCAAAGATCTGTAGCTCTTTGTTAACCATAAAGCCTTACACCATGGCCTTGAACTCTTCACAATTTTGGATCATATGACCCACCTCTCCATGGAATTCACAATAGTTCCCCATTCTTTCTCTACCTTCTCTAAAGGTTAACATACCTCTCTTCACCATCTCCTCCCATATTACTTTCATGGGTGTCTTCACCTCAGCACTATCTTCCTTGATTTTTCCTTTCTTTGTTTCATTGATGGCATTCACTCCTTGATTGCCATGGTCTAGTAACGGATTTTCAGTACTAGGGGTACTATCGAATTTCACAACCCCCATCTTGATAAGCCTCTCCACGACTTTCTTGAATCCGGTGCAGTTTTCAATTGAATGCCCCGGTACTCCTGCGTGATATTTGTACTTAGCATTTGCATCATACCATTTGGGGAACGGTGGCTGCAGTGGTTTCAAGTGAAATGGAGCGATGGCATGTGCATCGTATAAGCTTTGATAAAGCTCACGATACGTCACAGGGATAGGCGTGAATTGTATCTTCTCCAAATTCTGTCTTGTGCTCGATTCCTGTCTTTGAGTACTTTGTTGCTCTGCTTTGGGTTGACAAACCGTGATTGTCCTCGAGTTGAGGTTATTCATATTATTCACCTCATTGTCCTTTCTTCTTGGGGCCGATCTTTTAGCCACTTCCCCCTCAATTTTACCGCCCCTTACGGCGTTCTCAATCATCTCTCCTGCCATAACTATATCTGTGAAACTTTTCGTGGTGCTTCCAATCATATGAGTAATGAATGGCGCCTTCAAAGTGTTGATAAATAACATGGTGGTTTCCTTTTCCAACAATGGTGGTTGTACTTGCATTGCCACCTCCCTCCATCGTTGTGCATATTGCCTAAAACTTTCGTTAGGCTTTTTCTCCATGTTTTGAAGTGTGATCCTATCCGGCGTCATATCAGTCACATGATTGTATTATTGCATGAAGGCTTGCGCCAGATCTCTCCATGAACCGATTTTTCCACGGCTCAACTGATTGTACCATCTAGCCGCTGCTCCTACTAAGTTGTCCTGAAAACAATGGATCAATAATTGATCATTGTTCACATATCTGGTCATTCTCCTACAAAACATTGTTATGTGTGCCTCTGGGCAAGTAGTCCCGTTGTACTTTTCAAATTCCGGCATTTTAAATTTGTGAGGAAGCACCAAATTTGGGACCAAACTTAAGTCTTTGGCATCAATCCCATGATGACTGCCAGCGCCCTCCAAAGCTCTAAATTTCTCCTCCAACCACTTGCAACGATCCTCCAATTGTTTCGCGGATTCGGTTGCCATTCTTTCTTTTTCCATCAGATCTAGATCAGGAGTGATAGGGTTGATCAAGCTATCGCCCAAATTATTTCCCAAGCCAGCTGGGAAATTCACGGGGATTCCAACATCAATCGACCCATGTTGAGGCCTTACAGTGACAGATGGCCTTCTAGGAGGTGCCTCGGTTTGCAGTGTCACATGAGGTGGAATAAAACCCAGAGGAGGACCCTCATTCTCCTCTTCAGTGATTGCCACGGGAGCTTTTCCTTTATCAGTGGCCCTCAGCAGCTGGGCCATTTCAGCCATCATACTCTTCTGAGCCTCTAGCATTTGTTCCCTCATGTCATTCTGCATTTTGGCCAACCGCTCTTGCATTTGGTCTTGCATATCCTTTTGCAATTGCTCAAACCTTTGATCCATGCTCTTAGTTTTAGTGCGAGTGCCATAAGGATGTGTGACTTCTAGATTTTCTTTTCTACCTTCTTCTGAAGCAAACTTTAACTAACTAGGGTCTTTCTATAACTTTGAATGCAAACGATGCAATGAAATGCTATGAGATGCAAATGCATGAATGCAAAAAGGATATCGATTCTGGTTCAACTTCATTTAGAAAACTTTATTTAAAAAAAGAATATCTTTACATATAAGAGGATTACAAATACGCTTTTGCCTTAAGGCCCAAAGTTTTAACTCTATCTAATAAAAGGGCTAACTCTCGTCCTATATCCGACGACGATGAATACATTAGACTCAATACATCAGCCCGAATTGCCAAGTCTTGCACATATTCAGCAACCTCTCGAATCTGGGATATGGCTTCACCAATGACGTGATCCCTTTCTCTGACCTGTCCTCTAGACTGATGAATCTCTCCTTTCAGATAATCTTCTTGCGCCTCTAGCTGCTCAACCCGAAGTTCACTGTCATGTAATGCCACTTCCAAATCCTCAACCTTAGTTTTTACCTTCAACTCGACCATAGAATTATGGTTTTGGTGCCAACGTAGGGATCTTCCAAGCTCAGTTACCTTAGTCTTCAACCCCTTATTCTCTTCCTCTAATGCCAAATTCTGCACCTGCATCTCTTGGAACTTCCTCTCCCAATACTCGGCTCTAGCCTTTTCCTCTTGGACCTCTTTCTGCAACTGATCTGAAGATCCTCCTACCCTCGCACTCCTCAAGGATACTTGTGCCTTTTTGTAATGCTCATTTAGATCATCTCGATCTTCCTCAGTCTTCCTCTTTTCTTTCCTCTCTTTCTCGACCTCCATCTTTTGAACGTCGATGTCCAAGCTCAAATACATCTTTTCTTCTTCGAGCTTTGCTACCCTCTTCTCGAACTTTAGGTTCTTTCTCTCAAACTATTGCTTCATAATTTCTAACTCTGAGGGCATTACTTGCAAATATTCCTCTATCGGTCGAGCTCCTTCCACGCTTGGCTTAGGGATGTTATCATTAACCCTTCTGCCTCTCCATTCGATGTATTCTGGTGTCGTAGCTGGGCTAATAGCTACCCCTTTCAACTGACAAGTCTTTTTCCAAGCACTAGAAATTTCGCTAACCTTCCTCTTGTAATCGGCTCCTCTGTATACAAATTCACTTTGAGCTAACCCATGAGTCGCTGGCACGAACTGCCTCAATCCATGTTGCCTTAGCACGAGCAAAGGGGCATAACCAATGGCACCCCAAATTCCCAACAGAGGGACCTAGTCAAAACTGCCGCATCAGTAGAGAATCTCACCAGGAATCATCCATGGAGCCCTCCACTCGACATCTTTCGATTGAAGGTTCCGAAGTAACGCTATCTAATTCTCTTCTAGAACATCAACTCTCCTAGTTGAAGCTACTATGTCCTTCAACGGTGAATAATCTTCAAAGAAGACTCGACAAATCACCCTATCTATTAATCAGAAATGACTGTAGAACCAAGCCAAAAGTAACTGAGCACACCCTATAAACCTGCCAGCACCAGCCCTCCTACATGCACCCAAAGACCTGAATGTCTCTGCCAAAATTACAGGGACGGAGGTGACCTTTTTACTGAGTTGATGAAAAAGATCCGTGGTTGCCTCGTCCACATATCCCATAACCCCAGGGAAAACCATCAGTCCATACAAACTTAAGGCAAAAACATCTACCTTCTTTGTTTCATCGGGGTGTGTCAAAATTAGATCTTTCAAAGTGTCCCACGAAATGCACTTGTACTCACCCTTTTCTTTGATTCTGGCCGTGATCCACTGCTCGCTCATCCCCGTAATAGACATTAATTTCTTCCAAAAGGTAGGGACACAAGCAGCTCGAGAATAGATCCTATCACTCTGAAACTTGGGACAACGAAGTAAGGCAGTGTACTCCTCCACAGTAGGTACCAAGTCTACTTCCCCAAAAGTGAAACAACTGTACGTCGGGTTCCAAAACTGAGCAAGGGTTCAAAATAAGTGCTCATTCACCTGAACATCAAGCAAGTAAGGTAAGTCTCCGTAATTACCGTAGAATGACTGTTTAGTCTCATTGCCCCACTGATCCCAAATCTCCTTGAGCTCCTGCAGATTATTCTGTGTAACACTGATACGAGTGTAGTCTGATAGCTCCAACATATATTCCACAGCTATACTATCCCCCTTTTCTAGCTGAGTTTGCTCAGACCATCTATGGACGTTAGCGT
Organism: Gossypium longicalyx; assembly: GCA_025698465.1. Taxonomy (NCBI): domain Eukaryota; kingdom Viridiplantae; phylum Streptophyta; class Magnoliopsida; order Malvales; family Malvaceae; genus Gossypium; species Gossypium longicalyx. The sequence goes on along the minus strand of CM047005.1, from coordinate 82,719,995 downwards.
TGCCCTCCACTCTATCAAGAAGTCCGTTCTCCATAATAAAACTTTCTAACTTAGAAACTGACCGTGAATCGATACCTTTTAAATGTGAAATGACATGCAATGAAAAAAAGGAAACAGTTAGTATCACATAATATTAATAAACTCAAGAATGATATGTGAGGGTAATATCTAAAGTATAATTCTAACTAAGTTGAGCTCTTACGGTTTTTCTATATGTGGTTTTAGTTCTAAAGTTGAGCTACCTGAACCAGTAGATTCCTCGATTCTCACCCATTATAGGCTAATTTGAATCAAGTTCAGTTCAGGGGAATACATTTACCTATGGCTACACGGAGATGAAAATCTCACGAAACCATAGGTACAGATGTATCCCGAAAGTGATCCACTATCTCCACGGAGGCGAAAACCTCATGAAGGTATAGTTTCTCACTCCCACTTAAGGGTGTGACCACAACGGTCATGCAAATGCAATGCGTATCAGAATATATAACATATGCAATAATACAAACTCATGTAATGCAAAGAGGATTGAATTTTAAAATTTTTCAAATTTTCGACATTAAGACAAAAGGTAATCAATTATACGGCTTGACTCTCTTATTATTCCCCAGTGGAGTCGCCAAGGTGTCGAGACCATTTTTAAAATCGAGTTTTGGAAAATGGGGTTCGGCTTTAAAAAACAAAAACAGGAGTCACCACCAATCCTTTTTTGGGTGTGATTGGATCACCTTTAAAACATTTTTGTTTTAAAATCATTAGTCTTGGTCTACGAAATCAGAAGATGGGTTCGGGAGCCGGTTACGTACGAGGAAGGGTTAGCACCCTCGTAATGCCCAAAAATTGGTACCTAATTGATTATCAAGTGTCTTTAATGTCGAAAATTTAAAAAATTTTAAGATGTAATCCTCTTTAAAATATTTTGATTTTTGTAAATTGGAGTTCACACGTATCAAAGTATTGACACTAAGTTAGCTTTTTAGAAATCCCTATCTCGAAACAACAAAACGCTACATCCAGTAAGTTAGGACATATTGCTTTGCAATTTCAAGACAGTTGCTCACGTTTTGAAAACCTTTAAAAACTTAAAAGGGTACTTGATTATTCGAACTCAATGAGAAAAGTCGCAACCCAATAAGTTAGGGCACTACTTTCTCGAAATTTCCAAACACCAAGCATTGCCTTTATATTTTTTGAAAACTTTGGAGCCTTATTTTTTTAAAAATGATGCGTGGGGAATTGTACTGTATTATAAATCATACATAGTAACATATTATTGTGGTAGGTAAATAATACATGCATTTAAACAAAATGATGGCAATAATATAAAGATCGTGCATTAGATACATACATATAAAAATAATATATATAGCAAATATTAACAATATGCATACAAAGATATATATATATATATATATAGCATGTATTGAGAATGAGTAAACAAAACATACAAACATAAAAGTAATAATTAAATAATGCATGATATCCAAAAAAGTAATAATTAATAATGCATGACATACAAAAAAGAGTAATACAATATCAGTGTACATGTTCATGAAATGTAATATCAAATAATAAATATAAAATAACATATAACACATTATATATGCAATATATGTATAAAAAAATGAAATGAATTATTGTTAACAAAATATACATATAATACAAATAAAGACATAATATTTAATAATAATCTTGAAATAGTATTTGCTACACAATATACAAAACATAATTACAAAATATTTATAAAAGAATAATAATTATATATATATATAATATATTTGGGTTTAAAAAATATAAAATAAAAGTATGTAAAAGAATTTATAAAATAACACATAATATAAAAATATCATTTTAAAATAATACATAATAAATAAATAATTAATAATTTAATATGTGTATAATATGAGTTAAAAATATAATTTAATTTACAAATTTTAAAATTTTAAATAATATAATGAATAATATAAACATAAATAATATAATAGATAATATATGATATATATAACATATAAAAAAAGTAAGTAATATAGATTAAAAATAAAAATGCAATAAATGTTATATAATAAAAATATGATTTAAAATAATAACAATAATTTGTGAAAATAATATATAATAAATAATAATAATATATAATAAAATAATCTTATAATGTATAATATAAAAGTAAGGTAAAAAAAATAAAACAAATAACAATATATAAAAAATATATATATATATATAAATATAGGGCTAAATTTAAAGTTCAGCAAAATTACGGGGCGAATTTAAAAGAAATAAAACTAAATTAAGGCCCTAATTAAAACGCGCGTAAAACAAAAGGGACTCATTGGGCAAATTGTCCTATTCCCAAAACAAATGACGTTTCCAGAATGTAATTTAATAACCGTTGGGACTAAATTGAAACAATTGTAAAATATTAGGGCCAAATTAAAAATATAATAACACGTAATTATAAATTAAAAGAGGTGGAAGGACCAATTGGGTAATTAACCCAATTCTAAAAAATCACGCGGATCCTACCCGGGTAATCGGGTCAACGCGCGGATCCTATGGCTTAATACGACACCGTTTTGAGCTTATTAAGTTAAGCAGAAACGATATCGTTTCAAAGAGGCTATATAAGCCCATTTTGCAGCTTAAAAATCATTTTATCACCGGTCTTTAAAAAAAAAAGTCCTGAAACGCTCTGCAGAGGGGAAGAGAGAGGTCCCCAACTCTGGCCTCTGGCCACGGTGCAGTGCCTGTACACGCGCCTCACGTGCTGTCGTACACGGTGGTCTGAAGGCTTAAAAACCTTCGTCCTTCCACAGGTAATCTCTTTTCCTTTAAATCTTTACTCGTATATGCTAGAACAGTTCATATATGTTCAAAATAAAGCACGAGGTATGCGATTAAATCACCTTTTGAGAGACTGTTGATATTTTTGAATTAATATCTGTAAGTATATTTCTATTTTTTTTCAAAAAAAGAGGTCCTCTTTACATTGTTTGATTCGGGATTTTATAGCCACTAATGCTATTACATAAACTGGGAAAGGAATCGAAGATTTCTTTCCATTTCTTGTCTACTGTATCCACCATATCTCTGATTGTGATCTAAAATCTTTTTATTTTAATTTCCTTTTTGTTTTTTTCATATCTGCTGTGTTTTCCTTTTCTTTTGCAGGCATTTGCGAGAAATCTGGTGGTGATGAGGGCTGGTGTAGATTCGCGCGTTGATTTCGGAGACAGAATCACGGTGATGATGGGGGTCACTGGAACGGCACGAGAGATGAGCAGACGCGTCTATTGAGATGGCTTCTGGAATCTTCCATTTGCGGCGCGAGGAGAATGAGCTAGATTGGAAACCCTAGCTGGTAACTTAAGTTTTGGGCCTCTGCTATTTGGGTCTGATTTAGGTTTGGGCTTCGGGTGTATTTGGGTCGAGGTTGTAACTGTAATGGGTTAGGGGTGTAAACGGGTTAAGGGATAGTTTTAGGCCTGCTAGGTAGTAAACGGTCTGCTTGGGTATAACGAGCCTGAAGTATTTGGGCCAAAAGGGTTTGAGCTAAAGGGTACTGGGTCAGTCCATAATGTTTAGACGTTGGGCCCCATCGTTTTGGGCTTTGTAACCTGGACCTTTAATGGACCGTTTAAAATAAATATTTATTTATTTATTTATTTTTGTTTTATTTAAGCCCGGTCAAATTTGGGCTATTACACTTTAGGTCGTCGGGTTGTGTTGCATTATGATTATGGGGCTGATAGGAATTCAAGAATATGAATATACTAAAATTGTGACCGTTAAATGTGTGCTTGACTTAAACTAGAAAATTTTGAATCTCCAATCTCTTCCCGAACGAATACTTGAATTTTACTCGCCAACATATAAAGAATGTCCTTTAGAACAGTCAGACTGACATACTGTGCATTTTGAGGGACATTTTCTAAGACAATTGCCCCCACATCTTCATTATAAGAAGCCAAGAGTTTTATTTGTTCAAGAAAGTTACCTCAATTTCTTGAATCTTGTGCTTCATTGCATCCCCTAAAGGCACAACCTTGGAATAAAAGCCATTTAACAACACCTATTGACACCTTAAGCTGTAGCCGATTTCTTGCAACTTGTTCAGAATTATGTTTCTCAATAATCCTCTCAATATTTTGCAAGGAATTATGAAGATCGAGATAATTTTTCATAGCATTCCTATGTAAAGAATTTGCATCCTTACCCAAATGAGTAACAAAAGGACATTTAGATCCTTCATTGACCTTCTTCCACGATTGAAATCCTTGGCTTGTAAAAGTATTTCAATGAATCCCAAATGGCTTGTTGAAGAGAAAACAATAAAGGCAATACCAAAATAAAATTCGAGAAATTCAAATTTTGATGAAGGTATCAATACCTTAGGCATAGGTATCGATTCCTAGCTTTCAATATCGATACGAATGTTAAAAACGACACCAAAATCACATTCTATTTTGGAAGTTTTGAGTTTTAAAGCCTAGGTATCGATACCTAAACCCTTGGTATCGATACATTGTGTAAATTTTGGGTAAATTTTGGTAAAAATTAGTTAAAAGTTCACTAAAACCCCCAGCAATATATTGGATTCAACTCAATATTTAAGACCAATTCAAGATGTATTTAAACTACTTAAAACAACTCCAAATCAATCACAATTATCTCATTAACAAACCACATTTGCAGACATACTTATAACCTCAATAATTCATTTCATATAGAACAAAAATCCTTCAAATAAAAACCAAAATAGATAGAGTTTCAAGAGTTTGCATTTTAGTCCCTAACACTTGGACACACATTTGGTCTGCTTATGTGCATGCCATTTTAACTCAAAATATAGTATCTACTCTTGTAGCTCTTGAGGATATGATGAGATGAGAGATCTCTTAGCCTAACTCTAGCTCTTCAAGTCTAGTTATACCTACGCCTTAAAATAAACGCGTTAAGCTGGTGAAGGCTTAGTAAGAACTACAAGAATAAATAGGTAAATGAATCATGACATAATGTTTAAAATTTTTCAATTAATACATGCTTAAAAAAATACTAAATTCATACGACTATGCGTTGCTTTAACAAAATTTAACTTACCTTTGAAAGTTACTAAACTTACCTCAACACATTGATAATTCACTTTTGTTCACATTTCATATCTTTAGCCCATAGTAGACTTTTTCTTATAAATAAAAAACTTGTTGGTCATTATCTAACGAAGAACTCTTTCTTAGACCGGTTACCAGAGTAAAAATAATGTAATGGAAGGGAAGGGAAGAATGTAACGCCCCAAAATTTTAAGAACTTGTTTGTAAAAATCTACAGTAATTAATTTTTGTATCTGTGGTTCTGTGTAGTGTGATTGAGTTTAAGGTTTGGAGTTTGAGTCGCATCATTAAAAGTTTTGTTGTCATAGAATCAACTCGCAAGCACGCACGACTCTCTTAAATTTAATTCTTTCTAAAAGGGTGACAAGAATGAGACTACTGGTTCACTAGTTAAGCATTTGTCTGTATTCTGTCTGGTTCCGAGTTTGAATCCCATAGCATACGTAAGGAAAATATTTTTGCTAAATGCTGGAGGTCTGGATAGAAGTTAATTGATAATCAATTAACGTTAGTTCTTTCTTTTTCTTTTTCTTTTTTTGGCTTTTCCCTTTTCCCTTTATTTGTCGTAAGGAATACGAGCTAGTTAAAGTTACGATGTTAGCATTCTCTATTGGAAGTTATCGAGTAAGTCTTTATGTCGATTCGTTAAATTTCTGGTTTTCTTTATACTTTGAGATGGTTGTTTGAGTGTGTTGCGTGAATCTCTGATAGTCACTCATTTGGTTCCCTATTAGGCGGGATATTGAGAGTAGCGAACCTCAGCAAGTCAATTCGAGTAATCATCATTAATTTTCTGTAAGTTTTGGTTTCGTTGAAAGTTGATGTCAAAATTTTCGACGTAGGTACTTTGAGTATAATTGTGCATTGTTGTTGATAAACTTGATTGATTGAGTTATTGAATGATCGTTTTAGGCTTTGGAACTTCTCTTCATTGTCACTGTAATAGCCCAAATTTACCCGGGCCCATGAAATGAGATAAACTAAATTTATAAATTGAAAATAAAAGTCCATATTAATGTCAAACTTACAAAAAATAGGCCTAAAGGCCCGTTAGCCCAAATTCGGTAGCCCAACTAGTTTAAACCAGAATACCTAAGCTACCCAATACTCGGTTACACCCAACCCACAAATGGGCACGGCCCAAGGAGGCCCAAACTACAAACATGGAACGGAAGACCTAAGGTTTCTGAAACCCTAGGCGCCGCAAACACTAAGAGGAAGGTTCCAAAATTCGCGCCGTAGGCACGCCAATCGTCACACCCTTTTTGCGTCATTCCAGTGACCTTCATCGACGCTTCCATCGGTGCCGAGATTCCAGGCTCCTTATCGCGCCGTGATCAGCGCACGAATCAATTCCAGCGCGTTCACCGCCAGATTCCTCGTCGACACCTGCAAAAAAGGAAAGAAAAGCACAGCAAACATGGCAAGAATAGAGCAGAGAATATACAAACTTGTAAATAGAGGCTATAAAAGCCGAATAACTTCATTGTAACAGGGACCTTTTTTTTTTACATACGAAAACAGGTACAAAAAAAAGAGGCAAAAGATTGATAGACAGAGAGACATACGCATATATATACACAGAAGAAAGAAATAAGAGCAGTTTATTTTCTGAAAAAAGGTGATTCAAATGCATATTTGTTTATAGTTTATATCTTTGTTCAATACATATAAATCGTTTTTTTTAAAAAAAAGTTGTTAAGTATTAAAAAAGGAAAGAGTATACCTGTAATTTACCCGGAAAATCGAAGGCTTTTAGCCTTTCAACCGCCGTGTATAGCGGGGTTGGCGACGGCACGTGGGCGCGTGTGCCCGATAACCGGGGCTTGGCCTGACGGAGGCCGGAGCCCAGAGGGCCCTTCTTTTCTCCTCTTTTAGAGGATTTTAAGTGTTTTTTTTTTTAAATCTAACTTTGAAAATGAATTTTAGGTTAAAATCTGGCTTATATAGCCTTATTAAAACGATGTCGTTTAGCCTAAAACAATAAGCTTCAAAACGGCGTCGTATCAATGCTGAGGATCTGCGTGTTGACCCATGACCCGGGAAGGATCCGCGTGTTTTTGTAAATGGGCAAATTGCCCAATTGGTCCTTTCTTTTTTTTAATCTTTACAATTTCATTTTATTTTTATTTTAATTCGGCCTTAATCTTTTATATTTGTTTCAATTTAATCCAAATGGCCATTAAAATTCATTCTGAAGAACGACGTCATTTTGGGATTAGGGCAAATTGCCCAGTGAGTCCCTTGTAGTTTTGAATGTGTTCCAATTAGGCCTAAACCTTTTTTTTATTTTAAAATAAACCCTAAAACTTTAGTTTTATTTAATTTTAATCCTTTAAAATATTTTTGCATAATTTATTTATTAAATACCTTATATATTATTTATTTTTATAAATATTAGTTATATAAAATAGTATATATTATTTTTTATTTATATATTATCCATTATATTATTTTTATTATATATTTTATTTATAAATTTTATTATACACTATATATTTTACTATATATATTATTCCTTGCACTTTTTAATTTTTAATTTTATTATTCATTAATTGTGTAAATTTTAATTTTTTTAAAATTATTATTAAATAATAATATATATATTATCCTTATTTATATGATAGTATTTATATTTCATTATATTTTATTCATATATTTTATTACATATCATATTTTATTATTTATTATTCTTTATAATATCTCTTCTTTTTATTATATATATTATTTCATTATCTATTTTTATTGGTATATAAAAATTAAATTTGTAAATTATTATAAACTAATACATATATTATTATTATATATTTAATGTTTAGAATTTTAAAATTTACTACAAAATTTTATTCGATTTAACATATTATTATTTTTATAAGTATATTAAGTTATTATATCATGTAATGTATTTTATATATATATATATATATATATATATATATATATTAATCATCTCTAAAAACTCACATTCATCATTTATACTTTGTTTTAAATATTTTTAAATATTTCATCTATTTTTAATTTTTTTTTCTTATCTTTATTTTTGATTTGTATGTTCATAATTTTGTTTATTTATTTTTTGTATCTTATTGTATTTACTTAATATTATTTTAAAATGGTAATAATATCTCACCACCTATTTGTTATTTTTATATTTATTGTTTACCATATTTGCATAAAAATTGATTATTTATGTTGTTTTAAGTTATATTTTCATAGAATATTGTTATATATTATGTAATTTATATATTGCTATTTTCCTTGTTTTTTATGATTATAACTGCATGAGATGATAATGTATATTATAATTTATGTCGTCATTCATCACTTGCCATATTATATTTGTTTGAAGTATTAAAGTATGTAGTTTATATTATTTAGTATTGATATCATAGTATGTTAAATGCATCATTTTTTTTTCTTTGAAAAATTTTATTTCATTTAATCAATTTTTTTTAAAAAAATGAGGCGATGTCTTTTGTATTTAGGAATTCGGGAAATAGTGCCCTAACATGCTGGGTTGCGATTTCCCGCTTGTCTAAATATCTAAAGTATCCTTTTTAATAGATTTTGCAAATTATGAGATGATTTTTAGTTACGAAAGTTTAAGAATATCGTGTCCAATCATGCTGGATGTGATGTTAGCATTCTTTCGGAACAAAAGAATTTCGATTTTCAACTCAAATTATTGCGGTTTTAAAAGAGATCTTATTTCTAAATTCTTTCAAGTTTTTGATATTAAGACAAAATTATTCAATTTGGTACCAATTTTGGGCGTTGGGAGGGTGCTAACCCTTCCTCGTACGTAATCGACTCCCGAGCCCGTTTTCTCATAATTTCGTAGACCAAAATGTTTTATAATGTGATCCAACCACACTTTAAAAGGTTGGTGGCGACTCCCGTTCTCAAAATACCCCTCCCCTTCAAAAAAAAGGTTTCGACAGTCACTACTTTGAAATCATCACAGATGCGTATCGAAAACCTTAGATTTTGCAAGTTTTGTCTCCAAAAATGGTGGCTGTCAACGCCACACGGCCAGACACACGGGCGTGTGACTAGGTTGTATGCTCCATACGAGTGTGTGGTAGGCCGTGTGAACGGCCGTGTAACTCACTGTTTATCGAATTAAGACTACACGGGCAGCCACACGGGCATGTGTTTAGGCCGTGTATGGCCATTTTTGTGCAGGGTTCACACGACTAAGGACACAGGTGTGTGCCCAGGTCGTGTAACTCACTATTTGGGGTATAAAACCACATGGTCAGGGACATGGGCGTATGCCCAGGCCGTGTAACTCACTTTTTGGGGTATAAAACCACATGGCCAAGGACATGGGGGTGTGCCCAGGCCGTGTAACTCACTGTTTGTGCTTAAAAACCACACAGCCAAGGCACACGGGCATGTGCCCAGGCCGTGTGGCAGGATGTTGGATCCAAAAACTATTTTTGATGCTGAGAAGGATGCTAAACTCTCATATTGGTTTCCTCGATATACGAATAACTGAATTTGCTTATATGAGACTGACCGGTGAATCACATACTTGAATATGCACTGTAACATCACTATGTTATTGAACTCTTTTGTTAATTATGTACTATATCAGAATTGCTAAACTTGTGTTACGGATTATTTTATTCTACACTAACATGTGGTGGGAGATTGTGAAGAAGAAGGGGAGTCTGTACTCAAACCGTGGCTATGCCACAATAAGCATCACTCTGATTCTGGCGCTTGTCGTACATTGAACTACCAGCTAAGCTGTGTTTCTGTGAAAGTGTCATTGAACACTTTAAAGGTGTGCAAGGATAGATGGGCATTAAATATCCATAATGGTGTGTTGGGATGGTCGAAGTTGGTGTGTAGAGGATGGAAATAGGAATATTGCGTCTGAATCTGATCTGAACTATGTCTAAACTGGAATAATACATATATACATATGTAACATCTCTGTTTTGAACCTAGATCAAATGTGTTTCTAAGATGAACTAAATCTCTAAACTGGAAATTCCCTATGAGTCACCGTTGTTGAGTTACATTACTTTTTACGCACTAAGTTCATAACTCACCTGCTATTTTTTGGGTTTTAGGTGGTAATCAGTCTTGATCGGGTCGGTGTCGCGGAAGCTCGGTCAGACACTTATTGATAATTTGTTAGCATTATTATTAGGAATATTTGTTTTAGGATGTTATGAATTTATGAAGATTATGTCTTTAAATTACTATTGTGATGAATAATATGTGACGATTGGTTTAATTTGATTGCATTATGGTAGTGTGGCTTTTAAAACAGTTGATGTAACTCTCCAACTTGGTCTGGACGTCTAGGTCGAGTTTAGGGTGCTACAAAGAACCCCCACAATAAAGCCTTACTTATAAAGCTCACAGCTCTCACAATAACTTACACATGGCTGACATGCAAAGTTGACTCACCACCGTAATGTGACCAACAAAGTAATTTCTAGGCAAATTCTAACATAATTATTCGTTGCACTTTAGTTAATTTATAACTAGATCTTAACAAAAACTCAAATAAAATTGTACAGGAAACACACATGCTGAAACAAAAAATTATCAAGTTTACAACTCAACAATCCGCCATTGGTGTTCCCAAAAGATATGGGGAACTTTTGCACTCGCACACCCCTGATAGTTCCACGAGAAAATAGATAAATGCAAATCCATATAGAATAAAAGGTAAAGAATAACCTACCTTTAATGTCGAATGACATCTTCAACTTCCAGTGGCTTTTCAACCACCTTCACTCCTTCTGTATCACCTTTCTTTCCAATCTGAGAAAAGATACGTTCAACCATGTTTTTGACCAATTTTGATAGGGGCACTCAAGAGCTGCCTAACATCTTGAAATGGCTCCCCCGATCCCGTATTGTCCTACTGAGCTTTCTTCCATTTTTGCAAGCATCGACTTTTCCTCCAGGGATCTGCCCTTTACAAGTCGAATCATTGCTGCCTAACACCTCTGCTCGGTAATCATCCACTGACTCAATCAAATTCGGGTGATCGTTTTACTTAAAAACAATTGTCGAGTGCTTTGCTGGGTTAAGTAAACCTTCTTTCAATGTCACCGCAACCTCCAATGTAGCCTCAAAAGTCGGATTAAAGTGAGTAACTGTCATGGAGCTATTACCTTCAAAAGGTCAATCTCTAGTTGCACTGCTAAACTCATTTGCGTATTTTTAGGAAACTACAGAAACCCTTCAAAATTATATAAACCCTTTGCAATTTCTCTGGCTTTTTCCTCTTCCCTCAAACTATACATATGTGTACGTATTAGAGATAGCGAATGAAATCTTTATTCTTAATTTTTTTATTTTAGTTGTTCAATCTATTTTAATTAAAATAAAAAATATTATTATTAGTAACATTAATATCCTTATTAAAATAAAATTCTTTAATTGATTATTTTTATTAAATTAAATATGGACTAGTTTATTCATTATTTCTATAATTAAATTGATAGAATGAGTTGGTTTCTTATGACTTAAAAAAGTTAGTTTATGATAAAATTTAAATTATTTACTTTTTTATTAAAATAAAATTTATATTGTTTTTATTACTATTAAAATCAAAATTCTTATTAAATTGAAATTGCTTAGTTAATTATATTTATTAAATTAAACATTGACTAATACTTTCTATTAATTTTTTTCTATATTTAAATAAAATTGAAGTCTTTTATGGTTCCAACTAGCCTATCTCCGTTCTATTTATCATCAACAAAGAAGTACTTTCACAATGAAATGGCTAGACATTTTAACTTAGAATAAAGTGAAACACATGAAAGAGTTGAATAATATAAAAATTAGTTTGTTATGTCTCTCTAAGTTATTTCTTTTATATATATAACCACACACATTCAAGACATAAGGAATTACCGAGAGGGATGAAGGAATGGTCAGACAAGGGTATGGAGGTTCAAATTATCTAGGCTTGAAGGTGATTTATCTGTGTCATAAGATCTTGTGCTTTCAAAAACACACATCTAGTGAGTGATATGTTGAAAGTGATTGAGCAAACCATTTCAAACCACAACCCACAAGTCCATATTGTGTAGCACCCTGACTTTTTTATTATTGTTTCCATAAATATCTAACACAAATGTGTAGCTGCTTTAGTGGTTAAGTGTTCTGAGTGTGAATGAGAGGTCTTGGGTCCAAGCCTTGTTATTGCTAAATTTTATTATTTTTTATCCAATCCTTATCCCTGTTCAGTGGGCTTATATAAAATTTTCTGTAAATTCATATTAGAATGAGCTTGCTGATTTGTGTGGTAAGGGTGTTGGTGTGTTAGGGGTCTTGTGTTCGAATTCCTGTGCGAGCATGGGTATCATTTTTGCTCGGTTAGCTGATAGAGTTTCGGTGGAGCCAAACTTCTGAAGTGGTTGTGTGTAGTGTGTTAGTGGGAGAGATATGGGGGATTTGGGGATACTATCTATTATTTTATTTTGTTTTTTGTTTTTCCAAAAATTCTTGGGTTTTAACTTTTTTCTTTCTTTCTTTTACCAATTAGAAATTTCCCTTTGATTTTCCTTCTCTTTTCTTTTTCTGCCTTTGATGAAATAGTAGTAAACCCTTCCTTCTTCGCTTTCTGATTCTGTCATTAAACCCTGCTTGTGGACATTCGAATCTTGGTTTTCGTGGAATCGATAAGTGGGGTTGTTTGTGTTCGTTTGGCTTCTGATTTTTGAAGGTTGAATTTTTGTAATTTGTTACGTAGGAGACAGTAGTGAAGCAGTAGTTCCACTCCAATGGTATGATTTATGCGAGTAAACGGGTGTGATTGCGGTAAGTGAGTGTGTTTGGCTCGATTTGGGTTTGAGGAATTTGTGATTTAATTGCTACTTTTCGATGTTTGGTAATCTATTTTTTAGGTTTTAAAAGGCTCAGGGTTGTTTTATCATCAAAATCGTACCAGGTATGTACCTAGAACGCTAAAAATTGGGCTTCAATGAAAGCCAAAAAACTTCACTGTTGACACTACACGGGCGTGTGTCACCTATGTGGATGGCCGTTTGCGAGACACGACTGTGTGGATAGCCGTGTGCGAGACACAGCCGTGTGAACAACGAAGGCTTGACCGTGCGCAGGACACGACCGTGTGGTGGCTTGAGTCTGGCCATGTAGGCCACACGGGCAGGCCACACGAACATGTGGGCCCATAATTTCAAAATTTTCCCAAAGGTTGCACAGGTCACTCTGATCGACTGTGGACCTACTGTAGGGTTGGTAAGGGCTATTAAATTTCTATTTGTGTGGTAAAATGTTCTGATAGTTTGATCTGAGAAAGATACTGAATGTATGCCTAACTTTACTACTACACGTATAACTGTTAACTGTATATAAGCCTGTTGAGCATGTCTGATCTATCATATTTGTATCTGATTTTCCTGTATCTATTATTGGGGTGGGATTTGTATATGAGGAGGAAGTATTCTGTTAGGCGTTAATCACCTATATTATGGCAGCTTGGCTGCATATTTTTTGATGTGTCTTAATGGCACAATGTGGTGTGTACGGATGGATGAGTGTTTTAAACCCCACATTGTGTGATGGGATGGTCGGAGATAGTGTGTAGAGGATGGAGGTAGGATTTATGCATATCTGCTTCTATAATCTGAATCTGGATCTGATTCTAAATCTGAAACTGTATCTGTTTTTTACTGTATATATATAATTTTGTACGTTTGAATGCTTAATTCTGATGGGTTACACACTGAGCTTTCTTAAACTTACATATATTGTCAATTTTGTCAGGTAATCCATAGGCTTAGGCGGATCGGTGTGACAGAGACTCAGCAGTGACCACATGTTCGTAAAATTGCTTAAATTTAATTAATTTAATTTACATTGGAGCGTTGTAATTCTAGGGCTCTGTGGACTTTATAGTTTTATAACTGTGGGTTTTGATTTTATCTGTTTGATAAATTGCATCCTTCAACAAAACGTTTTTCTTAAAAATTGACAATTTATACACAAACAAAGGTTTTTCTAAAACGCGATTGTGTTTTCAAAATATAGCTGTTTAAAGGCTTCATTGTAATAAGTTTTGGCAAATGAACTAAATAAACGGTTTCTTCTAATAAAAATGTGAATGTTCTGACGAGACAACTCCGTTTTCAAAATGTAACACCCCTAACCCGTATCCATTACCAAATTAAGTTTATGAGGCATTATTGAATAAAACACAATTCAGCACAATCATTCCTCACCTTTCATACACCAAATAATTAAAAAACATTTAAAACTTATCAAATTCAAATATCCACAATTCACTTATTATAAATTTGAATACATGAGTCATAATTCCAATTCAGAAATAATAATACTTTACTAAACATGTATTGCAAATAAGCACATTACGAACATATATCAAAACCCAACTGATCATATTCCATAATTACTAAATTCGAACCAAACTTGTATATATCAAAAACATGTTCCCATATTTAATACTTCCAATATTTAATTCCCAATATCCATCACATTAATGCCATTTTCATAATTAAATCATATTCCATTATATATCATTACACTTCATACTTCAAATATATGTCAATTTCTATCTCATTATTCGTATATCAAACATATCATTTGATACTTCTGCACAAGCTCATAATAAAACCAATTGAATCATTGTTAGGATTTCGACCCGATTAAACAACGAATAAGAAAATAGCGAAAAAATTGAGAAATTGAACACACAAATTTTAACGTGGAAAAACCCCTCCAAGGAGGATAAAAAACCACGGGCAAGATAATTTTACTATAATGGCAAAAGAACGAAGAGTACAAAAAAAAAGATGGAGATAAAAACTAAACCCCGAAAAACTCGAAAACAAAGAACCCACAAAACGTAAACACAAAATTCTCTAAATGTGTTATGAGTTATAATCTCTAATGGGTATATTTCTTCTAAGGTTGTAAAAGAGCCTATTTATAGGCTAAATTCATAAGTCAAATAATAGTAAAATAATCTAAACTAATCAGTGTTTGATTGAAACAAGTAAACAAAGTTTAACCGAAAGACTATTTTTCAAATTTGACTGAAAATAGGAGTCATATTTAACAATCATATTACATAAATTATTATGCAATCACATATGAAACTTAAATACATTATAACATGGCCGAACATACTAATGATGCATATATACAAGTGCACAATTCATCCTAAAAATAAAAGTCATACTTAACACTTGAACACAAATAACACTCCAGTGTGCATCTAATTCATATCTATATTAGTATACCTAAACTTCATATTTTATCCTATTAACTAATCTTTATTTTGATCTTACCATTATCAATATCATAAGCATATCAAATTGAATTAAATAACATATTCGGATTTACAACCACATATAAATGTATACCTATATTGATATTAGCAACAACTTGACATTTTTAACTATCCATTAAAACTAACCCAAAACATACTTATCATTACCATCAATTACCATTTGAACCCATACCAAAACAACCAACCAAAACAATCACAAAACATATTCATTACTTACCACTTAGCAACCGAACCTGTTAAGTTAATATACCATCATTCATCACTCTAATTATACCACATTTCCTATTTCCAAAATGAGCTAACTATTAAAATGACTACCAAAACCAAACTCATTAAACATTTTAATTAAGAACATTTAAAACCAAACTTAATCATAATAAAAAAGCCATTTTCACATGGCTTTAATTACATACTCATACAAAATAATTAACTCCAAGACTAACCTATACATGCCACATAACCGAGTCTCAAAACATTATTTACTGAAATGATAACTGGATAGTGTGAGGTCATCTCCATCGACTTCCAACCCGAGAATATCTCCGAAAATCTATAAACATAGAAAAACACACTGAATAAGCTTTGAGAGCTTAGTAAGCTATAAGCAAATAAATAACTCAATGACAATAACAATTCAAATACCAAACCAATTTATACTATCATAATCACGTTTAACTTCAAACTTATAATTTCTTATAATAGATATACTTTCATTTTGCCAAATATCCATACAATTAAGATTAATATATCATTCAAATTCCCAAAGCCACAATATCAATAATTAACCGAATATACATAAACTCATATACATATATTCATAGATCATTTCATAACTATTCTTACTTTATATCATTAAGGCCATACATAATCATTTATATAAGTTTGCACACAGGTCACAACATGATATCAGTATACTTAACCTTTGGACGAATGTACTGTATCTATTATCAAGGTAACATTCAATTTTAAAACCATAGTACCATTATATGATCGAATATATACACATCCATAAACATATATTCTTGAATCAAACTTTAATATCTCATACTTATACTTATCATGTAGCCGAAAATACATATGTCTATACCAAAGTATCATACACTATTAAAATCATATTATCAATGCATAAAGCCGAATCTTTAAACATTTGTTTACATATACTCATGTATTAAACCTTAATACCACATAATTACACTTATGGCCGAGTATACTTCACAATTACTCACAAATTCAAACTAACATCATACATATGTTTGTATCACATATCAAATAATCAGCTTACCTTAATTTCAAGGAAACAACAAGCTAACTCATACCTGATCATTCAGCTCGTTTAACATATTCAATTACCACATTAGCATAAAGTATTTTAGGCATAAACTTATAATAATTCACCGGCCTAAAGCCTGCTAGGCCTAAGCCTGAATCTCACACTAGCACAAGGCCTGTTAGACTCAAAGTCTGATTTTATACACCGGCAATACGCCTACTAGGCATAAGCCTGATTTAATTCACCAGCGCAAGGCTTGCTAGGCTCAAAGCCTGAATATCACTATTATAAATTTGTCTCATAAACAATTCATATATAAAAAATTCCAAATATTTCATATAGTTCATTCGGACTTTCAAATGTTATAACTAAGTCAAAACGAATGCATGAACATACTTACCATGCTTATACACATTCGGCATTAGCATATATTAATTCATATATTTCATTTCAGCATATATACTTTGCATTTAATTAAAATTAAGTACGTCTATTTGCTTATAAACTTACCTCGGACAACAGTAATCGGGACGGGATGACTAGTCGACAACTTTGGTTTTTCCCGGTCCAAATTCGATTTCTATATTTATTGATCTAATTCAATACAAATTCAACTTATTTAATCATATATTCAATCAAATTCATCCAAAAACACATAAATAAGCTAATTACAATTTTGCCCCTAACATTTCACATTTTTCGCAATTTAGTCACTATTTCAAAACAACACAAAATACTCAAAATTTCTCTATGCCCATGTTAGGTCGAATTTACCTTAGGTCCCTAGCAGCCCATTAATTTCATTTATTTCACATTTTGACCCCTAAATTTACAAATTTCTTAATTTAGTCCTTAATAAGCATCTTTATCAAAAATCCCTTAATAAAACATGATAATCTAACATTAAATATTTATTTTTTATCATCAAACAACAAAAAAAACAAGCTCTCATCAATGGCAAATCACAAAATACAAAACCAATTCAAAAATTCAAGCATGGGCTAGCTAGTACTTGAAGCAACGATCTCAAAAACGTAAAAATTATCAAAAACCGAACACAAAACATACCTAAATCACTTTATGCAAGTGCCGAAACTAAGGAAGCATCAATGGCTTTCTTTTTCTCATCAATATTCGGCCAAAAGATCAATTTGCATGGCCATTTTATGTTTTGTTTTTATTAGTTACATTTTAATATACCATTTAACTTTTTATCCTATATAATAATACATAATTTCATATATGCCAAACGACCAATCTCCACTATCATAAAATAATGGTTTAATTAATAAATAGGGACTTTTGCATTTTACGCGATTTAGTCCTTTTACTAAATCGAGTACTCAAACGATAAAATTTTCATACGAAAATTTTACACATATCAATTCACATATTTTAAACATGGAAAACAATATTAAAATATTTTTCTAACTCAGATTCGTGGTCCCAAAACCACCGTTCCGATTAGTGTCTAAATCGGGCTGTTACACAAAACCCCTACCTTGTGACACTTTCAAATTTGGCCATGACGTCTAGGCTGGGTTTGGGGTGTTACATATTGCTTATCTGGTATTTCTAACAAAATTTTACTTTAATTTTTTTCTTTGAAAGGCTAATAACATTTGATTCAATAAACAAGGGGCACAGAAGCATTTAAAAAAAATGTTATTCAGCTAAAAATATTTTTACTCGACCACAAATGAACATTTTAACTAATTGGGAATGTAGAATATAGTTGTTTCCATTGATCTTGTGACCTATGATAGGAGTATGAAAACTTTCAAATCCATCCTAATTCCCTTTGGAGATTGTTTCATGTTTGGGTGAGATATCGATCGATAACTCCATTGTTTTTTTTCTCCAGTCATGCAATTTCTAGTCATTGGAAAAATAATTGGTTTAATGATATATGTTTTGGAATTGATACCTTGAAGAAGTTGAAGAATGAAAAACTATTTTATTCTAATTGAAACTATTTAGATGCTAAAGTGGGATACAAAATTAAGAAACTAATATACTATTTCACATAAAACCAGGAAAAAAGTCAAAGGTTAATTTCACAAAAATAAGTTTCTAAGTAAATCAGATTCTCTGGTTTCAACATTTGCAGCTAAAATGATGGCTTACTATTGGCTAAAGGCAGTTAAGGAGGGGGTTTTGTTAAAGAGTGGAATTTTTAGGATGACTCAAGCTTATGTGTCCAAGACTGTTGTGTGGTTAAAAACAAATTTGATGTTCGGTGCGATCCCTATATAGAGGGAGCTTTGAAGTTTAATGTTGATGATTCCACTTCAAAAAACTAAGGACTTCAGGTTATGGGGTTGTGTTGCATTATGATTGTGGGGCTAATAGGAATTCAAGAATATGAATATACTAAAATTGTGACTGCTAAATGTGCACTTGACTTAAACTGGAAAAGTTTGAATCTCCAATCTCTTCCCGAATGAATCTCTAATTTTTTCTTGCCAAAATAGAAATAATGTCCTTTAAAATTGTTGGACTTACATACTATGCATTTTGAGGGACATTTTCTAAGACAATTACCCCCATATCTTCATTATAAGAAGCCAACAGTTTTATTAGTTCAAGAAAGTTACATCTGTTTCTTGAATCTTGTGCTTTAGAGCGTCCCCTAAAGGCACAACCTTGAAATACAAGCCACTTAATAGCATCTATCGACACCTTGAGCTATAGCCTATTTCTTGCAATTTGTTCAAAATTTTGTTTATCAATAATCCTCTCAATATTTTTTAAGGAGTTATGAAGATTGAAATTGTTAGAATTAAGTGACCCAAATTCTTATTTACATAAAATACGATAGAAAATAAAATAAAAGTAAAATCCATATAGAACTAGACTTCTTTTATTTTATTTTAGAATAAGGTTTTTTAAACCTTATTAAACTTCATCTATTTTATATTGATTAGGATAGGGTGTTTCAATCCTACTAGAATATGGCTTTACAAGCCTATAAATAGACATAGTCTATTCCTCTTGTATTGATTCAAATTTTTCGACATAGTGAATTTTCTTCTCCTCTGCCCGTGGTTTTTTCCCGAAAGGGTTTCCACGTAAAATTTGTGTGTTCTTTATTTTATTTATTTTATTCTATTTTTATTTTTTTCACAAATTGGTATCGAGCTTAGGGTTATTCATCTCGATCACGGTAATGGCGTCTTTGAAGTATGAAATTCCGCTATTGGATCGCAACACCAGATTTGCGTTGTGGCAAATTAAGATGCAAGCGGTTCTTGCAATGAGATGGATCTAGAGGATGTCCCGCTAGGGATAGATAAGATGCCTTCGACATTAACAGATGAAGAGAAGAAAGCGTAAGGATCGAAAGGCATTAACACAATTACATCTACATTTGTCCAACGAAATTTTGCAGGATGTGATGAAAAGAAGCTCGCGCATTGCATTATGGAAGAGGCTAGAACAAATATGTATGTCGAAAACTCTAACAAGCAAGTTGCATATGAAGCAGCGTCTTTATGCTCATCGTTTGGAGGAAGGTGCGTTTGTACACGAACACTTAACAGTGTTTAAAGAAATTCTCTCAAACTTGGAGGCCATGGAGGTTCAGTATGATAAGGAAGATCTAGGGTTGATTCTACTTTGTTCGTTGCCCCCGTCTTATTCAACCTTTAGAGACACGATTTTATATGGCCGCGAGTCTCTCACAGTTGATGACGTTTATGATTCTTTAACCTCGTATGATAAGATGAAGCATCTTGTGGTTAAACCCGACTCTCGGGGAGAGGGTCTCATTGTTCGTGGGAGACAAGATCGGAATCTTGATGATGATCGTGGTAGGACACAGAACGGAATCCTCGTGGTAAATCTAAGGGTAGATCGAAGTCTTCAAACAGAGGTAAAACTTGTAACTTCTATAAAAAGAAAGGGCACATTAAATCTGAGTGCTATAAGCTACAAAATAAGATTAAAAGGGAGGCTGCGAATCAAAAGGAAAACAACCGAAAAATTACGGTGAAGGCGATGTTGTAGAAGACTACAATGATGGTGAACTTCTAGTCGCTCTGTCAATGATTCTAAAGTAAGCGAGTGGATACGATTCAGCTGCACCTTCCATATGAGTCCCAATCGGGATTGGTTTACAACTTACGAAGCGATTATCGAAGGTGTTGTTTTGATGGGAAATAATGCTTCGTGTAAAATCGCGGTGTTGGAACAATTAAAGTTAAGATGTTTGATGGAGTTGTCGAGAACACTTAGTGACGTCACGGCATGTTCCGAATTGAAAAGAAATTTAATTTCGTTGAGTACTCTTGATTCAAAAGGGTGCAGATACACGGTGAAAGTGGGGTTTTAAAGATTTCTAAAGGGTCCCTTCTTTGTGATGAAAGGACAGAGAAAGATTGCCAAGTTATATGTTTTCTGAGGGTTCTCACATCACTTTGGTGATGCATTGTCGCTTCATCTTCCTTGTCGATGATGATATTACTAAACTTTGGCATATGCGCCTAGGGCATATGAGTGAGAATGGCATGGCGAGAATTGAGCAAAAGAGGACTTCTTAATGGGCAAGGAATTTGCAACTGAATTTCTGTGAGCTTTGTGTTTTTGGGAAACAAAAGAGAGTTCGATTCACTAGAGGAATCCATAACACGAAAGGAACATTGGAGTATATTCATTCGACGACTGTGGGGCCATCTAGAGTGCCTTCTAGAGGTGGAGCTAATTATATGCTAACCTTTATTGATGATTTTTCCGAGAAAAGTTTGGGCGTTCTTCACGAAGCGGGAAAGTGATGTGTTTTTCCGCATTTAAGTCTTGGAAAATTATGATTGAAAAATAGGCGGAAAAGCAGATAAAATACCTCCGCATGAGACAATGGCTTAGAGTTACGCTCGATGAGTTTAATAGATTGTGCAAGTTAGAAGGAATCATGAGACACTTGACGATTCGTCATACTCCACAACAAAACGGTGTTGCAGAACGAATGAACAGAACGATCATGGAGAAGGTTCGATGTATGTTGTCAAATGCCAACTTACCAAAGTCATTTTGGGCAGAAGCAGCGTCTACTGCATGTTTTTTAATCAACCGATCTCCATCCGTTGCCATTGAGAAAAAGACTCCATAAGAGATATGGTCTGGTAATCCTACTAATTATTCTGATTTAAAGATCTTTGGGTGTCCTGCATATGCTCATGTTGATAATGGAAAATTAGAACCGAAATCCATTAAATGTGTTTTTCTTGGTTATAAAGCTGGTGTAAAAGGGTATAAGTTATGGTGTCTTGAAAATAGAAAAGTTGTGATTAGTAGAGATGTTGTTTTTGATGAAAGCGCTATGCTACCTAACTTATCTCTTAAAGACTCTTCCAATAAAGAAAATCAAAAACAAGTAGAGCATCGATTAATACAGAGTCAACTCCTCAAGCCAAGTACAAAAATTGAGAATAGAGTTGCTTCTTCACCACAATACTCTATCGCCAAAAACAGAACTAGAAGAGAAATTAAACCTCCAAAGAAAAATATGAGAGGTGATCTAATTGCTTATGCTTTGAATGTGGTGAAGATATAGATGCGAATCAAGAGCCATCTAATTATTCTGAGGCGGTTAGCTGTGAAGGCTCAGAAAGGTGGATGTTTGCTATGCAAGAAGAGATGGAATCACTCCACAAAAACAGAACATGGGACCTTGTGAAACTTCCTAAAGGTAAAAAGTTTGTTCGTTGTAAATGGGTATTTAAAAAGAAAGAAGGGACTCTAGGAGTTGAAGAACCCAGATATAAAGCAAGGCTTGTTGCAAAGGGTTACAGTCAAATTCCAGGAGTGGACTTCACAGATGTGTTCTCCCCTGTTGTTAAGCATAGTTTGATTCGAGCTTTACTTGTTATTGTGGCCATGCATGATTTGGAGCTTGAGCAGTTAGATGTAAAAACTGCATTTTTGCATGGAGAACTTGATGAGGATATTTACATGCAACAACGAAGGTTTTCTGATTTTAGAAAAAGAGAACTATGTTTGCTTCTTTGAAAAAGTCCCTTTACGGTTTGAAAGCTTGATCACCAAGACAAGTGGTACAAAAGTTTTGATTCCTTTATGACTTCTCATGATTTCAAAAGAAGTAGTTTTGACAGTTGTGTTTACTTTAAGAAAAATAGTGATGGTTCTTTTGTGTATCTACTTCTTTATGTTGATGACATATTGATAGCAGCAAAAGATAAAGAAGAGATAAGAAAGGTCAAAGCCCAACTAAGTAAAGAATTTGAGATGAAAGATTTAGGACCAGCAAAGAAGATACTTGATATGGAGATTCTCGAGAGATAGAAAATCAAGTAAATTGTACCTAAGTCGGAAGGGTACATTGAAAAAGTTCTTTGCGGAGTTCAATATGCAGAGTGCTAAGCTGTTAGTACTCCTTTTGTGACCATTTCAGACTTTCATCGTTTTGTCTCCACAATCGGATGATGAGATTAAGTACATGTCACATGTTCCATACTCTAGTGCAAGTGGGATCTCTCATGTATGCTATGGTTTGTTCACGCCCAGATTTATCATATGCGATCGGTGCGATTAGCGGATACATGGCAAATCCGGTAAAGAACATTGGAAAGCGATTCGGTGGATTTTAAGATACTTACGAGGCACTCACGATGTTTGCTTACAGTTTGGAAGAACTAAAGATGGAGTCATAGGGTATGTTGATGCTGATTTTGCTGGAGACCTTGATAGAAGAAGATCTCTCACGAGTTACGTCTTTACAATCGGAGGTTGTGCAATTAATTGGAAAGCCACTTTGCAAACTACGATCGCTTTGTCTACCATCAAGCCGAGTACATGGCGATTCATCGAGGCTTGTAAAGAAGCTATTTGGTTGAAGGGACTATTTAGTGAACTCAATGAAGACCTTCAAATCAGCCATGATATTTTGTGACATGATGAGAGTGCTACATTTCTTACAAAAGATCAAATGTTTCATGAGAAAACAAAACACATTGATGTTCGGTATCATTTTGTTCGTGATATTATTGCTCGTGGTGATATTGCTGTGAGCAAAATTTGTACTCATGAAAATCCTGCAGATATGATGACTAAGTCACTTCCTATAACCAAGTTTGAGCATTGCTTAGACTTGGTTGGTGTTCATTGTTGAAGTTAAACCCTTAAGGGGTTTTATGGAAGATGTGGAGAACTTGTTTATTGAAAGTTCGCGATGAAGAACTTGTTCATTGAGAATTTGTGTTAAGGTGGAGATTGTTAGAATTAAGTGACCCAAATTCTTATTTACATAAAATATGATGGAAAATAAAATAAAAGTAAAATCCATATAGAACTAGACTTCTTTTATTTTATTTTAGAATAAGGTTTTTTAAACCTTATTAAACTTCATCTATTTTATATTGATTAGGATAGGGTGTTTCAATCCTACTAGAATATGGCTTTACAAGCCTACAAATAGACATAGTCTATTCCTCTTGTATTGATTCAAATTTTTCGACATAATGAATTTTCTTCTCCTCTACCCGTGGTTTTTTCCCGAAAGGGTTTCCACGTAAAATTTGTGTGTTCTTTATTTTATTTATTTTATTCTATTTTTATTTTTTTTCACAGAAATAATTTTTCATTGCATTCTTATGTAGAGAATTTGCATCCTTACCCACATGAGTAACAAAGGGACATTTAGATCCTTCATTTACCTTCTTCCATGATTGAAATCCTTGGCTTGTAAAAGTATTTCAATGACATTTAAATGGCTTGCTGAAGTGAAACCAAGGAAGGCAATATGTGACATTCTTAGTTGGTGAAAACTTGAGCCAATCTGAGAATAACTTGTACTAAGATGAGAGAAATTAGTGTCCATTCTTGTCAATATAATGGGGAGATGTTGGAGCCTCACTTAGAGGAATCAGTTGATATGACCCAAGATTAATGTAAACATAATGGAGTTCGTCCTGTTGATTTAGAGCGTAATCCCAAATAAAATTTCGAAGTTCCGGATCATGCTCTAAAGAAGAAGCATAAAACTCCTTTGTTTTGGCTCTCGACACCTTACGAGGACGTTCAGGAACTTGAGAAGACCTGATATCTCATTTAGGAGTTTGGAAAGACTCAATATATCATTCAGGATCTTAGGCTTAAGAAGACTAGATATCTCGTTTAGGAGCAAGTGAAGACTCGATATCGCGTTTAGGAGCTTAGGATTGAGAAGACATGACATCTTGTTCAGGAGCTTAAGAAGATCCTATCTTTGATATTTCTCCACTAGTAATAGAATGTTTAGGAACCAATTGATCATTATTGCTTTCTGACACCCTTTTCTTGAAAAAAGATTCGATCTTTTTGTTGACCATAATTTAATCGAAAAACTTGAAGATTGTAATAATATATTAAACAACAACATATTAGGGAAAGAAAAACAAATAATAAGTCAAATCAATAAAAAAACATAATTTATGCAAAAAAATTTACCGAGAGGCCTTTTCCGTAAGGAGCCGAGAGAAATATAATTTGTATTTTTTTACTCTATGTTCTCAGTCTAGGCTTCAAACTTCTTTCTTTTTCTCTTGGCAATGTCAGCACCTTACCAGAGTAAGATAATTCCTTAGCAAGACAACCAAATCAAAATACAAGAAAGTCACTAACCTAATATGTACGGGTATGGGCCAAATCAATTAATTCTAGAATTCAGCTTTGAAGTCCATATGGAGCCTCTAAATTTAGTCTTTCAAGACTCATCATACATTAATATTTAATTATTATTAAAGTTATATAATTAAAGATTGAAACATACTTTATTAATATAAAGTATAACGTTTTGGCTTAAGGGGGCGAATTATATGAAACACAATTTGGCAAAGGGGGTGAATTTTATACAATGTGAATATCCAATCTAAAATACATGATAATTTATATATAAAATTAAAAAATCTAAAAATTCCAAAGGGTGACCGCCCCCTGGATCCATCCATGCTATGAAATAAATTTTGACTCAATTATGGCAGTTTCTATTTCGTTTATGTAGGTTCCTATTAGCCATGTTCGCAGTAATTTGAGTAAAAATACTAGCATTTTATGTGATTTAGAAACATATGATTCCTTATTTTTCATGATAGCAATGTTTCTTGTGAGAGATTATCACGGTAAATACAACTTCATTAATAATATATACTTCTTTCCTAGGCATTTAAACCACGTTCAAAATTTGGAGTCGTCATTGTTGGGAGGGCTTTATCCGAATACTACCTTTAGCCCGAACAAGAACAGATTCATACCGTAAAGCGAATGAGGACATTTGTGGTTATGTACCAAAAAAATTAATAATATATTCTAGAATAAGACACACTTATGATGTAGGTGAAAAAAAGAATTATATAACAAATATATTTATAAAAATTTGATATAAATAAAAAAAAATTTGTTGAATTGGTGAAGTATAAAGGTTAAAAACCATAAAGGCTTGAGTCTAAATCCTATTATCAGTGTATTTTCTATATAAAAGATATAAAATAACGAAGATACCATCAAAATACTTCAATTTACTTTGTAAAGTAAAGATATTTTGTTGTTATACAATTGAGTTAATGCTCAGTTCAAATATGCCAAAGGTCTTATACCCTTTCAAAATTTAAAATTTAGTCCCTATACTTTAATTTTGAACATTGAGTCATTATACATTTTTTTTAGATAAAAATCTTTATCCCTCCATCTAATTTTGTGGTGAAAGTTAATTGTGTTAAAGGTAAAATAACTTTTTTATCCCTCAACAATTACAATTTTTTGTCAATTTGGTCCTCACCCTTTAAAAGCACATAAAACAAAATTGAGATTTTATCTTTTCCATATTTTAAATAAAAACATAAAAATAAAAAAATAAAAAAAACTATGATAAAAATAAAAAATCATTAAAATGAAAAATATATAAAAAAATTTAAAATAAAAAATTCCAAAATTCATTGTTATCTAAATCAAACCGGTTGGACAGGGGATCGGTTAGGGTATCAATCCAATGAGAGTTAAAAAACCGATTGACCTAAGAACTGGTATGGACTTGTTGAACTGTGCTAAAAAATTTGGTTAATGGATAATTGAACCTATTTTGAACTAGTTTGACCAATTGATTCTTAGAATGACCGATCTCATTGGTTCAAAGTAAAAAAAAAAAATTCAAAAAAAAAATTATAAAAATTGGTTCAACTTGTTTTTTTAGATCGATTCAACTAATTCATACTGGTTCGCAGGTCATCCAATTTTTAAAAATATTAAACTATTTTTGCCCTCAACATTTATAGTTTTTTTTTCAAATTGATCCTTATCATTTTCAAAAGTATGTAATTTTTGAAAAAAATATTTTTTTTTACTCTTTTCATATTTAAAAATCTAAAAAAATTATAATTTTAAAAAATAAAAATATGAAAAAAAAAACCCTTTCAAATTCAAAATTTTTAAATATAAAATTTCAATGTCATCTAAATTGGGCCAGATTGGTTGGATCAAAAATCGGCTGAGATATTGGTATGATGAGAGGTAAAAAACTAGTTGACCCATAAACCAATACAAACTTGTTGAGCCGAGCAAAAAAACCAGTAGAACTAACTTTTATAATATTTATAATATTTTATTTGATTTGAACTGGTAGGATTGGTTGTTCTGGGAACCACTTGGTTAGACCAATTCGAAATATGTTCAACTGTTGGTTAAATTAGTCCATACCGTTTTGCGAGTCAACCTGTTTTTTTACTTCTCATCGGATTGAGTCCCATTCCTAGCCTAATTGGTCCAGTTTAGATAACAATGAATTTTTACAATTGTTTTATTTTTTTAAAATCTTTTTTATTTTTTTTGAATTCTAAACATTTTTTTTTATAATTCTTTATTTTTTAAAAAATTATAAGTTTTTATGTTTTTATTTAAAACATGAAAAACATAAATTTTTAAAAATTTTCAAAATTGTTTTAATGTGCTCTTAAAGGTGAAGGACCAAATTGACCAAATTTTACCTTTAACATTGTTAACTTTGACGAAAAAATTAGACGGATGGATCAATTTTTTAAAAAAAATTAAAAGGACTCAATGTCTTAAAATTAAAGTATAGGAAGTAAATTTTGAATTTTGAATGAATATGGTAACCTTTGGCATATTTAAACCAATACTTACTATATAGTATACATCGTATATATATTTAAAATAGTAGCATTTAAAGAGATTTTTTTTCAAAGTAATTTAGCGTTTTTAGGTTAAAATACGTTCCAAGTCCTTGCACTTTTCATGCATTTTGAATTCAGTCCTTCTAGTTTTATTTCAAGAAATTTAGTCCCTCTACTTTTTGGATTTAAAAATGAAAGTCCAATTGTTAACACTAATAAAATTATCTTATTAAATTGATGTTCATTACAACATAGTTTTTTTTTTTTTTTGGTTACATGGCTACTAAGTGGACATCTTTTTATTTCAAACCATCACACCAACAAATTTAAAAGAATAGTTTTAATGGTGATAAAAATTGAACTTAAATTTTAGCATTTGAAAAGTAGAGGGATTAAATTCTCAAAAATAAAAGTAAAAGGACTACATTTCAAAGTTACAAAGAGTACAAAGACATGGAACATATTTTAACCTTTTTTTAAGTATGTGATAAATTAAAAGACATGAATACCTCTATCTAGATCTTCCAGTAGATAGAATATCCTCTCGTTCTCATCTATCTAGAGACATCAATTCTAGTGTAGAAAGCACTTTGATACAAATTAATAAACAATTAATCAAAAGCATGAACATCAACTTAGATTAGAAATTAATATCACAACCAACCATCAAGCAAATTCAACACATCATTAAGCTTAATTTCCAAACAAGCATTTTTGTAACGCCCCAAATTTTATGTTTCGGCTTTTGTAATTAATTGACAATTGTGTATCTGCTTCAGTGGTTAAGTGCTCTAGGTGTATATGAGAGGTCCTGAGTTCAAACCTTAGCTTGGGAAAAATTTTGGTTTTTATATGTATGAAGCCTTGTCTTGGGTTATAGGGCTTATAAGTAATTGGTTGGAAAAGCTTGCAAGAATGGGTCTGCTGGTCTGGTGGATAAGGGGAGTGTGGATGTGAGGGAGGTCTTGGGTTCCAGTCTGAATGAAGGCATTATTTTTGCTACTATTGTCATGGGAGTGTTTGAGTTGGCTTAGGATACTGAGTGTTTGCAACAGCCGAGGTTTAGTGGAAGCAAAATAAGGGATTTTAGGAGTAACGCAAATCATTCCACTCTCTCCCTGCTGAATTTTCCCTGCAAATTTCCCTCTCCATATTTTCTTTATTTTATTTTTCTTTCCAGCCGAAAATCCCCTGTTGCTGCCGATTTTTGCTTTATTTTAATATTAGTTTTTGGTCCTTTTTCGTCATCGTTACTTATCTCTGCATTTGGCGTGAATTCGGTAAGTGTTGGGGTGCTTTTTATCTCGTTTTTGTGTTTGTTGAGTGGTTAAGAGACTCTTTTCTATTTAGGAGACAATCTAGGCATTGTGAATTGCTAAAACGACACTTTAGACAGCAAAGAACTGTGGTTGATCGTTAGAGGTATGGACATCGTTAACTTTCGAGATTTTCCTATTCTTAGAAACTTGGTTTAAGTGACTAACTAAGGGACGTGTTGTTCGATATTAGGTTCTGGAGTGTTTGTGGTTGCGTTAGCTTTGAATCGATACCAGATGTGTACTGCGATTACACAGAAAACGAGATTTAGCAAAAGTTGAAAAACAAAATGTCGACGCCACACGGGTGTGTGGACTACCTGTGTGGTAGGTCGGGTGGTGATAACAAGGCCATGTGGTAGACGAATCAGGCTGTGTACATTCGACATGGGCGCATGACATGGCCGTATGATGACCGATGAGGTCGTGTGCGAGACACGGTCTCAATCAATTAGGCCATGTGGGCCCACACAGGCATGTGGAAATTTGAGCCAGGCCATGTGATTCACACGGCCAAAGCTGATTTGGGTCGTGTGGGCCCACACGGGCGTGTCACATGGGCATGTGAGCCCATTTTTCTAAAATATTCTGTAAGGTTGCACGGGTTGCCCAAGTCCACTGTGACCGGTTATAGGGTCTATAAGCATTACTTAGACCTCTAATTTCTATAGATCTGATCTAATTATGTGATGTATGATTAACGCATGTGCTAGTTAGCATGTATGCCTATTATGTTCTGTATATGGGTATATGTTTGTTAATCTGTTTATTAGCATGCCATGTTTGTACACTGCATTGCATTGGGGTGGGTTTGATGAAGTGAAGGAAGTATCTAAAAGGCTTCATAAGCCTGTTGTCTGGTAGCTAAGCTACATATTTATGATGTGTACTGCATTGCGGTACCTTATGGCGTGTAGGGTTGGATGGGTCTATATTATCCCTATATTTGGTGTGCAAGGATGGATGGGTCGATTTTATCCCCACATGGTGTGTTGGGTTAGACGGAGCTGGTGTGCGGGGTTGGTGGGCATATTTTTCTGTATATCTGGTCTGTTGCATGCTATATCTAACTTCGTGGACTAAGGCCAAACTTTATACATGCATCTGATTCTATTTTTGAGTGGGCTAAGGCTCACACCGATTTTGTAAAGGGCTCAGGCCCGAAGTATGACTATTTTCTGATATCGGTTTGTACGCATGTTGAATTGTGGGGATGTACACACTGAGTTGCAAAACTCACCCTTTTCTATTTTATCTGTCCAGGTAATCCCCAACAGTAGTTGGATTGGTGTAGCGGAGGACTCGGTGGTGGCCCCAGCTTTCCACTTATGGGTTTTATAGTTTAAACATTTTGTTTCGTTCCTTATTAATTATTTTGGGAATTTTGGATGTAATCTTGGACTTAGACTTTCAGTTTTGATTTGAGATTTGAACTGTGAATTCAGATTTTGGAACTACAACCCTAGAGAATGGTTTTCTCGAGATAACTAAGGTTTTTCTAAATTAAATCTATTTTTAAAGCGTCCACGATTTGAAATATGACTCTATACTAAATTAAAGATAATAACTGGAACGATTTTCACGTACACTACAGCAAAATAGACTTTTAGCGGCGTTTTTTTTAGCATTTAGCGGCGCTTTTAAGCGCCACTAAAACTTTTTGCGGCGCTTCTTAAAACGCAGCAAAAAACGCCGCTATAGGTACCGCCACAAAATTTTGTGGCGTTTATCTGAAAAAAACGCCGCTAAAAGTAACGGCTTTTAGCGGCGTTTGTTGGAGAAGCGCCGCTAAAAGTCACGCTTTTAGCGGCGTTTGTTGAGAAAGCGCGCTAAAAGTCACGGTTTTTAGCGGCGTTTGTTGAGAAAGCGCCGCTAAAAGTCACGGCTTTTAGCGGCGTTTGTTGGAGAAGCGCCGCTAAAAGTCACGGCTTTTAGCGGCGTTTGTTTGAGAAGCGCCGCTAAAAGTCACGGCTTTTAGCGGCGTTTTTATGGAAAACGCCGCTAATTTTGACAAATTTGCTATATATTTTTTTCACCAATATCCAGCCCTCCCGCATTAAAATCCAACCAAATACAACAAATATTATATAAAATGCAACCAAAAATAGTAAATTTAGCATAAAAATACAACGAAATATTAATTCTAAATGGTACTTCAAATTTAACGAAAGATATATGATATAATTAATAAATAAAGTATAATTTAAAATATTCTTCCAATAATGTTAAACGTGACAAAGTTAAAAACATTCTTACAATGAGAAAACTAATGTCTAAGATGGCGGCTTTTGCGATTCTTTCAAACATCTCGCATCATCTGTTGAAGTCATTTGAGTTGGAGGTCATCGTACTTTTGCTTTGCTCGCTGCCGCGCCATCGCCTTGCCTCGCCTCTCCTCGCTCGTGCCTCTGCCTCCCTCGGCTGCTTGCATTTGCCTCCCTCGCGCCGCCGCAGCCTCCCTCTCTCGCCGCCTCCGCTCTAAGTTGTTCTTTGGAGTTCTTCATATTTTCGTTGAACCTCGGAAATTTGCTCAACCGTGTTCGCTTGCATCCGAGCTATCGGTCTCTTAACCTCTGAACTTCAGCTTGAGCTTGACTTAGGAAGGCATGTATTCTTGGGGAGCGGATCCAAAATATTGGGTCGGGATAACACGAGATCCTTGAAATCGAACCCACCCGTACCTTTCGGGACCCAAAACTTGGTGATAATTCTGTTATCAATGTTCTCAAGATTAACAGAACTATCAGTCGAAGCAATCGCTTCATATTCCGCCTTCTTCTCCTTTAGTTTCTCCTAAAAAAGCAAGTAAATAGTTAGAAACGAAATATATAATAAAAATGAATGCAACATAACTTAACATTATTTAAAACTACTAACGATGAATTGAATTAAACAATTATAATTAAAGATTATAAATATTTAGAATAAATCAAATATTAAGTAAATATACCATAATTTCTCCAGCTTCGGATGTCATAGGAGATCCATCTTTCTTCCTATGCGTAATCTCAAAAAGCTGAAGGCGTCCAACTTTTTGTCCAGATTTGACTTCCTACAATATAGTAGTAAAAATATTATTTAATAGTAGAAAGTTATTAATATTTGAAACAACTAATAAATTCATAATACCTCGGCCTCATTTCTGAAGCAAAACTTCTACGACCTGCTGCAGGTGTGCGTGTATTTTTGTTTTTGCTCTTTGCTTGTTCCAACTCGCTCACGGTCCTACATAATGAAATTATTATTACGTATATAGTAAACACAATATATAAGAGTTTGGAAATACGCAATACCTCTCCTTTCTTTGAATTCTAGAATCGAACCGCATCTTCCCATTGGTACCTCAGCATTCCCGGCGGGACATTTCTTAATTTTTCCTCGAGGCTTATGTCTTTCTTAAAATATTGTTTTTTTAAAGTGCTTTTATTGTCTCTCCATTTTTTACCCAATGCCTTCTTGATATAATCATCGGAGACCTCAAAAGCAAATCTCTCCTAAAAAAACACAAGTTTAGAATGTAAAAATAAATAAAACTTAAACCAAAGTATTATAAATTACATTAACATTTTGTTACCTTAATATTAGCGAGAGCCTGATTTTTGTTGCTATCGGGCATGTGATGCCATGATTCATAGTTGATGGGCAACATATTGGCATTTTGTGCTAAAATGCCCAAATAGCCTGCTAAAATTCGAGCTTCAGATCCAACAGGCTGACCATGAGTATTTTTACTTACTTTGACACGCTCGACAGGATCTAAGTCGTATAGATCTCTAGCAGACGTCCTCGAACTCTGCGTGTCCCACCACTTTCAGCTGAAAAATGATATACTATTATTATATTAAAATTGACAAATAAATCAATAATAAAAGTCAATACATGTAAAATAAACTTAACATTACTTTGAAATTCTTCAGCTCGTCAAGTGTCTCGGCACATTCGAAGATCCAACAAATCTGCTGTTCACTATTTCCTTCTTACGAATTTGGAGTATTCGGACAATACTTAAATCTCGTAATCTTCTTCTACGCATTTTTCCTGCAATACATATAAAATAGTTAAAGTTTTAGTAACAAATTACAACAATAATAGTACATATAAAATAGTTAAATCATATAACTTGACCAAGATTAAAATTATAATATTACATATAATTAAAAATCATAAAATCTTACTACATCATTATTCGTAAATATCTTCATCCACATCATGTCGAACCCATTGATGTTGTGTACTAGTACTAGGGATATTTTCATCTAAGTTTTGTTCTGGAAAAGGTAATGTTTCTGATCTTTCGACAATGTCATCTCTATTTCCATTACCCATGTCAAACAAGTCTCTAGGGGTGTTAGGAGTACAACATACCAACCCTCTTCAGTTGGATCTTTCGAAAAAAAAACTTGTTTCACTTGAGAGGAAAATACATATGGCTCGTCCATTAATTGTTCTCCAGTGTGAATCAAGCGAGAGAAATTCACCATTGTAAAACTAAATTGATCTTTTTTAATTCCTCGAGCAGTATTAACATCAGCCCAATCACACCGAAATAAGACAACTTTCCATCTGCCATAGTAATCCAACTCAATAATGTCGGTAAGAAGTCCGTAATACTCCACATTACCCTCAACCGGACATTGTCCCTAGCACTAGCATAACTTGTAATTGAAGAATTAACAACAACTCCACAATTTTGAGTTCTCCTCATTCTCTCGCGATACTTTGTATGAAATCTGTATCCATTGATAAGGAAGGCACTATATCTTTTTATTACTCTGTTCGGACCTTGGGAAAGCCATTTAACTTCGTCATTGACGTCCTTCCCACTCCAAACCTATTGGATCGAAAGTAAATTGAATAATTATAAATGTATTATGTAAAAACATTCTTATTTGATTAACTAAATTTTGTGAATATATGTAACTTATTAACTTTAGTTACATACCGTTTGGCTTAACCATTCATGAAAAGATTACGTGAATAACTTATTAATCTCTCGATGTTGTAATCTTCGAGAGCGTGCACGAGATCTCAAAATTTGTTTGTACTCACTATGTTAAAAACAAGTTTATTTTGTTAGAAGATAAACAAATCAAAACGACGAATATGTGATGAAATTTTAGAACTTACTTGCGTAACGGTTCAACTAAATCATGGTGAAAAAGTACGTATCGATGTGCTTGTATCCACGATATATCATCTAATTTTGCAATTTTAACTTTGCCGATTGATTCTCCGTAACTTTGGAATAAATAAGTTTCGCCAAGTTATGATCATTGAGCCCAGCATTTCTAGTTGGTCTATTCAATCGTGTTTCAACATCTTTCTAAATATCTAGAACAGAAGGTCAAGCACTCCTCGCGTAAGTAGCCTTGACAATTGATCCTTCGGATAACGCTTATTGCGACAATAAGATTTCAATTTGCTTAGGAACCTAAACACGATATACAATATTTATTAAAAGTTGTAACTAAATGTATAGAGTCGAATGAATAAATACTTGAGAAATAAATTAGCACCTTTCTATAGGATACATCCATCGATAAAAACCGGTCCACCAAGTATTGCTTCGTGAGGAGATGGATTACCAAGTGCACCATAATAGTGAAGAAGGAAGGTGGAAAAATCTTCTCCAAATTGCATAAAGTCAAAGCAGCTCGATCCTGTACTTTCTTAAGTTCTTCAACATCC
This sequence comes from Gossypium longicalyx, assembly GCA_025698465.1. Lineage (NCBI taxonomy): Eukaryota > Viridiplantae > Streptophyta > Magnoliopsida > Malvales > Malvaceae > Gossypium > Gossypium longicalyx. The sequence goes on along the minus strand of CM047005.1, from coordinate 82,685,184 downwards.
AAAACTTTGCCACAAATAGCTTTCATTATATTGGATAGTTCAATTATACAGACGTCACATTTTTGACATGCGGGACCGTAAAGCAAGCGGGAGTAAATCTTGCATCAAGATGTGGTAATCATGTGATTTTAATGAATATAATCTTCGATCTTTAAGACTCACACATCGAGATATATTTGACGCATACGCATCTGGGACCTTTATGTCCTTCAACACCATGCAAAACACCTCTTTCTCTTTCTTTGACATTGAAAAAATAGAAGGCGGCAACCGATACTTCCCATTCGGAAGTACTTGAGGATGAAGATCACGTCGAATTCTCATGTCAACTAAATCAAGTCGACTCTGAAGATTGTCTTTTGATTTTCCATCGACATTTAAAATTGTCCCAATTATATTCTCATGAGACATTCTTCTCAATATGCATGACATCAAGATTGTGGCGTAAAATGTTGTGCTCCCAATAAGGCAACTCAAAAAAAATACTCCTTTTTTTCCACAAGTCCGCCTCATTAGGATCATCCTCTTCGTCAGATTCATCATCAGATTCATCCCTCGATCTTCTCCTTGTTTGCGTGATAGGTGGTTGATTCATCTTCCCGTAACTAAAGTTGATATCTTTTAACATAAACAAGATTTCAGATCCACCGGTCTGCTCAGGAGCTCTTCTGTACTCTTGATCACATCAAATAAAGTCCTCTAAAATCTAAATTTATGATTTCCATCTAACCACCGACGATGGCCCATGTAAGAGAACTTCTTCCCATTATACAACCACTTCGAACAAGTTTGCGTAGCACAACAAGGACAGGCATAACGTCCTTTAGTACTCCAACCCGATAAATTAGCATAAGCCGGGAAATCATTAATTGTCCATAATAAAGCTGCACGTAAATTAAAGTTCTCCTTTCTTAATACATCATATGTCTCAACACCCGACCATAAACTGTTTTAACTCTTCAATAAGTGGCTGCAAATAGATGTCAATATCATTTCCGGGACCTTTCTCTCGTGGATAATCATTGATAAAATAAATGAAGATTGCTTCATGCAAATCCATGGAGGCAAATTGTAAGGGACAAGCACTACAGGCCAAGTACTGTACGAAGTACTCATGATTTTAAAAGGATTAAAGCCATCAGCTGCTAGCCCAAGCCTCACATTTCGAGGATCACTTGCAAAGCTTGGAAATTTACTGTCAAACGATTTCCAAGCTAAAGAATCAGCAGGATGCCTTAATAATCCATCATCGGTTCGTTGATCATTATGCCACCTCATAGAATCGGCCATCTTTAACGACATGAAAAGCCTTTGAAGTCTTGGTATTATGGGAAAATATCGCATAACCTTGACTGGCTTCTTTCTTAAATGTGCCCCACCTTCATCCCCATTCACATCTTCTGTATTCCCGTTCATCCAACGAGACTTACCGCAAACATGACAAGACTGTTGGTTCTTCTGATCACCCCAGTACAACATGCAGTCATTTGGGCAACTATGAATTTTATCGTACCCAAGGCCCAAATCTTTTATTAGTCTCTTCATATCTTGACAAGATTGGGGGATTTTTGCAAACGGAAACATTTCTCGAAACTCTCTAGCAGCATTGTAAAAGAGTTTCCGGTCCACCCTCCCAAACATTTTAAGTGAAAGAGACGAATACAGAAGGACAATTTCGAATATTTTGATCCCTCGTAAAGTTCTTCGTTCATTTCGTTAAGTAAATTGTAGAACTTCGCCGCTTCTTCATTTGGCTCCTCATCAGGTGCACTTGTTGTTCCGCTTTCACAAAAAACATTTCCACCAATATTACAATCGTTGGATGCAATAAAGTTAGGTGGAAAGGATTGTTCACCATGATTGTGCATATTAAATGCATCCCGCAACATACCTTCCATGTCATCTTGTCTAACACACTGATGATGGTAAGTATTATCGAATAAGTCGGATTAATAGTTGAAGAAGTTCCACTAGATGTACACTCTCCATGGAAAATCCATTTTTTTATACCCCGAATAAAGCCGTCAACAATTAGATGTTCAGTAGACAACTTCACGAAAATGCCAATTAATGTTGCCACACTTCTTACACGGGCAAAGAATCATATTCTCTTGGCTTGCATTTTGAAATGCAAAATTTAGAAAAGTTTGTACTCCATTTCGATAGGCATTGCTTACCCTTGAAAATTTCATCCAACTCCTATCCATTCAGTAGTTCTTGAAATCTAAAGTTAACAATAAATTGCGTTTACTAAAATAGATAATATATATCAAGTATAAATTATCTAATAGGTGCAAACTAATTCAGGCAGGGGGATTTTCAAGTGTATATTTATATATTACGTAAGTTAAGTAAGCTTTGTAAGTTATGTAAGTTATGTTATGATATACATTTATGTAAGGTATGTAAGTTATGATATGATATATATTTATGTATTATGTAAGTTGTGTAAGTTATGATAAAATATATATTTATGATATATATTTGGAGTATTATGTAAGTTGTGTAAGTTATGATATGATACATATTTATGAAATATATTTATGTATTATGTTAGTTGTGTAAGTTATGATATGATATATACTTATGATATATATTTATGTATTATGTTAGTTGTGTAAGTTATGATATGATATATATTTATGTATTATGTAAGTTTTGTAAGTTATGTAAGTTATTATATGATATATAATAAACATTAAGATAAATATTATTTCCCTTTAAAAATTTATTTTAATTAATCTAAAATATGTAATTTAAAAAATTGTGTCGTGATTAAATTGCAAAATATATAAAAAAATTTAAATATGAATTGAACTTGTTCACTCCATTTTCAGATTAATAGATCAAATTAAGATTCAAGTGTAATATTTTGGTGAAATGGATTTCATTAATTAATAGTAGAGAAGATAATTTTCATTAAGTTTCAATTTTCTTTTAAAAAAAAAAAGTTAACTAATGAGTATTGAGTTAGGTATATTGGGAAATTAAACATAATAAATATACTTTTACATGAGAAAAAATTAAAATTTTATTTTAAAATACAATGAGAGTAAACTTGAGATATTAAATGCCCAAAACCCAAGGACATTTTGGACACAAATCATTTTCATTTGCAAAAAAAGAAAAAGAAAAATGGACAACAAGAATAATAACTTGAATTCAATCGACCATTATCTAGCCTAGCTTAAATAAGTGGACCCATATAGCAGTTAGTATTGAAAATTTAATTTTAACTCAAAAGCATAAATAATCCAACTTGAAATCAAACATGAGAATGGAGGGCATAATCAACAAGCCTAATTAAGCAAAGTTAGTAGTTTAATCTTAGTGTCGAATTGAGCTTGAGATTTAAGTGAAACTCGACCAAGTTTGAACTAGCCAAACTTCAACCCTTGAATATCTATTACAACTTGAGCTTGGGTTAGCTCAATGACACCCCAATCACTAATAACTAGAATAAACTATAATACTAAATATATACTCATTTGTAAGATATTGTTCGTATTAATCCATTGAGCTTTATATTTTGTTTTACAAATTGAATAGGATGTGAATGCATAATTGATGATAAATTAATGGATTTTAATAAACAAATAAATAAGGTACGATGAAAGTTTTTATATTAAGAGTTGGATTACATTTTTCTTTCTCTATTAAAGAATAGGGAAATTAGTCTATTATGCATTATATCAAAAAAGTAAACTAATCCTTTTTTGTTATAAATTTTATTTATTTTTACTGTTAAAAATTAATTCTTATACGTCAGTATGAGATATATGTGGCATGCCACGTATCATTGTCATGTTATTTCGTCAGTCATGCTAGTTTTTAATAATACAAAATATAAAAAAGATAAGTTTATCTAATTTTTAAATAAAAAAACTAAAATACAATCTAACTTTTAACTACAAACAACTCCATACTACTTTACCCATCATGAATGCATGTGAGGAAATGTATACAGAGTAGTGTTACGAAGCGGAAAGAAAATGATATGACAACGAACTCTATCCAAGACATTATAATTGCTAAGCCTTTGAATGGAGTTGAGGAGTGAGCAATATTATTTTCATCAAATTATTTAGTACTAAAGCAGGCATGAACATTTCTATTTAACTGTTAAAGGATCAACCTCTGAATAATAATGATAGTCTTCCCTTAAAAATGCTGTTGGAATTATTTTATTAATCATCAAATAATTTGATGGGGTGTCGGGGTGCTTAGTCAAGGAATGTCTGAGTCAATCGTTAGAAGACTAATTAATAAAATAGTAGATGCCATCTATCTTAAATGTATTGGGAAAATAGAACACAAATTCAGAAGCAAGTCTTCTTCAAAAATTTCATCACTCTGTTTATCTTTTTTACATGATAACTTTAGATGATTCTTTACAGCGCATTCACTTATGGAATTAACCTACTCATATATATATATATATACATAAATTTCAAAATGAAAAGAAAAAAATATTGGATTTATAAAAAAAGACCATAAATATATTAATAAAAAGGTCAGAGAACAAACACATGAGACCAAAAACCGATTGCAAAAGTTAGACAAACCCATTAAGAAAAGTAGCATTAAATCAAAGTAAAGCATACAAAGCCTAAGGAAAAAGATAAGATGAAGCATTCACTACTTCACTTCTGTTTACCAAAATTTTATTTTTATAGATAGATAAAAATCATGGATTCATTCCGTTTAAAATATACATTCTATCATTAATAAACATCAAATTAATCCCTTTCGAGTGAAAGACAATATCCATTTAATCTATATAATATTTAAAAAAATTAAATAAGACCAAATTAGAAAAAGTTAATATTTTCTATTTAAAATATATCATGAAAATTATTTATCTTATTTACAATTTAACTCCATATAAAATATTTTATCTACAAATTTTAAAAATCTTTCAAAATTTAATTATGTTAAACAATAATTGACATTTTTAAATAATAAATGTTAACTCTTTTAAAATTTAATCTTATTTTATTCTTTTCAATAATATAGAAATTAAATTAATTTATTTAATAATAATAAAAATAATTTGATACTATCCCTATAATAAAAAATCTACCAAATATATTCACCCAAAAAAAAATACATGTTGACGATAGGATACAAGTACGGAAAGCCAAACACAACTGCATTATATTACATGAATTAAACAATACATGTTTAGATATATTCATATTACATGCGGGAAAATGACATAAATGGTTCTTATATTTTCCTTTCAAAATGTCAGAATTTAATATTTTAACTTTAATTCAATCAATTAACATGATACATATTTTGATTTTTGATTTTCTTTTAATATGCAGCAGTTAACAAATTCCAAGCTGGAAAAAATGAAAGAAATGTCAATGGAAAAAAGAAACCGATAGCATAGATCTAATCAATATTGCTTCTTGGAAGAAAGATATAAAATGACTATCAGAAACAAACAAACAGAGCAATCAGATAAATAAACAAAACAAAATTTATATTTGGAAAAATAAACAAAACCCATAGCTTAGAATTCAAGAATTACAATCTGGAAATAAATATCGAAACTTGGAAAGAAAAGGAAACGAACCTTTGAGATCCGACAAGGGAGAGAGCAAGCTTAACTTAAGGGAAGCAAAGTGATATGTAAGAAAAAAATCTGGGCTTTTAATTCGGCTTTTGGTATTTATAGGAGAAACCCGACCAATGAACTTCAAACAAGGCACTGTTAGATTAGCACAAATTAGTATGAATGGTTTGGAGTTACAGGAATAAAATAAAAAGGGAAGCGGGGTGAAAATAAAGTTGCAACAGCCTTTCACACTTTTAACCCTCCCTAGATTTTTGTTTATTTGTTCCACTAAATAACTACATGAGTAATCATATAATGAGATACAACTATAAGATAAAGGGATAAGAAAACTAGTAGTCGATTGTATTGCAATTCGCGAGTACCAAATACGAATCAAACAAAAACCCTAATGTGAACCTAGTGGGCTTAAGAATTTTTCTTCCCAAAGAATGGCAGTGATCAGTATTATTTGCTAAACCGGAACTCAAAAAGCAATCTTGTATGCTCAATACAACAATAATATTAACAATTGCAATAATTCAATGACGAACGACAGAAATAAGCTAAAATAGTTTACCTAGTTCACGGTGGATAGAGTTGAGAGGCAGAGTAGAGACTTAGATTCGGATTTCCAGTTGAGTCAAACGACAATTCCTTCTCAGACCCTTTTTCCCCCTTAACTTTTAAAAAACAAGGTTTCTTACCTTAGCAAAAAACCTTTCGGAAAGAAAGGAAGTGGCAATGGCCGTTCCTTAATATCCATGGGCTTTTATTTTAGGGATTCGAAAAAGGGAAAATGGGGGAAATGAACCAGGGAGAAGGGGGAAAATGAAGAACTCGGTGTGGGTAAAAAAGAAGAGAGCAAAACGACACTGTTTAGCACAAAATAAATTAACATTTGTGGCGTTTTCCCCTAGCGCCGCTAAAGGCAAACCAATTGCGGCGTTTTAACATAAACGCCACTGAAAAACAAACAAAACGACACTGTTTTGATATAAACTGAATAAACTTTAGTGGCGTTTTCCCATAGCGCCGCTAAAGGCAAATCAATTGCGGCGTTCAACCCTAAAACGCCACTAAAAATCCAAAATACTTTCATATAAACAGAATAACATTTAGTAAAAAAAAATTGATACACTCAACATCAAATTGCAAACTTAAAAAATGTAAATATTTGATAACAGAGTAATTCAAATATAAAAATAAAAATGGATCTAATTATAAGTTAAAAAATGTAAATATTTGATAACAGAGTAATTCAAATATTTTCAAAAATCACATTGTTTACTTTTGTTTTATTATTTATCAAATCAAATGTGTAATTATACAACTTTGTTTTGCTATTTATTTCCTACTCTAAATAAACAATTTTAACATAAATTCATTGTGATTTTAAAATTATATAATAATGAAAACAGTAATTTTAGTTACTATCTCTATATTTAATTCACTAATAAAATAAATTTTACTAGATACGTCTTATATATTGTTTCTGAACAATTCTCTCAACAATTAAGAAATTTATGAATTTTATGATAAGGCATATTATATTTTTAAAGAGAAATATTTATTTGAGCTTTTAGATTCTAACATTATTAAGACCAACATGAGAAAATAAAAACTTTTTTATTAAACTTAAACTTTGTTTTTTTATATATTAAATTTTTGTCACATATAAGAAGTGTGCCATAATATATCCTTTTATCACTTACAGAGTGACTTTTATCTTTGAAAGGAGTTTTGGCATAACCGACTACCAAAGCATGAAGCAAAATCAGAAAATAGGCAATCGACAAAAAATTGGAAAAAAATTCGATGGAAAGAAAGTTAAAGAGATAAGCCGACTCACTTGACGCACCGTCGATTTCATGTGCTAAGACTCGAACATGCTCGATAGCTCGGCTTCACACAGTTCTTCGCTACGATTTGCTTCCAAAACCCTTTGTGCTTTTTTTTTAGTTTTTTTTTTTCTTTTATTCCAGATCGAGAAAAAGAGGGAGTAACGAGTGGCTTTTTGTGGTGTTTTTAAAAAAACGCTAGTATAAATTAATTTTTGCAGCATTTTTAGTACAAACGCCACTATAGCTTAGTTGGTTAAGTTTGCTTGCTCTTTACCTTAGTACTTGGGTTCAAATCTTCTTGTTAGCAATTTTGAATCTTTTTTGTACCTCTTTTACCTTGCTCTTTTTTGTACTTGCATTTATTATTTTTAATCAATTAACTCTTCAATATTACATTAATATATATTATTAGTACAATAATATAGACGGATTGACAATTTGAGCTACATATTCTGAAGAATACATTAACATTAATATACAGCACGTAATACATTAATATATATTATTAGTACAATAGTATAGAAGGATTCACAATTGATATACGGGCACATACATAATTTGAGCTACAATATTATGAATATTAAATCGCTAAAGCTAAAATTTTAGAATTGTTGTATAAATTTTTAAAATTTAATAAGTGTAAAGGATAGGTGCAATATATTATACATTATACAAGATTTGTGTTTTTAAGATATTATTAGAATAAAAAAATATATCTTATACAAAAATAATGACGGTACTAAAATATACAAAAATATTGCACATAATTCATTCCTTGTTTCATTGTAATAATCTTACAATCGTATTTCTATATATTCATTTTTTTTTTGCACTTCAATTTTGTTTTCCTCTATTGTTTCATGTTCACTTGAATGTATACATTTGTCCACTTCTCAATTGTTTTGTACACTGAAAGTTTATCTATTATCTTTTAAATAATTTAAACTATAATCATAAGTTTAATATATTCAAATTAAGATTATCTCTTTTACAATTATATAAGAAATCATTTAATATATAAATTAAAAAATACTAATTAATCTAAACCCTAAACCTCTTAACCCCTATCCCATAAACACTAAACTCTAAACCCTTAACCCTTAACCCCAAACCCTTACACCTTAAACTCTAACCCTAACCCCTAAACCCTAAATCATAATCCTTAAACCCATAATTCATCATAAACCTTCAAATACTAGTTAACTCCTAAACCTTAAACCCTACACCATATATCTTAAACCATAAACCATAAACTATAATGATAATTAATTCGATATTTTAAATTCAATACTATCTCTTTTACAATTATATAAGAAAATATTTAATATATTGTATAACCATAAATTTTAATAATTATTGTTTTAGGGGTTATAATTAGTGTTTATGATTTTATTGGGTTTAGGGGTTATATGATTTTTAGCGGCGCTTTACCAAAAGCGCCGCTAATGTTTCAGTCTTTAGCGGCGCTTTACCAAAAGCGCCGCTAATTATCTGGTCTTTAGCGGCGCTTTACCAAAAGCGCCGCTAATTTCTCTGGTCTTTAGCGGCGCTTTACCGTAAGCGCCGCTAATGCTCAGTCTTTAGCGGCGCTTTACCAAAAGCGCCGCTAATGCTCTGATCTTCGTGCGCGTTTCTACAAAAGCGCCGCTAATGCTCTATTTTTTGCGGCGTCTTTTACTAAAACGCCGCTATTGCTCTGTTTTTATTGGCGTTTTTGGTAAAACGCCGCTATTGCTATGTGTTTTACAATTTTTGTGGCGTTTTTTGATAAAACACCGCTAAAAACGCCGCGAAAGCCCTATTTTCCTGTAGTGGTAGTGTTAAGGTTTTTCCACGAACACTCTAATGTGACATCGCCATATTCGGCCATAACGTCTAGGCCGGGTTTGGGGTGTTACAATTTTAACAAGCAACTCATAGGTAATAATAAGAATAATAGTTTAGAATGCTCATTCATAGATGTAGATCAATTTATGTGCAAAACCTTGAATATTCTCCTTTTACAAAGCCTCTAGCAAGAAGGAAGAAAATTTCTGTATAAAAATGCGATGGGATAATGGTTTATATAGTAATTAAAAATATAATTTCTATATTAAAAGAGAAAATTAGAAGATGTACTAACTAAGAAAAATCTGTCAAAATGATTTAACTAATGAAAATAGTATGAAAAAGTCTATATATAGAAATGCGATAGGATAATGGTTTATATAGTAATGAACCAAAATACTATCATGCCCCTACTAAAAATCCTCTTTACAAAGGCTAAGGATTTAAAATCACACTAAAATTCCCCTTAAAAATCACTTCAAATTTGGGCAGTTACGACTGGAAATTTGCGCTTGACTTAAACTGGAAAAGTTTGAATCTCCTATCTATTCCCAAATGAATCCCTAAATCTTACTCGCCAAAGTAAAAAAAATGTCCTTTTGAACAGTCAGACTGACATACTGTGCTTTTTGTAGGACATTTTCTAAGACAATTGGCCACACATATTCTTTAAGAAGCCAAGAGTTTTATTAATTCAAGAAAGTTACCTCGATTTCTTGAATCTTGTGCTTCATAGCGTCCCCTAAAGGCACAAACTTGAAATGCAAGCTACTTAACAACATCTATTTACACCTTGAGCTATAGTTGATTTCTTGCAACTTGTTTAGAATTTTTTTTTCAATAATCCTTTCAATATTTTGCAAGGAACTATGAAGATCAAGATAAATTTTCATAGCATTCTTATGTAAAGAATTTGCATCCTTGCCCACATGAGTAACAAAAGGACATTTAGATCCTTCATTGACCTTCTTTTGTGATCGAAACCCTTGGCTTGCAAAAGTATTTCAGTGACGCCCAAATGGCTTGTTGAAGAGAAAACAAGGAAGACAATACCAAAATAGCAATATGGAACTTTGAAAATTCAAATTTTGATGAAGGTATCGATACCATAGGCTTAGGTATCAATACGTAGCCTTTAATATCAATACCGATGTTAAAAAAGATACCAAAATCACATGTTATTTTGGAAATTTTGAGTTTTACAGCCTAGGTATCGATACCTATACCCTTGGTACCGACAAATTTTGGTAAAAATTAGTTGAAATTTCACTAAAACCCTTTCAATATGTTGGATTCAACTCAACACTTAAGACCAATTCAAGATGCATTTAAACTATTTAAAACAACTCTAAATCAATCACAATTATCACATTAACAAACCAAATTTGCAAAAATACTTATAATCTCAATAAGTCATTTAATATAGAACCAAAATACTTCAAATAAAAACCAAAACAGATTAAGTTTCAAGAGTTTACATTTTAGTTCCTAACACTAGGGAACACATTTGGTATGCCTATGTGCATGTCATTTTAACTCAAAATATAGTACCAACTCTTGTAGCTCTTGAGGATGTGATGTGATGAGATGAGAGATCTCCTACCTCGACTCTAGCTCTTCAAGTCTAACTGTACCTACGTGTTAAAATAAACGCGTTAAACCAATGAAGGCTTAGTAAGCACTACAAGAATAAATAGGTAAATGAATCGTAACGTAATGTTTTAAAATTATTCAATTAATACCTGCTTACACACATACCAAATTCATACAACTATACCTTGCTTTAACAGAATTTAACTTAGCTTTAAAAGTTACTAAACTTACCTCAACACTTTGATGATTCACTTTTGTTCACATTTCATATCTTTAGCCCATAGTAGACTTTTTCTTATAAATTGAAAACTTGTTGGTCTTTTTCTAACAAAGAACTCTTTCTTAGACTGGTTACCAAAGTAAAAATAATGTAATGGAAGAGAAAGGAAGAATCCCCACAATATACTTATAAAGCTCACAGCTCTCACAATAACTTACACATGGCTGACGCGCAAAGCTGACTCACCACCTTAATGTGACCAACATTGTAATTTCTAGGCAAATACTACCATAATTATTCTTTGCCTTTAGTTAATTTATAACTAGATCTTAACAAAAACCCAAATAAGATTGTACCAAAAACACATATGCTCAAACAAAAAACTATCAAGTCTACAACTCAACAATCCGCAATTGGCGTTCCCAGAAAATATGGGGAAATTTTGCACTCGTACACCCGTGACAGTTCCATGAGAAAATAAAAAAATGCAAATCCATATAGAATAAAAGGTAAAAAAAACATACCTTTAATGTTGAATGACATCTTCGACTTCTAGTTGTTTTTTAACCACCTTTAGTCCTCCTGTATAACCTTTCTTTCCAATCTGAGAAGAGATAAGTTCAACCATGTTGTTGACCGATTTCGATAGGCACACTCGAGAGTTGTCTGACATCTTGAAATAGCTCCCCTGATCCTGTATTGTCTTATTAAGCTTTCTTCCATTTCTGTCGATGCCAACTTTTTTTTCAAAAATCTTCCCTTTAGAAGTCAAATCATAGTTTCCCAACACGTCCGTTCGGTCATTGTCCACTAACTTAATCGGATTTGGGTGATCGTTTTCCTTAAAAATAATTATCGAGTGCTTTCCTGGGTCAAGTACACCTTCTTTCAATGTCACCAAAACCTCCAATGGATCTTGAAAAGTTAGATTAAAGAGAGTAATTGTCACGGAGCTATTACCTTCAAAAGACAGATCTCTAGTTGCACTACTAAACTCACCTGGGTCTTTTTCGGAAACTACAGAAATGAAAAAAGTGGACGAATCTTAGGTAGTCTCCAATTAGGCCTTTCCAGATCGAACCGATGCACCTTGGCCCTCCATAACACAATTGAGCCTAGAAGCCTTCGATTACTTGGCCAACTTAACCAAGTTTACAAACCCCAACTCATTCGCTTGGGCTGGCTTCCATCCTTCAGCCTTTGAGCTTACCTTGATCTCCCGCATAGTTAAGCCCCCCACTCAACCAACATTCCATATTTGGACCCCATTATCTTATTACTGTTCCCTTGGCCGACTAAAGTGGTCTACCTAGACCTCCTTCGAACGGGACCAAAAAACTACTTATAACCACTAACCCTATCCTTGTCCGTGACCCCCCTTCCCTTTAATGCTTACCTTCGTAGAATCCTCACTCCTCGCTCCCCTTCCTTTCTCCTTTGCATTAAAGGTGATTGGCACATTAAATTAGGAATCAACAATCATATCCCCTGATTTGTAGTTACGTTTCTTTGGGAATCCCTAGAGGTAACCTTGGCTTCCTCTCAACTAGCATCCATGGTCTGCATACGCATATTTCCTTTGCTCTATCATCGTCGACCATCACCACATCAACTTTCAGAGATTCTCCATCACCTGGAGGCACACCACCATTTGTCTTTGGACAAGGTTCCATATTTGAACATATTTCCTTTACATGTACATATAGTCCACACGAGAAACAGATTGTTGGAAAATTCTTATACTCAACTCGTTGGAGTATTCCATTAATCAAAACCTAGGAAACCAATAGTTTATCTAGATTAACATTTCATACGAGTGAAATGGCCACATGCTCTATTATCGGTATTAAAATCTAGTTTCACGACTTTCCCCACCATCTTTCCAATCTCCCATAAAATCTTTTGTTTATACAAATGCCTCAGAAGCCCTAGAAGATGGATCTAAGACATTACAATGTTTGGAAAGGGTTGTGCAGGGTTAAAATCTATGGACCACGATTGCGCTATCAATTATTTTCCATAAATGATCCAAGGGTTCTGAGAGAGCACCTTTTCAAAATAATTGTTATAATGAAACTTAGCCAAGAAATAACCATTCTCGATATCCATAAGTTGGAATGGCATAGAGGGTCTCCAAATATTAGAAACCCTATTTTGAAGAGACGTATACCCAATGTTTCGATCTAAGAGCTTAGTCACTACTGTAGTACCTATTTCTTGGAGCAAGAAATGTAGAACCCTCTCTGAGAAATCAATCGAAGGAATGCCATTTATGATTGACCTCATGATGTCCCCTTACACAAAATCAAAGTCATCCTCCACTTCCACCCTTGTTATTGTGATCTACCTCCTTGAGCCAACATGGCTTTTCCCTACCAATCTATCTTTCGAAGATAATGGTGGATCAGGGACCAAATCAACTGTCATCACAACACTCAAATCAACACTCAAATTGGAGACAAGATACATGACCAAAGATGCTTTAAGAAAGAAATTTCTTGTTATTTGTTTCAATAATTATCAAATGGTTGATGGTCATTCTGTTATGGAACAATTTCGTGATATTGAAAAAAAGATGAATCAATTGAAGCAATATGATATGAAATGGATGAAATGATTGTTGTATCCTCCAAAATAGACAAACTTCCTCCAATTTGGAAAGACTTTAAAAGAAGTCTAAAATATAGGAAAGATCAAATATCTCTCGATGCTTTGACAAATCATCTTCGTATTAAAGAAGATTATCAAAAGCAAGATCAAAATTTAGATTCTGAAAATGCCAAAGTGCATGTTACAGAGGAAGTACAAACTGCTAAACCATCCAAGAGAAAGTTCAAGTAGACTGATATGGCACCTAAGTTCAAAAAGAAACAAAAAAGGGTCCATGTTATCATTGTGGTAAGCTGGGACATTTCGAGAATGAATGTAGTTTTTTAAAGAAGAAATCATCTTCTAAGGCTGATAATAATGAAAAGTTTATTGTAATGATATCTGAATTAATATGACACGAGATGATAATGCATGGTGGATTGATACCGAAGTAACGAAACATCTGTGTAAAGATAAAAACATGTTCACAAAATTCACACAATGTGAAAATGACAACGTCTTGTACATGGGAAATTCTTCCACCGCAAAAATCAAAGGTAAATGGTCTGTTGAACTACAATTCACTTCTAGAAATATTTTAGCCTTGAATGATGTATATTGTGTACCAGAAGTTAGGAAGAATTTAGTGTCTAAAAGTCTGTCAAATAAGTTTGGTTTCAAAATTGTTTTGAGGCAGATAAGTTTATTCTGTTTAAGGGAGGAAATTTTATAGGGAAAGGGTATATGTATGAGAGTATGTTCAAACTCAATATTATTAATAAGAATAAAAATATTATTTCTACTTATATGGTTGAATCTTCTTGTTTATGGCATTGTAGAAAATTGAATGACATGCATAAATTAGATTTGATTCCTATTTTTAATAATAATATTGAAAAATGAAATACATGTATGTTAACTAAAATTACAAGAAATCCTTTCCCTAAGATTAAAAGGAAAACAAAGTTGCTAGATTTGATACATAATGATTTATAAGACATGCATAATACTCCTATATTAGGTGGAAAGAAATTTTTGTTTTACTTTTATTGATGATTGTTCTAGATATTGCTATGTATATTTATTGTATTCAAAAGATGAAGCGCTTGATAAATTTAAAGTTTATAAATCTAAAGTTGAACTTGAGTGTGAATAATTTATCAACAACTTAAGATTGGATAGAGATGGTGAATACTATAATCCAAGTTATTTTGAATCCACTGAGATTGTTCACCAAGTTTCAGCCCCTTACACACCACAACAAAATGGTGTAGTTAAAAAGAAAAATAGAGTCTTGACTAAAATGGTAAATTCAATGTTATCATATTCAAATCTTGCACAAGGTTTTTGGGGAGAAGCTGTTCTATGGCTTATCATATATTGATTAAAGTTTCTAATAAGTAAACTAAAATAACCCCTATGAACAATGGAAAAAAGGAAACCAAACCTTAATTATTTGAATATTTGGGGTTGTAAAGCTATTGTCAAAGTTCTAACATCTAAACATAAAAAGTTGGTGAAAAAGGAATTAAATGCATATTTATAGGATATGCACATAATAAAAAGGCATATAGGTTCATGGTAATTGAATCAAATGATCCAATTTCAATTAATACTGTTATTGAATCAAGAGATGTTATTTTTGATGAAAATAGATTTAATTCTATTTCAAGACATTTACAACCACAATAATTGATTCATTCTTCAAATGAGAATGATATTCCATTGGAACAATTTGATAATAATGATGAATTTTGTCAAGAATTAAGAAGTAAAATGATTCCAATTTCAATTAATACTGTTATTGAATCAAGAGATACTATTTTTGATGAAAATAGATTTAATTCTATTTCAAGACATTTACAACCACAATAATTGATTCATTCTTCGAATGAGAATGATATTCCATTGGAACAATTTGATAATAATGATGAATTTTGTCAAGAATTAAGAAGTAAAATGATTTCAATTTCAATTAATACTGTTATTGAATCAAGAGATGCTATTTTTGATGAAAATAGATTTAATTCTATTTCAAGACATTTACAACCACAATAATTGATTCATTCTTCAAATGAGAATGATATTCCATTGGAACAATTTGATAATAATGATGAATTTTGTCAAGAATTAAGAAGTAAAGTGATTAAAAAGGTCATATATTTTGGGCTAGATTTCATTATGTTTCTTATAGTAGGAAAAGGTGAAATTACATGCAATAAGATACCCTATTGTTATAATATGAAATCTGATCCTATCACATTTAAGGAGGCAATGAAATCTCAAGACTCTGTTTTTTCGAAAGAAGCAATAAATGATGAGATGAATTCAATATGGTCTAATCTTATCACCCATGCAGGAAAGTGGACAAATAGGACTTCTTTCAAAAGCCTGTACCTTGGAGTCATCTGGTAGGTTACGCAAGTTCGATTGCCCTCGGTTTGATGGGGAAGACTTTCACGGATGGTGGTCAAAACTGAAGTAGTTTTTTGAAGTCGAGGAACTATAGGAGCAAGCCAAGGTTAGAATAGTGATCCTACACCTTGAGGGAAAGGCCCTAGATTGACATCATTTTTTTTTGTTGCCAGAGGAATGGAGGACTCCATCAGATTCCATGGGAAACTTATGCACGAGGAATCAAGGAGAGGTTTGGTTCTGCAACCTACTTAGGCCCTATGACCAAGTTAGTATCACTTAAACAAACAAGTACTATTGATGCATACCATGACCAATTTGTGAGTATACTGAACGAGCTACATCTTCCAAAAAGTTATGCTTTAAGTATTTCCATTAAAAGCTTAAAGATAGAGGTAGGTCAATACCTAAGGCTATTAAACCCACAAACTATGGTGGAAGCATTTTCATTTGCTAGGGAAGTTGAGGGAATAATAACCATTACCCTGAGGAAAATGGCACCTATTGGAAGTAGTGTTGGGTACTCTAAGCCCCTATTACCTAGCCTCAGGTTACTTACCCCTGTAACTGACCATCCTACCACCATTGGCCCTTCTACAGTTCCAAGTGTTTGGATGATTAACTTTTCACTTTTGAATTTAGTTGAAAGAAAAATAAAGAGGTTTCTAATGTACCTTAGCTTGTTATAGCCTCTCGTAATATTATTTTCGTCATACAATATGGAGTCTTGCAATTACAATTTGTTTTTAGTTCAAAGTTTAGATTTTAGACCTTCATTTAGGGAAATGAATGCATCGCTACGATTGATTCTTGTACTAATTTTTTTTGTTGTCTTTTTCCCTTTTTGAAAATTGATTGGGATCTAACATAATATTATCTCATTCATTTCTCAACTACAACTACTGTTTACAAACAAAATTCAAGAATCATCTATACACCCTTCAAAATTATATAAACCCTTCGCAATTTCTCTGGCTTTTTCCCCTTCCCATCAAATTATACATAAATGTATGTATTAGAGATGGTGAATGAAATATTTATTCTTGAATTTTTAAAAAAAAATTAGTTATTCAATCTTTTTAATTAAAATAAAATATATTATTATTAACATTAATATCTTTATTAAAATAAAATTCTTTTAAGTGATTATTTTTATCAAATTAAATGTGGACTAGTTTATTCATTATTTTTGTATTTAAATTGATAAAATAAGTTAGTTTCTTATGACTTAAAAAAAGTTAGTTTATGATCAGATTTAAATTATTTAATTTTTTATTAAAATAAAATTTATATTGTTTTTATTACCATTAAAATCAAAATTGTTATTAAAATGAAATTGCGTAATTAATTATATTTATTAAATTAATCATCGACTAATACTTTCTATTACTTTTTTTTTATATTTAAGTAGAATTGAAGTTTTTTATGGCTCCAACTAGCCTATCTCTGTTCTATTTATCATCAACAAAGAAGAGTTTTCACAATCAAATGGCTAGACATTTCAACTTAGAATAAAGCGAAACACATGAATGAGTTGAATAATATAAAAATTGATTTGTTATGTTTCTCTAAGTTATTTCTTATATATATATATAACCACTTTCCTGCACATTCAAGATGTATAATATCATATTCAAGACATGATGAATTGTCGAGAGGGATGAATGAATGGTTAGATAAGGGTATGGAGGTTCAAATTATCTAAGCGTGAAGGCAGTTTATCTGTGTCCTAGGATCTTGTGCTTTGAAAAACATACATCTAGTGAATGATATGTTGAAAGTTATTTAGCAAATCATTTCAAATCACAACCTGCAAGTCCAGATTGCTTATTTGGTATTACTGACAAAATTTCACTTTAATTTTTTTTCTTTGAAGGGCTAATAACATTTTATTCAATAAACAAGGGGCACAGAAGCGTATCAAGAAATATTATTCAGCTAAAAATATTCTTCCTCGACCACAAATGAACATTTTAACCGATTGGGACTGTGGAATATATTAGTCTCCATTGAACTTGTGACCTATGATAGGAGTATGAAAACTTTCAAATCCATCCTGATTCCCTTTGGACATTGTTTCATGTTTGGGTGAGCTATTGACCGATAACTCTATTGTTATTTTTTTCAATCATGCCATTTCTAGTCATTGGGAAAAGAATTGGATTAATGATATATATTTTGGAATTGATACCTTGAAGAATTTGAAGAATGAAAAACTTCTTCATTCTAATAGAAACTATTTAGATGCTAAAGTGGGAACCAAAATTAAGAAACTAATATACTATTTCATATAAAATCAGGGAAAAAAATCAAAGGCTGATTTCACAAAAATAAGTTTCCTAGTAAATCAGATTTCCTTGTTTCAACATTTCCAACTAAAAAAGATGGCTTACTACTGGCTAAAGGCAATTAAGGAAGGGGTTTCGTTAATGAGTGAACTCTTTAGGATGACTCAAGCTTATGTGTACAAGACTGTTGTGTGGTTAAAAGCAAATTCGATGTTTGGTGCGATCCCTATATAGAGGGAGCTTTGAAGTTTAATGTTGATGATTCCACTTTCGGGAAACTAGGGACTTTAGGTTGTGGGGTTGTGTTGCATTATGATTGTGGGGCTGATAGGAATTCAAGAATCTAAATATACTAAAATTGTGACAGTTAAATGTGCACTTGAGTTAAACTGGAAAAGTAAGATAAAATTGATTATTGAATAAGATTGGAGAAGTGTCTTTCTCTATGGTGTTTTGAGTGATTAATGAGATAGCCGACTCTTTGGCAAAAGCAAGATGCTTTAGGGCTGTCATGTTTTTTACTTGCTAATAGTGATGGAGTGTTTCTTCTGTTATTTTCCGATTTATGTAATCCAATGTTGCTTTTTTAAGGTGTGTTAAACTGTATTGTTTACTTTATGGTGTAATATATGACATTAAGGAAATTACCTTTTAGCCCCAAAAAAAATGTATATTAAGGAAAAACAAACATTACTTTATATAGGATTGACCTAATTTTGTATTCTAAATAGAAATTTTTTGCACCAATTAATGCTCATACTTGCCTATGTTCCTATAATTGAATAGGCTCTAAGAAATGGTTGTCACTAGAGTGCTCAACAATTTTATCTCTTAACCAAGTGGCATATGGGTACACAAGAAATATAACTTAAAACATAAGAAAAGAACAATCAAACCATTAAGCAAACTAAAAAACAAAAATAACAATAATGACTAATAATATTTTGAACTTAACAAGAGTCTAATGGGATAAGCAAACCCTTTCTTTATATTTCTTCTTTTTCCGAAAGAAAATAAAATTATTATTTTTATTTTGGTGAATTAAAAGAGGAGAGTAAAGCACTAATAACAACACAACTAATGCAACACGAACTCAAATTAGATCTAGAGTAATGAAAACTCTAACCATCAAGTCAACACACATAAATTACTATTATTGAGTATTAACTATTACAAGAAATAAATTACCATTTTTAGGTGCTTAATTGTTAGCCCACCAGAAATTTGACCAAAGATTTTTCACCATATTCTTATCCAAATTGCAAAGCCTTGACAAGTACATCAGAATTAATTGATGGATTTGATCCAAATATGGGAATGATGATACCCAAATTCTGGTTGCTCAAAACAGCCAAGGCAATGGCACCCATTTTCCCCACGTTAAACTGGAAGCCTATGCGATAAAATGGAAAAACAAATATATCTTCAGGGTATAAGGGCTTCGTAATGAGACGTTGTCGGATGTCTTGAAGCCAATCTAGAATATAAATCAACAATAAGATTATATTTTTATCACAGCCATGGATACAGATATTTCCATCACACCACTGAGAACTCAACCGTTTCAATACTATAAGCAATAAAATCCCCTTACTGCAAACTACAGGGCAATCCTATCTCGTCCCCATTAAAATTGTGTTGCTAACTCCAACTGTATTGAATCTAAAACGAACCATTCTATCCTCCTCAACACCCGGTTTGGTTTAAATTCAATATGGTCGGAGTTATCTATGCGAGTTCGGTGGGCACGAGAGGGATTTACTATAGTTTGCAGTAAAGGGATTTGATTGCTAATAGTATTGAAACGGCTATGAGTGCTCAGTGGTATGATGGGAATATCTCTATTCCTGGTGCTGATAAATGTAATTTTCTAGCTTCAATTTTTTTTCTAAATTTGATTGCTTTGGAAGGGATGAGAAATTTTGCTGGAGTACATAAAGCCTTTTTATACTTATAGTATTTGAAGTTGTCTTTGTTCATTAATTATCGGGGAGGAAATGGAAGACTTACCAAGTCTTTTGCATTTTTGTTTTAAATTTATGATGAATTGTTCTTCAACTACTACAATTAACTTGTAGATAATTTAATTTCTTTGATAATTTAATTTCTTTTTGGTGTAATGACCAAACTTTGTCGAGCTAGTCTATCACGTGGCAAGAAAGTAATTGGCACATTCACATAAGACTTTCACTAAAGTGATTATGTAATTGTTTATGACAAGTTTGGTATATTCGTTTTCTAATATAAAATAAATCTCCATTTCGATGTAAATTTCTACTTTGAACAGGTTTATTCATATTTTGTTCTAAGAAAAGCTTCATATTTTTTTCATGGCTGAAGTCATTGGATGGAGCTATTGACAAGTATGGTGAAAACAAAGTGCTTTATTAATTATTATCAGAAATTAATCTTTAACTGGTGTCTAGTGGCACCATTAACATGTGCAAAAACCAATACTGTTTCCTTTGTTAATAAAAAAATTAAGAAAATTGATTCATCGATCTCATAAGTAGGGGTGAGTGTTCAATCGAATCGAATAATTTTTTTTTTAGTTAATCGAGTTGACAAATCATATTTTATCATCTTTGATTTGAAATTTTCTCGAATCAAGTCGAGTGAGATGAAATTTGAATCGAATCGAATTAAATATATTTGTTCGAGTTAAATTTTAAAAAATAATTTTGGGTCCTTATAACCACTGTCACCCACCGTAATCAAATTTGTTATTAACTTTCATCACCTCATAATTTATTTATTAATCTTTTATATACGGATTGATTTCTTTATTTGCTTAGTTGCTTCAATTATCTTCTAATTCTTGTCACTATATAAAAATGTGATTTTTTAATAGAAGTTATTTTAAAAAATAAAATATGAAATTGATACCAATATAAAATTTTAACATGAATATTTTATGACATCATTAATAATTCAATTTTAATATAAATATTTAATATGATTAAACAATTCAATAATATAAATAATACAAAATGTGAAATTTAATTTAATAATACAAATAATACATATAGATAAAATTATTACTATTTAGGTTTAGGGAATTTTTTGAATCATTTTGATTTTTTATTTGGGGTAGAGGGTGAGAAGTAAAAGTTTAGGGAGAAAATAAAAATTTTTGGGAAGTAAAATTTTGAGAGAAAGTAAATAGGGAGAGTAAAATTTTGGAGGAAAAAATTTAGAAATTGGGGGATGGGGGTGGGGTAGATGGGGGTGGGATGAGAGGAGACTAAAAGTTTTAGGGGGAAAGTGGGAGGGAGTAAAAAATTTGGGAGAAAATAAAAAGTTTTGACTGTTTTTTAGAGTAAAATTTTGAGGGAAAGTAAATGGGAGAGTAAAATTTTGGAGGGAAAATATTAAAAAGAAATTGGTGGGAAATGAATTTGGGTAGATGGGGGGTTGAGATGGGAGGAAAGTAAAAGTTTTAGGAGAAAAATGGGAAGAAGTAAAAATTTGCGGGGAAAAGTAGAAATGTTTGGGGGTTTGGGGTTTGGGTTAAAAATATAAAATATTATAGTTTTATATTTGGTTTATTTGAATTATTCGAATTTGAAAACTCAAGTTGATTCAAACTCAAAATAAAAAAAAATTTGAGTTGACTCAAATAACTCAGTTCATTTAACTCGAAATTCGAATTTTTTTTCGATTTTTGTGTTGAATCGAGTTTTTCTTACCTCTACTCATCAGTCATGGCTAATGAGTTTTTGAAGATCATTCAACTTTGACAAAGAAAAATGGTTTAAGTAACCACAACTTTGAATTTGAAGAAGTGTATGAAAAATCAAACATCGATAATGACAATGAATCGCAAAGAAAAAGAGAAAAATAGAACACACAAATTTTACATAAAAACCCTTTCGAGAAAAATCACGGGCAGAGGAGAAGAAAAATTCACTAACTATTGAATTCAAATGATACAAGAGGAGAGACGACTACGTCTATTTATAGGTTTAAAAATCTTATTTTAATCAAAATCAAATAAAGACAGTGCAGTAAAGTTGGAACATCTTATTAAAATAAATATCAAATAGAGAACTCGGCCCTCAGTCTTCGCCCTCACAAATTTCTCTATCTTACTATTTTTTTAATAGAAATTTGTGTCACACAATTTTAACAAAATGAAAAACGAGTAAATTTCTAATATATAATACCTGCGGCAACAACAGCAGGGGCGTCTTCCATGGAAAAGGTTTAGTGTTTTTAGTAGAGTTATGCAACATTGTGCAAATTAACAAGTCACAACATCCGGTCAATATAGCAAATTCACTTTTTTGGAAAATACTGGCAAATATTTCAATTCTAGTTAAATGTCTGGGAATTTTTCACCACAAAGGGAGGATGTTAAGTATTGATCCAAAAGTTGTCTGAAAGAAGCAATGTAATAACATAATCATTGCATTTGAAAGATACAAATATATTTATTATCATCTTTATCCTAAATTTTGAATTATTGTTTTATCTTAGTTATATTTTAAATGTAACAAACTTTATTTATCTTTGAGGAAATTGTTAATAAATTAATCTCATTACTTCGTTATGATATCCGAGCCTTTTGTTTAACGACATGGTTATTGATCTTAGCTTATTTACCCTCTTATATGTTCTTTTACCCTTATGAGCATATTATAGGATTTTTATATAGCTCAAACTATTTACCTTGTTCGACTGAAACAACACCAACTCTTATTTAATAAAGTCAACGAATTGGCTTTCTTTATTACTAGTCAATCATCGGCTTCTATTTGAGACTTAATTTTTTATATATCATTGATGTAATGAGTCTCTTGATAGTGATTTATTGGTTGATTCCAGATTATCATCAGGATGGTTTAGTGGGGTTAAAATACAATTATTGGTGGTTGATCTAGGTGATACATTTTTGATTTGTTTCTAAACCTCCCCTATAAACTTTTCCTTTTGTAGATAGTGGAATTTTGTATAATAGTTTATAGTGTTTTATTTATTATTTGTAGTATTTGTCATGTCTATGTATTACTATTGTTCATGATTTCTATTAGTGACAATATTTTTCTTAAAAAAAAAGAGTTTGACATCACCAACCCAGTTAGGAATTGAGTTAAAAACTATTTTTATTGCATTATTAATTAATTTCCAAAAAAAAATTATTAGTTAAGATAATACAAGTATTTGTGTCCTTTAATTTATCACATAACTTAAAAAAAAAGTTAAAATAAGCTCGAAGTCTTTGTACTATTTGTAACTTTGAAATATAGCCCCTTTATTTTTATTTCTAATATATAATTTAATCTCTCCATTTTCCAAATCTTAAGATTTAGATTCAATTCCTAACACCATTAAAATTATTCTATTAAATCTGTTAGTGTGATGTTTTGAAATAAACAGATGACCACTTAGTAGTCATGTAACAAAAAAAAAAAAACTATGTTGTAATGAACATGCATTTAACAAGAGAATTTTATCAGTGTTAACAATTGAACTTTTATTCTTAAATTCAAAAAGTAGATGGACTAAATTTCTTGAAATAAAAGAAGGACTGAATTCCAAATGTATGAAAAGTACAGGGACTTGGAGCATATTTTAACCTAAAAACACTTATTTTAACCAAATTAATGAAAAGTATTGGTTTAAATGTGCCAAAGGTTCCTATATTCTTTTAAAATTAAAAATTTAGTCCCTATACATTAATTTTGAGACATTGAGTCCTTGTACTTTTTTATTTAAAAATCTTGGTCCATCCATCTAATTTTGCCATCAAAGTTAATGGTGCTAAAGGTAAAATAATTTTTTTATCCCTCAAAATTTACATTTTTTTTGTTTGTAAATTTGGTCCTTAACCTTTAAAAGCACATTAAAAATTAGAATCTTTTGAATTTTTTTCATATTTTAAATAAAAACATAAAAAATTATAATTTGAAAAAAGTAAAATATTATGAAAAAACAAGAGCTCTTTAAAAATTAAAAAAATTAAAAATTGATTTTAAAAACATAAAAAAAATTCAAAATTCATTGTTATTTAAAATGGACTGGTTGAACTAGGAATCGATTGGGGTTCAGTTTGATGAGAGGAAAAAACCCGGTTGACTCATGAACTATTATGGATTGGTTGAACCAAGTTAAATATTGGATGAACTAACAGTTGAATAGTGTTTGAAATGGTTTAACAAATTGGTTCCCAGAAAAACCAGTTCTACCAGTTCAAAACATATAAAATATTAAAAAAATAAAAAAATTATAAAAATTGGTTCAACTGATTTTTTAGCTCGATTCATCAAGTCTGTACTGGTTCACGGGTCAACCAATTTTTTACATCCCATTAAACCAAGACCTTAACCGATCATTGGTCCAACCAATCTAGTCCAATTTAGATAACATTGAATTTATATATATATTGAATTTTAAAGGTTTTTTCATCCTTTTATTTAAAAAATTATAATTTGTTAATTTTTTTAAATATAAAAGAAATTATAAAATTATGTTTTTTTAATTACATAATTTTTAAAATGATAAAGGCCAAATTGACAAAAACTATAAATGTTGAGGGCTAAAATAGTCTAAAAAATTTAAAACTGGTTGACCCCTAAATCAATATGGACTGGTTGAACCGAGCTAAAAAAATTAATTGAACTGATTTTTATAATTTTTAAATTATTTTTCTTTGAACTGATCGGATCGGTCGTTTTAAGAACCAATGGGTCAGACTATTAGTACAAAACTCTGGTGAGAAAAATCTCGAACACACGAACGAAAATCAAACAGAAAATGAAGAAATAGGACAAGGCTCCAAGGCGTGTACCAAGCCACTATCTTTAAGGCTATATTAGCCCCCACCTATATTCAGTATGCAAAAGAGTTTCAAGAAAATTAACCTCGAGTATACAATGAAGCCGATAACTATTTACGTTTTGCACTGACGAGATTAGTTTACTAAGCACTGAGCAGTGTATAACAAGAAACTCAATTTCTACAAAAAAAAAATTACAGTAATTCTTTATAGAATAATCTAATAATATTAAAAGAATGGAGAAATGATAGAAAGAATATTAGAACTTGTTGGTGTGATTTCCAAATAAAATTTCATTCCTATTTATAGGAATTTTCATGTCTCTTCATAGAGACATCTTTCAATAGGTGTCTTTTTTGAATAATTATGTCTTTAAAAAGACATGTAATTATTCATTTAATATTATAACTATTCAAATAATATTATTTGAATAATTATAATTTTATCAAAAATCAAGTGATATGACTCTTGACCAATAATAAAAAGATTTAACTTTTGGTTAATTACACCATTTCATTTATAGTTATTGGAATACTATAAATATTTGAAAATGTTCCAACAATCTCCCCCCATTTTCAAAATATTTTAGATTTTGATATTCTTAGAAATCAATTTGCATAAATGAAGGCGTCTTACGATTGGACCATCACTTAGTGAAAACATGTTAAAGTTAATCGAAATTGCATGGTAGACTAAGCTTTGAACGAGCTATTCCATTTGATTAACTAAACATATCGCACACAATGATTTTAACATCGGTCAATGCATAGTATCCAGGGACACTATTATAGCTATGTGTCTGTGTCCTCTTTTCATTAGTGTTGTCAGAGCCAAGCCCTTGAGCTCCTAGAAGCGGCCACACTTCCACTCACATAGGTAGATTCCATCAAGAGTGTTCTCGTAATTATAACACTCTAACATATTTGTGTTATAGATCTATTAAGAGTACATTACTCATCCTTCCCTTATCATTACTCGTACCCAGCACTTTAATCTTACGATGGGTTCATTTATAGTGCTAACAGTTACATACTAATGATTTACTTTATCTCATTGAACTCAAAACTTGATGTTATACCAAGCATTGAGTCGAGTTTCGATCATGGGTGACTCTAATTAATGGGCTTGAGTCTCATCCCTTTTGAGGTATTGTTGACTACATCTCTAACAAGACTTTTTGTCAAAGGATCTGCCAAATTTTCACTTGACCTCATATAATTAATAATGATCACTCCATTAGAGATTAATTGTCAGACATAGCTATGTCTAAATCCAATGTGTCTAGACTTTCCATTATATAATTGGCCAAATGCCTTTGCTAGAGTAGCCTCACTATCATAGCGGATAGAAATAGGTGAAATTGGCTTAGACCATAAAGGTACATCATAAAGCAAATTTCTTAATCATTCTGATTCTTTAGATGCAGCAACTAATGCAAAAAATTATGCTGCCATGGTGGAATTAGTAATATATGCTTGTTTCTTGGAACCCCAAGATATGGCTCCTTGTAACACCCCTAACCCATATCCGTCGCCGGAATAGGGTTTCGAAGCATTATCGAGTAATCATAATCTAATCATTCATTTCAAACATCTAAAAAAATCATAAAATGATTCATCATTAACATGCATAGAGTCCTTATTAAGCCTTTAGGAGTTTGAAAACACTTTAGAATTGATTTGAGACTAAATCAAGAACATTTGAAAATTTTAGAAAAAAATTTGAAAAATTTTAATTGCAGGGTTCACAAGGTCGTCACACGGCCAAGTCACACGCCCTTGTCCCAGCTCGTGTCTATGCCCGTGTAACTCTCTAACTTGGGTCACGTGACCAAACCACAAGCCCGTGTGCTACCTGTGTATCTCACACGGCCAAGTCACACGCTCGTGTGTCTGGCCATGTGGACCTAAAATGTGTCTTAAACAACAAATTTACCATTTCCTACAAGCTTGGACATTGAACAACTCAAAAACCATTTGTTTAACCAGTTTAAAACACAATCAAACACATTCAAAACATGCCAAATAATCATCCTAGGTGCCTAACTAATGTACCTTCATTGGTACTACATTTATATCATCAAAACATATCATCAATGCATTATTCCAAAAATTATAAACATACCCAAATCCACCAATTTGGCCTAGCTCATATCTACCTAAAACATTAACTTGAATTCACATGCACATACCAAGTTTTGGTTCAACTTAACATACCATACTTGTAACACCCCCTAACCCTAAACCGTCGCCGGAACAGGGTTATAAGGCATTACCGGACATATCAGACAAATTACGAATAATTCACAATTAATATAACATTCATAGTAAAACAAATAATTAAGTCTATATATTGGACTCTCAAAGTCCAAAACACATATTAAAAGTAGAACGGGACTTGTTCCAGTATTCCGGAAAATTTTTTGTAATTTTTTTTGTAAAAAAATCGACAGTATTTCTGCTTATTTTTACTTAAAACCCCCTACAAATTCAAACCAAAAGTAACCAACCAATACCAATATTTCAACCAAAAAATTTTACATCTTAAACACTATTAGATTACGCTTAATCCATTGATTTATTAATTAAATTTTAAAGTATTAACATACAAGGAACTAATTCATACCTTTCATTTCATTTCAAAATTTAATACCAAATTTACTAATTTATAACTTTAAACTTACTTATCATCCAAAATTGCATAAATATCTACTTACAACAAGATCATTTAACCTATATATATAACTCATGTACAACCACCTAATACATGCCACATAAACAAAAAGAAGAAATACATCACCAAAATTTTCTTGTCAGAGTCGGGTTTGTTTTGGATGCTGGACCGGATCCGAAACTCTAATGACCTGCGCACGGAAACAACCGTACGCTGAGTATTTCATACTTAGTGGTATTACTATAAATCAAAACTATTTAACATTAATAAGTTACAAACATCAACCATAAACTTTATAATCATTTAAACTAATTATATATAATTATATTACATCATAACTCTAAAATTCATATATTTTTTTTATTTTTTTTACATACTAACTCAATTCATAATTTAACTCATACATTCTTTCTCATACTTCTCAATAGTGCCAAAATAATTAATCTCATTTTTTTTTAAAATTTCATTTCAATTATTTACCCTATTAACAAGGCTCGGACTCTGACAGATACACGGATTCCGTCCATACACACCAGAATATCCAACCCAAACACACCCGGAATAATATAAATCCTCCATAACACACCAGTATAATATAGCCTCCCAAACACACCAATAAGGCATTAAATGCCTCTTCGGATAAACTGAAGTATATAATAACAGAAACATCTTCTCGGCCGAACTACAAATCTCCTCATCACATCACAAATCCAATGGCATGCCATTTGTATCAAATCTAGTCCGACAAGTTAATAGGGTATTATTTTACTTTCCCAATTTCAATTTCATTTCCACAAAAAATTTCAATACTTAAACAATTCAAACATCTATTATCTTAATTCATATACAAATTAATTTTCACACCTACTCATATTTAATTTCAAATATAATACTTACCTTATCTTAATTTTTCCATAATTGTAAATTCAATATACATTTAATAAATAGTTTGAGTTATAGTAATACAAACCTGGAATACGAGTTTACTCCTCAATGATCTTTTCCTTTCCTTTGAATGCCGATGCCTCGTTTTCCTTGTTAGCAAATTAACTCCAAGTTTCAAAAACCCTATTTTCCCTTTTTCCTTCTTTTTCTTCTTTTCTTTCCCCTGTTTCGAATGCTCTCTGTTCTTCTTTCCTTTCTTTTGTTTCTTTTTCTTTTATATTTTATTTACTTTACTTATTTATTTTATCATTTAACTAATTAATTTAATAATTATAAAATATCTACTTAATAACAATATAATTAATACATTTATATACATGTATCTTTGTACATTTGTACACTATTATTATCATCCATTTGTCTTTCTTTTATTTATTTAACAAATAAAAATCTTATAATATTAATATTTAATTAATAAATATCTTTAACTTAAAATTTAAGTAAATACATAATTATAATACAAATGTATATATTCATATTATTACAAATGTCATTATTTAATTTGTTTTTTATACCAAAAATCTTATAATATTAATATTTAATTAACAAATATCTTTATACTTAAATTATAAGTAATTAAGTATTTAAATTACAAATGTACCAATATAAGTTTTACACATGTATATTTTATTACCATACATTTATCAACTATTTAATTTATTTAAAACATAATATCCATTAAATAATCATAATAATTATAAAACCATAATAATAATTTTATATAAAACTATGATAATAATTAAATATATATAATACATATATTCAAGAAAAATCTTAATTTTTCTTCCATTTGCCGCCTCAACTTTTATAAATGGTTTAATTGCCATTTTAATCCTTTTTATTTTCTATTACTTTAGAATTAAACTTTTACTCCTTATTCAATTTAGTTCTTTTTATTAATTACTCTAAATTAAGCTAAATTCACCTAATTAAAACTTAAATAGACACACCACTAGGCTCATAAATATTTCTAATAATTATTTTCGAACTTATTTCACTAAGAAGGAGGCCATATAACTCTCTTTTCCGGTGCCCGTGAATTTTGGGTCATTACATTTCTCCCCCTTAATAAATTTCGTCCTCTAAATTTACTTGGGAAAAGATGAGGATATTGTGCTCTCATCGTTTCTTCTGGTTCCCAAGTTGCTTTTTCCACTTTATGATTTCTCCATAACACTTTTACTAAAGGAACCCATTTGTTTCTCAACTCCTTTACTTCTCTAGCTAATATTTGCTCTGGCTCTTCTTCATTAGAAAGATCCGGTTGAATTTCAATGTCTTCAATGGAAATGATATGTGAAGGATCTGACCTATATCTCCGAAGCATAAAAACATGAAAAACATCTTGAAGCTTCTGTAACTCTGAAGGTAAAGCTAATCGGTAAGCAACCGGTCCAACTCTTTCTATTATTTCATACGACCCAATAAAACGTGGACTCAATTTACCCTTTCGGCCAAATCTCAAAACTTTCTTCCAAGGTGATACTTTAAGGAATGCTTTATCACCAACAGAATATTCAATGTCTCGCCGTTTCAAGTCTGCATATGATTTCTGCCTATCAAAGGCTGTTTTCAATCTGTCTGTAATCTTCTTTATTGTTTCTTCTATTTCTTAAATCAATTCTAGCCCAATCATTTTTCTTTCCTTCAATTCTATCCAACATACTGGTGATCGACACCTTCGACCATATAATGCTTCATACGGAGCCATCTGAATACTAGATTGGAAACTATTATTATAGACAAATTTAGCTAATGGCAAATAACGTTCCCAACCTGATTCAAAATCAATGATACAAGCCTGAAGCATATCTTCTAATATTTGTATTACCCGTTTAGACTGTTTATCTGTTTGCGGATGAAAGGCCGTACTGAAGTTAAGTCTAGTACCCAATGATTCATGTAGTTGTCTCCAAAATCTCGATGTGAACCGAGGATCTCGATCCGAAATTATTGACACCGGAATACCGTGTAATCTAACAATTTCTTGGATATACACTTCTGCAAGCTTTTGCAATGACCAATCTGTTCTAACTGCTATGAAATGTGCTGACTTGGTAAGTCTATCAACTATCACCCAAATGACATTCTTTTTACTTGCTAACAATGGTAATTTCGTAACGAAATCCATTGTGATACGATCCCATTTCCACTCAGGAATACTAATAGGCTGAAGTAGACCTTTTGGTACCTGATGTTCTGCTTTTACCCGCTGACATGTCAAACATTTACCGACAAATTCAACTATGTCTCTTTTCATCCCTGGCCACTAGTATAATTCTCTTAAATCACGGTACATTTTCGTACCCTCCGGGATGTAAGGAAAATGGACTATCGTGAGCTTCTCGAAGAATTAAATCTTTAAGCTTAGAAGTAGCTAGAATACAAATCTGATTTTGGAATCTCAAACATCCATAATCATCAATACTAAAATTTTCTGCTGTACCACTCTGTACCATCTTTCTTTTCTTCAACTATTTGTCATCTTCCAACTGAGCTGATCTGATCTGATCAAACATTACTGCCTTTACTCTCAATTCGGCCAAAAGACTCCCATCATCACTGATACTAAGCCGTGCAAACATTACTCTTAATTCAATTGTAGCTTTTCTACTTAATGCATCAGCCACAACATTAGCTCTTCCCGGATGATAGTCTATAACACAATCATAGTCTTTCAGAAGCTCTATCCATCGTCTTTGTCTCAAATTTAATTCTTTCTGAGAAAGAAGATATTTCAAACTTTTATGATCAGTATAGATGTAGCATTTTTCACCATAAAGATAATGTCTCCAAATCTTCAGAGCGAAAATCACAGTTGCTAGTTCCAAATCATGAGTCAGATAATTACGTTCGTGTGGCTTCAATTGACGAGATGCATAGGCTATTACTTTTCCATCCTGCATCAGTACACAACCTAGACCACTCAAAGAAGCATCACTATACACTATAAAATCTTTACCCGATTCTGGCAATGTCAGAACTGGTGACTCAGTCAGCATTTGCAATGTCTCAAAACTTCTCTGACACTAATCATCCCAAATAAAAGGAACATTCTTCTGCAGCAACTTGGTCATTGGCAAAGCTATCTTCGAAAATCCATTTACAAATCTTCTGTAATACCCAGCTAAACCAAGAAAACTGCGTACCTCAGATACATTCTTCGGTGCTTTCCATTGAACAATTGCTTCAATCTTTTTCGGATCAAGTCGAATTCCATCTGCAGATACTACATGTCCTAGAAATACCACTTCTGATAACCAGAACTCAAATTTACTGAGCTTTCAATATAGCTGCTTCTCTCGTAAAATATGTAGCACAACCCTAAGATGCTGATCATGTTCTGACTCTGACTTCGAATAAACCAGTATATCATCAATAAAAACCACCACAAATTGGTCTAAATACGGTTGAAAGATACGATTCATGAGATCCATAAAAGCAGCTGGAGCATTTGTCAACCCGAATGGCATTACTAGGAACTCATAGTGACCATATCTTGTTTGAAAAGCTGTCTTTGGAACATCGCTTTCTTTTACTTTCAACAGGTAGTAACCTGACCTTAAGTCAATCTTCGAAAATATAGAAGCTCCTCTCAACTGATCAAACAAATCATCAATGCGAGGTAATTGATACTTATTCTTGATTGTTACTTTATTCAACTGTCAGTAGTCAATACAAAGTCGTATCGAGCCATCTTTCTTCTTAACAAATAATATCAGAGCTCCTCATTGTGATACGCTCGCTCGAATAAAACCACGGTCTAATAAGTCTTGCAACTGTATCTTCAGCTCTTTCAACTCTGTAGGTGACATCCGATATGGAGGTATAGAGATTGGTGATGTGCCCGGATAAACCTCAATAGCGAACTCGACTTCCCTATCCGGCGGTAAACCCGATAATTCTTCAGGAAACACATAAGGAAACTCACAAACTGTCCAAATTTTACAACACTGATTTCCAACTGAATCTGAATTAATAACATATGCCAAATATGCTGAACAACCCTGTTGAAGTAATTTACTAGCCTTTATTGTTGAAACAATTTGTGCTGGCCCACTAGTACGAATACCATTTACTTCAACCCGACCTTCACTCGCTGTCTGAATACTGAATCTCTTCTTATAGCAGTCCAAAATCACTCCATGTTCCGATAACCAATCCATTCCCAGTATTATATCAAAATCCCCAAATGGCATAATCAACAAGTCAACCAGAAAATTTTATTCTGTATAATCAACGGGTATCTTGGATAGACCTGATTCACTAACACTGTTTACCCCAACAGACTCGACACCTCAATAGACACTCTAGACATTTCAGATTTTAATTTCCCCGACTCAACTAATTTTGAATTAATATAGGAATACGAAGATCTAGGATCAATTAAAGCATAAACAGGCTCATAATATAATAAAAATATACCTGTTACCACATCATGATCATCGCCTTCTTCACGAGTTCTGACCACATAAGCTCTAGCTGGTACTCTGGCCTCAGACTGCTGGGTAACAATATCACTGCTCCTCCTAACACCTCCTCATTTGGAAAATGAACTACTTCTACCAGATCCTCTGCCACGAACAGTAGGCACTGATCTTTGAAATACTGCAGGTGTGGCACTTTCATTTTTTAGACAATCTCGGATGAAATGATCTGTGGACCCATATCGAAAACATTGTCGGGCTATCCTCCAACATTCACCTAAATGTTTCTTTCTGCAATGCTCACAGTCTGGAATTTCTATACTTCGGGATAGACCTCTCACACTACTAGTAGATACTGTCATCTGTTTACCTCTGCTTCTACCACCTCTATCCGATCTAAAGCTGGATCTGCAACCACCCTGAGATTCCTTTGGTCTTTTCAGTTGAGGATTCGAACTAGTAGTTCCCATACGCTTCCCAGCTGGTTGAACACTTTTAGTTTTTTTATTGAAACCCAACACGTGTTCTACCATTTTAGCTCGCTCAACCAAGTCTACCATTTTAGTAATACGTTGAGATACCAACTGTAATTTGATCTCATCTCGTAGACCTCATAAAAATCTCTTACAACTATCAGCTTCAGTTGGAATAAACTCTGAGGCGTATCTACTGAGTCTCGAGAATTTCCTCTCATAATCTATTACTGACATGTCACCCTGTTGCAACGTCAAAAACTCTTGCTTCTTGTCTTCGATATACATTTCTCTGATGTATTTCTTTTGAAACTCTTTTTGAAATAGATCCCAAGTTATCTGATTCTCCGGTAAATGTCGAACCACTGATTCCCACCACAAGTAAGCTTCTCCTTGTAGCAACGATACAACACAAATCAAACATTCTCGGGGGGTACAATCTAATTGCTGTAAAATTTTTTTATTCGAATCCATCCAATTTTCAGCTGCTGATGAATCGACTTCTTTCAGACCTATAAATTCAGTGGCACCATACATTCTCAATTCCTTTATCAGGGCCCGTCTTTGAGTTGGAACTGAAGTCGTAGCAGGAACAGTTTCTGCTACTCTTTGTAGTGCATTGGCAATTTTTCTCAATATGTCAGAATCATCTCTATCATTTCTTCTTTCTGCTCTAGGAGGTTGGTTTCTCATCGGATTAATAGGTGTTACCGATTCAGTTTCATCTAACCCATAAGATTCTTCTTCTCCGATACGTATTTCTTCATCAGTATCATTTATTCTTTCATCAGAAATCTTTAATCTATAAAACAGAAACAAACAAATAGGTCAACATCAAAAAATCCTGACTTAGTTTTGACTCAAAAGTGGCATGTACTTCTAGACTCAATTTTTGAGCTCGATTTAGGCTGAGAATCGGCTAAACCTGATAGCTCTGATACCAATAACTGTAACACCCCCTAATCCTAAACCATCGCCGAAATAGGGTTACGAGGCATTACCGGACATATCAGACAAATTACGAATAATTCACAATTCATATAACATTCATAGTAAAACAAATAATTAAGTCCCTATATTGGACTCTCAAAGTCCAAAACACGTATTAAAAGTAGAACGAGACTTGTTCGAGTATTCCGAAAAAATTTTCGTAATTTTTTTTTATAAAAAAAATTTCAACAGTATTTTTGCTTATTTTTACTTAAAACCCCCTGCAAATTCAAACCAAAAGTAACAAACCAATAGCAATATTTCAACCAAAAAATTTTACATCTTAAACACTATTAGATTATGCTTAATCTATTAATTTATTACTTAAATTTTAAAGTATTAACATACAAGGAACTAATTCATATATTTCATTTCATTTCAAAATTTAATACCAAATTTACTAATTTATAACTTTAAACTTACTTATCATCCAAAATTGCATAACTATCTAATTACAACAAGATCATTTAACCTATATATATAACTCATGTACAACCACCTAATACATGCCACTTAAACAAAAAGAAGAAATACATCAAAATTTTCTTGTCGAAGTCAGGTTTGTTTTGGATGTTGGACCAGATCCGAAACTCTAATGACCTGCGCACGGAAACAATCGTACGCTGAGTATTTCATACTCAGTGGTATTACTATAAATCAAAACTATTTAACATTAATAAGTTACAAACATCAACCATAAACTTTATAATCATTTAAACTAATTATATATAATTATATTACCTCATAACTCTTAAATTCTTATTTTTTTATTTTTATTTTACATACTAACTCAATTCATAATTTAACTCATACATTCTTTCTCATACTTTTCAATAGTGCCAAAATAATTAATCTCATTTTTTTTTTAATTTCATTTCAATTATTTACTCTATTAACAAGGCTCGGACTCTGACAGATACATGGATTTCATCCATACACACCAGAATATCCAATCCAAACACACCCGGAATAATATAAATCCTCCATAACACACCAGTATAATATAACCTCCCAAACACACCAATAAGACATTAAATGCCTCTTCGAATAAACCGAAGTATATAATAACAGAAACATCTTCTCGGCTAAACTACAAATCTTCTCATCACATCACAAATCCAATGGCATGCCATTTGTATCAAATCTAGTCCCACAAGTTAATAGGGTATTATTTTACTTTTCCAATTTCAATTTCATTTCCACAAAAATTTTCAATACTTAAACAATTCAAACATCTATTATCTTAATTCATATACAAGTTAATTTTCACACCTACTCATATTTAATTTCAAATATAATATTTACCTTATCTTGATTATTCCATAACTGTAAATTCAATATACATTTAATAAATAGTTTGAGTTATAGTAATATAAACCCGGAATACGAGTTTACTCCTCAACGGTCTTTTCTTTTCCTTTGGATGCCGATGCCTCGTTTTCCTTGTTAGCAAATTAACTCCAAGTTTCAAAAACCCTATTTTTCCTTTTTCCTTCTTTTTCTTCTTTTCTTTCCCCTATTTCGAATGCTCTCTGTTCTTCTTTCCTTTCTTTTGTTTCTTTTTCTTTTATATTTTATTTACTTTACTTATTTATTTTATCATTTAACTAATTAATTTAATAATTATAAAATATCTACTTAATAACAATATAATTAATACATTTATATGCATGTATCTTTGTACATATGTACACTATTATTACCATCCATTTGTCTTTCTTTTATTTATTTAACAAATAAAAATCTTATAATATTAATATTTAATTAATAAATATCTTTAACTTAAAATTTAAGTAAATACATAATTATAATACAAATGTATATATTCATATTATTACAAATGTCATTATTTAATTTGTTTTTTATACCAAAAATCTTATAATATTAATATTTAATTAACAAATATCTTTATAATTAAATTATAAGTAATTAAGTATTTAAATTACAAATGTACCAATATAATTTTTACACATGTATATTTTATTACCATACATTTATCAACTATTTAATTTATTTAAAACATAATATCCATTAAATAATCATAATAATTATAAAACCATAATAATAATTTTATATAAAACCATGATAATAATTAAATATATATAATACATATATTCAAGAAAAATCTTAATTTTTCTTCCATTTGTCGCCTCAACTTTTATAAATGGTTCAATTATCATTTTAATCCTTTTTATTTTCTATTACTTTAGAATTAAACTTTTACTCCTTATTCAATTTAGTTCTTTTTATTAATTACTCTAAATTAAGCTAAATTCACCTAATTAAAACTTAAATAGACACACCACTAGGCTCATAAATATTTCTAATAATTATTTTTGAACTTATTTCACTAAGATGGAGGCTCTATAACTCACTTTTCCGGTGCCCGTGAATTTTGGGTCATTACAATACTATAGCTTCAAACACAAACACATTTTTATATATATATACCAAATCAACATTACACTTATAATCACATTTACAATCCATCCACAAAATAACTATTATTTAGACATCCTAGGTACATGCTGGCACAAAAGATAAACATCACCATATTTGAGTTCGAGATCGTTGTTGGATGCTGAATCGGCGATCAAAAGTGAAGTATCTAACCTACGCACTGAAAAACAAAACCATACGATGAGTAAAACTCAGTGATATTTCTATAATCCGAATATTTAAAGACAAAAGATTACAAATGTATAATTGAAATATAAACACATTAATATTTAAAAATCACAACTACCATATGTCAACCCTTTGAATTCATACATAATAGCATATCATTTCATACTATATTCAACTTACACATGCTATCATATTTCATTTGTTTCACAAATACCTCAATTCTCATACTTGCTATATAAATAGCTTTTTACATATCAAACCACATTTCATTTTAACAATTGCATTATCCATTCCATATCCACTTCATGAGTACATAACTCATGTATCTCATTTTCATGTTTCAAATCACTATCCCATTTTCAATTCTCATACAATATCATCCAATATCAATCATAGTACCGTTTTATTTAATTACCCCTATTAACTCGACTCGGACTCGGACAGAGACACGGATCCAAGCAACACACTAGTTTGGCACCCAGTGCCTCATCGGATAAATCCAAAGTAGTAACTGCGCCTAGCGCTATATAAATTGACACTCAGTGCCTCATCGGTTAAATCGAAGTAAATTGGCACCCAGTGCCTTGTTGACTCGAAGTCGAAGAAATTCCTGAACTCTTCCTATCCTATGGCATGCTATCTATATCCGACTCAGCCCGATACAGTTAATAGGGTTTAATTTCACATTTCAAAAACAACCAATATCCAATATAAATTTTTCATATAATCACATATACACATGAATTCAATTCAATCTATAATAATCAATATCCAACTTTCACATTAGCACATATATTCCTTTCAATTCAATAATCAATACATTCATAATTTATATATCAATTCAATCCATTTCAATCAACTATCAAAATGTCAAATACTCACCTCAAACACTTGCCATATGCATTAAATCGAATTACAACAATTAACAACTAGGTTCGAATTATAGAAATACAAATTGTGAATTCCGAGCTATTCGACATCAATTTTATCCTTCCCCTTTTTAGTCGAGGATTCTGGTACGACGTTACCTACGAAATTTAAAACAATTAAAATTCATCAATACAACACAATTCAATTTCATATTGAATATTAAAATTTTTACTCAATATTTGCCTAAATTTCAATTTAGTCCCTAAACCTAGACTAATTTTTATTCTTTATAATTAATTCTTTATTTTTATAAAAATTTCACTTTAAACTAATTTTAACTCTATATTTTCACTTAAACCCCTAAATTTTGAATTTTTCACAATTTAGTCCTTATTACTCAAAATTTACAATTTATTCTACAATTTAATCCTTTTTCATTTCTAGCTTAAAAATCTATCAATTTAATCCCTAATACTTAAACTATTTAACAGTAATAATATTTAAAATCTTAACAATTGCTAAAATTTTGACATGGGTCGAGTTGCCCTAAGTACCGGGATTCCAAAAACATACAAATTACAAAAAAAGGGACTAAATTGAGTAACCAGTTGAAGTTTGAACCCTTGAAGTCCCTAGCTGTGCGTCTCCTTTCTTCTTTCTTTCTCTTTTTCTTTCTTAAATTTTGTATGTCTTTCTTTTTTTTTTCTATTCTTTCTTTTAATACTTATTTTGTTTTATTATACTTTAATTTATTATATAATACATATATATGCATTTACTTAATTACTAAGATTTCTTAATATTATAACATATTTATATAACATAGGTATAATTACTACATTGGCCCTTTAATTAATTTTTAATCTATAATTCAACTTCCACCCTATAAGCAATTTAGTCCTTATACCTAATTACTTTTAATTCAAGTAAATTCGCTTAATTGAAGCCTAATTAACTACATAACTAGCTTTGTAAATATTTATTAAAAATATTTATGAGTCCAATTGATGGGAACAGATTACAGTCCTCCACAAAGAATGAAGATTTGTCTACTAGTAGATGCATGATCTTCAAACTTGTAATCCAACTAGCATCCAAATACCCTTCTAAAACTGAAGGATATCTATTATAACACAATCCATAGTTAATAGTTTTCTTTAAGTACTAAGTATTTTATTCAAAGCTTGCTAATGCAAACTACTTGGATTACTTGTGTACCTACTCAATTTTCCAATAGCATATGCAATATTTGGTCTTGTACAAGTCATTATGTACATAAGAAAACCAATTAGACTTCATATTTCAATTAATCAATTTTCCTACTAGCATTAGATACTAATTTTATTTGAGGATCTATGGGTATAGATGCTGTTATACAGTTGAAAAGATCAAACTTTTAAGCACCTTTCAATATAATGTGATTGTGATAAAGCTATAGTGATTTTATCGGGTTATTTTAATCCCAAGAATAACATCTGCTACACCCATATCTTTCATAGCAAATTTGTTTGACAAGAATTTCTTTGTGTTTTCTATTTGTTCCAAATCCGTGCCAAAAATAAGCATGTCATCTACATATAAGTAAATTTTGACACTTTTTCCATTTTTAAAATTGCTATATATGCACTTATCAGATTCATTTATTTTATAGCCATTAGCTAAAACAACCTTGTCAAACTTTTGGTGCCATTACGTTGGTTCTTGTTTAAGTCTATATAGATATTTAACAAGCTTACATACATTATGCTCTTGTCCTGGAACAACAAATCCTTCCGGTTTTTCCATGTACACTTCCTCTTCCAATTCAACATTTAAAAATGTAGTTTTAACATCCATTTGGTGAACAACCAAATTATATATTAAGGTAAGTGATATTAAAAGTATAATTGCAGCAATTCTTTCTATTGGAGTATAGGTATCAAAGTAATCAATACGTTGTTCTTTCTTTTAAAATCATTAGCTACCAACCTTACTTTAAACTTATCAATGGTTCCATCGGCCTTCATTTTCCTTTTGAAGATCCATTTACAGCCTACTGGTTTGGAACCCGGTGGAAGATCAACCAAGATCCAAGTTTGATTTCCCATTATTGAATCCATCTTATCATTTATTGCTTCTTTCCAAAAAGAAGAGTCTTGAGATTTCATTGCCTCTTCAAATGTAATAGGATTAGATTTCATATTATAACAATAAGGTATCTTATTGCATATACTTTCACCTTTTCCTTCTACAAGAAACATAATAAAGAAATCTGGTCCAAAATCTTTGACCTTTTTAATCATTTTACTTTTTCTTAATTCTTGACAAGATTCGTTATTATTATCAATTTGTAGCAATGGAATCTCATTCTCATTTGAAGAATGAATCAATTGTTCTGGTAGTAATAGTCTTGAAATAGAATTATGTAACACCCCTTACTCATGTCCGACACCGGGACAAGATATGAGGCATTACCGGGCTTAAACATGCACATACATGTAAAACTGGGCCATAAAATTTCAATCATATGAGAATCATTCGATCACATGCAAAATGTCCCATACACGAGCCTTCGAGGCTCTAAACATGCATTAATAGTGGTTTGGGACTAAACCGAGAACTCACGGACATTTTTACAACACTTAAAAAATTTTCATGATTGGAGAGTCACACGCCCGTGTGGGTAGGCCGAGTGGTCTCACACGCCTGTGTCCTCAGCCTGCGTAACCCTCTGTTTATGATGTCAGCAAACATTTAGGGTCACACGGCCAAGTCACACGCCCGTATGCTAAGGCCGTGTCTTCCATACGGCTGAGACACATAGCCATGTCTCTGCCCGTGTGGTCAACACTTAGGCTATTTTCCAAGCCTTTTTGTTGCCTTAATCTTTCACATACTTACATACTTTAAAGACATATTATAGCATCATTTTAATGATTTAGCATGCCTCACTAAAGCACATTTTTAACAATCAACCATAACATATTACCTAAAAATTAATCTTTACTTATTCAACAAATGTCCATGTTCAATCATTATCAACTTAATGCCAATTTACGCGTTTATTCCATAGTCATGACCACCCCGAATGGTCCTAGGACATTCTCGTCCACATATGTTATTTACTATTCATTCATGGCAGACAGTTATAATCATATCACAAAGCATCAACACATAGCAAGGATAATTAGGCTTACAAGCCAAAACATTATAAGCTATATCTCATGGCTAATACAATGAATCAATATAAGCCAATACATTTGGCTAAATCATAAGAACACATATCAATAACTAAGCTCCTACACATGCCACTCACTTGAACATTGCTTAAGACTTATCAATATCCCCTATTGATAGCTCAATAGTGTGATGCTGCCTCCGACGATCTCCAACCCCAAGCTAACCTGACAACACTAAAGAAATGAAAAGGAGGGGGTAAGCTATATAGCTTAGTAGGTCCATAAGAAAATAATAAGCAATTTATCAACATGATTCCAAGGTAAAATAATCATAATTGCACTTTTACTTATGTTCAAGTTAAGCTGTTTAGTCGAGTCATAGTCACTCAGTTACTTATAACTTGAGCTACGGAACTCCAAATCAAGATCTGCTAATTTTCCCTAAAACTAGACTCACGTATCTGCTTATCATAAAATTTTCAAAATTTTTGGATTAGCCAATAAGTACATTTTATTCTTTAAAATCTGCCCTATTTTGCTGTTCGACAGTTCCATCCCTCAGCACTAAAAATTAATTATCTCTTCGTACACTATTTGGATAATGTTCTAGTTTGTTTATTTCGAAAATATACTCATCATTTTAAGCATATAAAGTATAACCCATAATTATATTTGTACAATTTTTAATGATTTTTCCAAGTCAGAACAGGGGATTCCAAAATTATTCTGACCCTGTCTCACAAAAATTCAAATATCATAGAATACAATATTCTTTTGCTTTCATCGTTTCTTTTATGTGAAAATAGACTCAATAAGCTTTTATTTCATATCTTAGTAAACTTCTAATTCGATTTCCACCATTTTTGGTGAGTTTTCAAAGTCACACAACTGCTGTTGTCCAAAACTATTTTATTACAAATTTCACCCTTACATAATCTCACTTACTCCATTCCATCTTACCGAAAGTTTGCTCAACTATTGAGCACATTGCTCATAAATTTTCACACGCATATACCTGCACTTATTCATCACATAGTCATATTCAATTACACTAGTCATTACATGATCACATGTATTTTCACTTAGTCAATTTCTCGTTGAACTCATCGGAATAATAACAGATACATGGTGGCCTGCACATATTACCACCCTTGTAACCGAAGCTATTTGGTGCACTTAATAGCCTGCACTTAGTACTACATCTGTGACCAAAACTGTCTCTTACACATAGTGGCCTGCACTTAGTACCATACATATGATCGAAGCTATTGGGTACGCATAGTAGCCTGCACTTAGTACTACACATGCGACCTAACCATTTGGTACACGTAGTAGCTTGTACTTAGTACTACACACGTGACCTAAAACCATCTTAAACACATAGTAGCCTGCACATAGTACTACACATGTGTTCTCACAACGGATCATTCGTATCTTTTCTATTCCGAAGGTCCAACCGGGAAATTCCTCACTTTTCAACATTTTGCCAATTCATCCATAATCAACTTCAATTCATAATTTACATCAAGTGATCATTCAATATACAACCACATCTCATATAATAACAAAATATTATAACATAAGTAAAAACGATATATTATTTACATACAGACTTACTTGTTTCAAAAAAATATCATGTTCCATCAAATTTCCATTATATTCAATCATCCCATCACATGTTTTCGACATTTGAGCTTTCGATTACTTCATGGGTACATTACGTTCCCATACACAATATCATTAACATATAAATCAATACAACCATAGCAAAATAGATTTCAAGTGTAACAACAATAACATGAATATCATGCTTATTTAAGCACATGAACTTACCTTAAATGCAATTACAGCCAACTATTCCAATTTAGTTCATAATCTCGAACTTCCCGATTTAGGCCCAAATCTCAGTTTTCTTGATCTAACATTTCAAATATAGCTCATTTATTATTCACATTATTAAAATTGAACCAAAAATCATACTTTTACAAATTTGCATTTTTACCCCTAAACTTTATCATATTTACACTTTTTCTCCTAAGCTCGTAAAATGATTTTTATTTAATTTTTTTGCACTTTAAGCCTAGCCGAATCGTTTACATAACTATATCAACCCAAAAATTCTACTAAATCACACTTTTATGACAAAATTTATAACTTTTACAATTTAGTTCTTTTTAGCGTTTTCACCGAAAACTAAGTAAAAGTCGTTTCTCCAACCATAAACATGCATAATCTACCATTAAACATCAAAATGCACAAATTTATAACATGGTTCAAACTCTAGACCTTCATCATAACTCAAATAAATGGTAGAAATAGGTAGATCTTATTACGAGGATTTCAAAAACGTAAAAAATATTAAAAACGTGACTAGAATAGACTTACAATCGAGCTTGGAAGCTTGAAAAACCCTAGCTATGTCTTCTCCATGCAAGTTCCGGCCATGGGGTTGAAGATGGACAAAAATTGGCTTTTAATTTTGTTTTTAATTCATTTTAATTACTAAATGACCAAAATGCCCCTAACATTAAAATATTCTATTTCTCCCATTTCATGTCCATTTTTGTCCAAAAAATTAACCAATGTTCTAATTACCATTTAAGGACCTCCAATTTGAAATTTCATAACAATTGGACACCTCTAGCATGTAGAACTCAACTTTTTCACTTTTTACGATTAAGTCCTTTTGACTAAATTGAGTGCCTAAACGTAAAAATTTCCGGACGAAATTTTCACAAAATAATTTCATAGAATTGTAGACCATAAAAAAAAATAATAATGAATTTTATTATGTCGGATTCATGGTCTCAAAACCACTGTTCCGACTAGGTCCTAATTCAGGATGCTACAAATTAAATCTATTTTGATAAAAAATAGCATCGTTTGATTCAATAACAATATTAATTGAAATTGAATCATTGGTTCTATTACCATGAACCTATATGCCTGGCTAGTATGTGAATGTCCAATAAATATGCATTCA
The DNA here is from genome assembly GCA_025698465.1 of Gossypium longicalyx. Classification (NCBI taxonomy): domain Eukaryota; kingdom Viridiplantae; phylum Streptophyta; class Magnoliopsida; order Malvales; family Malvaceae; genus Gossypium; species Gossypium longicalyx. Next base: position 82,640,920 of record CM047005.1, on the reverse strand, counting down.
ATTCCTTTTTCACCTAAATTTTTACGTTTAGATTTTGGAACTTTGACAATAGCTTTACAGCCCCAAATATTCAAATAATTAAGGTTTGGTTTCCTTTTCTTCCATTGTTCATAGGGGTTATTTTAGTTTCCTTATTAGAAACTCTATTCAATATATGACAAGCCGTTAGAATAGCATCTCCCCAAAAACCTTGTTCAAGACCTGAATATGATAACATTGAATTTACCATTTTAGTCAAGACTCTATTTTTCTTTTCAGCTACATCGTTTTGTTGTGGTATGTAAGGAGCAAAAACTTGGTAGACAATCTTAGTGGATTAAAAATAACTTGGATTATATTATTCTCCACCTGTATCTGATCTTAAGCAATTGATAAATGATTCACACTCAAGTTTAACTTTAGATTTATAAACTTTAAATTTATCAAGCGCTTCATCTTTTGAATGCAATAAATATACATAGCAATATCTAGAACAATCATCAATAAAAGTAAAAAAATATTTCTTTCCACCTAATGTAGGAGTATTATGCATGTCACATAAATCACTATGTATCAAATCTAGCAACTTTGTTTTCCATTTAATCTTAGGGAAAGGGTTTCTTGTAATTTTAGTTAACATACATATATTGTATTTTTCAATATTATTATTAAAAATAGAAATTAAATCTAACTTATGCATGTCATTCAATTTTCTATATTGCCATAAACAAGAAGATTCAACCATATAAGCAGAAATAGTATTTTTATTTTTATTAATAATATTGAATCTGAATATACTCTCATACATATACCCTTTTCCCTACAAAAATTCCTCCCTCAAACAGAATAAACTTATCTGTCTCAAAATAAGTTTGAAAGCAAACTTATTTGACAGACTTTCAGACATTAAATTCTTCCTAACTTATGATACACAATATACATCATTCAAGGTTAAAATCTTTCCAGAAGTGAATTACAGTTCAATAGACACTATGCATTTGATTGCTGCGGTGGAAGAATTTCCCATGTACAAGACATTGTCATTTTCACATTGTGTGAATTTTGTGAACATACTTTTGTCTTTACACACATGTTTGGTTGCTCCGGTATCAATTCACCATGCATTATCATATTGTTCCATATTAATTTCAAATATAATTGCAACAAACTTTTCGTTACTATCAGCCTTAGAAGATGATTTCTTCTTTAAAAATCGGCATTCATTCTTGAAATGTCCCGGCTTACCACAATAATAGAATGAGCCCTTTTGTTTCATTTTGAACTTAGGTGCCATATCAGTTTGTTTGAACTTTCTCTTGGATGGTTTAGTAGTTTGTACTTCCTTCGTAATATGCACTTTGGCATTTTCAGAATCTAAATTCTGATCTTGCTTTTGATATTCTTCTGTAATACGAAGATGATTTGCCAAAGCATCAAGAGATATGTCATCTTTCCTATGTTTTAAACTTCTTTTAAAGTTTTTCCAAGATGGAGGAAGTTTGTCTATTATGGAGGATACAATAATCATTTCATCCATTTTCATATCATATTGCTTAAATTAATCCAACATTTTTGTAGACACTCAATTTTGCCCGGGCCCAGAAATAAGTCCAAAAACAAAAATAATAAACCCAAAAAAAAAAACGAAGTCCAAGTTCAGTTCAGAATTACAAATATAATTTGGCTCGATTCGGAATGACCCATTACTTGAAAATATTTAAGGTCCATCTACAAGCTTGACTTATATGGAAATATAATCTTCAATGATATGCAAACTTAGATATGATACAATCTTAGATATGATTTCAATCCTAGATATGATTTACAATCTTAGAAGATATGATTTTGTAATCTTAGAGATTTAATTTGTAGATACCTTTTAATCTTAACTTTTGATGTAATTGATCTGTATCGTTGGATTTGAGGAGGTTCAACTATAAATAGAGGCCTCTCCCTTCATTGTAAACACATTGGAGTTTTGGGAAACAATAAAATTTTTGAGAGCTTTCACTCAAATTTCTCTCCCTCTTACGTTCTTATTTTCTACGGTTTGTTCTTATTTTATTCTTTGTTCATCTTCGTTTTTCAACCCTTTTTATTTTGATTTAATCCATGTTTCCTTGATTTTTTTATATATTTTAATTTTTTAATAATTTTAGTATCATATCAAACTATTTCATTTTTAATATTTTTTATTACTCTTAGTAAATTATTTTTAAATTTTACTCAAATCATTATTTTAAAAAAATATATTTCATTTAATTGTCATATTTTATCCAAAAGTTTTTCTAAAATGAGGCAATGTTTTTCGTATTTAGGAATTTGGGAAATAGTGCCCTAACATGCTAGGTTGCGATTTCTCATTTGTCTAAATGTCTAAAGTATCCTTTTAAATAGATTTTGTAAATCACGAGATGATTTCAGTTATGAGAGTTTAAGAATATCGTGTCCTATCATGCTGGATGTGATGTTTGTATTCTTTCAGAGCTAAGGAATCTCGATTTTTCAACTTAAATAATTTCGGTTTTAAAAAGGGGATCCTATTTTTAAATCCTTTCAAATTTTTGACATTAAGACAGAAAACTATTCAATTTGGTACCAATTTTGGGCGTTGCGAGGGTGCTAATCCTTCCTCATACGTAATCGACTCCTGAACCTGTTTTCTTAATTTTCGTAGACCGAAACGTTTTATAAGGTGATCCAATCACACCTAAAAAAGGTTGGTGGCGACTCCCGTTTTCGTTTTTCAAAACTCGATCCCCATTTTTCGAACAATCTTTTAAAAAATGGTTTCGATAGCTTGGCGACTCCATTGGGGAATTTATAAGAGAGTCAAGCCAAGAAATTGATTTTTTGTTTCTTAATGTCAAAAGTTTGGAAAATTTTAAAATATTGATCAAGTTTACATGTGTTGGTTGCATATGTTGTTACTTTAATTTCGCACATTGCATTTGCATGACTGTTGGTCACACCTTTAAGTGGGAGTGAGAAGCTACGCTTTCGTGAGGTTTTCACCTTCGTATGAGCTAGTGGATTGCTTCCGGGATACTGTACCTATGTCTTCGTGAGATTTTCATCTCCGCATGGCCATAGGGAAATGTATCCCCCTGAACTGAACTTGGTCTATATGAGCCTATAATGGGTGAGGACCGAGGAATCTGCTGGTTCAGGTACCCTCACTTTAGAACTGAAACTCATATAGTGAACTTTAAGTGCTTACCCTAGGGATTATGGTGATAGTTCTTAGTAAACTACCCTTATAAGTGTTTGTTTGTTATACTTTTATACGATACTAATTTATTCTATTTTTCTATCATTGCATATCATTCAACATTCAAAGATATCGATTCACGGTTCAATTTCTGAGTTAGAAAGTTTTGTAATGGGGAACGAATATCTTGATAAAGTGGAAGACAATGCCTCTGTTTGTACCTGGTCAGAGAAAACCCGGTTAGAGAAAGGAGATAGTGTCACTGAGGGGCATACATCATAATTATGGGACTTCACCCGTATTAATTCAACGCAGAATGAGTTTCAGGAGTTGAGAGACATCTGGGCCTAATGGGATGATGAGGCTAAGCAGCTTTTCTATTAGAATTATGGAGACTTTCCCTATTTACTAGACGTCAAAGTAGATAGGCACTTGTTTTGAGCTATGGTACAGTTCTGGAACCCTGCTTATAGTTGCTTTACATTTGGCGATGATGATCTTGTAACTATTTTGGAGGAGTATACGACTTTACTGTGTTGCCCGAGGATTCAGGGTCACAAGGCTTATGTTAGGCCTGCTAGCCTTCCAACTTTTGCAAAGAAGTTGGTGATGATTACTGGGATGAGTGAGCAGTGGGTTGTAGCTCGTGTGCAGCAAAAGGGCAATAGTAAGTGCATTCCGTGGACCATTTTGAGGGATATGATATTGACACACCCAGGTGTGAAGAAGAAGGTCGACGTTTTGGCCTTAAGTAATTACAGCTTGGTGATTTTTCCAAAGGCGATAGGGCACATAGATGAGGCAGTCGCAGATTTGTTTGATCGTATTGGTAAACAAAACACACCGGTGCTAGCAATCTTAGCTGAGACGTTTAGATCCTTGAAGTACATGTTGGAGAGCCGGTGAAGTGGATTCATTGGATGCGCATAGTTGTTGTTAGTATGGTTCCATAATCACTTTTGGAAGCTTGAGAAGGTTCCTTGCCGAGTGTTCTTTGAGGGTTATTCCCCTTAAAGGAAGCAACAACTACACCAAGGAGAGACGATATTACAGAAGAAAGGTGGATGGATATTCTTCAGAATCTTCAAGAGGAGGAGGTTTTGTGGAAAGCACCTTGGATGACTCCTAATGAAGTCCTTTATCGCTGCAGCAGTTTTGATTAGGTACCTCTTCCTGGGATTTGGGGAGTCGTTGGCTATGCACCGTTTGTCATCCTAAAGTAATATAAAGCGGGACAGTTCAAATAGAGGTCGAGAGTTAGCTTTGTTATTAGATCGGGTTAAGACTCTGGGCCTACGAGCGAAAGCGTATTTGTAATCCGTTTTATGAAAAGAATTTTGTTTATTAAATAACGTTTTCTAAAATGAAACTAAATCGAGATCGATACCTTTTTGCATTCATGCATTTGCAATACATTACATCAAAGAAAAGAAGGTGTTGATTCGAACTTCGATTCCTAAATAGAATAGTTTGTCATAAGGAAACGAATTTCTTGATAAAGTAGATTATAGTGCGGTTGTCTGAATATAATCCAAGAGCATGACGAGAGAAAGCCGGAAGTCCACGAAGGAATACATTACTTGATTTAACTACCAACAAAGATTATCCAAGAGCCGGCACTTTTTGATGAGTATCATGGAGATAAGCGAGCAAGAGATCGAGGCTCAGATTAAGCAGCAAGGAGCTAGCAAATGCATCTTTTGGAGAATTTACAGGATTTGACCATGAAGAAAAGATCGGCGTTTACTTGGACTATGAAGGGCAAGACTACATATGTAATCTATTTTCATGTAAAGAAATCTGTTTTCTAGAAAAGTTATTCTAATGGAATTGAATTCAAGATCAACATCTCCTTTTCTTTTGCATTCATGCATTTGCATTGCATCACATCACATGCATTTAAATCCATAAAAAGACCCTAATTAGTTAAGGTTAACAAGAGAAAGAAAGAGAGAAAGAGAGAAGAGGGTTACAGCTGAGCGAAAAGAAGATGCTCCCCTACATATCCTAGACTTTTGTATCAGGAGGGATAGCTTACCTGGAGATGGGGGTGTTTAGAAATGAAAATCATTCTATCAATGCCATACATGAAGAAGGGACTAATTAAGGAAACCTTGAGGGCATTCGCCCTTACGAACCGGAAAGCTCTCTGAACAATTGGATTGTGGAGGAACTTCCTGTAGTCTTTAGGAATTTTTCAGAGTAATTCTCAAAATATTCTTGTTACTCTAAGGCCTAGGAGTAATAGGATTACATTTGTGGAATGGGCTTAGGATCATCTACTATTTTTTTAATAAAACATAACTTTTATCAATTTGAACGAGTATTGTTTCATTTTTATCAACCAATATTTCGTTAAACTTTTACAATTCTTATTCTTTCATTCGTAGCACATAAAAAATCATTCTTAACTTCATTCATTCTTTGTATATTCTTTATACTTCACAGATCCCTAAATATCAATGACATGAGCACTGATATTACAAATCCTGATTTCTCTCGCGAGCAAGACATGTGTTTATAGGAATCTCAGGATTTTGAGGATGCCCAGGATTGTGATGTGTCTCTAGATCTATTGAGGATGGTAAAACAGGAGGAGAAACAAATCATGCCCCATGAGAAAGAGGCAATAAAGAATGTAGCCCTAGAGGAAGGGAAAGAGGTGAAAATCGGCACGCATATTGTTAAGAACACAAGGCAATGACTGATTGAGTTGCTGTGTGAGTTCAAGGATATCTTCGCATGGTCCTATCAAGATATGCCAGGGTTAAATACTGATATTGTGGTGCATCGTCTTCCAATAAGACAAGATTGTAAGCCAGTTCAATAGAAGTTACGAAGAATGAGGCCAGATATCGTATTGAAGATAAAGAACGAAGTCAAGAAGCAGTTCGATGCAAGGTTCTTATAAGAAGTGAAGTACTCTGAATGGGTAGCTAACATTGTACCAGTCTCTAAAAGGATGGGAAGGTACGAATGTGCGTTGATTACAGAGATCTGAACAAAGCTAGCCCAAAAGATAATTTCCCTTTGCCGCACATAGACACTTCAGTAGACAACACAGCGGGATATTTGTTGTTCTCCTTCATAGATGGTTTCTCGGGGTACAACCAGATAAAGATGCATCCGGAAGACATGGATAAAACCACTTTCATAATATTGTGGGGCACCTTTTGTTACAAAGTAATGCCGTTTAGATTGAAGAATACAGGGGCAACATACCAACGGGCTATGGTGAACTTATTCCATGATATGATGCACAAGGAGATTGAAGTGTATGTTGATGACATGATTGCTAAATCTCAAACAGAGAAGGAACATATTGAAGTTTTGAGGAAGTTGTTCCTAAGATTAAGGAAATTTCAGTTGAAGCTCAATCCGGCAAAATGCACCTTTGGAGCTAAATCAGGGAAGTTATTAGGCTTTGTGATCAGTGAAAAGGGGATAGAAGTGGACTCAGATAAGGTCAGAGCCATACAAGAATTGCCTCCACCGCAAACTCAGAAGGAAGTTTGAGGATTTCTAGGAAGATTGAATTACATCGCTCGGTTTATTTCACAACTAACTGAGAAGTGTGATCCTATCTTTCGCCTCCTTAGAAAGCACAATTAAGGCACTTGGGATGAGGAATGCCAGAATGCTTTTGATAAGGTTGAGCAATACTTGTTAAATGCTCCAGTGTTATCTCCGCCCAATCCAGATAGACCATTAATACTATACTTATCAGTGTTTAGTAATTCTATGGGATGTGTGCTTGGCCAACATGACGAGTCGGGAAGAAAAGAGAAGGTGATATACTACCTCAGCAAGAAATTCACAGAGTGTGAGATGAGATATTCGCCAATTGAGAAATTGTGTTGTGCTTTAATTTGGACGACTCGAAGGTTGAGGAAATATATGTTATATCATACGACTTGGCTAATTTCAAAACTTGATCCATTAAAGTACATGATGGAGTCAACAGCACTAAATGGGAGAATGGCAAGGTGGCAAATATTGCTTTCAGAATTTGACATAGTCTATGTGAGTCAAAAATCTATAAAAAGGAGCGCAATAGTAGAATTTTTGGCGAGCAGAGCTCTAGAAGACGATGAGCCATTAAATTTTGATTTCCCTAATGAAGAGTTGATGTATGTGGCAACTATTGAAGAACGTCCATGGAGGCTGAACTTTGATGGCGCATCCAATGCGGTAGAAAATGGAATTGGGGCAGTCTTGGTATCCCCAAATGGTGATCATTATCCATTTACATGTAAATTGGATTTCAACTGCACAAACAATATGGCCGAGTATGAAGCGTGCATCATGGGACTCCGAGTAGCTATAGAGCGAGAAATAAGAACCTTGGAAATATATGGAGACTCTACATTGGTAATTTACCAGCTTAGAGGTGAATGGGAGACAAGGGATCCTAAATTGATCAATTATTGAAAGGTAGTTTTGGGGTTACTTGAGGAATTTGATGACATCACCTTCAATTATATCCCACGAGACGAAAACCAGATGGCAGATGCTTTAGCAACCTTGGCTTCAATGATTAAATCAAATAAAGAGGAGGAGATGAGACCCATTCAGATGAGTATCTCTGAGGCTCCAACTCGCTGTTGTAACATTGAGGAAGAAGAAAAGGATGAAAACCCTTAGTATCAGAATATATTGCGATATGTGAGAGATCGTAAATACCCAGAACAAGCAACTGAAAATGATAAGCGAACTTTAAGGAGATTAGCCTGCGACCACGTTTTGGATGGGGACATCTTGTACAAAAGAAGAAAGGATCAAGTACTGTTGAGATGTGTTGACGCCATGGAAGCTAAGTTAATCTTGGAAGAAGTTCACGAGGGCGTTTGTGGGACACACGCTAATGGTTTCACGATGGCTAGACAAATCATGAGGTTGGGATATTATTGGTCTACCATGGAAGGGGATTGTATCAACTACACCAAGAAATGTCATAAATGTCAGATTTATGGAGACAAGATTCATGTACCACCTTCACCTCTACATGTTATGACTTCTCCATGGCCTTTTTTCCATGTGGGGCATGGATGTCATCAGGCCAATATCACCAAAAGCTTCAAATGGGCATCGCTTTATTTTTGTGGTCATTGATTACTTCACGAAGTGGGTAGAGGCTGCTTCTTATGCGAATGCTACTAAGTCAGCTGTAAGTCGATTCTTGAAGAAAGAGATTATTTGTCGGTATGGGATGCCTGAAAGGATCATATCAGACAATGCATTAAACTTGAACAACAGAACGATAGTAGAAGTTTGCAGTTAATTCAAGATTAAGCATCATAACTCTTCTCCATATCGCCTAAAGATGAATAGGGCAGTAGAAGCTGCTAACAAAAACATCAAGAAGATAGTGGGGAAAATGACCGAAACCTACAGAGATTGGCATGAGAAGTTACCATTTGTACTCTTAGCTTATCGAACGGCCGTCAGAACCTCCACTAGGGCAACTCCTTTCTCGTTGGTTTATGGGATGGAGGCAGTGCTACCCATTGAAGTAGAAATACCGTCTCTCCGAGTCTTGTCAGAGATAAAGTTGGATGAAGCTGAATGGATACAATCGCGATATGATCAGTTGAACTTGATTGAAGAAAAGAGGCTGAGGGCCATTCGTCATGGTTAGATGTATCAGAAGCGAATGATGCGAGCTTACGATAAGAAAGTGCGACCAAGAGAATTCCACGAGGGGGATCTTGTGCTGAAAAAGATCCTTCCCATTCAGAAGGACTTTAGAGGAAAATGGATACCGAATTGGGAAAGGCCGTATGTCGTGAAGAAGGCCTTCTCTGGGGGTGCATTAATCTTAACAGAAATGGATGGGAAGAGTTTACCCAATCCAGTAAATTCAGACTCAGTCAAAAAGTACTTTGTCTAAGGAAGAGGAGAATCCAGGGTGAAAACCCGCAGAGGGCGCCTTGAGTTTTCAAAAATAAAAAATAAAAAAAAATGGAGAGGCCAAGGTGAAAACCCGCAAAGGGCGCCTTGTGACCAAAAGGGGTTTTGAGTTGAAAACCTGAAAGGGCAGCTCAAAGTTTGAAGAGCACACGGTAATCTTGCTATATCTGATTCAACAAAGAGCGAACCGCGTTGCATATCGGGGCATCAACAAAGTACTTTGGATCTTTTAAACACATGTTGAACTCAAGAAAGTCTTTATGGAGCTGGTGTATAGACGCTCAAGCTGTGATATCTAGGGCATCTAACTTTTGTCCTCTTTGCTATCTTTAGATTCTCTTTCTTCTCAAAGATAGGCTATCAGATTAATTCCCTTTGTATTTTTGACAAAATTCATTCAAATCTAATTATTCTCAAGATTAAATTCATCTTCCATTATTTTTAAAGTATGTTGCATTAAAATAATGATAGATGAACTAAATAATTTTCACAAATGAAGTTTTGCTCATTACTCTGGAAATTTCTAGATAATACAAGAAACTAAAGTAGAACAATTGTTCGAAGAATTCACGTAAGTGAGGTTTGAAAGAACTCGAGAAAATTCTTTCTTTAGTCCAAAATGATGATTGGACAAATCAAACGATTCGATCGTAAGAGAGGATCATCTTACAGACATTTTTGGTGGGTCATAGCATTTGAAGAATGGTACAAACCCACAGGCTGAGTAGGAATGATACTTCGAGAGAAATACGGATAAACTTCGACGAAAGAATGAGTGGTGACGTTTGGAATAAGGGTCATATTCATAAACATTTTGCATTATAACAGGTTTAATTAGGAGCATTTGACTCACTTCGATCATAGCATCCTAATCATTAGGCATGAACTCATATACATTATACAGGTTATGTCCTTCAAGGGACAATGAAGATTGATGCGCCTTAACCCCCTAAGCAGTAGGGTAACAGGCTAAAGCATAGCAGATCTGACCTTCAGGTGTTTACGCTGAAGTAGATCCAAGATGATTTGGCATCTCTGTATTGTTAGAAAACAAATCGAAGAAACAGATTTGACATCTCCATATTCGACAGAGAGCAGATCGAAGACATAGCAGATCTAACCTTCGGATGTTTTCACATCGAAGTAGATCCAAGATGATTTGGCATCCTTGCGTTTACAAGGAGCTGATCGAAGACATAGCAGATTTGGCTTTCACGTGTTTACGCTGAAGCAGATCTAAGATGATTTGGCATCTCTGTACTGTCAGAGAACAAATCGAAGAAACAGATTTGGTATCTCCATATTCGACGGAGAGCAGATCGAAGACATAACAGATCTGACCTTCATTGAAGCAGATCCAAGATGATTTGGCATCTCTGTATTAGACGGGGAGCAGATCTGATCTTCATTGAAGTAGATCCAAGATGATTTGGCATCTCTTTTTTAGACGGGGAGTAGATCGAAGACATAACAGATTGGACCTTCATTGAAGCAGATCCAAGATGATTTGGCATCTCTGTATTAGACGGGGAGCAGATTGAAGACATAACAGATCTGACTTTCATGTGTTTACATCGAAGCAGATCCAAGATGACAGATTTGGCATCTTTGTATTAGACGGGGAGCAAATTGGAGATAACGGATTTGGCATCTCTATATTAGACGGGGAGCAGATTGAAAAAGCAGACTTGGCATCTCTGTATTAGACGGGGAGCAGATCGAAGATAACAGATTTGGCGTCTCTGTATTAGACGGGGAGTAGATCAAAGATAGCAGATATCGCCTTCCTGAGTTGCAGTGAAGCAAATTGAAGCCGTCAAGAGGCCGTTTAAAGAAGATCAAGGATCAAGAACTCAAGACTCGACGAGCCCGGGCAAAATTGGTTCTTTTATAATCTTTGCTCTATTCCTGTTACACAGCAATGAGCAAAAAGGGGCAGCTGTACACACTCAATTTTGTCCGGGCCCAGAAATAAGTCCAAAAACAAAAATAATAAACCCCCCCCAAAAAAAAAGAAGTCCAAGTTCAGTCCAGAATTACAAATATAATTTGGCCCGATCGGAATGCCCCATTACTTGAAAAGATTTAAGGTCCATCTACAAGCTTGACTCATATGGAAATATAATCTTCAATGATATGCAATCTTAGGTATGATATGCAATCTTAGATATGATACAATCTTAGATATGATTGCAATCTTAGATATGATATGCAATCTTAGATATGATACAATCTTAGATATGATTGCAATCTTAGATATGATTTGCAATCTTAGAAGATATGATTTTGTAATCTTAGAGATTTAATTTGTAGATACCTTTTAATCTTAACTGTTGATGTAATTGATCTGTACCGTTGGATTTGAGGAGGTTCAACTATAAATGGAGGCCTCTCCCTTCATTGTAAACACACTGGAGTTTTGGGAAACAATAAAATTTTTGAGAGCTTTCACTCAAATTTCTCTCCCTCTTACGTTCTTATTTTCTACGGTTTGTTCTTATTTTATTCTTTGTTCATCTTCGTTTTTCAACCCTTTTTATTTTGATTTAATCCATGTTTCCTTGATTCTTTTTTTATATATTTTAATTTTTTAATAATTTTAGTATCATATCAAACTATTTCATTTTTTAATAATTTTTTTATTACTCTTAGTAAATTATTTTTTAAATTTTACTCAAATCATTCTTTTAAAAAAATATATTTCATTTAATTGTCATATTTTATCCAAAAGTTTTTCTAAAATGAGGCAATGTTTTTCGTATTTAGGAATTCGGGAAATAGTGCCCTAACATGCTGGGTTACGATTTCTCATTTGTCTAAATGTCTAAAGTATCCTTCTAAATAGATTTTGTAAATCACGAGATGATTTCAGTTATGAGAGTTTAAGAATATCGTGTCCTATCATGCTGGATGTGATGTTTGTATTCTTTCGGAGCTAAGAAATCTCGATTTTTCAACTTAAATAATTCTGGTTTTAAAAAGGGGATCCTATTTTTAAATCCTTTCAAAATTTTGACATTAAGACAGAAAACTATTCAATTTGGTACCAATTTTGGGTGTTGCGAGGGTGCTAATCCTTCCTCGTACGTAACCGACTCCCGAACCTATTTTCTTAATTTTCGTAGACCAAAACATTTTATAAGGTGATCCAATCACACCTAAAAAAGGTTGGTGGCGACTCCCGTTTTCGTTTTTCAAAAGTCGGTCCCCGTTTTTCGAACAATCTTTTAAAAAATGGTTTCGACAATTTTTTTCATTATGATGAAATTGTTCCATAACAGAACGACCATCAACCATTTAATAATTATTGAAATGACTAACAAGAAATTTCTTACTTAGAGCATCTTCGATCATGTATCTTGTATCCAATTTGTCCCATAATTCCTTAGCAGTGACCTCGTTTTGGTAAGTGCCAAACAAACCATCGGGTAAACCATTCAATATGTGGCCTATGCACATGTAATTAGCATTGTCCCATTTTTTTCCTTTCTCGTGTTGCAGCAACTGATTCGTTTTCATTCTCTTCCAGTCTTGGAGTATCCAAAACATAGGCAATCTTCAAAGTTGATAATAAGAAGTGCATCTTTTTCTGCCATCATTGAAAATTGGCACCATCAAGCCGATCGAGTTTGACAAAGTTGGAAGTCAACTCCCTTAGTGCTCCACTTTCTTGTGTTGTAGTAGTCATCATGAATTATAACCTTAAAATTGTTAGTACAAAACTCAGGCGAGGAAAATCTGGAACACAAGAATGAAACTCGAACAGAAAATGAAGAAATAGGACAAGGCTCCAAGGCGTGTATCAAGCCACTATCTTTAAGATTGTATTTTCCCCTACCTATATTTGGTGTGAAAAAGAGTTTCAAGAAAATTAACCTTGAGGATACAATGAAGCTGATGACTATTGTCGAAACCATTTTTAAATCGAGTTTTGGAAAATGGGAATCGACTTTAAGAAAAACGAAAATAGGAGTCGCCACCAATCTTTTTAAGTGTGATTGGATCACCGATAAAATGTTTTGTTTAAAATCATTAGTTTTAGTCTACGAGATCAAGAAAACGGGTTCGGGAGTCGGCTGCGAACAAGGAAGGGTTAGCACCCTCGTAACGCCCAAAAATTGGTACCTAATTGATTATCGAGTGTCTTTAATGTCAAAAATTTAAAAGTTTTAAGATACAATCCTCTTTTTAATTAGAGTGTTTTAATTTGAAAAATTAAGGCTCACCTATTTCAAACGAATCAAAATATCACATCCAGTAAGTTAGGACGCAATATTTTTGAGACTTTTGATGCTAAACTCGCCTTTTTGAAAATTTCTATCTCGAAACAATAAAACGCCATATCCAGTAAGTTAGGACACAATGTTTTGAAATCCCAAGATAGTTGCTCGTATTTTGAAAACCTTAAAACTTAGAAGGGTGCTTGACTATTCGAACTCAACGAGAAAAGTTGCAACCCATGAAGGGGCACTACTTTTCTCGAAGCTTCCAAACACCAAACATTACCTTTTTATTTTTGAAAACTTTGGAATCTCGTTTTTTAATTAATGCATGAGGAATCATATTAACATTATAGAATATAACATACAAGATAGCATATTATCATAATAGGTAAGTAAAAGCATGAATTTAAACAAGTTTTAAACAACAAACATGGCAAATTTAAAACATGTAAAACATACATACAAAAAATATACGACATACATTAAAAATGAATAAGTAAGCATATAAACATATAAGGTATAATTCAACATACATTTTAATAAATCAATAGACAAAAAATGATGCATGGCATACAATTTAACATAAACATGCCTAAAATAATACCAACATACATGTCAATTCTAAAATATGACCTTTAATAATAATTATAAAACAACATTTAATATATAAATGATATGTTCAACATATATAAAAGAATTATTGTATATTTAAAATATAATATAAAGTGAGTAATTATTGATAAAATATACCTAAAATATAAATTAAAGAACAATATTTAATAATAAATTTCAAAATAAATCATGTATAATAATATAATATAAATAGTATATGTAATAAAAGATAATTTTTTATAGCATGTAATATAAAAGTATACAAGTTAAAAATATTTAATAATAATTTGCCAATTTTAAAAATTATATAATAAGTAATTTAAAATAAATAATATAATAATATATATAAATATGAAATAATATAGGAAAATAATAATATAATAAATAAGGTTTATATGTATATCAAAATAATATTTATATTAAAATAAAAGTAATATATATAAATAAATTTTAAAATAAATAAATTTTAAAAAAAATAAAAAGAAATAAAAGGACTAAAATTAAATTTAAATAAAAATCAGACGTTAATTTTTAAAAAAAAGAATTTGGGCCTAATCGAGATGCCCATTAAAATCCTAGGGACTCATTGGGAAATTTTCCTTTATCTCCAAAACGGCACCGTTTCAATACAGGCCTTAAAGTGGCCACTGTTGGGATTAAATTAAAACTGAAATAAAATATTACTGCCAAATTATAATAAAAATAAAATGAATTTACGAATTTTAAAAATGCAGAGGGACCAATTAAACAATTAACCCAAAACTTAAAAACTCGCGGATCTTTTTCAAGTTTTCGGGTCAACACGCGGACCTTAGAGGGTTGAAACGTCGTCGTTTTAGGCTTATTAGACTAAGCCAAAACGACGTCACATTGATTAGGCTATATAAGCCTAATTTCACACCCCAGATTCATTTTGCAACCTGCATTTCAAAAAAAAAAAAAACACACAAAAAAAATTCTCTAAGAAAACCTCTAGCCCTCGGAGCTCTGGCCTCAGGGCCGTCCTGGCTCTTCCCAAGGCTCCACCGTGTTTTGCTTGTACGCGCCTCCACGTGCCACCATCTGGGCCACCGTACACGGTGGTTAGGGTTTAAAAAACCCTCCTTTCCTTCGCCAATCGTCAGGTAATCTCTTCCTCCCTTTGTTTTCCTTATTTATTTTTTTAAAAATCTGTATATACATGCAAGAAGACGAACAGGTGAGTAAAAATAAAGCAAAAAAAAAAAACAATTCGATTACCTTAAAAATAGGAAACTGCCTTTTATTTCTCTGTTTCAAATGAATACAACTTTTTGTGTTTTTCTTTCTGAGTGTGTAAATCTATGTATATCTCTTTTTTTGTTTCTCTCTGTTTCTATATGTAAGCCTTTATCAGTGTGCTTTGTGTATCTTTCTCTCTTTTTCAGCGTGAGTAAGCGTAAGTCTGTTTACAAGTTGAAGAGAGGCTTTATAGCCTCAGAGTTTTACAATTTTAGGAAAGAAATTAAAGATTTCTTTCCATTTTTGTTTCTATTTTCTGCTGTTTATTTCTTGCCTTTTTCTGCTGGTTTTGTTTTTTGCTTACAGGTACCAAAAAATCTGGCAAAGATTGCTGTTGATGCGAATCTGCCTGTATGCCTGTTCGTGCACTGGTTATGGCCTAACCACAGTACGGTCTCTACTGTGAATGCGAAGATCTCGGCGTCGGCAGCGGAACGATCGGTGGCTGGAATGGTACGCTGAAAGGTCGCTGGAGAGGCGTTGATGGGGGCATGATCGGTGGCTAAAGAGTCGTTGAGACGGTGAGGCACTGATGGGGCATTGAAAGGCCTTGAGATAGTGCATTGAATGGTGGCCTCGATTTTGGGAGTTGCAGTGTCACTGGTACAGCATTGAAGGGGCCTTGATTCAGGAGCTGGACAGACGCTCCCCGAACTTTCCAGAATCTGTTGCGACACGAGGAGAAAGAGCTAGGGTTGGAAACCCTAGCTGGAAATTTTAAGTTTTGGGCCTCTCGGGCCTTCATGAGTTTTGGGTACTGTAAGGGTTATTGGGTTTGGGTCTGCTGTAGGTTTAGGTTAAGTTTGGGTTTGAAAGTTATTTGGGCCTGTGTTTGGGCTCTTGTAAACTGAACTTTTAAAATAAATAACATTTATTTATTTATTTCATATTTCTGTTTTGGTTTTAAGGCCCGGTCAAATTTGGGCTGCTACAGCTACGCCTCTTTGTTCATTGCTGTGTAATAGGAATCGAGCAAAGACTTATAGACAGACCAAATTTTCCCGGTCTTATCGGATCCTGGTCTTCAACCTACTCCTTGTGAACTTAAGACTGTCATGCTGATGTTTTCGATCTTCTCTCCGTCGAATATAGAGATGTCAAATCTGCTACCTTCGATTCATTCCTTGACAATGCAGAGATGTCAAATCATCTTGGATCTGCTTCAGCGTAAACACCTGAAGTTCAGATCTGTTATGTCTTCGATTTGCTCCTTGTAAACACAAGAATGCCGAATCATCTTGGATCTGCCTCGATGTGAAAACATCCAAAGGTCAGATCTGCTATGTCTTCGATCTGCTCTCCGTCGAATATGGAGATGCCAAATCTGTTTCTTCAATTTGTTTTCTGATAATACAGAGATGCCAAATCATCTTAGATCTGCTTCAGTGTAAACACCTGAAGGTCAGATCTGTTATGTCTTCGATTTGCTCCTTGTAAACACAAGAATGCCAAATCATCTTGGATCTGCCTCGATGTGGAAACATCCAAAGGTCAGATCTGCTATGTCTTCGATCTGCTCTCCGTCGAATATGGAGATGCCAAATCTGTTTCTTCGATTTGTTTTCTGACAATACAGAGATGCCAAATCATCTTGTATCTGCTTCAGCGTGAACACCTGAAGGCCAGATCTGTTGTACTTTAACCTGTTACCCTACTGCTTAGGGGGTTAAGGCGCATCTTCGATCTGCTCCACTACTGCTTAGGGAGATAAGATCCACAATTTTGTCTTGTTACCCTACTGCTTAGGGGATTAAGGCGAGTCGTCGTTGATCTGCTCCGCTACTGCTTAGGGAGATAAGATCTGTAATTTTAGCCTGTTACCCTACTGCTTAGGGGGTTAAGACGCTGAATTTTGTAATTTTCAATCAATCTTGCTACATTGTCCACTGAGGAATCCACCTGTAGAATTGATTTCCTAGCATTTATGCTTATGCCAAATAATTAAGATGCCATGATCGAAATGAGTCAAATGCTCCTAATTAGACATATTATGATGCAAAATGTTTATGAAAATGACTCCTATTTTGGACGTCATCCCTCATTCCTTCATCGAAGTTTATCTTTACTTCTCTCGAAGTCCCATTCCTACTCAGCTTGTGGGTTTGCACCATTCTTCAAATGCTATGACCCGCTGAAAATGTCTGTAATGTGATCCTCTCTTAGGATTGAATCGTTTGTTTTGTCTAATCATCATTTTGGAATAAAGAAAGAATTTCCTTGAGTTCTTTCAAACCTCACTTACGTGAATTCCTCGAACAATTGTTCTGTTTTAGTTTCTTGTATTATCTAGAAATTGTTCTGTTTTGGTTCATCTATCATTATTTTAATACAACATACTTTAAGAATAATGGAAGATGAATTTAATCTTGAGAATAATTAGATTTGAATGAATTTGTCAGAAATACAAAGGAAAATAATTTGATAGCCTATCTTTAAGAAGAAAGAGAATCTAAAGATAGCAAACAGGACAAAAGTTAGATGCCCTAGATATCGCCGCTTGAGCATTTATATGCCAGCTCCATGAAAACTTTCTTGAGTTCAACATGTGTTTAAAAGATCCAAAGTACTTTGTTGATGCCCCGATATGCAACGCGCTTCACTCTTCGTTGAATAGCAAGATTACTGTGTGCTCTTCAAAATTTGAGCTGCCCTTTCGGGTTTTCAACTCAAAACCCCTTTGGTCACAAGGCGCCCTTTGCGGGTTTTCACCTTGGCCTCTCATTTTTTTCTTTTTTTTTTTTTTTCAAAACTCAAGGCGCCTTTGCGGGTTTTCACCTCAATTCTTCTCTCCTTTAGACAAAGTACTTTTGTCGAGTCTCGAATTCACCTGGATTGGGTAAACTCTTCCCATCCATTTCTATTAAGATCAACGCACCCCCAGAGAAGGCCTTCTTCATGACATACGGCCCTTCCCAATTCGGTATCCATTTTCCTCTAAAGTCCTTCTGAATGGGAAGGATCTTTTTCAGCACAAGATTCCCCTCGTGGAATTCTCTTGGTCGTACTTTCTTGTCTTAAGCTCGCATCATTCGCTTCTGATACATCTAACCATGGTGAATAGCCCTTAGCCTCTTTTCCTCAATCAAGTTCAACTGATCATATCGCGATTGTATCCATTCAGCTTCATCCAATTTTATCTCTGACAAGACTCGGAGAGACGGTATTTCCACTTCAATGGGTAACACTACTTGCATCCCATAAACCAACGAGAAAGGAGTTGCTCTAGTAGAGGTTCTGACAGACGTTCGATAAGCTAAGAGCGCAAATGGTAACTTCTCATGCCAATCTCTGTAGGTTTTAGTCATTTTCCCCACTATCTTCTTGACGTTTTTGTTAGCAGCTTCCACTGCCCCATTCATCTTTGGGCGATATGGAGAAGAGTTATGATGCTTAATCTTGAACTGACTGCAAACTTCTGCTATCGTTCTATTGTTCAAGTTTAATGCATTGTCTGATATGATCCTTTCAGGCATCCCATACCGACAAATGATCTCTTTCTTCAAGAATCGACTCACAGCCGACTTAGTAAGATTCGCATAAGAAACAGCCTCTACCCACTTCGTGAAGTAATCAATAACCACACAGATAAAGCGATGCCCATTTGAAGCTTTTGGTGATATTGGCCCAATGACATCCATGTCCCACATAGAAAAAGGCCATGGAGAAGTCATAACATGTAGAGCGGAAGGTGGTACATGAATCTTGTCTCCATAAATCTGACATTTATGGCATTTCTTGACGTAGTTGATACAATCCCCTTCCATGGTAGACCAATAATATCCAAACCTCATGATTTGTCTAGCCATCATGAAACCATTAGCGTGCGTCCCACAAACACCCTCGTGAACTTCTTTCAAGATTAACTTAGCTTCCACGGCGTCAACACATCTCAACAGTACTTGGTCCTTTCTTCTTTTGTACAAGATGTCCCCATCCAAAACGTAGTCACAGGCTAATTTTCTTAAAGTTCGTTTATCATTTTCAGTTGCCTGTTTAGGGTATTTACGATCTCTCACATACCGTAGTATATCCGGATACCAAGGGTTATCATCCTTTTTGTAACACCTCTAACCCGTACCCGTCGCCGGAGGGTTAAATAGTATTACCATATACAAAAGAGTCATATCAAGATAATTAGGTATAGTGATTCATTCTTAAGTTCAATTCACATCAAACATTGAAAACATTAATCAAATCTCAACCACACATTCACATTAACCATTTGGAACACATATAGTAACTTATCAAGCTATTTTCGCATGACTATACATATATACATCATCAAAAAGATAATTATTTAACAACAAAAAGTTAAGCCTATACATGCCATTATCGAAATTTAACTACTAGAGTACCAAAAGGCTTAAATAGTGTGGACGACTTCGACTTTGAGATCCCCGAGACTGTAGCTAACGAACAAGATCTATAAAATAGAGAATTAAGGCAACAAAGTAAGCATTACTAAGCTTAGTAAGTTTTAAGCATTTCAAACAATCAAAACGTATCATATAAAACAAACATTAAATATCACAAAACTCGTATTCTAATTACAATCACTCAGCCAAATATACACAAGTATACCATATATAAAGCCTATTGGCCGAATATAAATACACAAAGAAATTTTCAGCACATGCTTCACTTTACTTTATGGCTCATACAACTAATTTAATTCACATATTTTCATATAATGGCAGACATCGACCGAATAGGTCATTTCTCTTATTCATAGATATATTAATCATCCACACAATTATATCGTTATTTGATACTAATGACTCACCTTGCAATCAATTCACATATAAGTACATAATACGTACCTGGTCATTACCATGTATCACACATAATCAATAATAGTTTGCTTTGAACATTTGAATTTGTAATCACATTCGGATCACCGGCGTTAAGCCTGCTAGGTTTCAAAACCCGAATCCAGTTACTAGCTCAAAGCCTGCGGAACTTTAAGCCCAGATATAGTACCAGCACTAAGCCTACAGGATTTAACCCGGATATATATTACCAGCACGAAGCCTGTGGGATTTAACCCGGATATATATTACCAGCTGCAGGATTTAACCCGGATATATACTACCAGCACGAAGCCTGTGAGATTTAACCCAGATATATAATATATCGAGTGCTAAGCGTATTTACCCACATGATAACTCGACTCATATAACATATCACATTTGTACTTCAATTTCTTCATTCGAGTATAAGCACACAAAGAAAACACACTTTCAATATAACTTTTGATTCAACACTTTTACGCAAGAACACATAACCATTTCACTATCTCAGCTTAACTCCTAATATCCATTCGGTTACATGCCATATACTCAAGTTATTTATTAAACAACCTTATTCAAGTAGAGACCATAGGTCGCAATTCATTTATCATACTTATCTCATTACATCAATTATCTAATAACTGTAATTACTCAAAACTTACCTCGGATATTTTTGAACAGTGGCGGATAGGCTATTCGATTGCTTTCTCCTTTCCCTTATCTGATCTAGTTCCTCTTTGCTCTTGAGCTTGATTTAAACAATTGAATTTATTTAATTTCTTATCAAATAGGCAATTTAATATAATACATGTATATTATAAGGTTAAGGTACATATGACTTAATAATTAAATATCAAACACCATATGCATATATATATTCCCTAGTCATGCACAACCAAACACCTTACTAGGCATTAACAACTTTATAATTATATGCATATCTACGTTAAGACCAATTATGTATTTAATAAATTCTACAAGTATGGTTATTTATAGTGACTAAATACCATTTAATCTCAAGTTATACTTATAAGTACATCCACATAATTATATTCGCACTTAAACATCATCTTGACCGAAAAATCAAATACACTCATTGTCTATTTTTCAATCAACTTACCAGCCACTTTGTTTTGCCCATGCCGAATGCACATACATATATATATATATATATATATCTAATTGCATTTTTATTTACTAGACCGAATACTCACCTGACTATTTGAGTATATTAATATTCAACTTCTCAAAAACCATAATTTTATTATAATCATGCTTGCATATACTTTTACACATAAGCTAAGAAATCACTACGTAGTTTTGCGTATATATATACATACATGAATAGCCAACAAGACCAATTTTACTGAAACATACATTGCATTTAATTATGAGTTATTTTCTCATACTACACTTATATAACTACAAGCTGAATATACATATACTTACATCAATTAAACATCCAACACCCAATTTCTTTAACAAAGCACATTTTCGGAAATGGCAAGGCAATATAACAGCCTTTAATCCAGCTTATAATTTATGCATAACACATTCCAAGCATTCACTCTATTCCATCATTTAAAATACAAACATTACTAAAAAATATCCCTAGTTCAAATTCGACAATTATTCCAATACACAAGATGATTTATTTTTATTTTTTTGTTCATTCATCTAAACTACTTACAAGCACCTTAAACTATCTCAAACATCATCCATTTGTAATTATTCATTAAGCTTGAAGACAACCAAGTATCCCTTTCATTTTCTACCATGGTCGAGAACTCAAATCCTCCCCAAAACCAAAATTTTAACATGGGTTAAATAAAGAACTTGGTAACTAACTTAAAATTAACTACAATTTTAAGAATTAATATGAATTCTTACCTTGATTCAAGCCTAAGGTGACCGGATGGAGTTTTCTCCCCTTTCCTCTCTTTCGTTTCGGCCAAGAACAAAGATAAAGCTTTGTTTTCCTCACCCATTTTTCCTTTATTTTTATTCATTAACAATATAAAATATAAAGCCATTTTAAGTGATAATTAATATATATATTTTTATATAAAACATCATCATGGCCGGCCACTAATAACCAAAAGGGATATTTGACATGCAAGTCCCTACTTTTATAACATGCATTAATAGACCATTACACATTAAACTATCACATTTCAAAAATGTCTCATATAAGTCCTACTTAATAAATTTCACATACAAATGACAAAAATCAAAGCATAAAACTTTCACACATGCATTTACACATAGAATAAGTATATAATATAACGGTTAATTATTTTTGTGACTCGGTTTTGTGGTCCCGAAACCACTTTCTGACTAGAGTCAAATTAGGGCTGTCACACTTTTCTTCTTTCTCAATGTTACAATAGCGAGCTAAAGCCTCAAAGATACTCATCTGAATGGGTCTCATCTCCTCCTCTTTATTCGCTTTAATCATTGAAGCCAAGGTTGCTAGAGCATCTGCCATCTGGTTTTTGTGTCGTGGGAGATAATTGAAAGTGATGTCATCGAACTCTTCAAGTAACCCCAAGACTACCTTTCGATAATTGATCAATTTAGGATCCCTTGTCTTCCATTCACCTCTAAGTTGGTAAATTACCAACGTAGAGTCTCCATATACTTCTAGGGTTCTTATTCCTCGCTCTATAGCTGCTCGAAGTCCCATGATGCATGCTTCATACTCGGCCATATTATTTGTGCAATCAAAGTCTAACTTGCATGTGAAGGGATAATGATCGCTATTTGGGGATACCAAGACTGCCCCAATTCCATTTCCAACTGCATTGCAAGTCCCTACTTTTATAACATGCATTAATAGACCATTACACATTAAACTATCACATTTCAAAAATGTCTCAGATAAGTCCAATTTAATAAATTTCACATACAAATGACAAAAATCAAAGCATAAAACTTTCACACATGCATTTACACATAGAATAAGTATATAATATAATGGTTAATTATTCTTGTGACTTGGTTTTGTGGTCCTGAAACCACTTTGCGACTAGGGTCAAATTAGGGCTGTCACAACTCTCCCCCACATAAAAAAATTTCGTCCCCAAAAATCTTACCGGTAAATAAGTTAGGATATCGATCCTTCATAGAGTCTTCCAGTTCCCAAATAGCTTCTTCAACCCCATGCTTAAGCCACAGTACCTTCACTAATGAGATTTTCTTATTTCGTAATTCTTTTACCTCACGAGCCAAAATACGAACCGGTTCTTCTTCGTAACTCAAATCAGATTGAATCTCGACCTCTGATGGATTAATTATGTGCGATGGATCAGATCTATAACATTGAAGCATCAAAACATGAAAAATGTTGTGAATCTTTTCAAGCTCGGGGGGGTAAAATCAATCTGTATGCGACTAGCCCAACTCGTTCAGATATTTCATACGACCCGATGAACCTCAGACTCAATTTGCCTTTACGGCCAAACCTGAGCACCTTTTTCCAAGGTGAAACTTTAAGAAACACTTTGTCTCCGACCTGATATTCAATGTCTTTTCGCTTTAAATCTACATATGACTTCTGGCGATCTGAAGCTGCTTTCAAACTTTCACAGATTACTTTTACTTTCTGCTCAGCATCTTTAATCAAATTAACCCCGAAGATTTTATTTTCACTAAGCTCGGTCCGAAACAACGGTGTACGACATTTACAACCGTACAAAGCCTCGTAAGGTGCCATCTTAATGCTTGATTGAAAACTATTGTTGTAAGCGAATTCAATCAAAGGCAAATACCGTTCCCATGAACCACTAAACTCAAGGATGCAACATCTCAACATATCCTCGAGTATCTGAATGATCCGCTCAGATTGACCATCAGTCTGGGGATGAAAAGCGGTGCTAAAATGCAACTTGGTACCCAAAGCTTCTCGCAATTTCTTCCAGAATCGCGATGTGAATCTCGGATCTCTGTCTGACACAATAGAAATAGGTGCCCCATGTAACCTCACAATCTAAGAAACATACAACTCGGCTAACTTGTCAAGTGAATAATCCGTACGTATGGGAATAAAATGAGCCGACTTTGTCAATCTATCAACAACAACCCAGATCGCATCTTTCTTGCTTGACGATAATGGCAACCCGGATACAAAATCCATCGTGATTCGATCCCATTTCCATTCGGGTATCATGATCGGGTGAAGTAATCCATAAGGCACTTGATGTTCCGCTTACACTTGTTGACATACCAAACACTTTGAAACAAAGTCAGAAATGTCTCGTTTCATACTAGGCCACCAAAACTGACGTTTCAGATCGTTGTACATTTTTGTGCTACCAGAATGGACCGACATTCGGCTATTATGAGCTTCGTTCAAAATTATCGAAATAAGTTCTGAATTTTTTGGAACATACAATCGATTTCTGAACCTCAAACAATCGTTGTCGTCAATTTGAAATTCTGAATCCACATTCGAAACACATTCAGCTCGTTTAGTAACCAATTCATCATCGACTTTCTGAGTTTCACATATTTGATAAATCAATAATGGTTTGGCTTTTAATTCTGCTACCAACACATTATCGGATGAAACGGACAAGTGAACATTCATCGCTCGCAAAGCAAACATTGACTTACGACTTAAAGCATTGGCAACTACATTAGCCTTTTCCAGATGATAGTCAATAACAAGCTCATAATATTTCAACAATTCAAGCCAACGTCTTTGTCACAGATTCAAATCTCTTTGAGTCATCAAATATTTGAGGCTTTTATGATCCGAAAATACATGACATCTCTCTCTAAACAAGTAATGTCGCCATATTTTCAAAGCAAATACGATGGCAGCTAATTCGAGATCATGAGTCGGATAGTTTTTCTCATGTGGCTTCAATTGCCTCGATGCGTAAGCCACAAATCGACCCTCCTGCATCAATACACAACCCAATCCATGTAATGATGCATCATTTTAAATAACAAACTCTTTACCGGATTCGGGCTGCACTAACACTGGGGCTTTCGTCAAAAGTGTTTTTAGTTGGTCAAAACTTTTCTGGCACTTTTCTGGCCATTCGATCTTAATATCTTTCTAAAGTAGCTTCGTCATTGGTGTGGCTATCATCGAAAAACCCTTTACAAACCGTTTGTAGTAACCGACAAGTCCCAAAAAGCTCCGAACTTCAGTAATATTTCTCGGGGGCTTCCAATCAAGTATGGCTAAAATTTTGCTCGGATCAACTCGAATACCCGATGCGGATACTACATGTCCCAAAAAGCTAACTTCTCTCAACCAGAACTCACATTTACTGAACTTAGCATATAACTGCTTATCCCCTAAAATCTGCAACACTAATCTCAAGTGCTTGGCGTGTTCAATTTCATCGCGTGAATAAATCAAGATGTCATCTATAAACACAACTACAAGCTGGTTCAAGTACTGTCTGAAAATTTGGTTCATCAAATCCATAAATAATGCAGGGGCATTAGTGAGCCTAAACGGCATCACTAAGAACTCGTAGTGACCGTATCTCATTCTGAAAGTAGTTTTAGGTATATCTGAGTCTCGAACTCGCAACTGATAATAACCCGATCTCAAATCTATCTTTGAAAAGACTGATGCTCCCTTCAGCTGATCAAACAAATCATCAATACACGGTAACAGATATTTGTTCTTTATTGTCACTTTATTTAATTGACGATAGTCGATACACATTCTCATGGTTCCGTCTTTCTTTTTTACAAACAATACTGGTGCACCCCAAGGTGAGAAACTCGGTCGAGTGAAACCTCTATTCGTCAACTCTTGCAACTGAGTTTTCAATTCCTTCAATTTCGTTGGTGCCATACGATATGGAGCTATCGAAATTGGTGTAGTCCCAGGTACAAGTTCAATACCAAACTCTACCTCCCGTACAGGAGGTAATCCTAGTAATTCCTCGGGAAAAACATCTGGATACTCACAAACCACTGGTACTGATTCAAGCTTCTTTTCTGATTCTTTACTATCAAGTACGTACGCAAGATATGCTTCACACCCCTTTTTTATAAATTTTTGAGCCAACATCGAGGATATTACTGCTGGTACCCCGTTCATATCGGTAGACTCAACTCGGATTATCTCATCATTTGCATATCTCAAATCAATAGTCTTTCTTTTGCAATTCACAACTGCATCATGCATGGTCAACCAATCCATACCGAGAATAACATCAAATTCATTAAACGGTAAAAGCATCAAATCGGCCGGAAAACAAGAACCTCGGATTATCAAGGGACATTTCCTGCACACTTTATCGACTAGCGCATATCGACCCAAGGGATTTGACACTCGGATCATGAACTCAGTAGACTCAACAGGTAGAGTCTTACTGGATGCTAAAGTCTCACATACATATGAATAAGTAGAACTAGGGTCAATCAAAGCAATCACATTAGTATCAAAGAGAGTGAATGTACCAGTAATAACATCAGGCAAAGAAGCATCCTCGCGTGCGCGTATAGCATAAGCTCTAGCAGGAGCACGAGCCTCAGATCTGGTTGTAGCATCTCTAGACCCTCTCTGATTGCCGTTAGCATTCCCCGTATTCTTAGGTGGTCTACCTCGTGCTGTAGTAGCATTCAGTTTCCCACTCTGATTCATATTTTACTCGGATAATCTCGGGCAGTCTTTAATAAAATGGTCGGCTGATCCGCATTTATAACAGGAGCGGTCATGAAATCTACAGCTCCCCGAATGCCATTTTCCACAATACTTGCACTCGGTCCTATCCCGTCGATCATTTCCAACACTAGCAACTGAAGTGGCTCGTGTACTCACAGGGGGTCGATCGTGATCTCGTCTAGAAAAAGCCGAAGTGTTCTTTGATCGGCCTAAATCATCTCGAAATTTCTTCGATGATTGTTGAAAAGACTTTCTTGAAGATCTTTTACGAAATTCTCCAGCTTCGACATCAGTTTTTCTTTTCTCTTTACTAAGTTCTTCGGCTTTGCAAGCTCGCTCGACAAGTACTAAGAATTCTCGTATTTCAAGAATGCCAACAAACATTTTTATATCTTCATTCAAACCGTCTTCAAAACGTTTACACATAATAGCCTTAGACAATACACATTCCCGAGCATATCTACTAAGTCTGACAAACTTCCGTTCATAATCAGTAACCGACATATAGCCCTGTTTAAGCTCAAGAAATTCTTTTCATTTCTGATCGATAAACCTCTGACTGATATACTTTTTTCAGAATTTAGTTTGGAAGAACTCCCACGTCACCCGCTCTCTGGGTACAACAGAAACCAATGTATTCCGCCAATAATAGGCAGAATCATGTAGCAAAGATATAACACATTTCAGGCATTCATCGGGTGTGCAAGATAGTTCATCAAGTACCCGAATAGTGTTGTCCAACCAAAATTCAGCTTGCTCGGCATCATCACTATCTGTAGCTTTAAATTCAGTAGCCCCGTGCTTTCGAATTCTGTCAACCGGGGGTTTATTCAACCTCATCTGATCAATTACCGGAGGCATCGTGGGTGTAGGGGGCGTATTATTCAGATGTGGGGGTTGTGGAGCAGCCGTAAAAAGCCTGTCTAGCCTCATCGTTTTGATTGCTTGCAATAGGTTGAGAGTCCATCGGTGCTGTCCCATGTGCGGGAGCAGGCGCTACTCTCTCAACATCATCAGCTACCGCTCGATTTGGATAGGGATCCATTATTATACGAAAACACATTTTTAACTGTCAGAAATCGTCACACTATCGTTTAACACTATATGGCATGTAAAGCTAGACTCATACACACTACATTAGTCCTAAAATCGACTAAACTGTAGCTCTGATACCAATAAAATGTAACACCCCTAACTCGTACCTGTCGCTGGAGGGTTAAATAGTATTACCATATACAAAAGAGTCATATCAAGATAATTAGGTATAGTGATTCATTCTTAAGTTCAATTCACATCAAACATTGAAAACATTAATCAAATCTCAACCACACATTCACATTAACCATTTGGAACAAATATAGTAACTTATCAAGCCATTTTCGCATGACTATACATATATACATCATCAAAAAGATAATTATTTAACAACAAAAAGTCAAGCCTATACATGCCATTATCGAAATTTAACTACTAGAGTACCAAAAGGCTTAGATAGTGTGGACGACTTCGACTTTGAGATCCCCGAGATCAGTAAGGTGATGAACAAGATCTATAAAACAGAGAATTAAGGCAACAAAGTAAGCATTACTAAGCTTAGTAAGTTTTAAGCATTTCAAACAATCAAAACGTATCATATAAAACAAACATTAAATATCACAAAACTCGTATTATAATTACAATCACTCAGCCGAATATACACAAGTATACCACATATAAAGCCTATTGGCCGAATATAAATACACAAAGAAATTTTCAGCACATGCTTCACTTTACTCTATGGCTCATACATCTAATTTAATTCACATATTTTCATATAATGGCAGACATCGACCGAATAGGTCATTTCTCTTATTCATAGATATATTAATCATCCACACAATTATATCGTTATTTGATACTAATGACTCACCTTGCAATCAATTCACATATAAGTACATAATACGTACCTGGTCATTACCATGTATCATACATAATCAATAATAGTTTGCTTTGAACATTTGAATTTGTAATCTCATTCGAATCATGGCGTTAAGCTCGCTAGGTTTCAAAACACGAATCCGATTACTAGTTCAAAGCCTGCGGAACTTTAAGCCCAGATATTAGTACAAGCACTAAGCTGTGGGATTTATCCGGATATATATTACCAAGCACACGAAGCTGCGGGATTTAACCCGGGTATATATTACCAGCACGAAGCCTGCGAGATTTAACCCGGATATATATTACCAGCACGAAGCCTGCGGGATTTAACCCGGATATATAATATATCGAGTGCTAAGCATATTTACCCACATGATAACTCGGCTCACATAACATATCCAATTTGTATTTCAATTTCTTCATTCGAGTATAAGCACACAAAGAAAACACACTTTCAATATAACTTTCGGTTCAACACTTTTACGCAAGAACACATAACCATTTCACTATCTCAGCTTAACTCCTAATATCCATTCGGTTACATGCCATATACTCAAGTTATTTATTAAACAACCTTATTCAAGTAGAGACCATAGGTCGCAATTCATTTATCATACTTATCTCATTACATCAATTATCTAATAACTGTAATTACTCAAAACTTACCTCGGATATTTTTGAACAGTGGCGGATAGGCTATTCGATTGCTTTCTCCTTTCCCTTATCTGATCTAGTTCCTCTTTGCTCTTGAGCTTGATTTAAACAATTAAATTTATTTAATTTCTTATCAAATAGGCAATTTAATATAATACATGTATATTATAAGGTTAAGGTACTTATGACTTAATAATTAAATATCAAACACCATATGCATATATATATTCCCTAGTCATGCACAACCAAACACCTTACTAGGCATTAACAACTTTATAATTATATGCATATCTACGTTAAGACCAATTATGTATTTAATAAATTCTACAAGTATGGTTATTTATAGTGACTAAATACCATTTAATCTCAAGTTATACTTATAAGTACATCCACATAATTATATTCGCACTTAAACATCATCTTGACCGAAAAATCAAATACACTCATTGTCTATTTTTCAATCAACTTACCAGCCACTTTGTTTTGCCCATGCCGAATGCACATATATATATATATATATATATACACGTAATTGCATTTTTATTTACTAGACCGAATACTCACCTGACTATTTGAGTATATTAATATTCAACTTCTCAAAAACCATAATTTTATTATAATCATGCTTGCATATACTTTTACACATAAGCTAAGAAATCACTACGTAGTATTGCGTATATATATACATACATGAATAGCCAACAAGACCAATTTTACCGAAACATACATTGCATTTAATTATGAGTTATTTTCTCATACTACACTTATATAACTACAAGCCGAATATACATATACTTACATCACTTAAACATCCAACACCCAATTTCTTTAACAAAGCACATTTTTGGAAATGACAAGGCAATATAACAGCCTTTAATCCAACTTATAATTTATGCATAACACATTCCAAGCATTCACTCTATTCCATCATTTAAAATACAAACATTACTCAAAAATATCCCTAGTTCAAATTCGGCAATTACACCAATACCCAAGATGATTTATTTTTAATTTTTTGTTCATTCATCTAAACTACTTACAAGCACCTTAAACTATCTCAAACATCATCCATTTGTAATTATTCATTAAACTTGAAGATAACCATGTATCCCTTTCATTTTCTACCATGGCCGAGAACTCAAATCCTCCCCAAAACCAAAATTTTAACATGGCTTAAATAAAGAACTTGGTAACTAACTTAAAATTAACTACAATTTTAAGAACTAATATGAATTCTTACCTTGATTCGAGCCTAAGGTGACCGAATGGAGTTTTCTCCCCTTTCCTCTCTTTCGTTTCGGCCAAGAACAAAGATAAAGCTTTGTTTTCATCACCCATTTTTCCTTTATTTTTATTCATTAATAATATAAAATATAAAGCCATTTTAAGTGATAATTAATATATATATTTTTATATAAAACATCATCATGGTCGGCCACTAATAACCAAAAGGGATATTTGACATGCAAGTCCCTACTTTTATAACATGCATTAATAGACCATTACACATTAAACTATCACATTTCAAAAATGTCTCATATAAGTCCTATTTAATGAATTTCACATACAAATGAAAAAAAATCAAAGCATAAAACTTTCACACATGCATTTACACATAGAATAAGTATATAATATAACGGTTAATTATTTTTGTGACTCGGTTTTGTGGTCCCGAAACCACTTTTCGACTTGGGTCAAATTAGGGCTGTCACACTTTTCTTCTTTCTCAATGTTACAACAGCGAGCTGAAGCCTCAAAGATACTCATCTGAATGGGTCTCATCTCCTCCTCTTTATTCGCTTTAATCATTGAAGCCAAGGTTGCTAGAGCATCCGCCATCTGGTTTTCGTGTCGTGGGAGATAATTGAAAGTGATGTCATCGAACTCTTCAAGTAACCCCAAGACTACCTTTCAATAATTGATCAATTTAGGATCCCTTGTCTCCCATTCACCTCTAAGTTGGTAAATTACCAATGTAGAGTCTCCATATACTTCTAGGGTTCTTATTTCTCGCTCTATAGCTGCTCGAAGTCCCATGATGCATGCTTCATACTCGGCCACATTATTTGTGCAATCAAAGTCCAACTTGCATGTGAAGGGATAATGATCGCCATTTGGGGATACCAAGACTGCCCCAATTCTATTTCCAACTGCATTGGATGCCCCTTCAAAGTTTAGCTTCCAAGGACAATCTTCGGTGGTTGCTACACACATCAACTCCTCGTTTGGGAAGTCAAAGTTCAATGGCTCATAATTCTCTAGAGCCCTACTAGCTAGGAAGTCTACTGCCGCACTTCCTTTTATAGCCTTCTGACTTATATAGACTATATCAAACTCTGAAAGTAATATTTTCCATCTCGCCGTTCTCCCATTTAGTGCTGTTGACTCCATCATGTACTTTAATGGATCAAGTTTTGAAATTAGCCAAGTCGTATGATATAACATATATTGTCTTAACTTTCGAGTCGTCCAGATTAAAGCACAACACAATTTTTCAATGGGCGAATATCTCATCTCACATTCTGTGAATTTCTTGCTGAGGTAGTATATCCCCTTCTCTTTTCTTCCCGACTCGTCATGTTGGCCAAGCACACATCCCATAGAATTACTAAACACTGATAAGTATAGTATTAATGGTCTATCTGGATTGGGCGGAGATAACACTGGAGCATTTAACAAGTATTGCTTAACCTTATCAAAAGCATTCTGGCATTCCTCATCCCAAGTGCCTTAATTATGCTTTCTAAGGAGGTGAAAGATAGGATCACACTTCTCAGTTAGTTGTGAAATAAACCGAGCAATATAATTAAACCTTCCAAGAAAACCCCAAACTTTCTTCTGAGTACGCGGTGGAGGCAAATCTCGTATGGCTCTAACTTTGTCTGAGTCGACTTCTATTCCCTTTTCGCTGACCACAAAGCCTAGTAATTTTCCTGACCCTGCTCCAAAAGTGCACTTTGTTGGATTAAGTTTTAACTGAAACGTCCGTAATCTCAGAAACAACTTTCTTAAAAATTCAATATGTTCCTCCTCCATTCGAGATTTGGAAATCATATCATCAACATACACCTCAATTTCCTTATGCATCATATCATGAAATAAGGTCACCATGGCCCTCTGGTATGTTGCCCCTGCATTCTTCAACCCAAAGGGCATTACTTTGTAACAGAAGGTACCCCATAATGTTATGAAGGTGGTTTTATCCATGTCTTCAAGATGCATCTTTATCTGATTGTACCCTAAGAAACCATCCATGAAGGAAAACAACGAATATCCCGCTGTGTTGTCTACCAAAGTATCTATGTGAGGCAAAGGGAAATTATCTTTTGGGCTAGATTTGTTCAGATCCCTGTAATCAACACACATTCGTACCTTTCCCTCCTTCTTCGGAACTAGTACAATGTTAGCTACCCTTTCAGAATACTTCACCTCTTGTAAGAATCCTGTATCGAACTATTTCTTAACTTCATCCTTTATTTTTAATACGATATATCCTGTCTTATTGGAAGACGATGTACCACAATATCAGTATTTAACCCTGGCATATCTTGATAGGACCATGCGAAGATATCCTTGAACTCACGTAGCAACTCAATCAGTCATTGTCTTATGTCATCAGCAATATGTGTGCCAATTTTCACCTCTTTCCCTTCCTCTAGGGCTACATTCTCTACTGCCTCTTTCTCATGCGGCATGATTTGTTTCTCCACATGTTTCACCATCCTCAAAAGATCTAGACACACATCACAATCCTGGTCATCTTCAAAATCCTGTGATCCCTCTAAACACATGTCTTGCTCCCGAGAAAAATCAGGATTTGTAATACCAGTGCTCATGTCATTGATATCTAGGGATCTGTGAAGTATAAAGAATATACAAAGAATGAATGAACTTAAGAATGATTGTTTATGTGCTATGAATGAAAGAATAAGAATTGCCAAATTTAATGGAATATTGGTTGATAAGAATGAAACAATACTCGTTCAAATTAATAAAAGTTATACTTTATTAAAAAAATAATAGATAATTGTAAGCCTATTTCACAAATGAAATTCTATTACTCCTAGGCTCTAGAGTAACAAGAATATTTCGAGAATTACTCTGGAAAATTTCTAAAGACTATAGGAAGTTCCTCCACGGTCCTATTGTTCAAAGAGCTTCCCGATTCGTAAGGGAGAATGCCCTCAAGGTTTCCTTGCTCCAATCCTTCATCGTATATAGCATTAACCTGATGACTTTCTTCTATAAGTAACCCTCTCGATATGAAGGTTTGGGATTGTGGAGAGAATGTCATCAGCTTCCATTCCACTTCTCTTCTATTAAGGCGCGCTCTTCTTCCCTCTTGGCGCTTTTTAGCTTCCTTCCTCCTTTGCTTATAGTCTGGCTTAAAGCCCAGACCAAAGCGATCTTTCTTCTCTTTCAGTTCTGAGGTTTGAATCCCTCATTGCAGGTATTTTCCTAACCCTCTTCCTGGTAAGGCTCCTCTTCCCACCATTATTTGTAGAGCCATCCTTGTGGCTCTTGCTATCTTTGGCACCAGTGGCTCACTCCCTTCTGAAATGAAGGTTCCATTCACAAATTCTAAAGAGCAAAAGGAACACTCAATAAATTCTTCGTTCGTCTCGACATAAGGGGCCTTGCTAGTAACTGTGGCTATAATGTCCTCCTCCGCATTGATGGTTACTAACCGTCCATCTGTCACTAACTTTAACTTTTGGTGCAACGATGAGGGCACCGCTCCCGCTGAATGTATCCATGGCCTTCCTAATAAATAATTGTAGGAAGGCTTGATATACATCACCAAGAAGTCTACTTCGTATATACTCGGCCCAATTTCCAAGGGGATGTCAATCCTTCCTATCACCTTCCTTTCTGTACCGTCGAAGGCTCTTACCATATTTTGACATGTTTACCATATTTTGACATGTCTTCATGTGAGAACCGTTAATGGGTAATCTATTCAATGTAGACAACGATAGAACATTCAAGGCCGTCCATTATCGATGAGCACGCTTGGGAGTGTGTACCCCTTGCATCGAGTGGTGATGTGCAAGGCCTTTGTTGACCCCCTGCCCCTTGGTGGAATTTCATCATCATTGAAGTAGATGACATTATCCGCACTTATGTTATTCACCAACCGGTCTAGCTTGTTAACAGATATGTCATGGGTGACATATGTTTCGTTGAGCACCCTTATCAATGCATTCCGATGCACCTCAGAACTCAAAAGTAGAGCCAATACTGATATGCGAGCCGGCTGCCTACGCAACTACTCGACCACACTATACTCACTATGCTTAAGGAACTTTAGAAATTCCTTAGCCTCCTCCTCCTTTACTGGCTCCTTAACAGGCACTTCAGCCTCTTTCTCCTTCTCCACACTAACATTTTTTGATTTTGTGGGCTCCTCTCTGACGCCCACCGTATCATACCACATCCCACTCCATGTATGGGAACCCTCCACTTGTACATCTTTAGACGTACTGGCTATATTTTCCTCCTTCAGCACTGTCACACTGCAGTCATAACTCCATGGTACCCTCTTGCTATCTTTATAAGGGAAAGGCGTAGGCTTATGGATAATGACCTTAGGTACCATTTGTGCCCCCACTTCATTATTCCCCAGTAGGGAAATAATAATCCTTGGCCGGCTAGTTCCTTTCTGTTCATTCTCTAGCATACATACTTATTTTTCACAAGAGCTTCCTTCAAAATTTTGTAGCTCTTTGTTGTCCATAAAGCTTTGTATCAAGGCTTTGAACTCGTCACATTCCTTGATCTCGTGCCCCTCTTCAGTATGGAACTCACAGTAGTCCCTTACTCCTTTATTTCTCTCCTTAGAGATTATCATCTCTCTTTTCACCATTTCATCCCAAATCACTTTCATCGGCATCCTTACCTCAGCAATATTTTCCTTTATTCTCCTCTCACTGGCTTCGCCAATGGCGTTCACTCCTTGATCACCATGATTTGGCAATAGGTTTTCAGTATTAGGGGTATTTCAAACTTCACTACCCCCATCTTAATAAGCCTCTCTACGACTTTCTTAAAACCGGTACAATTTTCGATCGAATGTCCGATACTCGAGCATGGTATTCGCATCTGGCGTTTGCGTCATACCATTTGGGATATGGGGGCTGCAATGGTTTCAAGTGAAAAGGAGCAATAGCATGTGCATTGTATAAGCTTTGGTAAAGCTCTCGATACGTCACAGGGATAGGCGTGAACTGCATCTTTTCAGAATTCTACCTTGTACCCGACTCCTGCCTCTGAGAACTCTGTTGCTCGACCGCAGCTATTTTAGATTGACCAACTGTGATTGCCTTCGTGCTGAAAGTGCTTGTGTTATTCACTTCACTATCCTTTCTCCTTGGGGCCGATCTTTTGGTCGTTTCCCCCTCGATTTTGCCACCTCTTATGGCATTCTCGATCATCTCTCCTGCCATGACTACATCCGCAAAGCTTTTAGTGGTGCTTCCAATCATGTGAGTGATGAATGGAGCCTTTAGAGTGTTGATGAACAACATAGTAGTCTCCTTCTCCAACAACGGTGGTTGAACTTGCATTGCCACCTCTCTCCATCTCTGTGCATATTGCCTAAAATTTTCATTAGGCTTTTTCTCCATGTTTTGCAGCGTGATCCGATCCGGAGTCATGTCAGTCACATGATTGTATTGCTGCATGAAGGCCTGTGCAAGATCCCTCCATGAACTTATTTTGGCCCGGCTCAATTGATTATACCACTTGGCTGCTGCTCCAATTAAACTGTCTTGGAAATAGTGGATCAACAATTGATCATTATTCACATACCCAGTCATCCTCCTACAGAACATCGTAATGTGGGCCTCTGGGCAAGTAGTCCCGTTGTACTTCTTAAATTTTGGTATCTTGAATTTTTGAGGAAGCACCAAGTCTGGGACCAAGCTTAGATCTTTGGCATCAACCCTATGATGCCCATCAGCATTCTCTAAAACCTTGAACTTTTCCTCCAACCATTTGCAGCGTTCTTCCAACTATCTTGCAGCTTCAATTCTTATATCCTCTTTTTCGGTCATATTTAAGTCAAGAATGACAGGATTTGCAGGATTGTCGCCCAAATTGAACCCTGAGCCAGTTCAAAAATTTATGGGGATCCCAATACCGGCTGACCCTTGTTGAGGCCTTATAGTGACAGGCGGCCTCCTAGGAAGTGCCTCGGTTTGTGTAGGCCCGTAGGGTGGAGTAAAGCCTGGAGGATGATCCTCTTCCTCCTCACCAGTGATTTCCATAGGGGCTTTTCCCTTATCAGTAGCCCTCAGCAACTGAGCCATCTCAGTCATCATATTCCTCTGAGCCTCTAGCATTTGCTCCCTCATGTCGTTTTGCATCTTGGCCAATTGCTCTTGCAATTGGTCCTGCATGTCCTTTTGTAGTTGTTCAAACCTTTGATCCATATTCCTAGATTTTGCACGAGTTCCGTACTGATGTGTGGTTTCCAGATTCTTTTTCTACTTCTGTGGTAATTTTAACTAATTAGGGTCTTTCTATAACTTTGAATGTAAATGATGCGATGAAATGCTATGAGATGCAAATGCATGAATGCAAAAAGGACATCAATTCTGATTCAATCTCATTTAGAAAACTTTATTTAGAAAAATAATATCTTTACATATAAGAGGATTACAAAATGCCCAAAGTTTTAACTCTATCTAATAAAAGGGCTAACTCTCGACCTACATCCGACGAAGACTCATGCATCATACTCAATACGTCAGCTCGTACTGTCAAGTCTCGAACCTGTTCAGCTACCTCTCGGATCTGAATTATGGCTTCTCCAATAAGGTAATCTCTATCTCTGACTTGTTCTTTAGACTGGCACAGTTCTCCCTTTAAATAATCCTCTCGTGCCTCAAGCTACTCGATAAAAAGCTTACTACCTTGGAATGTTGATTCCAACTCCTCAACTTTGCCTTTTAGCTTCTTTACCTCTATCGTGGAATCACGACTTCGTTGTAGATGAAGGGATCGCCCAAGCTCAGTCACCTTAGTTTTTAACCCTTGATTTTCTTTCTCTATGGTCAAATTCCGTAATTGCATCTCTTGGAACTCTCTCTCCCAATATTTGGCTTTGGACTTTTCCTCTCGGACCTCTTTCTGCAATTGATCTGAAGACCCTTCTATTCTCGCTCTCTTCAAGAATACTTGTGCCCTTTTGTAATGCTCCTTTAAATTATCTTGATTTTCCTCAATCTTTCTTTTCTCCTTCCTTTCTTTTTCAACCTCCATCTTTTGAACGTCGACATCTAGGCTCAAGTATATCTTTTCTTCCTCGAGCTTTGCTATCCTCTTCTCGAGTTCCAAGTTCTTTCTCTCGAACTCTTACTTCATAATTTCTAACTCCGAGGGCGTCACTTGCAAATATTCCTCCATCGGTCGAGCTCCTTCCACGCTTGGCCTAGAGATGTTATCATTAATCTTTTTACCTCTTCACTCGACGTACCCGGAGTTGTAGCAGGGCTAATAGCTACTCCCTTTAATCGACAAGTCTTGTTCCAAGCACTAGAGATCTCACTGACCTTCCTCTTGTAGTCATCTCCTCTATACACAAACTCACTTTGAACCAACCCGTGAGTTGTCGGTATGAACTGTCTCAATCCATGTTGCCTCAACATAAGCAAAGGGGCATAACCAATGGCACCCCAAATTCCCAACAAAGGGACCCAATCAAAACTGCCGTATCGGTAAAGAATCTCACTAGGAATCATCCATGGAGCCCTCCACTCCATATCCTTTGACTGCAGGTTCTGAAGTAGCGCCATCCAATTTTTTCAGGAACATCAACTCTCCTAGTTGAAGCTGCTATGTCCTTCAACGGGGAGTAATCCTCGAAGAAGACCCGATAAACCACCCTATCTATCAATCGGAAGTGACTGTAGAACCAAGCTAAAAGTAACTGAGCACAACCAACAAACCTGCCTGCACTGGCCTTCCTACATGTATTCAAGGACCTGAATGTCTCCACCAAAATGGCAGGAACAGAAGTGACCCATTTGCTAAGTCGATGGAAGAGATCCGTGGTTGCCTCGTCCACATATCCCAAGGCCCTAAGGAAAACCATCAATCCGTATAAGCTTAAGGTAAAAATGTTTACCCTCTTCGCCTCGTCTGGATGTGTCTGGATCAGATCTTTCAAAACTTCCCACGGAATGCACTTACTCTCACCCTTTTTCCTTAATTCTAGCCATAATCCACTGCTCGCTCATCCCCGTAATGGTCATCAACTTCTTACCAAAGGTTGGGACACAAGCAACTCGAGAATAAATCCTATCACATGAAATCTAGGACACCAAGTAAGGCTGTGTACTCCTCCACAAAGAGGCACTAAATCTACCTCCCAAAGGTAAAACAAGCTGTATCTTTGGTTCCAAAAGCGAGCGAGAGCTCAAAACAAGTGCTCATAAACTCGAATATCGACAAATAGGGCAAATCTCCGTAATTACCAGTAGAATGATTGCTTGGTCTCATTTCCCCATCGATCCCAAATCGCCTTAAGCTCCCGCAGATTATTCGTGTGACAACGATACGAGTGTAGTCCGGACAAACTTCGACATATATCCAACAGTTATGCTATCCCCTTTTCCTAGCTGAGTTTGCTCCGACCATCTATGGACGTTAGCGTTGCCCTCCACTCTATCAAGAAGTCCGTTTTCCATAATAAAATTTCCTAACTTAAAAATCGACCGTGAATCGATACCTTTTAGATGTAATGCAACAAAACCAAAAAACAAATTGTCAGTATCATATGATAAATAACTTATAAGGGTAATAATCTAGAGTACCACTATCCAAATTGAGCTCTTACGATTTTTCTATATGAGGTTTTAGTTCTAAAGTTTAAGGTACCCGAACCAGTAGATTCCTCGATCCTCACCCATTATAGGCTCATTTGAATCGAGTTCAGTTCAAGGGAATACATTTCCCTATGGCTACATGGAGATGAAAATCTGACGAAACCATAGGTACGGATGTATCCCGAAAGTGATTCACTATCCTGCACGGAGGCGAAAAACTCACGAAGGCGTAGTTTCTCACTCCCACTTAAGGGTGTGACCACAACGATCATGCAATGCGTATCAGAATATTGCATCATATGTAATAATACAAACACATGTAATGCAAAGGGGATTGAATTTTAAAATTTTTCAAATTTCTGACATTAAGACAAAAGGTAATCAATTATACGGTTTAACTCTCTGATTTGTCCCCAGTGGAGTCGCCAAGCTGTCGAAACCATTTTTAAATCAAGTTTTAGAAAATGGGAATCGACTTTAAGAAAAACGAAAACGAGAGTCGCCACCAATCTTTTTAAGTGTGATTGGATCACCGATAAAATGTTTTGTTTAAAATCATTAGTTTTGGTCTACGAGATCAAGAAAACGGGTTCGGGAGTCGGTTACGAACGAGGAAGGGTTAGCACCCTCGTAACGCCCAAAAATTGGTACCTAATTGATTATCGAGTGTCTTTAATGTCGGAAATTTAAAAGTTTTAAGATACAATCCTCTTTTTAATTAGAGTGTTTTAATTTGAAAAATTAAGGCTCACCTATTTCAAACGAATCAAAATACCACATCCAGTAAGTTAGGACGCAATATTTTTGAGACTTTTGATGCTAAACTTGCCTTTTTGAAAATTTCTATCTCGAAACAATAAAACGCCATATCCAGTAAGTTAGGACATAATGTTTTGAAATCCCAAGATAGTTGCTCGTATTTTGAAAACCTTAAAACTTAGAAGGGTGCTTGACTATTCGAACTCAACGAAAAAAGTTGCAACCCAGTAAGTTAGGGCACTACTTTTCTCGAAGCTTCCAAACACCCAACATTACCTTTTTATTTTTGAAAACTTTAGAATCTCGTTTTTTAATTAATGCATGAGGAATCATATTAACATTATAGAATATAACATACAAGATAGCATATTATCATAATAGGTAAGTAAAAGCATGAATTTAAACAAATTTTAAACAACAAACATGGCAAATTTAAAACATGTAAAACATACATACAAAAAATATACGACATACATTAAAAATGAATAAGTAAGCATATAAACATATAAGGTATAATTCAACATACATTTTAATAAATCAATAGACAAAAAATGATGCATGGCATACAATTTAACATAAACATGCCTAAAATAATACCAACATACATGTCAATTCTAAAATATGACCTTTAATAATAATTATAAAACAGCATTTAATATATAAATGATATGTTCAACATATATAAAAGAATTAGTGTATATTTAAAATATAATATAAAGTGAGTAACTATTGATAAAATATACCTAAAATATAAATTAAAGAGCAATATTTAATAATAAATTTCAAAATAAGTCATGTATAATAATATAATATAAATAGTATATGTAATAAAAGATAATTTTTTATAGCATGTAATATAAAAGTATACAAGTTAAAAATATTTAATAATAATTTGCCAATTTTAAAAATTATATAATAAGTAATTTAAAATAAATAATATAATAATATATATAAATATGAAATAATATAGGAAAATAATAATATAATAAATAAGGTTTATATGTATATAAAAATAATATTTATATTAAAATAAAAGTAATATATATAAAAAAATTAAAATAAATAAATTTTAAAAAAATTTTAAAAAGAAATAAAAGGACTAAAATTAAATTTAAATAAAAATCAGAGGTTAATTTAAAAAAAAAGGAATTTGGGCCTAATCAAGATGCCCATTAAAATCCTAGGGACTCATTAGGAAATTTTTCTTTATCCCCAAAACGGCACGGTTTCAATACAGGCCTTAAAGTGGCCACTATTGGGATTAAATTAAAACTGAAATAAAATATTAGTGCCAAATTATAATAAAAATAAAATGAATTTACGAATTTTAAAAATGCAGAGGGACCAATTAAAAAATTAACCCAAAACTTAAAAACTCGTGGATCTTTTTCGAGTTTTCGGGTCAACACGCGGACCTTAGAGGGTTGAAACGTCGTCGTTTTAGGCTTATCAGACTAAGCCAAAATGACGTCACATTGATTAGGCTATATAAGCCTAATTTCACACCCCAGATTTATTTTGCAACCTGCATTTCAAAAAAAAAAACACAAAAAAATTCTCTGAGAAAACCTTTGGCCCTCGGAGCTCTGGCCTCAGGGCCGTCCTGGCTCTTCCCAATGCTCCACCGTGTTTTTCTCGTACGCGCCTCCACGCGCCACCGTCTGGGCCACCGTACACGGTGGTTAGGGTTTAAAAAACCCTCCTTTCCTTCGCCAATCATCAAGTAATCTCTTCCTCCCTTTGTTTTCCTTATTTATTTTTTTAAAAATCTATATATACATGCAAGAAGACGAACAGGTGAGTAAAAATAAAGCAAAAAAAACAATTCGGTTACCTTAAAAATAGGAAACTGCCTTTTATTTCTCTATTTCAAATAAATACAACTTTTTGTGTTTTTCTTTCTGAGTGTGTAAATCTATGTATCTCTCTTTTTTTGTTTCTCTCTGTTTCTGTATGTAAGCCTTTATCAGTGTACTTTGTGTATCTTTCTCTCTTTTTCAGCGTGAGTAAGCGTAAGTCTGTTTACAAGTTGAAGAGAGGCTTTATAGCCTCAGACTTTTACAATTTTAGGAAAGAAATCGAAGATTTCTTTCCATTTTTGTTTCTATTTTCTACTGTTTGTTTGTTGCCTTTCTCTGCTGGTTTCCTTTTTTGCTTGCAGGTACCAAAAAATCTGGCGAAGATTGCTATTGATGCGAACCTGCCTGTATGCCTGTTCGTGCACTGGTTATGGCCTAACCACAGTACGGTCTCTACTGTGAATGCGAAGATCTCGGCATCGGCAGCGGAACGATCGGTGGCTGGGATGGTGCGCTGAAAGGTCACTGGAGAGGCGTTGATGGGGGCACGATCGGTGGCTGAGGAGTCGTTGAGACGGTGAGGCACTAATGGGGCGTTGAAAGGCCCTGAGATAGTGCATTGAATGGTGGCCTCGATTTCGGGAGTTGCA
Source organism: Gossypium longicalyx (assembly GCA_025698465.1). Lineage (NCBI taxonomy): Eukaryota > Viridiplantae > Streptophyta > Magnoliopsida > Malvales > Malvaceae > Gossypium > Gossypium longicalyx. Next base: position 82,598,686 of record CM047005.1, on the reverse strand, counting down.
ACGTCACTGGTACAGCATTGAAGGGGCCTTGATTCGGGAGCTGGATAGACGCTCCCCGAACTTTCCAGAATCTGTTGCGACGCGAGGAGAAAGAGCTAGGGTTGGAAACCCTAGCTGGAAATTTTAAGTTTTGGGCCTCTCGGGCCTTCATGAGTTTTGGGTCCTGCAAGGGTTATTGGGTTTGGGTCTGCTGTAGGTTTAGGTTAAGTTTGGGTTTGAAAGTTATTTGGGCCTGTGTTTGGGCTCTTGTAAACTGGACTTTTAAAATAAATAACATTTATTTATTTATTTCATATTTCTATTTTGGTTTTAAGGCCCGGTCAAATTTGGGCTGCTACAACTATTTTTGTTTTGCACTGACGAGAATAGTCCACTAAGCACTGAGCAATGTCTAACTAAAAACTCAATTTCTACAAAGAATTTCTGCAGTAATCCTGTATAGAATCTAATAATATTAAAAGAATGGAGCAATTACAGAAAGAATATTAGAACTTGTTGGTGTGTTTTCCAAATGAAATCTCATTCCTATTTACAGCAATTTTCATGTCTTTTCATAGAGACATCTTTCAACATGTGTCGTTTCTAAATAAAAATGTCTTTAAAAAGACACATAATTATTCATTCAATATTATAACTATTCAAACAATATTGTTTGAATAATTATAATTTTATAAAAAGTCAAGTGATATGACTCTTAACCAATAATCAAAAGATTTAACTTTTGATTAATTACACCATTTCATTTATAGTTATTGGAACACTATAAATATTTGAAAATGTTCCAACACAGACCAGTTCAAAATCAGTTAATTTATCAATTAAACCGATTTTTTAGCTCAGTTCAACAAGTACGTACTAGTTCGCAGGTTAACCAATTTTTTAACTCCTGCTGGATTGATACCCCAACCGATTCTCTATCCAATCGATTCGATTTATATAACAACAAATTTTGGAACCTTTTAAATATTTTTAAAATTGCTTTTATTTTTTAAATTTTAAAATTTTTTTATTGGTTTTCATAATTATTTTTATTTTTGAAAATATTATATATTTTTTGAATTTTAATGTTTTTATTTAAAATATGAAAAAAAATTCAAAATTGCTTTATGTTTTTTTAAAGGGTAAAGATCAAATTGACAAAAAATTATAATTGTTAAGGGTTAAAAATGTTATTCAAACCATTGCCTTTGTTGTTTTGAGCAACTAGAGTTTGGGTATGATCATTACCATAGTAGGATCAAATCCATCAATTAAATTTGATGTACTTGTTAATGCTTTGCAATTTGGTTAAGAATATGCTGAAAAATATTTAGTCAATGTTCTGGTGGGCTAAGGAAAATCGTGGGCAACTAAAAATGAATAAAAATGAAAACATAGAGGATGGTTCTACCAAGAAAGTATACCTTAAAGAGCAATGTGTTGATTTGATTGTTGTGATGGCAATTGATTTGGTCCTTGATCCACCATTGTCTTCGAAAGAGAGATTGGTGGGGAATGGCCCTATTGGCTCAAGGAGGGAGATCAAAATAACAGGGGTGGAAGTAGAGGAGGACTTTGATTTTGTGGAAGGGGACATCACAAGATCGATCGTAAATGGCATTCTTCGATTGATTTCTTAGAGAGGGTTCTACATTTCTTGCTCAAAGAAATGGGTACTACAATATTGACTAAGCTCTTAGGTTAGAACATTGGGCATGCGTTTCTCCAAAATAGAGTTTCTAATATTTGGAGACCTTCTATGTCGTTCCAACTTATGGACATTGAGAATGGTAATTTCTTGGCTAAGTTTCATAATAATGATGATTTAAAAGGTACTCTCTCAAGGCCATTGGATCATTTATGGACAATACTTGACGGTGCAATCGTGGTCTATAGATTTTAACCCTGCACAACCCTTTATAAACATTGTAATGTCTTGTATCCGTCTTCTAGGGCTTCTGAGGCATTTGTATAAAAAAAGATTTTGTGGGAGATTAAAGAGATAGCGGGGAAAGTCGCGAAACTAGATTTCAATATCGATAATAGAGCATGAAGCCATTTCACTCGTATGGAATGTTAATCTAGAAAAAATTTTGGTTTCCCATATCTTGATTAATGGAATACTCCAATGAGTTGAGTACAAGTATATTCCAACAATCTGTTTTGCGCGTGGACTATATGAACATGTAAAGGAAATATGTTCAAATATGAAACCTTGTATAATGGAAAATGGTAGTGTACCTCCAGCTAGTGGAGAATCTCTGATGATTGATGCAGTGATGGTGGACAACGATAGAGTGGAGGAAACATGCGCATACAGACTATGGGTGCTAGTCGAGAGGAAATCGAGGTATAATTCTAGAGATTCACAAAGAAACGTAATTGCAACTTAGGGGGATATGATTATTGATTCTTAATTTAATGTGTTGGTCGCCTTTAATTTAAAGGAGAAAGGAAAGGGAGAGAGGAGTGAAGATTCTCCAAAGGCAAGCATTAAATGGAAGGGGGTCACGGATGGGGATAGGGTTAGTGGTGGTAAGCAATTTTTTGGTCCCATTTAAAGGAGGTCTGGGTAGACCACTTTAGTGGGTCAAGGGAATAGGAATAGGGTAATGGGGTCCAAACATGGAGCGCAGGCTGAGTGGGGGGCTTAACTATGAGGGATATCGGGGTAAGCTCAAAGGCCCAAGGTAAGAAACCAGCCCAAGCAAATGAGTTGGGGTTGGTAAACTTGGTTAAGTTGGTCGGGTAGTCGAAGGCTTCTAGGCCGGATTGTGCTATAGAGGGCCAAGGTACATCGATCCAATCTAAAGAGGCCTAGTTGGAGACTACCTAAGATGCATCCACTTCTTTGGTTTCTGTAGTTTCCGAAAAAGACCCAGGTAAGTTTAGAGTGCAACTAGAGATCGGCCTTTTGAAGGTAATAGCTCCGTGAAAATTACTTACTTTGATCTGACTTTTGAGGCTCTATTAGAGGTTGCAGTGACATTGAAAGAAGGTGTACTTGACCCAGCAAAGCACTCGGTAATTATTTTTAAGGAAAATGATCACCCAAATCCAATTGAGTCAGTGGACGATGACCAAGCAGAGGTGTTGGGCAGCACTGGTTCGACTTGTAGAGGACAGATCCTTGGAGGAAAAGTCAATGCTGGCAGAAATAGAAGAAAGCTTAATAGGACAATACAGGATCAAGAGAGCTATTTTAAGATGTTAGGTAGCTTTCTAGTGCCGCTATCAAAGTTGGTCAAAAACATGGTTGAACTTATCTTTTCTCAGATTGGAAAGAAAGGTGATACAAGAGGATTGAAGGTGGTTGAAAAGCAACTGGAAGTCGAAGATGTCATTCGACATTAAAGGTAGGTTTTTTTTCGCCTTTTATTCTATATGGATTTGCTTTTGTCTATTTTTTCATGGAACTGTCAGGGGTGTAAGAGTGAAAAATTTCCTCATACCTTTTTGGAATGCCAACAACGGATTGTTGAGTTGTGGACCTAATAGTTTTTTGTTTGAGCAAGTATGTTTTCTATACAATTTTATTTGAGTTTTTGTTAAGATCTAGTTAATTAGTGCAATAAATAATTGTGGTAGAGTTTGCCTAGAAATTACTATGTTGGTCACATTAAGGTGGTGAGTCAACTTTGCATGTCAGCCATGTGTAAGTTATTGTGAGAGCTGTAAGCTTTATAAGTAAGGCTATTATTGTGAGGGTTCTTCTTTTCCCTTCCATTACATTATTTTTACTCTAGTAACCGGTATAAGAAAGAGTTCTTCGTTAGATAAAGACCAACAAGTTTTCGATTTATAAGAAAAAGTCTACTATGGGCTAAAGATATGAAATGTGAACAAAAGTGAATAGTATTGAGGTAAGTTTAGTAACTTTTAAAGGTAAGTTAAACTTTGTTAAAGCAATGTATAGTTGTATGAATTTAGTATGTGTGTAAGCATGTATTAATTGAATAATTTTAAACATTATGTTACGATTCATTGACCTATTTATTCTTGTAGTGCTTACTAAGCCTTCACTAGCTTAACGCGTTTACTTTAAGGTGTAGGTATAGTTAGACTTGAAGAGCTAGAGTCAGGCTAAGAGATCTCTTATCTCATCACATCCTTAAGAGCTACAAGAGTAGGTACTATATTTTGAGTTAAAATGGCATGCACATAGCCAGACCAAATGTGTTCCGAAGTGTTAGGGACTAAAATCCAAACTCTTTAAACTCTATCTATTTTGGTTCTTTATGAAATGAATTATTGAGGTTATAAGTATGTCTGCAAATGTGGTTTCTTAATGTGATAATTGTGACTGATTTGGAGTTGTTTTAAGTAGTTTAAATGCATCTTGAATTGGTCTTAAATGTTATGTTGAATCCAATATATTGCTGGGGGTTTTAGTGAACTTTTATGAAACGCCCCAAACCCAGCCTAGACGTTATGGCCGAATCTGGTGACGTCACATGGAATGGAATTATGAAATCGAATTACCAAGTCAAAACCGTTCTTGTTTATTATCTTCTATTTATCTCTCGTCAAATTCAAAATCATTTTTTTATTAATTTAGTTTGTTCAGAACCTATTTTGTAGCGGAAGCTTTCAAAATCGTGATGCTTACAGTAAATCATTTGCTTTTAGAAAAAACGTCACACTTAATAAAATTGAATTTCGAGTTTACGTATATAGATAAAACATACATACATACAGTCAACAATAGTTATTAGTCTAGGGATTACCTATATAGATAAAACAAAATGGGGTGAGTTTACGTAAACTTAGTGTGTAATCCCCACAAAAACATACATATAGTCAACAACAGTTATCAATCAAATACAACTTAGGCCTAAGCTCATTTCAGTCTCAGTAGCAGTTCGGGCCTTAGCCCATTTCTATTTCAGTATCAACTATGCATCAATTAGTAAACAGAGTCCAACCCAACCAGCCTCTACATACCATCTTCGTCTGTCCCTACACTCCATGTGGGGTTTAAAACATCCACCTATCCCTACACTCCAAGTAGTACAGAATGTGGCACATTATCAGTAATTTACAGCTAAGCTGCCAAATAATATACTTAAGAGCCTTTCAGTACACTTCCTCCAAATATCAACATCCCAACCCAATGCAATGCAACATACAATAAATGACATACTATTACACGAATTCCAGTTGTACATACAGTTCAGTATTCATGCATATAATCATCATACACCCAATTCACGCATTTAGGGTCTAAGTAGTGCTTACCGACCCTACAGTAGGTTCACAATCAACTTGGGCGACCCGTGCAACCTTAGAACACATTTCAGTTAAATGGGTTCACACGCCTATGCGGCCTGCCCGTGTAGACCCACATGCCCGTGTGGCCCATACAGCCCAATTTGGCCTTTCCCAGAATTCCACACGCTTGTGTGGACTACCCGTGTGGGCTAACATATCGGTGTGGCCCACAAGGCCCAAATCAGTCTAACCTGTGTGTCGTACACAGCCTACCTGGCCATAACACGACCGTGTTTTGTGCGCACGACCTAACCTCGTCGATCACACGCCTATGTTATGGCACACGGCCTACCACACGGGCAACCACACGCCCGTGTGGAGTCGACAGTGAGGTTTTTGGCTTTTGTCAAAACCTAGTTTTCTGTATTTTTAGGTACACACTTGGTACGCTTTGATGCTAAAACGATCCCTGAGCACTCTAAAACCTAAAAGTCGTCATTCCAACACCGAGTTTCAGTAACATTAACAAAACCTAAATGGGATTGCAATGAGACGTTCATCCTTCAACTATCGAAACCCATACCTTTGATCAAAATGAGAATCCCACGCACTTAACTCGCCTAAAGGGAGCGATACTCAGTCCCTTGATTACTTCCTAGACATCAAAAGGAACCCCTCTTAGACAAAATTCAGAAAGAGTTTAGAAAAGCAAGCACTGGAACTTACCAACCTACTATTAACGCACGAACGATATGGGGACGACGGAATACTAATTCGGTTATCAAAAAGAAATAAAAAGAAGGAAAAAAAAGAATCGAGAAGGATGAAAATAGCTAAAGGAAATGCTAGAGAAGGGTAGGGGAGACGTTAGAAAAAAATAGTGGAATAGAGAGGAAGAGAAAGCTGAAAATTTCCCTAAAGGAATCCCAACTAAGCCAATAACTTCCACATCCCTCGATTTTCTCCCACTTACCCCTCCATCATAACCACTTCAGAATTCCAATTTCAATCAAACTCATCCACACGCCACACGCCCCATGCAAAAATAATTTCCTTGCTTGCGCAGGGATTTGAACACAAGACCTCCATCCCCTCAGCACTCCACTTATCCACCAGACTAGCATGCCCATTCTGATGTAAACTTACAAATAATTACTTAAAGGCCTACTAGCAAAAAATAGGGGTTAAGTCAAAAAAATACTAAAATTTGCCAAAGTCAGGTTTTGAACTTGGGACCTCTCACATACACTTAGAACACTTAACCACTAAAGCAAATACACAGTTGTCACATTTTCACAATAACAAAAATAAGAATTTTGGGGCATTATAACTCTACCCCCTAAAAGAAAATTTCGTCCTTAAAATTTACCAGATTAGATCAAATGAGGATATTACTGACTCATCGCATCCTCAGGCTCCCACGTGGCCTCCTCAGTGCTATGATTCCTCCCAGTACCTTCACTAATGGGATAGACTTCCTCTGAAGAACCTTTACATCATGATCCAGAATCTGAACTGGCTTCTCCTCGAGGGTCAGATCTGGCCTAACCTCAATCTCCTCAACAGGGACAGTATAAGTAAGATCAGAGCGGTAACGCCTTAACATCGAGACGTGAAAGACGTCATGAATACGGTCTAGCTCTAGAGGTAGCTTCAATTGATAAGCGACCGGTCCCACTCGTTTTAAAATCTGGAATGGCCTAATAAACCCAGGGCTCAGCTTGCCTTTACGACCGAACCTCAGAATCTTTTTCCATGGCGAGACCTTGAGAAATACGAAGTCCCCCACAAAATACTCAATTTCACATCTCTTTAGATCAACATAAGACTTCTGTCTATCAGAAGTCACCTTCAGACGATCCCTGATTAGTCAAACCTTATCCTCAGTCTCAGAAACCAACTCAGGACCCAGAACAAGTCGTTCACCCAACTCAGTCCAACATAAGGGAGTGCAACACTTATGACCATACAGAGCCTCGTAAGGTGCCATCTGAATGCTAGACTAGAAACTGTTATTATAGGCGAACTCTACTAACGGTAGATAATCCTCCCAACTGCTTTAGAAATTGATAGCACAACTCCTTAACATATCCTCCAGTGTCTGAATCACCCTTTTCGGTTGACCATCGGTCTGAGGATGGAATGTAGTACTGAAGTCCAACCTTGAACCCAGAGCTTCATATAGTTTTTTCAAAAATCGAGACGTGAAGCGAGGATCCTTACCAGAGATGATCAAAATCAGCACCTCATGTAGTCTCACTATCTCAGAAATATAAAGCTTCGCTAGCTTCTGCAAAGAATAATCTATCCTAACTGGGATGAAGTGTGTAGACTTGGTCAATCGATCCATGATGACCCACACTGAATCCTTCTTGTGGGTGTTAAAGGTAACCCACTAACGAAATCTATTGTTACTCGTTCCCATTTCTATAACGAAATCTTAACCGACTGCAGCAATCCCAAAGGCAACTGATGCTCAACCTTAACCTGCTGGCATGTCAGACATCTAGCCACAAAATCAATAACCTCTTACTTTAATCCTAGTCACAATTATAACTCTCGAAGATCTCGGTACATCTTATTCCCACCAGGGTGCATAGCGTAAGGGCTACTATGCACCTCTCTCAGTATAGACTGTCTCAAATCAGAATCATTCGGCACACATATCCAGCCTCGAAAATACAACACACCCTCAAAGTTCAACCCAAAGTCTGTAGCGTTACCACTCTCAATTTGTCAGAACCGAAGACTCAAAGACTCATCCTCTAGCTGTTTACACTTAATGTGCTCGATCCAAGTTGGTTTGACTTGCAACTTAGCCAACAAACTCCCATCGTCAAACAAGCTAAGTCGAGTGAACATTGCTCCCAGATTAGTTATCGCCCTACGGCTCAACGCATCGACCACCACATTGGCCTTGCTAGGTTGGTACTCAATAGTACAGTCATAATCCTTAAGCAACTTAACCCATCTACGCTGCCTAAGATTCAACTCCTTCTGAGTAAGGAGGTACTTGAGGCTCTTGTGATTAGTATAGATGACACACTTCTCACCATACAAGTAATACCTCTAGATTTTCAATGCAAAGACTACGGCGGCCAACTCCAAATTGTGCGTTGGATAGTTCGCCTCATGTGTCTTAAGATGATGAGACGCATATGATACCATCTTACCATCCTACATTAACACACATCCCAAATCGAAATGTGATGCATCACTATAAACCGTGAACTCCTTTTCAGGTTCAGGCTGTACAAGAATAGGAGCCTCGATTAGTACAGTCTTGAGCTTCTCGAAGCTCTTTTGTTGCACATTAGTCTAGACAAACGGTACACCCTTACATAGCAGCTTAGTTAAGGGTGCTGCAATCAGTGAGAAACCTTCCATAAATCGTCGGTAATAACATGCCAGCCCCAGAAAGCTACGGATCTCAAGCACATTCTTAAGTTGCTTCCAATCCAATATAGCCTCAATCTTTCGAGGATTCACATGAATCCCCTCAGCAAAAACCATGTGTCCCATAAAACTTACTTCACTTAACCAGAACTCGCACTTGCTAAACTTAGCATAGAGTTGTTTTTCCCTCAAAGTCTGAAGAACCACTCTGAGGTGCTCGTCATGCTCATCCTCAGTCCTCAAATAAACCAATATGTTGTGGATGAACACCACCACAAACTGGTCCACATAGGGTTGAAACACTTGGTTCATCAGATCCATGAAAGTTGTATGTGCATTAGTCAGTCCAAATGGCATCACTAGGAACTTATAGTGACCATAACGAGTCATAAACTCCGTCCTATGTACTTTAGCCTCCTTAACCCTCAACTGATGGTATCTAGACTGGAGATCAATCTTAGAGAATACCAAAGCTCCTCGAAACTGATCAAACAGGTTATCGATCCTTGGTAACGGATACTTCTTCTTGATGGTCAGCTTATTCAGTTACCGGTAGTCAATACACATCCTCATGGACCCATTTTTCTTAACAAATAGTACCAGTGCTCCCCACAGAGACACATTAGGGTGGATGAACCCACGATCCAACAACTCCTGAATCTGAGCCTTAAGCTCCGTAAGCTCTTTCGGTGCCATTCGATAATGAGCGATAGACACCGGAGCTGTATCAAGGAAAAGCTCAATCCCAAAATCCACTACCCAATTCGGAGGTAAACCTGGTAGCTCCTTAGGGAAGACGTCCAGAAAATCCCTTACAGTGCAGATATCCTTTACAGTAGAGTCTCTAGAAGCGAAAACACTTACGTAGGCCAAGTATGCCTCACATCCCTTACGAACTAGTTTCTCAGCTACCAGTGCAGATATCACATTAGCCAAATAATTTTGGCGTTGTCCAATCATGACTACCTTATTATCCTCCTCAGTTATCAAAATGACCCTCTTAGTCGCACAATCCAGACTGACACAGTGCTTGACCAACCAGTCCATACCCAGAATTATATCGAACTCCCAAAACGGAAGCTCCATTAGATCCGCTAGAAAAATAGTTCCTTGCATCCCTAAGGGTACATCCCTATAGAGTTTACTAGCCATAATAGATTGCCCCAACGGACTCAATACAATGACTTCACTCGTAGTGCTCTCAACTGATAACACCAGATTTTCAGAAACAGAGCAGGCTATATAAGAATAGGTAGATCTTATGTCTATCAGAGCAAGATATGGTACATCAAAAATAAGGAATCTACCAGTGATGACATCAAAAACATCTTTGTCCTCATGACGATGAGCAACATAAACAAGAGCAGGCTGCCTCGCCTCAGTCTATCTAGCACCTTTGCCAGATGCTCTCTGTCCATGGCCTATACTGTTACCACCCCTAGCCTAACCACGGCCCCTCGATGGCTGCTGAACTACCCTCTGTGGTTGTGCAGCACCAGAACCCGTAGCTTGCATCTGATCAGCTCTCAGCAGATACTCTCGAATACGGTGCTGTAATGACCCACACCTCAAACACACCCCAGTCCTCCTCCAACACTCACCCTAATGGCGTCTACCACAATCTTCACATAACTGCAACCCAGTAGGAGCAACAGAGGGCCCATCTCTAATCGGTCCATTAGTCTTGGCCTTTTTCTTAGGCCTCTGTACCGAACTCGAGGGCTCCGAATCCCTCTTTTTCTTACCTCTTTCTTTGTCACGGTTTTGGCGCTCAGCGCACTTAACCTCCTAGGCGATCTTCACCTTTTCAACCAGTGAAGAAAAATCACGCTCCCTCTGCAGAGCTATCAGGACTCTCAAATTATCCCTGAAGCCATCCCCAAAGTGGACACATCGCTTATACTCAATTGCCACCATACCTCGAGCATAGAGCTTAGTCGCAGGAATTTGGCCTCATATTCTTTCACAGATCGATCTCCCTGAGTAAGGTTTAGGGGGTCCTTCCTATGGGCATCCACATAGCTCACCCCCAGATATTTCCCCTGGAAGGCAGTTTTAAAGAATTCCTAGGTCAGATGTTCGGGCTGAGTGCCTTTCTTAACAGTCAGCCACCACTGATAAGCTTCATCTTGCAGCAGTGAGACTACACCCTTTAATTTCTGTTCGGGGGTGCAATTTAGATCATCCATGATCCTCTCTGTGGCCTCAGTCCAGTATTCAACCACATTAGGGGTGACTCCAGTGACACCCCTAAAAAGCTCAGCTCCAATGAACCCGAGTCGTTCTGTAACCGACCTATGGCCTCCAGATCCAGTATTAGGCCCAGCTACCCTCTCCAATATCTTTAACATAGCCTGGGCAATGTATTGTCCCCATCCATGCGATCTTGAGACCCAGTCTCAGTAACAGGTAACACTAGCGTCTCACTTGTGTCCAGATTGGGCATACTGCCCAGTGAAGAGGACTCAGCTCGAGCCCCTCTACAGCCTCTATCTCGGCCTCTGGTACCTCGTCTGCAGATACCTCGTGTGTTTTTGAGATTGATTCTTTTAAAACTAATTTTTGAAACCCAAAATCCACAGCCAAGTTTTGTAACTTGACTCTAATACCACTAAATGTAATGCCCCAAACCCAGCCTAGACGTTATGGCTGAATCTGGCGACGTCACATGGAATGAAATTTTGAAATTGAATTACCAAGTCAAAATCGTTCTCGTTTATTATCTTTTATTTATCTCTCATCAAATTCAAAATCGTTTTCTCATTAATTTAGTTCGTTCAAAGCCTATTTTGTAGCGGAAGCTTTCAAAACCGTGATATTTACAGAAAATTATTTACTTTTAGAAAAAAACGTTTCTCTTAATAAAATCGAGTTTCGATGCAGTTTAACAGTTCGTGAAAATAGTTAAAATCCCAAAACAATGGTAAACAATCCAAAAAGTCCCAAATTACATCAAGAATACCCAGAAAAACAAATAGGAATTAAAACCATTAAAGAGATAAGAACCATTCAATAAACTTGTGGTCACCGTTGAGTCTCCTGCTGTACCGAACCGTCTAAGTCTGGGGATTACCTATATAGATAAAACAGAAAGCGGTAAGTTTACGTAAACTCAGTGTGTAATCCCTACAGAAAACATACATACAGTCAACATCAGGTATCAGTCAAATGCAATCTGGGCCTAAGCCCATTTCAACCTCTGTAGCAATTCGGGCCTTAGCCCATTTTTGTTTCAGTATCAGATATGCATCAATTAGTAAATATAGTCCTACCCAACCATCTTCTACACACCATCTCCATCTATCTCTACACTCCATGTGGGGTTTAAAACACTCACCCATCCCTACACTCCAACTAGTACCGAATGCATCAATAATCACTAATTTTTAGCTGAGCTGCCAGATAATAGGCTTAAGAGCCTCTTAATACACTTCCTCCAAATATAAACATCCCAATACAATGCAACATACAATATATGACACGCTAATACACGAATTCCAATTGTACATACAGTTCAATATTCATGCATATAATCATCATACACCCAATTCACGCATTTAGGGTCTAAGTACTTACCGACCCTACTGTAGGTTCATAGTCGACTTAGGTGACCCGTGTAACATTAGAACACATTTCAGTTAAATAGGCTCACACGCTCATGCGGCCTGCCTGTGTGGACCCACACGCTCGTGTGGCCCACATAGCCTAATTTGGCCTTTCTTAAAATTCCACACACCCGTGTGGACTACCCATGTGGGCCTACATGCAGGTGTGGCCCACACAGCTCAAATCAATCTAGCTTGTGTATCGCACACGGCCTACCTGGCCATCACACGGTTGTGTCTTGTATGCACGGCTTGGCCTTGTCAATCACACGCTCGTGTTATGGCACACGGCCTACCACACTGGCAACCACTCGCCCGTGTGGTGTCGACAGTGGTGTTTTTGGCTTTTGTCGAAACCCTGTTTTCTGTGTTTTTGGGTATACACCTGGTACGCTTTGATGCTAAAACGATCCCTGAGCACTCTAGAACCTAAAAATTGTCATTCTAACACCCAATTTTAGTAACATTAACAAAACCTAAATGGGATTGCTATGAGACATTCATCCTCTAACTATCAAAACCCATACCTTCAATCAAAACAAGAATCCTACACGCTTAACTCGCCGAAAGGGAGTAATGCTTAGTCCCTTGATTACTTCCTAGATATCAAAAGGAACCCCACTTAGACAGAATTCAAAAAGCGTTTAGAAAAGCAAGCACTGAAACTTACCAACCTACCATTAACGCATGAACGATATGGAGACGACGAAATACCGACTCGGTTATCAAAAAGAAAGAAAAAGAAGGAAAAAAAAACAAAAGAATCAGGAAGGATGAAAATAGCTAAAGGAAATTGGCAGAGAAGGGTAGGGGAGACGTCAGAAAAAAAAACGGTGTAACAGAGAGGAAGAAAATGCTGAAAATTTCCCCAAAAGATTCCCAACTAAGCTGATAACTTCTACATCCCTCGATTTTCTCCCACTTACCCCTCCATCACAACCACTTCAAAATTCCAATTTCAATCGAACTCATCCACATGCCACACACCCCATGCAAAAAGAATTCCCTTACACGCGCAAGGATTCGAACACAAGACCTCCATCCCCCCAGCACTCCACTTACCCACCAAACCAACATGCCTATTTTGATGTAAACTTACAAACAATTACTTAAAAGCCTACTAGCCAAAAATAGGGGTTAAGTCAGAAAAATACTAAAATTTGCCAAAGTCAGGTCTTGAACTTGGGACCCCTCTCACATACTCAAAACACTTAACCACTGAAGCAAATACACAGTTGTCACATTTTCACAATAACAAAAATAAAAATTTTGGAGCGTTACATTTTAACTGATTTTTACCAAAATTTACCCACGGTATTGATACCAAGGGTATAGGTATCGATACCTAGGCTTTAAAACTCAAAATTTCCAAAATAGAATGTGATTTTGGTATGGTATCATTTTTAGCATCGGTATCGATACTGAAGGCTAGGTATCGATACCTAGGCCTAAGGTATCGATGCCATCATCAAAATTTGAATTTTCAAAATTCTATTTTGGTATTGCCTTCCTTATTTTCTCTTCAACAAGCCATTTGGGCGTCATTGAAATACTTTTACAAGCCAAGGATTCTGATCATGGAAGAAGGTCAATGAAGGATCTAAATGACCTTTTGCTACTCATGTGGGTAAGGATGCAAATTCTTTACACAAGAATGCTATGGAAAATTATCTCGATCTTCATAATTCATTGCAAAATATTGAGAGAATTATTAAGAAACAAAATTCTGAACAAGTTGCAAGAAATCGACAACAATTCAAGGTGTCAATAGGTGCTATTAAGTAGCTTGTATTTCAAGGTGTTGCCTTTAGGGGACGCGATGAAGCACAAGATTCAAGAAATCAAGGTAACTTTCTTGAACTAATAAAACTCTTGCCTTATTATAATGAAGATGTGGGGGCAATTGTCTTAGAAAGTTCCCTCAAAATGCACAGTATGTCAGTCCGACTGTTCTAAAGGACATTTTTTCTATTTTGGCGAGTAAAATTCAAGTATTCATTCGAGAGGAGATTCAAGATTCATGATTTTCCAAGCAAATTTAACGGTCACAATTTTAGTATATTCATATTCATGAATTCCTATCAGCCCCACAATCATAATGCAGCACAACCCCACAACCTGAAGTCCCTAGTTTTTCGAAAGTGGAATCATCAACATTAAACTTCAAAGCTCCCTCTATATAGGGATCGCACTGAACATCGAATTTGTTTTTAACTACACAACAGTCTTGGACACATAAGCTTGAGTCATCCTAAAAAGTCCACTCATTAATGACACCCCCTCTTTAACTGCCTTTAGCTGGTAGTAAGCCATCGTTTTAGTTGGAAATGTTGAAACCAATCTGATTTACTGGGAAACTTATTTTTGTGAAATCAGCCTTTGATTTTTTTCCTGATTTTATGTGGAATAGTATATTAGTTTCTTAATTTTTTTTCCCACTTTAGCATCTAAATAGTTTCAATTAGAATAAAATAGTTTTTCATTCTTCAAATTCTTCAAGGTATCAATTCCAAAACGTATATCATTAATCCAATTTTTTTTCCAATGACTAGAAATTGCATGACTGTAGAAAAAACCAATGGAGTTATCGGTTGATATCTCACACCCAAACATGAAACAACGTCCAAAGGGAATCAGGATGGATTTGAAAGTTTTCATACTCCTATCATAGGTCACAAGCTCAATGGAAACAACTATATTCCACATTCCCAATCAGTTAAAATGTTCATTTGTGGTCAAGGAAAAATATTTTTAGCTGAATAACATTTTTTTATATGCTTCTGTGCCCCTTGTTTATTGTATAAAATGTTATTAGCCTTTCAAAGAAAGAAAATTAAAGTAAAATTTTGTCAGAAATACCAGATAAGCAATCTGGACTTGCGGGTTGTGATTATTGAATTTTGTTTGTAAACAGTAGTTGGAAAAAAAAAACAACAAAAAATTAATATAAGAATCAATTTTGTAGTTATTCATTCATTTCCCTATAAATTGTAATTGCAAGACTCCATATGGTATGACGAAAATAATTTTAGGAGAGGTTACAATAAGCTAAGGTACATGAGAAATCTCTTTTAGCTTTTTTTATTTTTCTTTCAACTAAATTCAACGTGAAAAACAAGTTAAACATCATCCAAACAATTAGCTACTAAGTAAGTTCATGAGGTTTAGAAGTATCCCCTAGTTGTTGTCCCACCAGAACCGGGACTGAAGTTGTTTAACGATATTTTGATCCAGCTGGAAGGCCTTCGCAAGAACATCAGGATTGATGGCCGGGTCAGAGCCAAACACTGCATTTGCAATGGTGATCACCCCTGGATTTTGGCTACTGAGAGCAGCAAAGGCAACCGCATTCGTACTCCCTATGTTGAACTGGAAGTGAATCATACCTTCGGGGAAAACAAATACATCTCCGGGGTAAAGGACTTTGGTGAAGAGACGGTTATCCGTGTTCGATGTGACAAAGCCGACGGAAAGTGTGCCCTCCACAACGACTAGAATTTCAGTGGCACGAGGGTGAGTGTGAGGAGGGTTTAGGCCACCGTAAGGTGCATAGTCAATTCGAACAAGAGATATGCCGAGAGTGTTAAGTCCAGATATTTGTTGAACATTGGCTGGAGTGACCATTGATCCTACTTGGTTTGATGTATTTCCAGGAATGTTGAGGCCAGGCAGGAAGAAGTCTTCTGCGGTTGCAAGCTTGGGGTCCTTGCAGAACTTGCCATTAACGAAAACTGCATAAATGGAAAGAAAAGAGTTTACTACTTGGACACTTGTCCAATACTTGTACTTGCTATATTTCTCCACTTTTCAGAGTCAAAACGAATATATTGCAAAGATGAAATTTCAAAGAATTAAAGAACACACCACCGTCTTTAGTATCATTAATTGCTACACAGAAATCCTGAAGAGGGCTGGGATCTGACGCTGAGACAAGTTTGGAAGCCAAAGCCAAGAGGGCAAATGCTACAAGGAATTGAACACCTTTCATTGTTGTAAGCAACAGTCCTGAACCTGAATAATTGAGCTTCAAGGATTTGTTGCTTTATGAGGGGTGAGAAATCTGGTTTCAAAGCATGTCCATTTATAGATAGCAGTCACTGAACAGGTCCATTGTCATTTTATTTCTTTAACAATTCCATTTTAAAAAGGAAAATAAAAAAAGAGGTTTGCCAAGTCTGAAGTGATTACTGGTTTTTAAAGAAATCTGAAGGAATCATTCTTCAACTACTCTACACCTTCAACCTCGTCGAACTGGTCGTTTTTACATACCCAATGTCGTCTTAACTACTCTACTGACTTTGAATGTGTATATATATATACAATTGATTAGCCTCTATTTCAAAGTTGCAGTGCTCCTATATATCCATAGAACGGTGAAAACTATATGCAGATTACATTTAATGCAACCGGGCTTTTATGAAGATGTCCATGCACGTGTATATTCAGAGAGATATAAAACCAAAAGTATTGAATCACTCCGAGGCGCTTTTCTTGCGAATACTTCTTACTTAATCAATCAGTTTTATTTGAATTAATTAATAGATGTTGAAGCTTGTTAATAAGCCGGCCTGGAAAAACAGTTTCTCTAATTTTTTTTTTAAAAGTAAAATAAAATTGAGATCACTAATTGCAAAAGGAGATGATAATGAGGAATAAAGATCATATCAAAGGTTTCAATAGTTAATCTCCCTCAACCCACAATGGCAGTCTCTTTCACACTTTAACCAAGCCCAGCTGCTGGCACTTTATGTTTAAACACTGCCAAATGGCAAAATGTTTCCAACTAGGATTATTGTTAACATTATTTTCATTGTATCTTGCATGAACAGGGTTGCCTGCCCGCAGCCTTAGCAACCTTGGATATCTCCTAAAGTCAACGTTCGAATGGATCAAGTTGTATTAAGTACTACAAAAGACATAATTTAATTACAGATTTGACTACTTCCATGACAAAGATACTGATGTAAGCATTGGAAGTGGGAAGAGACAAGGGTAGTAGTTGAAGAACAATTCATCAGAAATGGAAAAACATAGACTAGCTCAAAGACTGTAATGTATAAATAGTCATGTTCTGCAGCAGAGTTCCTCATCCTCTCCTTTTCCCCATCAACTTTAGTCTCAGAAGGAAAAGTCAAAGCCTGAATAAGAAAATGTTTAGAACTGCGAGTGAATTAAGATCAATTCCACGACATATATTGAAATGATGTACGAGGAGAACAGAACTAGAAAGTGTAGTGGTTGAAGAATGATTCACCTTCTAATAAGAAATAACTAATTGTGAAGGTCAACGCCTAGTCTTCACGTACTTGATGAAAGGCAAATCAGGACGAGTTCTTTTGTTTCAATGCCTATATATAGACCTGTTTGCCATGCAGGATTTCCCACCCCTCTCCCAAGTAGTAGCATACATTTCGTGCTTGCACATTAATTATGATGAAACGACTTCAACTTTTCGTTGCAGCTTTTGCCATCTTGGCCTTCAGTTCCTTATTAGCCTCAGCTTCTGATCCCAGCCCCCTGCAAGATTTCTGTGTAGCCATCAATAACACCAAGAATGGTGGTACGCTATTTTTCTCAGTACTCTCTTGTTGACTAGTATCTTTAAGTCCATAATTAGGCAAGACGCTAGAGCATTTTATCTGAAGTAACAATTTCTTCATAAGAATTCATATTTTTGCATGGATTCACGATATTGACTAACCTTACTTTATTTCATGCAGTGTTTGTAAATGGAAAGTTCTGCAAGGACCCAAAGCTTGCCAATGCAGAAGGCTTCTACTATTCAGGGCTTAATATCCCTAGAAACACCTCAAATCCGGTTGGATCAACTGTGACTCCTGTCAATGTGGCACAAATATCGGGACTTAACACTCTCGGCATATCTCTAGTCCGAATTGACTATGCTCCATATGGTGGCCTAAACCCTCCTCACACTCACCCTCGTGCAACGGAGATCCTTGTGGTTTTGGAAGGCACACTTTATGTCGGTTTCGTTACATCCAACACAGATAACCGCCTCATCACCAAAGTCCTAAACCCTGGTGATGTGTTTGTTTTCCCTGTCGGTCTCATCCACTTCCAATTCAATATCGGGAATACCAAAGCAGTTGCATTTGCTGGTCTCAGCAGCCAAAATCCAGGAGTTATCACGATTGCAAATGCAGTATTTGGCTCTAACCCTCCCATTAATCCTGATGTTCTCACTAAGGCCTTTCAGTTGGACAAGAATATTGTTATCTATCTCCAATCCAAATTTTGGTGGGACAACAATTAGTTCATTTAAATATATAGGAATAAAATTTCTTCAATCATAAGAAGTTGTGATTGTTTTGTTCTAAATAATGTGTGTTTTTATTAATAATGTGCCTGATCTGATGGTTATGGCATGGTTTCTAGTTTGCTAGTCTACTTGCAATGTTAATTTAGTCACCCAAAAAAGAAATTTATCAAATTGGTCACTCCACTAATAAATGGTAATGGAAGACTTATGGTGCATTTATATGAAAAATTTTGGAGTCACCAAAATAGGAATGACCCCTATTTAGAGTGATTAATAGGTAGTTTACTCAAATTTTAGCGTGACTAACGTGGAAATTCACCATTAAATTTTTGTTACCATTTAACGGTGGTGTTGAGGCAAATATTTGATATCGTTGCAATTTGCCAATGGAAATGCCCACGTCCATCACCACTGTATCAAAGAAAACAACTTGCCATATTTGAAAGTTGTCAATTTATTGAAACAAATTTTTAGGTTGTGTTATATTGTGGGATTATTCAAGTCCATTAATGAATATAAATTCACTTGGAGAAACATATCCTAAGGATCGGATCGGATCGAGTGTACCAAATTCCTTGAATTAAGGATGTTAGATTGAGACAAAACTTGTAAACTTATCTTTCAACAACCTAACTTACTTTGGTCATTATTGTAATATTCTATTTAGCTATTTTAGTTGTTATCAAGAAGGGATTATGGTCAATCTTTGGTATGTTAGCAAGTCTCAAAAAGTCCTATATATTTGAGAGACTTGAATAGGTTTATGTACTAAGTATTTGAGAGATGTAACACCCCGATACTCGACTCGATCATCGGGTCTGAGTTATAAGGTGCCACATTCATTTTCAGAGCAATTACGATCAAATTACAAATTGTTAAACATTCAAATATAACTAGAACATGTGTATAACATGATATATCATCATTTTCAAATCTTATACGAGTTTATAAAAGCTCTTTTGTTAACCCAAGGTCAAAAAAGAACCTAATTGTAAGGATTCCAAAATTTTGGGTTGACATCACAATGCTAGGGGTTCCTTGTCGCGACACAAATCTCTGTTTGGTGCTTGTCGTAACTTCAAAGAAACGGTGTTACCACAAGAACCTTGCTTTGTTTCTCGTCGGGACGTCAGAAGTTCATTATCGCAATGTGACAATCTATTTCTTCTAAAATCAACTTGTTTACAAGTTAAAAGGGACCTAAAATCACATATATATATATATTTTCATACAACCA
Source organism: Gossypium longicalyx (assembly GCA_025698465.1). Classification (NCBI taxonomy): domain Eukaryota; kingdom Viridiplantae; phylum Streptophyta; class Magnoliopsida; order Malvales; family Malvaceae; genus Gossypium; species Gossypium longicalyx. The sequence goes on along the minus strand of CM047005.1, from coordinate 82,578,978 downwards.
ATTCATATATATCCCACACCAACTAGAATTCATTTCAACACAAGTTCAAATCATTAACAAAAGATCATATCATATGTAACTTAACATTTGAGACTTTTAGCCTAAGGTTCCTAGGTACATGCCCAAAAGGCCAAAATGAGTCACTTTATACAAAATTTATTGGGTTGGAAACCATAGTGTGGATGTTGGCTTCAAATCTTGAGGCTTAAAAAATCACCTAAACTTGCGAACGGAGAAAACAAACTCTACACTAAGTAATAGGGCTCAGTGGTACATTTAGGATCCAATATATAATTACAAGAATTAACATTACAATTCAATAGAAAACATGCTTATATGCACATATTAATCAAAAAATTCCATGATCTAAGGCGACAAGCAAATTATAACCATCAACTTACATATGTACACATACTTATATTAAGTCCAACATAACCTTACGTACATTTCATCATTTATAACTAGTTTCAACTTATTTAGCCATTAACATTCAATCAATTCATACCAATTTCATACTTTTTGAATCGGCTCTGGAATCTGATGACTTATTCGTATTCATTTTGTCCTCGAGGGCTCATTTTCAGTTAGAATCACAATATAACTAGACATCTTATTTATTTCAATTCACATAGCTAAAAGTTTAGCTCGATAGTATTAAACATTACCTTATCCGAATCATTTACTAACTTCTTATATGTAGCCCCTATTAACTTGACTCAAACTCGGATGAGTACTTAATATCATCCAACCAACACACTAAACTAGCACTGAAGTGCATCATTGGATAAACTAAAATATGGTAAACTAGCATGAACGTGAATAATGGCGCACGAAACACATTCTGGAGCACAAAGCACATATCTAGCACACGATATGCATCCTGGGGCATAAACGCGTAATCCCATACTCAATCCAATCCTATGGCATCCCCACTATATCCAACTCAGCCTAACTAATTAATAGGGTATTCAATTCTATTTACAATTTAGTACGATCACTAAACATATTCACTGTCACAACTCAATTTATTAACATAACATAGGCAATTCATATCATTTAGCATATGTCTTCACTCAAATCCCATAATACATATCATAGTTTAAGCAATTCATGTTATTTTACAATTTATTCATTTTAGTCCTCTATTTCAGAAACTCAAATTCAAGCTCAATTCAATAGTTTAATTTATCACTAAATACTCAACTTGAAACTCTCATATACGATTTACATGAAATGCAATAAATTAAAATGGCCATAAATCATAAATGTACAAACCTAAATTTTATACATCACTAATCAACGATTTTTGCTTTTCCTTTCCCTTTCGAGGATTCGATGTTGTTGTTAGCTATGAATAATCATAAAACATATCACATTATCAAATTTCAGCCAAATTAAAATCAAATACCAAATTCCGTTACATCCAACACAGATAACCGTCTCATCACCAAAGCCCTAAACCCTGGTGATGTGTTTGTTTTCTCTGTCGGTCTTATCCACTTCCAATTCAATATCGGAAAGACCAAAGCAGTTGCATTTGCTGGTCTCAGCAGCCAAAATCTAGGAGTTATCATGATTGGAAATGCAATATTTGACTCTAACCCTCCCATTAATCCTGATGCTCTCACTAAGGCCTTCCAGTTGGACAAAAATATTGTTACCTATCTCCAATCCAAATTGTGGTGGGACAACAATTAGTTCATTTAAATATATAGTAATAAAATTTCTTCAATCATAAGAAGTTGTGATTGTTTTGGTCTAAATAATGTGTGTTTTTATTAATAATGTACCTGATCTGATGGTTATGGCATGGTTTCTAGCTTGTGTTATGATTTTTCTTTACCGTCTCAAGATTTGCTTTCAATAGTTGTTATTTCTAGAATGTTTGCTTCGATAGTGGTTATTTCTACAATGTTTGATTCGATAGCGGTTATTTAATTAAAAGATTTCCTAAAATATACTCAAAGTATACTAAGGCCTTAATATATAGAGATGGACAGGTAGCATAAAACTATCCCTTATGAATGTGGGATTTTAAGGAGCCAAAAATTAACAAATCTCCACTTTTGGCCCCTTTATCAATCCCACTGAATTTCCCCATTCTTCCACTCCTCAATTTTGTTGAATTTATCTTTAATTGTGCCTCCAAATGCATTCTTAAATGCCATACACTTCAAGGTGTTCAAACTTGAAAGATATTAATCAAGTTCAAAACTATGATTGAACTCACTTATTTTTATCACCATATCTATAGCATTTTCAGCTTATGTAATCTTTTGAAGTAAAATATTTCATTCTTCAAGGATTTCCTACACAAAGTGATACTTCATGTCTATTTGCTTAGTTCTTGAATGATAAACTTATTTTTTGGCTAAATGAATAGCACTTTAATTGTCTATGTAAAGGCTAATGTAATTTTGAACAAGTCTCAAATCTTCCAACAACCCATTAAGCCAAATAGTCTCTTTAAAAACTTTGGAAATTACCATATACTCTGGCTCTAACTGGAGCAAATAAATACCCAGTAGTAAATCAATGTTTATCCAAATCACCAGTATAATCGAAATCAACATATACCAATGACCAAGTGTTTTATCCTGCTCAAAGTTAAACGAACATCTATAGTTTTCGTAAGATACCATAGAATCTATTTCAAAGCTTGTCAATGTCCTTTACCAAGATTGTTTATATACCTGCTCACAACTCTAACTGCTTGTGAAATGTTTGGCCAAATACACACCATCGCGTACATCAAGCTCCCAACTGCATTAGCTTATAGAACCTTTGTGATATATTCTCGTTCCTCATCACTCTTAGGAGATAATTGAAAACTAAGTTTCAAATGAGAAGCAAGTGGGATATTTACATGTTTTGTATTATCATTCAAGCCAAATTATTGTAAGACCTTTTCCCAGATATTACTTCTAAGCCAAACAAAGCTTACCTCTTTTTCTATCTCAATGTATCTCTATATTAAGAATGTTCATAGCTTCACCTAGGTCTTTCATCTCTAACTCTTGATTTGAATGAGTCTTAAATTCATCTATTTCTTTTTGAATTTTTGAAGCGATCAACATATCATCAACATATAAGAGGAGATAAATGCAAGACTCATCTTGTAGCTTTCGTAAATACACACAATGGTCATATTTTCTTTTGGTGTATTTCTTCCTTCTCATAAAACCATCAAATCACTTATACCATTGCTTTAGGGATTGCTTCAAACCATACAATTATCTTACAAACCAATTTTCTCCACCAACAACCTTATATCCTTTTGGCTGAGTTATATAGAACTCCTTTTCTAGAAGAAAGTCATCTTCACATCAAGTTGAGCTAGTTGCAAATTCAACTATGCTACGAAAGCCAACGTAATTCTAATGGAAGAATGCTTCACAACACGAGAAATTACTTAATCATTATCATCAATTCCTTCCTTCTGAGTGTAGCCTTTAGCTACTAACCTTGCTTTGTAGCAAAAATATTTCTTGCTAGGAAATTCCTCTTTTTTTTTATATACCCCCACTTGTATCTAATTGCTTTTTTACCCTTCAATAATTGCAATAACTCCTAAGTATTGTTCTGCCAAAGAGATTACATCTCTTTATCCATGCCACTTTTCAATTTGTCACCTTTTAAGTAGTGTGGTGCTTCTTGATAAGTGACAAGAATATCATCATCTATAACTGGGAATGTCCAGGCTACCATATCAACAAAACGAATAGGTTTATGAATTTCTCTCCTTCGCCTTGTAATTTGAAGTGGCTCTTATGTATTCAACAATTTTTTAGTTGGAATCAATTAATTTTCTAATTCCTCCACTATGGTTGGAGAATCAACCTCATTAACTTGGCTAATCACCATTTTCTAATCCCTTCATTATGGTTGGAGAATCAACCTTTTCATTTTTAAACTTCTTCACTATGGTTATAAAGTGTTGATTCCAAGCTCTAAAAAATAGCTATGAAAGCTAAGATGGATTCTATAGATGCTAACTCAGTGTGGGAACTTGTAGACTTACTAGAAGGGATAAAACCTATAGAGTGTAAATGGATCTACAAGAGGAAGAGAAATGTGGATGGAAAAGTGGAAACTTATAAGGCTAGACTTGTAGCAAAATGGTATACTTAGAAAGAAGGTATCAATTACGAAGAAACCTTCTCTCCGATCATGCTCAAGTCAATCCTCATATTACTATCCATTATGGTTGTTCTCAATTACTAGATCTGGTAAATGGATGTCAAGACAACATTTTTAAATGGTTATATTGAACAGAGCCTTTATATGATGCAACCTATCAGATATATAGCTAAAGGAAACATGCATAAATTTTTCAAACTGCTTAGATCCATAAATGGACTTAAGTAAGCATCCCGCTCATGGGATAAAAGATTTGATCAAGTGATCAATATTTTTGGATTTAAGCAAAACATAGATGAACCTTGTGTTTATAAACATTTAGGGGATGGAATGGTGGTCTTTCTTGGTCAATGACATTCTACTAATTGGGAATGATGTAGCGACATTATCATCGATTAAATTATGGTTAACCCAATAATTTAGCATAAAGGACTTGTGAAAAGCTAATTTTATTCTAGGCATTCAAATCCTAAGGGATCGAAAGAAAAAACAGAAAACATTATCACAAGCTTCATACATAGACAAGATATTGGAGTGTTATGCAATAACTGATTTAAATAAGGGAAATCAACCTTCTTTGTTAGGATTTCATCTTTTTTTGGAGGACTATCCTAGGACAAAGGAAAAAAAAGAACATGAGAAAGGTTCCTTATGCTTTGAAGTCGGAAGTCTCATGTATGCTATGTTATGCACATGCCTAGATATATGTTTTGCAGTGGGGTTGGTGAGTTGATATCAGGCAAATCTAGAACCATGAAACTGGTAAGTAGTTGAGCATATACTTAAGTATTTACAGAGAACAAAAGATTATATGCTTGTGTATTCCAAATGAGATCTTACTCCTATCAAATCTACTGATCCTGACTTCCAAACATGTCGAGATTCGAGGAAATCGACATCAGGTTGTGTTTTTGTCCTAGGCGATAGGTCCATTATGTGGAAAAGTTTAAAGAATAGTTGTATTGCTGACTCCATTATGGAGGCCGAATATATGGCTGCTTCTAAGGCTACCAATGAAGAAATATGGCTTCAAAATTTCCATATAGATCTTGAAGTCGTTCCTGGTATGGGAAAAGCTACTACACTATATTGTGACAACAGTGCAGCAATAGCTAATACCAAGGAGCCGAGAAACCACAAGAGGACAAACCATATTGATCGAAAGTATCATATCATAAGGGAGGTAGTTGCAGAAAAAATCATGGATGTAGCCAAGGTCGCACCTGAGGACAACTATCCGAACCCATTTACCGAAACTCTACTAGTTTGGAATTTTGTGAAATACGTGGAGAGCATTGGAATGCAAAATATGACTTATCTACTTCACTAGGGATAGTGAAAGACTATTGTATTTGGTGCCCTAAGTGTAATATATTCATTTGTAGACTTTTAATTTTTTTCAAACAAATTGGTTAATAAAATAAATTCATTGATTGCATTAATATATTTTGTACGATTGTCCTCATATGGTTTTTGCACGCAAAGCAAAATAGAAGCAAATGTTTCTCATTGGTTGTCTGATGTTTAAACTAATACTAAGCGGTATCACGTGGTTTGATCATAATACAGAAAGACAACTTATATTAGTAAATGAACCTAAATATTTTTTTTCTAATCGAAAATGAGCAAACTAATTGAAAAACTAATATGCTGTCTATTAGGTCCAATTGGGGAGATGCTTTATCTTAGGCATTAGAGCGAATGAATCTTAGGAGATAGAAACATAGATGTGACATATTGGACTAACAATATAATGGACATGAGCCAAGAAGAATAGATCTTGAATTCATTTATAGATTTATTCACTTGTGACATTCATAGTGTGACATTTCTCAATCCTAAGTGGATGACAGACTATGTATGTGTGACTTGTATACTTTGATGTAAGTAAAAGCCTGAGTTCAAATAGATAAGGAACCAAAAGCTGGTACATTGGCTATGTAGTATGTAGAGTCATTCATAACAATGGAATTCATAGCCTGAGACATGGGTAAATGATATTCTCTCATTGGCATTACATGGTTGATGAAAAGTAAACGTTGTCACGTGTCATTCGTCTTTGTGATGAATGACTTGATTATTATTTGATAGTAATTGACTTTTTATGATGAAAGATGTAATTGTTACCATGAGATAAAATAGGATCATATTAGGAGAATGAACATTATCCTAAGAAGATCAAAGATATCCTATGAAGGTAACACACTTATAATAAGGTTATTGGACAAGTACTGATCGAGTTGGTTTCGTAATGGTATGCCGTTAGGGAGAGCTCAGTCATGATATTATAGTTGAATGATTTCTTGACTAAATGAGTTTATAACTAATAGGTGAAAAACTGGAACTTAAATATAAATAATTTTATCCTTAATTGCATATGTCTAATCGGTCCCTTCGCTAGCTCGTTGAAACCAGAAATGAATTGCATGTTGAATCAAATGAACAGAAATGAATAGAAATGGTGAAAATGGTGAAATGTGAAACATTTGTAAATAAATATGATTTTCTCCAAAATGAAAATGAAAATGGAGAAATAAAATCATTTGGAAATGATTATGGCTTTCTCCAAAAGTAAAATGAAAATGAACTAGAAATGAATTTATATTTTTCAAATTAAATGAAGTTTGAAAATGGAAATAAACCCTTTGGTCATACTTGTCGCCCCCTTAACCCGGCCTAAACATTATGGTCGAATCTCGAAGATCACATTGGCCATAATAACGACACGAAAAATGTTTAGCTATTTCTTTTCAAAAAATGTTATCTCTTTTATTTAAAAAAATTAGTGTATTGATTTGCTTGAGAAAAACTAAAGTAACTCTTTGTATTTCTAGTAAAGATATTTTTAGAAATCAAATAAGCTTGAAAAGTCCAAGTTTGAGTAATTAAAGTAAATGACTTACTTTGGAAATGTCGCAACGGAAGATTTAACAAAAATCTTATTTGACTAAAAACCGTTACTTGATTCATTTCATAAAATATTGAAAATTTAAGCAATTAGGTTTAATTTTTGTAAAAACATATACTTGAGTTTATAATAAATTTTCTAAGTAAAATCGCAATTGTGTTGAAAAATCTGGTTTTTCATATTGATTTGATAAACCATTTTAATTAATGTTTTCAAACCAAATCATGCAAAATGTCCCAAAAATACAAAATCAACGTCCATATCACAATCTATAAATAATAATTAAACAGTCCCCAAAATATCGAGTAATAAAGTTTAAAAATATATACATAAAATATCCGAGTACTCCTCCGTAAGCCCAGCCCATGTCCTAACCTCGAGGGTTATCTAAAAAATAAAAAAATTGAAGGGATGAGCTTTCAAAGCCTAGTGTGAATTTAAAATAAAAGAAACAATATTTAAGCCATACATTTCATATATATAGCAACACTTATATTTCAACATAGTATCACATATAGCAAGGTGCATGAGGATGTCAATTTAGCATCTCTTTGAATACATGTGTATTCTCAATATTTCACAACGTTTTGATCTTTATCAAATTTTCAATCTAAATAAATATTTATATTTTATTTGACGATAAGTTCATAAATAGATTTTTCTAATAAGTTAAACCCACACCTTGATTGGTATACCCGATAACTCGATTCTAATTCCAACTCCAAGGGAAGAAATCCGATCTTGAATCTAATCTAACTTCCAAGTGAAAATACTTTGTGTGAAAAAAAAATAGAATAAAATAAATAAAATAAAGAACACACAAATTTTACGTGGAAACCCTTTCGGGAAAAAAACCACGGGCAGAGGAGAAGAAAATTCACTATGTCAAAAAATTTGTATCAATACAAGAGGAATAGACTATGTCTATTTATAGGCTTGTAAAGCCATATTCTAGTAGGATTGAAACACCCTATCCTAATCAATATAAAATAGATGAAGTTTAATAAGGTTTAAAAAACCTTATTCTAAAATAAAATAAAAGAAGTCTAGTTCTATATGGATTTTACTTTTATTTTATTTTCCATCATATTCTATAAGAATTTGGGTCACTTAATTCTAACAATCTCCACCTTGACACAAATTCTCAATGAACAAGTTCTTCATTGCGAACTTTCAATAAACAAGTTCTCCACCTCTTCCATAAAACCCTTAAGGGTTTAACTCAACAATGAACACCAACCAAGTCTAAGCAATGCTCAAACTTGGTTTTAGGAAGTGACTTAGTCATCATATCTGCAGGATTTTCATGAGTACTAATTTTGCTCACAACAATATCACCACGAGCAATAATATCACGAACAAAATGATACCGAACATCAATGTGTTTTGTTCTCTCATGAAACATTTGATCTTTTGTAAGAAATATAGCACTCTGACTGTCACAAAATACTGTGCTGATTCGAAGGTCTTCATTGAGTTCACTAAATAGTCCCTTCAACCAAATAGCTTCTTTGCAAGCCTCAGTAATCGCCATGTACTCAGCTTCAGTGGTAGACAAAGCGACTGTAGTTTGCAAAGTGGCTTTCCAACTAATTGCACAACCTCCGATTGTAAAGACGTAACCTGTGAGAGATCTTCTTCTATCAAGGTCTCCAGCAAAATCAGCATCAACATACCCTATGACTCCATCTTTAGTTCTTCCAAACTGTAAGCAAACATCGTGAGTGCCTCGTAAGTATTTTAAAATCCATCGAATCGCTTTCCAATGTTCTTTACCGGATTTGCCATGTATCTGCTAATCGTGACCGATCGCATATGATAAAACTGGACGTGAACAAACCATAGCATACATGAGAGATCCCATCGCACTAGAGTATGGAACATGTGACATGTACTCAATCTCATCATCGATTGTGGAGACAAAATCGATGAAAGTCTGAAATGGGCTGCTAAAGGAGTACTAATGAGCTTAGCACTCTGCATATTGAACTCGCAAAGAACTTTCTCAATGTACCTTTCGACTTAGGTACAATTTACTTGATTTTCTATCTCTCGAGAATCTCCATACCAAGTATCTTCTTTGCTTTGGTCCTAAATCTTTCATCTCAAATTCTTTACTTAGTTGGGCTTTGACCTTTCTTATCTCTTCTCTTTATCTTTTGTCGCTATCAACATGTCATCAACATAAAGAAGTAGATACACAAAAGAACCATCACTATTTTTCTTAAAGTAAACACAACTGTCAAAACTACTTCTTTTGAAATCATGAGAAGTCATAAAGGAATCAAACCTCTTGTACCATCTGTCTTGGTGATTGTTTCAAACCGTAAAGGGACTTTTTCAAGCAAGCAAACATAGTTCTCTTTTTCAAATCAGAAACCTTCTCGTTGTTGCATGTAAATATCCTCATCAAGTTCTCCATGCAAAAATGCGTTTTTACATCTAACCGCTCAAGCTCCAAATCATGCATGGCCACAATACCAAGCAAAGCTCGAATCGAACTATGCTTAACAACCTGGGAGAACACATTCTGTGAAGTCCACTCTGGAATTTGATTGTAACCCTTTGCAACAAGCCTTGCTTTATAATCGGGTTCTTCAACTCCACGGAGTCCCTTCTTTCTTTTTAAATACCCATTTACAACGAACAACCTTTTTACCTTTAGGAAGTTTCACAAGGTCCCATGTTCTGTTTTTGTGGAGTGAATCCATCTCTTCTTGCATAGCAAACATCCACTTTTTCGAGCCTTCACAGTAATCGCCTCAGAATAATTAGATGGCTCTTGATTCGTATCTATATCTTCAGCCACATTCAAAGCATAAGCAACTAGATCAGCCTCAAAGATATATTTCTTTGGAGGTTTAATTTCTCTTCTAGTTCTTTTTTGGCGATAGAGTATTGTGGTGAAGAAGCAACTCTATTCTCAATTTTTGTAATGGCTTGAGGAGTTGACTCTGTATTAACTGATGCTCTACTTGTTTTTGATTTTCTTTATTGGAAGAGTCTTTAAGAGATAAGTTAGGTAGCATAGCGGTTTCATCAAAAACAACATCTCTACTAATCACAACTTTTCTATTTTCAGGACACCATAACTTATACCCTTTTACACCAGCTTTATAACCAAGAAAAACACATTTAATGGATCTCGGTTCCAATTTTCCATTATCAACATGAGCATATGCAGGACACCCAAAGATCTTTAAATCGAGAATAATTAGCAGGATTACTGGACCATACCTCTTGTGGAGTCTTTTTCTCAATGGCAACGGATGGAGATCGGTTGATCAAAAACATGCGATGAGACGCGCCGTCGCCCAAAATGACTTGGTAAGTTGGCATTTGACAACATACATCGAACCTTCTCCATGATCGTTCGTTCATTGCGTTCGCAACGCCGTTTTGTTGTGGAGTATGACGAACTGTCGGTGTCTTATGATTCCTTCTCGACTTGCACAATCTATTAAACTCATCGTAAGTAACTCTAAGCCATTGTGCATGCGGAGGTATTTTATCTGTTTTCCGTCTGCTTTTTCAATCATAATTTTCCAAGACTTAAATGCGGAAAACACATCACTTTTCTCGCTTGGGAAGAACGCCCAAACTTTTCTCGGAAAAATCATCAATAAAGGTTAGCATATAATTAGCTCCACCTCTAGAAGGCACTCTAGATGGCCCCCACAGTCGAGAATGAATATACTCCAATGTTCCCTTCGTGTTATGGATTCCTCTAGTGAATCGAACTCTCTTTTGTTTTCAAAAACACAATGCTTCATGAAATTCAGTTTGCAAATTCCTTGCCCATTAAGAAGTCCTCTTTGCTCAATTCTGTCATGCCATTCTCACTCATATGCCCTAGGCGCATATGCCAAAGTTTAGTAATATCATCATCCGACAAGGACGAGGAAGCGACAATTTGCATCACCAAAGAATGATGAGACCCGCGCAAAACATATAACTTGGCAATCTTTCTCTGTCCTTTCATCACAACAAGGACCCTTTGGAAATCTTTAAAACCCCACTTTCAATTTTGTATATATCTGCCCTTTTGAATCAAGAGTGCTCAACGAAATTAAATTTCTTTTCAATTTCGGAACATGCCGACGTCACTAAGTGTTCGACAACTCCATCAAACATCTTAACTTTAATTGTTCCAACACTGCGATTTTACACGAAGTATTATTTCCCATCAAAACAACACCTTGAGCAATCGTTTCGTAAGTTGTAAACCAATCCCGATTGGGACTCATATGGAAGGTGCAGCTGAATCAAGTATCCACTCCTCGCTTACTTTAGAATCATTGTGAAGCGACTAGAAGTTCACCATCGTTGTAGTCTTCTACAACATCGCCTTCACCAGGAATTTTCTCGGTTGTTTTCCCTTTTGATTCGCAGACCTCCCTTTTAATCTTATTTTGTAGCTTATAGCACTCAGATTTAATGTGCCCTTTCTTCTTGCGAAGTTACAAGTTTTACCTCTGTTTGAAGACTTGATCTACCCTTAGATTTACCACGAGGATTCCGTTCTCGTGTCCTACCACGATCATCATCAGCATTCCGATCTTGTCTCCCACGAACAATGAGACCCTCTCCCTGAGAGTCGGGTTTAACCACAAGATGCTTCATCTTATCATACGAGGTTAAAGAATCATAAACCTCATCAACTGTTAGAGACTCACGGCTATATAAAATCGTGTCTCTAAAGGTTGAATAAGACGGGGCAACGAACAAAGTAGAATCAACCCTAGATCTTCCTTATCATACTGAACCTCCATGGCTTCCAAGTTTGAGAGAATTTCTTTAAACACTGTTAAGTGTTCGTGTACAGACGCGCCTTCCTCCAAACGATGAGCATAAAGACGCTGCTTCATATGCAACTTGCTTGTTAGAGTTTTCGACATACATATTTGTTCTAGCCTCTTCCATAATGCAGCGGCAGTTTTCTCTTTCATCACATCTTGCAAAATTTCGTTGGACAAATGCAGATGTAATTGTGTTAATGCCTTTCGATCCTTACGCTTTTTCTCTTCATCTGTTAATGTCGAAGGCATCTTATCTATCCCTAGCAGGGCATCCTCCAGATCCATCTGTGCAAGAACTGCTTGCATCTTAATTTGCCACAACGCAAATCTAGTGTTGCGATCCAACAGCGGAATTTCATATTTCAAAGACGCCATTACCGTGATCGAGATGAATAACCCGGAAGCTCTGATACCAATTTGTGAAAAAAATAGAATAAAATAAATAAAATAAAGAACACACAAATTTTACGTGGAAACCCTTTCGGGAAAAAAACCACGGGCAGAGGAGAAGAAAATTCACTATGTCAAAAAATTTGTATCAATACAAGAGGAATAGACTATGTCTATTTATAGGCTTGTAAAGCCATATTCTAGTAGGATTGAAACACCCTATCCTAATCAATATAAAATAGATGAAGTTTAATAAGGTTTAAAAAACCTTATTCTAAAATAAAATAAAAGAAGTCTAGTTCTATATGGATTTTACTTTTATTTTATTTTCCATCATATTCTATAAGAATTTGGGTCACTTAATTCTAACACTTTGTTTCCTAAGGTGAGAATATAGATCCAAGCAATATGAAGAAGAATAGAAAAATTCCAAGGAAAAGATGAGTCATTGATCCCACAATGCTTCATTTAAAACAAAAGATGATCTAGGGAAATCATCATTCAAAAATAAAAAGAATAAAAATTAGAATCATAAACGATCTAAGAAAAATAAGAGAGGATAATTAGTAGTTCGTTTTTACAAAAAAAAAATAAAGAGGAGATGAAAATCGGTGAAAAATGGTGACTAATAGCAGTGGTGGTGTGAGGGATTGAACCTAGCATCTCTAAGAATTTAAATAAGCGCCTTACCACTAGAATAAAAACTTGGTTGCTCATGAATTGACGAAATAATTAATAAAAAATATGGGGTGTGACAATACTAAACCGTTGAATATAAAAATATTAAATATATTTTTTAATAGATTCTTTTATAGTAAAGTCATCATGATTTTAACGGAACTAGAATTGGGTTGAGAAGATTATTTAATTAGAAATATATTGTGAGTTTTATTTTGGGAAATAGAAAAATAAATATTGGGTTGGATCAAATTATAAAGTATTGGGTTAAAAGTCCCGGAAATAATTATAATTGGACTTGATATGGGAGAGGCCCAAAAGCCCCTCATGTTAGGGGTGGACGACATGAGCCCTAGTATTATTGATTAGGGTTGTCGACCCCTATACTCCTAGTTAGACTAGGGGTTCGCTTTTCGAGTTGAAATAAACTTTTATGATTCAACAAAGGTTCTACTTCTTCTCCCTATAAATAGATGGCAACGGTAGAGCTATTTACACAACTTGAAGATATTGTTACTTTACCGAAAAATAGTAAGAATTAATTATCAACTATTAAATCTAGTTTTTAAAAATAACAATTCAATTGGTTTCTATTTGAGAAAAGATTTTTCGTTTTCACCCCAAAAGAAAAGAAAACTATTTCTAGTTCTCTATTTTGATCTGAATTGTTTGAGCCCACACTCGAAGCATTTCGTGGTATGAGAATAGTAGAAAAATTTGTTCGGTTGAAAGTCGGGAACATAAGGATCCGTCTATCCAAAAACATAGGTGCAAATTTGGTTTAGGGTTTATTGTAATAAATATCACAAATCGGATCGATTTTCAAAATTTTTCTTTTTCGCTGTATAAGAAAATCATTTTCAAACCAGATTTTTTCCAACAATTGGTATCAAAAAGCCAGATTATTCTATGTTTATAGTATAAACCAAGACCGAAATGCTCTTTATTTTTCATGTATGATTATATTTGATAAAATGTGGCAATCTTATAATTGTATGCATGTTTAGGGGAATGTATACGAACAAATATATGATATTATTTTATTATGGATGGTAAAATAATTTTGCCAAAATTGTGATTCCTAGAAAATAAAATGTTATTTATTATTTTCTCGTGCATGTATATTTTAGATCATGGACTATCATCTATTCGTAGGGTTTTAATTTTATTATTTGAGAATAAAATGAGCCAAAAAATAGACATAAGAATTTTGTTATATTATTTTTTGACGAAACCCAAAGAATTGAGACATACCCAAACAGATCGAGATGACACAAACCCAGCCCTACCAAACTGACAAGTGACCGAGAGTGGTCAGGTAATAGGAGGCTGGCGGTGGTTCGATTGTGGCTAGCAGCGACAACATGTATATTAAAATAATTTTTCCAAAATTATGATTCTTAGAAAATTAAATGTAATTTATTATTTTTTCAGGCATGTATATTTTAGATCGTGGACTATCATCTCCACGTAGGGTTTTAATTTTATTATTTGAGAATAAAATGAGCCAGAAACAGACATAAGAATTTTGTAATATTATTTTTTGACGGAACCCAAAGAATCGAGATGTATCCAAACATATCGAGACCAAGCAAACCCAACCCTACCAAACTGACAAGTGACCGACAGTGGTCTAACAGTGGGTGGTTGGCGATGGTCAAACGGTAGGAGACTGGCGATAGAAAGACGACGACGACAGAAACGTGAACCAAAGTATGCTTTAGGGTGAATTTTGTAATTTTTTATTTTTTATAGGATGAAATTATGGAAACTTTGGCTATTCAAAGTCTTTAAATTTTTATACTTCTATTTATGAGATAAGAATGATGATATTTATATTACTGCAGATTTATGTCCATGCATATGTATGATAAGCATGCCTTATAGTTTACAGAAGAATGTCACATGTACTTGCCATGCATATATTGATCATTCATGTTGAAACCGGACATTAAAACGCATACATGATTTTAAAATATTGAAAGGGAGAAGGTCGCCAAACAAGACCTACGGTCTCCATCCACTACAGGAAATTAAGCTTTTAGCGGCGTTTTTAGTGGCGTTTGGACCAAAAACGTCGCAAAATTTATACATTAGTGGCGCTAATCAAAAAATGCCGTAAAAGGTTAGAGCTATAGCGGCTTTTATGAGAAAAACGCCGCAAAAGGTCAAGTAGTAGCGACATTTATGAGAAAAATGCCGCAAAAGGTTTAGCATTAGCGGCATTTTTCTCACAAACGCCGCAAAAGGTCTGGCAGTAGCGGTACTAGCGTTTTTGAAACGCCGCAAAAAATCATTAAATTTTAAACAAAACGACATCGTTTTGCTCCCTGTATTCTCACCCATGCATGCACTCTTTCATCCTTTTCTTTTATTATTTAACTAGTTTCTTTATATTAATTAAAATATAATTTATTTTTAATTTAATATTTAAAATCTTCAGAAAAAATTAATGACACGTAGAAAAATTTGAAAGTAAAACATAGAAAAATATATATTAAAAATGAAAAAAATTAAAATACTATTATTAAAGTTTTTTTGGTATATGACAGATGTCGTTTTGTTACCCTAAAATGACTTAGTATTTTTTCCCAAAATTGGTTCCTCCCACCCCCGCCCCCGCGAAATCCCACCTAAAAACTCTTCTTTGTTTTTCCCCCTTATTTTTCCCAAAATCGGTTCCCCCCACCCCCCAACCCCACCTAAAATCTCTTCTTTTTTTCCCTTCTTTTTCCCAAAATCAGTTCCCCCTACCCCTTGAAATCTCTTCTTTTTTTTCCCCATTTTATTTTTCCCAAACTGCTTCTCCCCTACCCCAATTCCCTTTATTTTTTCCCTCAATTTCCCCAAATCGGTAGCCTTCTCAGATCTCCTTTGGTAGCCCTCTCTTTGTTTCTTCATCAATGACTACTACTACTATATCTCTGTGTGACCTCCTTTTTTGTTTTGCATATTTCTTTTAAATAACCGGAAGCTGGGAGTTTACTTCAAAATTCGAAGGGACAAAAATGGTATGCCGATGATCTCTCTCTCTTTCTCTCGTTTTACTTCATGTGCTGGTGCATTTTAATGTAAATTTAGTGGCAATTTTTCCCCAATTTCTTAGTAATTTAGCCTGGTTGGGCATAAAGGATTTGAGATATAGCTGCAGTTGGTGGAATTGGATGAATTGTGATGGACTTGATAGCTTATAGTTGCCGTAAATTATTATTACAAGGATGAAAGTGGTATGAGAAAATGAAAACAATTTGTAGATCTAAATTAGTTTTAGTTGCAATATTTGATGATTGATGACTTCAAGGTCTAGTTGAAAGAGAGTGAAATAGGCGAAAGGCTCCTGTGGGGGACTTCGTAGTGGTGAATGGAACGGAGAAATTCCAGACTACATGGTTAAAAAAATGGTTTTGTTACTCCTCATTAGGCGGAGACCAAATGTTTCTAGACTATATAGCTTAGTCCCAATGTTTATTTACTTGTTCAGGTGTTACAAAGAAAAATGTAGTTCCAATATGGTTGGTTTTTTATTTGAAAGTTATCTGTCTAGTTGGAGTGTGGGATTTACTAAAATTCAGGATTGTTTGCTTGAATCCTTGTGGTTGATTTGGCTTGTTCAAATAGAAATTAAAATTTATCCTCTTGTCAAATAGTGAATATATCCAATAGCAGCTTTCTTGTGGTTGGTAGTGACTACTGAAAAGTGTCATGAGCTAGACTATCTTGCGAACATAATGATCAGATCATTAGATAAAGGATTTATTTGTGTTGTTGAAAAGCTTTGAAGCTAAAAAGATTTGTTTGAAGCAAAAATTGAGACAAAATGGGTTTTATTCCAACATAAAAGTAATATGATTTTCAATTAGTTATTTTAATTTCTTAATATAGAAATCAATTATTTAGAGATGTCACTTGGTTCATCATTCTACTATACTTTACTCAATACATTGACGTGGTTTTCTTTTCAATGATCGTGAAGCAATTAGGCGTTTAAGTAAAAATCAGTGTGTTGCATTTCTTACAAAATCTAGCGAAAGATTGAGGAAGACTCAAAATTGTGGAATATTTGTTAATTCTTCAACAAGTTATGCTAGTGCTAGGTACAGTAATCCTGTTGAGGGAAATGTGGAGTATTACGGACTTCTTACTGACATTATTGAGTTGGATTACTATGGCAAACGGAAGGTTGTCTTATTTCAATGTGATTGGGCTGATGTTAATACTACTCGCGGAATTAAAAAAGATCAGTTTGGTTTTATAATGGTGAACTTCTCTCGATTAATTCATACTGGACAACAATTTATAGATAAGTCGTATGTATTTTCTTCTCAAGTGAAATAAGTTTTTTACTCGAAAGATCCAACTGATAAAGGTTGGTTCATTGTACTCCGTAACACCCCTAGAGACTTGTTTGACATGGGCAATGGAAGTAGAGATGACATCGACGAAAGATCAGAACAAAACTTAAATGAAAATATCCCTAGTACTAGTACACAATTTCAATGGGTTTGCCAGGATGTGGATGAAGATATTTACGAAATATGATGTAGTAAGATTTTACAATTTTTTAATTATATGTAATATTATAATTTAAATCTTGATCTTGTTAAATATTTCAACTATTTTATATGTACTATTATTGTTGTAATTAGTTACTAAAATTTCAACTATTTTATGTCTATTGCAAATAAAACGGCCAGAAGAAGATTGTGAAATCTAAGTATTGTTCAAAATCCTCCAAATTCAGAAGAAACAAATAGTGAACAACAAACTGGTATTGGATCTTTGAATGTTCCGAATACAGATGACGAACCTGTAGAAGTTCAAAATAAAGTTAAACTTTAATTTACATGCGTGTTGACTTTTATTATTGATTTCTATTTCAAATTCTTATATTATAATATACCACTTTCAGCTGAAAGCAGTGGGATGCGCAGAACTTGAGGACGTATGCTACTAAAAGATTTATATGAGTTAAATTTTGTTGAGCGTGTCAAAGTAGCTAGAAACAGTCTTGGTCAGCCTGTTGGATACTTGGGCATTATAGCACGAAATGTCAATCTGTTGCCTATCAACTACGAGTCATGGCATCATATGCCTGATAGTAACAAAAATCAAGCTCTTGATAATATTAAGGTAATAACGTGAATGTAATTTATAATACTTTGATTTAAGTTTCATTTATATGTACTTTCTAAACTTGTGTTTTTTGCAGGAGAGATTTGCTCCTGAGGTTTCGAATAATTATGTCAAGAATGCATTAGGAAAATAATAGAGATACCATAAAAGTGCTTTAAAGAAGGAATATTTTAAGAAAAATATAAGCCTCAAAGATAAATTGCGAAATGTCCCGCCAGGAATACTGAGGTACCAATGGGAAGATGCAGTTTGATTTTGGAATTCTAAGAAAGGAGAGGTATTACGTACTTCCAAACTCGTATAATTATTTCAGTTTATAGTGTTTACTATATACGTAATAATAATTTAATAATGTAGTATCATGAACGCGTTGGAACTACAAGTAGGCAAAAACAAAAATTCACGCACACAGTTGGGTCGAAAAGTTTTGCTTGTGTAGCTGAGGACAAGGTATTTTGAATTTATTAATTGTGTTAAATATTAATTAATTTCTATTAAGTAATATTTTTACTATTATATTGTAGGAACAATCGTCTGGTCAAAAAGTTGGGCGACTTTAGCTTTTTGATATTACACATAGAAAGAAAAATGGATCTCCTATGACTACTGAAGCTGCAGAAATTATGGTATATTTACTTAATAAATTTTTAATTATTTTAAATATTTATCATGTTTAATTATAATGGTTTAATTCGTCGTTTGTAATGCAAATAATGTTAACTTATGTTGAATTTGTTTTGATTATATATTTCGTTTCTAACTCTTTGATTGATTTATTAGGAGAAACTAAAGTGATAATACTGTTAATCTTGACGACATTGATAACCAAATTATTACTGAAGTTTTGGGTCCAAAAAGGTATGGTCGGGTTCGATTTCAAGGATCTTTTGTAAACCCAACCCAATATTTTAGATCCAGCTCGCAGCAATACATGCCTTCGGAGAGTCAAACTCAAGCTAAAGTTCAGAGGTTAAGAAACCAGCTGGCTCAAATGCAAGCGAGCACAGTTGAGCAAATTACTCAACTTAAAGTGGAGGCAGTAGCGAGGAAAGTAGAGCAAAGCAGAAAATACGACGAACTCCAACAACAGCTTTAGAATATGATGAAGATGTTTCGGCAGTCACAGAATCCGTCATCATAGATGTTTGTTTTCTTATTGTAAGAATATTTTAACATTATTGTAAGAATATTTTGTTATTTCATTTATTAATTTAGATTATATATCTTTCGTTGGATTTGAAGTGTTATTTAGATTTTTTGTTTTTGGTTGGATTTATATTTGTTGTTTTTGGTTGGATTTGTATTTGCTATTTTTGGTTGGATTTGTATTTGTTGTTTTTGGTTGTTACAGGAAGGGTTGTATATGAATGAAAATGGTATGTTAGAAATCTGCTAAAGTTAATGGCTTTTTTTCACAAACGCCGCTAAAGAACAAGACTTTTAGCGGTGCTTTCACTAAAAACGCCGCTAAAAAATATGACATTTAGCAGCGTTTTCAGCAAAAGTGCCACTAAAGCTCACATTCTATAGTGGCGTTTGTGGGAAAGCGCCACTAAAGGTCACGTTCTATTGCGACGTTTGTGGGAAAAGTGCCGCTAAAGGTCATGTTTTATAGCGGCGTTTGTGGGAAAAGCGCCGCTAAAGGTCATGTTCTATAGCGGTATTTGTGTGGAAAGCGCTGCTAAAGGTCATGTTCTATAGCGGCATTTTTTCAAATAAATGCCGCAAAATTTAGTCACGTTGTCTATAGCGGCATTTTTTGCGGCGCTAATAAAAATGCTGTATATAGTTTTAGTGGCGCTTATAGACCCAAAAAAATATCGCTAAAAAAACCTGTTTTGCTGTAGTGATCAATGGTCCATAGTGATGACATGACAATTTAACTACCCCATGATAGGATTGTCATGCAGACCTCACTGAGGAGATCCAGAAAGAAAGGAGAACTCTGTTGTGATCATACAATAGTTGGACTGGCCTCCGTGGTAGGTACTATCATGTGATATTTGAAGAAGTTTCATCTTTCAAGAGGACAACTAGTCATAACATGATACTCAGTGAGATTATGTAATGCCCCAAAATTTTTGTTTTCAAATTGTTAAAATTTGTGAAGTTGATTGATCTGGTTCAATGGTTAAGTGTTGTGCTTTTGTTGAGAGGTTCTAGGTTCGAATCTTTTCCATTGAATTTTTGTTATTTTTGTCCCAACCCCTATCTTTGAACATCTGGCTTATGTATGATTTTCACTCAATTGTTGTCAAGAATGAGCCTATTGGTTCAATGATAAGGCTTCAGCTTACCCAGAGGTCCTGTGTTCAAATCTCGTGTGTATAGAACGAAAATTAGTTTTGTTTCTCCCTAAGTGTGTTGCCCATATGCATTAGTAGTTAAGGTAAATTTGAACTCTGGATAATCTGATTGGTTATTAGAAAATCGATTTTGTTATATAATATTTTTTAAAACATGAAAAACTTTTCCCCAAAATTCTCTCACTTTCTTCTCACGTCTCTCACTCTCCCGACTCATTTTTCTATTATGTTTTCACGTCACACTTTTCTTTTATTTTCTTCTTCCCATAATTATCTTCTTCTTCTTTTTTTTCTCTTATCTTTTGTGTTATCTATTTTCCATCATTGTTTTGGTGATTACGTTGCTAGAATTTTCTATATGGTCTTGTGTGTTTGGAAGTTTCTCCACCGCCGTATCAAAATTCTAGTGTAAGTGAAAATCTATTCGCAGGGTTAGGAAGGTTATGTGTGAACTTTCGTTAGCGATTTGTGAATGATTTCTGTTGGGTTAATTTTTCTCGTACTTCTGTTAGGTGAAAATCGAGAGGTGCAAAACCCTTCTCCAATGTTTGGTGAGCCTTAAGAATGATTGTTTCAATCGGGGTAAGTGTCTGACTGCCTTTTAGGGGTTGATTCTTAGTGATTAAGGCTGAATGTTTAGCGTTTATGGCCGAATTATTGATTGATTTTCATATGTTGTTGGTAATTGGTTCATTTTGAATGATGATTTTAGAGTCTGGAAGTGTGTCGTTGCATCGCTAATCAGAAACGACCATGTGTGTAATGATAAGCCTGAAAATTAGTGAACGATGCGAAGAAGAAAAACTCACACTCGATCCCACACAGCTGTGTGCCAGGTCGTATGGGTCACACAGGCGTGTGTTAGGGTGCGTAGGCCACATGGGCATGTGGACCCATTTTTTGTAAATTTTGGTTAGGTTGTCACATCCCAAAACCCAACCTAGTAATTTTGGGTTAGTAGAATTGGGTCATTATTGAGGAGTGAAGTAAAATATCAAAAAATAGGGTCGTAAGTGAGTATTTTAGGATTGTGAGTGTCTTAATCAATATTTTATTTTATTTTTTAGCTCAAAAAAGATTCAATTTTTAGGTTTAATTTGAAAAAAGATGGATTTTAAGTAATTTTGGGAGTAATTGGAAAAAGGAAAAATTAGGAGTGACCAAAAGGGCAAATTGTCCAATTTTTGAAAGTTGGTATCATCAAGCCATTCACGTCTCATTCTTGTTTAATAACACCCAATCGTCCAAAATTTCCCAAAACCTAAAATTAGAGAGTATCTTTAAAATTGATTCATTCCCTCGTATTTACTAACTCCCCAAACACCAAAACAAACCGCAATTTCAAACTAAAAATGTGTTTTCTTCCCCTAAAATCTTCATTGTTCTTCTTGAGTTCAAATCCCAAATTAGATTTGTGGATAATCGTTTTCATCAAATCAAGGTAATATTTTAAATTTCTATGGTTAAATAAATAGTATTGTCAATTCAAATTGAGTTTTAAAAAATTATTTTGATTTTATGTTTTTAAAGTATGTTTGGGTTCAAAAATGGCAAATCTTGTAATCTTGAATAAAATCGTGTTTTCAAAGTTGTTTTTTATTCATTTTAATCTAATTATAAGGTATTTCAATTCAGTTGATAGTTCATAATCTAATTTCCAAGAATCAAACGTTTTCCCATTTTTCATGTTCTTGAAAGCTTGAACTTTTCGAAAATTTTAGGACCATGGATTTAGGTGAAATTAGCGGTTTAGATATGAAATTAAATGTTATTTAGGATGTTTGGAATCAAAATCAAGGATTAGAAATGAGATTAGGATGTCAAAACTTCAATTTCGGCAAAACTAGCTAGTTTTTGGTAGTTAAAAATGAGAGGCTTGAATTATGTTTTCTTTGTTGTTTGATTGTGTTCAAGGCTGTTTTTAATGAGGTTAAAATGTTTTTTTATGTGTGTAAAGTGTTGGAGCAGTCGGGAGCCATTACAAGCAAGTCTATGGGCGAGGAAAAGTTAGTTTGAGCTTTCAGCTAGTAAGTAAAAGCGTAATTGGTAAGTGTGCCGAATCATTGCTAGTATGGACGATTCATAGCATTAATCGGGATTTTAGGATTAAATATTTCGAGTGTAAGCCTTTCTTATACTCTTTTCCTTGTTGTGAAAATAGGCTTCATGTATGACGAGTTGCAGAATGTGATGCTATTGTGACAGGTAATGTGTGTGTGAATACTTATATGTGATATGTCGTAACTTGATTTGTAATGTACACATATGTGGTCGAATATGTGATGGCTCAATGAGCATAGTTTCAGCACTTAAAGTGTAATTTTATGTGAATCTGATAAGCATGTATTATGTACAAGTTATGATGTGAATTGATGTTTATGAACAAGAACTTTGTGCATTAAAATAGAAATTAAATGTGTGAATTTTGTGAATATTTTAGCCTTGTGATCTCTTGAAACCATTGGATATAGTTGGCATTGTAGACACTCAATTTTGCCCGGCCCATTTCAGTATTTAAAATAATAAACCCCAAAAAAAATGAAGTCCAAGTTCAGTCCAGAATTACAAATATAATTTGGCCCGATCGGAATGGCCCATTACTTGAAAAGATTTAAGGTCCATCTACAAGCTTGATTCATATGGAAATATAATCTTCAATGATATGCAATCTTAGATGTGATATGCAATCTTAGATATGATACAATCTTAGATATGATTGCAATCTTAGATATGATACAATCTTAAATATGATTTCAATCTTAGATATGATACAATCTTAGATATGATTGCAATCTTAGATATGATATACAATCTTAGAAGATATGATTTTGTAATCTCGGAGATTTAATTTGTAGATATCCTTTAATCTTAACCATTGATGTAATTGATCTGTACCGTTGGATTTGGGGAGGCTCAACTATAAATAGAGACCTCTCCCCTCATTGTAAAACAACTGGAAAAGAACTGAAAAATCACTTGAGTTTTGGGAAGCAATAAGAATTCTTGAGAGCATTCACTCAAATTTCTCTCCCTCTTGCGTTCTTACTCTCTATGGTTTGTTCTTATTTTATTCTTCGTCTATCTTAGTTTTTCAACCCTTTTTTTATTTTAATTTCTTCATTTTTCAAATATGTATATTTTTTCCTATCTTTTATACATTTGATTATGTATTTTATATATCATAATATTTAACCTTTTTATATAGTTTATTTTCAAATATATATTTTCTATGCATGTATATATATTATATAATTATTTCATTATAAATATAAATTCTTTTACATATTTGATATTTTATACATTATTTTTCTAAACCAATATATTTTATATTTTTATATAATTATTATTCTTATAAATATATTTTTATTATATATTATATTTTAAATTTATTATTAAATATCACATTTTTATATGCTCATTCTATTTATCAATTGTTTATATTATACATGTATTTTTAAAAACTTATGTTTTTTTTATTATTATACAATATTTGTTTTTACTTTAGAATTAATGTATTATTGTTATGTTATGTATTTCATATGTTATGTAATATCTTAGACTTTTATAATTTACTTTCAAATGCATATTTTTATATATGTACATTGTTATATTGTATTATATGCATCATTTCGTTTATTAATCCATTCATGTGTACATTAAATTATTGGATTGTATATTTTATATTTTATGTAGATTCTATTTATCCATTTGCTATGCATGTCATCTATTTTTACTCATACATATTTTACACATTAATATTTACCATGTTTTTTATATTATGTTTTATTTATGATATATTGTATATAATTAGTGCATTTATTATGCTTTCTTTTGGGTATAGTCCTATTTGCTTAGCATGATTATTTTTATTATTCTATTTTACCCACTATATAGTGATTGCATTTATATAAAGTGTTATAATACTTTGTAATATACGCTATTTGAATATCTATGTTTCGTAATATAGAATTGTCACTCTAAAAGGTCATTTAAAACAATATTTAAAAGTTTTATAAAAATAAAAAAGGCAATGCTTAGTATTTGAAAGCTTCGAGAAAAGTAGTGCCCTAACTTATTGGGTTGCAACTTTTCTCGTTGAGTTCGAATAGTCAAGTACCCTTCTAAGTTTTTAAGATTTTCAAAATACGAGCAACTGTCTTGGAATTTCAAAGCGTTGTGTCCTAACTTATTGGATGTGGCGTTTTGTCGTTTCGAGATAGGGATTTCCAAAAGGTTAACTTAGTGTCAATATTTTGATACGAGTGAACCCAAATTTTTAAAATCAAAGTATTTTAAAGAGGATTACATCTTAAAATTTTTTAAATTTTCGACATTAAAGACATTTGATAATCAATTAGGTACCAATTTTTGGGCGTTACGAGGGTGCTAATCCTTCCTCAAACGTAAATCGACTCTCGAACCCGTTCTTTTATTTCGTGGACCAAAACTAATGATTTTAAAACAAAATGTTTTAAAGGTGATCCAATCACACCTAAAAAGATTGGTGGCGACTCCCATTTTCGTTTTTAAAATCGATTCCCATTTTCCAAAACTCGATTTGAAAATGGTTTCGACAGCTGGGTAACTCCCCTGGGGACTAATAAGAGAGTCAAGCCGTGTAATTGATTATCTCTTGTCTTAATGTGGGAAATTAAAAATTTTAAAATTTAATCCTCTTTGCATTACATGTGTTTGTATTATTGCATGTGTTGTTATATTCTGATACGCATTGCATTTGCATAACCGTTGTGGTCACACCCTTAAGTGGGAGTGAGAAGCTACGCCTTCGTGAGGTTTTCGCCTCCGTGCAGGATAGTGGATCACTTTCGGGATACATCCGTACCTATGGTTTCGTGAGATTTTCATCTCCGTGTAACTATAGGGAAATGTATTCCCCTGAACTGAACTCGATTCAAATGAGCCTATAATGGGTGAGGATCGAGGAATCTGCTGGTTCGGGTACCTCAAACTTTAGAAACAAACCACATATAGAAAAACCGTAAGAGCTCAATATAGATAGAATTATACTTAGGTTATCTTTGTGTTTATTAATATCATATGATACTGACTGTTTTCTTTCTTTTGTGCATGTCATTTGCATTTAAAAGGTATCGAGTCACGGTCAGTTTCTAAGTTAGAAAGTTTTATTATGGAGAACGGACTTCTTGATAGAATGGAGGGCAACGCTAACATCCATAAATGGTCAAAAGAAACGCTGAAAGATACACATCAGAATTATGGGGTTACACTCGCATCAGCGTGGCGCAAAATAATCTCCAGGAGTTAAAAGAAATATGAGATCAATGGAGTAATAAAGCCAAGCAGTTGTTCTACAATAACTAAGGGGACTTGCAGTATTTGCTTGACAGGAGGATAGTGTGGGAGTATTGATGGACACTTCTACCATTATAGCATTTCTCTTTCATATGAAGACGGTTGCCATGTGGATGGTAAGGGTATTGGAAGGAAAGTGATTGATAGAGTGCATGAGACCTACAAAAATGAGTTGGATGGAAAGAATTTTGCCTATGATGGTAAAAAGCTCGTTTACTATAGGACCGCTACCAAACAACAAGCTTGAGTTTACTGTTGTACTTATCAGAAACAATGGAAATGCAAGCCCCGATGGCCTGGATAGCTCAAGTAAGCGTGAAAGAAAGCGATTAAAGAAGACCGTATCATTTAAAAACCTTTAAAGTAGAGATTAGCTATGCTGCGAAGGTACCGAGGCAGGATGCTCTGCGTGGGTAGAAATCTAAAAACTCTCAAGAAGCATTGAGGATATAGGATATTATTTTAAGGTAGCACACTGCAGAACGAGATACCTACCTGTTCGCTAATCTATCTCAGGATAATCAGAACAATTTCACAGGTATTGGATGAGGTGACCCTAGCTGCACGGATTACCCCACAGGTGAGGTCGTAGCTCAAACTTAGGAGGTAGTTGATTATTTATAGACATTGGCGGTACAGGCTGACATATTGAGCAACAATATGAGATACAATCAGATCGTGGCTAAGAGTTTGTTTTAAAACTTTGGGCATTAGGGCGAAAGCGTATTTGTAATCCATTTATATGTAAAGATATTATTTTTCTAAATAAAGTTTTCTAAATGAGATTGAATCGAGATCGATACCTTTTTTCATTCATGCATTTGCATTACATTACATCAAAGAAAAGAAGGTGTTGATTTGAAATTTGATTCCTAAATAGAATAGTTGTCATAAGGAAACGAATTTCTTGATAAAATAGATTATAGTGCGGTCGTCTGAATATAGTCCAAATAAACGAAGAGAGAAAGCTGATAATCCATGGAGGAATACATGATGTGATTGCCAGAGATTCAAGCCAACAAAGGTTATCCAAGAGCACGACGAGAGAAAGTCGGAAGTCCACGAAGGAATACATGACTTGATTGCCAACGAAGATTATCCAAGAGTTGGCATTTTTTGATGAGTATCATGGAGATAAGCGAGCAAGAGATCGAGGCTCAGATTAAGCAGCAAGGAGCTAGCAAATGCATCTTTTAGAGAATTTACAGGATTCGATCGTGAAGAAAAGATCAGCGTTTACTTGGACTATGAAGGGCAAGACCACATATGTAATCTATTTTCATGTAAAGAAATCTGTTTTCTAGAAAAGTTATTCTAATGGAATTGAATTCAAGATCAACATCTCCTTTTCTTTTGCATTCATGCATTTGCATTGCATCACATCACATGCATTTAAATCCATAAAAAAAACCCTAATTAGTTAAAGTTATTAAAAAGAGAAAGAAAAAGAGAGAGAGAGAAGAGGGTCACGGCTGAGTGAAAGAGAAGTTGAATGGGAATTAACGACGTTCCCTTACATATCCCCGACTTTTGTGTCAGGAGGGATAGCTTACCCGAAGAAGGGGTGTTTGGAAATGAAAATCATCCCATCAATGTCATACATGAGGAAAGGACTGAACAAAGAAACCTTGAGGGCATTCGCCCTTACGAACCGAGAAGTTCTTTAAACAATTGGGCTGCAGAAGAACTTCCTGTAATCTTTAGGAATTTTACGGAGTAATATTCAGAATGCTCTTGTTGCTCTAAAACCTAAGAGTAATGAGATTTCTTTTGAGAAGTGGGCTCATGTTCAGACATTTTTATTTTTAATAAAACATACTTTTATTATTTATCCGAGTAAATATTCTTTCATTCTGATTCTTTTAACCTTTGACATTCTTTATAAATTTTCATTTCATGTAAATAGTCATTCTTGAATTCATTTATTCCTTGTATATTCTTTTGTGTGCCTATTATAGATCCCTAGATATCAATGACACGGGCAATGATACTACAGATTCAGAGTTCCTTTTGAGTGCGATATGTGTTTAGAGGAATCTCGATTACTTTGAAGGTGTGAAATTGTGACTTGTTTCGAATTTGTTGAAAATGGTTTTACCCCATGAAGTGGTGGCCTTAGAGGAAGGAAAGATTGCAAAATTGGAATTAGCTGAGGAGACAAAACAAGACCTTGTTGAGACTATTATGGGAATTCAAAAATGTGGTCCAAAGACGCATGCAGGAGGATTTGCAATTGTCAGGATAAACATGAGGTTTTGGGGCACTGTTGGTCCACCAAGGAAAGGGACCGCATCAGTTGTACAATGAATGCCAAATTTAAAGGAGTCAAGACTTATGGGGCATGTATGTTATGGGCCCGAGCTCGTCAAAAGTTTCAAGCTGACAATGACTCATCTTTGTGGATGTCAACTACTCCATTAAGAGGGGGAGATAGCTTCATATGCCAATATTACAAAGTCAAAAGTCATCCATCTCAAAAAAAAAAAAAGAAAAATTATATATAACTACACAATGCCAAAAGTTTGCAGTCTTTTCAAAGATAATGCGCCATACCACAGTACAACAAAGGTTGCCAAAAGAAAAGAAAAAGAAAAAAAAACAAATTACAGAAGATGACCGAGACTGGTAAAAATTGGCATAAGAAACTACCGCCTACTCTCTATGCTTACGCTGGGGCAAACACATTCAATTCCAGTTGTTTCAAAGGTTCCAACCATCATCATTGGAATGGGTGCATTGTTTGGCTTTCCTGAGCAGTCTAATGTGCCATCAATAGTTACGATGGTTAGCTCTAGACGGTGGCCATTGATTTCCAGCTATGGGGCATCAGGCCATACACAGTCTCTGAAGCTTAAAATGATAGATTCTTTCTTCAAAACCAGTTTCTGACAAAGTGGATGACGGTATCATGAAGAAAGCTCTCTTAGACTTCTATACAAGTTCAGGGAAGAGGAAACCTGATCAAATCATTATTTTTAGGGATGGGGTTAGCGAGTCTCAATTCAATCAAGTTTTGATCAAGTTATTGAGGCTTGCAAGTTTCTTGACGAGAAGTGGAACCCTAAAGATTGTGGTTATTGTTGTACGAAAAACCATCATACCAAGTTTTTTTCAGTAGGGATCTCCTGACAATGTGCTATATGGTACTGTCATTGACAAAAAAGTATGCCATCCAAAGAACAATGATTTTTACCTTGGTACCCATGCTGGAATGATTGGAATCATGAGGCAAACCCACTATCATGTTCTCTTAGACCAGGCTGGGTTTTCGGCTGATGATCTGCAAGAGTTTGTTCACTCTCTATCCTATATGTATCAAAGGAGCACCACAGCCATATTTGTTGTGGCTCCTATTTGCTACGCTCATTTGGCAGCTTCACAGTTGGGGGCAATTTATGAAGATTAGGGATGCTTCAGAAACATCATCGAGTCATGGTGGGATGTATGCTCCGGGAGTAATCTCTGTACCTCAACTTTCCAGGTTTGGCAAACAACAGCCAGGACTATTGCTGGGGCAACTCATTTCTCATGGGTTTATGAATCAAGATTTTTCCTCCAAGCTTTGATGGAGTCAAGAATTGAATACCTCTAGTAAACTTAACTTGAAAGTATTCATCCTAAGCAAATGTACCAAGAATGGATGACACAGACTTATGACAAAGAAGGTTCGTCCAAAAGAATTTCATAAAGGAAACCTTATGCTGAACCCATGCAAAAGGATGTCGAATTGGGAAGGGCCATATGTTGTGAAGAGGGCTTTCTCTAGAGGTGCACTGATTTTGACAAGAAATAGATAGGAAGAATTTATCTGATCCAGTGAATTCGGACTCAGTCAAGGAGTACTTTGTCTGAAGGAGAAGGGAAGCCAAGGTGAAAACCCGCAAAGGGCACTTTGGGACTTCTATTTCAAAAAAAAAGAAAAGGAAAAAAATAAAAATAAAAATAAAAAAGAGAAAAAAGAAAAAAAAATGGAGAGGCCAAGGTGAAAACCCGTAAAGGGCGCCTTGAGACCAAAGGGGTTTTGAGTTGAAAACCTGAAAGGGCAGCTCAAATTTGGAAAGTCACACGGTAATCTTGCTATATCTGATTCAACGAAGAGTGAGGCGCGTTGCATATCGGGGCATCGACAAAGTACTTTGGGTCTTTTAAACACATGTTGAACTCAAGAAAGTCTTCATGGAGCTGGTGTATAGACGCTCAAGCGACGATATCTGGGGCATCTAATTTCTGTCCTATTTACTATCTTTGGATTCTTTTTCTTCGCAAAGATATGTTCTCAGGTTAATCTTTTTGTATTCCTTCCAATAATTTGTCCAAATCTAATTATCCTTAGGATCAATTTATTTGTCTGCCATTATTCATAAAGCATGTTGCATTGAAATAATGACAGATGAACTAAAATATCTTCACAAACGAAGTTTTGCATATTACTCTGGAAATTTCTAAATAATGCAAGAAACCGAAACAAGATAATTGTTTAAGGAATTCTCATATGTATGGGTTGGAGATACTCGAGAGATTTTCTTCTTCAGTCTAAAAGGTGGTTGGACGTTTTAAGCAATATTGACCCTAAGAGAGGGTCATTTCACAAATATCTCCAGTGGGTCGTAACATTCGGGGAATGGTACAATGGACCAAATTGATGGGAGAAATACAAGACACACAAGTAGAGTATGATTGATATGTCGAGAACAACGAAGTGGAAATCTCGATAGATGACTGAGTGACATTTATTGCATCATAGTATGTTTAATTAGGAAAGCATTTGACTCATTTCAATCATGGCATCCTAATCATTAAGCATAAGCATTCTACAGGTTATGTCCTCTAGGGGACAATGTAGATAAAAAATTTCAGCATGGCATCCCTGAGTTTGCAGGGAGCAGGCTGAAGATTTCAGTATGGCATCCTTGAGTTTGCAAGGAGCAGGTTGAAGAAAGCAAATCTTGACTTCTTGAGTTTGCAGTGAAGCAGATCAAAAATTTCAGCATGGCGTCCCTGAGTTTGCAGGGAGCAGGTTAAAGATTTCAGCATGGCGTCCTTGAGTTTGCAAGGAGCAGGTTGAAGAATGCAGATCTTGACTTCCTGAGTTTGCAGCGAAGAAGATCAAAAAAATTTCAGCATGGCATTCCTGTGCTTACAGGGAACACGTTGAAGATAACAGATTTGGCATCCCTGTGCTTACAGGGAATTGATCGAAGACATAGCAGATCTAACCTTCAGATCTTTATACTGAAACAGATCCAAGATGATTTGGTATTCTTGTGTTTACAAGAAACAAATCGAGGACATAGCAGATTTGGCTCTCAGATGTTCTCAGATATAGCAGATCTAACCTTCAGATGTTTAGACTGAAGCAGATCCAAGATGATTTGGTATTCTTGTGTTTACAAGGAACAAATCGAGGACATAGCAGATTTGACTCTCAGATGTTCTCAGATATAGCAGATCTAGCCTTCAGATGTTTATACTGAAGCAGATCCAAGATGATTTGGCATTCTTGCGAGGACATAGCAGATTTGACTCTCAAATGTTCTCAAGAAGATCCAAGATGGTTTAGTATCCTTGTACTTACAAGGAATACAAATCGAAGATATAGCTGGTTTGGCTTTCACGTATTTACGATAAAGCAAATCCAAATGATTTGTCGTCTCTGTATTGTCAGAGAACAAATCGAAGTCAGGCATCTCCACTTCAACAGGGAGCAGACGCATAACAGATCTAATCTTCAGATGTTTTACTAAAGCTAGATTCAAGATGATGTGACATCTCTACAAATTAAAGAAGCAGACTCGGTGTATCTATGTTCGGCAGAAAGCAGATTGAAGATATCAACATAACAATCCTGAGTTTGCAAGGAGCAGATTGAGGACCATGAAGTCTGAAGCTGGCGAGCCCGGGCAAAATTGGTCCTTTTATAGTCTTTGCTCTATTCCTGTTACACAGCAATGAGCAAAGAGGGGCACCTGTAGACACTCAATTTTGCCCGGCCCATTTCAGTATTTAAAATAATAAGCCCCCAAAAAAACGAAGTCCAAGTTCAGTCAAGAATTACAAATATAATTTGGCCCGATCGGAATGGCCCATTACTTGAAAAGATTTAAGGTCCATCTACAAGCTTGATTCATATGGAAATATAATCTTCAATGATATGCAATCTTAGATGTGATATGCAATCTTAGATATGATTGCAATCTTAGATATGATACAATCTTAGATATGATTTCAATCTTAGATATGATACAATCTTAGATATGATTGCAATCTTAGATATGATATACAATCTTAGAAGATATGATTTTGTAATCTTGGAGATTTAATTTGTAGATATCTTTTAATCTTAACCGTTGATGTAATTGATCTGTACCGTTGGATTTGGGGAGGCTCAACTATAAATAGAGGCTTTTCCCCTCATTGTAAAACAACAGGAAAAGAACTGAAAAATCACTTGAGTTTTGGGAAGCAATAAGATTTCTTGAGAGCATTCACTCAAATTTCTCTCCCTCTTGCGTTCTTACTCTCTATGGTTTGTTCTTATTTTATTCTTCGTCTATCTTAGTTTTTCAACCCTTTTTTTATTTTAATTTCTTCATTTTTCAAATATGTATATTTTTTCCTATTTTTTATACATTTGATTATGTATTTTATATATCATAATATTTAACCTTTTTATATAGTTTATTTTCAAATATATATTTTCTATGCATGTATATATATTATATAATCATTTCATTATAAATATAAATTCTTTTACATATTTGATATTTTATACATTATTTTTCTAAACCAATATATTTTATATTTTTATATAATTATTATTCTTATAAATATATTTTTTATTATATATTATATTTTAAATTTATTACTAAATATCACATTTTTTATATGCTCATTCTATTTATCAATTGTTTATATTATACATGTATTTTTAAAAACTTATGTTTTTTTATTATTATACAATATTTGTTTTTACTTTAGAATTAATGTATTATTGTTATGTTATGTATTTCATATGTTATGTAATATCTTAGACTTTTATAATTTACTTTCAAATGCATATTTTTATATATGTACATTGCTATATTGTATTATATGCATCATTTCGTTTATTAATCCATTACATGTGTACATTAAATTATTGGATTGTATATTTTATATTTTATGTAGATTCTATTTATCCATTTGCTATGCATGTCATCTACTTTTACTCATACATATTTTACACATTAATATTTACCATGTTTTTTATATTATGTTTTATTTATGATATATTGTATATAATTAGTGCATTTATTATGCTTTCTTTTGGGTATATTCCTATTTGCTTAGCATGATTATTTTTATTATCTTATTTTACCCTCATCTAGTGATTGCATTTATATAAAGTGTTATAATACTTTGTAATATACGCTATTTGAATATCTATATTTCATAATATAGAATTGTCACTCTAAAAGGTCATTTAAAACAATATTTAAAAGTTTTATAAAAATAAAAAAAGGCAATGCTTAGTATTTGAAAGCTTCGAGAAAAGTAGTGCCCTAACTTATTGGGTTGCAACTTTTCTCGTTGAGTTCGAATAGTCAGTACCCTTCTAAGTTTTTAAGATTTTCAAAATACGAGCAACTGTCTTGGAATTTCAAAGCGTTGTGTCCTAACTTATTGGATGTGGCGATTTGTCGTTTCGAGATAGGGATTTCCAAAAGGTTAACCTAGTGTCAATATTTTGATACGAGTGAACCCAAATTTTCAAAATCAAAGTATTTTAAAGAGGATTACATCTTAAAATTTTTTAAATTTCCGACATTAAAGACATTTGATAATCAATTAGGTACCAATTTTTGGGTGTTACGAGGGTGCTAATCCTTCCTCGTACGTAACCGACTCCCGAACCCGTTCTTTTATTTCGTGGACCAAAACTAATGATTTTAAAACAAAATGTTTTAAAGGTGATCCAATCACACCTAAAAAGATTGGTGGCGACTCCCGTTTTCATTTTTAAAATCGATTCCCATTTTCCAAAACTCGATTTGAAAATGGTTTCGACAGGCATGCCATAGGATTGTGAGTACTCACCCTTGTGTTTTGTGATTTAGGCATTGAGGCCCCGGGATAGATTGGAGGGATAAGGGAATGTCGAGCTAAGCTCTATTTACTAGGATATGTTGGTGTATTGGAGAGTGTTTAGTTTTATACTACACTTATGGGATATGTTAGACTCTTTGAGTCATTGGTGTGATGGAGATCCATGTATCCAATATGTGGTGATAGAGCCTATTTTTATGCTTCATGTTTTCATGTTGTCAAATCATCATTAATTGATTAATATATGAAAATGTTGTGTGTTGATGCATGTGAATATATAATCTAGACTTGTGGTTCATTAAAGCATGAATACGTTATTTTGTCTTGATGAATTATCGATAATTTATATATATATGAGTTGTGTGTAATTTCATGTGAGAGTATATGTTGGATTTATGAATTAATGAAACATGAATTTATTATTTGGACTCATAGTAAATATGGTTGTACATGTATCTAGTTGCTATTGCTTATAATGTGACATTATATATGCTTGTGGTAATTTCGAACATTCATTGAGTTTGTTTAAGCTCACTCTCCTCACTAAATATTTGCAAATAAGTAGTGTTTTCGGTGTGAGTGGTACGGCCAAGGAAGTGCTCCAAGAAAGGCAATAAACTTTTGAGTAGGTGGTTTTATAATTATTTTTGACTCTTTGAATAAAGGTAATGTGAGTTAGAATTTCATTTGGATATCATTATTATTATTGTTTATTTGATGTTATGATTTTTGTTTTGGAGTTTTGGTATTGCTTGGAATTATATTTATGAATGAGTTAATGATTGGTTTTGGACTTGTTTATGGATATTTGAATGCATGAGATTATTATTTAGAATGCATGTAAGGAAGATAATTTGTTTAAGCATGAATACTTCTCTATTTTACAATGTTTTTGCAAGTCAAAGTAGAGGTATCGATATTCAGGGCATAAGTATCAATACCTAGGTGTTGAATCGTTTTTGTAAGAAGTTAGTAGCTCAATTTTGGTATTGATAACCTTATACAAGTATCAATACTGGTGACAAAAATTCTAATACCTTTGCCCATGTATTGATAAAAATGGTTTTTAACAAAATTTGGTATAATTCTAGTTTGGTATTGATTTTCTAACTTGTATCGATACCTATCAAGAAAAACATCGATACCTGCGAGTGAGTATTGATACCTACGTGATTTCTTTGGGAATTTTTGTTAGATGGTCCCCATGCATGATTATCTTATTATTAATGTTGATAAACATTTGATAAGTCTTTTTAAAGGTAGCCTAAGGTGTTCAAGACTCAATACTCCTCTAAATATTTGAAACTGATGACGGTTGCATGTATTTTTGAGACCGTGTGAATATGAATGAGTTTGATGTTTTATGTGGTGTCCTATTACTCAAGCTCAATGATCAAGCCAGGTATATGGTGTTATAAAAGCTGTAGTTGAAGTGCAATTCAGGGTTAGCCACTTCGCATGGTTCGTAATGTGATATGTATGACTTTTAAATATTAAATTTGATATTCTGCTTCTGTATGTGCTAGCTCTGAAAGCATGTTAGCATGATCTGATGTATAAAGCATGTACGATTTATGTGCAACTAATATCTGATTAGTGTGCATGTGCATACGGGTGGGAAAATTATGCCACGGAGGAAGTGTTGGTAGTTTAATGATCTACCTTATCTAATGGTTTATACCACATATCTGTTCTAGTGGCTTGACCACACTTGTATGATTCTAGCAGATTATCGCATTACTTCTGGTAGCTTGACTGCACCATTCTAAAAACTAACATACGATCACTTATAGGTGTGTGGGGTTGGATGGGTATTGATTAACCTAATTGGTGTATAGGGATGGACGGAGATGATGTGTAGCGGATAGGGGTAAGATATGTTTTTGTACCTATTGCTATATCTGCATCTGTGTCTGAATCTATATTAGTTACTGTATCTACGTCTGTTCTATTTGTATGGGCTGAGTTACACACTAAGCTTGTTAGCTCACCATTTATTTTTTTATCCTCTCAGGTAATCAGCAAACTTAGGATCGAACGGTGTGCAGGAGCTTGGGTTGGATTCTCAAAAATAAAAACGATTCAAAAAGGATTTTATGTTTAATATGGACTTTTTCTAACTTTTTGGACTGTAAATTATTTTGGACTTTATTTTTCGTTTTTGATTTTTTTTGGTGGGATTTGGTAATTATTATTTTTAAACTACAAAATTATATATTTTTACAAACTAAGTCACAATTTGAAAAAATTAATAAGTTAGAACTTTCCGCTGCAAAATAAAGTAATTTGTAATAAAATAAATAGTTTTAAAAAGTATTTTCCTAATAACTAGAAAGCGTTTAACCAAAATGAATATAATCAAAGCATATGTTTTCAAATTGAAAATCAGAGTTTAAAACGAGTTTATGTAATTCCTTAAGATTCGATTGTAACATCTAGGTCAGGTGTGGGGTGTTACATTTAGTAGTATCAGATCCTAGGTTCAAAACTCAGGCAGTCATTTTTGGGTTTAAAATCTCATGAAAAATTATTTTTAAAGTGTACATTCAGATTTTGACTATATTTGATCTTTTAGTCTATAAAAGGAGAAGTTTGAGACTCCGACACTAATCTAGTAATTACTTTTACTTTAGTTATACTAGACAAAGTAGTAAAACGTAGTGATAAGATTACTCTACTCTAGATTAAGACTGATAATTTTGTAAAAATTCTTATAAAACTCTAGACTTAGGATTTTTAATAACCTAAGCTAATCCATAAAATTTCTGAACTATAGATAATTAAAAAAATGAGTACACAAGGTGCGCGAGGTCGCGATACTCAAGGGCGTGACGGACGCCATCAAGGGGCTAGAGCTGAGTCTCCATCTTTAGGCAGCATGCCCAACTTAGAGACTAGGGAGATAGTTGGGACACCTACTACTAAAATTGAATCCCAAACTCAGAATGTAGGGGATGATGCATTGTCTCAAGCTATGTTGAGGGTTCTATAGAGGGTCATTAAGACGCAATCAGAAACTAGGGCTTGAGGATCGGTAACTAAAAAACTTCAGTCTAATGGGGCTGAGCTGTTTAAGGGTGTCGCTAGGATTACCCCGACTGTGGCTGAGTATTGGTTAAAGGCCACCGAGAGAATCATGAACAACTTGGACTACAATCTAGAGCAAAAATTGAAAGGTGCAGAATATTTGCTTCACGATGAAGCATATCAGTGGTAGCAATTAGTAGAGCGAGGCATACAGGCTGAGCGTGTGACATGGGCATTTTCCTAGAGCACCTTCTAGGAAAACTATGTGGGGGCAAGGTACATTAAGGCTCGTAGGTTAGAGCTCATCGGGCTTACGCATGGTGAGAGATTTATAGCCAAATATGAGGCTGAATTTTTAAATCTAAGCAAGTACGCTTAAAGTTTAGTGGCCACCAATTATGATAAGAGTGTCCATTTTAAGGATGGACTTTGATACGATCTGAAAGTGCTGGTAGCTTTGCAGTAGGAGTGAGTCTTTGAAACATTAGTGGAGAAGAATAAATTTAAGCGTAAGAGGAGGGAGTGAGAAAAAGGACAGAATAAGAACAAGAGGGATTTGGGTTCTTCTAGTTCAACTCTGTGGCCTAAGGAACAGGCCGGGTTTGATAAGCCTCAATAGGTTGAGGCGATGGTTGGTATTGGTGGGATTCAAATCTATGGTGGCTGTGGTAGACACCATTTGGGCGAGTGTTGGAGGGGCACAGGAGCGTTTCTACGGTGTGGGTCTTTCAAACACTGAATTAAAGATTATTCGTATCTGGTTGATCAGGTGCAAGTCCTGATTTAGGGTTTGGTTCATCTGTAAGAGGGAAATACAACAGCCTCCTAGGGGTCGTGGTCAGGTTAGGGCGTTAATGGTTTGGGCCGAGGACAGAGGCATCGAAAAGATGTGCTAATTAGACTAAGGCAAGATAGCTTGCTTTAGTGTCTATGGCGAGGCACCACAAGAACAGAGATGCGGCCAACGTGATAAATGATACATTTACTATTAATTCTCAGCCATAGTTTGCATTGGTTAACATTGGTTCCATGCATTCATACGTAGCTAGTATTATTTCTAGTAATTTGGGGATTCCTACTGAGAATACTTCTAATGGGGTTTTAGTAGTTAGTCAATTGGGTCAATCTGTACAAGTTAGTAAGGTGTTTATGAGGTGTCCGTTAGAGATTTAAAGGTTTGTGTTTTCAGCCAATCTGATGGAGTTACTGTTTAGGGAATTTGATTTGATTTTGGGCATGGAATGTCTTGTGGAGCATCAGGTCAGTTTGGATTGTTCGACAAGGAGGGTAACTTTGAAAATCGATGAGGCTGTGGAAATTGTGATGGAAGGCGTAACTTTAACAAACAAAGATGCATTAGATTTGGATAGAAGAAAACCAGCAGAAAGGAGAAAAGACTTCAATTTCTCGAACCAAGCACGTGAAGCTTGAAGTAGTCCATACAAAGCCTTCTTCAGACGACAGACCAAAGGTTTGCCATTAGAGCCGTACTGAACGTACCTAGGAGGTTGCTGCATAAGCACTTCATCAGTAAGATCGCCATTTAAAAAAGAATTATTTCATCCACCTGACGAAGTTGCCAGCCTTTGGAAACAGCAACAGATAATATAATTCGAACAGTAGCAGGTGTTATTATCGGACTATGTTTCCTTGAAATTGCACCCAGGTACCTGAGAACATCCTTTAGCTACTAACCTAGTTTTACGATGGGCGACCGTGCCATTAGGATTTTTCTTTACTTTAAAAAGCCATTTACATCCGATCACTTTGTGATTATTAGGTACTGGAACAAGTTCCCAAGTGGAGTTATTAATGAAGGCATCGTACTCAACCTGAGCAGCAGCACACCATTCAATGGTAGAGAAGGCTTCCTCAATCGTGTGAGGCTCAACAGCTTCAAAAGACATAGCCTTGGGCTTAAAACTGCCAGCCTTAGAGCATGTAACCATCGGATGAGTATTTGTTAAGGGCAAAGATGGGGACAAAATAGTAGGAGAAGCTGCAACATTGAAAGGAGCCATAGGTGGATTGAAAACATCGTCGTTGTTAAAAAGAGGGGCTCAGGAGCTAAACCTAAAATATCCTGAGGAGTGGCAGATGTTGAGGGCAAGAGACAGAAACTAGGAGGTGAGGACAACTTAGGGGTTTGAGTAGATGAAGGCTCCAAGGGTCGAGAACAAACAGGCTTAACAATAGGAACATATGTTGAGGAGAGAGATTGACCAGACGAAGATGGGGATCTGCCTATAGCAGACAGATGAAATAAAAATCGATGTTCATCAAACACAACTTGATGAGAAACGATGATTTTACCATCCGGTGTGAGGCATTGATACCCTTTATGTTGAGAACTATATCCCAAAAATATATAGGGTTGAGATCGAAAATCCAAATTGTGACGCAGAAAGGAGCGCAGCCAAGAAAAACAACACCCAAATACTCACAAATGATCATATGTAGGATTTGGCCATGTAGAACCTTGTATGGAGACTGTTCTTTTAGAACCGCCGTAGGAAGACGATTGATAAAATGAACAGCACAATAAAATGCATAACCCCAATAATCCATAGGAAGATTTGCTTGGGCCACAAGCGTAATGCCCATGTCGACAATATGCCAATGTTTGCGCTTAGCCACCCCATTCTATTCTGATGTGTGCAGACAGGACAA
The DNA here is from genome assembly GCA_025698465.1 of Gossypium longicalyx. Classification (NCBI taxonomy): domain Eukaryota; kingdom Viridiplantae; phylum Streptophyta; class Magnoliopsida; order Malvales; family Malvaceae; genus Gossypium; species Gossypium longicalyx. Next base: position 82,539,508 of record CM047005.1, on the reverse strand, counting down.
TATATGAATTATCCCTTGAGTCGCCAACATAGACATGAAAGCTCAAAACTCTCCTCCCCAATCACTCTGAAACTGTTTGATATTTTTCCCAAACTGATTTTTGATTAATTGCTAAAATCGAACAAAGCAGTCCACTGCCTGAGACTTTTGACGAATAAGATATAACCAAGTAAATTGAGTGCACATGTCAATAAACGGGACATAATAACAATGGCGTCCACAAGGAACTGACGCAGGTCCCCATAGATCAAAGACAACCAAAGCAAATGAATCATTGTATTCAGTAGTAGATAGAAAAAATGAGAGTTTATGAGACTTCCCTTTTTGGCATGTAGTACAAAAAGTATCAAGACAAACTTTATTGGAAACAATATTACATATATCTAGAACAGACTTAACAACAGAAGCAGAGGGATGACCAAGACGCTTGCGCCATAAAGTAAAAATATCACAGCTGTCAGCTTGAATCGGAAGCCCAATGTTAGCAGTAGAAGGAGTCACAATAGACAGAGCAGCTGCAATCGGCAGAGAAAAATGTTAGAACCCATCACGAATGTGGCCCTTCAGCAAGATTTCGTAAGTCTTGATGTCCTTAATAACACAATAAGTCGATGAAATTCAAAAAATACGTCATTGTCAATGGCAAATTGAGATACAGACAGGAGATTCTTCCATATGGTTGGTACACAAAAGACATTAGATAAATGAAGCAATTTATGCAAAGTAGGTAATACTAAATTTTCAACAGACGAGATCCTAGTAAGAGTCCCATCTCCTATTGAAAGAGAAGATTTACCGGAGAAAGGTGTAGAGCCATTCAATGCAGAAGCATCATGATATACATGGTGCGGAGCCCCAGAATCTAGATACCATGACACAGTACCTACGGGCATAGGGACATACAAATCAGAACCATCAAAGTTGGACCCAAACTGAGTAGCATGAACATTAGACTTAGAAGAGTTGGACACATCAGACGCATGTAAATCAAGTATACGAGGAAGCCCAATGCAAGGATCGGAGCCAGTCTAAACCTGAGCTCTCGGTTTGGTTCGCCAAGGAAAGGATGACCTAGACTCATTATACGCACCAGCACCAGAAAGCCCAAGCTCGCGCCCAAACCCACAAGAGGGTGCAACTTCCACAAGATTTGAATTCGGCCCATCTGGTAATGAATTACTATGTAGCCCAAATGAATTATAAACTATAACACCCTAACCCGTATCCGTCGCTGGACAAGGGTTAAGAGGCATTACTGGACAAATCAGAATAATTCTCATTCATTTCATAATCAACATAGCATCAAAGTCACACATCATTATAGAGTCCCTTACGAAGGTCAACGAGACCTTAAACATGCTTTAAAAAGAGACCGGGAATAAACTGAGCTCATACAAAATTTTTCGAAACTTAAACATTTTTCAAAGTTATAAAGGTCACACACCCATGTGAGTAGGCCATGTGCCTCACCCGGCATTAGACACGCCCACATGTCTAGGCCGTGGCAAAACAGGGCATACATACTGACTTGTCCACACGGCCACATGACACACCCGTGTGCCAAGCCGTGTGAAAATTAAGGAGGCTACTAACTTGGGTCACATGGCTGATAACACGCCCATATGCTAGCTCGTGTGCCATACAGGACCAATAGACAAACCCGTGTGTCTAGGCCGTGTCAAAACTGTAGGGTATACAGACTTAAAATCGTAGGGTACCCTAGGGGACACACGGCCGTCTAACATAATCGTGTGTCACACACGGTTGAGAAACACTCTCGTATCTCTACCCGTGTGGATAAAAATAGGCCATTTACAAGGCCAATTTGCCACCCTAAATTTGGGTCCTCCATAAATGATCAAAACCAAACATTTTATACCAAATTCTCAGCCAATTCACAACTAAAACATATATTATTCATGCCATTTCATTAACAACAAATTTCATCATTTTTAACCAATTCAAAACATGCCAAAAATCATATAGCAAACTCATTCATTCTAACATATCCTTATCTCAATATTTCACATCAATCTCATGCCAAAATCATAACATTCCCACAACAAAATCACATTACCAACTTACCAATTTGACCATTTCTCACTAAGTCATTCATGAACACATCACATGAACATTAATGCATCACATAGTTTATGCTCAAAAGACATTCATAATTATAACCAAAACCAAGCCATATCACATGGCTAGATATACCCATTACCAAACATATTCACAAACTATTATCCTATACATGTCATACTTCAATATATACATTTTCAAAAGATACCAAAATAAAGTTCGATAGTGTGGTGATGATCCTCGATGATCTCCGAGCTTCTGGTAGCTTTGACATATAAAAAAATAGTTGAAACACACACAAAGTAAGCTTTTAAAATCTTAGTAAGCCATATACAAATAAACTTATCACATAAGACATTTTTAAACCATTTTATTCATGTAGTTCATGGCAAATCATAGCCACATATTCATAATTCCCATATAACTCAATTGTTCATAAATCACTTACACCTAAAACATTTCATACTCCTATAATTCATACATATTTCATATGTCCACTTAAAAATATATATACTTACCTTTCATTCTTAATCATAATGTACATTTCAAAAGTACCTGAATTTGGGAACACATTCTCATATTCATTCATTTCTCAGAACGCCTGCTGAACCATTTGGAATTAATAAGGATACTTGGATAGCTCGGAAAGCTTGTACAATGCCAACGTCCCAGACGTGGTCTTACATGTAATCAAATATCGATGCCACTGTCCCAGACAAGGTTTTACACGAAATCAAATACGATGCCGATGTCCCAGACATGGTCTTACACATAAATCATAAGTCGTGCCAACATCCCAGACGTGATCTTACACAAAAACACATATCGGATCCTATGTCATGACATATGTATCCTAACTATTCCTATGGTTTGTACGGGACTTTTCGGACGTAATTACATTATCGGAACATTCTTGGATATCACACATTGAGCTCTCATATAGCCATTCATCACAATTCAATATCATATAAACATAAATAAATCAACTCAAACACGTTTATTTGTATATTGACTTACCTTGTACAGATTTGAACGAATGAAATCGATTACTCGACGATTTTCGACTTTCCCCGATCTAAATTCGTTTTCTTTGGTTCTTGATCTATATAAATTAAAATTTAACTTTTTTATTCAATAAATCATTCAAATCAATCCATATACACATATTTAGGTCATTTTACAAATTAGCCCTCACATTTTTACATTTTAGCACTTTAGTCCTTAATTCATAAAATCACAAAATACACAAAATTTCCTTATACATATGCTTAGCCGAATTTTTATATAGTTCATTCAAGTCCAAATATTTCATTTATTTCACATTTTAGTCTCTCAATTTCTCATTTTCACAATTTAGCCCAAATTACTCAAATTTATCAAAAATTCAAAGACAAAACATGTTAACCCAACATTAAGCTTCCATATACTATCATCAAACTTCATAAAACTCATAGTTTCATCAATGGCACATCATAAAATCATTACAAATTTCCAAAATTTAGACATGGGCTTGATAGAATACAAAGTAACGATCACAAAAACGTAGAAATTATTGAAAACGAATAAAAAAATGAACCTTTAATCAAGCTTTAGCATGGTCGAACCATAAAACTCTTTTATCTTTTTTTTTCTTTGATTTTTCGGCAATGGTGATGAATATAACACCAAATTCATGTTTTTTTTTTATTAAATTAACATAATATACTAAATTACCACATTAACCTTTATTAATCCATTATAAAATCACATATATTAAGGCCATTAATGTCCATTAACCATATCAACAGTCTAATTGCATCATAAGGACCTCTCCTTTAATAAGACATAGCAATTAAGCACACTTAACATATAGCATGCAACTTTTACATTTTATGCGATTAGGTCCTTTTTCAAAATTAAGCACACAAACAATCAAATTTTTATACAAAACTTTCACACATGCTTAAACACATACTGTAAACATGGAAAATAATATTAAAATATTTTTATAACTCAAATTTGTGGTCCCTAAACCACTATTCTGACTAAGGTCTAAATCGGGCTATTACAACTCTCCCCCTTAGGGATTTTCGTCCCTGAAAATCTTACTGTTGAACAGATTTGGATATTACAGTCTCATAGCATCTTTAGGCTCCCACGTAGCCTCTTCAATATCATGTTGATGCCACATTACTTTTACTAACGGAGTTTTCTTACTTCGCAATTCTTTAATCTCGCGTGCTAAGATATGGATCGTGTAACAGCCCGATTTTGGGCTTAGTCAGAACAGTGGTTTCAGAACTACTATTCTGAGGCCAGAGAAATTGTTTCTAGTATTATTTTAAGTGTCATAGCATGATTATATAAGTACATGAAAATTTTGGTGAGTTAATTTTAGCGATTGTGAGCTTAATTGAGAAAAAGGACTAAATCGCATAAAGGGCAAAAGTTTTGTTTTGCAAGCTAAATGTGTTAAATAGCTAGGGAACCATAATTAAAGGTCTTTAAAGTGCGAATAGACCCTTAAATATAGGCTGACCGGCCATAGAGATAAAGATAAGACAATTTTCAAAGTTAGGTGGAATTTGGTGGCTTATTTGACTAAAAAGAAAATAAAATAAAGAGGGAATGATATCATATTCTTCTAACCTCTTTCTCCACCAAAAATATCAGCAAAGAGGGGGGTTTTGAAGCTTTAAAATTTCAGCTAGGTTATCCTCTTGCAAGTAAGTAATTTTCATAACTTTTCTTGAGGATTTTTATACTTTTGGGACCTTTGTAGCATGAGCTAGCTAATTGGGAGATAATGGTTAAAAGTCTAGGGTTTTTCCATGTGAATATTTATTTTGTTTACTGATTTTTTTTATGGAATAAAATAAGTCATGGTTGTGTAATAAACAACTTTTGTGAAAGAAGTTTGCATGAAAACACCTAAAAAGGGATATTTTGTAAAGTTGTAAAATAAGTTGTAAATGTGTGAAATAATTGAAATTGTGAGTTGCTATAGTTATAAAAAAAATTTGGCTAGGCTTGGTAAAGGACGAAATTCGATAAAAATCGATTTACGAGCCTAAAGGCTAAATAGTTATAAAACGGTCATTTTGCCAAATTGTAAATTATAGAATGTTTTAATTAATGTAATGATTAAATGAGTGAATTTCATCATGTTAGATCGAGAAAACCGAGATTTGGGCTTAAATCAAAAAGTACGAGGTTATAGACTAAAATTGAGTAATTAGCCGAAATTGCATTCGAGGTAAGTCCGTGTGACTAAATAACCATGTTATCCTCATTATTGTTAATATACTTGAAATATAATTTGCTATGATTGTATTTAATTATTTGTTAATGGAATATGACATTCCATTGAAACAAGTTGTATGTTAATAATGCAACTATATTGTTATGATGTATGATTAAATTGATATTGCATAAATCATTTTGATTGTGAATATGAGTACGCATGATGAGAAATTAATGTAATAAAGACTCCTGGTTGAACATTAGGAATAGATTTGGATATTTATGCCATGACATTGGGTGATATGTGTGCTAGTGTAAGACATGTCTGGGACATGCATCGGCCACATTATGAGAGCCAGTGTAAGACATGTCTGGGACGTGCATCAGCATTGAGACGAGAGCTAGTGTAGGACATGCCTGGGACATGCATCAGCCTCGAGATATACAAGCTAGTGTAAGACCTGTCTGGGACATGGCATTGACACTGATAGATGAGAGCCAGTGTAAGACTTGTCTGGGACACGGCATCGGCCTCAATATATAAAATTTAGTGTAAGACCTATCTGGGACATGGAATCGACTTTGATGTGCTAGCCAGTATAAGACGATGTCTGGGACATGGCGTCGACATCTTATCCCATGTTTGGGGCTATTGAATATCCTGTAGTATTCCAAATGGTTCAACGGGAGATTTATGATTTATATCGAAATGAGAGAACTTATGACCATGTGGTGAGTGCTACAAGTACTTACATGAAATTGATGAGATGTGAATTCAATTCATGTTGTATGATTAGTAAGGAATGAATATGAACATGTTGAGTAACACAGGTATATATGCCAAGCTCATGAGAAATGATTTCGGTTTATGATGCGCATTTGGTGAAGATGTAAATAGGTAATTCATGCCTATGAGAATGATTTTATGATGACCTTGTGATTATAGGTCTATACTTATGATGTATGAATATGTATCTTTACCAATGTGGTGAAAATGAATTAATATGGTGTGATAAACTCAGTATCGTAAATTTACACTAAAATAGTTTTGGACAGCAGCCATAGTCCGACTTTGAAAATCCACCAAAAATTGTGGAAATTGAGTTAGAGGCTGAATAAAATATAAAATTAAATCTTAATGAGTCTAGTTTCATATAAAAGAAATAGTGTAAGCAAAAGAAGTTCATATTATGAGATATTTGAATTGTTGTGAGATAGAGTCAGAATGATTTCGAAATCCCCTGTTCTGATTTGAGAAAATCATTGAAAATCGTTAAAAAATAGTTATGGGTTATAGTTTATATTCATAGAATCCTTAATGAGTTTATTTTCCATAGAAATAGACAGAAATTTCATTGAGTCTCGTATCATGAGATAGTTAATTTTTAGTGAAGAGCGGTCGGAACTGTCAGGCAATGGAAAAGGGGTAAATTTAAGGAATAAACTATACTTATTGGCTAGACCAAAAATTCTGAAAATTTTATGGTAAGAAGATATGTGAGTCTAGTTTCAGAAAAAATTAGTGGATCTTAATTTCGAGTTCAGTAGCTCCAAATATAAATAAATTGTTAACTATGACTCGAGAAAACAACATGACCAGAATATAAGTAAAAATGTAATTATGGTTGTATTACCTTGAGAAGCATGTTGGCTTATTGCTTATTATTTTCATATGGGCTTACTAAGCGTAAAGCTTACTCCCTCCTTTCCATTTTCCTTAGTGATCTCATGTCAGCTCAAGGTTGGAGATTGTCAGAGGCAACATCACACTATCAAGCCAATACCTTCGGGGTATTGATACATATGTTAGAAATTTCAAGTGAGTGGCATGTATAGAGACCTAGTTCTATGACATGAGTTATTATGATTTGGTTAAATGTATTGATCTATATCGAGCTATTGTATATGGCCATGAGATGTGACTCATATTGTTTATGGTTTGTAAGTCTAGCTAATCATGTCATGTTTTAATGCATATGATGAGATTGTTTGAATATGTTGTTTGACATGTATGTTTGGTAATATGATATGTGTGTTGGAATGTATGCTCTATGACCAATTGAGGTGGTCATAGTCATGAAATAATGGTAAGTTATAAAAACAACGTGATAATGGTTGAACATGAGTGTTTGATGGATAAGTTAGTAATCATAGTATAATGGTAAAAGTGGTCATTAATATGACAAGTCTTATGAATGTGAAGTAAGGAATCTAAACTTGGTATTTCATGAGTAGATGCATTGCATGTAAGAGGACATGTAAATGTTATGAATATGTCTTGATAAAGAGTGTTTAAGCACTAAAGTGAAGCCATGATTTGTGGCTTTAATTTGTGTAAGGTTGTAAGGGTTTATGGGTATTATGAAGGCTTGGAAAATAGCCTAAGTTCTGACTACACGGGTTGAGACACGGCCGTGTGTCTCAACTGTGTGAGGGACATGGCTTGGTGACACGGGCGTGTGGCCCGACCGTGTGGTTCAATTTGTTTTGCTGACATCATAAATAGAGAGTTGCACGGCCTGAGGATACAGGCGTGTTGAAGACACACGGGCGTGTGACCATGTTTCATGAAAATTTTCCTAAGTTTTCCCAAAAATTTCCAAAGTTCTCGGTTTAGTCCCAAACCGCCTTTAATGCATGTTTTGAGCCTCGGTAGCTCGTATAAGGGACATTATACATGTGATGGAATGTTTTTAATTTAAATGAAATTTTATGGCCCGATTTTATGAAATGATGTACATTTAAGTCCGATAATGCCTCGAACCCTTTCCCAGCATCGGATATAGGTAAGGGGTGTTACAGAGCGATTCTTCATTGTAGGTCGTATCAGATTGAATCTCAATTTCAGATGGAGAAATCACATGTGAGGGATCGGATCTGTATCGTCGAACCATTGATACGTGAAACATATTATGAATCTTTTCTAACTCAGGTGGCAACAACAATCTATATGCAACCGGTCTTATACGCTCGCACTACAATAAAACAGACTTTTAGCGGCATTTTTTTAGCCTTTAAAAGCGCCGCAAAAACTATTAGCGGTGTTTTCCTAAGCGCCGTAAAAAACACCGCTATAGGAAACGCCGCCAAATTTTGTGGCATTTATCTAAAAAAACGCCACAAAATATCAAGGCTTTTAGCGGCGTTTGCGAGAAAAGTGCCGCTAAAAGTCATGGCTTTTAACGGCATTTGTTGGGGAAGCACCGCTAAAAGTCATGGCTTTTAGCGGCATTTTTTGGGGCAACACCGCTAAAATTCATGGCTTTTAGCGGCGTTTGTTGGGGAAGCGCTGCTAAATGTCATGGCTTTTAGCGGTATTTTTTCACAAACGCCGCTAAAAGCCTTGACTTTTAGCGGCGCTTTTTTCACAAACGTCGCTAATTTTGGCAGATTTAAAATGTACATTTTTCACCAATATCCAACCCTTCCTGCATTAAATCCAACCAAAAACAGCAAATATAGCATGAAATCCAACCAAAAACAGCAAATGTAGCATAAAAAATAATCAAAAACATTAAATCTAAATGATACTTCAAATTCAACAAAAGATCTATGATGTAAATTAATAAATTAAGTAATATTCTTACAATAATGTTAAATGTGACAATGTTAAAAATATTCTTACAAGGAGAAAATTAATGTCTAAGATGGCGGCTTTTGCGACTGCTGAAACATCTGCATCATTTGCTGAAGCTGTAGCTTGAGCTCATCATACTTTCTGCTCTGCTCTGCTGCCATCACTGTTGCCTCTGCCTCCCTCGCTGCTGCTGCTGCCTCCCTCACTGCTATCGCTGCCTCCCTCTCTGCTGCCTCTGCTCTAAGTTGTTATTGGAGTTCTTCATATTTTTTTGAACCTCGGTAATTTGCTCAACCGTGTTCGCTTGCATCTGAGTTATCTGGTCTCTTAATCTCTGAACTTCAGCTTGAGCTTGACTCCCAGAAGGCATGTATTGCTGGGAGCTGAATCCAAAATATTGGGTCGGGGTAACACCAGATCCTTGAAATCGAACCCGACCGTACCTTTCAGGACCCAAAACTTCAGTGATAATTCTGTTATCAATGTTCTCAAGATTAACAGAACTATCAGTTGAAGCAATCGCTTCAGACTTCGCCTTCTTCTCCTTTAGTTTCTCCTAAAAAATCAATTAAAGTGTTAGAAACGAAATATATAATAAAAAGGAATGCAACATAACTTAACATTATTTAAAACTACTAATGACGAATTAAACCATTATAATTAAACATTATAAATATTTATAATAAATCAAATTTTATTAAGTAAATATACCATAATTTCTCTAGCTTCGGATGTCATAGGAGATCCATCTTTCTTCCTATGCGTAATCTCAAAAAGCTGAAGGCGTCCAACTTTTTGACCAGATGAGACTTCCTACAATATAGTAGTAAAAATATTATTTAATAGTAGAAATTCATTAATATTTGAAAGAATTAATAAATTCATAATACCTCAGCCTCAGCTACAGAAGCAAAACTTCTCGACCCTGCCGTGTGCGTGAATTTTTGTTTTTGCCTGCTGCTTATTCCAACTCGCTCACGGTCCTGCATAATGAAATTATTATTACGTATATAGTAAAAACTATATATAAGAGTTTGGAAATGTGTAATACCTCTCCTTTTTTTGAATTCCAGAATCTAACTGCATCTTCCCATTGGTACTTCAGCATTCCCGGCGGGACATTTCTCAATTTTTCCTTCAGGCTTATATCTTTCTTAAAATATAGTTTTTTCAAAGTGCTTTTATGGTCTCTCCATTTTTTACCCAATGCCTTCTTGATATAGTCATCGGAGACCTCTAAAGCAAATCTCTCCTAATAAAACACAAGTTTAGAATGTAAATATAAATGAAACTTAAACCAAAGTATTATAAATTACATTCACGTTTTGTTACCTTAATATTATAGAGAGCTTGATTTTTGTTGCTATCAGGCATATGATGCCATGATTCGTAGTTGATGGGCAACATATTGGCATTTCGTGATATAATGCCCAAATAGCCTGCTAAAAGTCGAGCTTCAGATCCAACAGGCTAACCATGACTGTTTCTACTTACTTTGACACGCTCGACAGGATTTAAGTCGTATAAATCTTTAAGCAGCGTACGTCCTCGACCTCTGCGCGTCCCACCATTTTCAGCTAAAAAAGGTATATTATTATTATATTAAAATTGACAAATAAATCAATAATAAAAGTCAACACATGTAAAATGAACTTAACATTACTTTGAAATTCTGCAGGCTTGTCAAGTATCTCCGGCACATTCAAAGATCTAACAACTATCTGCTGTTCACTATTTGCTTCTTCTGAATTTGAAGTATTCTGGACAATACTTAAATCTCGTAATCTTCTTCTACGCATTTTTCCTGCAATACACATAAAATAGTTGAAGTTTTAGTAACAAATTACAAAAATAATAATACATATAAAATAGTTAAATTATATAACATGACCAAGATTAAAATTATAATATTACATATAATTAAAAAATCGTAAAATCTTACTACATCATTATTCGTAAATATCTTCATCCACATCATGTCGAACCCATTGATGTTGTGTACTAGTACTAAGGATATTTTCATCTAAGTTTTGTTCTGGAAAAGGTAATGTTTCTGATCCTTCAACGATGTCATCTCTACTTCCATTACCCATGTCAAACAAGTCTCTAGGGGTGTTCCGGAGTACAACATACCAACCTTCATCAGTTGGATCTTTCGAATAAAAAACTTGTTTCACTTGAGAAGAAAATACATATAGCTCGTCCATCAATTGTTGTCCAGTGTGAATCAAGCGAGAGACATTAACCATTGTAAAACCAAATTGATATTTTTTAATTCCGCGAGCAGTATTAACATCAGCCTAATCACACCGAAATAAGACAATTTTCCATCTGCCATAATAATCCAACTCACTAATGTCAGTAAGAAGTCCGTAATACTCCACATTACCCTCAACCGGATTACTGTCCCTAGCACTAGCATAACTTGTAATTGAAGAATTAACAACAATTCCACAATTTTGAGTTCTCCTCATTCTCTCACGATATTTTGTATGAAATCTGTATCCATTGATGAGGAAGGCACTATATCTTTTTATTACTCTGTTCGGACCTTGGGAAAGCCATTTAATTTCGTCATTGACGTCCTTCCCACTCCAAACCTATTGAATCGAAAGTAAATTGAGTAATTATAAATGTATTATGTAAAAACATCCTTATTTGATTAACTAAATTTCGCGATTATATGTAACTTATTAACTTCAGTTACATACCGTTTGGCTTAACCATTCATGAAAAGATTCTGTGAATAACTTATTAATCTCTTGATGTTGTAATCTTCAAAAGTGTGCACGAGATCTCAAAATTTGTTTGTACTCACTATGTTAAAAACAAGTTTAATTGGTTAGAAGATAAACAAATCAAAACGACGAATATGTGAGGAAATTTTAGAACATACTTGCGTAGTGGTTCAACTGAATCGTGGTGAAAAAGTACATATCGATGTGCTTGTATCCACGATATATCATCTAATTCTGCAATTTCAACTTTGTCGATTGGTTCTCCATAACTTTGGAATAAATAAGTTTCGGCCAAGTTCTGATCATTGAGCCCAGCATTTCTACTTGGTCTATTCAATCATGTTTCAACATCTTCTGAATATCTAGAACAGAAGGTCATGCACTCCTCGCTAAGTAGCCTTCAAGCAATTGATCATTCGGATAACGCGCTTATTGCGATAATAAGACTTCAATTTGCTTAGGAACCTAAACACGATATACAATATTTATCAAAAACTGTAACTAAATGTATAGAGGCGAATGAATGAATACTTGACAAATAAATTAGCACCTTTCTATAGGATACATCCATCGATAAAAAACCAGTCCACCAAGTATTGCTTCGTGAGGGAGATGTATTACCAAGTGCACCATAATAGTGAAGAAGGAAGGTAAAAAGATCTCCAAATTGCATAAAGTCAAAGCGGCTCGATCCTGTACTTTCTCAAGTTCTTCAACATCCAAAACTTTGCCACAAATAGCTTTCATTATATTGGATAGTTCAATTATATAGGACGTTACATTTTTTGACATACAGCACCGTAAAGCAACTGGGAGTAAATCTTGCATCAAGATGTGGTAATCATGTGATTTTAATGAATATAATATTCGATCTTTAAGACTCACCCATCGAGATGTATTTGACACATACACATCTGGGACCTTTATATCCTTCAACACCATACAGAACACCTCTTTCTCTTTTTTTGACATTGAAAAAATAGAATGCGGCAACCAATATTTCCCATTCGGAAGTACTTGAGGATGAAGATCACGCCGAATTCTCATGTCAACTAAATCAAGTCGACTCTGAAGATTGTCTTTTGATTTTCCATCGACATTCAAAATTGTCTCAATTATGTTCTCACAGACATTCTTCTCAATATGCATGACATCAAGATTGTGGCATAAAACGTTGTGCTCCCAATAAGGTAACTAAAAAAAATACTCCTTTTTTTCCACAAGTCCGCCTCATTAGGATCATCCTCTTCGTCAGATTCATCATCAGATTCATCCATCAATCTTCTCTTTGTTTGCGTGTTAGGTGGTTGATTCATCTTCCCATAACTGAAGTTGATATCTTTTAACATAAACAAGATTTCAGATCCAACGGTCTGCTCAGAAACTCCTCTGTACTCTTCAGTACCGTCAAATAGAGTCTTCTGAAATCTAAATTTATGATTTCCATCTAACCACTGACAATGGCTCATGTAAGAGAACTTCTTCCCATTATACAACCACTTCGAACAAGTTTACGCAGCACAACAAGGACAAGCATAACATCCTTTAGTACTCTAACCCGATAAATTAGCATAAGCCGGGAAATCATTAATTGTCCACAATAAAGCTGCACGTAAATTAAAGTTCTCCTTTCTTAATACATCATATGTCTCAACACCCGACCATAACTGTTTTAACTCTTCAATAAGTGGCTGCAAATAGATGTCAATATCATTTACGGGACCTTTCTCTCCAAGGATAATCATTGATAAAATAAATGAAGATTGCTTTATGCAAATCCATAGAGGCAAATTGTAAGGAACAAGGACTACATGCCAAGTACTATATGAAGTACTCATGATTTTAAAAGAATTAAAGCCATCAGCTGCTAGCCCAAGCCTCACATTTCGAGGATCGCTTGTAAAGCCTGGAAATTTACTGTCAAACAATTTCCAAGCTAAAGAATCAGCAGGATGCCTTAATAATCCATCACCGGTTCGTTGATCATTATGCCACCTCATAGAATCGGCCATCTTTGACGACATGACATGACTGTTGGTTCTTCTGATCACCCCAGTACAACATGCAGTCATTTGGGCAACTATGAATTTTATCATACCCAAGGCCCAAATCTTTTATTAGTCTTTTCATATCTTGACAAGACTGGGGGATTTTTGCAAATGGAAACATCTCTCTCAGAAACTCTAGCAGCATTGTAAAAGAGTTTTCGGTCCACCCTCCCAAATATTTTAAGTGAAATAGATGAATGTAGAAGGACAATTTCGAATATTTTGATCCCTCGTAAAGTTATTCGTTCATTTCATTAACTAAATTGTAGAACTTCGTCGCTTCTTCATTTGGCTCCTCATCAGGTGCACTTGTTCCCATTTCGCAAAAAAACATTTCCACCAATATTACAATCATCAGATGCAATAAAATCAGGTAGAAACGATTGCTCACCATGACTGTGCATATTAAATGCATCCCGCAACATACCTTCCATGTCATCTTGTCTAACATACTGGTGGTAATCAGTATCAGGATAAGTCGGATTAATCGTTGAGGAAGTTCGACTAGATGTACACTCTCCATGGAAAATCCATTTTTTATACCCCCGAATAAAGCCATCAACAATTAGATGTTCGTAGACAACTTCACGAAAATGCCAATTGATGTTGTCACACCTCTTACACGGGCAAAGAATCATATTCTCTTGGCTTGCATTTTGAAATGCAAAATTTAGAAAAGTTTGTACTCCATTTCGGTAGTCGTTGCTTACCCTTGACAAATTCATCCAACTCCTATCTATTTCGTTGTTCTTAAACTCTAAAGTTGACAATAAATTGCGTTTACTAAAATAGATAATATATATCAAGTATAAATTATCTAATGGGTTAAACTAATTCAAGCAGCGGGATTTTCAAGTGTATATTTATGTATTACGTAAGTTAAGTAAGTTTTGTAAGTTATGTAAGTTATGTTATGATATACATTTATGTAAGGTATGTAAGTTATGATATGACATATACTTATGTACTATGTAAGTTATGTAACTTATGATATGATATATATTTATGTATTATGTGGGTTAAGTAATTTTTATTGTTAATTTTATAAGTGATGAGTTTATATTAGAAAATAGTTTAGTAAATTAATAAATATGAATAAAACATATAATTATGTTGTTTGATAAAAGTAAATATTGATTTTAAAAATTAATTATTTTTAATTTTAATTTTATTAATATAACATTTTATATTATTTTAAATAATTTTGAATAAAAGATACATATGATAATTTGAATATCTTATTTTCAAAAAAGAGAATAATTTATTTTAATGTTTTAATAAATAAAATCGATTTAATATGTTCTACATTAAATGATAAGTAATCAATATTTTTTTAAAATTTTTAATTAAATAAAATTTATTATAATTATCAAACTCATTTTTAAAAAAAATTAAATATTGAATTTTTTAATGAAATGAAAATTAATACTCGAATCAACAAACAACAACAACAACAACAATAATAATAATAATAATAATAATAATAATAATAATAATAATAATAATAATAATAATTAAAGCTTAAAATAATAATAATAGTTCAGAATTCGGATGTTTGGAATTTAACATGCATGATGTATATAAATTTCAATGGTTAGATTATTAAATTATTAATTATATAAATAGTTACAAAAGTGTATTAAATTATTTTAATTTTTATAAGGGGTCTTTCCTATATATACTATCTAATTATAGCGATTTTTTAAAAAATAAAGAGTATTTTTAAAGATTATAGGTAAGAATAAGTATTATATTAAAATAAATATCAAATAAAAACATTTTTATTATATCTTTAAATAAATTAAAGAAATTTAATTCATGTTAATTCCAAAAGGTAACAATTAAATACATTTAACTTTGGCATTATATTTATTTTTCATGTAATTTGTGTAAAATGTTAACATAACGTATAAATGTTATGAGCTAAATTTTGTTAAATTATGACTAAATTGATAGAAGATATAAATATTACGATTTAATTTGTTAAATCAAGATCAAATTTATAGAATATATAAACTTAAGATCAAGCTGTATATGTTAACTATGTTAGAGTGAGAATAAAATGTCATAATCTCATTCACAAAATCTTCAATCTAACAAAAGCCACTTGACTGATATAAAATTCTTTTTTTCTAGTTTCTTCCCAGAAACCGAATAGAGACATGTTAAAAGAAAAGGAATTCTAAAGTTAATACCACACATTGGATCGGCAACAAAATTATTATCAACAATAACTACTTCAAAAAAAAAACAATCATAGTAAACCAAAAAAGACTAGTTTCCCAAATATCTTAAACAACGAACTAAGAACCTTCCAAACATCTCAACAGTAGTTTTTCTTTCAATTTTCTAAATCAAATTCAAGAACGATGAGTTGTTAATATAATAAATAAATAAATAAAAATGGTAATCCTCATATTAGGGTTCAACTTTTTACCTTTATTTGATATAACAAATGGGGTTTGGACTTCTAGCCCAAGTTCTAATGTATGCCTGCAAATTCCCAAATCATGATGATTCTAAAATGTGTAATGTGGCAGCCATTCAATTTTTTACCAATACAAATGAATAAAGAGATCACAAAGGGATTTGACAGATACCAAGAAACTAAATGTAAAGACATCATAAATTGATAAAAGGTAAGCATTTCATGGTAATGTCTACCAGAATTGCTTGAGACTGCTTTGAAGAGCATGGTGGAATATATGCATGGATATGATGATAATATTTCTACTATAATGGGGACAAGAGAAACAGTTTTGTAAATATACATACCTCTTAAAAATTGTAAATTGGATGGTAGAGTCGATTAAATTGGATGGCTATTTAAATTACACCTGCAAACAATGAACAGGCACGAAATTGAAAAATAATCTAAGGATAAACAAGAATAGTAATTAAAAAAATGAAAAAAAAAAAGATTAACTAACCTTTTGGCTATCTAGGCTTTCTGTGTATTGCTTTAGTGTATGAAAAGAGCAGCAAATGCAGGTTCTGATAATTTGATGCCAAACTGCTAGAAAAGAGCCACTCCAATGGGTTTTTTATGCCTGCCCTTGAATCACCTACAACACCAAGGAAACAGAAATGTAAAAATTAGGGTTTGTTTAAACAAAAATGTAGGGTTAAAAAGATCCAAATAAATCAAGCTAGATAGACTATATATACAATAAGATAAGCAACAAGGATTCAAACCAAAAGGAAAATGAAGTAGATTTTTTAGGAGTAAAACTCAAATTAAGGCCACCGGATTACTTTTTGACCAAAGTGTAAACTTACTAATATTTGAGTGACCACGAGTGCAATTCACCCAAATTTTTATAAATAAAATTATTTACCACCGACATCAGATAATAGGTAAATACAAAACGAGTTGTAAAAGGAAAATCAAATTATTTGCTAGTTATTGACACTACAAATTTCATATAGGCGGTATTCAAGTTTTGTACAGGTTCAGATTTTGCTTGTATATTATAGTTTGAGTGAGCTTCCATTCAAAACATCATTGCGAGATATAGGAAACTTAATGCAGCAATAATAAATTCAGCTAGGTCCCTCCTTTTTTGAAACTTATATATCAGAAAATTATTAACAACCTTTTACAATCTAATAAAGATACATGCATATACGACATTACATGGAAAGATATAATGTCTTGTTCCAATGTGAACCAGTTTACTCTTCTGGTCAAGTATTGTGACAGAACATGCAATTATTGAAGCCTCATAGAAGCTTACCGCAACAATGAAATTAGTTCAAAACAATAAACGCGAAGGGTCCAAATTGATTAAACTAGTAAACCAACATCATCTATTATAAAATTTACAAGTGGAAGGTTGAGTGTTGAGCATTAACAACAGAAAGCGTTAACAATAGAAATTTGTGTTCCCTAGGTTTCTATTAAAATAAACAACAGAAAGTGTCGAAAGAGGAAAGACATTTACTGTAATATCCCGAATTAGGGCCTAATCAGAATAGTGGTTTCGTGACCACAAATCCGAGATAGAAATAATTATTTTATAATTATTTTGAGGTTTATGATATGATGCATAATTGTGTGAAGATTTCGTGAAGAAATTTTTGGCATAACGAGTTTAATTGAAAGTTAGGGACTAAATCGAATAAGTTGCAAAACTTGCATTCTAGAAGTTTTTAGTATGAAATTGCTTTGAAATATTAATTAGGAGGTCTTAAATAGTAATTTGACCAATTTTAAGTTCATGGACAAAATTAGAACATGGAAGGAATTTTTGAAAGTTTAGTAAGGAGGGGCATTTTGGTCATTTGGATATTAAATGAAATAAAATGGGAAAAATAACACAAAATGGTCATCTCCTTCATATGGTTGCTGCCGAATTTTACTCTCTCCATAGCTAGGGTTTCTTCAACTTTCAAGCTTCATAGTAAGTGATTCCAAGCCCCGTTTTTAATGATTTTTACGTTTTTGAGATCCCGGTAGCTCGATATAGCTTATGCTAGCAATAATTTAACCTAGGGTTCATATTTGGAAAAATACCCATAGGTGAAATTTGTGTATTTTTATGTTTTATGATAGAATATGAGGTTTTAAATTATGTTAGACAACTAGTGCTACTCGGTTTTGAGCGGCAAAAATACCTAATAGTCACAAGTACATGTTAGAGTGAGAATTTGATGTTGCCATAGAAGATAAAAGTGATCAGCATGTTATAAAACATAAGAATAAGGAATAAAGTTTAATCCCGAGCCTAGGGGCAAAAGTGTAAATATGCAAAAGTTTAGGGGTAAAATTGTAATTTTGCCAAAATTTGAATTAAGGATTAATTTGAAAATGTGAGTATTAAATAAGCTAAATGTGTTATTTTAGATCAAGAAAGACGTGGAATCGACCCCAATCGAGGAAAAGAAAAGATTGTGGATTAAATTGCAAAATCTTTATATTTTGGTACCAAGGTAAGTTCATGTGTAAATGTAGTAACATAATTTTCATTTTAAGTAATTTAATGTTATTTATGTGATATGATGATTAATATCATGAAATATTATGCTTTATGGTTATTATTGAATAATATGTAAATTATGAATTGCTACCGAGTATCGGTTTCGATGTTCCGTGGAAGACGGCAAGGATATGTGTTCGAGGAAAATCCCGTTTGAAACTTAGGAATAGATTAGGATACAAGTGACATGTCACTAGGATGGTTGAGCATCCGAACTCGTTGAGTTGAGTCCGAGTTCACTTATGGATGCGAATGTCCGAACTCGTTGAGTTGAGTCCGAGTTCGTGAGATGTAACTAGGCATCCGAGCTCGTTGAGTTGAGTCCGTGTTCACTTATGGATGCGAATGCCCGAGCTCATTGAGTTGAGTCCGAGTTCACTTAGGGGCGGGTTACATGATTGCTTGATTTCATATGTGGCACTTATGTGCAAATTATCCATGTATCCGAATTATATTCCGATGTGTTCAACGGGTAAAGTTCCACTCAAATGGAGGAATACTCAAGATGAAAAGGGACATATTGGTAAGTGTTGTGAAATGGATACTTTGGACAGGTAAGTACTTAACCCTCGGGTTGAGTATTGATACAACAACGTTAAAGTAGTAAGATGATGAATAATGATTAGAAATGTGATATATGTTTTGGTGATACCATGCTAATGTTGTTTGGTATAATTGCTTTGTTATGTTACTTGTTATTTGCATATGAACTTACTAAGCATTTATGCTTACTCCTTCCTTCTTATTCATTGTAGTTTTGGACAAGCCAGCTCAGGAATCGGGATAGGTCAAAGGCTCGATCACACTATCTGGAGGACTTTGGTAAATGGCTTGTAAAATTTAAGTATGGCATGTATATCAATATACCTATTTTGTGTAAATGATCTTATGATATGATGATGGATTGGTTGAGAAAATGCTTGATAATGATAAGTCATGGAAATGGTTAGTTTAGATTATGTTTGATGTCATGGAAGGTTAATAGGTTATCTAGTTCATGAAAACTCATAAAAAGGATGAAATTTGCCATAAACAGAACATTGCAGCAACACTGATGTGAGTTTGAAAATTTACTAAAAATCATAGAAATCGAATTTGGTTATGTATTAAATATGAAATTGAAGCCTAATATGTCTAGTTTTACATAAAACAAACTAAACAGGTAACGGAATTATATGTTAGAAGATATTTAAATTTTTGTGAAATAGGGCCAGAGCGATTTCTGGATCCCCTGTTCTGACTTTGGAAATTCACCATAAATTGTATAAAAATAATTAGAAGTCATGCTTTATATGTACAGATTTTTTATTAAGTCTAGTTTTAATAGAAACAAACTTCATAGTTATTGAAATTCTGTACAGAGAGATATCTAATTCGTAATACACAGAGGTCAGAGCAGTCGAACCCTGAAATAGGGGAGAATTTAACTAATAAACTGTACCAATTGGCCGAGCCAAAAATTCTAGAAAAAAAATAGTAAATAGATATCTGAGTCTAGTTTTAGGAAAAATTTACAGAATTGGATTTTGAGTTTCAGAACTTGAGATATGAATTTTTAAGCGACTGTGATGCAGATTGCTAGCTTGACTGAAAATTTTAAAATTAAATTGTTTGAGCTGTTTAAGCAATGAATTAAGTCTGTTAACACCTCGTGTTTGACTCCGGCAACGGTCTCGGGTATGGGGTGTTACATTTACCGATTGACCGCAACAGCGGAGACCGACGGCAACGCAGCAGAGGGGTTAGTCGAGGGCGATGCAGCAATGGTAGGGTTAGCGTCTTCACCAACGGATCGGTTGAGATTTAGACTTAGGGAAAATTTAGGGATTTGAGGGGAATAGCCTGAATGGGGGAAATTTTTTGCTAAGGGAAAAAACAAGAAGTATCGGGGGAGTGAAATGGGGTAAAACGAATGAAACCAAAACGACACAGTTTTTGCATAAACAAAATGACATTTGCGGCGTTTATAAAGAAGCGCCAGTAATTCAATTTTTTTGCGGCGTTTCTAAAAAAGCGCCGCTAATTCCTAAACCGCGCCACATAAAACGACGTAG
The DNA here is from genome assembly GCA_025698465.1 of Gossypium longicalyx. Taxonomy (NCBI): domain Eukaryota; kingdom Viridiplantae; phylum Streptophyta; class Magnoliopsida; order Malvales; family Malvaceae; genus Gossypium; species Gossypium longicalyx. The sequence goes on along the minus strand of CM047005.1, from coordinate 82,518,811 downwards.
TTTTCATTCGGTTTCTCATTTTTTTAGTGGCGTTTATAAGATAGCGCCACTAAATCCACTACCCTGCCAAATAAAACGACGACGTTCCATACAATTTCTCATACTTTTAGCAGCGTTTATGACTTAACGCCACTAACTCCACTGTCCCTCCAAGTAGAACGACGCCGTTTTCATTCAATTTATCATATTTTTATGGAATTTCTTAATAAGCGCCACTAACCGTGCCACTTAAAACGACGACGTTTTTATTCAATTTCCCATATGTAAAACCAAAACGGCGCCGTTTTCTTTAAATTTAAATGTTTTTTGCGGCGTTTTAGTAACGCCGCTAATGCCTTTGATTTATACACAAATTTTTATAAGTATAATTAAGCCCAAAACCAATAGACTAAACCCCAATACCCTAAAACCTATAGACTAAACCCTAAATCCAATACCAAATACCCTAAACCCTATAGAATAAACCTTAAACCCAATACCCTAAACCTTATAAACTAAATCTTGAACCCAATACCCTAAACCTTGAACCTAAATTTTAAACCTTAACCCTTAATTCCATGCACCCTAAATCCGTAACCACAAACGTCAAGATTCTTATTGCTTGTTTAAACCTTAAAATCATTTGATTTTTTCTCGTTTTTATCAATACTCCTTACCTTAAAACCATAATACTCTAATAGTCCCCAATCACTAAACCCACTAATAGTAAAAAAAAACGTCACTATTGTTCAACTTTTTGCTAACCACAATTTAAGTGAGATAATTATTAATTTCGAAAAAATAATTTTCATAAACATAAACGTAATCTTCAAATATATGTTGTATTGATATTTCGATATATTAATAGTCTTCCATTTGCCAAATGCATCATTTTGCCATTTCATTTTTTTTTTCTCTTTCATTGTTTGTGTTTTGTTTTTTGCTTTTATATTAATATCTGTATACACATTAATATTGTATTAAAATTTATTTTTAAGATTTTAGGGTTTATGATTTAAGAGTTTAGGGTTTATAGTTTAGGGTTTGAGATTTAGGGCCTATAGTTTATGGGTTTAGGGGTTAGGGGTTAGGAGTTAGGGTTAATGGGTTAGGATTTATGGGTTAGGGTCTAGTGTTTAGAGTTTTAAGGGTTTAAAGGTTTAGTGATTTAAGGGTTTAGTGCATTAGGGTTTAGAGAAAATCATAACATTGATTTTAACATGTTATCAAATCAAATTGTAACTTTTCATAATTAAGTAACTAAAATGAAATTAACTTTCCCATAACTAAGTGAATGGTGTAGTTAATTTATATTGTTTATAAAGTCAGTTTCAGATATGATCAAATTAAATAAAATAAAAATAAAAATAAAAATAAGACCTTATTTAATTTGTTATAATTTGGTCCTATCTAAAATAGATAGTTACCTATTTATATCAATCTGTTACTTTTTTATTTATTTTTCAATAAATAATTTGTTATATTTTTAATATATTAAAATTAATATTATTTCTTTTACAACTATATAAGAGATTATTTGATATATAAATTAAAAAATACTAATTAATCTAACCCTAAACCCTTAACTATAATCTCCAAAACCCTAAATCATAAAACATAAACCATCAATCCTAAACCACAACCCTTAAACCCATATTAATCCCTAAACCTTAAAATAGTTATCGAGATTTAGCGGCGTTTTTCAAAAAGCACCACTAATACTCAATCTATTGCGGCGTTTTCGACAAAGTTAGCGGCGCTTTTTGAAAAACGCCTCTAATGACACTAAATCTCAAACTAAAATGACGTCGTTCTGCTTAATGTTTTAGCGGTTAGCGGCGCTTAATTAGAAACGCCGCAATAGATTGAGTACTAGCGGTGCTTTTTGAAAAACGCCGCTAAAGCTCAATCTATTGCAGCGTTTTTGATAAAGCGCCGCTAATGCCACTAAAGCTCAAAATAAACAACATCGTTCAGCTTAATCTTTTAGCAGGTTTCTAAAAAATGCCGCTATAGGTCGAGCTTTAGCGGCGCTTTTTTAAAAACGCCGCTATAGGTCGACCTTTAGCGGTGCTTTTTTAAAAACGCTGCTAATACTCTATCTATTCACTTTTTAGTGGCGTTTTATATTAAAACGCTGCTAAATATGCCGCTAAAAAACCTATTTTGCTGTAGTGTCAATAATCTCATACGGCTTGATGAACCTCGGACTTAGCTTGCCTTTACGACCAAATCGAAGTACTTTCTTCCACAAAGACACTTTGCGAAACACTTTGTCGCCAATTTCAAATTCAATGTCTTTTCATTTCAAATATGCGTAAGATTTCTAACGATCAGAAGCTATTTTCAAACTATTTCGGATCACTTTTACTTTCTATTTAGTTTCTTTTATCAAGTCAACTCCGTGAATCTTATTCTCACTGAGCTCAGTCCAATACAATGGTGTACGGCATTTTCTACCATATAAGGCTTCATACGGTGCCATTTTAATGATCGATTGAAAACTATTATTATACGCGAATTCAATCAATGGCAAATACTGTTCCACGTACTTTCAAACTCAAGAATGCAACATCTTAACATATCCTTGAGTATTTGCATAATCTGCTCAGATTGACCGTTCGTCTACCGGTGAAAAGTAGTACTGAAATGCAATTTTGTACCTAATGCCTCTTGTAGTTTCTTCCAAAACAGCAAAGAGAATCTCAGATCTCTATCTGTCACAATATACAATGGCACCCCATGCACAATGGCACCCCATGCAATCTCACAATATTAGAAATATATAACTCAGCTAACTTATCAAGTGAGTAATCAGATCGTACCGAAATAAAATGAGTTGATTTCATCAATCGGTCAAACACAACCCAGATAGCATCTTTCTTTCGAGGAGATAGGGGCAAACTCGAAACAAAATCCATCGTCACTCTATCCTATTTCCATTCGGGAATCATAATCTTCTGTAACAAACCAGATGACACTTGATGTTTAGCTTTAACTTGCTGACAGATCAAACATTTTGAAACAAAGTCAGAGATATCTCTTTTCATTCCAGACCACTAATAATACTGTTTCAAATCATTATACATTTTTGTACTACCCGGATGTACAGATAACCGACTACTATGAGCTTCGTTCAAAATCATCTAAATTAACTCTGAATTTCTCAGAACACAAATCTGACCTTGAAATCTCAAACAATCATCATTATCAACTCCAAATTCTAAATTAGAATCCAAATCACACTGGGCTCGTTTTGCTATAATCTCATTATCAACCTTCTGAGCTTCATAAATCTTCTATAAGAACAAAGGTCTCGCTTTCAATTCAACTAAAACCAAACCATCGTCAGATATACATAACTGAGCATTCATAGCATGTAATGAAATAATGATTTCTAATTCAAAGCATCAGCAACAACATTTGCCTTTTCCAGATTCTAGTCAATTACAAGTTCGTAATCTTTTAACAACTCTAACCAGCTTCTCTGTCATAGGTTCAAATCTTATTGAGTATTCAAATATTTCAAACTCTTATGATCAGAACATACGTGACATTTCTCACCAAACAGATAGTGGCGCCAAATCTTCAAAGCGAACACAATAGCCGCCAATTCCAGATCGTGTGTTGGATAGTTCTTTTCGTGCGGCTTTAACTGTCTCGAGGCATAAGCTATGACTTTGCCTTCTTGCATCAAAACCCATCCCAAACTGTTTAACAAAGCATCACTGTAGATTAAAAATTCTTTACCCGATTCTAATTGTACTAACACTGGAGCTTCAACCAATAAGGCTTTCAACTGATCAAAGATTTTCTAACACTTTTCAGACTATTCAAATTTCACATCTTTCTGAAGCAGTTTCATCAACGAAGTCGCGATCATCGAAAAACCTTTTACAAATTGTCTATAATAACTAGCAAGTCCCAGAAAACTACGAACTTCAGAAACATTTCTCAAAGGCTTCCAATCTAAGATAGTTGAAATCTTGCTCGGATCAACTCGGATACCAGATGCTGACACAACATGTCCCAGAAAACTGACTTCTCATAACCAGAATTCACATTTGCTAAACTTCGCATATAATTGCTTATCTCGCAAAGTTTGTAGCACTATTCTCAAATGTTCGGCATGTTTGGTTTCATCACGCGAATAAATCAAAATGTCATCAATGAATACAACAACGAATTGATCTAAATATGGTCTGAAAATTATGTTCATCAAATCCATAAAGATAGCAAGTGCATTTGTTAATTCGAAAGGCATAACTAAAAACTCATAGTGTCTGTACCTCGTTCAGAAAGCAGTTTTTGGAATGTCTGAATCTTTTACTCTCAACTGATAATAGCCCAATCTCAAATCTATCTTTGAAAACACGGTAGTTCCTTTCAACTAATCAAACAAATCGTCAATTCTGGGAAGAGGATATTTGTTCTTGATAGTCACTTTGTTCAACTGGCGATAATCAATGCACATTCTCATCGTACCATCTTTCTTTTTCACAAACAGAATAGGAGCACCCCAAGGTAAGAAACTCAGTCTTGCGAATCCTCTATCAGTCAATTCTTACAATTGAGACTTTAATTCTTTTAACTCGGTCAGAGCCATTCTATATGGAGCTATCAAAATCAGTGTAATTCCTGGTACTAACTCAATGTCAAATTCAACTTCTCAGAACGGAGGTAATCCTGGAATTTCTTCAAAAAACACATCAGAGAATTCATAGACAACAGGCACTGATTCAACTTTCTTTTCTGTTACCTTCAAGTCGATCACATAGGCAAAGTAGACTTCACAACCTTTTCTCACAATATTCGAAATCACAGCTGGTAACCCATTCAAATCACTAAATTCAATTCGAACTATTTCATTATTCTTACATCTCAAATCAATAGTTTTTTGTTTGCAGTTCACAATAGCATCATGAAAAATTAACTAATCCATACCCAGAATTATATCAAACTCATCAAAGGGTAATAACATCAGATCGGCCGGAAAACAAATGTCTCTAAACATTAACAGGAAATTCTTCCATACTTTGTCAACTAAAACGCTTTTACCTAGGGGGTTCAATACTCTAATCACGAATTCAGTAGACTCTACAGGCAAAGTCTTACTGGATACTAAATTCATGCATATATAAGAATGCATTGATCTTGGATCTATCAATGCAATCATAGAAGTATCATAAAGAGTAAAAGTACCAGTTATAACATTGGGAGACGAAGCTTCCTCACGAGCTTGAATGGCGTAGGCTCTGACAGGTGCTCTAGCCTCAGATCGTACAGTAGTATCTTTAGTCCCTCTTTAACTACCACTCACATTTCAAGTATTTTTGGGAGGTCTACCTCGAGCTGTATTGCCACTTGGTCTCGGATTTTGTATAATTTCTTGCTCAACAGAATCAAGACAAACTCGAATAAATGATTTAAAGATCCACATTTGGAACAAGCCCGATCATACAGTCTACAATTACTAGGATGCCTTTTACCACAGTGTTTGCATTCAGGTCGATCGGATCAGACATTTCCAACACTTGCAACAGAAGTAGCTAGAGCTCTAAAGCTCAAATGCAATCTAGCACGATCTCTACTCAAATGCCCCACATTAGCCTTTGAATGGCTATAATCGTCTCAGAACTTCTTTGACGCAAATTGAAATGATTTACTTGCAGATCTCTTTCTCACATCTCTAGCTTCTGAATCGGCTTTTCTTTTCCCTTTCCCAAGTTCTTCAGCTTTACATTCTTGTTCAACAAGCACAACAAACTCTTTTATTTCCAAAATCCCGACTAACAAACGAATATCTTCATTCAAACCATCTTCAAATCTTTTGCACATGATTACTTCAGTTGAAACACATTCTCGTGCATACTAACTTAGTCTCACAAATTCTCGCTCGTATTCTGTAATAGACATACGACCTTGTTTCAATTCAAGAAACTCTTTACGTTTCTAATCGATGAATCTCTGAATGATATAGTTCTTCTGAAATTCAGCTTGAAAGAAATCCCAGATGACTCGTTCTCTCGGAACTACGGATATCAACATCTTCCACCAATAATACGACGTATCTCTCAAAAGTGAAATGGCACATTTTAGGCATTCGTCCATAGTTAATGACAATTCATCGAACACTCGTATCGTATTCTCTAACCAGAATTTAGCTCTCTCGGCATCATCATTAGTAGTAGCACGGAACTCTTCAACCCCATATTTTCTAATTTTATCCACCAGAAGATTATTCAACTGGATCAGATTAGCTCGTGGCACAGCCGGATTAGTTCGGATATATTAGGTAAACCAATCGTTCATCATTTGGTAAAAGGCTTGCTTAGTCTCTCCCTCATGGCTACTTGTAGCAGGTCTAGATTCGGATGGCGCTGTCCCTTGAGCGGGAGTAGGCATATTACTCTCAACATCATTAGCTACGGCTCATTCGGGATCCATTTGCTATATAAAAACACATTTTCATTGTCAGGATTCATCACACTATCGCAGTTCATAAATATGGCATGTATAGCTAGACTCACATACACTACGTTAGTCCTAGAATTGACTAAACCTGGCTCTGATACCAACTAAATGTAACACCCCTAACCCGTATCCGTCGCCAGACTAGGGTTAAAAGGCATTACCAAACAAATCGGAACAATTCGTATTCATTTCATAGTTAACATAGCATCAAAGTCACACATCATTATAAAGTCCCTTACGTAGGTCAACGAGACCTTAAACATGCTTTAAAAGGAGTTGGGACTAAACTGAGCCCATACAAAATTTTTTGAAACATAAACATTTTTCAAAGTTATAAAGGTCACACGCTCGTGTGAGCAGGTCGTGTACCTCACATGGCATTAGACACGCCCGTGTGTCTAGGCCATGGCAAAACAGGGCATACATACTAACTTGTCCACACGGCCACATGACACACCCGTGTTCCAGGCCGTGTGAAAATTAGGGAGGCTACTGACTTAGGTCACACGGCCGACCACACACCCATATGCTAGCCCATGTGCCACACATGATCAATAGACACTCGTGTGTCTAGGCAGTGTCAAAACTGTAAAGTATACTGACCTAAAATTGTAGGGTACCCCAAGGGACACACAGCCATGAAACGTAACCGTGTGTCACACATGGCTGAGACACACGCTCGTGTCTCTACCCGTGTGGATAAAAATAAGTCATTTACAAGGCCAATTTGCCACCCTAATTTTAGGTCCTCCTTACATGATCAAAACCAAACATTTTATACCAAATTCTCAGCCAATTCACAACTAAAACATATATTATTCATGCCATTTCATTAACAACAAATTTCATCATTTTTAACCAATTCAAAACATACCAAAAATCATATAGCAAACTAATTCATTCTAACATATCCTTATCTCAATATTTCACATCCAATCTCATGCCAAAATCATAACATTCCCACAACAAAATCACATTACCAACTTACCAATTTGACCATTTCTCACTAAGTCATTCATGAACACATCATATGAACATTAATGCATCACATAGTTTATGCTCAAAAGACATTCATAATTATAACCAAAACCAAGCCATATCACATGGCTAGATATACCCATTACCAAACATATTCACAAGCTATTAGCCTATACATGCCATACTTCAATATAAACATTTTCAAAAGATACCAAAATAAGTTCGATAGTGTGGTGATGATCCTCGATGATCCCCGAGCTTCTGGTAGCTTTGATATCTAAAAAAAAATTGAAACACACACAAAGTAAGCTTTCAAAAGCTTAGTAAGCCATATACAAATAAACTTCTCACATAACACATTTTTAAACCATTTTATTCATGTAGTTCATGGCAAATCATAATCACATATTCATAATTCTCATATAAATCAATTGTTCATAAATCACTTACACCTAATACATTTCATACTCCTATAATTCATGCATATTTCATATGTCCACATAAAAATATATATACTTACCTTTCATTCTTAATCATAATGTACATTTCAAATGTACTTAAATTTAGGAACATATTCTCATATTCATTCATTTCTCAGAATGCCCGTTGAACCATTTGGAATTAATAAGGATACTCGGATAGCTCGGAAAGCTTATACAATGCCAACGTCCCAGACGTGGTCTTACATGTAATCAAATATCGATGCCACTGTCCCAAACAGGGTCTTACATGAAATCAAATACGATTTCGATGTCCCAGACATGGTCTTACACGTAAATCATAAGTCGATACCAATGTCCCAGAAGTGGTCTTACACGAAAACACATATCGGATCCTATGTCATGACATATGAATCCTAACTATTCCTATGGTTTGTACGGGGCTTTTCGGACGTAGTTACATTATCAGAAGAATCTCGGATATCACATATTGAGCTCTCATATAGCCATTCATCACAATTCAATGTCATATAAACATAAATAAATCAACTCAAACACATTTATTTGTATAGTGATTTACCTCGTACGAATTTGAACGAAGGGAATCGACTACTCGATGACTGTCGACTTTCCTCGATCTAAATCTGTTTTCTTTGGTTCTTGATCTATATAGATTCAAATTTAACTTTTTTATTCAACAAATCATTCAAATCAATCCATATATACATATTTAGGGCATTTTACAAATTAGCCCTCACATTTTCACATTTTAGCACTTTAGTCCTTAATTCATAAAATCACAAAATGCACAAAATTTCCTTATACATATGATTAGAAAAATTTTCATATTGTTCATTCAAGTCCACATATTTCACTTATTTCACATTTTAGTCCCTCAATTTCTCATTTTCACAATTTAGCCCAAATTACTCAAATTCATCAAAAATTCATAGACAAAACATGTTAACCCAACATCAAGCTTCCATATACTATCATCAAACTTCATAAAACTCATAGTTTCATCAATGACACATCATAAAATCATTACAAATTTCTAAAATTTAGACATGGGCTTGATAGAATACAAAGCAACGAACACAAAAACGTAGAAATTATCGAAAACGGATAAAAAATGAACCTTTAATCAAGCTTTAGCATGGTCAAACCCTAAAACTCTTTTATCATTTCTTTTTCTTTGATTTTTCTGTAATGGTGATGAATATAACACCAAATTCATGTTTTTGTTTTATTAAATTAACATAATATACTAAATTACCACATTAACCTTTATTAATCCATTATAAAATCACGTATATTAAGGCCATTAATGTCCATTAACCATATCAACGGTCTAATTGCATCATAAGGACCTCTCATTTAATAAGACATAGCAATTAAGCACACTTAACATATAGCATGCAACTTTTACATTTTATGCGATTAGGTCCTTTTTCAAAATTAAGCATACAAACTATCAAATTTTTATATGAAACTTTCACACATGCTTAAACACATACTATAAACACGGAAAATAATATTAAATTTTTTTTCTAACCCAAACTTGTGGTTTCTAAACCACTATTCCGACTAGGGTATAAACCCGGCCGTTACATAAACACCTTCAAAATCTTGATGCGGACCAGATTGCTTACGAAGCATGTGCAGCCCATTAGAAAATTCACACCCATTTGGTTGAACTGCACCTGTAACCGCAAATGTAGACTCTCGGCCAAATTCAAAGGGTGTCTTTGACCTACCATAGGGCCCAGCAAACATACCTGTTCTGTCATTATAGGCAACAAATGGGTTAGAAACCTTATTATTCATTTGCGAAAAATGTGGTGCAGTAGATGGCCAGTGACTTCCACCATGAAAAAAACCTTACGGCACCGTCGAGGGAAAGCCAACAAACGGACCAGAGGCTAACGACAGAATAAAAAAGCGAGCAACCAAGCCCGGACTAGTACGATCGACCTGATTTGAACCCCGATCCACCGACGGTGGGCCATCATAGTCCCGATTATATCAGTAAAAGCATCTCTGAGCCACGTGTCCAAATCGTATGCAAATTTGACGTTGTATGCGGGATCAGAACCCTCTCTCGCAGCCTCCAAACGGTGGGCGACCACGATGCACTGAATCAACCAGTGGCAGCGATGGACTAGATTCGAGAAGGTTGGCATGAAGAGGCACGTCTTGTACCGCACACATCTGGAAATTTTCATACTCAATCAACACGTCGAGAGACGTTGGAGCGGCAGTGGTTCTGACGAGAACGATGCTAAGGTGAGAATGGCATCGAACTCCGGGGGTAAGCCTGCAAAAACGATTTCTACCTTCTCTGCATCTGAGATTCGAGATCCAGAGGCTTCTATCAAGGCACTTGTGTTTTGTATCTTTGCTATATAGCCTTTGATCGAAAGGTTACCTTTCTTAAAAGAGTGGAGATCGTGACGGAGGCGAGAGAGCTTCGCACCGGTGAGTGCAGCGAAGAGGTGCGTAGTGGTAGTCCACACATCACACACCGTTCGAGCCTCTGTAAAAGAAGACAACAATGAGGGAGAAATGGTGGAAAGTAGCCAGGAAGCGAGTAACCTGTCTTATTGAACGAACGCCGAGGCATCCAGATTTGGAATGAGAGAGCCTTCCGGGGACGGCAGAAAATGCGGTGGAGCAGGTACAGTACCATCCAAAAAATCGGTTAATTTGTATCCTTCAATGATTAATCTAACATGCTGCTACCACTGAACAAAATTGCCATCGTCCAACTTTACGGTTTCATGGCGAGGAAACAATTGAATCAGCCAAGCACTAGGAACGCTGGACAGCCATGCTCGACAGAAACAGAATCAGCATAAGCCGTGGTAGTCATGGAGGTAAACGTGAATCAGGTTTCTAGCACCTTACGCGACTAATACCATGTTGAAATCTCAAGTAAAAAACTAAACCATATTGAGTATTGAAAAATAGAAACAATTGAATTGAAACTGTACTATATTATTTCTTGATCTATTTGAATAGTACAACTATGGTATTTATAGATGAATGAGCTAACTGCTATTTAGTAACTGCTGCTAACAACATAACAGTTTGAATAACAAACTAACAACTTAAAAATAACAGTCTTTTATCTCTATATTCTGACAAACAATATCTTGAATGAATTATGATTCATGCTTGCAAATATATGTTAAGATTAAATTCAAAATATAATTCAATGGTGAAACATTAAGTAAAAGTTATTAATGTATTTGCTATTTTCTTGCATTATTTTTTTTTTAAATTTTTTTATCAGATACGTTCAAGTAAATAAACAATCTACAGCTGTATTTCAATATATGATAGAATTAATACTTTAGAAAAAAAAAACAAATAAATCAACAAAGTCACATGAAAGTTAGGCAAAAACCTCCGATGTTCATATAATTGCATTGACGAAACTGTGATCATAAAGTTAAACGATTGACAAATTGGACATAGTCTATCTTCAATCTGAGTTGAGTTGGAAAATTAGGGGTATGGATAGTTGGGGTAAATTTGTCGCTTGAAACTTTTGATTAGCTGGGTAGGATTTGGGTACAGTTGCCTTACAAGATACGATGATTGTCAGTGTCAAGGAGGAGAAAATTGTGTTTTGGGGGCAGTTCAAATTTTGGGTAGTGTCTTTGTCCAGGAAAAGAAAATTTAGGTTCTTGTTGTTGGATGGAATATGGACGAAGTTGAATATCATGATTGAGCAGTTCAAATACTCTTGGTTTAGGTGGCTGCTCGATCATGGAAGGGATATTCTTACCTAGTGGGATCTGTTTGAATCCAAAATATTTTTTATCGGGATCAAAATTTAATTATAAATTTTTTATAAATTATAATATAAATTTATTATGTATTAATTTATAATTTCATCAATTTGAGGAGCTTAAACATAATTTTTGTTCATTTTTAGGGATTAAAATATAATTATATTGTATATTAATTTGTAATTTCTCTACTTATAATAGGGTTGAATTGAATTTTTTTTTTATTTTGAGAGGGTCAAAATTCAATTTCACTATATATTAATTTATAGTTTCTCTACCTATAAGAGAAAATTGAAACTTTTTTCATTTTGGGGCCAAACCCCCTACTTGCCCCTCTGATGTAGAAAATTTGTACTATAATCTATATTATTATATATAAATAATATTCTTTCTCATAAATTTTTTCAAGAAGGATAAACTCTACACAACTTATGAAAATAGTAAAGAAATTTACCCTTATTTATAGGGTAAACTATGTGAGTATTTTTTAATTGATATGTAGTTAAAAATTGGTTGTATAAAAAAATTTACCACATATTGACAAAATGAGTATGATACGGTTAAAACATTATACTGTCCACGTCAACTAGGACCCTAAGATCTTATAATATAATATATAAAATATATGATTTGTAAATTAAAAAAATTCTTACACTAGAAAAAATAAATAGCAATTCTAAATTATTTTTGAATCAATAAAAATGGGGGCAAATCCAAAAAGAAAAAAGAAAATTAGAAGAGGACGAAATTTAATTATAATTTTTCTATAGATTAAAATATAAATTTATCATGTATTAATTTATAATTTTATCATTATTGAAAGGATTAAATTTTTTTTTCATTTTTTAAGGGACTAAAGTGTACTTTTATTATATATTAATTTATAATTTCAGAGAATTAAATTGAAAATTTTACATTTTTAAGATATATTATTATTTTTTAATATTTATATTAGTAATTAGTAAAATAATATTAGAAAAAATTGCACCATCATAAAGTAATTGTAAATTAGCCTTTCTTACATAAGTATAGCTACTTTTTCTTTTCTTTTCTTTTTCTCCTTTAGCGAAAAAACAAATCATTATCATGTAACGTGAAAGAAGGGATTGGATATTCATTCATTTTTTTCATATTCCTAATATTGCATTGCATTTAATGTTGGGGAAGATACAACAATAGGGTGAAAAGAATATTATAGGGATGGTGGTGTAAACACCAGGGGTTTATTTATTTATACAAATATAGAATTAAATTTTTTTATACATTTTAATAATTTCATATATAGAATATTATAAAGAATTCTAATTCACTGAGAATTTGTTTAGACAATATATAGTAATTGAATAAAAATGTAATTATTAAGATAATAATTATACTCTTATGTAATTACAAAGAATTGCAATTCTCTAAAAGTATTTTGCTGGCCAAATATAATTAGATTGTAATTCTTTATGTCATGTTTGTAGTACAAATTGAAATTACATAGTTACATAATTTATATTTATAAAAAAAATATTAGTATGATAAAAATAATTTTTAAACAAAGAAGGAAAGTTAAAATCAAATAATTTGCATCATGTTAGTCTAATACGATTATTAATAAAAATAATAAGAATAATAAACACGACATATTTGTGCAATTACAAATAATTACATTTAAATCCAATTATTAGGTGACTTTCCAAACACTATACTTAAATGGTTTAACTAATAGAAGGTAATTACTACATAATTTAAATTTTAAAAATATTAATTATTATAAAAATATCATTAATACTTGAGAAAAGAACATTAAATGTAACCTCCCAAAACCGGCCTAGATGTTATGGTCGAATCGGGAAGGCCACATTGGACACCTTAGTGTCGAACTTACCCTAATGATAGTTAAAAACTTTCAAGTACTTCTTTTTATAAAACTGTAGTTTCTATTGTTAGCTTTAAAGACGTTCATTTACTTAGTCCAACTATGCTTAAGGTCAAATTAGCGAATTGGGTGAGTTTTTGTAAAACCTTACTGTGCGTTGCCTTTGAAAAATCATTTTGTTATCTTCTTAGCAGCAGAAATGTACCATTACTAGTCAAATTATTAATTTAGTCATATATCATGCATAGTTCATTTCAACATATTTATGAAAATCGTGTCTCTATACCAAATATGTGTGTCATGCTTGCATAAAAAACCCAAAAATCTCGAACAGTCCCAAACCACGGTTTAAAGAAACTTTACAATCCAAAACCGAATAATAATAATAAAACAACCTAAAAATATAATTAAATTAAAATAATAAGACGAAGTAAAGTTTGAAGTCTGCTGTATGCCCACATGCCAATTCAGATCCTAAGTTCGATCATTACCTGAGAAGTTAAGATAATGGGGTGAGCTTAACAAGTTCAGTGTGAGACTAAATGAGTATTAAGCATTCATACAGGCAATTTCATAGAGGTACCAATAACACAATCAAACATTAACAATAATAATTTTCAAATGCACAAGATCGTGAAAAATGCACATGTGAGATCCTACCATACCATCTGCTACACACCACGAGTTTCCCAGAACCCGTTTGCCAAACTCCAATGTATATGAGCAATGCTCAATATGGTAAAACCACCAATGATCAATAATGCAGTGAAATTGCCAAATAAATAATTCGATATAATCGCCAATCACCTCAATACTTCAAATGCAGTGCACTAACTAAAAATATATGCGGACTTAAAATGCCGCCGGTACTCCACGGAACTCCTTCGTCAACCACAAAATCTCATCCCAATGCACATGCAATATGTCATACAAATTCATACATAATCACATTTCAATACTTTTCAGATTTATTCGACATGCTCAACATGTCCTTAATAATCATATACTTTAAGAGAAAGGAAACAGTGTTCCAATTTTCAAATTACCATTAAGATGATATCTATCAATATCGTTCAATTCACATACTTTATGAATTTCATTATGCACCAATAGCAACCTTACGTATATATATCATAGTAAATATTTCATGCATTTAAATCATGCATAAAACTAATATCTCAGCATTTCATACCATTCAATCAAACATTCTCATATCACATAATATAACTATGCATAACAATCTCAATTACACATTCATACAGGCAAACTAGCAATTTTACCAATACATCAGTCTTTCAAGGCTCGAAACGTACTTGGTTCGGCCACTCAAAAAACTAATATTTTGGCTACTATGCCAAACCAATTAGCAAGCTAATTTATCAAATATAACATGACATTTATCATTATCAAACAAATTTTACAAATTTAAGACCCACACCTTATTTTTCACTTTCTCGCAACACCCTAGTGAATCCCAATTACCCACTTATGGGTTCAAATCAATTGTCGAATTAACAACTATTTTACGAATTCAACTAGTTCGATCCGTTACCTTGTATCGACGCGAACCGTACGTACGATCGTTCTTCGGCTTTACGGTTGATTCGAGTTAGCACCTAATTCCTTAATATACTGGAAAACCAATAGCTAATAATTATTCAATTATTTCTGTAGACACTCAATTTTGCCCGGGCCCAAAAATAAGTCCAAAAACCCATTTCAGTATTTAAAATAATAAAACCCCAAAAAATAAAAATAAAACAAAGTCCAAGTTCAGTCCAGAATTACAAATATAATTTGGCCCGATCGGAATGACCCATTACTTGAAAAGATTTAAGGTCCATCTACAAGCTTGACTCATATGGAAATATAATCTTCAAAGATATACAATCTTAGATATGATTGCAATCTTAGATATGATATGCAATCTTAGATATGATTGCAATCTTAGATATGATATGCAATCTTAGATATGATATGCAATCTTAGATATGATACAATCTTAGATATGATTGCAATCTTAGATATGATATGCAATCTTGAAGATATGATCTTGTAATCTTGGAGATTTACTTTGTAGATATCCTTTAATCTTAACCGTTGATGTAATTGATCTGTACCGTTGGATTTGGGGAGGCTCAACTATAAATAGAGGCCTCTCCCTTCATTGTAAATCAATTGAGTTTTGGGAAGCAGTAAGAATCCTTGAGAGCATTCACTTAAATTTCTCTCCCTCTTGCGTTCTTACTTTCTGTGGTTTGTTCTTATTTTATTCTTCGTCTATCTTAGTTTTTTCAACTTTTATGTTTTATTTTAATTTCTTCATTTTTCAAATATGTATATTTATTCCTATCTTTTATACATTTGATTATGTATTTTATATATTATAATATTTAACCTTTTTATATAGTTTATTTTCAAATATATATTTTCTATGCATGTATATATATTATATTATCATTTCATGTATTTTGAACTATTGCATTATATTTTTATAATTTGTAAATGTTCTATTTATTCATTTTTTTAGTGTATGTCATTTATCTTATTTGTGCATAGTTTCATTTTTTTATATGCTATGTTTAATTATTTCTTTTATGTGCTATTTTATGATATATATTGTTGTATAATTTTTGCATGTATTATATTTTTCTTTTAGTTTACTCATGTTTTTATTTGTTTATTATCTTATATTTACCCTAATATGATTTTTTTCATTAAACGTATGTTCATGTTATTTAGTTTTGTCTTAATGATATTATTTATGTTTGTATGGAAATGTTAGAATATTTTGTACATCTATGCTTCATGATGCATTAATATGTCATCCTAAAATGTCATTTAAAATAATATTCCAAGGTTTTCTTTAAAAAAAATAAAAGGCAATGCTTGATGTTTAGAAACTTCGAGAAAGGTAGTGCCCTAACTTACTGGGTTGCGACTTTTCTCGTTGAATTCGAATAGTCAAGCACCCTTCTAAGTGATTTTGAGTTTTCAAAACTTAAACAATTATTTCGAGATTTCAAAACATAGTGTCCTAACTTACTGGATATGGCGTTTTGTTGTTTCGAGATAGAAATTTTCGAAAGACGAGCTTAGTTTCGAAGGTTTTAAAATGTTGCGTCCTAACTTACTGGATGTGATGTTTTGACTCGTTTGAAATAAGTGAGCCTTAATTTTCAAAATTGAGACATTCTAATTAAAAGAGGTTTGCATCTTAAAACTTTCAAATTTTCGACATTAAAAACACTTGATAATCAATTAGGTACCAATTTTTAGGCGTTACGAGGGTGCTAATCCTTCCTCGTATGTAACCGACTCCCGAATTCGTTTTCTCGACTTTCGTAGACCAAAATTAATGTTTTAAAACAAAACATTTTATAAGGTGATCCAATCACACCTAAAAAGATTCGTGGCGACTCCCGTTTTCATTTTTCTTAAAGTCGATTCCCATTTTTCAAAACTCGATTTAAAAATGGTCTCGACAACTTGGCGACTCCGCTGGGGAAGAATAAGAGAGTCAAGCCGTATAATTGATTACCTTTTGTCTTAATGTCGAAAATTTGAAAAATTTTAAAATTCAATCCTCTTTGCATTACATGAGTTTGTATTATTGCATATGTTATATATTCTGATACGCATTGCATTTGCATGACCGTTGTGGTCACACCCTTAAGTGGGAGTGAGAAACTACGCCTTCGTGAGGTTTTCGCCTTCGTGCAGGATAGTGGATCGCTTTCGGGATACATCCGTACCTATGGTTTCGTGAGATTTTCATCTCCATGTAGCCATAGGGAAATGTATTCCCCTGAACTGAACTCGATTCAAATGAACCTATAATGGGTGAGAATCGAGGAATCTGCTGGTTCAAGTACCTTAACTTTAGAACTAAAACCTCCTATAGAAAACCCATAAGAGCTCAACTTAGTTAGAATTATACTTTAGATATTACCCTCACATATCATTCTTGAGTTTATTAATATTATGTGATATTGACTGTTTCCATTTTTCATTGCATATCATTTCGCATTTAAAAGGTATCGATTCACGGTCAGTTTCTAAGTTAGAAAGTTTTATTATGGAGAACGGACTTCTTGATAGAGTGGAGGGCAACGCTAACGTCCATAGATGGTCTGAGCAAACTCAGCTAGGAAAAGAGCTGTCAAACTACACTCGCATCAGTGTCACATAGAATAATCTGCAGGAGCTTAAGACAATTTGGGATCAGTGGGGCAATGAGACCAAGCAATCATTCTACGGTAAGTACGGAGATTTGCCCTATTTGTTTGGTATTTAGGTTGATGAGAACTTGTTTCGAGCTCTCGCTCAGTTTTGGAACCCAGCATACAGTTGTTTTACCTTTGGAGAGGTAGATTTAGTACCTACTGTGGAGGAGTACACAGCCTTACTTCGGTGTCCTAGATTTCAGTGTGATAGGATTTATTCTTGAGCTGCTTGTGTCCCAACCTTTGGTAAGAAATTGATGACCATTACGGGGATGAGGCGACCACGGATCTCTTCCATCGACTTAGCAAACGGGTCACTTCTGTTCTTGCGATTTTGGCAAAGACATTCAGGTCCTTGAATGCATGTAGGAGGGCCGGTGCAGACAGGTTTGTTGGTTGTGCTCAGTTACTTTTAGCTTGGTTCTACAGTCACTTCCGATTGATAGATAGAGTGGTTTGTTGGGTCTTCTTTAAGGATTACTCCCCATTGAAGGACATAACAGCTTCAACTAGGAGAGTTGATGTTCCCGAAAAAATTGGATAGCGCTACTTCAGAACCTGCAGTCAATGAATGTGGAGTGGAGGGCTCCATGGATGATTCCTGGTGAGATTCTTTACCGATGTGGCAGTTTTGATTGGGTCCCTTTATTGGGAATTTGGGGTGCCATTGGTTATGCCCCTTTACTTTTGTTGAGGCAACATAGATTGAGACAGTTCATACTGACAACTTACGGGTTGGTTCAGAGTGAGTTCGCGTATAGAGGAGCTGACTACAAGAGGAGGGTCAGTGAGATCTCTAGTGCTTGGAACAAAACTTGTCGATTAAAGGGAGTAGCTATTAGCCCTGCTACGACTCCAGAGTATGTCGAGTGAGAGGTAGAAGGATTAATGATAACATCCCTAAGCCAAGCATGGAAGGAGCTCGACCGATGGAGGAATATTTGCAAGTGACGCCATCGGAGTTAGAAATTATGAAGCAAGAGTTCGAGAGAAAGAACTTGGAGCTCGAGAAGAGGATAGCAAAGCTCGAGGAAGAAAAGATATACTTGAGCCTAGACGTCGACGTTCAAAAGATGGAGGTCGAGAAGGTAAGGAAGGAAAAGAGAAATATTGAGGAAGATCGAGATGATTTAAAGATGCAATACAAAAAGGCCCAGGTAATGTTGAAAAGGGTTGGATTAAGGAGATCTTCAGATCAGTTACAGAAAGAGGTCCGAGGGGAAAAGTCCAAAGCCGAATATTTGGAGAAGAAGTTCCAAGAGATGCAATTACGAAATTTGACCTTAGAGAAAGAAAATCAAGGGTTAAAAACTAAGGTGGCTGAGCTTGGATGATCTCTTCATTATCAGCAAAATCGTAATTCTGCGATCGAGTTAAAGGCAAGCTTGAATAAGATCGAGGAAATGAAGCACGATATTAGAAGGTTGGAAACAGCACTACAGAACTGTGAGCTACGGATTGAGCAGCTCGAGGCAAGAGAAAAACAGTGGAAGGGAGAACTTCACCATCTTCAGAATCAAGTCAGAGATAGAGATTGCCTTATTGGGGAAGCCATAATTCAGATCTGAGAGGTAGCTGAACATGTTCGAGACTTGGCAGTACGAGCTGACATATTGAGTATAATACATGAATTATCATCAGATGTAGGTCGAGAGTTAGCCCTTTTATTAGATAGAGTTAAAACTTTGGGCATTAGGGCAAAAGCGTATTTGTAATCCATTTATATGTAAAGATATTCTTTTTCTAAATAAAGTTTTCTAAATGAGATTGAATCGAGATCGATACCTTTTGCATTCATTTGCATCTTATAGCATTTCATTGCATCATTTGCATTCAAAATTATAAAAAGACCTTAATTAGTTAAAGTTATTAAAAAAAGAAGTAAAAAGAGAGGGAGAGAGAAGAGGGTCACGGCTGAGTGAAAAAGAAGTTGAATAGGAATTAACGACGTTCCCTTACATATCCCCGACTTTTGTGTCAGGAGGGATAGCTTACCCGGAGAAGGGGGTGTTTGGAAATGAAAATCATCCCATCAATGTCATACATGAGGAAGGGACTGAACAAAGAAACCTTGAGGGCATTCGCCCTTACGAACCGGGAAATTCTTTAAACAATTGGACTACAGAAGAACGTCCTGTAATCTTTAGGAATTTTACGGAGTAATATTCAGAACACTCTTGTTGCTCTAAAGCCTAGGAGTAATGAGATTTCTTTTGAGAAGTGGGCTCATGTTCAGACATTTTTATTTTCAATAAAACATACTTTTATTATTTATCTGAGTAAATATTCTTTCATTCTGATTCTTTTGACCTTTGACATTCTTTATAAATTTTCATTTCATGTAAATAGTCATTCTTGAATTCATTTATTCCTTGTATATTCTTTTGTGTGCCTATCATAGATCCCTAGATATCAATGACACGGGAAACAATACTACAGATTCAGAGTTCCTTTTGAGTGTGATATGTGTTTAGAGGAATCTCAGTACTTTGAAGGTGACAGAAATTGTGACTTGTTTCTAAATTTGTTGAAAATGGTTTTTACCCCATGAAGTGGTGGTAAGAAATATAGCCTTAGAGGAAGGAAATATGGCGAAATTGGAATTAGCTGAGGAGACAAAACAAGACCTTGTTGAGACTATTATGAGAATTCAAAAATGTGGTTCAAAGACGAATGCAGGAGGATTTGCAATTGCCAAGATAAACATGAGGTTTTGGGGCACTGTTGGTCCACCATGGAAAGGGATCGCATCAGTTGTACAATGAATGCCAAATTTAAAGGAGTCAAGACTTATGGGGCATGTATGTTATAGGCCCGAGCTCGTCAAAAGTTTCAAGCTGACAATGACTCATCTTTGTGGACGTCAACTACTGTATTAAGAGGGGAAGATAGCTTCATATGCCAATATTACAAAGTCAAAAGTCATCCATTTCAAAAAAAAAAGATTATATAACTGCGCAATGCCAAAAGTTTGCAGTCTTTTCAAAGATAATACGCCATACCACAGTACAACAAAGGTTGCCAAAAGAAAAAAAGAAGAAGAAAAAAATAAATTACAGAAGATGACCGAGACTGGTAAAAATTGGCATAAGAAACTACTACCTGCTCTCTATGCTTACACTGGGGCAAACACCTTCAATTCTAGTTGTTTCAAAGGTTCCAACCATTATCCTTGGAATGGGTACATTGTTTGGCTTTCCTGAGCAGTCTGATGTGCCGTCAATAGCTACCATGGTTAGCTCCAGGCGGTGGCCATTGATTTCCAGCTATGGGGCATCAGGCTGTACACAGTCTCTGAAGCTTAAAATGATAGATTCTTTCTTCAAAACCATTTTTTGACAAAGTGGATGACGGTATCATGAAGGAAGCTCTCTTAGACTTCTACACAAGTTCAGGGAAGAGAAAACCTGATCAAATCATTATTTTCAGGGATGGAGTTAGCGAGTCTCAATTCAATCAAGTTTTGATCAAGTTATTGAGGCTTGCAAGTTCCTTGACAAGAAGTGGAACCCTAAAGATTGTGGTTATTGTTGTACGAAAAACCATCATACCAAGTTTTTTCAGCAGGGATCTCCTAACAATGTGCTACATGGTACTGTCATTGACAACAAATTATACCATCCAAAGAACAATGATTTTTACCTTGGTACCCATGCTGGAATGATTGGAATCACGAGGCAGACCCATTATCATGTTCTCTTAGACCAGGCTGGGTTTTCAGCTGATGATCTGCAAGAGTTTATTCATTCTCTATCCTATATGTATCAAAGGAGCACCACAACCATATTTGTTGTGGCTCCTATTTGCTACGCTCATTTGGTAGCTTCACAGTTGGGGGCAATTTATGAAGATTAGGGATGCTTCAGAAACATCATCGAGTCATGATGGGATGTATGCTCCGGGAGTAATCTTTGTACCTTAGCTTTCCAGGTTGAAGGATAAAGTCAGCAACTTCATTCTTGTCTACTGAAAATTATTGAACCATCTTTTTGTAGGGTTTGACAAACAACAGCCAGGACTACTGTTGGGGCAATCCCTTTCTCATGGGTTTATGAATCAAGATTTTTCCTCCAAGCTTTGATGGAGTCAAGAATTGAATACCTCTAGTAAACTTAACTTGAAAGTATTCATCCTAAGCAAATGTACCAAGAATGGATGACACAGACTTATGACAAAGAAGGTTCGTCAAAAAGAATTTCATAAAGGAAACCTTGTCTTTGAAAGAGAGATCCTTCCCATGCAAAAGGATGCCAAATTGGGAAAGGCCATATGTTGCGAAGAGGGCTTTCTCTAGAGGTGCACTGATTTTGACAAGAAATGGATAGGAAGAATTTATCTAATCCAGTGAATTCGGACTGGGTCAAGGAGTACTTTGTCTGAAGGAGAAGGGAAGCCAAGGTGAAAACCCGCAAAGGGCACTTTGGGACTTCTATTTCAAAAAAAAAGGAAAAAAGAAAAGAAAGAGAGAAAAAAATAATAAAAAGAAAAAAAATGGAAAGGCCAAGGTGAAAACCCGCAAAGGGCGCCTTGTGACCAAAGAGATTTTTGAGTTGAAAACCTGAAAGGGCAGCTCAAATTTTGAAGAGTACACGGTAATCTTGCTATATTTGATTCAACGAAGAATGAAGCGTGTTGCATATCGGGGCATCAACAAACTACTTTGGATCTTTTAAACACATGTTGAACTCAAGAAAGTCTTCATGGAGCTGGCGTATAAACGCTCAAGCGGCGATATCTAGGGCATCTAACTTTTGTCCTGTTTGCTATCTTTAGATTCTCTTTCTTCTCAAAGATAGGCTTTCAGATTAATTTCTTTTGTATTTTTTTTGGACAAATTCGTTCCAATCTAATTATTCTCAAGATTAAATTCATCTTTCATTATTCTTAAAGTATGTTGCATTAAAATAATGATGGATGAACTAAATAATTTTCACAAATGAAGTTTTGCTCATTACTCTGGAAATTTCTAGATAATACAAGAAACTAAAACAGAATAATTATTCGAAGAATTCACGCAAGTGAGGTTTGAAAGAACTCAAGGAAATTCTCTCTTTAGTCCAAAATGATGATTGGACAAATCAAATGATTCGATCCTAAGAGAGGATCATCTTACAGACATTTTTGGTGGGTCATAGCATTTGAAGAATGGTACAAACCCACAGGCGGAGTAGGAATGATATTTCGAGAGAAATAAGGATAAACTTCGACGAAAGAATGAATGGTGACATCTGGAATAGGGGTCATGTTCATAAACATTTTGCATTATAACAGGTTTAATTAGGAGTATTTGATTCACTTTGATCATAGCATCCTAATCATTAGGCATGAACACATACACATTATACAGGTTATGTCCTTCAAGGGACAATGAAGATTGATGCGCCTTAACCCCCTAAGCAGTAGGGTAACAGGCTAAAGCATAGCAGATCTGATTTTTGGATGTTCTCACACCAAAACAGATCCAAGATAACAGATCTGGCATCTCCATTTCGACGGAGAGCAGACACATAGCAGATCTAACCTTCAGATGTTTATACTGAAGCAAGATCCAAGATGGTTTGGCATCCTTGTGCTTACAAGGAACAAATCGAAGACATAGCTGATTTGGCTTTTACGTGCTTACGATGAAGCAAATCTAAGATTATTTGGCATCTCTGTATTGTCAGAGAATAAATCAAAGTTTGGCGTCTCCATATTCGACGGGAAGCGGACACATAGCGAGATCTAACCTTGGATGTTTATCATCAAGCAAGATCCAAGATGGTTTGGCATCCTTGTGCTTATAAGGAACAAATCGAAGACATAGCTGATTTAGCTTTCACGTACTTATGATGAAGCAAATCTAAGATGATTTGGCATCTCTGTATTGTCAGAGAACAAATCGAAGTTTGGCGTCTCCATATTCGACGGAGAGCAGACACATAGCAGATCTAACCTTCAGATGTTTATACTAAAGCAAGATCCAAGATGGTTTGGCATCCTTGTCCTTACAAGGAACAAATCGAAGACATAGCTGATTTGGCTTTCACGTGCTTACGATGAAGCAAATCTAAGATGATTTGGCATCTCTGTATTGTCAAAGAATAAATCGAAGTTTACCGTCTCCATATTCGACGGAGAGTAGACACATAGCAGATCTAACCTTCAGATGTTTATACTGAAGCAAGATCCAAGATGGTTTGGCATCCTTGTGCTTACAAGGAACAAATCGAAGACATAGCTGATTTGGCTTTCACGTACTTACGATGAAGCAAATCTAAGATGATTTGGCATCTCTGTATTGTTAGAGAACAAATCGAAGTTTGGCGTCTCCATATTCGACGGAGAACAGATCGAAGACATAGCAGATCTGACATTCCTGTGCTTACAGCGAAGCAGATCAAAGATTTTAACATGGCATCCCTGTGTTTATAGGGAACAAGTTAAAGATAGCAGATATCGCCTTCCTGAGTTGCGGTGAAGCAGATTGAAGCCGTCAAGAGGCCATTTAAAGAAGATGAAGGATCAAGAACTTAAGACTCGGCGAGCCCGAGCAAAATTGGTCCTTTTCTAGTCTTTGCTCTATCCCTGTTACATAGCAATGAGCAAAGAGGGGCAGCTGTAGACACTCAATTTTGCCCGGGCCCAGAAATAAGTCCAAAAACCCATTTCAGTATTTAAAATAATAAAACCCCAAAAAATAAAAATAAAACAAAGTCCAAGTTCAGTCCAGAATTACAAATATAATTTGGCCCGATCGAAATGGCCCATTACTTGAAAAGATTGAAGGTCCATCTACAAGCTTGACTCATATGGAAATATAATCTTCAATGATATACAATCTTAGATATGATTGCAATCTTAGATATGATATGCAATCTTGAAGATATGATCTTGTAATCTTGGAGATTTAATTTGTAGATATCCTTTAATCTTAATCGTTGATGTAATTGATCTGTACCGTTGGATTTGGGGAGGCTCAACTATAAATAGAGGCCTCTCCCTTCATTGTAAATCACTTGAGTTTTGGGAAGCAATAAGAATCCTTGAGAGCATTCACTCAAATTTCTCTCTCTCTTGCGTTCTTACTCTCTGTGGTTTGTTCTTATTTTATTCTTCGTCTATCTTAGTTTTTTCAACTTTTTTATTTTATTTTAATTTCTTCATTTTTCAAATATGTATATTTATTCCTATCTTTTATACATTTGATTATGTATTTTATATATTATAATATTTAACCTTTTTATATAGTTTATTTTCAAATATATATTTTCTATGCATGTATATATATTATATTATCATTTCATGTATTTTGAACTATTTCATTATATTTTTATAATTTGTAAATGTTCTATTTATTCATTTTTTTAGTGTATGTCATTTATCTTATTTGTGCATAGTTTCATTTTTTTATATGCTATGTTTAATTATTTCTTTTATGTGCTATTTTATGATATATATTGTTGTATAATTTTTGCATGTATTATATTTTTCTTTTAGTTTACTCATGTTTTTATTTGTTTATTATCTTATATTTACCCTAGTATGATTTTTTTCATTAAACGTATGTTCATGTTATTTAGTTTTGTCTTAATGATATTATTTATGTTTGTATGGAAATGTTAGAATATTTTGTACATCTATGCTTCATGATGCATTAATATGTCATCCTAAAACGTCATTTAAAATAATATTCCAAGGTTTTTAAAAAAAAAATAAAAGGCAATGCTTGATGTTTGGAAACTTCGAGAAAGGCCCTAACTTACTGGGTTGCGACTTTTCTCGTTGAATTCGAATAGTCAAGCACCCTTCTAAGTGATTTTGAGTTTTCAAAACTTAAACAATTATTTTGAGATTTCAAAACATAGTGTCCTAACTTACTGGATATGGCGTTTTGTTGTTTTTGAGATAGAAATTTTCAAAAGACGAGCTTAGTTTGAAGGTTTTAAAATGTTGCGCCCTAACTTCTTTGGATGTGATGTTTTGACTCGTTTGAAATAAGTGAGCCTTAATTTTCAAAATTGAGACATTCTAATTAAAAGAGGGTTGCATATTAAAACTTTCAAATTTCCGACATTAAAGACACTTGATAATCAATTAGGTACCAATTTTTGGGCGTTACGAGGGTGCTAATCCTTCCTCGTACGTAACCGACTCCCGAATCCGTTTTCTTGACTTTTGTAGACCAAAATTAATGTTTTAAAACAAAACATTTTATAAGGTGATCCAATCACACCTAAAAAGATTGGTGGCGACTCCCGTTTTCATTTTTCTTAAAGTCGATTCCCATTTTTCAAAACTCGATTTAAAAATGGTCTCGACAATTTCATTTAATCAATCCATAGCATTTACCCTACAACTATGTCGAAACAACAATTAAATTTACACTTAACCGCACTTACGCTTCCCGATTTGGGAGTTTCGAATGTCCAAACAATCAAGAACATTTTTTCCCTATTGACATGGGTTTAATAGATGATTAGGAGGGTTCAAGAACTTAGATTAAGGCTGGAATTAATTGAGCAAGATTCAAGAAACAAAACAGCCCCTTATTCTACACATATGCACACGCACCACCGCCCATGATGGCCGAAATTGGGGCTGAATTTTAAAATGATTTGAAACCTCGTTAAAATCTGGAAAAATACTTTTAAAAACATTTAAAATCCCCTAAATTCCAGATTTGGAAATTTAGATTTTTAATGGACAGGATTAATTAAGAAATTGAAGAGAGAAGAGACCTTACACAAGCTAGTCAAGAGAAACGGCAATGGCACTTTCTAGGTGATGTTTGGGATAGATCTTGGAGTTCAAAATTTCAGATTTAGGGCTAATTTAATTGAGGGAAAATTGCATCAATATAGCAAAGGAGATGGTGCACAATCTTGATGCAAAAAGAAGAAGAAGATGCTAAAAGCGGAGGTGTAGGCAACAACAACAATGGAGGAAAAAAGAAAAAGAAAAAAAAAATAGAGATGAAGAGAGGGAGAAGGGGTTAGGGACGGCTAAGGTAGAAGAAAATGGGTTAAAAAGCTTATTATTTTAATAAAAAAATATATCTATACTAGGTTTACTAAGCTTGGATGTCAACACAAAAAAAATAATTTATTTTGTAAAAGTTGAGACCTCTAACTAAACTTCAAGCTTTCATATTTAATGACAAACTATTGGATCAATTCCTTATTTTTAATATATTTCTAAATTTTATGGAACTAAATTTGAGATGTTATAGTAATCAAATAACAAATAAAACCAAATCGTTGTATTTAATACGTTAGTCCAAAGTTCATAGGAAAGAAGAAAATTTCGTGCAATAGAACTAGAGATTAGATTGAGCTAATTTTATATTATGTCTAGCTTTAGAGGCAAATTCAAAAAATCTTTGAGGACTAAAATTGAATTATAAATTTTTGAGAAATTAAAATATATAAATTTATCATATATTGTACTTTATGATTTTATCAATTTTAAGAAATTCATCAAATTTTTTATTTGTTTGTAAGATTAAAGTGCAATTCTACTATATATTAATATATAATTTTATTATTTTAAAAGAGATTGAATCACAATTATTCCTATATTATCTAGTATGTACAGATCGATAAAAAATTTAAACAATCTGTCCATCTATCTTAATTATGACGTGGAATTATTCTCTAAAAAGATTATTTTTTTCCCTTTAGGGACAAAAGGCCATCATTATCATGTAACGTGAGAATGCTTGTAGATAAGTAAAGTGAAGTTAAGTGGATTTATCTTTCCATTTTTCCATGGAGAATACAAACTCAAGACTTCTAAAGAAATATTACTTTTGGCCCAGTCTTTACTTGAAGGGACACGTATTCATACATTTTCTCATATTAGTATTGCTTTGCACTTAATGTTTGGGAAGATACAGTTATAGTGTGAGCAAAATATTCCAGGGAAAATGGTGCAAATACAAGGGGTTTATTTGTACAAATATAGATTTAAATTTGGTGTTTTTTTGGCTTAGTGTTTTGTCTTTTATGTTTTAATTTTGGGTGGTTTGTTTGTATTCAACGTGTCACTTGCTTTGGGTTTTTGCTCCTTGTTGGTGTGGCTTTGTTTTGGTTGAGGATATCCTGTGATAAAGATTACGGTGCTTGTAAGGGTGTTGGGTTTTGTTAATCGGGGGTTGTAAAGGATTCTTGATGTGGTCTTGTTGAGGTGCTCCTTGTTATGGTCTTCTTTGTATTTAGGCAATGCTGCTTATAATTAGCAATATAATAATTATGTTGATTCAATTTTAGTTTAATTGACATTCTTAATATTATAATGATTAAAAAGATGTAAATTTGAACATATTTAAATATGTGATTACAAATAAATTTAGAAATTATACAAAAAAAATGAATGTAATAATTACACTCAATGTACACATAACATTTTTCACCTGTTGAATAAATTATCCTATTGAAAAAATATTAACTTTTGCAATATAAGTTTAATTGGGTCCCCCCCAAAAAAAGTAATAACGGAAGATTGGAAATCACCATTGCCATTCCGTTGTCTATACTTTATATTGTTAGGATCGATCCGATTAAGTAACAATTAAAGAAAATAGCGGAATAAATTGAGAAATTGAACATACAAATTTAACGTGGAAAAACCCATTCAAAGAGGATAAAAAACCATGGGCAAAGATAATTTTACTATAATGACAAAAAAATGAAGAGTACAAAAGATGGAGATAAAAATTAAACACCGATAACCCAAAAACAAAGAACCTTCAAAACGTAAACACAAAATTCTCTAAATGTGTTATGAGTTCTAATCTCTAATGGGTGTATTTTCTAAGGTTGTAAAAGAGCCTATTTATAGGCTAAATTCATAGGTCAAATAATAATAAAATAATCTAGATTAATCAGAGTTTGATTGAAACAAATAAATAGAGTTCAACTGAAAGATTATTTCTCAAATTTAACTGAAATAGGAGTCATACTCAACAAAATTCCAACTCATATTTCCACAATGCCATCTTTGCCAAAGCTCGCCACGAACCTATCTTAAACTATGCAGGGAATTAACTGAGTCAAATCTGTGCTTAGAAACTAGAAGACTTCTAACCTTCAACTTGTACACTGCCGAATCAAAATTAACCCGAGTCTGATTTTCACGAACCTAGTACCCTAACTTTTCAAAACCTGCATCCAAAAAAGAACATCTCTTCAACGAAATAGTCATACCTTCTTCCCTCCTATGACCAAGTTGCTTCCGCTCTAAACAAGTTGACTTCGACTCTGTAATGGATAAAGGACGTACGATTTCACCGGTCACTATAGAACCTTCCAGTATATAAAGATTGTCAGTTCTTTTACCTTTTAACAAAACAAGAGGTCCATGAGATACTTTAATGTCCCTCGACTCGATATTGATTCTGCATCCTTTCAAGTCTAAAATACTCAAGGAATTCTTTTGTAAATCAGATACATACTTGACATCTGAAAGTGTCCAAATCGTCCCATCGTTTATGTAACACCCCTTACCCATGTTCGACACCAGAACAGGGTACGAGGCATTATCGGACTTAATCACTAATCATCGTATAAAAACTGATTCATAATTTCACTCTAATTTAAAACTTTTTCAAACACATTCAAGCTGTCCCTTAAAAAGAGCTTACAAGGCCCATATCATGCTTTAATTCAACCACACACATAGGCAAGCATGCACATTCATAAATTGCATCATTTAATTAATAACATAATCAAGACTATCTACATTAAATGACTTTATACAATAGAGACCTTCAAATAACATAAGTCAGTATTTTAGGCCAATTCCTAGCAACTTAGTAACAATTAAACGAGTCTCCATACATGCCAAACACTTAAAAATACTTTAAAACCTTTATATATCGATCAATAGTTTGATAGTGTGTTTTGACCTTCGGCGACCTCCAACTCGAGCTAACATCTGAGACACCATAGGAAAAAGGAAAGGAAGGGAGTAAGCATTATAGCTTATATGTAAATATTAATAAAAAATACATTATCATACTTTAAATGAAGTCACAATATGTTCCCGGAATATTACCATCACAAACACACACATACTTTCACTATTACAATCATAAATAGGTTCAAAATAAGTTGTCTAGCAAAGTACCAGCAACTAAATTATTTATTACTGGAGCTACAGAACTCCAAATTACAAACCGTTAATTTTTCTTGTAACTAGATTCATGTATATTCTTACACAAAATTTTCAGAATTTTTAGTCTAGCCAATTAGTACAATTTATTCATTGAAGTTACCCCTATTTCACTGCTCAACTGTTCTGACCACTCTTCACTACGAATCAATTTTCTCCTAGTAAAGAATTTAAATGATGTTATCATTTTTTTTCATTTGAAACTAGGCTCATTAAAGATTTCAAGCATATAAATTATATCCCCTAATTATTTTTTTACAATTTTTAATGATTTTTCCAAGTCAGAACAGGGGATCAAATAGTCATTCTGAACCAGTCTCTCAAAAACTTAAATATCTCATAATATAGAGCTGCTTTGCTTGCTCTGTTTCTGTTATATGAAAATAGACTCATTAAAATTTAATTTGATATCTCATTCAATCTCTGATTCAATTTCTACTATTTTTGGTAAATTTTTTTATTTACGTCACTGCAACAATCCATAATGGTTTTATTGTCAATTTTGATCTTTCACACTTCAATTGTATTCATCATTTACCCATAACAATCTTTCCAAATTCCAATCACATATCGAGCAAATTGCTCATAAGTTACACACGTATATACTTACACTTATCATCACAAAGTCATACACAATTTCATTTAATCAATTTCCCAGTTGAACGTTTCGGAATAATAACAGATACGCGATGGTATCGCACACAACCCACCTTTAAAATCGAAGCTCTCTTGTAAACATAGTGGCCTTCACTTAGCACCACTCATGTGACTTAGCTCGATTGTACACATAATTTTGGCTCTCTTGTACACATGGTGAACACTTAGTACCACCCATGTGACCTAGTCAGTTTATCTCGTAGCTTTCTTGTCTACATGGTGTCCTTCACCTGGAACCACGCATGCGACCTAGCTACATATATCACGTAGCTCTCTTGTTTACATGGTGTACACATAGTATCACCCATGCAACCTAGCTACATCATAATGTCTCGTAAATCTCTTGTACACATGATGTGCACTCAGCACCATACATGTGACCTAGCTACATACCATCTGTATCATCCGATCTTTCCGAAGGTTCAACCGGGATTTCTCTCTCTTTCTAATACTTGATTCCATACTTCCAATAGTCAATTATGATTCAAAAATCATCTACAATACATAAAATATGCTGAAATATAAAAACATAATAAAGATAATGTATTATTTACATACAAACTTACATACTTTCTCATTTCCATGTCGAATTAATATTGAACATTTAAATCATCATAATTATACTTACTTTCAATACCTCGACAATCCTAGTAAATATATCAATTTTACATTGAAACATGCATAAATTAATGCTTATTATACATATGAACTTACCTCGATACTAAAACGGCCATTTTACCAACTTTCCCGATTTTCGATTTTTCTTCCATTCTAGGTTCAAATCTCGTTTTTCGGGATATAAAACATCATATTTTACTTATTTAATTAATTTACTATTAAATACAGTCCTTAACTCAAACTTTGGCAAAATTATAATTTTGCCCCTAAACTTTTGCATATTTACACTTTTGCCCCTAGGCTCGGGAATTAAACTTCATCCCATTCTTATGTTTTATGACATGCTGATAATTTTTTCCTTCTATGGCAACATCAAATTCTCACCCTAACACATAGTTATGAACAATAAAAACTTTTACCGATTAAGCCGTTTTACTCATTTTTGCTTAAAACCGCTTAGCAAAAGTTGTTTAACATAATTTCAGCCTTCATATTCTACCATAAAACATCAAAATAAACACATTTCACCTATGAGTATTTTTCCAAATATGAACCCTAGCTTAAATTATTTTTAGAATAAGCTTAATCAAGTTACCGGGATTCCAAAAACGTAAAGAACTTGAAAAACGGGGCTAGAACGGACTTACTATTGAGTTTGGAAAGATTTAAAACCCTAGTCATGGCTTCCCCCATGCTAATTTCGGCCTCTATGAAAAATATGAGTCAATTTTGGCTTTATTTTCCCTTTTTATTTCTTTTAATTACCAAATGACTAAAATGCCCTTAAGGCCTTTCTTTAAAATTTTGTCCTATTCATGCCCATTTTTGTTGAAACGAAATATAATGGTCTAATTATCATTTAAGTACCTCCTCTTTAAACCCCCATTTCAATCAAGTACTTATGAATTAGAACACATATTTTGCAACTTTTGCAATTTAGTCCTAAAAGTCCAATTAAGCACTTTATTAGTAAAATTACTTAATGATATTTTTACAAAATATTTTAATCAATAAATAAACCTTAAAACTTAATCGGAATAAATTTTTTGACTTTGAATTCGTGGTTCTAAAACCATCATTCCATTTAGGCCCTAAATCGGGCTGTTACAGCAACTTTTGCAAATAAGCCCTAATAGGCAAATTAAACATGCAATCTATAAAATTTCTTATCAATACTCTAACACATACATCTAATCACTTGGTAAATCATAAAAATTAATCGAAATAAACTTTTCTATCTTAGATTTGTGGTTTCGCAACCACTATTCCATTTAGGCCCTATTTCGATATGTTACATTTTTCCCCCCTTTAGGGATTTTCGTCCTCGAAAATCTTAACGGTAAAAAGATTAAATATCTTTGCACAAAATTTCTTAAACATCTCCAAACAAATTTTCTTCAAAGCAGTACTTTCAAAATCACCCCACTATCAAATTGAAATCCAATATAACTAAGTTTCAACTCGGTATGACCTCTATATTAATCGAAAACTATTTCCAATTCTCACATTTGCTTTCACTTTTTTTTAACCAAAAACTCTGCATTCAGCTATTAATACAACTCAATCATTATTCTTCTGTCTAATTTTATCATTACTAAATCCACATTATCTCATTCACAATCAAAATTTATTTATTTTTTTAAAAATTCAGCAATCATATACTTTAAGCATCATACCTGGATGAGTTAATTAACTAAGTCTAATTTTTCTTTAACTGTAACATTTCAGAATTCAGAAAATCTTCATATTAACCTGACATCTTTTCTCAAGAATCGAGTTCATTTATTAAACCATTCTCAAATGCTATCACATTGTCAATTAATCTTATTGGAAGGGGGTGAGGCTGTAACACTTCTAACTTGCCTCTTATATATTCATGCATATAACTTAACACTCATCAATATATATATAATTTGCTTCAAATAACTCAACATGCATATTCATTTTACACAACCCTCCTATCATCTTATACAAACAAATACACTTATACATGCGTTCACAATTCTCAAATAGAATCACTCATAACATTCATTTAATTTCACAAGTTACACTCATAGCATCACACAATTGCCAATCAACATGAACACTTATCATAATATAAACTTTCCCTTCATCTCATCTTTCATATTCCAAGAGAAATTCTTATTCACGACTCATTCATTATCACATAAACATCATGAACTAGCACTCTTACCTTTTACGAGTCTCATTTCATCTTAATATTATCACAGTTATATAATTCACTTTAGACAGACTTACACACATATTCATATTTTAAAACAAATTCACTCAAACATACATTCCACAAATTTTAGTAAATCTATTTATCACATTCACTTAGTCAAATAAGTTAGACACATAATATCATGTCAATGTCAAACGAACATAGATGAGTTTATAACGAGGTAAACTTTCGTTTCTTTTCACTTTTCTATATTTCTCCACTTATGTCTATTTCATTTTACACTTGATCTCACACATATCATCACAAGTCACCAAGATCAATTTTAAGTACACCAATATATCCACCAAATTATACGAACTTACTTAACACCTTTTTACACTGTCGATGGTAGCTCGGTTGGAAAAAACTTCTGTCTCAATAGAACTATTTCATCGGGATCGGGAGGCATCACACTATCACAGGTAGTAATATGGCATGTATAGCTTAACTCTTACACATACTAGGTAAGTCCGAGAACCGACTAAACCATAGCTCTAATACCACTAAATGTAACACCCCTTACCTGTGTTTGACACCGGAACAGGGTACGAGGTATTACCGGACTTAATCACTAATCATCGTATAAAAACCGATTCATAATTTCACTCTAATTTAAAACTTTTTCAAACACATTCAAGCTGTCCCTTAAAAAGAGCTTACAAGGCCCATATCATGCTTTAATTCAACCACACACATAGGCAAGCATGCACATTCATAAATTGCATCATTTAATTAATAACATAATCAAGACTATCTACATTAAATGACTTTATACAATAGAGACCTTCAAATAACATAGGTCAGTATTTTAGGCCAATTCCTAGAAACTTAGTAACAATTAAACGAGTCTCCATACATGCCAAACACTTAAAAATACTTTAAAACCTTTATATATCGATCAATAGTTTGATAGTGTGATTTAACCTCCGGCGACCTCCAACTCGAGCTAACATCTGAGACACCATAAGAAAAAGGAAAGGAAGGGAGTAAGCATCATAGCTTATATGTAAATATTAATAAACAATACATTATCATACTTTAAATGAAGTCACAATATGTTCTCGGAATATTACCATCACAAACACACACATACTTTTACTATTACAATCATAAACAAGTTCAAAATAAGCTGTCTAGCAGAGTACCAGCAACTAAATTCTTTATTTCTAGAGGTACAGAACTCCACATTACTAATCGTTAAATTTTCTTGAAACTAGATTCACGTATATTCTTACCATAAAATTTTCAGAATTTTTGGTCTAGCCAATTAGTACAGTTTATTCATTGAAATTACCCCTGTTTCACTGCTCAACTGTTCTGACCACTCTTCACTACGAATCAATTTTCTCCTAGTAAAGAATCTAAATGATGTTATCATTTTTTTTCATTTGAAACTAGGCTCATTAAAGATTTCAAGCATATAAATTATATCCCCTAATTATTTTTTTACAATTTTTAATGATTTTTCCAATTCAGAACAGGGGATCACGTAGTCAGTCTGAACCAGTCTATCAAAAACTTAAATATCTCATAATATAGAATTGCTTTGCTTGCTCTGTTTCTGTTATATGAAAATAGACTCATTAAAATTTAATTTGATATCTCATTCAGTCTCTGATTCAATTTCTACTATTTTTGGTAAATTTTTAGATTCACGTCACTGCAACTATCCATAACAGTTTTATTGTCAATTTTGATCTTTCACACTTCAATTGTATTCATCATTTACCCATAACAATCTTTCCAATTTCCAATCACATATCGAGCATATTGCTCATAAGTTACACACGTATATACTTACAGTTATCATCACAAAGTCATACACAATTTCATTTAATCAATTTCCCAGTTGAACGCTTCAGAATAATAACAGATACGCGATGGTATCGCACATAGCCCACCTTTAAAATCAAAGCTCTCTTGTAAACATAGTGGCCTTCACTTAGCACCACTCATGTGACTTAGCTCGATTGTACACATAATTTTGGCTCTCTTGTACACATGGTGAACACTTAATACCACCCATGTGACCTAATCAGTTTATCTCGTAGCTCTCTTGTCTACATGGTGTCCTTCACCTGGAACCACGCATGTGACCTAGCTACATATATCCCGTAGTTCTCTTGTTTACATGGTGTACACATAGTATCACCCGTGCGACCTAGCTACGTCATAATGTCTCGTAACTCTCTTGTACACATGATGTGCACTCAGCACCATACATGTGACCTAGCTACATACCATCTGTATCATCCAATCTTTCTGAAGGTTCAACCAGGATTTCTCTCTCTTTCTAATACTTGATTCCATACTTCCAATAGTCAATTATGATTCAAAAATCATCTACAATACATAAAATATGGTAAAATATAAAAACATAATAAAGATAATGTATTATTTACATACAAACTTACATACTTTCTCATTTCCATGTCGAATTAATATTGAACATTTAAATCATCATAATTATACTTACTTTCAATACCTCGACAATCCTAGTAAATATATCAATTTTACATTGAAACATGCATAAATTAATGCTTATTATACATATGAACTTACCTCGATACTAAAACGGCCATTTTACCAACTTTCTCGATTTTCGATTTTTCTCCCATTCTAGGTTCAAATCTCGTTTTTCGGGATATAAAACATCATATTTTACTTATTTAATTAATGTACTATTAAAAACAGTCCTTAACTCAAACTTTGGCAAAATTATAATTTTGTCCCTAAACTTTTGCATATTTACACTTTTGCCCCTAAGCTCGGGAATTAAACTTCATCCCATTCTTATGTTTTATGACATGCTGATCATTTTTCCCTTCTAAGGAAACATCAAATTCTCACCATAACACATAGCTATGAACAATAACAACTTTTGCCGATTAAGCCGTTTTACTCATTTTTGCTTAAAACCGCTTAGCAAAACCGCTTAGCAAAAGTTGTTTAACATAATTTCAGCCTTCATATTCTATCATAAAACATCAAAATAAACACATTTCACCTATGGGTATTTTTTCAAATATGAACCCTAGCTTAAATTATTGCTATAATAAGCTTAATCAAGTTATCGGGATTCTAAAAACGTAAAGAACTTGAAAAACGGGGCTAGAACGAACTTACTATTGAGCTTGGAAAGCTTGAAAACCCTAGTCATGGCTTCCCCCATGCTATTTTCGGCCTCTATGAAAAATATGAGTCAATTTTGGCTTTATTTTCCCTTTTTATTTCTTTTAATTACCAAATGATTAAAATGCTCTTAAGGCCTTTCTTTAAAATTTTGTCCTATTCATGCCCATTTTTGTCGAAACGAAATATAATGGTCTAATTACCATTTAAAGACCTCCTCTTTAAACCCTCATTTCAATCAAGTACTTATGAATTAGAACACATATTTTGCAACTTTTGCAATTTAGTCCTAAAAGTCCAATTAAGCACTTTATCAGTAAAATTACTTAACGATATTTTTACACAATATTTTAATCAATAAATAAACCTTAAAACTTAATCGGAATAAATTTTTTGACTTTGAATTCGTGGTTCTAAAACCATCGTTCGTTTAGGCCCTAAATCGGGTCATTACGAAAACTTCTCGCAAATAAGCCTTAATAGGCAAATTAAACATGCAATCTATAAAATTTCTTATCAATACTCTAACACATACATATAATCACTCGGTAAATCATAAAAATTAATCGAAATAAACTTTTCTATCTCAGATTTGTGGTTTCACAACCACTATTCCATTTAGGCCCTATTTCGAGATGTTACAGTTTATCCTAATTTTAACAGTACCAGTACCAATTACCTTACTAGATGAATTGTTTCCCATGCGCACAATTCCACCTTCAACCAAACTGTATGTGGAGAACTATTCTCTATTGGGACACATATGGAAAGAACATCCCGAATCTAGGATCCACTCAGACGTGAGCTTGGAGTTATCGCTCGTTGACACTAACAAAAAATCATCACTGCTTTCATCGGCCAAATTAGCACCAGCTACATCTTCCTCATTACCCTCAGCAGCTCTTTTATTTCGCAGTTTATCACAATCTGCTTTGACGTGACCTAACTTTTTACAATAGTGACACATTTTTGTCTCGTTTCTTTGATGCTACTAAAACGGAAGCTTGCT
This sequence comes from Gossypium longicalyx, assembly GCA_025698465.1. Taxonomy (NCBI): domain Eukaryota; kingdom Viridiplantae; phylum Streptophyta; class Magnoliopsida; order Malvales; family Malvaceae; genus Gossypium; species Gossypium longicalyx. Next base: position 82,481,260 of record CM047005.1, on the reverse strand, counting down.
TGTCTGCCTTGCTATCCAAACCAAACTCATTGTCAAGTTTGTATTTACTCAAGAAATGACCCTTCATTTCTTCGAACGAGAGTTTGTCTTTGCCATAAATCAGGGTCTCCCTAAAAGACTTGTATGAAGAGGGTAAAAAGTACAATAATAGCATAACTTGATCTTCATCATCAATATGAACCTCAACGTTCTTTAAATCATTTAAAAGAATAATGAATTAACTGATGTGATCTCTAAGAAACTCACATTCGTTCATACAAAATGTAAATAGACGTTGTTTCAATACTAAATGGTTAGCTAGAAACTTAGTTGCATAAAGAGTTTCTAACATTTTCCCTAAGGCGGATGAGGTTTTCTCCATCAATACCTCCTGCAATACCATATTCGTGAGGCACAACTGGATTGTAGACAAGGCCTTTTCATCAAGCTCTTCCCATTCTGTTTGATTTAGATTCTTAGGCTTTTTTCCCGGTAACAACCTTTTTCAAGCCGGTTTGAACTAGAATTGCCATCATCCAAACTTGCCACAGATTGAAATTTGTCACACCATCGAACTTTTCAATTTTAAACCTTGTTGCTGCCATCTCTGAATGGATTGATTTATGAAAATTGAACCAGCTCTAATATCACTTGTTGGGATTAACCCGATTAAGCAACAAGTAAAAAAAAATAACAGAATAAATTGAGAAATTGAATACACAAATTTAAAGTGGAAAAACCCTTCCAAAGAGGATAAAAAATTACGGACAAAGATAATTTTACTATAATGGCAAAAGAACGAAGAGTACAAACGATGGAGATAAAAACTAAACCCCAAAAACACAAAAACAAAGAATCCTCAAAACATAAACACAAAAATCTCTAAATGTGTTATGAGTTCTGTAAGAGGCCCATTTTGCCTGGGCCTGAGCCTGAACTGATAAAAAAATATATATAAAATATAAAATAAAACCCAAAGTTACTAAAGTCCATTTACAACATTAAAAACCCAAATAACCCAAACTCACTACACTACCCATCTACAACCAAGCAGGCCCAATTCACAAATGGCTCAAACATAACCCAAAATCCCTAACCCAACTTATGTCAGCCCAATAGGCCCGAGACCTTAAACCAACTCAGAAACCCTAGGGTTTCTGAACCTCCTCCGCGCCGCAGCCACCACCCACGTGCCCAACGCGCACTCCGCCCGAGGGTCGGCTCTCCTGGCACGGAAGTGGAAACCCCCTCATTCGTTGACTCTCCATGGACCTGCAAACACGCAAAAGAGGAGAAAGCAACCGAAAACCAAAGTGGCACGCAAGGAAAATAGAACAACTACTATGTTTTTTTTTCTTCTTTCTCGGATATATAAACCGAGAAACAGAAACATTGTAGGAAACACGATTTAAGCAATCAAAAAAACAAAAGGTGGAATTTCACTCTCTGTTTCTTTTATTTTTCTTGTTTCTTTATTTTATTTCTTATTTTATTTTATTTTTTTGTGCTCTCAAATCGTTTTTTAAAAAAAAAAACAAGTATAAAAGAAAAGAGAAAAGAGGGACTACCCGAGAACCTCGGAGTCGCGTTGTCGGAGTTCCGATTCCGTCTTTGGAACCGATTTCCAGAGGGGAAAGCGAAGGTCTCTCCTCTCATGTTCTTGGGCCAAGAAAATACGGCCTTCGGGCACTCCAAAACCAGGGTCGAAACCCCCTTTCACACGACCACCACCTACGGTGGCTTCATGGTGGCGGCGATGATGGGCATAAGCCCTAGCCGAGAAAGAAGACAAAAGGGGGGGCTCTTTCTCTGCTGTTTGAAAAGGAAGAAAAAAAAAATGGAAAATTTCAGTTTAAATGGCAGTACAAAACGGTGCCGTTTTGCACCAAAAAAGACAAGAAGCGGCGCGCGTATGAAAGCGGAGACATGCACATGCGACCCGACCCGCTCCATGGGGGATCCGCATGTTTCACCCATTTGGGATTATTACGCGTTCGGTCCTTCGATTTTTAAGGCGCTATGATTTGGTCTTTATTGGTTCTTTTATTTCTTTTAAATTTCGCTGCATAATTTGTGTCAGTTTCAGTTTAGTCCCTCTTGAAACGCAGCGCGTAGGGGTTAGGGATAATTTCCTAGTTGACCCTTCCCGCTTCAGCGTGTTTCATCTAAGTCCCTGACTGCCCATTTTCATTATTTATGATTTTTCCCTCGAATTTTAGCTTGATTTTGGCCCAATCCAAGCTTGTTAATCTACTAATTCAGTTTTCCTTTTTGGAATTGTTTATGTTTTGTTGATTTTAAGTTATTTTACATTTAAATCACTTTATAACAATGTACATTGAGATCAACTTCCCATATTTTAAAATATTGTTCTCTATTATTATTACATATATTTATTTATTTTAAAATATCACACATACTTTTTGGAAATTATACATGTTTCCTCTATTTTACATTATTATATACTGTACGTATTTTAAGTTTCTTATATGTCATTTAATCATATTACTTCACATGCTAATTATCTTGAAATCTTTTATTAAATATTGTAAGTTTCTTTATTAATATTCGTTCTAAGAATTCATGCACTGCCCATATTAAATTGTTCATATATATATATATATATATATATATATATATATATATATATATATGTTATGGGCCCTATTTATTTATTTATATCTTTTATTTCATCTCTCTAAGTCTATTTACTCATTTATTAGACTCCTATTCATATTTATATATTGATATTACTTTTCTTTTGCAGATATACATATTTTATTATTATTCTATACCCTTTTACATAATTTCAAACTTCAGATTTTTTTTCCTTTTCCATTATTAATGTTATTCTTTTTATTTTATTTATTCTTTCAAAATAAACTTTATTTATTTTCATCTTTTCCTAATGTTGTCATTTTACTATTTAATTACTTATTTTATATCTTTACATATATACTTTCTACTTTAAATTATTTTGTACGTAATATATTTTAAAATTTCTCAAGTTTTATTTAGTTATACTAATTTAGATACTAATCGTTTTTTTAATTCCTTTCGTTGTTGTTCGTTTGATCTTTCTATGTATTACTTATGTTTAAAATTTTTTTTAAAACTTCTATATACATGCACATGTATATATATATGTGTGTATTATCTATTTTTAAATTATTCATATGTATCTTTTTTATATGCTTTGTATAATATAGATTTTGAAATTCTTTTACATTATTTGTTTTAAATTCGCTTTATGCATTTCTCATTTTAAATTGTTTTATTATTTACATTAAAATCATATATATATATATATATATATATATATTATCAATTTCGAATCGTTATAATTTTATATATATACTAGTTAATTTTTAGATGTCTTGTATATTACTTATTTTAAGTTTCTTTTTACGTAACATTTGTTTTAAACTCATTCATATATTAATTATCTTAAATTATCCTACACATTATTCATTTTAAACTTTTCCGCATATTATTTATTTCAAACTTTTACCTATATCACCTATTCTAAAATTGTTCATACATATATTCTGTTTTAAATCGTTTTGTACATTGTTAATTAAATTTCTTCTCTCATTATTTATTTTAAATTCATTTTTTATCATTTTAAAATTTATTTTACGTTTTATCCATTTTAATTTGCGTTATATTTTTTTTAAAATTTAATTCATTTTGTCTGTGATTATTAACTAGTATTTAAATAATGTATGTTATGTGAATATTATCATTGTGTGTGTTATAGTCTATTCATATTTTCATTATTGTCATTTGCTTGTGTACATGTGGTATTATTCCGCGCTCTATGTTATGTTTTTGTTTATCTAGCCTAAATCATACCATACATTGATCCCACATGTTTACCTAACTTGAATCGCTTGTTTTTATTCCAAACAAAATAATACACGTCTTTTAAATATCGTACTCGTTACTATTCAAAAGCGAAATTTTCCAAATAAGGCGATGTTCTGCATTTTGGAACATCGAACAATCGTGCCCTAACTTACGGGGTTTCGATTTCCTTATTGTTTCTAAATAGCAAGTATCCTTTTCAAGTTTTAAGACACCCGAAACTCCAATTAAAATTGAAGACGACCTTGCGCTCGGGCATTCATAGTATTGTGTCCTAACTTACGGGATGTGATACTCCGATATCTCGAGATAAGGAAATCTTTAGTAATTGTTTTGAGATAATTCAAGAATTCTAAAATCGATATCAATAAAAAAGGATTGTATTTTAAATTCACTCCCGATTTTCAATTTTCGACATTAAGACACTAACTAATCAATTTGGTACCGATTTTGGGCGTGACGAGGGTGCTAATCCTTCCTCGCACGTAACCAACTCCCGAACTTGTTCTCTTGAATTCCGTAGACCAAAATGTCGTTTTAATGAACTAAAATTGTTTTTTAAAATAAATGTGGTCCGATCACGCCAAATAAAGATCGGTGGCGACTCCCACTTTAATTTTCACTTTTAAACAAAGTTGATTCCCGTTTTTTAAAAGAAATGGTTTCGACAAGTTCTAATATCTAATGGGTGTATTTTTCTGAGGTTGTAAAAGAGGCTAAATTCATAGGTAAAATAATAATAAAATAATCTAGACTAATCAGAGTTTAATTGAAATAATTAAACATAATTTAACTGAAAAATTATTTCTTAAATTTGACTAAAATAGGATTCATACTCAACTTATAGTCTTACTTTTCCAATCATTGTCGCTTTGTATTCGTTGGTGTGGGGGATTGAATTCTCAAGCTTTAGGATGACTTTTCTGGTTAGCTAAGGATGGATTCGCCAAGGTGTGCGATTATGCATCATCTATATATGTAATAAATATTTACATTAAATATGGCGTAATAATTTTTAATTTATTTACATATCCATGAGGTGAGTTTAAGGGAGTTTATCATTCGATTTTAATGGAATTAATCAATTAAAATTAAATTCAATTTGGCTTAGGATTTTAGGTTTCGAAATTTTTTTATTTAAGATTACAAATATAATTATATGACTTTTTTTTTTATGTGAAATAAGAAAAAACTACTAAAGATTAAATTTAAACTCTCATGTAACACAAAACAATAATCAATAAGCTAAGAGTTGTTGGGTAATCATATGAATTTAATTAATTATGCATGTAACATACCTATCTTGTAGAACCATGCCTCCCAAATCCGCAACTTCTTTTAAAGCAGCCCTCCATCTTTGTACCATGTTCATTTCGGACTTGAAGCTCTCGTCATGTTTGGCAAATGCTTCTGCATAACTCCCTGTTTGCTTTTTTACTTGACTTGGATCCACATCGTAGAAAATTGGTAAAATAATGTGCTGAGAGGATCACCTGTATGTTCTTCCCTCTTTCGATCTCTTCATCGTCTCTAAATGCATGAATACCTGCTTGCACCAAAGCCGTGTAAAGATGATCCGTAAAACTTTTATGTGTATCAGTTCCTCTAAAACTCAAGAATACATGAGGCTTCCGGAAATTTTGACACTGCCATTGAAGAAAAATTAAACAGGGAGAAGTTAACTGGCGGACGAGGCTGTTATCAAAGGAAAGAGCATTGTAACAAAAATGAAGTCCTCTTGTATTTATAGTAACAAAATTCCGTCATAACATACATATAATGAATAGTTCAGAATTTGAAAATTAAAATCCCCGAATGCAATTTTTGCAGTATCGGTCTCATTTTTGCAATTTTTGGGTGTTGTTATGTCCCTCTCAGTGTACAGAAGGGGTTAAAACTTAAGACACGTTTTGTAATAGAATCAGTCAATACTACTCGTTTTCTAATAGCATTATTCAAAAATTGAGCTCTCCATCCCCCTTCTCAATTTTATACTGTGAAAAAAAAAGAATAAAATAAATAAAATAAAGAACACACAAATTTTACATGGAAACCCTTTCGGGAAAAAAACCACGGGCAGAGGAGAAGAAAATTCACTATGTCGAAAAATTTGTATCAATACAAGAGGAATAGACTATGTCTATTTATAGGCTTGTAAAGCCATATTCTAGTAGGATTGAAACACCCTATCCTAATCAATATAAAATAGATGAAGTTTAATAAGGTTTAAAAAACCTTATTCTAAAATAAAATAAAAGAAATCTAGTTCTATATGGATTTTACTTTTATTTTATTTTCCATCATATTCTATAAGAATTTGGGTCACTTAATTCTAACAATCTCCACCTTGACACAAATTCTCAATGAACAAGTTCTTCATTGCGAACTTTCAATAAACAAGTTCTCCACCTCTTCCATAAAACCCCTTAAGGGTTTAACTCAACAATGAACACCAACCAAGTCTAAGCAATGCTCAAACTTGGTTTTAGGAAGTGACTTAGTCATCATATCTGCAGGATTTTCATGAGTACTAATTTTGCTCACAACAATATCACCACGAGCAATAATATCACGAACAAAATGATACCGAACATCAATGTGTTTTGTTCTCTCATGAAACATTTGATCTTTTGTAAGAAATATAGCACTGACATTTGTCACAAAATATCAGATCGATTTGAAGGCCTTCATTGAGTTCACTAAATAGTCCCTTCAACCAAATAGCTTCTTTGCAAGCCTCGATGAATCGCCATGTACTCGACTTGAGTGGTAGACAAAGCGATCATGTAGTTTGCAAAATGGCTTTCCAACTAATTGCACAACCTCCGATTGTAAAGATGTAACTCTGTGAGAGATCTTCTTCTATCAAGGTCTCCAGCAAATTCAGCATCAACATACCCTATGACTCCATCTTTAGTTCTTCCAAACTGTAAGCAAACATCGTGAGTGCCTCGTAAGTATCTTAAAATCCATCGAATCGCTTTCCAATGTTCTTTACTAGGGATTTGCCATGTATCGCTAACTACACCGATCGCATATGATAAATCGGACGTGAACAAACCATAGCATACATGAGAGATCCCATTGCACTAGAGTATGGAACATGTGACATGTACTCAATCTCATCATCGATTGTGGAGACAAAATCGATGAAAGTCCGAAATGGTGCTAAAGGAGTACTAAACAGCTTAGCACTCTGCATATTGAACTCCGCAAAGAACTTTCTCAATGTACCCCTTCCGACTTAGGTACAATTTACTTGATTTTCTATCTCTGAGAATCTCCATACCAAGTATCTTCTTTCTTTGGTCCTAAATCTTTCATCTCAAATTCTTTACTTAGTTGGGCTTTGACCTTTCTTATCTCTTCTTTATCTTTTCTTTGCTATCAACATGTCATCAACATAAAAAGTAGATACACAAAAGAACCATCACTATTTTTCTTAAAGTAAACACAACTGTCAAAACTACTTCTTTTGAAATCATGAGAAGTCATAAAGGAATCAAACCTCTTGTACCACTGTCTTGGTGACTGTTTCAAACCGTAAAGGGACTTTTTCAGCAAGTAAACATAGTTCTCTTTTTCTGAAACTGTAAAACCTTCTGGTTGTTGCATGTAAATATCCTCATCAAGCTCTCCATGCAAAAATGCAGTTTTTACATCTAATCGCTCAAGCTCCAAATCATGCATGGCCACAATACCAAGCAAAGCTCGAATCGAACTATGCTTAACAACCTGGGAGAACACATTCGTGAAGTCCACTCTCGGAATTTGATCAGAACCCTTTGCAACAAGCCTTGCTTTATATATCCGGGTTCTTCAACTCCTCGGAGTCCCTTCTTTCTTTTTAAATACCCATTTACAACGAATGCCTTTTTACCTTTAGGAAGTTTCACAAGGTCCCATGTTCTGCTTTTTGTGGAGTGATTCCATCTCTTCTTGCATAGCAAACATCCACTTTTCTCGAGCCTTCACAGTAATCGCCTCAGAATAATTAGATGGCTCTTGATTCGCATCTATATCTTCAGCCACATTCAAAGCATAAGCAACTAGATCGCCTCAAAGATATTTCTTTGGAGGTTTAATTTCTCTTCTAGTTCTGTTTTTGGCGATAGAGTATTGTGGTGAAGAAGCAACTCTATTCTCAATTTTTGTGCGGCTTGAGGAGTTGACTCAGATTAACTGATGCTCTACTTGTTTTTGATTTTCTTTATTGGAAGAGTCTTTAAGAGATAAGTTAGGTAGCATAGCAGTTTCATCAAAAACAACATCTCTACTAATCACAACTTTTCTATTTTTAGGACACCATAACTTATACCCTTTTACACCACTTTATAACCAAGAAAAACACATTTAATGGATCTCGGTTCCAATTTTCCATTATCAACATGAGCATATGCACGGGACACCCAAAGATCTTTAAATCGGAATAATTAGCGGGATTACTGGACCATACCTCTTGTGGAGTCTTTTTCTCAATGGCAACGGATGGAGATCGGTTGATCAAAAAACATGCGATGACGCCGCTTACGCCCAAAATGACTTGGTGTAAGTTGGCATTTGACAACATACATCGAACCTTCTCCATGATCGCTCGTTCATTCGTTCGCAACGCCGTTTTGTTGTGGAGTATGACGAATCGCTGTCGGTGTCTTATGATTCCTCCGACTTGCACAATCTATTAAACTCATCGTAACGTAACTCTAAGCCATTATGCATGCGGAGGTATTTTATCTGCTTTTTCCGTCTGCTTTTTCAATCATAATTTTCCAAGACTTAAATGCGGAAAACACATCACTTTTCTCGCTTCGGGAAGAACGCCCAAACTTTTCTCGGAAAAATCATCAATAAAGGTTAGCATATAATTAGCTCCACCTCTGGAAGGCACTCTAGATGGCCCCACAGTCGAATGAATATACTCCAATGTTCCCTTCGTGTTATGGATTCCTCTAGTGAATCGAACTCTCTTTTGTTTTCCAAAACACAGTGCTCTCATGTAAATTCGGTTTGCAAATTCCTTGCCCATTAAGAAGTCCTCTTTTGCTCAATTCGCCATGCCATTCTCACTCATATGCCCTAGGCGCATATGCCAAAGTTTAGTAATATCATCATCCGACAAGGACGAGAAGAAGCGATAGTTGCATCACCAAGATGATGAGAACCCCGCAAAACATATAACTTGGCAATCTTTCTCTGTCCTTTCATCACAATAAGGGACCCTTTGGAAATCTTTAAAACCCCACTTTCATTTGTATATATCTGCACCCTTTTGAATCAAGAGTACTCAACGAAATTAAATTTCTTTTCAATTCGGAACATGCCGTGCGTCACTAAGTGTTTCGACAACTCCATCAAACATCTTAACTTTAATTGTTCCAACACTGCGATTTTACACTTAAGTATTATTTCCCATCAAAACAACACCTTCGACATTAATGTTTTCGTAAGTTGTAAACCAATCCCGATTGGGACTCATATGGAATGTGCACTGAATCAAGTATCCACTCGCTTACTTTAGAATCATTGATGAAGCGACTAGAAGTTCACCATCATTTGTAGTCTTCTACAACATCACTTCACCGGAATTTTCTCGGTTGTTTTCCCTTTGATTCATGACCTCCTTTTAATCTTATTTTGTAGCTTATAGCACTCGATTTAATGTGCCCTTTCTTCTTGCGAAGTTACAAGTTTTACCTCTGTTTGAAGACTTGATCTACCCTTAGATTTACCACGAGGATTCCGTTCTCGTGTCCTACCACGATCATCATCAGCATTCCGATCTTGTCTCCCACGAACAATGAGACCCTCTCCCGAGAGTCGGGTTTAACCACAAGATGCTTCATCTTATCATACGAGGTTAAAGAATCATAAACCTCATCAAGCTGTTAGAGACTCACGGCTATATAAAATCGTGTCTCTAAAGGTTGAATAAGACAGAACAACGAACAAAGTAGAATCAACCCTAGATCTTCCTTATCATACCGAACCTCCATGGCTTCCAAGTTTGAGAGAATTTCTTTAAACACTGTTAAGTGTTCGTGTACTGCACGCACCTTCCTCCAAACGATGAGCATAAAGACGCCGCTTCATATGCAACTTGCTTGTTAGAGTTTTCGACATACATATTTGTTCTAGCCTCTTCCATAATGCGTGGCAATTTTCACTTTCATCACATCTTGCAAAATTTCGTTGGACAAATGCGGATGTAATTGTGTTAATGCCTTTCGATCCTTACGCTTTTTCTCTTCATCTGTTAATGTCGAAGGCATCTTATCTATCCTCTAGCAGGCATCCTCCGAGATCCATCGTGCAAGAATCGCTTGCATCTTAATTTGCCACAACGCAAATCTAGTGTTGCGATCCAACAAATGAATTTCATATTTCAAAGACGCCATTACCGTGATCGAGATGAATAACCCGGAAGCTCGATACCAATTTGTGAAAAAAAGAATAAAATAAATAAAATAAAGAACACACAAATTTTACGTGAAACCTTTTGGAAAAAAAACCATGGGCAGCAGGAGAAGAAAATTCACTATGTCGAAAAATTTGTATCAATACAAGAGGAATAGACTATGTCTATTTATAGGCTTGTAAAGCCATATTCTAGTAGGATTGAAACACCCTATCCTAATCAATATAAAATAGATGAAGTTTAATAAGGTTTAAAAAACCTTATTCTAAAATAAAATAAAAGAAATCTAGTTCTATATGGATTTTACTTTTATTTTATTTTCCATCATATTCTATAAGAATTTGGGTCACTTAATTCTAACATATACCAAAGAGACTTGCAACCCATTTTTTTTTTTCCGTTATCCCTTGTTGTCAATTTGATACCACAGACTTGCCCTTTTCCACTCTCTTATTTTCTAGATTTTGGGTTTTCTCATCTTTCTTTTACATCTGGGATGTATTGATTAATTGTATTTTTTAGTTAAATTATTTTCATTTTTAAAAATTTAGGTTTTCTAAACTTTTTTTACTTGTGAGATGCATGAATTAGTAAGCTATCCGCAAATTTTAATTTTAATTTGGGTCTATGGGTAACGTAGGGATTAAAATTGAAAATTTATCATTTTTAAAATACCGGAAAAAAAAAGTGACTCGTTATATATATTCGAGGGACCAAAATTAAAAATTTAACATTTTATAAAAATAAAGAAAAGTGTCACACCTGTCAACCAAAGAAAATCTTTTGAACCGTCCTTTTATATACAAGTATTAGTATATAGTCCACTTACGCTTCACATTATGTTGATTATTTTTTTTATGTTAAATTATAGAGTAAAAAATTTGAAGATTAAAATATACTCTAAGATAGTGTTTGGAAAGTCATCTAAGCAAAATTTTCAAAAACAGATCAGTGGTCAAACTAGTTAGACCACTGGTTTGTATGGAAGGATTAAAAAATCATAAAAAAAAAATTTAAAACTAAAACATAAGTTCAATCGATCCATATTGGTTCGCGAATCAACTAGTATAATGTCTCTTTCATAATTGATACCTCAGTCGGTTTTTGGTCCAACCAACTAGTCCAATTCAAATGACTATGACTATAACTAGTATAATGTATGCATAAATAACTCCCCATACACAAACTATTTCAATCAGCATAAATCGGATAATTTGTGGCTTCAACATGCTGACTTTACCATAATTTTGTCTAAAATTTACAATCTTTAGCATGGCACATCACTAAATTTAAATAGTTGATTTCACACCCATTATATCTACATTTGGACCTCAATAAACCTAGAAATTATCCATGCCAAAACACATTTAATTTGTCCATGTAACACCCCCTAACCCCAAACCGTTGCCGGAACGAAGTTATGAGGCATTACCGGACATATCAGACAACTTACGAATAATTTGCAATTAATATAACTTTCATAGTATAATATAATAATTAAGTCCCTATCTTGGACTCTCGAAGTTCAAACACGTATTAAAAGTAGAACGAGAGTTGTTCGAGTGTTCCAGTTTTTTTTATTTTTTATTTTTTTATAAAAATTTCGGCAGCATTTCTGCTTATTTTTACCTAAACCTCCTGCAAATTCAAACCAAAACAGCCAACACCAATGTTTCACATTCATATAACTAATATTTATATCATTAACATAATTTTAACTTAATAACTATCATAGCATCATTCAAAATTGGTTAAAAACTTCATTCATTTAACAACTTAATGTTCATGTATCAAAATATCATGTACTTTCCTTACCATTTCATTTAACCATCTAAATTTTATAATTCGTCCTTCACTACCCAAAGTAATATACATATTTAAGTGACTAAACAACACTTATGTACATGCCACCTTTACCCAAAAGAAAATATACATCACCAAATTTGTATTGGAGTCGGGAATGTTTCGGATCTTTGAGCCAAGACAATTGACTTCTACTAACTGCGCACGGAAACAACCGTCATACTTTGAGTATGAATATACTCGATGGTATTACCATAATTCAAAATATATCATCAATAATAAAAATATAAATATTAAAATTCATAACAATTAATTTCTTAAATACTAATTCATGCTTTATATATATTTTTTTATTTTCATCATTTCATAATAACAATTCAATTTAATTATTCGACAATCAATGTATTTTTCACAAACTTGAATTTAAACCACTTATGAACATTTAGCTCATACTTTTCTCTTTCTATCACAATTCCAATTTCTATTCATAATTCAATTTTTTTTTTCATTTCAATATCTTAAATTCACATTTCAATTTTTCACCCTATTAACGTAACTCGGACTTTAGCGGATACATGGATCCAACCAAACACATCAATATGGCACCCCGGTGCCTCATCGGATAGTTCAAGTAATAGTTGACACCCGAGTGTGTCTCATCGGCCTAGCCGAAGTAAAGTTGGTACCTAATACCTCATCGAATCTATCCGAAGAAATATAGTGACACCCAGTGTCTCATCGACTCGAGGTCAAAGTATCCCTGAACACTTCCAATCCTATTGCATGCCAACTATATCCGACTCAGCCCGACTAGTTAATAGGGTATTCAATTCACAATTCAAATCACCATTCATTTTTCAATCAATACACTTTTCAAATAATCACATATTCCATAATTCACTTATTCAATTCCATTTGACTCAATTTGCATCACTTTCATTTTTACTCAATATTCATATCAATTTCACATACTTACCTCAAGTCTTACTTACCATACATAACAATTAAAATTTCAGCAATCAATAATAATTAAAATTAGAATTATAGTAATACACACTGTAATTCTCCCGTTTTAGTCCTCAATGACTCTCTCATTTCCTTTCGATGCTGACGTTTCAGGTTCTTTGTTGGCTACGAAAATAATAGTAATTTATATTATTATTTATAGCATTAATTATAATAAATAATTAAATTTCTAAACAATTCCTATCTTATTCCCAATTTAATCCTAACTAAACTTAATTATTTTCTTAATCCAATTCACTCTCCTTTTCTATTCAAATTTTGTCTAAACTTATATTTAACTGTAAAATTTCCAGCATATTTCCCTAATTTCAAAATTTCTTCAATTTAGTCCCTACAACATAAAACTTATAGCCTAGTTTACAATTTAATCCCTTAATCAATTCTAACTTAGAATTCATTCAATTAAATCCCTAATTCCATAATTTTTCCAACATGAACCCTACTTGGAAACATATGAACTCTTGAACTATCAACTTAATTTCATCAAAATCTTGTTTCAAAGCTTCTAAAACATCAAAATTAAGTAAAAGAGGCTAAATTGACTTACCTATTAAACTTCCAAGCTTCAAACCCTTAATTTTTCCTTTCTTCTTTCTTTCTCATTTCTTTCCCCCATTTACGTTTGAGCATTTTGTTTCTTTCTATTCTTTTTCTTTCTTTTATTTCTTTTGTTTCTTTATTTAATTATTAACATAATATAATATTAATATCATATATTAAAATATCTTTTACTTTAATATTAAGTAAATTAATAATTATATAACAAGTGTACATTTTATATTATTACAAATGTCATTATCTAATTTGCTTATCAAATAAAAATCTCATGATTTAATTAATACAATTAATAATTATAAAATATCTTTATACTTAAATTATAAGTAATTAAATATTTAAATTACAATTGTACCAATACAATTCTTACACATGTATATTTAATTATCATACAATTGTCTTCTATTTAATTTATTTATAATATATCATCAATTAAATAATTATAATAATTTAATATAAAACCATAATAATAATTTTAATCTATATAATACATACATTCAAAAAAAAATCTTGATTTTTCTTCCATTTGCCGCCTCAATTTATGTAAATGGCTTAATTGCCATTTTGATCCTTTTTATTTTCTATTACTTTAAAATTAAACTTTTACCCCTTGTTCAATTTAATCCTTTTTATTACTTACTCTAAATTAAGCTAAATTCACCTAATTAGATCCTAATTAGACACACCACTAGGCTCATAAATATTTTTAATAATTATTTTCGAACTTATTTCACTAAGACGGAGGCCCTATAACTCACTTTTCCGGTGCCCGTGAATTTCGGGTCATTACATTTCTTCCCCCCTTAATAAATTTCGTCCTCGAAATTTACCTGAGAAGAGATGAGGATATTGTACTCTCATAGTTTCCTCTGGTTCCCAAGTCACTTCTTCAACATTATGATTTCTCCATAGGACTTTCACTAAAGGAACCTTTTTATTTCTTAATTCTTTCACTTCCCGTGCTAAAATTTGAACCTAGCTTCTTCTTCATATGATAGATCAGTCGAACTTCAATATCTTCGTAGAAATTATATGAGAAGGATCTGATCTATATTTTCGTAGCATCGAAACATGAAAAACATCATGAATCCTTTGTAATTCAGAAGGTAAAGCCAATCGATATGCAACTGGTCCAATTCTTTCCACTATTTCATACGGCCCAATAAAACGTGGGGTCAATTTACCTTTCCGACCAAATCTCAAAACTTTTTTCCAAGGAGAAACCTTAAGAAATACTTTGTCTCCAACTAAATACTCAATGTCCCGACGTTTCAGATCAGCATAAGATTTTTGTCTGTCAAAAGCTGCTTTTAATCTCTGTTGAATCTTCTTGACTGTTTCTTCTGTTTCTTGAATTAATTCCGGCCCAATTACTTTTCTTTCATTCAACTCCATCCAACATACTGGTGATCTACATTTTCGACCATATAACGCTTCATACGGAGCCATCTGAATACTAGATTGGAAACTATTATTATAGACAAACTCGGCTAGTGGCAAATATCGCTCTCAACTCGCTTCAAAATCAATAATACAAGCTCAAGCATATCTTCTAGTACCGATTACCCGCTTGATTGTCTCGTCGGTTTGGGGATGAAAAGTTGTACTGAAACTAAGTCTAGTACCCAACGACTCATGTAACTGTCTCCAAAATCTCGATGTGAACCGAGGATCTTGATCTGAAATTATTGATATCGGAATGCCATGTAATCTAACAATTTTCGAATATACACGCGTCGCAAGCTTCGCAGCGACCAATCGGTCTTGATTGCTATAAAATGTGCTGACTTGGTAAGTCTATCAACTATCACCTAAATAGCATTCTTTTTGCTTGCTGACAACGGTAATCCCGTAATAAAATCCATCGTGATGCGATCCCATTTCCATTCAGGAATATTAATAGGCTGAAGCAATCCAGTAGGAACTTGATGTTCTGCCTTTACCCGTTGGCAAGTCAAACATTTACTTACAAATTCTACTATGTCTCTTTTCATCCCTAGCCACCAGTATAATTCTCTTAAATCTCGATGCATTTTCGTGCTTCCGAGGTGCATAGCAAATGAACTATCATGAGCTTCTCGTAGAATTAACTTTTTAAGCTCAGAAGTATTTGGAATACAAATCCGGTTTCGAAACCTCAAACATCCACAATCATCAATACTAAAATTTTCTGCTATGCCATTCTATACCATCTACCATCTCTCTTTTCTTCAATAATTTGTCATCTTCCAACTGAGCTGATCTAATCTGATCAAACATTACCGGTTTTACTCTTACTTCGGCCAAAAGACTCCCATCATCACTGATTCTAAGCCGTGCAAACATTGCTCTTAATTCAATTACAGCTTTTCTACTTAATGCATCAGCTACAACATTAGCTCTTCCCGGATGATAGTCTATAACACAATCATAATCTTTCAGAAGTTCGATCCAACACCTTTGTCTCAAATTCAATTCTTTCTGAGAAAGAAGATACTTCAAACTCTTATGATTATCTTCAAACTCTTATGATCAGTATAGATGTAGCATTTTTCACCATAAAGATAATGTCTCCAAATCTTCAATGCGAAAATCACAGCTGCTAACTCAAGATCATGAGTTGGATAATTCCTTTCATGTGGTTTCAATTGACGAGATGCATAGGCTATTACCTTCCCATCCTGCATCAATACACAACCCAAACCACTCAAAGAAGCATCACTATACACTACAAAATCTTTACCCGATTCTGGCAATGTCAAAACTGGTGCCTCGGTTAACATTCGCTTCAATGTTTCAAAACTTTTCTGACACTGATCATCCCAAATAAAAGGAACATTCTTCTGTAGCAACTTGGTCATTGGCAAAGCTATCTTTGAAAATCCATTTACAAATCTTCTGTAATACCCAGCTAAACCAAGAAAACTACGTACCTCAGATACATTCCTCGGTGCATTCCATTGAATAATTGCTTCAATCTTTTTCGGATCAACTCGGATTCCATCTGCAGATACTACATGTCCCAGAAATACCACTTTTGATAACCAGAACTCGCGTTTACTGAGCTTTCTATATATTTGTTTTCTCTCGTAAAAGTCGTAGCACAATCCTCGATGCCGATCATGTTCTTACTCTGACTTTGAATAAACCAATATATCATCAATAAAAACCACGACAAATTGATCTAAATACGGTTGAAAGATACGATTCATGAGATCCATAAAAGCAGCTGGGGCATTTGTTAACCCAAATGGCATTACCAAGAACTCATAATGACCATACTCGTCATTTAAAAGTCGTTTTGGTACATCACTTTCTTTTACCTTCAACCGATAGTAACCCGACCTTAAGTCAATCTTGAAAACACGTGAAGCTCCTCTCAACCGATCGAATAAATCATCAATGCGAGGCAACGGGTACTTATTTTTAATTGTCACCTTGTTCAAGTGTCGTTAATCAATACAAAGTCGCATAGAGCCATCTTTCTTTTTAACAATAAATAACGGAGCTCCCACGGTGATATACTCGGTCGAATAAAGCGACGATCTAACAAATCTTGCAACTGTATCTTCAATTCTTTCAACTCTGTAGGTGACATCCGATACGGAGATATAGAGATTGGTGTAGTACCCGGATAAACCTCTATAGCAAATTCAACTTCTCTATATCGGCGGTAAACCGGTAATTCTCTCAGAAATACATCAGAAATTCGCAAACTGTTTGGATCTTGCTACATTGACTTCCAACCGAATCCGAGTTAATAACATATGCCAAATATGTTGAACAACCTGTTGAAGTAACTTACTAGCCTTTATTCTTTGAAATGATACGTGCCGGCCCACTAGTACGAATACTGTCTACTTCAATCCGATCCCCACCATCTGTTTGAATACTAAATTTTTTTATAACGATCCAAAATTACTCCATATTCGGATAGCCAATCCATTCCCAATATTATATCAAAATCCCCAAATGGCATAATCAACGAGTCAACAGGAAAAGTTTTATTCTTTATAATTAACGGGCATCTCGGACAAACTGATTCACTAACACTTTGTTTGGCCTAGCGTATTTGACACCTCTATAGACACTTTAGACATTTTGATTTGATTTTTCCGATTTGACTAATTTTGAATTAATATAAGAATGTGAAGATCGGGATCAATCAAAGCATAAACAAGCTCGAATACTGATAAAAATATACTGTCACCACATCGTGAGCATCACCTTCTTCTCGTTTTTGACCACATAAGCTCTGGTTTGTACTGCGGCGCATCACGAGTAACAATATCATCTTTGCTCCTTCTACAGGCACCTCCTCTAGAAGCCGAACTACCTACACGACCTGCGCCTCTAGCGGTAGATATGCGATCTTTGTGACGATACAGTGCGGCACTATCGGTGTTCGGACAATCTCACGATAAAATGGTGCAGTAGAACCACATCGAAGCAACCTCTAGTTACTTTCCATCATTCTCCTCTCGTGTTTCTTCCCGCGGTGCTCACGATGCGGAATTTCTACACTCGAGGTGGACCTCTCGGACTACTAGTAGATCATCGTCATCTGCTGTTTACCTCTGCTTCTACCACCTTTGTCTGAACTAAAATTGGATCTCCAGTCACTTCTTGATTCTTTGAATCTCTTCGGTATTGGGTTAGAACTAGGAGTTCCCATACGTTTCCCAGCTGATTTATCAATTTCGATTTTTATCCAGGCCCGAAGACTTGTTCTATCATTTTTGCTCGCTCAACCAGATCAACAAGTTCAGTAATTTTGAGACTTACCAATTGAATCTTGATTTCATCTCGCAGTCCCCGTAGAAATTGTTTACAACTATCAGCCTCGGTTGGAACATATTCTAAAGCATACCTGCTCAATCTAGAGAACTCTCTCTCATGATCCAGTACTGACATATTCCCCTGTTTCAACACTAAAAACTCTTGCTTTTTCTCTTCGATTTACAATTTCCCAATATACTTCTTCTGAAATTCTTTTTAAAACAAGTCCCCAGTTACACGATCATCCAAGCAAATGTCTAACCACGATTCCCACCAGAGATACGCTTCTCCTTGTAACAGTGATACAGCACATATCAAACTCTCTCGGGGGGTGCAATCTAATTATTGCAAAACTCTTTTTGTTGTTTCCATCCAATTTTCAGCAGCGGACGGATCATCTCCTTTTAATCCCTGAAATTCCGTGGCACCATATTTTCGTAACTCTTTAATCGGGGCCTGTCTCGGAGGAAGAGGTACAGATTGTAGTAGCGGTATAGTTCTCACTATATGTTTGTAATGCATCACTATATCTCTTAATGATTGTGAAGCATTTCTTTCTCTCCCTACATTAGGAGGTTGATTATCTAACTGATTCACACAGTGTAGTAGATTCAGATTTCTTCTAATTCTCGACTTCAGTATACATTTCTGTTCAACATTATCCATTCTTTCATCTGACATTTTATCTATAAAACAAAATCAAATAAATATATTAGCATCCAAAAATCCCGACTCAATTTCGAATCGACAGTGGCATGTACTTCTAAACTCACTTCCGAGCCCAATTTAGCACGAGAATCGGCTAAACCTGATAGCTCTGATACCAACAACTGTAACACCCCCTAACCCCAAACCGTTTAGGAACAAAGTTATGAGGCATTCTTTGGACATATCGGACAACTTACGAATAATTTACAATTAATATAACTTTCATAGTATAATATAATAATTAAGTCCCTATCTTGGACTCTCGAAGTTCAAACACGTATTAAAAGTAGAACGAGACTTGTTCGAGTGTTCCGGATTTTTTATTTTTATTTTTTATAAAAATTTCGGCAGCATTTCGCTTATTTTTACCTAAACCTCCTGCAAATTCAAACCAAAACAACCAACACCAATGTTTCACATTCATATAACTAATATTTATATCATTAACATAATTTTAACTTAATAACTATCATAGCATCATTCAAAATTGGTTAAAAACTTCATTCATTTAACAACTTAATGTTCATGTATCAAAATATCATGTACTTTCCTTACCATTTCATTTAACCATCTAAATTTTATAATTCGTCCTTCACTACCCAAAGTAATATATATATTTAAGTGACTAAACAACACTTATGTACATGCCACCTTTACCCAAAAGAAAATATACATCACCAAATTTGTATTGGAGTCGGGAATGTTGCGGATCTTTGAGCCAAGACAATTGACTTTCTACTAACTCGCACACGGAAACAATCAGACATTTGAGTATGGATATACTCAAATGGTATTACCATAATTCAAAATATATCATCAATAATAAAAATATAAATATTAAAATTCATAACAATTAATTTCTTAAATTCTAATTCATGCTTTATATATATATATATTTTTTTTATTTTCATCATTTCATAATAACAATTCAATTTAATTATTCGACAATCAATGTATTTTTCACAAACTTGAATTTAAACCACTTATGAACATTTAGCTCATACTTTTCTCTTTCTATCACAATTCCAATTTCTATTCATAATTCAATTTTTTTTTCATTTCAATATCTTAAATTCACATTTCAATTTTTCACCCTATTAACGTAACTCGGACTTTAGCGGATACACGGATCCAACCAAACACATCAATATGGCACCCAGTGCCTCATCGGATAGTTCGAAGTAATAGTTGACACCCAGTGTCTCATCGGCCTAGCCGAAGTAAAGTTGGTACCCAATACCTCATCGAATCTATCCAAAGAAATATAGTGACACCCAGTGTCTCATTGACTCGAGTCGAAGTATCCTGAACACTTCCAATCCTATGGCATGCCAACTATATCCGACTCAAATTGACTAGTTAATAGGGTATTCAATTCACAATTCAAATCACCATTCATTTTTCAATCAATACACTTTTCAAATAATCACATATTCCATAATTCACTTATTCAATTCCATTTGACTCAATTTGCATCACTTTCATTTTTACTCAATATTCATATCAATTTCACATACTTACCTCAAGTCTTACTTACCATACATAACAATTAAAATTTCAGCAATCAATAATAATTAAAATTAGAATTATAGTAATACACAATCGTAATTCTCCGTTTTAGTCCTCGATGACTCTCTCATTTCCTTTCGATCTTGACGTTTGAGTTCTTTGTTGGCTACGAAAATAATAGTAATTTATATTATTATTTACAGCATTAATTATAATAAATAATTAAATTTCTAAACAATTCCTATCTTATTCCCAATTTAATCCTAACTAAACTTAATTATTTTCTTAATCCAATTCACTCTCTTTTTCTATTCAAATTTTGTCTAAACTTATATTTAACTGTGAAATTTCCAGCATATTTCCCTAATTTCGAAATTTCTTCAATTTAGTCCCTACAACATAAAACTTATAGCCTAGTTTACAATTTAATCCCTTAATCAATTCTAACTTAGAATTCATTCAATTAAATCCCTAATTCCATAATTTTTCCAACATGAACCCTACTTGGAAACATATGAACTCTTGAACTATCAACTTAATTTCATCAAAATCTTGTTTCAAAGCTTCTAAAACATCAAAATTAAGTAAAAGAGGCTAAATTGACTTACCTATTAAACTTCCAAGCTTCAAACCCTTAATTTTTCCTTTCTTCTTTCTTTCTCCTTTCTTTCCCCCATTTACGTTTGAGCATTCTGTTTCTTTCTATTCTTTTTCTTTCTTTTCTTTCTTTTGTTTCTTTATTTAATTATTAACATAATATAATATTAATATCATATATTAAAATATCTTTTACTTTAATATTAAGTAAATTAATAATTATATAGCAAGTGTACATTTTATATTATTACAAATGTCATTATCTAATTTGCTTATCAAATAAAAATCTCATGATTTAATTAATACAATTAATAATTATAAAATATCTTTATACTTAAATTATAAGTAATTAAATATTTAAATTACAATTGTACCAATACAATTCTTACACATGTATATTTAATTATCATACAATTGTCTTCTATTTAATTTATTTATAATATATCATCAATTAAATAATTATAATAATTTAATATAAAACCATAATAATAATTTTAATCTATATAATACATACATTCAAAAAAAATCTTGATTTTTCTTCCATTTGCCGCCTCAATTTATGTAAATGGCTTAATTGCCATTTTGATCCTTTTTATTTTCTATTACTTTAAAATTAAACTTTTACCCCTTGTTCAATTTAATCCTTTTTATTACTTACTCGAAATTAAGCTAAATTCACCTAATTAGATCCTAATTAGACACACCACTAGGCTCATAAATATTTTTAATAATTATTTTCGAACTTATTTCACTAAGACGGAGGCCCTATAACTCACTTTTCCGGTGCCCGTGAATTTCGGGTCATTACAGTCCAAGAATCAGACAGTATAATGCAGCCATTAATCAAAACGAACTCTATTCAATCCATTCGAATTTGAACAACATAAGACATACTAGACTCTTGTACAAATGCTGGAAAACTTGTCCTTACCAAGCTGTTTAAATGGCATAAACAAGGTAAAATCATGAGATTTAATCCGGCTTTTACTCATTAATTTTTTTCAAAGTTGAACCGTATCCTTCATGTCCCAAAAATCATAAAATTCAACATGCAGTATCATAAAATCAGTTTGAGCTCCAACCTTTAAATTTTCAAAAGAACATCACATCAAAAATTGGATAGAAATAATATAAAATTTCTTAAAACAAATTCCATATGAACAAACTACATAGAATGTCCCTTCAACTAACTAGTGGTTACCTGTATCACTGCCACACCACCAGATAATTTAGCAACCCTTTCGTTAAGTTTTTCCTTCTCATAATCCTGTTCTGCAGCCTGCATTAAAGTAATAATATAACTAATTGCATACTCAATGTCTGCCACGAATATTCATTGGTAATTCATTACTAAAAGTCATCACATGGTTAGGAAAGCTGGTGCAAAGTTTTCGAAGATTGAATTTCAAATGTTACCATGCAACCGGCCCAAAACTAAGCAATTCATGTCCCCAAGTTAGATGGATGTGGCCAATACATGACTATTTCAGCCACCTTCAACCTATCAGATGACAACACGTGTAGGTTAAAATTTTGGCAGTAGTGAAAAGTAGCTATAAAATCCTCTTTTGACCTGATCATCCAGACATGACACATGCAAATTCCAGAACAAACTAAACAGGCTTCTTTAAGAAAGCTACTACTAGGATGATTACTTAGATTAGGTACAGAGGCGGATCCTCACGGGGGTTAGGCCCCAAAATTTTGGAAAATTTTAGATGTTTCAAATTTTAGAAAAAATTCAATATATCATGTAATTTATTTAAAAATTTTAATTAGACTTTTTTAGAATTTTTAAAAATTCTCATTGATCTCATATATATTTTAGTTAGAACCCCAAGTTTTCAAAAAAAAAAAAGTTTTATTGAACTCCTAAAATTTAGTTTCAAAATCCACCTCAGTATTTTGATTCAGTATGGCCCAGACTATCATAATTTTAAGTCGTTGGAAGGCTAAAAGCACATTCAATCGTTTGTTTCATATTGTGAGCTAAATTTTTAAGGAAACTTGGTCCCCTCAATGCTAATTGTTAACCTAAAACTGGGTTAAAAAGTAATGTTGTTAAACTAACATGAGTCTCCGTGCAGAAACATTCACAAAAAGAGCACAGCAAACAAACAAAATAAGGGTCAATTATGGGAAAAATTCAAACAAAACTCTCGTACACTTAACATGTTTTTCCCAAAAAGGATTCCTTGATTAATGAGAAAATGTTGGAAAGCGGTGGACAATTTCACTTGTATCATGCCTCAGGTCCCCATAGGCCTATGTCCTATTGCAATACAGATGAAAACTTCAAGAGGCAATCTAGAAAGTAGTCAAATAGATCTCATCTACAAATTCCCAACCAATTCAAGTGCCTATAAAATTCCTACCAAGCATGACAATCCAGAAAGAACTAGTGATATGAACTCATGAGAGCAAGTTTTGATTAGGCTAGGGTTTAAGAGTCTTCACATTTATCTATTTTAACTATAACATTTAAGCTTTTATAGTTTAACTCAGGGACAATACCATTTCAAGTATTTATCATCACACTTATTCAAACTCAACATATTTATTGAAAGGCAGACTCATCATACCAAACAGTTTAACCTCAAATTTACATTAGTTCAGATGTCTTTACTCACATCTTTATTGACAGGTTTTATGGAGACTAATTGTTCTGCTTCAAAGGACAAATAGAAAGTACTCAATTTATCACGTAGACTACATTACTTCAAAGGACCCATAATTGAATACAAATAGAATCACAATCAATCCAATCCCATGAAATTCAAAGAAAACATACAGTAGAACATTGGGGGGGAACAAATAAGCAAGAGATCAGACGCATACCATTGTTGGAGACTAATAAGCAAGAGAACAGATGCATATTGGGAAAGGGGGAGGCGGCCGCAGGTACAGGTTCTGGAGTGGACCTAGAAGATGCTGATTTTGCTGCAATGTTAGAGAGCATCGACTGACACTTCTCCTGCTGCTGTTTAAATCTATCTAAATTCTCTTGTAATGCCATCACTCAATACCTTAACCTTCACAACTCTCAAATCCCAGAGACAAAAATGAAAGAAAAATCAAAGCTGAAAATCAGAAAAGCTTGTCAATATAACTACCCAAAATCGCTGAATCTTAAGAATGTTGCTTTACTTTTCCCAGATTTTGAGGTTTTCTATCTAACTCTAATTTCGAGTTAAAACACTTCAAATCGCTGAATCTTTCCAAACCTATATCGAATTCGGATCAAAATCTAGCAACCCAATCTTTGATTCCATAATATAAGTAACAGGTGCATCCATAAAGGAACCTGACTTTGACAATCAAACTTGAGATTGACAGTTTTCAATGGAATTTGGTTCATTAAAAAGCTATTATTCAACGAATCGAAGATAACAAAAAGGAAGAAAATAACCTTGGTAGTTGGTAAGGGATTTCAATGAGCTTTCGGCTTCAATTTTCATTTAGATTACTATCCTTTGATAAAAGGTTGAGGAGAGAATGAGAGTCCTCTTAAATAATAAGCGAAAACGCAGAGACATAACTGCCCCCAAACTTTTATTTGGGGGATTTAGGGCGCGCGACGGAGATGAGAAGAAGAGGGAGGAACGAGCGGGTAACTAAAAATTGGGGATTTTGATTTCCCCTGTTTGCGGTGTTTCCACTAAAAACACCATTATAGCTAAATTTATACAAAACGTCACTATTATTTAATTTCAATTTTTTTAACATATATTTTTATTTTTTTCTTTTAAAATTTTTGTACTGAGATTATCATTTTTTTAGATTTTTTTTAATTTTAAATATTGAACTTTTTAATTGAAATATGGACTCAAATATTAATACTAAATTTTTAAGTTTTTTATTTTTTATTTTTTATTTTTACATTTTTAAATTTTTTTTGAATATTTTTATAATTTTTAAATTATCATATAAAATACAAAAGGAAAATTTAACAGAAATAAAATGAAATTGATGAATTAAAAAAAAATACAAAATGACACGGCAATACAACCATTACTCTTTTAATTAGTATGGTCAGCATTAGTTGTTTAGATTTTTATATAAATGGCATTTAATTATATGTATACACCTAAATTTTGATAGAGATACATCTCAGAATTATATACCCCAACACTTAAACCCCTAACCCTTAAGCCTTAAACCCCAACCCTTAAACCATAAACCATAATCCTTAAACCCATAAACCTTAAAATAGTAACTCATACACTTTAAACCCTAAACCGTATACCCTAAACCATAAACCCTAAACTATAATGATAATTAATTTAATATTTTAAAATTAATACTATCTCTTTTATAATTATATAAGAAAATATTTATCATATAAATTAAAAACACTAATTAATCTAAACCCTAAACTCTTAATCCTTAAACCCTAAACCATAAATTTTAAACCCTAAACCCTAAACCCTAAACACCTAACCCTTAACTCCTAACACCTAAACCTTAAATCCCAACCCTTAAACCATAATCCCTAAACCTTAAAATAGTAACTCATAGACATTAAACCCTTAACCATATACCGTAAACCCTAAACTATAATGATAATTAATTCAATATTTTAAAATTAATACTATCTCTTTTACAATTATATAAGAAAATATTTAACATATAAATTAAAAAACAATTAGTCATATACCAAAAATCTTTAAAATTATTTTAAATAATAGTATTTTAATTTTTTTCATTTTTGTGGCGTTTTTCAAAAAACGCCACTAAAGATCGAGTATTAGCGGCGTTTTTTAAAAAGCGCCGCTAAAGGTGTACCTATAGCGGCGTTTCTTAAAAAAAGGCGCCGCTAATACTCGATCTTTAATGGCGTTTTTCAAAAGCGCCGCTAAAACCACTAAAAGCTCAATACAAAACGAAGGCGTTTTGCAAAATTCTTTTGCGGCGTTTTTCAAAAAACGCCGCTAAAGGTGTACATATAGCAGCTTTTTTTAAAAGCACCGCTAATACTTGATCTTTAGTGTCGTTTTTAAAAAGCGCCGCTAAAGCCACTAAAGGCTCAATGCAAAACGACGGCGTTGAGCATAAGTTTGCGGCGTTTTTTTAAAAAGCGCCACTAAAGGTGAACCTATAGCGGCGTTTTTTA
Source organism: Gossypium longicalyx (assembly GCA_025698465.1). Lineage (NCBI taxonomy): Eukaryota > Viridiplantae > Streptophyta > Magnoliopsida > Malvales > Malvaceae > Gossypium > Gossypium longicalyx. The sequence continues at coordinate 82,454,930 of CM047005.1, read as the reverse complement.
AAAAGCACCGCTAATGCTCGTTCTTTAGCGCCCCTAATGCTCATTCTTTAGTGGCGTTTTTCATTCAAGCGCCGCTAAAAACGCCACTAAAAACCTGTTTTGCTGTAGTGACTATAACTATAAGTCTCTATATTTTGTACATTTAAAATGTAATTTCCCTCTTCTATTTTTAAGAATTTAACTTCTATCTTTTTTTTATTTCAAAATCCGCTTTCAAATTATATATAACCTCGTAACATTTTAATTGAAGAATTAACAAAATTAATTATTTGAATTAATTAATAACATTATAAAAATATAAAAATCAAATTTTGTTAGAAATTAAAATATAAGTATTGAATCTTCAATTGAAATATATTAAAAGGACTAAAACATGATATGTTGCCACATGTCACCATGGGACCTTCCTTGTATAGATAAAGATAAAAATGTGCATTGTTAAATGTTTAATTAGAAATATTCTTATTTATGATGGGGAAAGGAAAAATTGAAAATTCTCGAGAGTTGTAGGGAAAAATATTGAAAGTAAAAACAAATGAATGTTCGTAAGAATGCGATAAGCCATATGATTTTGAAAATAATTGCTTCCGTCTTCAATATAAATTTTAATTATTTATAATATAAATTCATTGAATACATGAATCATAATCTTATTTATAATATATGTATTATAAGAGAATACATGAATCATAATCTTATTTATAATATATGTATTATAAGAGAATGGTCAAATTTTAGTTTTGGCCCTTATTATGTTGAAACTTGATATTTAATCTATATACTTTTATTTTGGACATAATTGATTCATTTACTTTTATAATGTCATTAGTTAGTCTAAAAAGTTAATATTGTTAACTATTTCAACCAAAACGATGATGCCAATTTTTCTTAAGAATTTCATTCCAGCAAAAAAAATATTTTATCATGACGAGTTCGAATGAGTGCTCTTAAGAAAAATTCACATAAGTATTTTCAATGTTATTTTTATTGTTACATGACTACAAAGCGAATATTTTTTTTAATTACAAATTTTCACACCAATGAATTTAATAGAAGAACTTTAACAGTGGAAACAACTTAATCTAAGTTTTTAAATTTGAAAAGTAGAAGAATTAAATTCTAAATTTATAAAGTGTATAGAGAATTGGACATATTTCAACTTTCAAAATTTTACTCTATAATTTGATATAAACAAAATATCAACCCAACACGAAGTGTAGATTGAAAACCACACTAGTAGATATTAAAAGAACGATACAAAGCGAACAATTGATGCCAAGTAGAAGTGTTTTCAAGCTAAGGAAGAGTTAGAGCTTGTTTGATAACCCATTAAAAAGTTAATTCGATTCAAAATTAATTAATATTTTCAACAATTTAATTTCTTAAGTATGTATGATAATTTAAAATAAAAAGAATGTTCAGATGTTGAGGGCTTGTTTAATAACCCATTGAAAATGTTAAATAAATTAAAAATCAATTGACATAATATATAAATTATAATGGTTAAATCTGTTGAAAATTATAAAATTAGAATTAAATTAATAAAATATATAAACATTAAAGGTTAAATTTATTATTATACTAATCAAATTTATATAAAATTAATAAAAAAATATTACCCTAATGATTAATTATATTTAATTACTCAATTTAAACGTCATGTTAAAAATTAAGAGGGATTAAATGTAAAAAGAATGTTAAGAGAACGGGCATGAGGACACCTGACCGGGAAGAAAATGACATGGGTATTGGCGTGTAAGGGACGTTGAATAATGAGGTAATTGTAGCTTTGCTTAATTAATTTTTGTATTGTTAAATTTATAACAAAAAGGGCTATATTTGCTCCAAATAATAAAATATTATGTTTGAATACACAATTCATTATTTCTCTACAACGATAATAATTGAAAAACAATTTATTAATTTGATAACTTAAAATTAAATTTCTAATTTAAGAAAAATAATATCAGCTTGAAAACATTTCTTTATTTCATTAATTTATTATCATTTATTTCTCAAGTGAAACGAGGCAATTATATTAGTAGGGATAAATATTAAGCCATACCAAATTTACAGGAAATAGAAAATCAATATGATGTGTAATATATATGACTGTGTGTTAACATGCATGCATATGGACTTCTAATTCATTATTTTTTCAATTTCATATCTGTCAGCGAGTCAAACGGTCTACTCAGTCAGCACCAATTCATACGGCCGGCCGGAAGAAGAAGTTTCAGACAAGTTCATTTCCCAGGTGTTACCTATAATCTCTTGGGAAAATTAAGATGATTGACTTATCATACAAAACGTTAAATTTCTTTTTCTCTAAACACCGGCTTGAAAAAGTCAGAAACAGGCCTTACCAACGAGATCCCAATCCTGTGCTTCTAGCGACTCTATCAGCTAAGAAAATTGACTTCCCTAACCATGACAAACAAATCTCGTACTAAAATAATGAACAAATCTCGTACTAAAATAATGAACAAATCTTTATTAAAATAATGAACAAATCTTTATTAAATAGGCATGTATTGGCTTGTCAGAACAACAATCGACGTGGAAGGCACGGAATAGTTTTGTCTTTAACAAGGGCCACTATAGAGTTGAGGAGATCTTATCACACAGCGGAAGCTAGACCAAGGTCATTAAGTAGAATAAACAGAGCCGGTTGGACACAGATTTACAACAATAGCACCGACTAGCTACTTGGAAACCACCTGCACATGGGTGGATAAAGGTGAATTCTGATGGGGTTGATAGTCAGTTGTCAATAGCAAGGACGAGTGGGGTATTGCGTAATAAGGATGGTGACTAGATCCTGGGTTACTCTCGTAGTATTTCTATTTGCAACGTTCTAACGACTGAGATTTGGGCTACTATGATGGTCATTCCTTGGCGTAGACAAATGGCTATTGTAAGGTGTGTTTTGAATTTGATAACATAAAGATGGTTGAGTTGTTACAACAAGGAAGATCGAAAACTAGCAATTTGGCGTTAGTAAGACAAATTAATAAGCTTCTGCGACAAAACTAGGAAGTAACTATATAGCATGTTTAGACGAATTGTAATGCTCCCCAGACCACGTGGCTCACCTACAGGAGGTTGTAAGTTGAACTTCATCAATTCTTAACTCCCCCATCAAGCATTCAGAATATCTTACTTTGTGATAAAATGAACAAATGATTGGAATGGTCTCCATTTGGGTTAGAGTTGATGGAATAATATTCTTCATTTTAAAAAAAAAAAAAAAAAAAAAAAACCTACGAAGTTCAATCTCCTTGAATTTAGCTTGAGTAGGTCTTCAATTTAAGAACAAATAAAAAAAGACTTAGGAATAAATTTTATTTTTAAAGAGTTTTTTTTTCTATATTCTTCATCATTGCTTGTTTTATGGTTTATATCCAGGACTAACTAACAATATCGTCTTCAAGATTCGAATCTAAATCCTACCTTTGGAAGTGCAATGTATCTTCCCATTATACTCAATCATTTATTGGTACAATCTCTCTTTTTGACATCTTTAATAAAAAAAAATTCAAATAAGATAAATATGATGTTCAACAAAACACTTCCCTTTAATCCATCCACTCAATTATGTATAAAAACTATGAAATCAATTATTGATATAAAATAGTAAAGAAGAATTAACAAAAGAAAACCATGGTAACATAGCAAAGTAATAAAATCCAAGTCTCTTAAGTACATGACCAACCAATAAAATCCAACAAGCAAAAGTCTAAGTATCATAATCACCCGCAAGAAAATTAGCAAAATCCACCGCACTCCCTTTAGCATGAATACCGACACTCGAGGTCAGATACAGATACTTATCTTCCTTATTTCAAAATTTTAGCTACTAACTTATAAAGTACTGGACTTGGGGTATGAGTACCGATACTCAACTTAAAAGGTACCAAACCCAAGCCCACATATATATAAGAAAAAAGCAAAAATTTGCTGCAAACAAAATCTCCAACAAATGCTAAAGCGTACTTAAAATACAACCAAATCATACCCAACGCATTTGATATTCAAAAGCATGTCCAAAAAGCCTATGGAAGCTTTCAAACGTCAATAAACATAAATTTCAGCTATCTCAGTTCTTTTGCGTGCAATACATCAATAATTTGTAAAAAAAAAAATTTATCAAAATTGAAATCAAAACCATAGAAACCTAATAGACCAAAGCACATATGTAAAATTTGTGTCCAAGTAGAATAACCCGATACCAAAAATTCCCTAGCTATTTGCCACAACTAACCATTTTAAGAAATAATCTTTTACAAAATTGAATCGAAGATTTTTGAGACGATGTTGCTCCTCACGTACTCTTCGCAATCTATTTAAGGCAAGTGCATGGAATGAAACTTGAATGTTGAGCTTTTTTTGCCTTCAGTAGTGTCAAAATCATTTTTAATTTGAAAAACGGGAGTTGACTTAAAAATAAAAATAGAGTCGCTACCGATATTTTTTCAAGGTATGATCGGATCACCTTGAGATTGATCATTTTAATAAAACATTTTGATTTATTAAAATAATGATTTTGGGTCTACGAAATTTGGGAAAAAGGGTTCGGAAGTCAGTTACGCATGAGGAAGGGTTAGCACCCTCCTAACGCCCAAAATTGGTACCTAATTGATTAATTAATGTCTTAATGTCGAAAATTTGAAAAGATTTTAGAATACGATCATTTTATTTAAAAAGTACACTTGAATAAATTAAATTGGATGCTAAGACCCTCTTATTTTGAAGAAATAAAATGCCATACCCAATGAGTTAGGATACGACTTTTCACATTTTTGAAACTAAGCTTATCTCTTGATTTTTAAAACTCATGCAGTGAAGTTTAAAAAGGTTATTCAATTATTTGGGTCAAATGAAAAATCGGAACCCAGTAAGTTTGGACATGATTTCTCAAAATTCTAAACATAGAATATTGCCTTTATTTTTTAGAAATCCTTATCTCGAGATACAAAATGTCATATCCAGTGCGTTAGGACATAACACCTCGAATTCCTGAGAATAAGCTTTTATTTGGAACTTATACGTTTTGATTGGAAAAGGGTACCCGGTTACTTAGATGCAGCGAGGAAAATTGGAACCTAATAAGTTAGGGTACTATCTTCTCAAAGATGCCAAATACCGAGTATTGCATTATTTTGAAAACTCTTGAATAAAATGATTTTAAAACTTAAACGATATTAAAACACGACCTTTTAAGCGAATAAAATGCGATGGAATAATAATGTACAACGCAAAGTAATCATTCATAAATAAAATGTTATAATAATGAATCACAAATAATAAATAAATACAAAGTAAGAAAATCTAAAATAAAATATAAAACAATTCTAAGCTAATAATACATAAAAAGGATTTAAAATGGATGTTATAAAAGAGATCCAAAGTATATAAAATAATTTTTTTAAAAAGATTAGTATCTATTCAAGATAAAATAATATATAAAACTCTTTAAAAATAATATATAAACAATTCAAAATATAGAATGTGTAAAAAAAAAGTTTGAAATACATAATATATGAAAATATTAAAGTAAACAATGTATAAAAATTTGAAATGAGCGTTATATAAAAAGTTAAAATAGATAATAACAAAAAATGTAAAAAAATAATAAATAGAATGTTAATAACAAGAGTAAAAAACATATATAAGAAAAATAATAATAAAAATAATATTAGTATATAAATAGAAATAAAAATATAATAAATAGAAATATAATAATAGTAGAAATATAAATAGATAAATAAAAATTAGATAAATAATAATAGTATTAGAATAAAAAAATAAATAGAAATAAAAACATAAGAATAGCAATAATATATTAAATTAGTTAATTTGATAATAAAATAGCGAAAATAAAAAAGGATTAAATTGAACCTTAAAGCAAAATTTTGGGGCAAATAAAAAATAAATAAGGGAAATGGACTGAACGTGCGAATAACAAGGAGGGAGCAAAAGGGAAATAATCCCCACCCTCCAAAACACACAGCTTCAAGGAAGACCAAAATGTAGTCAAAATAAATTTTAGAGGAAAAATTAAGAATAATGAAAACTCAATTGCAAAATAATAAAAAAACGGAAGAGCTAAAAGCAATTGGACGAATTTAGAAAAACAAAGAAATTGAAATGAAATGGACAAACTTCTCACGTAATTGAAAGAGAAAAGAAAAATTCAATTCCAATGGAAATAGGAAAAGAGAGAATAATCCAATTCCAAATCGAAGTAGGAATATCAAAAGTAATCGCTCTCCCCCTTTCAAAGAACAAAATACCCCTATTTATAAACATGGAGTTTACTAAAAATAGCCTCAATAATTTAATAATAAAATAAAATAAAATAAAACCAAAAATAAAAATCATATCTTCCTATTTTTAGCCTTTTACCAAGTCAACTAATTTTGATAACTCCTTGGCTTTCTCCATCTTTTTGATTTGGCCATAATTTAATGATTGTCTTTCAATTTGTCCCTTTTTAACTTGTTTTCGACTGATTGCATCCTTTGGCTTCAGTTATTATTTTTTTGGGGCCCAGGCTAAAATTAGCCTATTACAGCTACCCCTCTTTGCTCATTGTCGTGTAACGAAAATGGAGTAAAGACTATAAAATGGCCAATTTTGCTTGGGCCTGCTGAGTCTTGGCACTTCTTTTCTTCAGGTAGCCTCGTTTTAACCCACTGCATCCCTAGAGGTATAGGAATTTTGTTTCAATTTGCTCCACTACTGCTTATGATTTGTAATCTTCAACCTGTTTCTCTACTGCTTAGGGGGATAAGGCTCACCGTCTTCAACCTACTCCATTACTGCTTAGGGAGATAGGGTAGTCTGTCATTTTCAGCCTGTTTCCCTACTGCTTTAGGGGATAAAGCTCACCGTCTTTGATCTGCTCCACTACTGCTTAGGGAGATAAGATCTGTAAATTCCAGCCTATTTCCCTACTGCTTAGGGGGATAAGGCTCACCGTCTTTGATCTGCTCCACTATTGCTTAGAGAGATAAGATCTGTAATCTTCAGTCTGTTTTTCTACTGCTTAGGGGGTTAAGGCTTACCGTCTTCGATCTGCTCCACTACTGCTTAGGGAGATAAGATCTGTAATTTCCAACCTGCTACCCTACTGCTTAGGGGGTTAAAGCTTACCGTATTTGATCTACTCCACTACTGTTTAGGGAGATAAGATCTATAATTTCCAGTCTGTTACCCTACTGCTTAGAGGGTTAAGACTAGGTGGCTTAAAGCTACTCCACTACTGCTTAGGGAGACAAAATTTGTAATTTTCAGTCTACTTCCTTGCTACCTCAGGAAGATAAGACTTGTATCTTCAACCTGCTCTCTTGCTACCTTAGAGAGATAAAGCTGGTGGCTAAAATCTGCTCCATTATCGATATATAGAGATAAGATTCGCCGTCTTCGATCTGTTCTACTATTGCTTAGGGAGATAAGACCTGTGAATTCACCTATGTTGCCACATTGTCCTCTAGGGAACATGCCCTGTAGACTCGGTTTCATATGCCTATGTTTATGCCAAATGATTAAGATGCTATTATCAAAATGAATCAGAATGCTCCTAACTAGGTGTGTATGAATGATATTTGCATGGAATGCAAAATGTTGTGAGAATGGTCCTTTTTAATATTTAGGTTGTCATTGCTCTTTATTTATCAAGGTTCTGTCACTAATGTATTATCCTGTCTTCTCTACTCAGCTAGTATCTTTGACAGAAAATCATCTTCTTTTTCTCACTGCAACTCAGGGGTATAGGATTTGTACCATCTTCTTTAATCAAATGATTTGCTACACCCCTCTCTGGGTGACATGACCATATGCGTATACAGAATATCAATTTTCTTTTTTGAGCTGATCCCATTTAATGCTTGGATAAACATTGCTCGTCAATCGTCGAGGTTGTATCACCGATACAATATCTTGTATCTGACATTTTTGACAAAATTCTAAAGAGATAGTCACAATTTAGACTCATCTTTCCAATCTTAAAGTTTGGTAAGTTCTAAACAATAATCTTGTTTTAGGTTCCTGTACCATTTAGAAACTTCCAGAGTAATACGCAGAACCCCTTTTGTGAAGGTATTATTAGTCCATTAATCATTATTTCAATGCAAAATGCTTGAAAAAGATCATAACAATGGATAAGAGAGAAAATAATTGAGAGCATAGCTTGAAACAAATATGTTAATCAAAAGATAGCAAACATAATAAGAAGGAAATTTATTGAGACGTATCTTGAAAAGAATAAGGTAATCAAAGATAACAAATTTAAAATAGGCAAAATGAAAAACTAGATGCCCCAGATATTGCAACTTGAGCTTCTTTGTACCAACTTCTTGAGGACCATTTTGAGCTCAATTTGTGTTTAGGGAATCCGGAGTACTTTGTCGATGCCCCAAGATGTGGCATACTTCTTCATTATTCATTCAGGCATAGTAAGACTATTGTATGCCCCAATTTGATCCAAATTTGAACTGCCCTTTTTGGGTTTTCAACTCAAATCCCCTTGCGCCCTTTGTGGGTTTTCGCCTTGGCCTCTCACGTTTCTTTTTCTTTTCTTTTTTTTGTGTTTTTTTCGAAACTATTAACTGTGACTGAATCTGATTTCACCGAATTAGGGCAGGTCATTGCCATCCATCTCGGACAATATCAATGCTCCTCTAGAACAGGCCTTCTGTACTACATAAGGTCCTTCCTAGTTTGGCATCCACTTTCTTCTAAAGTCCTTTTGTATAGAAAGGATCTTTTACAATGTCAGGTCACCAATTCTCTGGGATGAACCCCTTTGTCACAAGCTTGCATTATCTGACCGTGACGGATATCCTTCAAATTCGACTGATCATATCAGGATTGGATCCATTTTACCTCATCCAACCTTTAGTTCTGGCAAGACTCAGAGAAAAGAGATAATAGACAAAACTTCCATTCCACGGACTAATAAGAAAGGCATTGCCCCGATGAAGGTCTTAGCCGACGTTTGATAAGTATAGAGGGTAAACGGTAACTTCTTTATGTTAATCTTTACAAGTCTCGGTCACCTTCCATAATCTTTTTTTTGTTATATTTTTTTCTTTCTTTTTGTTTCTTTCTTTTGGCTGTCTTTGCTGCACTATGATATGGTGTCTGATTTTTGAACAGACTGCAAACTTTTGACATTGGGCAGTTGTATTAGACATAATCTTTTCTGATATTACTTGTCGACACTTGATCTTTTCCCTTTTTCTTTGAAATTTGATGGCTATCGACCTTGTAATATTGACATATGAAATAACCTTCACCCTCTTTGTGAAGTCATCGACGACTACCAAGATGAATCGATGAATACTAGATGAGAATGACCTGATAACATCCATGCCCCCCATAGAGAAAGTCTGTGAAGAAATGAATGAGACACATAAATCTTGTCTCCCTAAATACTGTCTATGGTGGATCAATAGTACCTAACCCTCATGATTAGTGTGGCTATCGTGAAACTATTAACATGTGTCCCTCTAACACCGTATAAACATTAACGTCCATAGGTCTTAATATCCCAGGCATATTTTGATACGATTATGCGAAAACATCTTTGAATTCTTGAAATAACTCCATGACGTCTCGCTTTGTCTTTGCGGTGATGCTGGCTCCAATCTTTGCCTCTTTCTCTTTTCTTAAGCTCACTGTCCCCTGACTTTTTGTAGAGTAAGATCTGTTTTTCATCATGTTCTACCATCCTTAACAAAATTAGGACATAAGCTACAATCTCTGACATCTTTAAAGTCTTGAGATCCGCTTAAACACATATCTTACCCTAAAAGGGAGTCAGTTACAACGTTGCTCATGTCGTTGATATCTGGAGACCTATTGTAGGTACAAAGGCATATTTCCGAAGGATAAATGATTCTAAGGAGGGTTATTTGTATGATATGATCATGAACGAAGAATAAAAGAATATTTAAAAGAAAGTCTAGAGAACAAATGAATGTATACTATGAAATGGAAAAAATGAAAGAATATTTACTCAAAAAGATGAATTTTATTGAAATAAAAATTCTGGACACAAGCCTATGTCACAAAAGGATTCTTATTGCCTCTAGGCTTAAAGCAACAAGCGTGTTTTGAATATTACTCTAGATTAGCTCTAAAAATACAGGGATCTCTTCCATAGTCCCCTTGTTCAAAACACTCCCAAGTATGCAAGGATTTGGAAACTTTTATTCTCTGATTCTCTCTTCAGATATGTCATTCAGATTCCCCGATATTCCTTCCCATTTTGACTTGTTCAAGGTATCGCAACCCTTTTTCCCCCACTTTCAAATATCGCATTCACTCTATTGTCAGAGCGATTAGGTTCTGAGGAATCATCGAACATCACAATTCCCATTTTAATGAACCTTTCGACCAACTTTTTAAAAGAGAAGTAATTCTCTATCGAGTGTTCCGCTATTCCCGCATGGTATTCACATTGAGTATTTGCGTCGTATCATTTGGGATATGGGGGTTGCAACGGTTTTAAGTAGACAGGGGATACAACATACACATCAAATAGACTTTTGTACAGCTCTTGATATGTTATTGGAATGGGAGTAAACTGAAGCTTCTCCATGCTTTGCTTTGTATTGGGATCTTGTCTTGGTGAAGCTTGCTGGCTCGTAACTACCGTTCTTGGTTGTTTTACCGTGATTGGTTTTGCATAACCCACGCTCACATTGTTAACCTCGTTTTCTCTCTTTTTTGGGGCTGACCTCCTGGCGCTTTCCCCAGCCTCTATCTTTTTGCATCTTATCGCATTCTCTATCATTTCACCAGACATCACTATGTCTGCGAAACTCTTAGTTGCACTGCCCAGCATGTGATTAATGAATGGTGCTTTCAAAGTATTAATGAAGAGTGCTTTCAAAGTATTAATGAAGAGCATGGTTGTTTCGTTTCCCAGCAGTGATGGTTGGACTTGTGTAGCAACTTTCCTCCACCTCTAGGCATATTGCCTGAAACTTTCAATCGACTTTTTCTCCATATTTTGTAACGTGATCCTGTCAGGCGCTATGTCCGTCACATGGCCATACTGATTCATGAAGGCCTGTACTAAGTCCCTCTATGATTTGATTTGGGTGCGATCAACTGATTGTACCATTTGGTCGCAGCCCCAATCAAACTGTCTTGGAAACAGTGAACTAATAACTGATCATTATTGACATGACCAGTCATCCTCCGACAAAACATCGTGATGTAGGCCTCAAGGCAGCTGGTTCCATTGTATTTCTCAAACTCTGGCATTTTGAACTTCGGAGGGAGCACTAGATCCAGAACTTAACTCCTTAGCATCCATACCACACCTATAATCAGCGCTTTCCAGTGCTTTGAACTTCTCTTCCAACCATTTGTATCAATCTTCCAACTGCTTTGGGAGTTCTCCTTTTGCCCTTTCTGCCTCTACCATGTCATCCAAATCAAGGACACCGAGATTTTTCGGATTGTCTCCGGTGCCTGAGCCTATCGGGAAGTGTGTTAATACTAAAACACCGACTTGATGCTGACGACTGATATTGACAGATACCCTTGGTGGATATTCGTTGGGCTGCATTGGGGTATTTGTTGGGGGAAAACCCGGTGGGTAGACAGGGTCCACACTGTCATCCCCGAGGTTGACTATAGGGCTCTTCTCTTTTCCTGGCCCTCCAAGTAGTAACTGGGTTAACTGATTCATCATTATCTTCTGCGATTCTAGCATCTGATCTTTCATATCCTGCTGAATCTTGGCTAGTGGCTCTTGCATCTGTGCTTGCAGCCGATCCTACATTTCTTTCTACATTTGTTCTAGTTTTTCCAACTTTTGATCCATAACTCTAGTTTTTCCCCGTGTGCAGTAGTGATGTTCCAAGGTAACTATAACACGATTTCTAATTAATTAGGGTTCTTCTGTGAAGTTTAATGCACATGATGTAATGCAATGCAAATGCATGGAATAAATACAAAAGAAAGTAAAGCGTTGATTTTGAATTCAATTCTATTAGAATAACTTTTCTAGAAAACAAATTCCTTTACATAAAACAGATTACATATGCGGCTTTGCCTTCATATTTCAGGCGATCGCTTTTTCTGTAAAAGTCAAACAACTTATCCTCGTGATGCTTGTTAACTCCTTTAAGAAAGTCGGGACTTGACGGCTCTCAAATAATCTTTATCAACTTGAATCCTCAAGTAAAGTCTTGTTTTCCTCTGTGAACTATCAGCCTTCTTCCGTTGTGTTTACTTAGACCATCTTCAGACAACCGTATTATAATCCACTTTATCAAGAAATTCATTTTCTTACGGCAAACTGTTCTATTTAGCAATCAAATATGAATTAACACCTCCTTTCTATGATGATGTAATGCAATATAGTCATAAACAAATAAAAACGCGTTAGCACAGGAGGAAAAAATAATATAGGACACCTACTTGGGTAACCGCTAAGGTTTGGAATGGTTCTACCTAGGGTTGGGCTCCTAAGGCTCGCTATATGCGATTTGATTCTAAAGTAGAGGTACTCGAACCAGTAGATTCCTCGATCCTCACCCATTATAGGCTCATATGGACCGAGTTCAGTTCAGGGGAATACATTTCCCTATGGCTGCACGGAGGTGAAAACCTCACGAAGACATAGGTACGGATGTATCCTGAAAGCAATCCACTATCCTACATGGAGGTGAAAACCTCACAAAGGAAATAGTTTCTCACTCCCACTTAAAGGGTGCGACCACAACGGTCATGCAAGATGATGCGAGGGGATATAAAAAAACTCAAAAGGCAAAACACGAATGACAAAACCATAAAACCCATGAAATGCAATGAAAGGATCGCATGTTAAAAACCAAATTTTAAATTTTTGACAAAAGGAAAAAAAACAATCAATTTTACGGCTTAACTCTCTTATTGGTCCCCAGCGAAGTCGACAAGCTGTCGAAACCATTTTTAATTTGAAAAACAGGAGTCGACTTAAAAACAAAAATGGAGTCGCCATCGATCTTTTTTCAAGGTGTGATAAGATCACCTTGAGATTGATAATTTTAATAAAACATTTTGATTTATTAAAATAATGATTTTGGGTCTACGAAATTCAAAAAAAAGGGTTCGGGAGTTAGTTACGCACGAGGAAGGGTTAGCACCCTCCTAACGCCCAAAATTGGTACCTAATTGATTAATTAATGTCTTAATGTCGAAAATTTGAAAAGATTTTAGAATACGATCCTTTTATTTAAAAAGTACACTTGAATAAATTAAATTGGATGCTAAGACCCTCTTATTTCGAAGAAATATAATGCCATACCCAGTGAGTTAGGATACGACTTTTCACATTTTTGGAACTAAGCTTGTCTCTTGATTTTTAAAACTCATGCAGTGAAGTTTAAAAAGGATATTCAATTATTTGGGTCAAATGAAAAATCAGAATCCAGTAAGTTAGGACATGATTTCTCAAAATTCCAAACATAGAATATTGCCTTTATTTTTTAGAAATCCTTATTTTGAGATACAAAATGTCATATCCAGTTCGTTAGGACATAACACCTCAAATTCCTGAGAATAAGCTTTTATTTGGAACTTATACGTTTTGATTGGAAAAGGGTACCCGGTTACTTAGATTCAACGAGGAAAATTGGAACCCAATAAGTTAAGGCACAATCTTCTTGAAGATGCCAAATACCAAATATTGTCTTATTTTGAAAACTCTTGAATAAAATGATTTTAAAACTTAAACGATATTAAAACACGACCTTTTAAGCGAATAAAATGCGATGGAATAATAATGTACAACGCAAAGTAATCATTCATAAACAAAATATTATAATAATGAATCACAAATAACAAATAAATACAAAGTAAGAAAATCTAAAATAAAATATAAAACAATTCTAAGCTAATAATACATAAAAAGAATTTAAAATGAATGTTATAAAAGCGATCCAAAGTATATATAATAAATTTTTTTTAAAAGATTAGTATTCATTCAAGATAAAATAATATATAAAACTCTTTAAAAATAATATATAAACTATTCAAAATATATAATGTGTAAAAAAAGTTTGAAATACATAATATATGAAAATATTAAAGTAAACAATGTATAAAAATTTGAAATGAGCGTTATATAAAAAGTTAAAATAGATAATAACAAAAAATGTAAAAAATAATAATAAATAGAATGTTAATAACAAGAGTAAAAAACATATATAAGAAAAATAATAATAAAAATAATATTAGTATATAAATAGAAATAGAAATAAAAATATAATAAATAATAATAGTATTAGAATAACAAAATAAATATAAATAGAAACACAATAATAGCAAAAATATATTAAATTAGTTAATTTGATAATAAAATAGCAAAAATAAAAAAGGATTAAATCGAACCTTAAAGCAAAATTTTGGGGCAAATAAAAAATAAATAAGGGAAATGGACTGAACGTGCGAATAACAAAGAGGGACCAAAAGGGAAATAATCCCCACCCTCCAAAACACACAGCTTCAAGGAAGACCAAAATGTAGTCAAAATAAATTTTAGAGCCAAAATTAAGAATAATAAAAACTCAATTGCAAAACAATAAAAAAAAGGAAGGGCTAAAAGTAATTGGACGAATTTAGAAAAAACAAAGAAATTGAAATAAAATGGACAAAATTCCCACATAATTGAAAGAGAAAAGAAATTAATTCAATTCCAATGGAAATAGGAAAGTAGAGAGTAATCCAATTCCAAATCGAAGTAGGAAAATCAAAAGTAATCGCTCCCCCTTTCAAAGAACAAAATACCCCTATTTATATACATGGTGTTTACTAAAAATAGTCTAAATAATTTAATAATAAAATAAAATAAAATAAAACCAAAAATAAAAATCATTTCTTCCTATGTTTAGCATTTTACCAAGTCAACTAATTTTGATAACTCCTTGGCTTTCTCCATATTTTTGATTTGGCCACAATTTAATGATTGTCTTTTAATTTGGCCCTTTTTGACTTGTTTTCGACTGATTGTATCTTTTGGCTTCGGTTATTATTTTTTTGGGGCCCAAACCAAAATTAGCCTATTACAAGTAGTGTTCTACCAAAGATCCTAAACGCATTTAAAAGTTAAAATGCAAGCATGCTATCCAATTACATAACATGATCCCTTAATTTATCTCAACTTCAAGTTCATCATTTAATCCAATTAAATAAATTCAAAGTGACTAAATAACCTCATATCAACGTAATCATTAAACTAAGGAAACACCTATTAATCCAATTATTAAATCCAATGAATCATTTTTCCTTGTTCAATAGTTTACATTTCCATGCAAGCATACATGTTAAATGCAATTTGTTAAAGAGTTGTGTTGAGCTAGTGAAGGGGATGGTTAGACATATATAATTAGGGTTTAAATAATTTTTAATTAAGTTCTGACTCTTCATTTATTAATACAAATTATTTAGTTATGGATTCATTCCACTAAAGTACCATGATTGAACTCCTTGTTATATACCGTTACGAAAGCTACTAATTTCAAGCTTTATTCCAATGACCTTGTCATATCTGTATTACCCTCAAATGATATTCATGATCCCTTTAGATTAAATTCATTCACATAATTTGATTCATTTTATCTCATGGTCACTATTGTATCTTTCGCAATAAAAATGATCGTAACTCAAATTAGTAATGCTCCAAATTTGCGCTTCTTTGACAATATATATTTCATAAATTTCACGTTGTTGGGCATTTGCTCAAAAGCTTCAACCAGTGGTATGTTGATATGGAGTTGCTTCAAGACCTCCAAAAATATTTCAAACTGAACATCCTGTTTAGATTTATGGAATCGCTGAGGAAAAGGTAGGGGTTGTCTCCCTTCAGGTTGCTGATATTGTTTTGCTATAGCATTTTTGTTGGCAACATGATCTGGGTCTGCCACAGTATTTTGCTGCTTACCTTTTTCAGGTGCTATCTATCATTCAGTAGGTTTTGAGATCCTTCCCTAACTACTGTTGGATTTGTCTTTTTCTACTGTGGCTTCTTGAACAACTTCATCCAACTGAGTCCCTCTTATAAGAGTGATGGCCTTGCCCTGCTCCTTCCCTTGGGTTCTTGAATTTTCAGTATCACTTGGCAATACTCCTTGTCGTCTTGAATTTAGAGCGTTCGCTATTTGCCCCACTTGATTTTCAAGAGCTCGGAGAGTCGTAGCCTGACTCTAAATCACAGCATCATTTTTTGCCATATACTCTTTCAACAAAGATTCAATAGAATTAGAAGATGATACCTGACCTTGCTGAGCATTTTGCCTCGACATAGGATGATTATAACCGAGCGATGCATTGGGGATATTTTGTCCAACAGTCTAACCAGTGGCTAAATCGGACCGGTCAAGTCTTCATTGACCAAAATTGAACTAGCAGCAACCGAACCAGCTCTCGGTGCCATAAGGGTGTCGCACCTGCATCACCAGACACGACGATGCCGGTGGTTGCGATGGCGGCATCCCGATGACCGACAGTGGTTGGTCATTGGTGGTTGAGAAGTGGAAGAGCTACACTCCTATTGGGACTCTACCGTAGAATTTGATTTCAGATTAATTATTCCAAAAATAATATTATTTTAATAGTTTATATTAAATTTATTTTAATATTATCTTAATAGTATTTTATTAATTTAATATTAAAGTGATTATCTTAATATTAAATTAAATTTAATATTTATCTTGTAGATAAACATTCTATTATTTTAGTAAAGACGCAATCACTTCGTTGACATCCCAGGCATCTTCTCTAGCTAATATGATTAAACCAATGAAAAATCCAATTGAGTCTATGAGATGAAATCAGCCGAGTTGTCATGTATTTATTGCAGTGAAGACCATATGTTTGACGAATGTTCATTAAACCCATCGTCATTGTACTACAAGGGTAATTTTAACCAGAATAATAACCCCTATTCCAACACTTACAATTCAAGGTGGAACTAACATCCAAATTTTAGTTGGAATAATCAAAGGTGCGGGGAGTTTCATCATGTAATCCCAACCCGATAAAATTTAGCTCATAGGTTGGCACATAAAATTCAAAACCAAAATAACATCCAACACCATTTTCATTATTCAATTCATGAAAAAAAAGTAAGAAATGCGAAAAACTTCGGGAAGATAACTTTTGCGCGTCCAGTTCACACTCTAGTAGCATAGTGTCTTGTGATGGCTGAGAGGAACTGCTTTCGCCTTTCTCTTCCCGTCACTCCTCAACTGCTACCCTCTATTCTTGCCTAAGGATCTCTCCCTCTTGTTCGTCATTAAGGGTTTCCTCCTTTGGCTTTTTATAGCTTTTTCCTTAAATCCAACAACTCATGTTTATCTACTTCTCTTTTTAAATTGTTTTTCAACAACCCAAGATTATCTTCTCATTTTTTTTAAATCTTTTTTTTAAATTATTTTTTAACAACCCAAGATTATCTTCTTTTTAAATTCTTTTTTCTAGGATGAAAACCATCAACCCAGGATTTTTTTCCCGTTGGGACTAATATACGTAAAGTACTGACTTAGTCTTTTTAAAGTTGCCACGACATTCGTGCTGGCAAAATGTCTAACCTTTTACCTCAACAAACCTTCACTCTTTCATTTCTCGTTCCTTAACTTGCACTTGCCAAATTGTAATGCCCTAAATTTTATATTTTTTGTTCTGTAATTAGTTGACACAAATGTGTATCTACTTCAGTGGTTAAGTGTTCTGGGTATGTGTGAAAGGTCCCAAGTTCAAGCCTTTCATTTGGAAAATTTTGGTATTTTTCTAAATCAAGCCTAATACTTGAACAGTGGGCTTATATTTAATTATTTGTAATTCCATAACAGAATGGGCCTGCTGGTCTGGTGGTTAGGTGGGGTGTTGGTGTGTGAAGGGTCTTGTGTTCGAATCCCTGTACGAGCAAGGATATTATTTTTGCTCGTTTGACCTAGAGAGTTTTGGTCAAGAAGAAATTCTGAGAAGTAGGTTAGTGGGGGGAGAGAAACAAGGGATTTGGGGGTTATCAAAATTTTGTAATCTTTCTTTTTTGAAAAAACTTTCTCTTTCCGAAAACCTTTCTGATGCCAATTCGTTCCTCTCCTCTTTTGCTGAAATTTTTGTTTTTCCTTTTTCCCTTTTTGATTATTCAATTCGCCTCCTTCGGTGTACCTTTTGATTTTGTGCGTTCAGGTAAGTAAGGTTTTTCTTTTTTGTAAGTTGCGTTGTTTCCATCGTTGACTGGGGCTATGTGATTGTTTTGACAGTAGCGAATCAGGAGGATTGAGACTTTGCTCTTGCGGAATCGTAGTTAGTCACTCGAAGTATTGGGGTAAGCGTTAAACGCTCGTTTTGACCAAGGTTGGTTTTAGTGGTTCGATTTAAAGAAGAGTTAATATTAATTTTGGTTATGTTTGTTGGTCAATCTTAGGTGTTGGTGATCTCGAGAGTGGTTTTTACATTGAAATAGTACCAGGTGTGTACTCGATTGCACAGAAAATAGGGTTTCAGCGAAAGCTAAAAATCTCACTGTCGATGCCACACGGGTGTGTGGTCACCCGTGTAGTAGGCCATGTGACATAACATGAGCGTGTGATCAATGAGACCAGGCCATGCGCACAAGGCACGGCCATGTGATGGCCAGGTAGGCCGTGTGCGACACACGGGCTAGACTGATTTGGGCTGTGCGGGCCACACAGGCGTGTGGGCCTACACGGGTAAATCAGACGGGCATCTGGGATTTTAGGCCAGGCCGTGTGATCTACACGACTAAGGCAAAGTTAGGCCGTGTGGGCCACACGGGCAGGCCACATGGGCGTGTGAGCCCATTTTTACCGAAATGGTTATTAAGGTTGCATGAGTCGCCCAAGTCGACTGTGAACCTTCCCTAGGGTCGGTAAGCACTACTTAGACCCTTATCTATGTGAAATTGATGATGTGAATTATGTACTGAGCATGTAAACTGAACGGTATGTGTATCTGTTAGATCTGTGATAGCATGAAGTTCTATTGTATGTTGCATTACATTAGGGTAGGTTGATATTATTTGTAAAAAGTGTACTTAAAGACTTTTAAGCCTAAAATCTGGCAGCTCAGCTGCAAATTACTGTCTATGTGTTGCATTCGGTACTACCTAGAGTGTAGGGATAGGTGGGTTGATTTAATCCCCACATGGAGTGTAGGGTTGGACGGAGATGGTGTGTAGAGGCTGGTTGGGTAGGACTTTGCTACTTAATATTTATACTAATACTAATACTGTGATGGGCTAAGGCTCTACCGCATATTTAATACTATACTGAGATGGGCTAGGGCCCAAACTGTTACTGATACTGGAAAGGGCTTAGGTCCAAGACTGTTTTGGCTGTGCACTGTACTTTGCTACTATTTGTTTCTGATGGATTACATACTGAGTTTACATAAACTCGCCCTTTTGTTTAATGTGCACAGGTAATCCTCAGACCTGACGGTTCGGTACAGCGGAAGACTTAATGGTGGCCACACGTATTTAAACTGCTTTACTCTCGTTTATGGTTTTATTAATTATGGGGTATTTTTATGTAGTTAGACTTTATGGACTGTTTTACTTTAACTTTGGAAATTTTAACTGCTTTTACGGGCTTATAACTTCAAACTTAACTAAATACAGATTTTTCTAATAACCAAGATTTTCCATAAAATGAACTATCTTATTTAAATAAATTATTTCTAAAGCTTCCGCATTGAATTATGCTTTAAAATAATCGACTAGAGGAGTAAGCGATTTTCTGAACCAATAAGAGTAATAAACAGACATGGTTTTATCGTAATAAATTAGTTTTCAAAATTCCATTCCATGTGACTTCGCCAGATTCGGCCATAATATTTAGGCCAGGTTTGGATTGTTACATTTAGTGGTATCAGAGCAAGGTTGCAAAACTCAACTATGGAGTTGGGTTTAAAAGTTGGTTTTTAAGAAATGATTTTCAAATGGTTTGAAATGATTTGACTGAAAATATGGTACACCGAGTCTCCAGCGCCGATCTTGTAGGTATTTTGATAAACTGTTATGCTATTCTGTTCTGATAACACTCTAGGTAGTGTATTCTAATATTGTAGTGAAACTGATAGAGACCGCGATGTACGGAAATCACTCTAAATTACTGAAACTGTTTACATAAAACATCTGCTAATAAATGCTGAAACCGTAACTGATTCATAAAATTCTTAATACAGATAAATCTGATTAGATATGAGTGCATGAAGTATTCGCAGACGGGGTGGCCGTAAAGGGGCTCGAACTGAGTCCTCTTCTCTAGGTAGTATGCCAAATCTAGATACAAGTGAGACGCTAGTGTCACTTGTCACTGAGACTGGGTCTCAAGATCGCATGGTTGGGGACGACGCATTGTCTCAGGCTATGCTAATGATATTGGAGAGGGTCACTGGGCCTAATACTGGATATGGAGGCCGTGGGTCGATTACGGAACGACTCTGGTCCAATAGAGTGAGCTTTTTAGGGGTGTCGCTAGGGTTGCCCCTAATGTGGCCGAGTATTGGATTGAGGCCATGGAAAAGATCATGGATGATCTAGATTGCACTCTTGAGTAGAAATTAAAGGGTGTAGTCTCGCTGCTGCGTGATGAGGCTTATTAGTGGTGGTTGACTGTTAAGGAGGGCACTCAGCCTGAACGTCTAACCTGGGAGTTCTTTAAGACCACCTTCTAGGGGAAATATGTGGGAGCCAGTTATATGAGTGCTCGTAGGAGGGAGTTTCTGAATCTTACTCTGGGGGATCGATCAGTGGCTGAGTATGAGGCTGAGTTCCTAAGATTGAGCCGCTATGCGTAAGGTTTGGTGGCATCAGAGTATGAGAGGTGTGTCGGCTTTGAGGATGGCCTCCGAGATAATTCAAGAGTTCTGATAGCTCAGTAGAGGGAGTGAGATTTTTCTGTCCTAGTCGAGAAGATGAAGACCACCGAGGAGGTTAAGTGCACTGAACGCCAAAACAAAGATAAAGAGAGGGGTAAGAACAAGAGGGATTTGAAGCTCTCGAGTTATGTACAGAGGCCTAAGAAAAAGTCCAGATTTGATGGGCTAGTTAGAGCTGGGCCCCCTGTTTTTACTACTGGACTGCAACCATGTGTCGATTGTGGTAGACGCCATCAGGGCGAGTGTTGGAGGAGGACTGGAGTGTGTCTAAAGTGTGGATCATTAGATCATTGTATTAGAGAGTGTCCGTTGAGGGCCGATCAAATGCAAGCTCCGGTACTGGCACTACGCAACCATAGAGGGTAGTCCATTAGCCACCGAGAGGTTGTGGTCATGCTAGGGTGGTAATGGCATGGGCTGTGGATAGAGAGCATCGGGTAGAGGTTTCCGACGGACTAAGCGCGAGCGACTGCTCTTGTTTACGTTTGACGTTGTCGAGAGACGAGAGATGCTCTCGACGTCATCATCGAGTACGTTCTTTATTTTTGATGTACCATATCTTGCTCTGATAGATATATGATCTACTCATTCCTACATAGTCGTTCTATTTCTAAAAATCTGGGGTTATCGGTTGAGAGCACTACGAGTGAGGTCACTGTAATAAGTCTATTGGGGCAATCTATTCGAGATAGCAAATTGTATAAGGATGTCCCTTTAAAGGTTTAAGGGACAGTGTTTCTGGCTGGCTTGATAGAGCTTCCATTTTGGGAGTTCGATATGATATTAGGGGTAGATTGGCTAGTGAAGCACTAAGTAAGTTTAGACTATGAGACAAAGAGGGTCGTCTTAAGAACTGAGGAGGATAATGAGATAGTTTTGGTTGGGGAGCATCAAAATTATTTATCTAATGTGATCTCTGCACTGGTGGTGGAGAAGTTGGTTCGTATGGGATGTGAGGCATTTTTGGCCTACGTAAGTGTTTCTGATTCTAGGGACTCCACTATTACGGATATCAGAATGGTAAAGATTTTTTTGAACGTCTTTTCGAAAGAGCTACCGGGGTTACCTCTGAATTGTAAAGTGGATTTTGGGATAGAGCTTCTTCCTGGTATAGCTCTGGTGTCCATCACTCCCTACCGAATGGCATCGAAAGAGCTTACAGAGCTTAAGGCTCAGATTCGAGAATTATTAGATCGTGGGTTCATCGGTCCTAGTCTGTCCTCGTGGGGAGCACCAGTACTATTTGTAAAGAAGAAGGATAGATCCATGCGGATGTGTATTGACTACCTTCAGCTGAACAAGCTAACCATTAAGAACAAGTATCCACTTCCGAAGATTGATGATCTGTTTGACCAGTTTCGAGGGAATTCTGTATTTTCCAAGATTGACTTGCATTCCAGTTATCATCAATTGAAGGTTAAGGAGGTTGATGTGTATAAGACGGCATTTAGGACTCGTTATGGTCACTACGAGTTCCTAGTGATGCCATTTGGACTGACTAATGCACCGACAACTTTCATGGATCTGATGAACCAATCATTTCAGCCCTACCTGGATCGATTTGTGGTGGTGTTCATTGACGACATATTAGTTTATTTCGAAACTGAGGATGAGCATGACGAGCACCTTAGGATTGTTCTTCAGATTTTGAGGGAAAAGCAGCTCTATGCTAAGTTCAGCAAGTGCGAGTTCTGGTTACATAAAGTGACATTTCTGGGTCATGTAGTGTCTGCTAAGGAGATTCGAGTTGATCCTCGAAAGATTGAGGCTGTACTGGGTTGGAAACAACCGAAGAATGTATCTAAAATCCACAGCTTTCTAGGGCTGGAAGGTTATTACTGACGGTTTGTGGAAGGTTTCTCACTGATTGCGGTACCCTTAACTAAGCTACTACATAAGGGTATACCACTTTTCTAGGCTGATGCGCTGTAAGAGAGCTTTGAGAAGCTCAAGACTATACTGACTGAGGCTCTTGTTTTGATACAACCAGAGCCTGGAAAGGAGTTCATGGTTCATAGTTATGCATCACATGTCGGTTTGGGGTGTGTGTTGATGCAGGATGGTAAGGTGGCAGCTTATTCGTCTCGTCAGCTTAAGACACATAGGTGAACTATCTGACGCATAATCTGGAATTTCCCACTGTAGTCTTTGCATTGAAAATCTGGAGACACTATCTGTATGGTGAGAAGTGTGTCTTTTACACTGATCATAAGAGCCTCAAGTATCTCCTTACTCAGAAGGAGTTAAATCTTAGGCAGCATTGATGGGTTGAGCTACTTAAGGATTACGATTGTACCATTGAGTACCACCTAGGCAAGGCCAATGTGGTGACCGATGCATAGAGCCATAAGGCTATGACTGATTTAAGAGCGATGTTCACTCAACTTAGCCTGTTCGATGATAGGAGTTTGTTGGCTGAGCTACAAGTTAAATTGACTTGGATCGAGCAGATTAAGGTTAAGCAATTGGACGATGAATCTCTAGGTCTTTAGTTTTGATAGATTGAGGGTAGTAGCACTAAGGACTTTAGGTTGAACTTTGAGAGGGTGTTGTGTTTCCGAGGTCGGATATGTGTACTGCATGATTTTGATTTGAGACAGTCTATACTGAGAGAGGCATATAGTAGCCCTTACGCTATGCACTCTGGTGGAAATAAGATGTACCAAGATCTTCGAGAGTTGTATTGGTGGCTAGGATTGAAGCAAGAGGTTACTGATTTTGTAGCTAGGTGTTTAACATGCCAGCAGATTAAGGCTAAGCATTAGTTGCCTTCGGGTTTGCTGCAGCCGGTTAAGATTCTATTATAGAAATGAGAGTGAGTGATGATGGACTTTGTTAGTGGGTTTCCCCTAACACCCTCTAAGAAGAATTAAGTCTGGGTCATCGTGGATCGATTGACCAAGTCTGCACATTTTATCCCAATTAGGACAGATTATTCTTTGCAGAAGCTGAAGAAGCTTTATATTTCTGAGATAGTGAGACTGCATAGGGTACCGGGTTCGATGGCACCTTAGGAGTTGGCAGCATTGACTAAAAACGGTATCGGGCAAATAAAAGTCTTACGCAGATCTGAAAAGACACGAGATTGCGTATTTTGTGGGGGACTTTTTATTTCCTAAGGTCTTACCATGGAAAAAGATTTTAAGGTTCGATCGTAAGAGCAAGCTGGGCCCTAGGTTTATTGGACCGTATCTAATTTTGAAACGAGTGGGATCGGTCGCTTATCAGATGGAGCTACCTCCAAAGCTTGACCGTATTCATGACGTGTTCCACGTTTCAATGTTGAGGTGCTATTGCTCTGATCCTACGCATATTGTCTCTGTTGAGGAGATTGAGGTTAGGCCAGACTTGGCCTTCGAGGAGGAGCCGATTCAGATTCTGGATCATGATGTAATAGTTCTTTGGAGGAAGTCTATTCCATTAGTGAATGTGCTGTGGCAGAATCATGGCACTGAAGTGGCTACGTTGGAACCTGAGGATTCGATGCATCAGCAGTATCCTCATCTATTTTGATCAGGTAAATTTCGAGGACGAAATTTTCTTTTAGGGGGTAGAGTTGTAATGCCCCAAATTTTATATTTTTTATTCTGAAATTAGTTGACACAAATGTGTATCCGCTTTAGTGGTTAAGTGTTCTAGGTATATGTGAGAGGTCCAAAGTTCAAGCCTTTCATTTGGAAAATTTTGGTATTTTTCTGAACCAAGCCTAATACTTGAGCAGTGGGCTTATATTTAATTATTTGTAATTCCATAATAGAATGGGCCTGCTGGTCTGGTGGTTAGGTGGGGTGTTGGTGTGTGAAGGGTCTTGTGATCAAATCCTTGCACGAGCAAGGATATTATTTTTGATCCTTTGACCTAGAAAGTTTCGGTCAAGTAGAAATTCTGAGAAGTGGGTTAGTGGTGGGAGAGAAACAACAGATTTAGGGGTTATCAGATTTTTGTAATCTTTCTTTTTGGAAAAAAACTTTCTCTTTCCGAAAACCTTTCTGACACCAATTCTTTCCTCTCCTCTTTTGCTGAAATTTTTGTTTTTCCTTCTTCACTTTTTGATTATTCAATTCGCCTCCTTCGGTGTACCTTTTAATTTTGTGCGTTTGGGTAAGTAAGGTTTTGCTTCTCTGTAAGTTGCGTTGTTTCCATCGTTGACAGGGGCTATGCGATTGTTTGGACAGTAGCAAATTAGGAGGATCAAAACTCTACTCTTGCGGAATCGTAGTCAGTCACTCAGAGTATTGGGGTAAGCGTTAAGTGCTTCTTTGGACTATGGTTGGTTTTGGTGGTTCGGTTTAAGGAAGAGTTAATATTGATTTCAGGTATGTTTGTTGGTCAATCTTAGGTGCTGGTGATCTCTGGAGTGGTTTTTAGATCGAAACAGTACCAAGTGTGTACTCAATTGCACAGAAGACGGGGTTTTAGCGAAAGCCAAAAACCTCACTGTCGACGCCACACATGCGTATGGTCACCTGTGTGGTAGGCCGTGTGACATAACACGGGTGTGTGATCGACGAGGCCAGGCTGTACGCACAAGACACGGCTGTGTGATGGCCAGGTAAGCCGTGTACAACACACGGGGAGATTGATTTGGGTCGTGTGGGCCATATGGATGTGTGGGATTACACGACCAAGGTAAATTTGAGCCGTGTGGGCGATACAGGCGTAAGGGCCCACACGGGCAGGCCTCATGGGTGTCTGAGCCCATTTTTACTGAAATGATTGTTAAGGTGGCACAGGTCACCCAAGTCGACTGTGAACCTTTCGTAGGGTCGGTAAGCACTACTTAGACCTTTATCCATGTGAAATTGATAAGTTGTAATTTATACATATTTTTATCCCATGCTTAGCACACTTTTGGATGAATTATCATTAGATTTTTTAAATTTGATGCTCCTAATCCTTTAATTTCATGTTTTATACTTAGGTGAGCATAGGAGAATAAAAAGAGCGAGAAACAGGCCAAAAAGGAGAAAATGGGGCAACATGGGAAATGAACATGGCCTGGACTTCCTCACACGGGTAGACCATATGCCTGTGTCTATTTAACAGATTCTAAGCACGACCTAAGCCGCTTCACACGGGTGTGGCACATGGTTGTGTCCCTATCGGGCCCAAATCTAGTTCTATTCGGAAAATGGCACTTTGGTGGGTTCTGAGGCATTCTAAGGCCTATATAAACACCCTAGAGGTGGATTAAAAGGGACACACGAAGTAGAAGGCAAGGAATTACTCAAAGGAAGCCGATTGATCCATTTCAGAAGCCGGATTCTCCTTCAAGACTAAAGATCTCCTTTAAATTTCCTTCAGGGGTTTTGGGTTTTCTTTCTGTTTTGTCATTATTATTCTTCTGAGATGTTTTCCTTTACAAATATGAACTAAATCCCCTAAATACCTAAGGAGAATGAAACCTATGATGGATCTTGTTATTATTTTCTGAATTTTATGATAAATACTTGATTTGTTCTTAATTATGTGTTCTTAATTCTTACTTTAATATTCCAGGATATTGATTCAAGTATTGGTGTGCTTATTCAGAGGTGCAAAAGTCCCTATCTAAGAGAAGATCTAGCATAATTAAGTGGAGTTGCATGCAATCCTAGACATAGGACGACATAAATCTGTCGGATTAGGGTCAAACCTAATAAGAGAATCCATAGATCGAGTTAATGCAACACTAGGGGTTTTAATTAGAAAGAGATTTCAATTAATCAACCTAGGGTTAGACGTTGTTAGTCTGGAGAGAGATAATAATATAAATTAGGGATTTCTACGGATCAAGTCAAGTGAATAAATCGTCTAATTCAGAGTCAAATAACAAGTGAAGTCTAGGTAGATTTTTCCTTGGGTATTTTCCCAAAAGTAATTCCCCAATTTACTTTCTGTGCATTTTTAGTTTAGTTAATTATTTTAGATAAAGCAAATCCCCTTATTTTTAGGCTAGATAATAAAAAGAATGTTAATACTAGTACTTTTAGTTCCTGTGAGTTCGACATTCCGGTCTTGCTATAAGCTATACTACTGTTCGATAGGTGCGCTTACCTTTATTGTGATAATAGTTAGTCTTCAGGTACAATCAATTATAATTTAAAACTTATCACGAGCACATCAAGTTTTTGGCACCGTTGCCGGGGAACTAAGATATTAGGAACGCTTGATTTTTATTACTTTAGCCATTTTTACTTTTATTGCAATTTACTTTTCATTTTTAGTCTAAATTTTCTTTACTAATTTTTCTTTCTTTATTTCTGGCAGGTTTTTATAGTTTATGACTAGAAGAAACCTGTCAGGACCATTACTTTTTGATAAAGAGATAAAAAGCACAGATCGTAGAAACTGAAGAGAAATAAGGCGAAGCTTACAACACATAGAGGAAGGGCAAGAGGACAATATCCATAATACAACCGAGGAGATGGCTGACAATCAGAATAATTCTTTACCTCTTGTGGTTGCTGCTGATCCAGTAAATCAGAATCCTACTCCACGTACTATGTATGATTATGCTAAACCTACTTTAACAGGAGCTGAATTGAGTATAGTTAGACCTGCTATTGCTACAAATAATTTTGAACTGAAACCTAATACTATTCAAATGATACAACAGTTTGTTCAGTTTGATGGTTTGCAGGACGAGGATCCCAACACTCATTTGGTAAATTTTCTGGAATTTTACGACACTTTTAAGATAAATGGCGTTTCTGACGATGCCATTCACCTTCGGTTATTCCCATTCTCATTTAGGAATAAAGCTAAACAGTGGTTGAACTCTTTACCACGAGGGTCGATCACCACTTGGGAACAAATAACCGAGAAATTTTTTCCAAAATATTTCTCACCAGCTAAAGCAGCTAAATTAAGGAATGATATCTCTTCTTTTGTGCAGATGGACTTAGAAACTCTTTATGATGCATAGGAGAGATACAAGGACCTATTGAGAAGGTGCCCTCACCATGGGTTACCTCTCCAGCTGCAGGTTCAGACGTTTTACAACAGTGTGAACGCCTTAATGAGGCAACTTATCGACGCAGCCGCCGGTGGAATATTGAACAACAAAACACCTTAACAGGCTTACGAATTTATTGAAGAGATGTCACTGAATAACTATCAGTGGCAAGTTATGAGAACAACACCAACGAAAGATGCTGGTGTTTTCAACCTCGACACGGTTACTATGCTCTCTAACTAGGTAGAAATTTTAAATAAAAAGATTCACGGTTTGTATGGTTTTACTCAGGTACATCTAGTGATGAGGTGTGATTCAAGTGGAAGAGGAGTACACACAAATTTTCCAACCTTCAACCATAACACCGAGGAGGAACAAGTTTAATATATGGGTAATAATAATTCTAGATCTCAAAATAACCTATACAGTAACACTTATAATGCAGGTTGGAGGAACCATCCCAACTTCTCGTGGGGTGGTCAAGGAAATCAAAGGCCACAACATCCCCCAGGTTTTCAACAACCACCTTACCAGCAGGAAAAGAAGCCAAACCTTGAGGAGATGCTAACAAAATTCATCTCGGTGTTAGAAACTCATTTTCAAAACTCCGAGACAACTCTTAAAAATTAGCAAGCATCAATTCAGGGCTCGAGAATCAAATAGGCCAGTTGGCAAAGATGATTTTCGAATGACCACAAGGTAGCTTGCCGAGTAATACGGAAACTAACCCAGAGGAGCAACTTAATGCAATTACTGTTCGAGATGAAAAAGGGTTAGTTGAACCTGAACTAGAACCGAGGTAAGGAATTGTGGTAAGTAAAGGTAAGGGTGAGGTAGACCACAGTGAGCAAAAACCGGTAAGAAGAGAATATAAACCTCGAGTGCCATACCCCAATGTGACAAGGAAAGACCACACAGACGAACAATTTGGTAAATTCCTTAAATTATTAAAGAAATTACATATTAACTTACCGTTTATTGAAGTCCTTTCGCAGATGCCAAATGCATTTAAATTTTTAAAGGAGCTATTAGCAAACAAGCGGAAGTTGGATGAGGCATCGCATATGGAGTTGAACGCAGTCTGCTCAGCCATTCTACAGAATAAGCTACCCAACAAGTTAAAAGATCCAGGGAGTTTTACGATTCCTTGTTTAATTGGTAGTTTAAAAGTTAATAATGCTTTGGCTGACTTAGGGGCAATTATTAATGTCATGCCCTATAAAATGTTTAAACAACTAGGTCTTAGGAAACCCAAACAAACTAGGATGAGCATTCAATTGACAGATAAAATAATCAGATTTCCTAGGGGTATCATTGAGGACGTGCTAGTTAAAATTGATAAATTTATTTACCCAGTTGACTTTGTTGTTTTAGACATGGATGAGGATAGTGACATACCCTTAATTTTAGGAAGACCTTTTTTAGCAACTGCCCAAACTATCATTGATGTTGGCATAGGTGAACTCACACTTCGTGTGGGTGATGAAACAATCACTCTTCAAGCTCGCAACTCGAGTAACGCATCAAATATTGAGAGTGGCTGTTTAAATCATGCTACTAATACTGATCATGTGGTGTAACCTTCTTTGCAGGAAACACGTTCGAAGAACATAAATGAGCCATGTTCAAGTAACAACAAATGACCCATCTATGAAGAACAAAGGCTACAAATCGAGGAACTAGATGAATGGCAGACACAGAAATCGAAAACACACGATAAACCAAAACCACGCCATAGCGGACTCAATGTTTCACCAAATGAACTTAAGGTTGGAGACAAAGTACTATTAGATACAGCAAACCCTCGTATTACCACTTCTGAAGCTAATAGAGCAATCCCTTTTACAATTCTTAACATTTTCCCATACGATACAATCGAGGTAGCTCATTCCAAATTCGGTACGTTTAAGGTAAATAGTACTCGTCTAAAACTTTATTTTGATAAAACTGATAGCAGGAATGAGGAGTGTAAACTCCTCAAACCACCATGACCATGCAACAGAGAGGTAAGTCGAGCTTAGACTTTAAATAAGCACTTCTCGGGAGGCAACCCGAGCACTAACGGTATTGATTTCTTTAAATTTAGTTCTAAACATATAGATTACTAACTAAGTCCTTGACAATAGATTTTCCAAATCCACACAGCAAGGCACATGGGCGTGCCTTATGCCATGCCCATACCACGGGCGACGACACGGCCGTGCAAAAACAAAGCAATTTTTTTCCAAAACACAAGATTCAATAAGTTGCCACGGCCGTGAGACACGGCCGTGAGACATGGCCGTGGGCAATTCTGCCAAATCTACATGGTCGTGCTACATGCCCGTGTCTATAAGCCGTGGACAACATTGAGAAATTCACACGGGCGTGCGACACGCCCGTGCCCTCTACCCGTGGCCGAAACTGCCAAACTAACACGGGCGTATGCATATATACACCGGCGTGGGAGAAGTGAATGAAGCAGGACGGGCATGCGACACGGCCGTGTGCCCCAACACGCCCAAGGAACACGAGCGTAGGCCGAATACTAGACGCACCCAAACCCGAAAACCACTAAACACAGGGCTAAAATAAGGGCACACGGGCGTGCCCCACGGCCGTGTGCCCCAATATCTATATAAACCCCCCACTTTCATCATCCCCTTCCTCAATACCCTAACCCTAGCCGCCACTCCCTCTGCCGCCGTCGCCTTCTAAGCTGCGACAAACACCCCAAAATCCACCCTTTTTACTCCCTTTCTCCTCCATACACATCAAAATCTTTTCTCCTCTTCTTTTCCCTACACATTCCTTTTCTTCTCTCTTTCTCCACTCATCCCACGCACCACCGCCACCGCCACCACCGCACACTGACTCCGCACCTCTCCTCTATCAAGCACCATAATTATTCATCAGTCGTTTGTTTCCCTTTTACCCCATTACTTTTACTTCTTGTCTTGATTTCTTGATTTCTAATTTGCATGTTTATTAACCCTTATCTATGTTTATTGACTAATGATAAAGATTTACTTAGTTATTATGTTGTTATTGATCTTTACTCTTGCTTGATTTACCCACATGATTAGGATTATTAATAGTGTTTTCATCCATCATTTGATTGGTCTTTTAGCATTCGCTTAGTTTAGCCTTAGCACTATTTTCATCTTATATTTAGCCATTGATTCATATGGAATATCACCTCGTTTCATTTTAGCATGATTGAATTTGTGTCCATACTATCTTACGAGCAAGTCATTACTTTAGGATTACTCAGATTTTACTTGCAGATGTAGGAATTATTATTGATGACTTAATCTTTTATTCATAGGCAAACCATGTCAAATCTACGTGGTAAGAAAACCGCAGTCCTCGCCTCGAAGAAGTGACAAGGAGTAGCATCCTCCTCAGGTCCTACCACCGAGGTCCGACACCCATTCCTCTTGTTTTCTTTGGGAACCCAAGAGGAACTATTCTAGATACTATGGGCCTGACCCTTAGGTGCAGGCCGTTGTATTGATTGGGCCGCACTAGAGCAGATCCAACTCGCTGACGCGGTCTGAGCTCTCTTGACTACTGACCCATGGGGGCTCTTCTTCAAGATCGTTGAGCCGACATATCTCGAGCTCATACTTGAACTCTGTTCGACCTTCCACCTTCAAACCGTTATGATAGAGTTCAATGATCCCGGAACGGTCCAATTTTGTCTCGGCGGTTTAGTTCATTAGTTGAGTGTCCCTGAGTTCGGTATCGCTTTGGGACTATATACGAAGGAGTTCATGGACGACGATGACTTTGACAGCCTCCATCGCCACATTTACTATTCTCCTTCACTCTACTAGAAGGCCCTAGTCCCTGCTTCGGCCACTAACGACGCCTATTTTTTATGGTACATGGCGAATGGGCACGTATTCGACCTCGCTTATTTCATCGCCCTCGCCATTCGCCATCAGACAGAGTGGCATAGGAAGGGAGTCATTTCCATCAGCCCTTATGTGACTCGCCTGGCACGATACTTCGGTCTCCTTAATACGGCGACGCAATCATCCCCCCTCACCCTCATTGGTCAGATGTCCCCACAGGGCATCCTGAGTATGCTCCATATGAGGATGATCGAGCGACGACGTAGAGTTGATCCTCCTCAGTATTGCCTCATCCAATCAGTCGAGCAGGAGGACCCAGAGGACATTACTGATGATGTCCCTCCATCTCACGAGGAGCCACCATCTCAGCCACCACTTGTTCATCGTCCAGTTCATGCAGCTGCTTCACTCTCTAACATCTCTGAGCGTCTTACTCGATTCGAGCAGCAATGTTTTCAACACTTTGATAACATTGATGCAACCCTACATCAGATTTGTCAGCACCATCATATCTCATCGCCACCCCCACCTCACGAACCATCTGGCGATGAGGACTTTTGAAGACTTTTATTTATCATTATTTTATTTTATTTTTATTTACTTTTATCTTTATTTATCTTTTTAAACTAATTTTTATTTTATTTCTTTTTAATACTATTTTTACTTCATCTTTAGGTTTTATAACTTATATTAAGCAATTTATGTTTTCGGCCATCTCCTAACGAGTAATCATGCTACTTTATATTTCCTAAAGAGTTATTGGTTCTATCGTAGTTATAAAGAGCTCCAAAGCTCACTACTACTTAGGAAATTACAACTCCACTGGGAAAGGTTCTCCACGACTGCCATGCCCTACTCGACCACGACCATAGCTACCACCAGTTATAATATTCTTTTGGCGCATCACTTGTGGACTAACAACCTCTATCACCACCGAAGTATCCTCCTCCAATCTCACCCCTTCCTTAGTCGATTACTTTTCATAACTCCAATTCAAGAATTCCATTTAACATTCAGGAAGTTTCACTTCTCTCCCTATCTTATGATCTTATATCTATTTTTTTCTCAGTAAATCTATTTTTGTACATTGAGGACAATGTACGTTTTAAGTGTGGGGGGTTATTTATATCATTATCAGAAAAATCCCTGAATCCTATCTTATTCTCACGTGACTCCCTCATATCACTATTAGAATAAATTTTGATTAATTTATGATTCTTATTGATATGTCTTGAACTAAAACATAGGCATTTATGCATTGATTGTTTAAACTTTAAGTAATTAGAGGAACAAGCATGATAAGTTGATTTTTGAGAAAAAAAATTTAGGTTATTTCCCCAAGTTTAGGTATTATCTTGAATTTGAAATTCACAGAGTTAGCATAAAAAAGCCATAATTTTTGTGAGATCTTGAGCCTTTAGAGCATATACTATTTCTTTCATGCTCACTTTTATTGTTGCTATGAGTGCGTCAATATTGATTTGTTATTCTAGAACTTGCTCCAATTATGAATGTCAAGACCACACCATTGATTTGATATGTCGAGATGTTAAAGGCACTTAGCTTTAACCCACTCACTCCATAAAAGTCTACATTCATAATTAACCCCTAGTGAACCCCCTTGAGCCTAACAAGCCATTCACTGATTTACCCTCAATATTAACCCATAACCCATTATTGTTGAAATCCTCTCAATTAATTTAATCCCTATTTTTGTCGAGATTTGATTTGAATAAATTGCTTAGCTATGTTTTATTTCTGATAATTAGCAAGGTTCTATGTTACTTGATTTGTTCTTTAAAAAAAAAGAAAAGAAGTTGTTGCAATTGAGATTTGTTGTCTAGCATATTATGAATTTATGTAATGCTTGGATTAAAACGATGTTATCCATAAAGAAAAGCTCAATTCTAGGATCATCTAAGTAGAAATGCAATTTCTCAGTTTTAGTATTTTTCTAGTTAGGTAATTTTTCAATTCAATCTCGATTCTAACCTTCTCTTTTAACTTGTGACCACACCCCCTAACCAAAACCATATTACAACCATCTAAAGACCTTTTGATTGATGTATCATCTCAATATATAGTGGTGGAGATTTGATTTTCACGTAAGCGTATGGTAATAACTTTTCATGTTGACTGTTGAGTGCTAAATTTGTTGTCCTTAAACACCTTGAGTGGTTTGAGTGAATCTTTAGTGAGGATGTTAAACTCTGTGATATTTTGGAGTCAAAGGTGATTACTTAGATGAGGGGAGACACCTATGTTTTCGTGATAAAATGCTCAACTTGGAATGTTTTGAAACTTTGATGTTCTTCTAGTTGAATTCTCAATGTATGATTACTTATAGATTATTTTAAGATATTATTGATAGGAGTTGTAAGTTGAGAAAAATGAATTCTTAATTATGAGTTGAGGATTTTGCTTGAGGACAAGCAAACGCTTAAGTGTGGGGGTATTTGATAAGTCGTAATTTATACATATTTTTATCCCATGCTTAGCACATTTTTGGATGAATTATCATTATATTTTTGGAATTTGATGCTCCTAATCCTTTAATTTCACGTTTTATACTTAGGAGAGCATTGGAGAGAAAAAAAAGCGAGAAACGGGCCAAAAATGGAGACAATGGGCCAACATGGGAAATCAACGCGGCCTGAACTTCTTCGCACAGGTAGACCACACGGCCGTGCCTATTTAACAGATTCTAAACACGACCTAAGCTGCCTCACACGGGCGTGGCACACGGCCGTGTCCCTGTCGGGCCCAAATCTAGTTCTATTAAAAAAAGGGCACTTTGGAGGTTCTGAGGCATTCTAAAGCCTATATAAACACCCTAGAGGAGGAGTAAAAGAGACACACGAAGTAGGAGGCAAAGAATTACTCAAAGGAAGTCGATTGATCCATCTCAGAAGCCGGATTCTCCTTCAAGACTAAAGATCTCCCTTAAATTTCCTTCAGGGGTTTTGGGTTTTCTTCATATTTTGTCAATATTATTCTTCTGAGATGTTTTCCTTTACAAATATGAACTAAATCCCCTAAATAACTAAGGGGAATGAAACCTAAGATGGATCTTGTTATTATTTTCTGAATTATATGATAAATACTTGATTTGTTCTTAATTATGTGTTCTTAATTCTTGCTTTAATATTCTAGGATATTGATTCAAGTATTGATGTGCTTATTCAGAGGAGCAAAAGTCCCTGTCTAAGAGAAAATCTAGCATAATTAAGCAGAGTTGCATGCAATCCTAGACATAGGACGACATAAATCTACCAGATTAGGGTCAAACCTAATAAGGGAATCCATAGATCGAGTTAATGCAACACTAGGGGTTTTAATTAGAAAGAGATTTCAATTAATCAACCTAGGGTTAGATGTTGTTAGTCTCGAGAGAGATAATAAAATAAATTAGGGATTTCTACGAATCAAGTCAAGTGAATAAATTGTCTAATTCAGAGTCAAATAACAAGTGAAGTCTAGGTGGATTTTTCCTTGGGTATTATTTGAATCAATCAATTTTCCCAAAACTATTTCCCCAATTTACTTTCTGTGCATTTTGAGTTTAGTTAATTAGTTTAGATAAAGCAAATCCCCTTATTTTTAGGCTAGATAATAAAAAGAAGGTTAATACTAGTACTTGTAGTTCTTGTGGGTTTGACATTCTGGTCTTGCTATAAGCTATACTACTGTTCGATAGGTGCGCTTGCCTTTATCGTGATAATAGTTAGTCTTCAGATATGATAAATTATAAATTTAAAACTTATCACGAGCACATTAAAAATTGATTATGTGAGTACTGAGCATGTTATAAGCATGTAAACTGAACGGTATGTGTATCTATTAGATCTGTGATAGCATGACATTCCGTTGTATGTTGCATTACATTGGGGTGGGTTGATATTATTTGGATGAAGTGTACTGAAAGACTCTTAAGCCTAAAATCTGGCAGCTCTACTGCAAATTACTATCTATGTGCCGCATTCGGTACTACCTAGAGTGTAGGGATGGGTGGGTTGATTTAATCCCTACATGGAGTGTAGGATTGGATAGAGATAGTGTGTAGAGGCTGGTTGGGTAGGACTTCACTACTGGATATTTATGACTGATACTGATACTATGATGGGCTAAGGCTCTACTGCATATTTAATACTATACTGAAATGGGCTAAGGCCCAAACTGTTACTGATACTGGAAAGGGCTTAGGCCCAAGACTATTTTGGCTGTGCACTGTGCTTTGCTATTATTTGTTTTTGAGGGATTACACACCGAGTTTACGTAAACTCACCCTTTTGTTTAATGTGCACAGGTAATCCCCAGACCTGACGGTTCGGTGTGGAGGAGGACTCGATGGTGGCCACACGTATTTAAACTGCTTTATTCTCATTTATGGTTTTATTAATTATGGGGTATTTTTATGTAGTTGGACTTTCTGGACTGTTTTGATTTAACTTTGGAAATTTTAACTGCTTTATGGACTTACAACTTCAAACTTAACAAAATACGGATTTTTCTAATTAATAACCAAGGTTTTCCATAAAATGAACTATTTTACTTAAAATAAATGATTTCTAAAGCTTCTGCATCGAATTATGCTTTAAAACAATAGACTAGAGGAGTAAGTGATTTTCGGAACCAATAAGAGTAATAAACGGACACGGTTTTATCATAATAAATTAGTTTTCAAGATTCCATTCCATGTGACATTGCCAGATTCAGCCATAATGTCTAGGCCTGGTTTGGGGTGTTACACAAACAACCAAACACAGCCCTACCACAAACAATTAAAAGTACCTAATATTTAAACACAGTCCTAGCTCCTAATAAAATAATGAAAATACGAATGGAATGTCATAAAATGCAACTAAATGTACCTAAGTACAAGCAATAAGCTAGGTCTAAAGGCAAGAAATATAACTCTTTCCAAGATTTATCATAAAGCCATGTCATACATAAGTCTTCTACCCAACATACCGACTATGGGTTCGATTATCTTTAGAGCATAGGCTTTCACTTATATTAAAGCACATGAGTTGCATATGCATGGTCAGTGACTAACTGAGGATTTAGGTAAATCACATCATAAACATCACAAGTGAATTAATTCACAAACAAATTTATAATTAATTCATCTTGGGTCCAATCCAATGTATCATTCCACCAATGAATACATCTATGTCTCTACTCATGGAGTCTGCTTCAATAGCTAAGACTAGCCATCTCCCCAATTGGAATTGTATACAACATAATAATCCTTCTCAGTATTTGAATCAAATGCTCACTTTGATTCTTTTACGAGATTATGAACTCATTTAGATTATCTATTGAAGTAAGTTATCTTTCTCACAATGTAAATGTTCTTTACAATGCCATTTATCTTCAGCTTGAATTTTAGACAATTAATGAGCTAATATTTGCTTGTCATAATTTAGCTATGTTGCAAAATATAAAAGATATAACTACAAAAGACATAGTAATGAAATGTGAAATTAACTTTATTTATTTATTCATTGTTCAAATAAATAGAAAATAGTTACATGTTTACAATAATATGGGCACATTTCCTAACATAGATAGCTATCAGATGTGGGCAGTACGCATGGAGACATACTTGGAGGCTTTGGATATTTGAGAAGCATTGGAAGGGGATTATGAGATTCCTGTATTACCTACCAAATCCACCATGGCACAGTTCAAAGCATAAAAAGAGAAGAGGGACAAAGAAATCAAAGGCAAAATACTGTTTGCTTGTTGTAGTTTCATCAATGATTTTTGCTCGAATTATATCTCTAAAGTTAGCAAATAAGATGTGGGATTATCTCAAGACTGAGCATGAAAGAGATGAAAGGATTCATGGGATACAAGTGTTGAATCCTGTACATGATTTGGAGCTACAAAAGATGAATGAGACTTAGACAATAAATGAGTATTTTGACAAGCTCCTTAGCATAGCCAATAATGTCAGGTTGCTAGGTTCATCTCTAGTAGATTTAAATATTGTGAAGAAAATCCTTGTAATAGTGCCTGAGAGATTTGAGGCTACCATCACCACCTTAAAAAATACGAAGGGTCTATCAAAGATTACTTTGCTAGAACTTTTAAGTGCTTTGCAAGCACAAGAGTAGAGGCATGTAATATGAGGCAAGAAGGAGTTACCAAATTAGCTCTACCAGTCAAGCTTCAAGATGATGGAAAGAATAGAAGGCCCCAAAATAAGAGATTTCAAGCTGCAAGTGGAGAAAGCTCTGCACCTAGGAACATAAGCAAAACTGAAAATAAAAGATCAGGAGTATAGAAGGATTACCGTCCATATCAACATTATGGTAAGAAAGATCACCTTCTTTTCAAGTACTGGAGAAGACCAGATGCAAAGTTCAGCAAGTGTAATCAAATGGGACATGAAGCTGTCACTCGTAAGAATAAAAATCAATGGCAAGGAGATGAAGCATAAATGGCAAATCAAAAAGAGAAAGACCAACTTTTCGTTACAATTTGTTTCAGGAGTCATGAAACAAGTGAAAGTTGGCTCATTGATAGTGATTGCACTAATCATATGACACATGACAAGGATTTGTTCAAAAAATTAAAGAGCACTGAGTCCAAGAAGGTCAAAATTGGGAATAAAAAATATGTTACAGTCAAAGAAAAGGGCACTATAGTCATTGCAAGTTGTTCAGATTCAGAAACCAAGTTGATCACTAATGTTCTCTATGTACTAGATATTGAACAAAACCTGCTCATTGTTGGTCAATTAATATAGAAGGGATACAAAGTGATGTTCATGGAGAAGGCATGTGTGATAGAGGATGGTACAAGTTGAAAGATGTTCAAAATTAAGATGGCAATGAGGAGTTTTTCACTTAATCCAATGTAGGAGGACCAATCAACTTTTCTAATCAAAGAAAGCATCTTAATGGTATGGCATAAGAGGGTCGGGTAGTATCACCACCAAAGGATACTGCAAATGAAATCCAAAAGGATGGCAATTGATCTTCTAGATTATAATGATCACATATTTACCTAAAAGGCTTGTCAATTTGGAAAGAAAAATAGAAAGTCATTTCCCAAGTCAGCATGGAGAGCCACCTATAACCTATACTTAGTCCACACAGACATTTTTAGACCTCAAAGAACTTCCTCATTAGCAAGTAGTTGATATTATGTTGCTTTTATTAATGATTTCACAAGAATATGTTGGATTTTTTCTTAAAATTCAAGTCAGAAGTGGCTGGAGTATTCAAGAAGTTCAAGAAGATTGTGGAAAATCAAAGTGGAAACCAAATTCAAATATTGGGGTCTGATAATGGCAAAGAGTATACCTTAGAAATTTTCGATGCATTTTGTAAAGAAACTAACATTAAGCATCAATTAACAGCCCCGTACACTCTGTAACAAAATGGACTTAGTAAAAGGAGAAACAAATACATATTAGAAACGACTAGATGTATGTCGCATGAGAAGAATCTACCAAAACAATTTCGGGCAAAGGTAGCTCATACTACAATTTTTGACCTGCCACAAATCATAATGGCAATTTAAGTACTTTTCGGTATTGAATGAGCTTATTTTCTAGCCATTTTAATATTGTTTATTGCATTTTCAATTTTATTAGTCTAGAATCAAATTACTGCAAAATAAACATTTTTACATATGTTTCAGTGTTTCGACAACCTGCTAGGGCAACTTGGTCCTCGAAAATTACTAATACACTATTTGAGTGTGTAGGATGTCATTTTAGGTCAAGAATCACAAGGGACGATAGTTGTGTCACGACATAGGGGTTTCCATGTCACCACACAAAACTTCGAAGCTTCCAAGGATGAAAATCACTCTATGTCGTGATGAGGGTTTCTCCAATACCATGACGACAGGATAACTTATGGAAAGATTCAGCCATATCTTGACGGTGACGTTGTGACAAGGGATTTCCCTATGTCATGACTATGCGAGAAAACTTGGAAATATACAACCAAATTTTGGATGGCCACTTAGTGTTATTTTCCTTAATTAAACCCTAATCACTCCAAGGGTATTTTAGGCACCTAACACCCTAATGTTTGCCTATATAAACAAATTTATAACCTTATTAGTAGGGGGTTTTTGGATGTGACAGAATAAGATTTTTTAGTTTATAGTTTTAGTTTTTTTTTTTATGTTTTCGTAGTTGGAATCTTTTCTATTTTGATGTAAAGATAATTGTGAGCGAAGATTGGTTCTAAACCGTGCTTATATATTTATTCATGAGCAATTTCTTTATCATTTTTTATTCTTTTATTTATAATTTGTTAACCTGATCAATTAATTGTTGTATGGATATTATGTAACATCCCGAATTAGGGTCTAGTCAAAATAGTGGTTTCAAGACCACAAATCCTACGTAAGAAAATTCATTATTATTATATTTTTATGGTCTACTATTTCACGGAATGATTTCGTGAAAATTTTGTTCGAAAATTTGGACGTTTGGGCACTCAATTTGGTCAAAAGGACTCAATTGTAAAAAGTGTAAAAGTTGAGTTCTACATGTTAGAGATGTCTAACTGTTATGACTTTTTAAATGAGAGGTCCTTAAATGTTACCATTAGTTAATTGTTGGACAAAAATAGAAATGAAACGGGTGTAATAAAATATTTTTAAGTTAGGGGCATTTTGGTAAACTAATAATTAAAAGAATTAAAAAGCCAAAATAGCCAAAATTTGGTCATCTTCTCCATGTACCAGCTGAAACCCCCATGGAAGCCATGGCTAGGGTTTGGTTCAAGCTTCCACGCTCATTTGTAAGTGATCCTGAGCCCCATTTTTAATGTTCTTTGCATTTGTGAAGCCCCGATAACATGTTCTAGCTATTTCTACCATTTATTTGAGCTAGGGTTTATGTTTAAAAATATACCCATGAGTGAAATTATTGTATTTTGATGTCTAATGGTAGAATATGAAGGTTCGATGTGTAATAAACGGCTTGTACGAAGCAGTTTTCGATGAAAACGTCCGAAAGGACCATTTTGTAAAAGTTGTAAAATTGGTCATAAAAGGGTGATTTAGTGAAAATTGGGGGCTTTCATAGTTATGAAAATGATTCATCTAGGCTTAAAATGTAAGGAAATTGAATAAAAATCATTTTACGAGCATTGGGGCAAAAGTGCAAATATGCAAAAGTTTAGGGGTCAGAATGCAAATTTGTAAAAATATGATTTTTGGACCCATATGAATAATGTGACTAATTAGTAGGCTAAATGTGATATTATTGATTAAGGAAAACAAGATTCGGGCTTAGAACGAGGTTGAACAAGGTTAAGCACAAACTCGAAATAAATAGTCGTACTCGAAACTGAGGTAAGTTCATATGTCAATGATAATGCAATGATATTATTGTTCATACTTGAACTTAAATTGATATCTTAACATTTTGTGAAGAATATTTATTTAGTCGATATGAAGATTATATATTGTAACAAATGCCAAATTATAATTATATGCAATACCATGTTTATTTTAGAGACTAATGTCTAAATAAACATGAAAATGTGTTGAATTGGATGTATATTGCATGATCAGCTATGCATAATGAGATGCTTGATGAAAAGAGAAAAATATTGGTTGAATAAAAAAGGAAATTCGATGGATAAACCATGGCTTACATGACTTGAGATCCTGCGTGTGTTGCAGAAAAGGATTTAGCCCAGACGGGTAATCCGTTGATCTCTAATATAGAAAGGATATAGCCCAGACAGGTGTTCCTTGAGTGATCGAGCCTCCTGAATAATATGTATGTATTAAGGATTTAGCCCGAACGGGTAATCCAATTAGGGTCTGAATTTAGCCTGGACTAGTAATTCAGATCTGAGCTCATTGAGAGTGCTTGTCGTTACAAGGGATTTAGCCTGGACTGGTAATCTCAACACCACTCCATGAGTTTATATTACGGAGGATTCAGCCCGGAATGGTAATTCCGCCGTAAGATGTGAGGTTCGCGGGAGTGCATATTTGAGGTGGTCACTTGTATGACTTGACGGTAAATGGATTATCCATCGAGATTTCTGAGAAATTCAACGGGTATTATAATGAATAATGCGATGAAAATCCCGAGATGGGCACGGTGATAAAGGTAAAGTTAATTGATATGCTATGGATATGTACAGGTACGTACATTATATTCATAAATGACGCCTTATTTAAAGGTGATAAATGATGAGTAAGCGAATTCATGCATATGTATGTGTATACATGATGAACAAGTGAAAGGATTTGAAAGTTCATCCTTATGCTTATGATTATGAATTGTGTTGCAATATCATGTTAACTTAAATTGTGTAATTGAATATGGGATTCATGAAATAATGACTCCATGATCAATGTGACAATGAATTTATGATAGCTATTGTGATTTTGCACCGAAACAGTGTTGAACAGTAGCAGTAGCCCAACTTTGAAAAATCACTATAAATGGTGGAAGTCGAATTAGAGGTTTAATAATATATTAAATTAAAGATTAATGAGTCTAGTTTCACATAAAGGAAACGTTGTAAGCAAAAAAAATGTTTATTATGAGATATTTGAGTTCTTGTGAGACAGAGTCGGAGTGATTCCAGACTCCCCTGTCTCAACTTTGGAAAATCACTAGAAATTTTAAAAAAATAATTATGAGTTAAAATTCATATTACTGAAATACTTAATGAGTTTATTTTCAAGATAAAGAGACAAGAACTTTATCTGAGTCTCGTACTATGAGATATTTGATTTTTAGTAGATAGAGGTCGAAGTTGTCAGACAGCAAAACAGGGGAGAGTTTAAAGAATAAATTGTACTTATTGGCTAGACCAAAAATTTTGGAAATTTTATGGTAAGAATATATATGAGTCTATTTTCAGGTAAAATTTACGGATCTTAATTTGGAGTCTTGTAGCTCGAGTTATAAATAATTTATCAACTATAACTTGAGTGGACAACTTGATCAGAATATGAATAAAAGTGTAAATATAGTTGTTTTACCTAAGAAAACATGTTATTATAATACTTATTATTTTCATATAGACTTACTAAGCGTAAATCTTACTCCCCCTTCTGTTTCTTCTAGTGTCCTCAGGTCGGCTTGGGGTTGGAGATCGTCGGAGGCAACATCACACTATCGAGCCATTATCCTTGGAGTATTGGCATGTGTATGTTAAATGTTTTCTTGTGAGTGGCATGTATAGGGACTCAGTTTTTCTATGATGATTATTGTTGTGATTAGCCAAATGTATTGGCTTATATTGATTTTTTGATTATAGCCATGAGATATGGCTTATAATGATTTCGACTTGCAGGCCTATTTATCCATGATATGTGTTAATGTTTTGTGATGTAACTAGACTAGTTTATCATGAGTAGGTGGAGCTAATGCATAATAACGAGCTAATGATGACTACCATTGAAATCGTGTATGTGTGTGCATGTAAAGATGACAAAAAGGCTTGGAAATTAGCCTAAGTCTTGACCACACAGGTAGAGACACGGCCGTGTGTCTCAGCCGTGTGGAGGACACGGCCTCTGGCCACGGGCGTATGCCTTGGCCGTGTGCCCTTAAACGGTTGCTGACATCATAAATAGAGAGTTACACGGGCTGAAGACACGGGCGTGTCCCAAGCCACACGGGCGTGTGGCTCTCCAAAGCTAGAAAATTGTTAAGTTGCCTAAAGTTTATCGAATGTTTTCGGTTTTTTCCCGAACCGCCCCAATGTATGTTTTAGGCCTCGAAGGCCTGTATAAGGAACGATATGCATGTGTTTGAAAAGTTTTAATTTTGGGCAAAATTTGGTGACCCGATTTTGTATGTTTGTGAATGTTTAAGTCCAGTAACGCCTCGAGCCCTATCCTCGGCGTTGGATACGGGTGAGGGGTGTTACATATTAGGATAAATTCGTGTGCTTTATTTATATCTTGCATGATTCGATTATAAAACTGATTAACTGATTAGGGAATCATTAATGGAAGAATGAGGGTTTTTTATACAAATTAATTTCTTAAATTTAAGTGTGCTTAAACCCTAGGATTGACGACCTAGGAAGTAATTTAGGTTAAACGAGGTAGAGGGATAAGTTTGCTAAGTAAATTGTGATTTATCTCGATCAATAAAATGGGGTCGAGAGATAAATAAGAATTGGTCAATCAATTAATAAGTAGAGGCTTAGAGGTAATATTGGTTACTTAATAATTAGTTCACTAAAAACACCCCGAGTTCTAGAGTTAAGTACAACCACTAAATCAAGTTGATCTTTTGTCTGTTAATCGATTATAGGCCTAGAGCTTAATCGTTGACACTAGGAAAATGAAATTTCATTAGGTTAATTTAGGTTAATTAATTTAATTAGTTTTAAAAATATTTTAATTTGGATTCACACTACTATTTCGCTACTCAATTAGATTAGTAA
Source organism: Gossypium longicalyx (assembly GCA_025698465.1). Classification (NCBI taxonomy): domain Eukaryota; kingdom Viridiplantae; phylum Streptophyta; class Magnoliopsida; order Malvales; family Malvaceae; genus Gossypium; species Gossypium longicalyx. The sequence goes on along the minus strand of CM047005.1, from coordinate 82,410,837 downwards.
TTATTTTCTGTAATTAGTTTAATAATAAAATTCTCCAATATGCAATCCCTTGGGTATGATCCTTAAAATACTTATCGGTGTTCTGTTGTAACACAAAAATATATTAAAATTTGACATGTTTGCTTGTAGATACCGCACTTTAATTATATATATTTTATTTCCATGATTCTTACTCTAAACGTTTGCACATTTGGAGGCGTTCAAGTTGTTGGCGCCGTTGCCGGGGATTGCAACAGTGAAAATTGTTATTAGATTGATTACCTTGTAAAATAATATTAGTTGATAGACGAACAAACTAGATAACGTTCTAATTTTTAATTTTTTTCTAGATTATTATTTTATTATTACCTTTTTGACTAGCAGATTTAATCATAGATGAAATTGATTACATGTGGTTTAACGATGATAGAACTTCTTGGGATGACGAATAGAACTATGTAACAAATTAGTTGAACGGGGCTTCAATAAACCAATGGAGTAATGAGAGAGCATACGAGGAGGGAGTATATAATTAATGGGAAATTATGGAGAACCAAAGGTTGCACATGATAGAGCTACTCCAATGAAGAAACGAAGCAATGACTCTATTGGAAGAGATCGTGCATGATGTTCCCAACTCTAATTGCAAAGACCATTATATTGTTGTCATTCGTCCTGACCTAGATTGTAAAAGTCAGCAAGAATTGGATGTAATCATTGATAATGTACATGATAGATACATAAGCAACATTTAAGGATGTAATGGTGATGGGTACATTAACAGGGAATCTAGTTGGTCGAAACGGAGCCTTGACAAACCAAGAGAGTTATGGTGGAGAGCTTGCCTTGTGCAACACAACTCTATTGTCTGTCACCAAAACATGTTTGGACATGTCAAATATGATGGTGCAAATGATGAAAATGCTTAAACAAATATCCCAGGCGCTTCCTCCATTGGAAGAGGTCATGCATGATGTTCCTAACCCTAATCATGTGGACCACAACATTGTCATCGATCATCCTGAATTCAATGATAACAGTCAGCAAGAGTTTGGAATCCAAGACAAGAAAGAATTGAAAATGACTGAAGAGGTATTTGATCTAATTAACTTAGTTGTAGACATAATAGTAGATCAAGTTGTAGATGTAGCAGTAGATGTAGAAGTCGAATTGAACACTAACATTAAGCTTTAACCATTTCTCAGTGAAAGTGTAGATGTGCCAATGCACTTTCTGGCCAGAGTTAAGGAGACGCCAATTGAAGAAGTCAACAAGTTCATCTCATTCTCACTTGACGATGAAGTTAAATTTTAGGTTAGTAATTCCTCACACGACATTAAAGTGAAAATGCTCGAGGTAATAATACCCCAAAAATAACTTGGGTTGGCTCAGATTTGGTGTCAAATGGCTCGTAATGTGGATATCATGCAGGTTGAATATAAGGCAACATTAATGGCATCGACCGATGGTGTTGGTTTGCATATCTCGATGGGAAAACAAACGACAGATCAAAGTTTTGAGGGCCAGCTGAAAGTTCTTTTACGAGGGCAATATAGATTGTCCCGACTCTGAAAAAAGACTTCTTGTTTAAATTTCTTTTAATTTTAAATTTTAAATTTTAAATTTTCATTTAAGTTATTTTTAATTCTCTTGTGAAATGTTTTAATCCAAGTATTTTTTTCGTATTTTCTATATGGGTTACTAAGCTCGTGAAAGGGGAAAACTAAAGAACCGAGGAAAAGGAAATTTCACACACGAGAGGGCCAAAATAGTCATGATGTCATGATGAGAATCATCATGGCATCATGATGAGCTACCCGTGTCCCGACAAGGAAATTTGATTCGTCACGATGAGCATCCTCTAGGTCTCAATGTGACCATTTGATGATGTGACGAACCGACCCAACGAAGTGCCAAACAGACAATGACGTCATGATGAAGGATGTATTGTCGTCACAACGAAAGACTCCACGTCGCAATGAGAGGCAGGGGACACCGAAATGAGTCGTGACAAAACGGCCTTAGAAGTTAAACCAACAAGGCGGCGTCGTGACAAGCCAAAACCTATGTCATGACAAATGACAAATGTAAAAATGCCTCGTCCCAACCACTAAATGAAATCGATCTTTTATCTGTTAATCAATCATAGGGAGAGAGCTCGCATCGTTGACACTAGGGATAGGAAATTTCATTAGGTTAATTTAGGTTAATTACTTTAATTAGTTTAACAAATATTTTAATTTGGATTCACACTGCTAATTTGTGACTCAATTATATTAGTAATTATTTTCTATAATTAATTTAATGATAAAATTCTACAGTTTGCAATTCTTTAGGTATGATCCTCGGGATACTTATCGATGTTTCATTGTAAAATAAAACTAAATTACATTTTGACTCATTCACTTGCAGATATCGCACTTTAATTATATGTATTTTATTTGCATGATTTTTACTCTAAACATTCACATGTTTGGAGACGGTTAGTTTTCTTGTAGAATAGACTGCCCACAAAAAAAGTCAAGGATCAAACACCATATAAGGCTTGGTATGGTCATAAACCATCTCTAAGTTTTCTCAAAATATTTGGTTGTTTGTACTCTACTCATGTTCCACAAATCAAGAGAGACATGTTAAACAAAAGAGCACTTCCAAGCATCCTTATGCAAGGTGCTATATTACTGTATGTGAACCTACAAATTTCGAAACAGCAATGAAAGACAAAAATTTGATGGTTAATGAAGGAGGAATTGTACATAATTGAGAAAAATAAAATATGAGAGTTGGTTGATCGACCCCAAAATAGGAAGGTGATTGTAACGCCCCGAATTTGGGCGCCTAGAAGTATTGGGCCTTGAGTGTGGCCCGTAAAGAGGTTGAATATAAGTATTTAATTGTGCAAGGAAATGACACAATTAAATGTCTACTTTGGTGGTTAATGGCCCTGAGAAGTGTTGGAGAAATCTTGGGTTCAAACCTGGGATTTAGTAAAAATTTTGGTATTAAGTGAATAAAACCCTAGATGCTTGGATGATGGCCTTTTAAATTATTGTGTTAAATAAATGACACAAGGAAGCATGTGGTTTAGTGGTTGTGGCGTCATTAAGGTTGCAAGGGAGCCTCGGTTCAAGTCTGGGCCCTTACAATTCATTTTGGTTTTTTTCTTAAGTGAATCTGGACGCTGGCACATATGTCTTAAAGTTAATTATGGACGTTTTTATTACAGAAAGAGCCTGTGGTGGAGTGGCAAGGTGGCGTGTTGTGTAATTGTGAGGTCTGAGGTTCAAGTCTTGGGATGCGCAGTGGAGTATTTATTTTGCTATTTGAGCTGTGTAGGAGGTGGAGTTGGACTGCAACTCTGTGGTTGAAATGGTTATAAGAATGAGGAAATTTTCCTAATGGTTGAAAGTAATCCCACATCGGGAAGCTAACATGAGAATTGATGAGAGGCTGGCTTTAAATAGAGCGAACCAGATGAGTAAGGGAGGAAGACTCGATGCAGGATTGTGCCAAGGTTGGTGATCGTGCACTTCGGCGCGTTTTCATAAACAAGTGTGTATTCACGCCCTTCTTTGTTAGAAGTCGGCAAGAGCCGAAAAGCTGAAACTTCGGCATTTGAGGCTTCACAAGCATGCGATCGTTCGTGTGGTAACCGAGCCCACAAACCATGGGCGATAGACTGTAGAGGCCGCCACGAGCATTCTCGGGTACTGGGCCTTGACGGGCCAAATGGGCCCAATGAGCCCGTGGGCTCGCTTGTGTAAATCTAATTGTTAAGTAGGAAGTAGTTGGGCTAAATGGGCCACATTAGCGTGTGGGCCCACTTGGGCTGAGTAATGGGCCTTAGGCCATTTGCACCGTTAGGTCTGTTTAGATTACTTAAGTCACTCGAGGCAACAGTGGACTTTCTATTGGGTTGTTGAGACCCACGATTTGTAAAATTATCGAAATACCCCCGATTTGTAAAATTACCGAAATACCCTCGATTTGTAAAATTACCAAAATACCCATAGTTTGTAAAATTACTGAAATACCCCCAGTTTGTAAAAGTACCAAAATACCCTTAATTTGTAAAATTACTGAAATACCCCGATTTGTAAAATTACAAAAATACCCTTAGTTTGTAAAATTACTGAAATACCCCCAGTTTGTAAAATTATCGGATTACCCTTGTAGTGTAAAATTACTGAAATGCCCCTATAGGGTAAAATGACTGTTTTGCCCTTGTGGGTAAATGAATGACTTGGACTATGAATTTGACTGATTGACTGTGATTGTATGACTGTGTTTTAACTGACTTGACTGTGGTTGTAAAACTGGTATGCTTTTAATATATGTTTAAATGATTGTTATTGAGCATGGCTATTTAGCATACACGTGTGACGATTGAGCATGACATACACGACATATTGCATGGGGTTGGAATTATGGAACGGAGGAAGTATATAAGGATCGCATGGTTGCTTGACGACCGTGGATCCACCGGTGGCTTTTAAGCCCAATATATGATTATTGACGACTTTGTGTCGATCATATTTACCCGAGGCTGTGTGCCGACTATATTACCGTCGCTGATGGCTAGGTGCCTAACATGATACAGCTACAGATGGCTTAAAGCCAATTATTCTTATTATGGCTCTGTGCCAACCTAAATATGGCTTTGTGCCATCTTGATTATGGCTTTGCGCTAATCGTATTTACCTGTGGCTATGTGCTTAACATACTTATTGATGACTCTGTGTCGATCATGTTTACCAAAGGCTGTGTGCCGATTATATTATCGTCGCTGATGGCTATGTACCAAACTTATTACAGTTACCGATGGCTTTGTGCCAATTACAATACCACTACTGAAGGCTTAAAGCCGTATATAAGAGTAGCAGCTTGCTACAACGTTAGGTAGTACCGCAACCGAGCTACCATTGATGTGTATCGGATGGGTGGGTCGGTATTTATATCCCTACATGATGTGTACCGAGGGATGGAGTTGATGTGTAACGGTTGGATTATTGGGGTGGGTTGCACGGCATTGCATGTATGATATTACAAGGATATTATTGCGATGTGGGCTTCGACCCAACTGAGGCTGATATGGGCTAAGGCCCACCTGACACTGTTTACTGGTTTGGGCTAGACCCAATTGATTCTGTTATCGACTGTGACCCAAATGATATTGTAATAGGCTTTGGCCCACATATGCTCGAATTGGGTATCTTGTTACTATTACGGGCGGCTCGCCTAGATCAATTTCGCTTTTACATTTCAGATATCGATCGTTACTCTAGTAAGGGATTACACACTGAGTCTTTGTAAACTCACCCTATTTATTAACTGTGCAGGTAATCCCCAGCGATAGGTGGATCGGTGCTGCGAGGGACTCAGAGATGGCCACACACTGCTTATGTTTTCAGATTTGTTTATTTTACTATTGTGTATTTCTTTTTAATTGGGTTGTAATAAGGCCTCTCTTAGTTCTGGTTTTTATTTTACTTTGGGATTTTTATTTACTATGTTTTATAATGGTTAGAAATAGATCGCGGTTTTCCAAAACAACAACTGTTTTCAGAACACTACGTTTCGTAACTTAATTTTTAATCATCACGTTTTCATAAATCGGTTACTTTTAGAATTAGCTTTCGCAAAGTAAAAAGGAATTTTTGGAAATAAAATTAAGAAGTTTTCAATGTACTACGTTTTAAATAAGAAGGGATTCTAATGAAAATATGGTTTTCGAAAAACACTTTAATGTGACACGCCAGATTCGGGTCTAACTTCTAGGCTGAGTTTGGGGTGTTACAGTGATTGGAGTCAAGTGGGTGTATAAAACCAAGCTTAATGCTGATGGCTCAATCAACAAGCATAAATCAAGACTTTTGGTGAAAGGCTATGCTCAAGTTTTTAGTGTGACTACTCAGACACCTTCGCACCAGTTGCTTGTTTGGACGTCATAAGCCTTTTGCTTATTATAGTTGCTAAAATGAATTAGAGAGTGTATCAGCTTGATGTAAAATCAACATTTTTAAATGGCGTTTTGCAGGAGAAATTTATATTGAGCAGCCTAAAGGTTTTGTGAAGAAAGAATAGGAAAACAAGGTGTTTCTTCTTAAGAAGGCTCTTTATGGGTTGAAATAAGCTCCAAGAGCTTGATATAGCTAGATAGATGATGATTTGTTGAGTTTAGGCTTTAATAAAAGCTTGTTTGAGGCCACTCTTTATGTCAAACGTCAGAGTAATAATGTTTTGATAGTCGCTCTTTATGTTAATGATCTTTTAATGATAGGAAATTATGCATGGTTGTTTGATGAATTCAAATAAGAAATTATGAAGTTTCTTGAGATGATAAATCTCATGTTGATGACCTTCTTCTTTGTAATGAAAATTAAGCAAGTTGAATGTGAAGTCTTCATCTATCAGAAGAAGTATGCCAAGGATATTTTGAAGAAGTTCAAGTTTGAAGAATGCAAGGAGGCAAGCACTCCTATGAATCAAAAGGAGAAGTTGTGTAAGGAAGATAGAGTTGATCAAGTTGATGAGGGATATTTTAGAAGTTTGATTGGTTACTTGATGTATCTTACAGCAACACGTCCTGATATTTTAAATGTTGTAAATATCTTGTCCAAGTTTATGGACTATGCAAGTAAATTGCATTTCAAAACTGCCAAGAGAGTGATTAGATATGTCAAAGGCATAAGTGATTTTGGTGTTAAATGCAGAAGAAGTAAGGAGTTCAAACTGGTTGGCTTCTCTGACAGTGAATGGGAAGGTTCCATTGATGATATTAGGAGTACCTCAAGCTACTGTTTTGCTCTTGGATTTGTTGTTTTCTCATGGAGCTTGAAGAAGCAAGAAACTGTGGCTCAATCCACTACTGAAGCAAAATTTGTTGTTGCAACAACAGCTGTTAATCAAGCTTTGTGGCTGAGAAAGATATTAATTGATCTAAAATTGGAAGAGAAGGAGAGCACAAAGATTTTAGTTGATAACCAAGTTGCCATTGCAATTTCTCACAATCTAGTGTTTCATAGGAATACCAAGCATTTCAACATTAATGTTTTCTTCTTGAAGGAAATACAGAAAGAAGGTAAAGTTGTGCTAGTTCATTGTAGAATAAACAAGTAGGTTGCAAATGTCTTCAACAAGCCACTGCTAGTAAGCAAATTTGACGTTTTGAAGACAACACTTGGTGTTTGTAGCTCCTAAAGCAAGGAGGAGTGTTAGATGATGTGTTTATGGCCGCTAATGAGGATTTCAATGTTGTTTAGTTGTGTTTCAAGTAGCTGCTATTTTTCAAGCATTTTTTATTCAAGTTTATTTTTTCTTGGTTTAAATTTTAAACATTGCTGAACAAAATTGCAGTCCAGTTTTCTTCCTTTCAACGTGACTCTAAAGAAAACACATTTTAGTAACTTTGAACCTTTCAATTTTTTCTGATAAAATATCAACAAAAGATCATACAGATGTAAGTGTGAGTGTTAATGATAAGGTTAACTTAGAAGGGAGTTTTATGATGTTTATAGTGAAAAGGTCGTGGAAGTCAATAATATTAAGGGTGTTAAAAAGGAAGAGGTCTTTGGAGAAGTGAAACTTGAAATCCTTATGGTTAAGAATATCATTGAGATCCAAAATGAAGTGACTGAAGTTAGAAAGTGACCATAAGTAGTATTAGTATTGAACCTATTGGAGTTGAAATTGTGAATGTGGGAAAGCAAGAAAAAGTTTCAATTTAAAAGGTGGTGCAAGTAAATAGTTAATGTTGTGCCTAATTTTTTTTTCTATACATAGTGATAAAGGGGGTTGTTGGATGTTTTCCCAATAACATTTAGTTCCAACACACAATTTCGATCATGGATATATGCATCACGTTGTAATATTCATTTTGAGTTCCCCATCCCTTTTATAAAAACTCAAACCCACACTTTTCCAAAATTATACATGGTTAAGGGTGGCCAATAAATGATTTGAAAGGCCAAGACACTAAAGTGAACATGGTCAGGATTGAGTTTTGATAGAAAAAGGAGTTATTCGAGTCCTTTAGTTTAGAAACAACATTAAGAAAGTCTTACCGAGGGCTATAAACCAAGCTCATCTTGGGAGGCAACTCGTGTTCTAAAACTTAGTTTCATTCACTTTACTATTTTTTTTTCGTTTAATTTATTTCATTCTATTTTTGCCACTATACTTTATTGTAGTTTAATTTTGCCATTACACTTTAAGAAAATGATTGAATTTGCCATTTAATTAAATTTTGCCACTAAAATTAGAATTTTATTGAATTTTGCCACCAAAGTTTAATTTGTTTCATTAAATTTTACCACCTACTACTAATGACTTTAAAACAAATTTAACAAGAAATTTATTATTTCAAATATTTTAATTTAATATTTAATAAGAATTTAATTTATAAAATTAAAAAAAAACTTAGAATTCTAATTTAATGGAAGAAAGACTTGAAAATTTAAAAAAAAAGTTTATTTTTCTTATAAAATAACTATTTTATCATTTTTAATATTATATTACTTAATTTATTATTTTTATCTATCAAAATAAAATATTAAAAATAATTTTTAATTTAATTTTGTTTTCAAATCTTTTCTTTTTGGTACAAAAAGGAGGGAAGACCCCTAGACTAATTATTTACAGCCATCCGCGGGAACCAAAGCTCGCGGCATCTGCCAGTAGAATGCTACCAAGACGCAGAGAAGGCTCATAAAAAATAAAGAGCCCTTCATCACTCGAAATAACACTCCATTTCGCCAACCAATCAGTAGCAAAATTCTTTCACGTTGAACTTATGAAATCTTCAAACATCAATCCCAAGTCAACATCTCCCGTATTGCTTCAGTAAGGCAAAAATGAGGATGAAATTTACTAACACCCTTAAGAATAGACTTTACAGAAGAATGTGAGCCAGATTCTACTACCACCTTCCGAAACCCAACATTCCATGCGGCTTGAGGCCCATAAGAAAGAGTCCATAATTCAGCCAAATCTATATTGCAGTTCTCACTTTGTATCACAAAGCCTAAGACCCATGCACCACAGCTGTCACGTAAAACCCCAGCAGCTCCCGCGACCTCTCACCCTTGATCCCACCTACCATTTGTATTCAACTTAATCCATCTCACCTTTGGCTTTTAATTGAAAGATGAAATTAAGAGAAATATTTTGAAACAAGTAAATTTAGATTTTGACTTTAGGTTTTAATTAAGGATGCCTAATATTTTAAATAGATTAGTTGAAACAAAATATCGTAAAAGTGACATCTTTTCCGTAAATTAGTTTATTTAAAATATAAAGATAATTATATATTTTTATGATTCATGCATTTATTAATTGACCCAAAGGTAAGTTAATATTTGGTAAAATTTCAATGACATCTATGGTGATAAATGTGTGACAATTATAAGGCATTTTATGTGAGCAATATGTTATTCCTAAAATTGATTCATTGTTTGACATAATTTATTGTCAATATTTGATTGCTACTATAAGAGTACCGTTTATTGTTAATATTATTGTTTAAAGACTTGATATTACTGTCGCTGCAATATCTGCTAACATAAATTCTATACTCATGTTTAATGAGGCTAATTTCAACGAATGAAAAAGACACTTATAGTATTTGGTTCTATGGACATAGACCTTACACTAAAGGAATAACAATATGCACCTTTCACTACAACAAGCAACCTTCATGCTAAAAGAGATTTTGAGAGGTGGGATCGTTCAAACCATATGAGTTTAATGATCATGAAGCATAGCATTCCAGAAGCCTTTAGGGGCACAAAATTCGAAGTGATTACTCAAGCCAAGTGTTTCTTTGATGAAATTGAGAAATGTTTTCCAAAAATGATAATGTTGAGATGACATCACTTCTAACTTCTTTGATGTCTATGAAGTATAAGGGTTAAGGAAACGTGAGGGAGCACATTATGAGATGTTCAATGTTGTTTGTAATGCACCAAATCGGTCCCGATGATTGGATCCAAATGTGATGTGTTACAACATTAAATTAGACAAATATTTAAACAAATCATTCAGAGGAAGCTTTAGTAAAAATTTTAAAGGTTTATGAGTTTAAATCATATGGAGAACTATTACTTCGGAAAGGTTTAAATTTACATCATTAGCAGTTAAAAAATAATGTTCAATTCCTTTGGTGAATAGATTCAAAAAGGTAGTTTAATGCATTAAAATATATTAACTTAAATCCAAGCATTTAAATACAATAATACTCTCAATAAACAATATCTTGACAAAATAGAAGTTTGCTATACATATTGATTTCAATAATTTACATAATACGCCCACTAGAGTTCGCAGAACACATTCAGACTGAATACACCAACTTACATAATACATGGGCGAATATTGTCCACCAACTTAAAATGACATAAACAACCCAAATTCATGCCAGCCATGTACCCAGAATTTAGAGTCAGAAGCATATCGAACAATTTCATTCATATACATACCCCCCTTAACTCCTCATATAATTTATTCAGAACAATATGTTTTCTCATAATCTACCAATCTGGTTTGCAATATAGCTGCCCTATCGGAGGCATCACAAACATATCTCCTATTCACCATCACCACAAATCATATCTCATATATCGTAGATAGATGATACTAGCTTAAACATGAAGGATGGTGTAGACTTCGTAACACAGACTAACTGAATTCATACTGACAACACTAGATTGTCATTATCCGCACAAATACCACTCATACAGTTATAGAATTTACTTACCTTACACAGAATATATATTTAATAATTTATAACACATAGAAGTAAGAAAGAACTCACCAGAAACTCTAGCAAAAAATCTACAAAGCAAGTCCTTTGCCTTTCTCATTGGGACCCTCATTAGTTTCTTGAACTAAAAGAAAGATAATTATTCTTATCATATCATTAATCTATCAAAACTTGGCATAGATGCAAAAATCAGTAATACTTAATCTAGAATCAAGAAGTTTCCTTCCTTTTGAGTAATTTTAATGCTTATGCATGTAGCAGAACAACACGTAAATTACTTCCATATTAACCTAAGGTTTCATTAGAAATTACAAAGGAATTCAAGAAATAAGAAGATGATGCAAAGATGTTAACTAACTGTGAACCTTCTTTTCAAAGAAGTTCTTCTAACTTAGATTTTTAGAGAATTACAAAGGAATTTAAGAAAGAAGAAGACGATGCAAAGGTGTCTCAGAATAGCCATCGATACATTTATATACTCATGCAACGAAGACAAGGTTTAGTGGAAATATCAGATAATTCCACTAACTCCCTTGATTTTTGTGATTAGCGCACTTAACAAGTTTATGTCTAATTATCTACAATGGTCTAGTTCAAATCTAACGAAGTCCCAACTTTGCCTCAATTTAACAAACTAAATCATCATACACTTAATGAGTAAACGAGTTTGCCTAACACGTTTGGAATGGGCAAATACTTAATAGAAGAGTTCACCGAAATTAGGAGTTCACCAAACTAAAAGTTTGCCAATTGGTGAATCACACACAGAACACTCTACTTAGCCAAAACAAATATTCACTTACTCAATTCTACCCTTAGCTTTACCAACTACATGCTAAACGTTGGTAGAATACTGAGTCTCCGCCGAACAGGCTGTTACATTGCTTCAAGACTTAAGGCACTTAAGATTGAGCTTTTTTAAGGAATTGCTTGTTCTTATGGTTTTGGTATCGCTTCTTGCACAATTTGACCAATTTAAAATATCCATAGATCATATTGGGACAAACTCCATGATAGCGAATCTGCTCACAAAAGGTTTAACGCCCAAGATCTTTCATGAGCACATTAATCATATGGGTGTTATATTATATGAGGACATCATGGTTTAGTGGGAGTTTGTATTTTATTTTTTTTATGTTTGTTTTCAGACATTTATGTATTTCATTTTTTTTTCTAATTAGAAATGAAGTATTTAGTTTATTCACTCTTTTTGATACTGACCTCACTTAAGTTTAAGGAAGACCAGTTGGAAATAGGCATGTTTGATTCACATTACATGTAATTTAGATGCTACACATCCATACTTGATGTATGTCATTTGGTTCTATTAATATATGTAATCAAGAATGAATTTAATTATGATATATGTAATGAAAGTCGCATTGGTTCTTTGTTAACATAATTAATGGATGAGATTGTTTGAAATACTTTTTAGATATGATAGAAAAGGTTTGAGCTCATAAGGTTATATAATGACATGTAATTATAGAGTAATTAGTATATATATGTGGTACAAGTAGGAAATTATTGGAAAATATAAACATCACATATATAATAAAAGTAATTACATGTTATTATTATTTACTATCATAAGAGGTTAGCCCAAACTAAAAGTGATCTAATTTGGTTAAGGTTTATTAGGCTTTAATTATTGATAACTCTAAAATATATATACTTTTATAATACTTTCTGACTAATAATTCTTGCAAATTCCGAGTGATTTTAGTAGATTCTTTTAATTTTATTACAAAATATCTAAGTTGGACAAAATTAAAGACAAATCTCTATTTTTAATTATTTATATGCTGACTTACACAATTTTGCCAATTTGAAGCAATTTGGTGCATTTGAATAAAAGGAAATCTTAGAAGTCACCTTTTAGAGCTTAAAATAGCTGTAACATCCCTATAGCACAAGCCATGCAGAGGAGGGCTAATTAAAAATCAGCCTTGGACACCCCAATTAAGGGGTTAATGGGTCATGGGACATGCTTGACCCAGCTTAGAAATTGGGCAGAAAAATTAGATAGACTGCTAAGGAAAAAAGAGCCTAAAATTACCCACTAAGGAAGAGTGGCCCAACCGTCCATCAAAGAGCCCAAATCAGCCCTCCGAATCTAATTTAAATTATTCAAAAAGTAGCCACAAACTTCCTCATAATTCTGTTAAAGCCTCTCATCTTTTCAAGTTGTTTTCTTTCATGCCCCAAGCTAAAAATAGCAAAGCCATCAACACCCTTTCCTTAAAGCAAGGGTCGACCATGGGGGGAGATGTTTTCAAGGATTCAATTTGCTAAAAATAGCCACTCCCCTCATGTATAAATATTCCCCTTTCTGATCACTCAAATCACTCAATTTACTCATCCATCTCTTTTAATTTCCTGTCTCATTTGTTCTCTCTTTTCTCCATTCCCTGTATTTCTCCCTCTCGAAAGAGTGTTTGCAAGTTTTGAGAGCAACCCCATTTGGCCACAGTGAGAGCTTCTTTACTTGGTTGTTCGACAAGAAAGGAAGAGCAAAGGAAGGAGCAAGCGAGTTGTGCTTTGAAAACCTACCAAAAATGGCTTAGAGTTTCTTCTTTCCTTTAAATCTTTCACTTTTGCTCATTTTTATGAACATGATTACAACTAAATGTTTTGTTTTCAATAAAATCATGATTGCTTAAATCTTTTGGTGTTGAAATGATTTGATTTCCATAGTTTAGTTTATTTAATTTTGTTAAAGGTGTTTTGTGCTTTTGATCTATTTACTCATTCAAGTAAAATTATGACTATGTTTCTTATGCATTATGAATGTAAAGAAATGACTAAATTAATTAATTAATCTAATTAAGGTTTTAATTAATTGAAAAAATACTTGTATTGTGTATGTTTAATCAATTAGGGATTAAAATTTTAATAATACCAAAACTATTATTACCTTACATAACCTTGTAAAATGTTTTGTTTATGAAATTATAAGTTTATTAAACATAAAAACATACTAGATAGACTTAGTAATTAAATAATTTTAACATTTTTACTCCATTAGATAAAGTTTAGTAAATGATTGACTTGCCATGGAATCTCCATAACATCTTTTGACAATGTTTAAATAAATTTAAGCTAGGAAAGAAGATTATTCTACCACAAGCATGATATTGTGATAACTCTTAAAAACTTACATATTTTCTGTGTTTATTTTGTTTTACTTAGTTAGGTAATTTTTAGTTAATTAAATTATTTAGTTAATCCGCTCTTATTTTTTTGCACCATACATTAATCTATATTAGTTTTCATCACCAATTTGTTCAAGTTCTAATTTTTCACAAAGAATTGCTTATACAATCCCTATGAAGACAATACTCTATACTTATAACTTTATTACTTGTTAACGAATGTGTACAATTGCACAATTTCTTTGAACCAATTATTAAATAAAGTATGGGTCAAATAGATGTAGATACTCTAGTAACTAATTTCTAATTGATGATGGGCTAATTAAAAATTAGGGTTAATATGTAAAAGTTATATATTAGTGTTATGGTCTCCAAATTACACATAAATAACTTTTCTAATATTTCATTTTTAGAAAAGAGAGTCACCCTCTCAAAATTACTTGTGTGCTAATTTGGAAGATCAAAATATTAAGTTTCGAAGATTTCAAGGAATCGATGGATTCAGGTACACTTCCACATCTAGTTTTGTTAGTTTTTGTTCTTGATTATTTGACATGATATATTTTAGTTTATGGTTTATTAATTTTATACTAGATCTTATTTTACGGTTGTAACATATTTAAGAGATATAGTTGAATAAATATGTCTTCTTTAAAGATGTGATTATTCAGAAAAGACACCTATTGAAAGTTATGTCTCTTGAGATTTTTTATAAATAGGAGTGAGATTTCATTTGGAAGATATACCAAAAACTTCTTAAAAGTTCTTTCTATTTTTCCTCAATTTTCTATTCTTAGATTGATTTTCTTGTTATATTTTGCTCAATCCTTAGTGGACTATTCTCATCAATGGAAAACACAAATAGTTATTAGGCTTCGTTGTACCTTCAAGGTTTATTTGCTTGAAACTCATTTGCACACTAAGTATAGGTGGAGGTACCATCTTGAATAGCATAAAGCCAAATTTATTAGTGAACATACCGTTGGGGTACCATCTTAAATTAACACATCTAGATGTATTAATTTGAGAAGGAGCCACTTTAATCTTCCTAACCAAATGAGTAGAGAAACATGAAAAAATGAAGAAAGCAGTGCATCATACTTATTAAAGAAATTCCGAACCAACAACCTACCTCCCATGCATCCAAATCATTGGAACGGTATTGAATTAGTGGCCCATCAAACAACCACTTGTCCAACCAAAACCTAACATTACCACCATCCCTAACCCGCCAATGTAAACGTTTCTCCAAAAGACACATACCAGCAAGAATACCTTTCTACAGATGTTTCGAGTTAAGTGTATATTCAATTGAAAATAAATTCTTATAAGGAGATAAGCATTTCAAAATACCTATTTGATCCCACAAACTATCAAACTCGGTAATCAATCTTCATCCAAGTTTCCTAAGGAGAACTAAGTTCCAATCATGCATAGGCTTCAGACTTAAACCACCCGCCTCTTTTTTCAACCAAAGGGACTCCTAATTGACAAGATGGATTCACTGCACCAAAGAGGTAGACCTCCAAGGAAACCACCTACTCAACTTATCTACTTGATCACAAACCCTTACAAGTAAATAAGTTGTTTGCATGGTATAGGTTGGAATTACCTCAATAACTGACTTCAGCAACTTGAGTCTCCAAGCCCAAGAGAGTTAGTTCACTCTCTAATTGGCAAACCGAGGTTGAACTTTCTCAACAATATGCCAGTAAGTACTCTTAGTAACTCACCCATGAACCAATAAAACTTCAAAACACCGACCCAAATCGTTTGTAAGTGCGATGCCAATTGCTAACTCTACTTGCACCATACTAGGAAAGATTTCTCAACAATTAAATCTTTAACTTCTCAAGAATTACAAATTGACCCAGGAAAGATTGGAAGGGTCACAAACGCTCCCATTTAAAACCCAATATCCTAGATAGAATCTCCTCCAATGTAATTTAGTAACACAATATATCATTACAATTATATTTCACTACCAAATATATTTCACTCCAAAAATACAAGTGAAAATTACAAATAGGGAGAGAAAATTTGTCTTATGGAGAAAGTGGCAAGCTTTGGGATGATTTAATGGTAAAGAGATCACCTCTATTTATAGTAGTGTAAGCACTCCACAACCTTGTATTTTTTAGATGTGGGATTGTGCTATTTCAACACTTAAACATTCGTGGAACATCTGAATCTAAGCATCTTTACTAAATAAGAAAATTAACAGATCATCAGGAAATAAAACATTAGGATTACTTAGCCCGCCCCTACTCAAATGAACAGGAAATAAGAAACCTTGACAATCTTATCCTGAAGAATATGAGTCAAATGTTCCATACCCAGAAAAAACAAGTACGGAGAAAGATGATCCCTTGCTTTAGACTACGTGATGGCACGAAGGAATATGTTTCCACCCCATTCTATAGCACCTGAAAAGAACTAGACTCAACATAACTCATAATGAGCAAAATTAGAGTATTGCTAAGGCCAATGTCCAACAAGATCTGATAGATAAATACCCAATTCTTCTTGTCATACACCTTTTCCAAGTTAATGTTCCAATCCACAGTCCCCTCATTCCTCTTCTTTCTCTGCATGCAATGCAACATTTCTTGGAAAATGACTATATTATTAGTAATTAGTCAATTGGGAACAAAGTTAGTATGGCTCAACGTAATTAACTTCTAAAGGACACCTTTAAGCCAATTAACAACCACCTTGAAACTTACCTTATAAGCAACATTGCACAAACTTATCAGACGGAGATGCTTTATTTGTCTCCATTTTTGGAATAAGGGTAATAAATGTTACTTTGATCCCCTCTAACATTAATCCAGTTCGAAATCCTCTTTAACCAAGTGAACAACTTAAAACCCAATAACCTCTTAGTTACATGGAAATAACACCGCTTAAAACCCATCAGAGCCTGGTGTTTTAAAAGACCCCATCCCAAATACCGCCTCCTCAACCTCAATATTCATTACCATCTTATGTAACTCCTCCAAGTCCGCAACAGGCAATAGAGAGAAATTAACCTGCATGCTAGGCCTACAGCTATACTCTATGGACCTAGTAAACAAATTCCAAAAGAAGGTTACCTCTCGATCTTTCTATTCTTCTTAGTCCAATACCTAATTGTCGTGCTCATCCTTTAGAGCTTGAATCCTCTGCCTGCTTCTCTTAACCAAAGCTAAAATGTGAAAATCATAACTGTTTCTATCCCCTAACAGAATCTACTTAGTACGAGCCTTCTAAAACCACATCAACTCCTCTGCTTTTGAAAAGCTTCATATTCCTGCCGCAACTCATTCTCAAGACAAGCCAAATGTAGCAAAGTAAAAAAAATGACAAATTTAAAATTTTAATATAGAGTTAAGTAGTAATGGTGAATTTGCCTTTAACTCAAAAGTATGATGATAAATATCAATAAAAGTAAAATACAATGACAAATTTCAAATTTCAGAAGTGAATACTAGTTCTTAAAATAGAAACCCTAATTTTATTATCTAAATCCCCAATTCTTAAACCTTTTGCTTCATGCATAAGTTCTATTTTGGGAACAAGTTACATTTTAAGTTTCACAACTGTAACAACCCGTTTTTAGTTAAATCTGACAGTAGTTTTGGGACCACAAATACGAGATCAAAATAATTATTTTATTATTATTTTAATGTCTATAGCATGATAATATGATTGTGTGAAACTTTTGTTAAGAAATTTTATCGTTTGAGTGTTCGATTTGATAAAAAGGACTAAATCACGTAAAGTGTAAAAGTAGAGTTCTATTAGCTAAAGGTATCTAATAGCTATGGAAACTTAAATTAGAGGTCCTTATGTTGTAATTAAACTATGGTTAATGTGAGTGGACAAATATGGACATGATTAAATGAATTTTAATGAATTATAACAAAGGTTAATATAGTAAATTAATAAATAACTTAACTAAAATAAGGAATAACATAAAAATATCATCATTTTCTCTTCATCACCAAAAAATTTAGCAAGGAAGAAGCCATTTTTATAGCTTGAAGGTTTCGGCCACTTCTCTAGCTAGCATGTAAGTGATTTTGACTCATTTTTTTTTAATGATTTCTATGTTTTGGAGATCGTTGCAACTTAATCTAGCTAGCACAGGGACTAATTAGCAAAATTGTTAAAGATTTAGGGTTTTTCCATTGATGAATATATGTGTGTATTTTGAAGTTTGATGATAGAAAATAAATGGTTGTTGTTAGATAAACAACATTTGTAAAGTGATTTTATTATTATTTAGGGATTTAATTGAGAAATGTTGAGTTTTTGTGGTTAAATTGTGAAATAAATGAAAAATATGGGCTACTATGGTAATAATAGAAATTCGGCTAGCATGGGCAGGGACCAAATTGTATGAATTTGTGTTTTTATGCGATAAGAACTAAATCGTAAAAATGTTGAAATATTAGGGGCAAAAGTGTAAATTGCCTTAATGTGTATTTTGGACTAAACTGGATAGAATGATAATTAAATAAGTTAATTTTGACTACATTTAGATCAAGAAAGGCAAAATTTGGATTTAGATCGGGGGAAAAACAAGGTTTTGGACTAGTCGATCCATTTCGTCGTTTTAGCGATCGAGGTAAGTTCGTATGTTAATAAGCATTAATATAATTGTGTTTTAAATGTCGTATTATTGAATTATTTGTGTTTATGAATTACAGATATAATCGACGAAGATTCAACATTGAGAAATCTCGGTTGAACCTTAGGAATAGATTAGGATACAAATGACATGTCATTAGGGTTTATGTGATTTGGGTGCTGGTCTGTACGTCCTCCCGGTGGTTGAGTTATTCGGCATGTGTTGCGGATTCTCGTCAACTTGTGTGAGCAGCACCGTGTAGCTTCGTCATGACCGTCAGTTTGTGTGAGGAGATCCGTTGATAGCTCGAGAGTGAGCATTATATGTGATATGAGATTGAGATAGCTTCGGCTATGTATTTGGCACTTAGCTACGAGATTCCCGAGTATTCTATAGTATTTCTAATGGTTCAATGGGTATATCAAAAATATGAAATAGTGAGAAATATATATCAGTAAAGTTATGTACGAGAACTATATAAGCATTGAATCTATGGAAGTTGTGAATTCATGGTTAATTGTGTGATTGAATATATGTTAACATTTTGATTAAATGTTTTGTAGTATGTTACGTTCATACTCTTGAATGGTAATTGAATGGTGAGCTTTGCTTATCATTTCATACGAGCTTACTAAGCTTTATAGCTTACTTTGTTTACTTTTCTATGTTTTATAGTGAATATCGAAGCTAGCTCGAATTTGGGAATCATCAGAGACCTCATCACACTATTAAGCTATCACTTTGGTACTTTTGAATCTATGTTTTTTTTGGATATATATAGAAGCTTTGGTCATTTTGGTATATGTTAGTAGTGGATTTAGCCATTTGTGTTGACTTGTAAATGTTAAGTGTTTGGTTTTGTATATAGCCATGAGAGTTGGTTTATTTTGGCATATTTGGTGATGTATATATATATGTGCATATGGCTTTAGTTATGTGATTGTTGATGGATATGTGATGCTTATTGATAATTGGAAATTAGGGATACTAAATGGTTGAGTTTTGAATTTTAAAATGTATGTAAAATGTCTGGTATAATTGCGAAATAGGTCTGGTAATACTCTGTAACCCTATTCCAGCATTGAATATGGGTGAGGGGTGTTACAACCATATTAGATTTGCTTTGTCAGTAGTTGAGAAAATGAAATCTGACTATAAAGCACTAGGATTTTTTATATTGCTAAGTCAAAATGTATTATTGATAGAGAGATACGCCAATGATATATTATTGTGCTTACAAATTGAATCTACATTATTATATTAACTATAGAGAAATGCATGTAGCTTTCATTTATATATATAGCACTCAAGGTAATCAATTGGATGTTCCTTTCTTTCTTATTTTATTTTCCAAGTCAATAGGATAGTTAAATAAACAAAGAAGACATTTTCATGTTAAGGGGCAATCATTGCAATATTATATTCTAATGTGAGTATAGGAAGATTAGACTTCGACAAAGATAATAGGAAGAGCATTTGAATAATAATTCATTTGGATTTTTTAAGAAAAAAATCACTACAGACTTGGCACATCTTTATTTATTTTTCTTTTCTTTTCTGCAAATGGAAATAAATAATGAAAATGATAATGGGACTGTTAAGTGAATGCTATCTATAAATACACATATCTCAGAAGAATTTAATCAACTTCAAGAGTGCTACTTACAAAATGAAAGGTGTTGAATTCCTTGTAGCATTTTCCCTATTGGGTTTGGTTTCCAAGTTTGTCTTAGCTTTAAATCCCAACCTTTTTCAAGATTTCTATGTACCAATTAATAATGCCATAGATGGTGGTATTTTTCTGTGGAACTTTATCTTTGCAATATATTCATTTGGACACCTAAAACTGAAGAAATATGGTAAATAAAAGTATTTGGTATTACGAAATGACCGTCTCTGTGAACTGTGAGCTCACCAGAACAGCTCGCCAAGAACTACGAGCTCACCAAAATGTGCAAGCTCACCAAATGTCTGAGCTCATTGGGACCACAAGCTCACCAAGACCTGCGAGCTCACCAAACTTGAGAACTCACCTACGAGCTCTTCACTCTACAAGTTGGCAATTTGCACTAAAACGGTGATAATTTTGATTAGGCATATTGGCAAGTGATTAGACAGAAACTAGCCAATGAAAAACAAAGTTATAAATCTAGTCACTAGATTAAAGTCAAGTTGTAATATTTTATTATTATTTTTAACTTATTTAAGCATATTTTTTCATGTAAACTAAGTATCAATTTTTTAATGAAACAGTTCACAAAAAATTACCTCTCCAGTTTTCATCTTTTTGCTTCTGTTTCAACCTCTCCTTAATAAAAAATCCAACAATTGGTATCGAGAGGCATTTATCTTTGAGGCCTGTTTTTATAAAAAAAATGTCTTCAGCAAACTTTACACCACTACTCCCTATTTTTATAGGTAACAACTACCACATCTAGGTAGTAAAAATGAAACCTATCTTCAAGCCTTTGATCTTTGGGAAGTTGTAAATTTTAAAATACAACCATCAGTGTTGAGGCCAAAATCCCACACTTGCTCAAATAAAACAACACAATGAGGAATGTACAAAAAAACACAAGGCGATGTCATGCCTACAACATGGTGTTTCAGACATGATCTTTACAAGAATCATGGCCTATGAAACTCCCAAACAAGCTTAGGATAAGTGAAAGGAGGAGTTCCAGGGATCATAGAAGACAAGGCAACAACAGATGATCAATCTCAAACAAGATTTCAAAAACCTAAAGATGAAAGAAGCTGAAATTGTGATGTAATATTCAGATAGAATCATGGAAGTGGTGAACCAGATAAGACTGCTAGGTGATCAATTCCCTGATAGTCAAGTAGTTGAGAAGATGGTTACCATACTTTCTGAGAGATACAAAGCAAGGATATCCTTACTAGAAGATTCAAGGGATCTATCAACCATATCACTCTCAGAGCTAATCAATGCTCTATATGCTATAGAATAGAGAAGGGCATGCAAAGAAGGACATGCTAAAGGAACTTTTCAAGCCAAAAATAGAGATGCTGCTAGCTCCTCAAGTTAGAAAGAAAAGAAGAAATGGTCAGATAAGAAGAAAAAGTCAAAGAAGGAAGGTGGAAAGAAAAAAATCCACCGTACTCACACTGTAAAAAGTTGGAGCATCTTATGAAGTTCTGTTGGTTTAAGCCTAACGCTCAATGTAACACCCCTCACCTGTATCCGACGCCGGGATAGAGTGAGGGGTGTTACATTTAGTGGTACCAGAGCTACGATTTATTCTGTTCTAAGACTACTGTAGAGAGCATTGAGGTTCGCTATACATGCCATTATATGAACGTTGATAGTGTGATATCTCATAACTGTTTAAAATTGTTTCTGAATATAGTAAATGTCTTCCAATCAAGCACAAGATGAGTCTGAGAGAGCCGAGAGCTATGCTCCAGCTGCCGTATAATGAGCTGTATCTAGTAGTAGCAGAAGGGTTATGTCTGAAGGCTGGGAAAAGGCCCGAGCTGCCTTCTTTAACATGATGGATGAATGGTTTGGAGATTATTTGAGGAATCGCCCCAACATACCACGACCTCCCCCGCCCCCTAACCAACTTGATCAGGATTTGCCACGAGGTATGGCACCTGTAAAAATTGGTAAGGCCCCCGTAGATAAGCGTAGAAAGTATGGGGCCAAGGAATTTAGAGCTAAAATTGAGGATGACGCTGAGAGAGCCGAGTTTTGGCTCGAGAATACCGCACGGGTATTAGATGAATTATCGTGCACACCTGAGGAGTGCTTAAAGTGTGTCATGTCTCTTCTGAAGGATACTGCATACCACTGGTGGAAGACCATATCTTCGGTGGCGCCAAAGGAAAATATTACTTGGGAATTCTTCCAAGCAGAGTTTAGGAAGAAGTATATCAGTCAAAAGTTCTTAGACTCGAAGCGAAAGGAGTTCTTGGAACTCAAGCAAGGGAATAAGACTACGGCAGAATACGAAAGGGAGTTTGTAAGGTTAAGTCAATATGCAACTGAGTGGGTTCAAACTGAGTCTGACATGTGTAAGCATTTAGAGGAAGGTTTGAACGAGGAAATCAAGTTGTTGATTGGGATCCTTGAAATACGGGAGTTCGCTGCATTAGCTGACCGGGCCAAGAAGGCCGAGGAACTCAATAATGAAAGAAAGAAAGCAAAGAGAGAGGCTCGAGTTGCGAGCAAGAGATCCAGTGGTAAGATGCTCTCATTTTTCATAAAGAAATTAAGGAGCCAACATGAACACTCCACTTTATCTGTAGGATATTCGGGTAAACAAGAGGCTCTAAACAATGAAATCAGAAGTCTACCTCCCCGATGATGACTAGTGTGGGGAGTGTAGATGACCAAAAGCCGAAGTGTAAGAGTTGCAACAAATTTCAATTCGGAGAGTGTCGAATAAAGACTGGCGCATGTTTTAGATATGGTTCTCTTGACCACTTTCTCAGGGACTGCCAAGAACGAATTGAAAAAGAGGTGGAAGTAACCCTGAAGTTGAGTGCTCCCATGGCACGAGGTAGACCTCCGAGATACCCTGGAAGTGCTAGTGGCAGTCGAGTTGCAGCCAAAGACACTGCAAAATCAGAGGCTTGAGCCTCGATAAGAATGTATGCAATACGTGCTCGAGAAAAAGCCTCTGCTCCTGACGTTATTACGGGTACTTTTTCTCTTTTCAATACATGTGTTGTTGCCTTAATTGACCCGAGATCGACACATTCATACATTTGCATGAGATTGGTGTCTAGTATGAACATACCCATTGAGCCTACGAAATTTATTATTAAAGTGTCGAATCCACTAGGTAAATCGATTCTGGTTGATAAAGTCTATCAGAATTGTCCTTTGACGATTCATGGTCAATGTTTTTCGGCTAACCTTATGTTGCTACCTTTTGATGAGTTTGATGTAATACTTGGTATGGATTGGTTAGCCCTGCATGATGTAATTGTAAATTGTGGTAGCAAGTATATTAAATTGAAATGCCCAGATGGTAAGATTCTACGGGTTGATTCAAGAGATTTGAGCACGTTGCCAACTGTAATCATGGCAATGGTTTCTCAGAGATATATGAGAAAAGGGTACAAAGCCTACCTTGCTTTTGTGTTGAACACGAGGGAAACGGAGTTCAAGATTGAGACGGTGCCAATAATATGTGAATATCCAAATGTATTCCCGAAAGAATTACCCAGATTACCTCCTGAAAGAGAGATAGAGTTTGGTATTGAATTGGTGCCAGGAATAGCTCCCATCTGAATTGCTCCATATAGAATGGTGCCAACTGAGTTGAAAGAATTAAACGTATAGTTGCAAGAGTTAACGGATAAAGGTTTTGCAAGGCCAAGCTTTTCACCTTGGGGTGCCCCCATATTGTTTGTAAAGAAGAAAGATGGTTCAATGAGATTATGTATAGATTATCGACAACTAAACAAGTTAACTATCAAGAATAAGTATCCTTTTCCAAGGATCAATGATCTATTCGACCAGTTGAGAGGAGCCACGATATTCTCTAAGATAGACTTGAGGTCTGGCTACTATCAGTTACGTGTTAAGGAATCGAACGTGCCAAAGACAACTTTTAGAACAAGATACGACCACTATGAATTTCTTGTTATGCCATTTGGATTGACGAATGCACCGGCCGTATTCATGGACCTAATGAATAGGATCTTTCGGCCATACTTGGATAAGTTTGTCGTTGTATTCATTTGTGACATCTTGATTTACTCTAAAGATGAGGCAGAACATACGAAGCACCTGAGAACTGTGTTGCAGACCTTACTGGAAAAACAAATGTATACTAAGTTTAGCAAGAGTGAATTTTGGCTCCAAGAAGTTGGATTTTTGGATCATATTGTCTCGGGTGAAGGCATCCGAGATGACCCAAGTAAAATCTCTGCTATTGTTGAATGGAAACCGCCTAAGAATGTAATCGATGTTAGAAGCTTTTTAGGCGTAGCCGGTTACTACCGAAGATTTATGAAAAGATTCTCCATGATAGTAACTCCAATGACGAGGTTGCTATTGAAAGACGTTAAGTTTGAATGGACAGAAAAGTGTCAGCGGAGTTTCGAGAAGTTAAAGACATTGCTGACAGAAGTTCCTGTTTTAGTATTACTTGAGCTAGGAAAAGATTTTGTAGTCTACAGTGATGCGTCCTTGAACGGACTGAGTTGTGTACTTACGCAAGATGGCAAGCTGATAGCCTCCGCTTCACGACAGTTGAAGCCACACGAAAAGAACTATCTGACACATGACTTGGAGCTCGCCGCCATTGTTTTTACCTTGAAAATTTGGAGGCATTATTTATATGGTGAAACTTGTCATGTATTTACTGATCACAAGAGTTTGAAGTATTTGATGACTCAAATAGAGTTGAACCTGAAACAATAGAGGTGGTTGGAATTAACAAAAGATTATGAGCTGATCATTGACTATCACCCGAGAAAGGCAAATGTGGTCGCAGACGCATTAACCGGGAAATCTTTGTTTGCATTGAGAGCCATGGATGCTCAGTTAGCATTGCTTGATGATGGTTCGGTCTTGGCAGAGCTAGAGGCTAGGCCGACATTTTTTCAAGAAATCTATAATGCTCAAACTGATGATAGAGACCTGCAGGATAAAAGGACTCAATATGAGTCAGGAATTGAATCAGATTATCGGATCGGTCCTGATGGATGTTTGATGTTCAAAGATAAAGTTTGTATACCTAATGATGATGAGATTATTCAGAAAATCTTGCAAGAAGCACATAACAGCCGTTTGTCAATTCATCTAGGGAGTACCAAGATGTACAACGATTTGAAGGAAATATACTGGTGGAACGGTATGAAAAGAGACATTTCCAAATTTGTATCAAAATGCCTGATATGTCAGCAACTTAAAGCTGAACATCAAGTACCTTCAGGTTTGTTACAGCCTGTAATGGTCCCCGAATGGAAGTGGGACAAAGTTACTATAGATTTCGTGATAGGATTGTCGTTGACTCTGAAAAAGAAAGATGCTATATGGGTTATGGTGGATAAGTTGATAAAATTGGCTCATTTCATTTCGGTAAGAACAGACTACTCTCTTGATAAATTGGCCGACTTGTACATGTCTGAGATTGTGAGATTACACGAGGTACAGCTGTTGATTATTTCGGACAGAGACCTGAGGTTCACTTCGAGATTCTGGAAGAAGTTACAAGAAGCCCTGGGTACAAAATTGAGTTTTAGTACGACTTTTCACCCATAGACCGATGGTCAGTCTAAGTGGATGATTCAGATTCTTGAGGATACGTTGCGATGTTGCATCCTCGAATTTCAAGGTAGCTTGGAAAAGTACTTGCCATTGGTAGAATTTGCCTACAATAACAGTTTTCAAATGAGTTTAAAAATGGCACCTTATGAGGCCTTGTATGGCAGAAAGTGCCGAACTCTATTGTACTGGACAAAACTTAAGGAAAGTCAAATTCACGGGGTTGATCTGATTAAGGAAACTGAAGAAAAAGTTAAAGTGATACGTGATTGTTTAAAAGCGGCATCAGATAGGTAAAAGTCATATCCTGACCTGAAAAGAAAAGAGATTGAGTTCCAAGTTGGAGATAGAGTGTTCGTAAAAGTATCTCCATGGAAAAAAATGTTGAGATTTGGCCGGAAAGGCAAATTGAGTCCGCGATTTATCGGACCGTACGAGATCACCGAAAGAGTTGGACCATTAGCTTATCGTTTGGCATTGCCACCCGAATTGGAGAAGATTCACGATGTGTTCCATGTATCCATGTTAAGGCAATATCGCTCAGACCCCTCTCATGTGATTTCACCAGCAAAGATTGAGATTAGACCATATATGACCTACGGAGAGGAACCGGTCAAGATTTTGGCTCGTGAGGTTTAACAGTTGAGAAATAAAAATGTGGCTTTAGTAAAGGTTCTATGGCATCGACATGGTGTAGAAGAGGCTACATGGGAGCTAGAAGGAACCATGAGAAACCAATATCCGAACCTATTTTTTGGTAAGACTTTCGAGGACGAAAGTCTCTAAGGGGGGAGAAATGTAACATCTCGAAATAGGGCCTAGTCAAAATAGTGGTTTCGGGACCACAAATTTGACATCAAAATATTTATTTTATGATTATTATGAGATCTAGAATATGAGAATATGCATGTGTTAAGATTTCATGAAGAAATTCTTTGAGTAAGGTGTCCAATTGGAAATTAAGGACTAAATTGAATAAATTGCAAAACTTGGACTCTAGAAGAAATTTGTATGAAATTGCTTTAGATTATAAATTAAAAGTTCTTATAGATCAAATTGCCCAATTTCTAAGTTTTTGGACAAAAATGGGCTTGCATGGATGAAATTTTAAAGAAATGGCTTAAGGGCATTATGGTCATTTGGCATTTTAATGAAATAAAATGGGAAAATTGAACCAAAATCAGCTCATTTTATTCTCCATGCTGCTGAAACTTCAAGGGACTCCATAGCTAGGGTTTTCAACATTTTCAAGCTCAATAGTAAGTGCACCTAAGCCCTATTTTTAATGTTCTTTGTATTTTTAAAATCCCGGTAGCTTACTCTCTCCATTTCTACCCATATTTCATGCTAGGGTTCATGTTGAAAAATCTACCCATGCATGAGTTACTTGTATTTTGATGATTTATGGAGGGATATGAAAGTTGAAGGTGTGTTAAACATCTTTTCCTAGATGATTTTCATGAAAAACCCCTAAAGGGACCTTTTTGTAAAAGTTGTTAAATATGTGGTAGAAATGTGAAAATAATGGAAAATGTAGGCTGCCTTAAGAGGGAAAAGTGTTCGGCTAGGCTTGGGTAAGATATAAATTGCATGTGTTTCGTTATACGAGCCTAGAGACTAAATCGTAAAAATGTGAAAGGTTAGGGGCAAAATAGTCATTTGGGCCGGGGTGGAATTTAGACTTGAAAAGTATAATATAGAGTGTTAATGATTTAATTTTATTGTTATAGACCCCGAGGAACAAATTCCGGAGGTCGACCGAGGAATGCGAAAGGTTTTGAAATAACCGAAACACAACATCGAAACGAGCACCAAGTAAGTTTGGATAACCTAAAGTAAACTCAAAATGTGTCTAATTATATGATTTATGAATGCATGATGATTGCATTTAATAATGGCATAAAATCATATGAAATGCATCTTTGTCAAATGATTTATTGGAAAATGTCTCGGTTGAGGTTAAAAAGGGAATTCGATGGATAAACCATGATTGACATGTGAATTGAGATCCTGCATGTGTTGCAGAAAGGATTTAGCCCGGACAGGTAATCCGACGATCTCAAGTATGAAAAGGATCTAGCCCGAACGGGTGTTCCTTGAGTGATCGAGCCTCTTGAAGAATATGTGTGTATTGTGGATTTAGCCCGAACGGGTAATCTAATTAGGGTCTAAATTTAGCCTGGATTGGTAATTCAGATCCGAGCTCATTAAGGGTGTTTGTCGTTATAAGGGATTTAGCCTGGACTGGTAATCCCGACATCACCTTATGAGTTTATCTTACTGAGGATTTAGCCTGGACTGGTAATCCCACCGTAAAATGTGAGGGTCGCGGGAGTGCATACCTGAAATGATCATTCGTATGAATTTATGGTGATTGGATAATCCATCGAGATTTCCTAAAAACTCAACGGGACTAACACGAGGTATATGTACAAATGACATGTTGAATGATGAACTCATCTAAGATAAATTGCATGGTGTTTTTTTATATGACTAACTAATTGATTGAGTGCATGTGATAGGGAAACCACTTTCATATTCGTTGGTTTCATTATCTAATAGAGATGTATGCTAAATAATCTGTAAGTTTACTTTCCAGTTATTCGATCTTACTAAGCATGTAAATGTTTACTCCTCTCTTTTCCCCGTTTTCAGAGCTCGAGGACTCGTAAAGATTGGAAGACGGTTGGAGAGTCTACACACTATCAACTAGTCCAGCTTTGGTATATAGACTCTTATGTTTTGTTCAATGGCATGTATAGAACTTTCAAGTATTTTGTTATATGTGTCATTTGATTTACCAAAATGAAGGCATGTAAAGTTATACTTATCTTTTGTATATGGCCATGGAAATTGGCTTATTTTGAAGTAGGCTATTACCTACAAATCTATGCATGTTTGTGTTCATATGTGATGGCTTTGTTAGAATTGGCAATGAGTTATAAAAATGAGCAACTATTGAATGTGTCAATAAGACATGGAATCCCCTTAAAGACAAGATATGAATTAACCTAGCATGTATGAAACGATGATATGAGGTTGACATGCAATAAGGTTTATCATGGTCTTATACAAGTGTATAATTTGGCCTTATCATGTGTAAAAGTAACCTATAAGTGTGAATGGTTGGTAGAGAGTGGCCAAAGGCTTGGAAAATAGCCTAATAAGGTCTACACGGGTAGACACACGGCTCACCCTCATGGATGTGTGGTATGGTCGTGCGTCTCCTGCACCTAAATTTTTAAGTCAGTGTTATGCACGGGCTAGGCACATGGGCGTGTGTCTTGGATGTGTGTCACTAATTGTATGTTGAGGCTGAAGTCAGTGTTGCACACGAGCTGAGGGCACGGGCGTGTCCCAAGCCACACGGGCGTGTGTGACCACACGGCCCCACCACACGGGCGTGTCACACTTCAAAGTAAGGGAAAAGTTTCTAAAGTGCTCAAAGTTTGTCGAATGATTTCGGTTTTTGTCCTGTACTGCCCCTAGGTGTGTTTTAGGCCTCGAAGGCCTATGTAAAGGACGAGAAGTACATGTGTGAAAGGTTTTAATTTTGGGCGAAATTCAGTGACCCAAGTTAGTAAGTTTAAAAAGGTGAAATACCGGTAATGCCTCGAACCCTATCCCAGCGTCGGATACGGGTGAGAGGTGTTACACTCAATCCAAAAATTGCAAGCAGTTTTGCCATGTAGAAAACGTATGCAAAAACAAAGGGCATACATAACAACAAGGTGCTGAGGCACAGATAGCAGAAGTAGAAGAATTAATATTCATAGTTTCCTACGAAGCCCAGCTTACAACACCATGTGAACTCTTCAACAGAGTAAGAAAGAATTAGCTCGTAGATAGTGGGTGTGTAAGTCATATGACAGCAAATGCAAACATCTTCAAGAAAGTTGACAAAAGGTTTCATTTCAAGGTGAAAGTTGGAAATGGCCAATATATCAAAGCAGTTGGAAAGGAAGATGTTTTAATCAAAGCTCCATCAGGTACTAAACTTGTCACAGATTTATTTTTAGTTCCTGGCATAGATCAAAACCTACTAAGTGTAGGACAACTGTTTGAGAAAAATTACTTTATAGTATTCAAAGAAAAAAATGTATAATTCTTGATCCAAGTGGATGTGAGCTCATATCAACAAAAATGACATACAGAAGTTTTGCTGTCAACTAGAACTTAGCAACTTTAGTAGCATATATTAGCTCACTAGATGAAACAAAAATGTGGCACAGAAGAATGGGACATGTTGACTACAAATCCTTAAGTCTAATGCCCAAGAATAACCTGGTTGAAAATTTATCAAATATAGTTGAACATGAAAATGTATGCGAGGTGTGTCAGCTTGGAAAACAGGTGAGGTCTCCATTTCTTGCAAACACAACATGGCAAGCCACTGAAAAATTACACTTAGTATATACTAACGTTTCTAAGCCCATAAAAATAAGTTAGCTAAATGGAAGTAGGTACTTTATGTTGTTCATAGATGATAGTACAAGGTTCTATTAGGTGTACTTTATAAAGAACAAGTCCGAGGTGGCTGAAATCTTCTTCACGTTTAAATCCATGGTTGAAAAACAAAGTGACTGCAAGCGCAAAATGATAATATCAGATAATAGGGTAGAATACACCTCAGAAAGGTTTGAACAATTTTGCGAAGAAGCTGGTGTCCATCATCAACTAAACAATGTGTACACTCTACAACAGAATGGTGTAAGTGAAAGAAAAAATAGAATTGTGATGAACATGGCTCGCTGCTTGTTGTTTGAAGGTAAATTGCCAAATGATTTCTGGGCAGAAGTACTAAACACTACTGTTTACCTATTGAACAAACTACCTACTAAAGCAGTTGAAGGGAAGACACTATTTGAAGCATGGAATGGTTTTAAACCTTCTGTTTCACATTTAAAAGTATTTGGTTGCACATGTTTTGTTCATATTCTAGAAGACAAAAGAAGTAAGCTGGAAAGTAGATTGTAGCTAGGGATATTTTTTGGATTTTTTTTGCGTGTAAATAACTAATACAATTGTGCAAGTGTACACGTCATTCAAGTAATAAAGTGATAAGTAGGTTTCATCTCCACAGGGATCAAAAATTGGTAAGAGATTGATTAAGTTATTATAATCTTGTTAACTATACTAAATAGCAAGAAATACTATTAAATTGAGTAAGATGTTGGTATAATGAATTAATGTAATTTAATGCTAAAAACAGAGGATCGATATGGCAAATAAAATGTAGTGGAAAATTATAGAGAAAAGCAAGAATAATTCTGTTGTTGAATGAATAGGGCTAGAATTATTCAGGTGAAATGCTTATATCAAAATAATATCATGGTAAAATATTGTCTAATCAACTGCTTGGATAGTTACTACTGTAACCTGCCTCTTTTGATAGCTAGATTTTAAGCTAAAAATCTAAGTTATTGTATGTCTATAGAACTCTGGAGTAAGAATTGCAATGAATGTTCTTCTCTGCACAACTCGCAACATCTATGTTTAGAGTGCTACGAATATTCTGTCAAATATTTGCTTGCATCAAATGATTCTAGATCTAGTATATTTAGCCTTTTTAGAATTAAAAATACATCTATGAACACAGCATACAATTAGCTATGTTTAGAGCTCGTAGGCATGTATTTAAAATAGGCATAAATCGAATGAAACAGTGATATATGCAATCTCAAATCATGAGCATTAAAATGATAAGCATCCACCCAAATAACTCCAACCCAAAAAAGATTTAGTTCATGGGTGGAAAAGTAAACACCAAATTTAAATCATTCATCAACATTAAAGAAGTTTGAATCAAAGAAATCAAGAAAACTAAAGGCAAAACTGCAGGATTTCTCGCCACACTCTAGCTTCTCTTTTATCTTCCGATCGTACGTGAATCCAGGATAGATGTCTTTTCCCCTTCTTCATGTCTGTATTCTACTTTCTGTAGCTACTACCCTTTCTTTCTCTGAAATTCTCCAATAAAGTTTTTCTCTGTAAAGAGAGAGGATTGTTGTCACTAGTCTCTTTCTCACACAAATTCTCATCCCCCTTTTTTCTTCTTCTTTTCTCTCCTTCTTTTATTGGGTAGATCTGTCCCACCTCAGCACACTTTTTTCATTCCTCTTTTCAGGTTGGATTTTCTGGTACACGCACAGCTAGCTGAGAATGAAGTGGATAAAGTCTTGAGTCATCTTCTTGGAATTACCATGGCAAATCTGTTGGCAATCAATTTCACCATTTGCTACAGCAATATTTTGCTTCTTTTATTTTTCCCTCTTCATCTTCTTGCTCTTCCTACACCTGTGTTCATACAAAACTACATCATTCCTCCTCAAGTGATAAAAGTAACAAATAATGACCATTATATCACAACCCAAGCTTTGTTATGCAATGTTCTAAAAATATCCTAAAATTGAAAATGTATTCACTTAATTACAACCAATTAATTCTATTTAGAGGCCTTTAATATAACTCTTTTCAAGAGTTATCAATATTCATGTGTTAAGAAAGGATGCAGAATCTATAATCCTTTCACCAAAAAAGTGATCATAAACAAAGATGTGAAGTTCGATGAAACAAAAATTTGGAATTCAATTGCAATAGATAAAGAGATGTATGAATAAGGGAGTCCAAGGCTAGATCTGCAAAACACTGTAAATCAAACTGGAAATGATGTAGTTGATGAACAACCTGTGCGAGGACATCATTGAAATCTATCAACATGTAACCTGGCGAAGTAAGAACCAATCACTTTTGAATGGCGAACAACTATAAAAGATGATATCAACATGATTAACAAAAATGAAACATGAGAGCTTGTGGATAGACTAGTTCATAAGAAAGTAATTGATGTTAAATGGTTGTTCAGAACCAAGATGAATCCAAATGGATCAGTCAACAGATATAAAGCGAGATTGGTTGTGAAGGGGTTTAACCAGCAATATAGAATGGAGTTCACTGGAACCTTTGCCTCTATTGCGAGGTTAGATACCATAAGGCTGCGTTTGACTCTTGCTGCTCAAAAAGGTTAGAGAATACATCAAGTAGATGTGAAGTCAACCTTCCTAAATGGTTATTTGAATGAAGAGATTTATGTCAAACAACCGTAAGGGTTCATAGTACCTGGGTGTGAGGCCAAGGTGTATAGACTACACAAATTGTTGTATAGTTTGAAGCTAGCACCAATAGTATGGTATGAAAGAATTGGCAATCACCAGATAGAAATAGGTTTTGAAAGAAGAATCAGCAAGCCCACTTTATATGTGAAGAAAACTGGTAATGAACTACTCCTCTTTATTTCATTATATGTTGATGATTTATATATGATTGGCAGCAACAACAAACTGATGATTGTATTTAAAGATCAGATGCAAGACAAGTTTGAAATGTTAGGCCTAGGTGAAATGACATACTTCCTTGGTCTAGAGGTGAACCAAACTCACAATGCAATCTTCATAAACCAGAAGGGGTTCGCAATAAATATCCTATGAAGATATAGCAAGGAGAAATGTAAACCTGCGAGCACCCCTATTGCTCAAGGTGAGAAGCTCACCAGCAATGGAGATGTTGAAAAGGTTGATGAAACAAGCTACAGAAGCTTGGTGGGATGTCTGTTTTACCTGACAACATCTAGACCTAACATCATGTTTGTTGTAAGCTTGTTTTCAAGGTTCATGAATTGTTGTAATGTGAACCACTACAAAGCAATAAAAAGAGTTCTACGATACATAAGAGGAACACTCGATCATGGAGTGAAATTTATGACTAAAAAGGTCAAGCTACTTCGGTATTTAGATAGTGATTGGATTGGATCCACTAAAGACATGAAGAATACCTCAGGTTATTTCTTTACTCTAGGATCAAGTATGTTCTGTTGGAGCTCGAAGAATTAAGAAACAAAGCGATGCTTTGATCAATCTGTAGAAGTTTGAGTATGTCACATTTGCATTGCTATAAATCAAGCCATTTGGTTGAGGAAATTGCTGAATGATTTAAATTTGAAGCAAGAAGAAGCAACAGAGGTTAAGTGTGATAATCAATCTGCTGTCACAATTGCAAATAATCCAGTGTTCCATGGTAGAACAAAACATTTCAAAATCAAGTATCACTTTGTGAGAGAAGTGGATCAAGCCAAGGAAGTCACACTAGTTCACTACAGTTTACAAGATCAATTACCTGACATCTTAACAAAACCTCTTGGGAAAATGAGATTTGAAAAGCTACGTTATGATATTGGAGTTCAAAGTATGGAGGTTAAAGAGGAGTGTTGTGAAATGACCATCCATGCGAACTGCGAGCTCACTAGAAGATCTTACCAAAATGTGCAAGCTTACCAAACTTGAGAGCTCACCTACGAGCTCTTCACTCTCAAGTTGCCAACTTATCAACTTGTACTAAAGCAGTGATAATTTTGATTAGACATATTGGCATGTGAATCTAGTCACTAGATTAAAGTCAAGTTGTAATATTTTATTATTATTTTCGGCTTATTTAAGCATATTTTTCATGTAAACTACGTATCAGTTTTTTAATAAAACAGTTTACCAAAAATTAACCTCTCCATTTTTCATCTTTTTGCTTCTATTTCAACCCCTCCTTCATAAAAGATCCAACATTTGGTAAGTGTGAAAGTAGTGAAGTAATTTTCTTTTCTTTCCATTGATGTAGTTTTTGTTAATTGCAAGTTCTGCAAAGACCCAAAGCTTGCAATCCTAGACGACTTCTTCCTTTTAGGGCTCAACATTTGAGGAAATACATCAAACCGAGTAAGATCAGTGGTCACTCCAGCCAATGATGAACAAATACTAGGACTTAACATTGTAGGCATTTCTATAACTCGAGTTGACTATTCATCTTATGGGTGACTAAGCCCTCGTCACACTCACCCTCATGCCAACGAAATCTTAGTCGTTTTGGAGGGCACACTCCGCGTTGGTGTCACTACATCGAACCCGGATAACCATCTCTTCACCAAAGTCTTGAACCCTGGAGATGTTTTTGTTTTCCCAATCGGTTTGATTCATTTCTAGCAGGCAGACTCATGTTGTTGCCTTTTCTGCTTTCAGTAGCCAAAACCCAGGGACTATTACCATTCCAAATGTACTGTTTGGTTCAGACCCTGCCATCTATTCTGATGTTCTTACCAAGCCCTTCCAGATGGATAATAATATCGTTAACCAAATTCGATCCAATTATGGTGGGATAACCAAAAACTTGTCTAATTGATGATCGTCTTGTCTGGATAACGTTTCATTTGTTGCTTTGAATTTTGGAATTTCGTGGATTGAAATATAAAAATAAAAAAATAAAGAAGTTTTGCTTATGTACTTTGGCTTAATAAAACCTTTCTGCATGTTATTACGATCATATGATATGGAATGTTGTCAATTACAATTACTGTCACACAAATCAAGATTCAAGAATCATCCGTACACCCCATCAAAAGTTTTTATATAAACACTCAATAGTTTCACTGCCTCTCCCCCCATGCGTTTCAAACACGAAACAGTGTCTCTCAAATAAAGATTGAAAGCTTTGAAGAATCAACAAAGGCAGAAACAATGGGTGAAATGACCCAAGAACCAGGCTTTGAAATTCCAAACCAGGAAGAAGATGACCTTAAACTCCAAGAACCCATCAACCTATCCCTCCTCCACCTTGATAACTTCAAGAACAACCAGCAAAACCGCCATTCATGCACAACCTGTGCCTGCAATGTCGCCGCTTCCAACCCAATGAAACGTCCTTCTCCTGAATCAATCGCTGAACACAAGTCCAAAAAGCCTTTGCTCGAGAATCACTACTCCCTTTCTGGCTTCTCCAAGATCCCTCTTCCACTGCTTCAACGCTCTACTTCTGACCCTTATACACCTACAAAACCTAGCCCTTCGGACACTGCAAAGGCCTTAGAAGATACCCCACTGTCAAAAGGAAGTGCTTCTTCATTGCCTCCAAGAGCCCCTGTCTTAAGCAGGTCTATATCCGATCCCATTTTTTCCCCAGCCAAGTCCTTGTCAAGGTCTTCAAGCTCCTACGAGATGGGGGTGGAATTGATCAAGGAAGAGAGTCCCAGTGCCAAGGTTGGTTTTCTCTTTCATTTCAAACTGCTTTTGTTATTTTCTTGGTCCATGGCTGATTTATTATACATGCGAATGGCAGAGATTGAAGAGAATGAAGGAGCGGATGAAAGAAATGAGCAATTGGTGGGGTGAGGCTATGCGAGAAGTTGAAGATGTACTGTGCACCACTGAGGCAATCAAGGTTTGCTTTTCTAATTTCTGTGGGGTCTTTGCTTATTGGTTGCTGTTTTCCAAGAAAATGGTGCAACTAAAAGGATTTTTAATTCTTGGTGTTAATATGTGGAGCTTGTTATTATAGGATAATGGTGAGCCAGATTGTGAAGAAGCTGTGAGAGTGGAGAAAATTGGGGAATGTTTGGACCTTCATTTCAAGTGCCCTTGCGGAAAAGGCTATAAAATTCTTCTATCTGGAAAGAACTGCTATTACAAGCTCATCTAGATTTGGTTCTTACCATCAACGGTTGAGTGCTCATCAATCATTATATTTCAACTTCATTTCTTTTGTTAGAATTTATTCTTCTGGTACCTGCACCAGTTTGAGGAATTGTAGCTTTTATTTTCTTTTTCGCACATCTTTGAACCGAGTAACCCGTTTCCGACTTCAACTTGCTTACTCTGATTCTTTAGATCACACCAATCATTCTTTTAGGTGAATTCAGATATACTTGTGGCTTCAATCCTGAAAATAATTAGTGTATGAATGAATGTAAGGTCTTGCATTTCTTCTAGAGATCTGTAATGGAATAGATTTCTTTTGTCCATTGAACAACTTGCAACTTCATCATATGATATAATTCAAACAGACAGGCTTACATAAGTAGAGAGAGTCTATAAGGAATGTTTGCATTAACAAGGGATGTCAATCATTCAACATTGCAGTATCATCAGAATTTGGATTGGAGACTTTTCACCATACTTTTGTCCAATTTAAAGGCCTTGGAAAGAACATCGGGATTAATAGATGGATCTGATCCAAACACTGCATTTGCTATTGTAATAACACCAGGATCTTGGCTGCTCAAAGCAGCAATAGCAACAGCTTTACTCTTTCCTGGATTGAATTGGAAGTGAACGAGGCCAACTGGGAACACAAAAACGTCCCCCTTGTTTAAGACTTTGGCAATTAGACGATTATCTGGGTTGGATGTAACAAAACCAACATAGAGCGTGCCTTCCAAGACCACAAGAATCTCCGTGGCACGAGGGTGAGTGTGAGGAGGGTTTAGACCACCATTAGCTGCATAGTCAATTCGAGCCAAAGATATCCCGAGAGTGTTAAGTCCTGAGATTTGCGCAACATTGACAGGAGTGACAGATGATCCAACTGAATTTGATGTGATTTTTCCGATATTGAGTCCAGAAAAGAAGAAGTCATCTGCTGTGGCAAGCTTTGCGTCTTTGCATACTTTCCCATTTACAAACACTGCATGAAAGTAAGAAATGTCAGTAATATCATACCATCCATAAGAAAAGGGGTTCCATAAAGGTAGAAAGCAGCAATATTCCACGTCCATAGACTGAAAGCTAAGGAAGATGGAACATACCAGCATCATTGGGGTCATTTATGGCTACACAAAAGTCCTGAAGAGGGCTAGGATCAGAGGCATAGGCCAAAGAGGATGCCAGAGCTAAGATGAAAAGGGCTTGGAGGAAATGAAAGCCTTCCATGGAGGTAAGGTAGCTTTTTCTAGTTTAGATGCTTACAAGTTTTATTGATCGATGAGATATGAGAAGCCTTGCATGGAAGGACTAGGCATTTATAGGTTGAATACGATTGAACTAGTCTTTGATGTTGGCTGTTTTTCTCTTAGTTTTATAATTTATGTATTTTCAAATCACTCTGTGAACCATTCTTCAGCAGGCTAATTTAATTCTTCTTCCATCGCATACACCAGTACATCTTGAAACAGACGATATCATTTTCAGCTATCCCATGTTCCTGTCTTTTTTTTAGTTATGCTCCCGTCTTTTCTTTCATAACTTTTTCTGTTGAATTATAGGTGTGGGTCGGTTGGATTTTGACATCTGGCTTTCTATTTTTATTTTCTAATAGTGGAAATAGTCCACTTAAAACTCAATCAAGATAACTATAGATATTTTTTATATATACAATTAAACAATCACATTATAATAGAGAAGAAGAAAAGGTTTACAAAAACAGGATTAAATCGTATATCTTATATCAATCAATTTTGAAACCCACATATATTTGCCGCTGAGCCATGGGCAAAAATAAACCAACTTCTCCACAAAATAATTATAGAAATTTTGCTTCAAGCAAGTTACGCACCTAGATGATACCATTTCAAATTATATCATTCTCTTTCACCTCTTGCAATATTTTAATCTCAATATTGTAATAATAAAAAATTTATAATTAAATCTGTCACCGTACTAAAAATGAATATTAATTTTTTTTTACTAAAACTTGTGACATTTTCTAGGGTATATTTTAATTGACATTTATCTATACTTGAACAATATAGGTAACTTTATCACTTTATCACTTAACATTTAGATGATTGAACTTTATCATTAAACTTTAAATTTTATTAAATTCTCTCACCCACTTTAAATTTTAACTAAAATTTAACATTTGATATTGATTTTGATAGTTTAAAAACAAAAATATGATGAAAAATATCATTCAAATAATTTACATTAATAGTTAATAATAAAATTAATAATTTATAGACAACTAAAAATTAATCAATTAACTTCGAATTTGATTTAATAAAAGAAAGGCTTGAAAAACTTAAAATATGAAAAAGGAAAATTAATTTATTATTATTATTATTATTATTATTATTATTATTATTATTATTATTATTATTATTAAAATAAGAGGCTTTTTAGGGATATAAATAAGATTTTAGTTTAATATTTAACATTATATTAATTTATTAATATTTTATTAAATTGTCTTCAACTTATTTAAAAGTTAACTTTGGATAGTAAAATTCAATCAAGTAAACTCGTAAATTTTAATATAGAGTTAAAAGTAGAGTGGTAAATTTACCTTTAGTTTAGTGTAAATTTTAAAAAATAAATTAAAATATAGTGGTAAATTTCAAATTTTACTTAAAATATAATGGTAAATTTATACATTAATCCCAAAAAAGATAATTTATAATTTATAGTGCTTTTTTGACATTAATATTACCCACTAGCTTTGATAATAATAAATAAAGTAAACTACCCCATTAGTCACTCTAAATATGAGTCGTTCCTATTTTAGTCATTCTATTTTTTTTTTTTTGTTAATTTGGCCACTCCACCATTGAATGGTAATGAAAACTAAAGGTGCATTTTCACATTAGTCACTCTAAAAGTAGGGTAAACTACTCGTCAATCACTCTAAATAAGGATTATTCCTATTTTGTCACCCCAATTTTTTTTTTCCTATAAATGCATTATTAGTCTTCCATTACTATTTAACAATAGGATGACTGATTTGATCAATTTCTTTTTTGGGTGTCCAAATTAACCAAAAAAATATTTTAGGGGTCACCAAATAGTAACGACCCCTCTTTATGGTGACTAACGATGTAGTTTACCTTAAAATATAATATAATTTCTCCAATGAAATCTTGGTGTGTTGGTTAAGATGGTTTTTGAGTACCTAGATTCAAGTCCCACCATTTGCAGGTTTGGTCTAATTTTTTTTCGATTTTTCGTCCACCTTGCTTTTGTATTGTTTTGATATTCTACATTGTAGTTGGTTGGACATTATATTTGTAATTTTATTATACCTCTAAATGTACTATATTTATGATAGTGAAACTTAAAAAAATTATAATTTTATTTCATAAATTTTATTTTTTACATTTTTATATAAATTACTGATTAAGTAGCTCTCGTAATGGTATGTAATTAAGAAGAGCTCAGTCACAATACTATAGTAGAATGACTCTATAACTAAACAAGGTTATAATTAATAGACGAAAAGCTAGAACTTAATTATAAATTATTTGAGCCCTAATTACATGTGTCTAATTGGTCCCTCCACTATCCCGTTCAAACCAGAAATGAATTGCAATCAGAACCAAATGAATTGAAATGATGAAGTTAGAGAAATATGTCACATTCACAAATGAATATGTTTTCTCACTGAGTATAGAAATGACTTGAGAATAAATTTAATGTTTCCAAATTTTTATTTAATTAATAATATTTAAATAATTGAAGTTTGAAAATGGACGTAAATTAATTAGTCATTATGAATTCATTGAATATGAAAATTAAATATATTTTCTCGTACATTCTTTTACGGTAAAGTTGTCATTGAACGAAATTAGAATTGGATTGAGAAAATTATTCAAAGTTGTCATTGAATGAAATTAGAATTGAATTGAGAAAATTATTCAATTGGAAAATTAATTTAATCAATTAATTAAATTAATAATATCTATTTTAGAAATAAAAAACAAATATTATGCTAGATTAAATTATAAAGTGCTAGGTCAAAAGTTTATGAAGCACATATAATTGGATTTAATACATAAGAGGTCTAATTCCCCTCATTTTACATGTGAGGGACGGTAACCCTAATGTTTTTTATCTAGGGTGTGCCTCATATATTGTTATTATGTCAAAAAAATAGAAGAAATTTATTTCATAGAATAAATTTTATTTTCTAGAAATAAAAATTTCTACTAGTTTCTATTGAGAGAATTACTTTCCTACTAAAAGTAATAAACTTCTTTTGATTTTGTGATTGATTCTTATTGTTCGATCCCACGCTCGAAGCAATTTGGGTAAGAGGAGAGCAGAGAAAATTGTTCGGTTGAAAGTCGGGAATGTTTCAAATTTGTCTCGCACAAAACACAAGTATTTTTTAGTTTTCAATAAAATGCTTATTACTATAAATATCACAAACTGGCTTGGTTTTAAAAATTTTTAAACTTTCACTGTAACACTAAACCATTTTCATAACTGGACTTTTCCAACACATATTACTTTGTTCACGTGAGTTGAGATTTTGAACTAAAGTCTTTAGACCATATAGATTCATATCATGTTTATTTACATTACCATAGTCATTTATATTAAGATCATACTATGTTTTACATAACATGTTCATTTACAAACCTTGACACTTTGTTTACATAACATGTTCATTTACAAACCTTGACACTTTGTTTGATATTCACATCTTAGCAATTCATCACTTGGTCATTTAACATATTGCTTAACATAGTTTACCAAAGTTTATTAAGCATGATCCTTAACCATCCATTTTATTAATAGTCTTAGCATATCAAATTCATTAAGGATCAAATTTTTTTATACGTTGTCGAGCCATCTAACAAAAAAAAAAATAGACATTATACTATTTACACGAAGTAAGCAAGTATAATAAGTCCCAAAGTGAACTTACCTATCAACATGACTAAAATAATTGAAAGCTCATCCAATAATCATCACTTTAATCTTTAGATTTTCCTTTGCTTGAGTTTCCTACGATTAGCTCTTTTTCTACTAAAAATATACACTACACATAGAAACATTGAATTAATAATTTGAAGTCAAAATTAGATAGCACATGTAATGACCATTACACTTGTTGAAAATCCATAAATGCTTAGCTTTTATCATTTAGGCTTTCATGTCCGAAATTGACATAATTCATAATCCTTAGAATTTCACTCTAAAGACTTCAATCTCATAAAAAATCTATACAACCTAAAGTTCCTTTCAATTCTCACACTAAGGTTCCTTAAACCCATCCATGGCCATATATAAAACTTAACCAAACTTTGTTTTCAACACAATCCACTTACATATAAACTTAAAGTCACATAATTCATGCTTAAAACAACTTAATATTCATGATCAACCCTCATCTCTCTAAGTTTCCAAGCATAAATCAATAACCATCTTAAGCTAACACCTCAATAATACTCATATCTAATTAATGGGTGTCATTTATCTATCAATTTACACTAAACATCCATAAAAAATTTAAAGGAAAAACCATCCTTACCATGGCAATTGATATAAGGTAATGGTGAAGAGAACTTGAAGAATTTCCCTTTCTTTCTCCTTTGGAGGGTCTAAGAGAAGAAGACAACATGAATGTTTCTAACTCTCTCTCCCACTATCTCATATTGATATATACTTAACTAATTTTATTTAATTATAATTATAATTTTGTAAGGTTATGATTTCTTCTCAAAATAATTAGTGGCCGTCAATGGCATGAATCAAGAGCGCACCCACTAAGCTTATAATAAATTCGGTTTAATTGCTTTCAAGAGCTCCGTTTAATTATTCCTCACATTCCTAAAATTTTGCTACTTTCTCAATTTAATCCTTTCACATTAATTGCGAATTATTCAATTTAAATTTCTTAATAATTCTCGTCTCTATTTTCATACTCTTTTTGTAACCCCTTGATTGTATAACAAAAAATTTTCTAACGGTTCTATTTGACAAATTACGGTCCAAAACCAAATTATTAGATAATGATAAATAGTGGGTCGTTATAATTCTTGTTTTCTTACGAATCCATCCGTAAATTATTTTACTATTAGCACATCATTTAATTCCCGATATCTTTCCTGTTGTCGTATTTAATTAATAAATGTTTTACATTTAACCGACACTCACATTCGAAATTTCATTTACCTGATTACCACTATTCTATGGCTTTCGACATAGTAAATTTTGGGCATTACACAAATAGTTGAAAATTAATTATAAATTATTATTAGAAACCTTAATTATATATGTTTAATCAGTCATATTGCTAACTCAACATAACCTTCAACGGAGTGCATTTGAATTTATACTTTGATTGAATAAAAATTGACGAATAGAGAAATGAATTGCATGTATAACTATCCACATGAAATGCATTAGAACAAGAGATGATTTAATGATTAATTTAATTTATTTGAATTATTATTTAATTGTCTATAATTAAATAATTGGAGTTTGAAGTAAAAATTAAATTAAGTAGACATCACAGTTTTACGAAATGAGACAATTATATTTATTTACTTATAGATTCTGATATGCGTTATGATTTAATGAAATTAGAATTGCATTGAAAAAATAATTTAATTGAATTAATTAATTAAATTTACTTTAAATAAATAATATTTTAGGAATGAAAAACTAGTTATTGAGTTGAATAAATTATATGAGTTAATTTAAAAGTTAAATAATACACATAATTATATCCAATATATGAAAGGGTGAAACATGCCCGTTTAACACATAATGGGTGGCATTGCTAGTGTCCTAGAAGGGATGGATGCCGCCACCCTATGTAGTCCTAGTAGAACTTAGTGTTTTCTATTAAAATATTAGTATTTTGTCCTTCCGTGTTCTAGTAGAACTCTCGTGTTTTCTCCCTATAAATAACAGCTTTGGGCTAAGTCAAAAACATATCATCTTGAGCATTATTCTATCGAATTATAGTGATGTATTTCCCAAGTAAAATTCTATTTTTCGTTAGAACTGGAGTTAGGTGTCTATTAGAGAGATTTAATTTTTAGTGGTGATAGGCTTGTATGATTAGAGTCCACTCTCTGAATAAATCGAGGGTTAGTTGAAAGTTAGAAAACTGACAAGACCACTTAGTTAAAAATACAAATATTAATTTGATAAATTTTAATGTTATAAATAACTCAAAAGAACGGTTTTAGAAAATAAAAATTTAAATTCCTACTGTGCAGCAAAGTTGATTTCAAAAATTAAAATTTTCCAACATCAAATTGTGACACAATTGACAAAATATTAATTAAATTTAATATGTTTCCTATTCTTTTTCTCTATCCTTTACCCACTTATTTTTCTTTCCTCTTCTTCCTCCTCTCCCGGCATTTTTCTCTCCCACTAAAACTCTCCAAAAAACCAATCAGATTTATTGATACAATGATCGAATATTGAATTGTCATCACCAATGCACCCCTCCAAGTAGAAATTTTGCTGCAGCTATCACCTTCATCCATTAGTTTCCCCAAGGGAACTAACACAACTAGATTTATAGGCTCTTTTCCATTGGCAACAATCAGAATAGCAATGAGACTTGTCTTGAATTTCTGATGAAACAAAATAGCTTGAACTTTATATGTAAACCACCCATTTTAGATGAAACAAACATCTTTAGCTTTTTCCATTATTTAGATTTATTTATTTTAATTATTTTTGAAATTCTTTTAATTATATGGAAACCACTCATTTATTATGCTAAACCAATAGTTTGTAAACCACTAATATTTTTAAATAACTTTATATGAAGAAGTATTGACTTCTACTCTCCTAAATTCGTAGCAATTTGTCAGTGGATCAATGCCATCACTACACAAACACTTGTTAATGGTAACCACCTTTAGTTTTTAGCAACATATTTGCTGTCAATGCATGTTGTTTTATCCTTGATTTCTTCAGTTAAAAGCTTCTCATTGCTTTTCTCATCATCCTTAAACCACTTTAAAGCTATAAGATTGTTGATCTTAATCTTTTAAATGTCCCGTTGGTGGAGTAGGAGCTTCAATTTTAGTGGTGCTTTGCTCCCTGGCCCCGCGCATATTCAACATAACTATTTTTCTAGTAACTAAGAATGTTAGATAGTATTGTAATGAGCTCAACTCTATACTCACTCAAATAAAACTGTAATTTTGAGTTGCCTAAGCCTGAAGTAGAACCATCTACGAAATTCCTAAAATACCAAAAATAAGTGAGGCGCTAATATAATATTTAATTTAAATAAAATTAATGATAATACTCTAAAATGACATACTTTATGTGTTAATTGCATACATATTTTGAGTATGATGCTACTAATTTGGGTTTTTATGGTTTTTTAACTTGTAGGAACTAAATTAAAGGCAAACGGAAGTTTGGGGGCAAAAAAC
The DNA here is from genome assembly GCA_025698465.1 of Gossypium longicalyx. NCBI lineage: Eukaryota > Viridiplantae > Streptophyta > Magnoliopsida > Malvales > Malvaceae > Gossypium > Gossypium longicalyx. The sequence goes on along the minus strand of CM047005.1, from coordinate 82,366,140 downwards.
GTGAATTTAAAGACAAGATGGGTTAGCATGCGAAATAGGGAAGAAATGGTGCCGAAAATACAAAGTGCAGAAGACTTGGGGCAAAAATTCAAAGAAGAGATTTATGAATAGAAGACTCTATTTAAATTTGAATTTTATTTTTTTGGATTATTGGTAGGATTATTATGATATTATTTAGATTTAATTTCAGATTGTATCTTTATTTATCTTTTAAGAGTTTAAACAGGAACAAACTAGGTTTTCTATATACTATAAATAGGGGATGGAGTGACATGAATATTCACTCATCATTTTCTGTAAAAAAAAAAAAAAACTCCTTCTCTTTAAAGCTTTTAGCCTTTTGTTCATTTTATTTTTCATTAAAATTTTGTTGCATTAAACTTATTTGTTTTTTTCCCGAGAAGCATAAGCCACTAAACTCATCTAGCCAAAGGTTATCGAGATTCCTCAAAATAGGTTCATGAGGCTTAGAACCCGCACTTAGCCTTCTCAACGAGTATTCATCGTTTCTTCGCATACGGGACTGACTCTTCCGTCCATGTCCTTCCAAAAGTGATATATTCGTCTTGTGCAAGGAACAACCACTTTATATGTATTGGGAAGGTTGCACAATTAGTTCGTTAACTTACTGCATCAGAAATTTTTGAGCCTAAGAGACGAAATGGCGTAGCATTTGCCTTTGAGAAATGATGATCTTATGTAAGATGGTCCCACAAAGGTGACGGTTAGCTAGAGTCAGGTTCCTCTAAATCGTAAGGCTAAAATCTAAATGGAGCTGGTGGTCGTAGGCATCCTCTTTAATTAAAACTGACTTATTCTGTCATGAGAAGGATCACCTAAAAGCCTAAGATTGAACCTAAGGAGGATCGAGATAACCGGTGGCTGGAATCCTTCAAATTGAAGAATTTCTTTCCTCAATTATGTTTCTTTTTACAATTACAATTTTCAATTTATACAATTTTCAACTCGTCCATATTTTTAATTCTATTTTTTTATTTTTCTCAAGTACGTCATTTTTCTTAGGCACGACTGTGCCTAAGATTCCGAGGAACAAGAAGTTGTAGCAATCTAGTCCCTAAGGATTTGACCCTACTTCCTTTATACTATTCTTTTTGTTATTTCATAGGTATAAGTTTTTTTTTCTTTCAATGACACAATAAATTTTGGCGTCGTTGCTAGGGACTGGCAACATACTAACCTTGTTTCTTTTTCTTATGACCAGATCTACTCCAGGAAATCTTACGTTCGATTCAGAGATAGAAAAGATTGCAAGAGTTAGTCGCAAGGAAACAAATCTACGGAAAAAGCAGTCAGAGGTGCTAGCAATTCAGAGTAACCCACCGTCGAAAATAGAAGCAGGAGATGAAGTTGAGTCTAGGGTTAACGAAAACCCTACTCAAACACTAAAGAACGAAAGAATAGGAGCCCATCCACCAAAAGAAGTGTCTAACGCTAGGGTTAATGTAAACCCGAATCTAGCAGAAAAACCTATAGCTCAAACGATTCGGCAATTGGCTGAAGCTCCTGCAGAACAACAATCGTTATGCATTGCGAATCCTCTGTGGATACTAATTTCGAAATGAAGTCAGGATTAATCTAGTTGTTGCTGAATTTTCATGGATTACAAGATGAAAATCCACACAAACATCTAAAAGAGTTTCATATGGTTTATCTTAGTATGAAACCTCAGGGTGTAATTGAGAATCAAATCAAATTACGTGTTTTCCCTTTTTCCTTAGCAGATTCTGTTAATGAATAGTTATTTTATCTACCTCCTGGATCTGTCACAACTTGGATTGATCTTTCTTGTTTGTTTCTCAACAGATTTTTCCCAGCATTGCGTGCAGTTGAGATAAGGAGGGAGATTGTTGGGATAAGGCAAAGAGATGTGGAATCTCTTTACAACTATTGGAAGCGATTTAAGAAGTTGTATGCAAGTTGCCCACAACATAGGATAATAGAAAAATCTCTGCTCCAATGCTTCTATGAGTGCTTGAAGCCTATAGAAATGAATATGATAGATGCCGTCAGTAGATGGGCATTAGTTAACATGACCCCCAACAGGCAAAGGACTTGATCTCCACGATTGTTGCAAATACTCAACAATTTCAAGCCAATCTTGAACCCACTAGAAGGGTTCACCAGCTAAGTAATTCAACTTTAAAAGATAAAGTTGATCTAAGTAATTCAACTTTAAAAGATAAAGTTGATAGACTTACTAATATCATGAATTCTCGTTTTGTAGTAAAAATAGGAATGACCCAACTATGTGGAATTTGTGCAACACCCAAACATACAACAGACGCATGCCCTAGTTTGTGTGACGATACTATGACCTATTTGGCTACTGTGGGGAACTTTCTTGGACCACCCTAAAAGCGTTATGACCCTTACACTAATACATATAACCCAAGATGGAAAGACCATCCTAACTTGAGTTATGGGACTAACCTACAATATAACCAGCCATACTAAAACTGATTTCCACAACAAATACGAGATTTAAGTACCTCTCTAGAAACCATAGTCAATAAATTAGCAGCTAATATTCTTAATTTTCAATAGAAAACCAATGCATCTATAAAAGAGTTGACCACATTAATTGAGAAAATGAACTCACAAGGAAAGCTACCGTCACAAACAGAACCTAACCCAAGACAAAACGTAAATGTAGTTACGTTGCGAAGTGGAAAAGAACTGGAACCAATTCCTAGTAGAAATATTGATCAAAATTTTGCCCAGAAAAAGAATGAGAATGATGAACAGGTCCAAATGAAACCTCCATTGCCCAAAATTCAACCCCCGTTTCCAAGATGGTTGAATCAACATCGAAAAGGTAAAGAGGACAAAGAGATCCTTGAAACATTTAAAAACATCGAGATTAACATACTGTTGTTGGATACCATCAAATAAATTTCGTGATATGCCAAGTTCTCTAAGGAGCTTTGTACCAACAATCGAAAATTAACTGGAAATGAAAGAGTAAGTGTTGGTGAAAATGTATTAAGGGTGTTGCAGCGAAGGATGCTAGCAAAGTGTAAAGATAGGGGCATGTTTGCAATACCATTCAAAATAGGCCACTTAGGAATCAAAAAGTTATGTGTGATTTAGGCCCCCCATAAATGTAATGTATTTTTCCATTTATGAATCACTTAACGTGGGTTTTTTTATGAAAACAAGTGTTATTATTCAATTGGCAGACAAGTCTATTGTGCATCCTGAAGAAGTCCTTGAGGATGTATTAGTGAAATTCAACGAACTTATATTTCTTGTAGACTTTTATATAGTGAAAATGGAAGAGAATAACATACCTAGGTCTTCGGACATCTTGATGGGGTGACCTTTCCTTAGTACCGCTAGCACTATGATTGACATGCGTAGCGGAACCCTCACGATGGAATTTGACAGGGAGATCATGAAGTTTAACGTTTACAACGCACCCAATTGAAATCTTGAACGTAGATCGTGTCGACATAATTGACTCATTAGTACGAGAAACTTTTGAGTCACCTTATGAAAATAAACTTGAAATGTTTTTTGATGATTTTGATTTAGGATTTATTTACGAATTTGTTAATGAATTATTGTCTCCTATGAACACTAAGCTTCTACCTTCTGTTGTGCAGACACTAGATTTGGAATTGAAACCACTTCTCGAGCATCTTAAATATGCATTTCTAGAGGAAGACAATACCTTACTGATCATAGTTTTAAATAGACTCTCCAAGCACAAAGAGGAAAGTTTGATACATGTACTAAAAAGCCATAAGGAAGCAATTGGCTGGACCATCACCGACTTAAAAGGGATAAGCCCCTTGACATGTACACACAATATTTACTTGGAGGAAAACACGAAACCAAAGTGAGAGGCGCAAACACGATTGTAACAACTGATTTTTAGTCAAATCAGAATAGTGGTTTTGGGACCACAAAGTTGAGGTAAAAATATTTATTTTATTATTATTTTAAGCTCTACAACATGGATATATGATGGTGTGAAATTTTCGTTAAGAAATATTAGCATTTGGTTGCTCAATTTGATAAAAAGGACTAAATAGCGTAAAGTGCAAAAGTGTTGTTCTATTAGTTAAAGGTGTCAAATAACTTTGGTTTTTAAATATGGTGGCCTTAAATGGTAATTAAACCATTTGAAACTTGAGTGGACATTCTTGGAAAAGGTTTTGTAATGTTTAAAGGTTATTATTAAATGTTAAAATGGTAAAATGGTTAATAAATGATAAAATAATTAAAAAAAATGGCTATCATCTTTTATGTTCTTCTTTAACTGAAATTGAAGAAGAAATAAAACCATTCTTAGGTTTTAAAGCATTCGGCCAACTTCTAGCTCAATTGTAAGTCCGTTTTTGCTCGATTTTTTAATGATTTCTATGTTTTTGTGATCGTTGCAACTAATACTAGCTAGCCTAGGGACTATTTTGTAAAACTATTAAAGATTTTGAATGATGCTATTGATGAATACATGTGTGTTTTAAAGTTCTTGATAGATTATGAATGCTTGTTGATAGATATACAAGTTTTGTTAAGTGATTTTTTAGATAAAAATACAAAATAGGGATTAAATTGAGAAATGTGTAAATTGTGTGGTAGAAATGTGAAATAAATGAAAAACATAGACTGCTAGGGGTGTAATGGTAATTCAGTTAGCATGGGTTACTCTTGAATTTCATAAAATTGTGATTTTGTGTAATAAGAACTAAATTGTAAAAATGTGAAAGTTTAATGGCTAATGTGTAAAATAGCTAAAATGTATATTTTGGATTGAATTGAATAAATAGAGGAATGAATAAGCTGATTTTGATTTCTTATAGATCAAGAAAAGAGGAATTTTGATTTAGATCGGGGAAAACGTAAAGTAATTGAATAGTTAGTCCGTTTTGTCATTTTCGTACACAAGGTAAGTTCATATAATTGAATTTAAATGTGTATTTATTTAATTGATGGATGGAATTGAGATTGTATCTATCCTATTAGTTAATTTGGAGACCTTAAATTAAATGTACTATTAAATAAGATAAGTTGTTGAATAAGACCATAGCTAGTCTATAGCAATCAGAAAATAAGACCATAATCGGGTTATGGCATGTAAATGTAAGACCACGACAGGGCTATGGCAATGTATGTGTAAGACCATTGTTGGACTATGGCATCGGAAAATTGATGTACTCGTAACATAAGCATTTATAAACCCGGAGTGATTTGGTGGAGAATTGGTGTGAAATAGATATGTATCGATACAAGTATGTACATAAAATTGTCAAGTAACGAGATAAAAGAAGTTGAGAACTTATGAGTTATTATGTGGTTAAAATTTGTGTTAACTCATTGATTGATGTTCAAAATGCAATTTATGTTATTTATTTTGAAATGCTAAGGAATGATGAGATTATTTCATAATTAAATATGAACTTACTAAGCTCTATAGCTTACTTTGTTTATTTTTCTATGTTTTATAGTATTTCGAAGCTAGCTCAGATTCGGGGATCGTCAAAAACTTTATCACACTATCGGACACCTATTTTGGCACTTTTGAGTTGTGTATATATGGTATATGGCATGTATAGGCTTTAGTCATTTTGGTGTGTTTGATGGAAATGCATTTCGGCCATTAGAGGTAGCTTATGAAAGTTATGTAGTTTGTTATAAATATTGTCATGTGATATGGTTGATGTTGAATTATGATACTCAAATGTTTATTATGGTATGAGGTATTTATTTGTTTGAGATATGTTTGTTGTGGATTGATTTTGGATGATGAATTAGATGAATTATGGTACATGATATATATATAGGTAAGTTATGTTTAGTAAAGCAAGTTGAGTTGATAGGTATTTGAATAGGTAAATGGCATTGAATTGAGTATTGAAATGGTTAAAACAGATATAGCATGATTTGTATATTGGTTGATGAATTTTGGTTGCATATTTGTGTCTTGAAATGGTACCATTTGAGTTATGTAAGTACATGCAAATTTGGGTGACAAATTGGCTTAGTAAATAGCCTATTTTTGCCCACACGGGCAAAGACATGGGCGTGTGTCTCAGCCATGTGTGACACACAGTCATGTTACACGGCCATGTGTCCTCTGCTGTTGAATTTGAAATCAAGTCAGTATGTTCCACACGGCCTCACACACAGGCATGTGACTTGACCGTTTAGCATAAGTCAGTATACCCTACAGGATTGGCACGGCCTAGCACACAGCCTGGTATACTGGCTTGTATGGCCATTTTTAGGGTACACGAGCTAGCCACATGGGCGTGTGTGTTGGCCGTGTGACTCAAGTCAAAGAGTTACACGGGGTTGGACACGGGTTAGGACACGGCCATGTGCTCCCATTTCGAATGTCCACACAGCCTATGACACAGGTGTGTCTGGTGACTGTGTGAGACACACGACCTGGCCACACGAGTGTGTGTCCCTTGTTTTGAGGAAAATTTTATAAGTTTCGTAGAAGTTTCATAAGTTATCAGTTTAGTCCCGAACCACTCCCAAAGCATGTTTAGGGCCTCATAGGCTCGTTTTAGGGAAAAATTGATTGAGATTGAATGATGAACGGTTGAATTGATTAAATGTTTGTGAAAAGGATTTGTAATTGTGCTGTAAGTCTGGTAATGGGACGACCCAAATTTTAAGGTCATTGGAAAAGTAATTTTTTTTTGGGTCTTCAATTCTGAAAATTAGATTCGTAAATATTTATTAGAAATATTTATGAAGTTAAGTGAGAGGTTAATTAGATTTTAATTAAGTAAATTTAGCTTAATTAAGGTTAATTAGGTATAAGGATTAAATTGAATAAATTGTGAAAGTTTAATTATAAACTATAGAAAAGACAAGGGACTAAATTAGCAATTAAGTCTTATATGACTAGTGTGTGGTAAAAATAAATACATGTGTATTATTTTAATTAGTACAAATGTATGTATGTATATATATGTATTTACTTATTATATAAGTAAATAATAATATAAAGTAAATTATATTATATTATATAATTATAATATATTAATTAAATAAACAATGAATAAAGAAAATAAAAGAAATAAAACATAAAGAAAAAGAGAAAGAAAGGCACGAATAGTAGGGAAAGAAAGAAGGAAAAAGAGAAAGAAAAGGAAAAGGAAAATTTAGGGTTTTAGAGTTTCAAGCTTGAGTGTTAAGTTAATTTAATCCCTTTTCTTGTAGTTTTGGTGTCTATGGAATCCTAGAAAGAAATACTATTTGAGTTATGTTGAAATTTAGAAAGTCATTGAATTTTTAGATGTTGATTAAGTTGAATAAATGAAAGAAATGTGGGTTTAATTGATAGGAATTCATGTTAGAAGTGGGAGAAGGATTGAATTGTAAAAGAAGATATAAGTTTTATAATAGTAGGGATTGAATTGAGAGGATTCTATAATTAATGTTTTATGTTGTAATTTTAAGAGTTGGAATAGTTTAAAGTGACAATTGAATGAAAATATAGGATTTATTTTGAAGAGAAACAATGGTTATGGTGATAGGACTAAATTGGAATTTAAGTAAAAGTTGTATAGAAATTGAAATGTATAATGTGATATAGTATATTGATAATTTTTTTATGTTAATTATAATGTAGCAAACATAGCACCGAAAACGTCATCGAAGAAGGGAAAGGAGAAAGTAGACGAGGATATTGAGTAAACTCGAGAATTACAGTTTGTATTTCTATAAACTAAACTTAATGTATAATTATCATTATGATCCTTAAAATGTATGGTAGATAAAATGAAGGTAAGTATAACGGCTATTGAAATATGAATACCCTATTAACAGTGTCGGGCTAGTCAGATATCGTTGGCATGCCATAGGATTGGAAGTGTTAAGGGATATTCCGACTGTGTATCGATGAGACACTATAAGTGTCGACCATCATATCTTGTTCGGATTCGTTCGAAGAGGTACTCCGCACTGATTTAGCATCGATCATTGTTACTATTATTTGTTATGGTGTATTAAACCCGCCGCCGATGAAACACTATATGCTATCCCGGTGTGTGGGTTGGATCCGTGTATCCGTCCAGGTCCAATTTATGTTAATAGGGGTAAATGAAGGTACTGTAGAATGACTGCTATCGATCATATGAATATGACTGAATGATGATTGTTAGTGATCATATTGACATACTGATGTATGATTATTGAAAGTATCAAATGTTACGAAAGATGTAAAGAATGGTTTAATGACATTTAAAGGTTAAGAAATAAATATGAGTAAACAAACCTTAAGATCATGAAAGTAAAGGCTTAAGGTTAATTGTATTAATGCTTTAAGTGTTAATTTATAGAAATACCACTGAGAGTATACTCAGAGTACAGTTTGTCTTCCGTGCGCAGGATTAGGTACCTAAGAGTTAAGGACTCACCATCCAAGCCAATCCTGGACATCAAAGTGGTGAAGTACCTTTCTTTTTAATAACATGGCATGTACCTAGGTTATTAAGTTGTTGTTGTTTATACATAATAGTAAATGGTATTAAAGATGTTGGACTATGATATGGAATGTGTATGTTTGAAGGTAAATCTAAGTATGTTTAACTATTGTGGTGATCTAGTATATTTGATATAAATTGTGGTACCAATGAGGGTACATTAATTGGATGATGTATTATTGAAAGTTAAGAAAATTGCTAGTTTAAAACCTAAGTTTTGCAGGGTTGGCAAATTTGTGATTTAAGGCTCATTTAGAGTCTACATGGCCTGGCACACGGACGTGTGATCAGACTGTGTGAGACACACGGCTTGCGCATGGGCATGTTGTTAGGCCTTGTCCCCTGCACCTAAACTTTGTAATACAGAATACTACACGAGCTAAGCATACGGGAGTATGATGTGGCCGTGTGAAATTAGTATGTTCATGAGTAATAAGTCAGTATTGTACACAGGTAATCAACACGGGCGTGTCAAGGAGACACGACGTGTCAAGGAGACACGGGCGTGTGGTACTGTTCATAGGGAGAAACTTTGAAATTTCATGAAAAAATTTTCTAAGCTTTCGGTCGAGCCCTAGTTTATTTTAAAGGTACTTATTGAGTACCAATGGCCCATTACAAGTATATTAAAATGTATTTAATGTACAGTAATTGCATCGTTTTACATGTATATGACGATAATGACTGGTAATACTCCGTAGTCCCGTTTCAGCAATGGGACGGGGTTAGGGGGTGTTACAGGTAATGCTCTGAACCCTATTCCTGCGTTGAATATAGGTGTGTGGTGTTACATTTATTGGTATCAGAGCTACAATTTAGTCGATTCTAGGACTAACATAGCGTGTGTGAGAGTCTAGCTATACATGCCATATATAACCTGTGATAGTGTGATGATTCTTGACATTATAAACTATGTTTTCGTATAGTAATGGATCCCGAACGAGTTATAGCGGATGATGTTGAGAGTAATGTGCCAGCTCTCACTCAAGGGACAGTGTCTTCAGGATCTAGACCCGTGTCAAGTAGTTACGGAGGTGAGGCTAAAGAAACCTTTTTCCAAATGATGAACGAGTGGTTCACTTAATATGTCCGGACAAATCCAGTTGCTCAACAACCTCCACCCCCGTCAATTCCCCAACCAATCCCTGTAGTCCCTCAAGTTATTGATCCTATACGATTGAACAAGTCGTGAGTTGATAAAATTTGTAAGCATAGGGCTGAAGAGTTCAGGGCTACAGTTGATGATGATCCTAAGAGAGCTAAATTCTGGCTTGAAAATACAATCAGAGTATTTGATGAGTTGTCGTGTACATCCTAAGAGTGCATTAAATATGTTGTATCCTTGTTGAGAGACACTACGTATCAATGGTGGAATACTTTGACATCAGTGGTATCGAAAGAATGGGTTATGTGGGATTTCTTTCAATCTGAGTTCAGAAAGAAATATATCAACCAGAGGTTCATTGATCAGAAATGCAAAGTGTTTCTAGAATTAAAATAGAGCCATATGTTCGTGACAGAATATGAACGAGAATTCATGAGGCTTAGTAAATATGCCCGAGAATGTGTTTCAACGGAAGCTAGTATGTGCAAAAGATTTGAATTCGGATTGAACGAAGATATCAGATTGCTAGTTGGAATTCTAGAGTTGAAAGAGTTCGTGGTACTCGTCGATCATGCTTGCAAAGCTGAAGAACTAGACAAAGAAAAAAGAAAGGCTGATTCTAAAGCTAGAGATTCGAAAAAGAGATTGATGAATAAACCTTATTACTCTTTATCCAAGAAATCACGAGATGTTTATAGTCGATCAAATGCATCGGTGGAGTATTCTAATAGAGATCGTGAGAAGCAATTTACGAGTTCAAAAACTCCAACTACATCAATGGCAAGTGTAGGTAATGTTAGACAAAATAAACCTAAATGTGGACGATGTGGAAAACATTTTGTGGAGTGTAGAATGAATGAAAAAGCTTGTTTTAGATGTGGCTTGCACAAACATTTCACTCGAGATTGTCCTGAGTTAGATGAGAAAGATAAATCTCAGAATGCAAGACCAAGCAACACGACTGCGAGAGGAAGACCATCCCGTAATGTTGGAAATGTGAGTGGTAGTAGAGGTACAACACGAGATACTGCTGTAAGATCTGAAGTTAGAGCACTTGCCAGAACTTATGCTATTCGCGCTCGTGAAAAAGCATCATCTCCAGATGTTATTCCCGGTACATTCTCTCTTTATGACACTGATGTAGTTGCATTGATAGACCCCGGATCAACTCATTCATATATATATATGTGAACTTAGTGTCTAGTAAGAATTTACTTGTTGATTCTACTAAGTTTGTTATAAAAGTGTCGAACCCCTTAGGCAAATATATTCTGGTTGACAAAGTTTGCAAGAATTGTTCGTTAATGACTCGGGGTTACTATTTTCTGGCTGATTTGATTTGTTGCTGTTTGATAAGTTTGATGTAATTCTGGGAATGGATTGGTTAACATTGCATGATGCAGTAGTAAATTATAGATGAAAGACAATTGAGTTGAAATGTCAAAATAATAAGATTCTTCGAATCGAATCAGATGATCTGAGTGGTTTACCAGCTGTAATTTCATCAATGTTAGCTTAGAAATATGTGAAAAAAGGATGCAATGCATATCTTGCATATGTACTTGATACAAAAGTGTCAGAATCAAAGATTGAATTAGTACCAGTTGTTTGCGAATATCCAGATGTGTTTCCAGAAGAGTTATTAGCTTTGCCACCGATCAGAGAGGTTGAATTTGCTATTGATTTAGTACCGAAAACTTCACAGATATCTATAGCTCCATATAGAATGGCTCCGACAGAGTTGAAAGAGTTGAAAGCTTAGTTGCAAGAGTTAACAGATAGAGGTTTTGCACGATCGAGATTTTCACCCTAGGGTGCACTAGTATTGTTTGTTAAGAAGAAAGATGGGTCAATGAGAATGTGGATTGACTATCGTCAGTTCAACAAGGTTAAGATAAAGAATAAGTATCTATTGTCGAGAATAGACAATTTGTTTGATCAGTTGAAAGGTGCAACTGTGTTTTCAAAAATTGACTTAAGATCTAGTTATTATCAGTGGCGAGTTAAAGACTCAGATATACCGAAAACTGCATTCAGTATGAGGCACGGACACTATGAATTCCTTGTTATGCCTTTTGGATTAACTAATGCTCCTACCATTTTTGTAGATTTAATGAATCGGATATTTAAACTGTATTTAGATAGATTTTTTGTTGTGTTTATTAACGACATTCTGATCTATTCTCGAGATGAGTTTGAGCATGCTGAGCACTGTAGGATTGTAGTGCAAACCTTAAGAGATAAGCAATTGTTTGCAAAGTTCAGTAAATGTGAGTTTTGACTCTAAAAGGTTGGATTTCTAAGACATATCATTTTAGCCTAATGTATTAGAGTTGACCCGAACAAGATTTCTACAATTATAGATTGGAAACCTCCGAGAAATGTATATGAAGTCTGAAGTTTTTTAGGACTAGCTGGCTATTATCGATGTTTTCTGAAAAGATTTTCCATGATTGCAACACTGCTGACTCGATTACTTCAAAAAGATGTAAAGTTCGAATGGTCTGAGAAGTGTCAATAGAGTTTTGAATAGTTGAAAGCATTACTGACAAAGGCACCAGTGTTAGTACGGCCTAAGTCAAGTAAAGAATTCGTAATTTTCAGTGATGCCTTGTTGAACGATCTAAGTTGTGTATTGATGCAGGAAGGCAAAGTAATAGCTTATGATTCTAGACAGTTGAATCTGCAATAAAAGAATTATCCGACGCACAATTTAGAGTTGGCTGCGATTGTGTTTGCATTACAGATTTGGCGACATCACTTGTTTGGTGAGAAATGCCACATCTATACAGATCACAAGTTTAACAGCTCAGTTTTAGCTAAATCAGAATAGTAGTTTTGGGACCACAAATCTGAGAATGTAAAATTATTTTAATATTATTCTTGGTGTTTACAGGATGTGAATATATATGTGTGAAAATTTCGTGAGTTAATTTTATCGTTTAATAGCTCAATTTGAGAAAGGGACTAAATCGCGTAAAATGCAAAAGTTGTATTCTATAAGTTAAAAGTGTTTAATTGCTATGAGACATTAAATTAAAGGTCCTTATGTTGAAATTAGACCATTGATAGTGGGAATGGTCATAAATGGTCTTTTATTTGATGATTAAATGGTTTATTAATCAAGGGTAAAATGGTAAAATATGTATTAAGTTAAAATAAATAAAAGAAAAATAATTTAAAGCTTATATTCTCATCTTTTTGAACTGAAAATGGAAGAAAGAAGAAGCCATTTTCATGTTTTAGGGTTTGGCACTTTGTGTTTGTGATTGAGGTATGTTTTGAGCTCAATTTTTGATGATTTTTATGTTTTTGTGATCGTTACTTTGAGTACTAGCTAGCTCGTGTCTTAATTTTTGAATGTGTTGATGATTTTATGAAGTGCCATTATTGAATCTATGAGCTTTGTGATAGCTAATGATGAAAAATAGATATTTGTTGATAGATTATCAAGTTTTATTAAGTGATTTTTGATAAAAATATCAAATAGGGATTTATTTGTGAAAATGTCAAAATATGTGGTTAAATGTGTGAATAAATGATAAATATGGGCTGATATGAGCACTAGGAAAATTCAGCTAGCATGTATTTGAAAGAAATTGTTAAATTTTGTGTATTTTTGAAATAGAGACTAAATTATAAGAAATGTGAAAGTTTAAGGCCAAAGTGTAAAGTGGCTTAAATATGTGTTTGTGGATGAAATTAATTGGGTTGGTGATTAAATGGGTAAATTTTGAATACATATAGATCAAGAAAGAAAGAATTCAGATTTAGATCGGGGAAAATCGAAGGTTATCGTGTAATCGATCCGATTCATCAATTTAGAGTACGAGGTAAGTTCTTATGTGGTAATTTCATTATAAATGCAGGTTAAATGCTTTGATATCGCATAAACTGTGATTATGAGATTACGGATAGTGTTGAATAGTGAAAAATGACTCTAAGAATGCATTCGATGACAGAAACGAGAGGTGTGAAAGCTCAGTTGAACCTTAGGAATAGAATTGGATATTTGTGAAATGTTATAAGTTGATATACCAATTTGGCTTCGGGCCATGCATATCGGATGAGTTGGCTTCTAGCCACGATATCTGCACTTCGGATGCGAATAATACCTTGATTTGGCTATGGGCCATGGTATAGGTACTCCAAGATAAGTTACCTTGATTTGGCTACGGGCCATGGTATAGGTACTTATCGATTGAGATCTTGAGTATCCAACTTTTATTCCAAATGGTTCAACAGGTAATGAATGATTTAGTTAAGAAAGAGGTTAGTACAAGATGATACAGGTATGTATGAAACTTATTCGAATATTATATTGAGAAAGTTCAATGAGATTATATTGGATCATGTTTTGAGACATGAGAAAGGTTTGTAGTTAAGGTGATTTTGATTTGGTAATGTGAAAATGGTTGAATTACATTTATTTGATGAATTGAGTTAATCACTTACGAGCTTACTAAGCTATGAAGCTTACTATGTGTTATTTGTCTATGTTTTATAGATTATCGAAGCTAGCTTGGATTCGGTGATCGTCGGGAATCGTCACCACACTATCAATCATTTTGTTGGTATTTTTGAAGCTTTGTATTATGGTATATGTCATGTATAGGCTAGTGTCATCTTGGTATATTATGAGTTATGATTTTAGCTATGAGATTTGGCTTGTAAATGTTAGTGTATATGGCCATATAAGTTGGCTTGAATTATATGTTTGATAAATGATATACGGGATGTATATAATGCCTTATATGTTAGTTTGTTTTGGCATGTTTGTCATAGTTGTTGATATAGTGAAATGGTTATTTATTTGTTTAATTAGTAGTTGATATATTAATGCTGGGAAGATTGACATATTGGGGTTTGATTATGAGATGATGATATGGTGTAATTTGTGTCATGATATTGATGATAATTTGATTAGTAAATGCATTTAGTAGTTATATGAGATTGATGATTGTGGTATATTGAATTGGTATGTTTTGAATATGGAATTAAGTAGTTAAAATGGTTGAATATAGATGACATGATATGTGTAAGAATTGGCATGTTTTGGCTGCCTATATATGTGTTGAATTGGTACCAATTTGGTTGTTATGAGTGCATGAGAAAAAAATGGCAAATTGGCTTTATCAATGGCCTATTTTTGTCCACACGGGCAGAAACACGGGCGTGTGCCTCAGCTGTGTGTGACACACAGTCATGTTACACGGTCGTGTGTCCCCTAGGGTACCCTTCGAATTAAAGTCAGTATACCCCACAGGTTTGACACGGCCTTGAGACAAAGTCGTGTCTGCTGGCCGTGTGTGACACACGGGCTGGCACATGGGCGTGTGGCTGGCCGTATGGCACAAGTCAGTAACCCCTCCAGTTTTCCCACAGCCTGGGACACGGGCGTGTCTTCGGCTGTGTGGTGCAAGTCAGTATATATGCCCTATTTTCACACGGCTTGTGACACGGGCGTGTCTAGTAACTGTGTGAGACATGCGGCCTGTTCACACGGGCGTGTGACCCTTAAATGTTTGAAAATTTTCTAAGTTTCTCAAAGTTTGCAAATTTTGTTGGTTTAGTCCCAAACCACTTCTAAGCATGTTTTAAGGTCTTGTAGAGCCTTAAAAGGGACATTGTGAATGCTTTGAATGGATTTTGAGTATGAATGTATATGTTGTATGTGAACGTTGTGTATTGATTGGTAATGCCTTGTAACCCTATTTAGGCAACGAATACGAGTTAGGGGTGTTACATTTAATTGGTATCAAAGCTACGGTTTAGTTGATTCTAGGACTAATGTAGCGTGTGAGAGTTTAGTTATACATGCCATCTATATAAACTGTGATAGTGTGATGATTCTTGACAGTTAAAATGTGTTTTTATATAGCATATGGATCCCGATCGAACCGTAGATGACGATGTTGAAAGTAATGCACACACTCCCGCTCAAGGGGTAGTGCAGTCTAATTCTAGACTCATAACTCGTAGCCAAGGGGGAGAGGCTAAGTAAGCTTTCTTCCAGAACATGAACGAGTGGTTTAGAAATTCATTCAAACGAATTCGACTGCTCAATAACTTCCACCCTCGCCTATTCCTCAACAAGTCCCAGTTGTGCCACAAGTGATAGATCCGATTCGATTGAGTAAGCCACCTGTTGATAAGATTCGAAAACATGGGGCTGAGGAGTTCTGGGCTACAATTGATGATGATGCTAAGAGAGCTAAGTTTTGGCTCAAAAACACAACCCGAATATTTGAGGAATTGTCCTGTATTCTAGAAAAATGTGTCAAATGTATGGTATCTTTACTTAGAGATAATGCATACCATTGGTGGAAAACGTTTATCTATAGTTCCGAGGGAACGAGTCACCTGAGAGTTCTTTCAATCCGAATTTTGAAAGAAGTATATAAGTCAAAAATTTCTCGATTAGAAACATAAAGAGTTTTTGGAATTGAAACAAGGCCGAATGTTTGTAACCGAGTATGAAAGAGAATTTGTACAATTGAGCAAATATGCTCGAGAATATGTTTCTACCGAAGAGATTATGTGTAAACAATTCGATAATGGACTGAACGAGGATATAAAGCTATTAGTCAGGATTCTGAAAATTAAAGAATTCGTTGTTTTAGTTGAAAGGGCATGTAAAGCCGAAGATCTTAGCAAAGAAAATAGGAAAGCAGATTCAGAGGCTAGAGACATCAAAAAAAGATCAATGAGTAAGCCGTATCAATCTTCATCAAAGAAATCTAAAGATTTGTATACACGTTCGAATGTTTCAATGGGATATCCGAACAAGGATAGTGCTAAACAATACTCCAGTTCCAAAGCTCAAGCTACATTAGTATCGAGTGTTGGTAGTGTGAGAGATAACAAACCTGAATGTCAGTAGTGTAAGACATGACATTTTGGAGAAAACTGGAACAAAAGAAATAAAGCTTATTAAAAATGTGGATCATTGGATCATTTTATGCGAAACTGTCCAAAGTTGATGGAAAAAGAGGATGTTCAGAACACGAGGCCGACTAACACTGCAAACAGGGGTAGACCACCTAGAAACACAGGAAACGTGAATGGTAGTCAGAGAACGACTAAAGACTCTACTTTGAGGTCTGAGGCAAGAGCACTTACTAGAGCCTACACTATTCGCTCTCGCGAAGAAGCGTCATCTCCGGACGTCATTATCGGTACTTTCACTCTCTATGATACTAATGTGATTGCATTGATAGATCCAGGATCTACTCATTCGTATATATGTGTGAATTTAGTATCTAGTAAGAGTTTTCCTGTAGAGTCTGCGGAATTTGTAATTAGAGTATCGAACCCCTTAGGCAAGTGTGTGTTGATTGATAAAGTGTGTAAGAACTGTTTGTTGATGATTCAAGATTTCTGCTTTCCAACTGATCTGGTGTTGTTACCATTTGATGAATTTGATATAATTCTAGGTATAGATTGGCTAACACTGCATGATGCTATTGTGAATTGCAAACGAAAGACGATTGATCTGAAATGTTAGAATAATAAGATTATCGAGATTGAGTCAAATGATCTAAATGGCTTGCTAGCAGTGATTTCATCGATGTTAGCTCAAAAATATGTGAGAAAGGGTTGCGAAGCTTATTTTGCTTATGTGCTTGATATGAAAATGATTGAAAAGAATATAAAATCAGTACCAGTTGTGTGTAAATACCCAGATGTGTTTCCTAAAGAGTTATCGGGTTTACCATCGATTCAAGAGGTTGAATTTGGTATTGAATTAGTGCTGGGAATGACTCTTATATCGATAGCTCTGTACAAAATGGCTCTGACAGAGTTAAAAGAATTGGAAGCTTAATTGCAAGAATTAACTGACAGAGGGTTTGCAAGACCAAGTTTCTCGCCCAAGGGTGCTCCTATTTTATTTGTTAAAAAGAAAGATGGCACAATGAGAATGTGTATAGACTACCGACAACTGAATAAAGTGACAATCAAGAACAAATACCCTCTACCGCGGATTGATGATTTGTTTAATCAATTGAAAGGGGCTACAGTGTTTTCAAAGATAGATTTGAGATCGGGTTACTACCAATTGCGAGTTAAAAACTCTGATATGTCAAAAATCACATTTAGAACGAGGTATGGTAATTATTAATTCTTAGTTATGCCATTTGGATTAACGAATGCACCTACTGTCTTTATGGATTTAATGAACCAGATTTTTAGACCGTACTTAGATCGATTTGTTGTTGTATTTATTGATGACATTTTGATATATTCACGAGATGAAATTGAGCATGCCGAGCATTTGAGAATTATGTGGCAGATTCTACGTGATAAGTAGTTATATGTAATGTTTAGTAAATGTGAACTCTGGTTGCACGAGGTTGGTTTTTTGGGGGCATATTGTGTCAACTTCGAGTATTAGAGTCGATCCGAGCAAGATTTCTGTAATAATGGATTGGAAGCCTTCGAGAAATGTTTCTGAGGTTCGTAGTTTTCTAAGACTAGCGAGATATTATAGACGAATTGTGAAAGGCTTCTCGATGATTGTGACTCCATTGACTAGATTACTTCAAAAAGATGTAAAGTTTGAATTGTCAGAGAAATGTCAGAAAAGTTTCGATCAGCGAAAAGCTCTTTTGACTGAAGCTCTAGTGTTAGTACAGTTAGAATTGGGTAAAGAATTTGTGATCTATAGTGATACATCATTGAATGGTCTGGGTTATGTTTTGATGTAGGAAGGAAAAGTCATAGCTTATGCCTCGAGACAATTGAAGCAGCATAAAAAGAATTACCCAGCGCACGATTTAGAATTAACAGCCATTGTGTTTGCGTTAAAGATTTGACACCATTATTTATTCGGTGAGAAATGCCATATTTATTCAGATCACAAGAGTTTTTAATATCTGATGATTCAGAAAGATTTGAATTTGAGACAGCGGAGATGGTTAGAATTGCTAAAAGATTATGAGTTAGTAATTGACTACCATTCGGGAAAAGCCAATGTTGTTGCTGATACATTAAGCCGAAAATTTTTGTTTGCTCTACGTGCAATGAATACTCAGTTGGCTCTATCTGATGATAGCTCGGTTGTAGCTGAATTGAAAGTGAGACCATTGTTTATACAACAGATTTATGAAGCTCAGAAAGTTAATAGTTAAATGTTAGCTAAAAGAGCTTAATGTGATTCGAATCCTGATTTAGAATTTCAAGTTGACACTGATGACTGTTTGAGATTCAGAGGTCGAATATTTCCCGAGAAATTCAAAGCTGATTCAGATGATTTTGAACGAAGAACATAGTAGTCGTTTATCTGTTCATCTGGGAAGCACGAAAATGTATAATGATTTGAAATAGCTTTATTGGTGGCATGGCATGAAATGTGACATTTCATAATTTGTTTCGAAATGTTTGATCTGTCAGCAAGTTAAAGCTGAGCATTAGGTACCGTCTAGTTTATTATAGCCGATTATGATTCCCGAGTGGAAATGGGATAGAGTGACTATGAATTTTGTGTCGAGATTTCCCCTATCTCAGAGAAAGAAAGATGCGACCTGGGTTACAGTTGACAGATTAACAAAATCGGCTCATTTTATTCCCTATGAATGGACTATTCGCTTGAAAAGTTAGCTGAGTTGTATATCTCTGAGGTTGTGAGATTACACAGAATACCTATTTATATTGTTTTGGATAGAGATCCAAGGTTCACATCGAGGTTTTGGTAGAAACTGAAAGATACACTGGGTACAAAATTACATTTTAGGACTACATTTCACCTGTAGACGGATGGTCAATCCGAGCGAGTTATTTAGATACTCGAGGATATGTTGAGATGTTGCATTCTTGAGTTCGAAGGTACGTGGAAAAAGTATTTGCCATTGATTGAATTTGCGTATAAAAATAGTTTTCAATCGAGTATTAAAATGGGACCTTATGAAACTTTATACGATCGAAAGTGTCAAACACCATTGTCTGGACTGAACTTAGCGAGAATAAGATTCATGAGGTCGATCTGATTAGAGAAACAGAAGAAAAAGTGAAAGTGATCTGTGATAATTTGAAAGCAGCATCAGATCGTGAAATATAATATGCAGATTTGAAATGGAAAGATATTAAGTTTAAGATCGGGGATAGAGTGTTTTTGAAAGTATCTCTGTGGAAGAAAATGCTTCGATTTGGTTGTAAAGGCAAATTGGGTCCGAGATTCATCGGACCGTATGAGATTATTGAGCGAGTTGGACCAGTGGCTTATCGGCTAGCATTTTTGTCTAAGCTAGAAAATATTCATAATGCATTTCATGTATCGATGTTTCGACAATACCAATCTGATCCTTCGCATGTTATTTCTCCGACTAAAGTTGAGATTTAGTTAGATTTATCGTACAGTGAAGAATCGATCCGAATTCTAGCTCGTGAGATCAACGAGTTGAGAAATAAAAGAATAGCGTTAGTGAAAGTATTATGGCATTGACACGGGAGAGAAGAAGCTACGTAGGAACCCGAAGATGCTATGAGAAAGCAATATCTAAACCTATTCACTGGTAAAATTTTCGGGGATGAAAATCCATAAGGGGGGAGAGTTGTAACAGTCCGATTTTAGCTAAATCAGAACAATGGTTTTGGGACCACAAATATGAGGTTGTAAAATTATTTTAATATTATTTTTGGTGTTTACAAGATGTGAATATATATGTGTGAAAATTTCATGATTTAATTTTATCGTTTAATAGCTCAATTTGAGAAAAATGACTAAATCGTGTAAAATGCAAAAGTTGCATTCTATAAGTTAAAAGTATTTAATTGCTATGAGACATTAAAAGAAAGTTCCTTATGTTGAAATTAGACCATTGATAGTTGGAATGGTGATAAATGGCCTTATATTTGATGAATAAATGGTTTATTAATCAAGGGTAAAATGGTAAAATATGTATTAAGTTAAAATAAATAAAAGAAAAATAATTTAAAGCTCATATTCTCATCTTTTTGAATCAAAAATGGAAGAAAGGAGAAGTCATTTTCATGTTTTAGGGTTCGACACTTTGTGTTTGTGATTGAGGTATGTTTTCAGCAGGATATTTGATGATTTTTACATTTTGGTGATCGTTGCTTTCAGTACTAGCTAGCCCGTGTCTTAATTTTTGAATTTGTTGATGATTTTATGAAGTGCCGTTGTTGAATCTATGAGCTTTGTGATAGTTGATGATGAAAAATGGATATTTGTTGATAGATTATTAAGTTTTGTTAAGTGATTTTTGACAAAAATGTCAAATAGGGATTTTTTTGTGAAAATGTGAAAATATGTGGTTAAATGTGTGAATAAATGATAAATATGGGCTGATATGAGCACTAGGAAAATTCAGCTAGCATGTATTTGAAAGAAATTGAGAAATTTTGTGTATTTTTGAAATAGGAACTAAATTGTAAGAAATGTGAAAGTTTAGGGCCAAAGTGTAAAGTGGCTTAAATATGTGTTTGTGGATGAAATTGATTGAGTTGGTGACTAAATGGGTTAATTTTGAGTACATATAGATCAAGAAAGAAAGAATTCAGATTTAGATCGGGGAAAATCGAAGGTTATCGAGTAATCGATCCGATTCGTCAATTTCGAGTATAAGGTAAGTTCATATGTGGTAATTTCATTATAAATGCAGGTTAAATGCTTTGATATTGTATAAATTGTGATTATGAGATTACAGATAGTGTTGAATAGTGAAAAATGACTCTACGAATGCATTCGATGACAGAAATGAGAGGTGTGAAAGCTCAGTTGAACCTTAGGAATAGAATTGGATATTTGTGAAATGTTAGAAGTTGATATACCGATTTGGCTTCGGGCCATGCATATCGGATGAGTTGGCTTTGGGACATGATATCGGCACTTCGAATACGAATAATACCTTGATTTGGCTACGAGACATGGTATAGGTAATCCAGGGTAAGTTACTTTAATTTGGCCACGGGCCATGGTATAGGTACTTATTGATTGAGATCTTGAGTATCCAACTTCTATTCCAAATGGTTCAACGGGTAATGAATGATGTAGTTAAGAAAGAGGTTAGTACGAGATGGTACAGGTATGTACGGAACTTATTCTAATATTATGTTAAGAAAGTTCAATGAAATTATATTGCATCATGTTTTGAGACATAAGAAAGGTTTGTTGTTTAGGCTATTTTGATTTGGTAATGTGAAAATGGTTGAATTACATTTATTTGATGAACTGAGTTAATCACTTACGAACTTACTAAGCTATGAAGCTTACTGTGTGTTATTTGTTTATGTTTTATAGATTATCGAAGCTAGCATGGATTCGGAGATCGTCGGGAATCATCATCACCTCGAGCCTTGATCAACGATCGCAAAACCCTTTTTTGCAATAGATGTAACACTCTTAACCCCTCTCTATTGTCAGATTAGGGTCACGAGCATTACTAACACATCATACAATTAATCAATCATAATTACACATATATATACTAGCCATTAACAATATAATATACAGGGGCAGGTCACAAACAATCAAATTATATCATACTAGAATATTATAAATTCGAATAATAATTCATGCTATGCAATGTTAAACTTGGTCTTCCACTGTCTACACTCTTATCACTATTTATACATTGCTAAACTTAGTCTTCCACTGTCTACACTCTTTTCACTATTTATCCCTTCTTGAATGTCAGAATTCAGATACATACAAGAATATTCCAATTATTAGCATTAGAATATCTGTCCAGACTTCGTCTACGATTATCTTTTTAATTTATCTTCGATGATGCTAGTGGAATGCACTTAATTTAGGTTTGTTAATCCACCCCAATTTAGAGAAAAAGTTACTTGATAAACCATAATATATACATATTTTTATCCCATACTTGGCATATTTTTGGATGATTTATCAGAAGATTTGGTGAATTTGATGCTCCTAATCCTTTAAATTCATGTTTTATACTTAGGTGAGCATAGGAAGGTGAAAAGAGCAAGAAACGGGCCGAAAACAGACAAAATGGGCTTATCTCAGTATTTCACACGGCCTAGGCACTTTTGCACAGGCTGGCCACATGCCCGTGTGTCATGGCCGTGTGGACATTAACCAAGCCAGAATTGCACACAGCCTGAGCACTTTCACACGGACGTGGCACACGGCCGTGTCCCTGATAGACCCAAGTCTAATTCTATTAGGAAAAAGGTTACTTTGGAGGGTTTTGAAGCATTCTAAAGCCTATATAAACACCCTAGAAGAGGATTAAAGGGGGACAAGCAGAGTAGAAGGCAGAAAATACTCAAGGATAGCCATCAGGAATTAGCTCGGAAGCAGGATCTACTTTAAGACTGAAGATCTCCATTCAATTTCCTTAGAAGTTCTTTGGGTTTCTTTATGTTTTTTTGTTTTCCCAATTTTGAGATGTTTTCCATTATTATGAACTAAACTCCCTAAATACCTAAGGGAGATGAAACCTAAGACGAATCTTATTACTATTTGAATTATATGATAAATACTTGTTTTTATTCTTAATTGTGAGTTTTAATCCTTATTTTAATATTCCAGGATATTAATTCAGGTTTTTTTATGTGCTTATTCAGTGGAGCAAAAGTCCCTGTTTAAGAGTAGATCATTCATGATTAATCGGAGTTGCATGCAATCCTAGAGATAAAACGACATAAATCTACCGGATTAGAGTCAAATCTAATAAGGGAATCCATAGATCGAGTTAATGCGACAATAAGGGTTTTAATTAGAAAGAGATTTCGATTAATCAACCTAGAGTCAGTTGTTTTTAGTCTCGAAAGAGTGATTAACATAAATCAGGGATTTCTACGGATTAAGTCAAGTGAATAAATCGTCTAGTTCAGAAGTGATAAGTGAAGTCTAGGTGGATTCTTCCTTGGGTATTGTCTTCTCCATCGGTTTTTTAAATAGTATTTTCCAACTTTTATCTCTGTCGTAATCTTAGTTAATTAGATAATTAGTCTTAATTTAAACATTCACTTAATTGTTAGGCTAGATAATAAAATGATAGTAATTACTAGTACTTTTAGTCATCGTGGATACGATATTTCCAATCTCACCATAACTATACTACTGTTCGATAGGTCCATTTGCCTTAGTCAAATTTTTAGTTAGTCTAACGACCATCATTACTCTTACAGCCCCTATTACGAGTCTACGAGACCCTAAAAGTAGTATAAAAATATGCAAGGACTAATTTGAAACAATTCTAGAAGTTTAGAAAATAATTACAAAAATTATGATTTCAGGGGTCACACACCCGTGTAGCCAGGCCTTGTAACTCTCTGACTTGGGTCACACACCTATGTCTGTTGCCCGTATGTGACACACACCCGTGTGGCCAGGCTGTATACACCCAAAAATACCTTAAAACTCAAGTTTACTATTTCCTATTTACTTGGGCACTAAGCAACTCAATTACCAATCATTTAACTATCCAAAATACGATTAAACATGCCCAAAATACACCAAATTCATCACCTAATATGCCTAACCAATGTACCCTCATTGGTACCACATTTTATATATTCAAATACATCAACAACACATCAAACATTTAAGACTTTCATTCATATCACATTTACCATATTTTAACTAACTTTCAACTTCTAAATTTACCAAATATGAAGCTAAGCACATACCAAGCATTATGCTAAGCTACCAAACTTTAAACTATCACATACCAAAATATAAATTAGGCTAACATACCAACATAGCCTCAACCACAACTATATACACATTTAACCATCATTTCACTAGCAACTAAATTAACAACATTTTATAAACTATATAAACAAAAGACTCCCTAGGTACATGCCATTACAAAATGAAATATCACCACACTTGAGCTTGGGATTTGTGATTTGATGCTGAGTCAATGACATATCGAACAGTACCTAGCTTGCACATGGAAAACAAAACCACACATTGAGTAAAACTTAGTGGTATTTCTATAATCCAAATAATATAAACTTGATATAAGTACTTGAAATGCAAAATGCAACAAGTAAGCTATGTTCATGTGTTTCAATTCAATAGTATAATTTTTGCTCATTCCTTATTCACATCTACTAATATTTTCACATGTTCAAATATATAAGTATATATCAATGGCATTTCATTTAACATTTGAATACATCATCTCATGCAATGGCATGACTCATGATCAATACTTGAATTCATTCAAGTTTCACATCTCAATTCATCATTCCATATTTCATTTATCATCTCATAATCATTTCTCATATTTTCCATTTCAATATTTTCTCATCTCATACTTGTTTCTCATCTTTGCCATTTCAATATCAATCACACAAATTGTTATTTTACTTTCCCCTATTAACACGACAAGGACTCAGACGAATACACGAATCCAACCAACACACCAGTTTGGCACCCAGTGCCTCATTGGATAAATCCGAAGTAATAACTGCACCCAACATTATATAAATTGACACCTAGTGCCTCATTGGTTAAACTGAAGCAAATTGACACTGAATGCCTCATTGACTCGAGGTTGAAGTAATCCTTGAACTCTTCCTATCCTATGGTATGCCATGTATATCTGGCTCAGCCTAATACCATTAATAGGGATTCATTTCACTTTTCAATACAACCAGTGTCTCAATTTCATGAAAGTATATCATCACATATTAGCATATATTCAATTTGATAATAATCACATTTTTCTTGATACAAATATATTCATAATCAATATATTTCATAATATACAAAATCAATCCATTTTATTTCAATTATGAGTTTAATTCAATCCCAAAGTACCAAAGTACTCACATCAAATGCTTACCATATGCAAACAATTATATATGCAATAATCTACTATTTAATTCGGATTATAGAAACACAAACCATGATTTTCGAGCTATTCGACATTGATTTTATCCTTCCCCTTTTTATTCAAGGATCTCGGTACAACTTTAGCTATAGAAATAAACAATTAAATCACATTAATATTATACATTTCAACTTCATATTAAATTTCAAAATCCACACTATATTTTACTTATTCATCAATTTAGTCCCTAAACCAAGACTAATTTTAACCTTCATAATTAACTTCATATTTTATACTAATTTCACTCTAGACCACACTTAGCTTCCTCTTTTCCAAATCGACCCCTTAAATTCAAATTTTTCACAATTTAGTCCTTATTGTTCAAAATCAACAATTAATTCCACAATTTAGTCCTTTTCCATTTCCTAATACTAAAACTATTAACATTAACAGCATTTAAAATCTTAATCAATACTAAGATTTCAACATGGGTTTGGTAGTACTTAACATTGATTCCAAAAATATAAAAATTATAAGAAAAGTGGCTAAATTGACTAACCAATTGAAGTTGAAACTTAGAAACCCTTATGGTTGTGCGTTCTTCCTTCTTTTCTTTTTTCTTTTTCTTTCTTTTATTTTCTATTTTATTTGTATGTCTTCTTTCACATTTCTCCACTTTCTATCTAATATAATTTCATTTATTATATATTATATATTATATAATACATATACATGCTTTTAACTTTTAATTTATTATAATATATATAATAAGTTTACATATAATATATATACTTCCCTAATACCGTCCACTAAATAAGGTAATTGGGTAATTACTACTTTAATCCCTATATTAATTTTAATCTTATAATTCAACGTTTACTCTATATGCGATTTAGTCCTTATACTATAATAATTCTTAATTAACGCAAATTCACATAACCAAAGTATAATTAACTACACGACTAACTTCGTAAATATTTTTAAATATTTATGAGTCTGATTTATGGGAATGGAGTCCCGGGAATGCACTTTTTGACACCCATAATTATAGGGTCGTTATAATAGAGTTATGGACGCACTTATGAAAAAATATGGAGTTCACCACCGTATAGCTACAGCCTATCACCCCCAAATGAATGGCCAAGCAAAAATCTAGAACCGAGAAATCAAGATCATTTTAGAGAAAACTGTAACAGTCCGATTTAAGGCCTAGTCGGGACAGTGGTCTCGGGACCACAAATTCAAAGTTTAAAAAATTATTTTTATTTTTATGAGGTTATAACCTGATTATATTAGTGTATGAAAAATTTGGTGAGTTAATTTTGATATTTTCGAGCCCGATTGCGAAAAAGGACTAAATCGTAAAAAGCATAAAAGTTGCATTTTAGTACCCAAACGTGTTAAATAGCTAGATATCTAAAATTGGGGGTATTTAAAATGAAATTAGACCCCTAAATATGGCTTGGCTGGCCATGAGACAAGATTTTTCAAGTGGTCAATTTGTTAGGTAAGTGATGTCACTTTATGTGATAAAATAGTACCCTAAATGCCTAGCCTTCATCTTTTCCATCCATTCTCTTCTTCTTAACCGATTATACCAGCAAAATAAAGGGTTTTGAGAGCTTGAAATTTTTAGCCACTTGGCCTCTCTACAAGTAAGTGATTTTAATAAGTTTTCTTGAAGATTTTTACATTTTTGGAACCCCTAAAGCATGAGCTTTCATATGAGGGGACTATTTTGAAAAATTATTAAGAGTTTAGGGTTTTTAAATGGATTTACTTGTGATTTTTTCTGAGTTTTTATGGAAGAATATGAATCTTAGAAGAGTTCTAAACAACTTTTGTGAAAGGTGTTAACATGAAAACACCTAAAGGGACTATTTTGTATAAGTTGCAAAATAGGTGATAAGCGTGTGAAATAGTGGAATTTTGGGATTTCTATAGGAGCAAAAAAGAGTTCGGCTAGGCTTGAAATACGAAGAAATTCAATAAAAATTGATTTTCGATCATAGGGGTAAAATGGTCATTTTGCCAAAGTCTAGGGGTAAAATGGTCATTTTACCAAAGATGTGAATTTGTAGTGGCCTAATTATAATTAGTGGCTAAATGAGTGCATTTTTTTTATTCTAGATCAAGTTTTGCCAAATCCGAACCTAGATTGGTGGAAAGCTAAGCAAATCGATTAAACCAACTAATCGAGTAAATTTTGTAAATCGAGGTAAGTTGTACGTAAATGATACAACTATATTATTAATATATGTTTTTAAGTTGTCATTGAATGGATATAGCATGAATTTCTTGATTGCGTATTGAGAATGCATAAAGACAATGAGATGATAGAACTCCTGTTAGAACACTAGGTAATATACCGAATATTCTAGCTGTGACATTTGGGTCACTTGTGTGAGCTAGAGTAAGACATGTCTGGGACATGCGTCGGCCACATTATGATACCCAGTGTAAGACCATGTTTGGGACATGGCATCGGCATTGAGATGAGCGCTAGAGTAAGACGTGCCAGGGACACGTATCGGCCTTGATAATGATAGTCAGTGTAAGAACATGTCTGGGACATGGCATCGACTTGAGATGTGAGCCAGTGTAAGACTATGTCCGGGATATAGCATTGGTACCTTACCCCTAGATTGAGGTTTATAGAAGGACCGGCAACGCACCGAATGGTTCAATGGTGTAAGTATGTTTGCGAGTTAATGATGAAAAACATAATCATGTTGCATGTGATAGAGGTACCAAATTGGTACGTATGAGAAATGAGCTCATTAGAGAGCATATAACTTCTATGGATGGTAATGAGTAAGTCATACTTATGCTTATCCTTGTGTTATGATCATGATGATTATTGATGAATTGCTGTTGTATGTTTATTTATATGCAACTTACTAAGCTTTTATGCTTACCCTCCTTCCTTTCCATTTTCTTATAGTGCCGCCTATTTAACTCGATGATCACTTGGAGCCAGAGGTATCGATCACACTATCGTTTGAAACTTTCAGTATAGTTGGATTTATATTTTTGAATATGACATGTATTGTAATAACCTAAATTTTCAGTGGTGTCGGAACAGTGATTCGAGATCACTAAATCCGACAAATGAGTAGAAAATATTAATAATTTAGTGAATATAAGTTAAATGTGAAGTTAGGAAAATTTTTGAAATAGCGAATAGTGTACTAGGAAAAAAATATAAAAAAAAATTAGAATCGAAAACGAGATATCGAGAGTTTGAAAATTTTAAAACGAGCCATAAATATTTTTATAAATATTATGGAGTGTTAATAAGTTAGTATTAAAGTTTCGTCAAGAAATTTTAAAGTTTCGATAATTAATTGAATAAAAAGGACTAAATTGTAACAAATGTAAAATTATGGGAAATGATTAAATAGCTTAAATGATAAAAGAAAGAGGGTTTAAAAGGGAAATAGACCCAAGGTCTATTTGGGCTGGACGGCAAGGGCATGAAATCAGCAGGAAAATTGATAAATTAAGGGCAAAATTAGAATATCGCAAAATTTACTTAATAAAGCTAGGACTAAAGTGGAATTATCTAGATTTCTCATTATTTTTCTGCATTCTCATTAGCAAAAAAACACCATAGAAGGGTTTTCTTAAGCTGGTTTTTCATATTTTTACTGCAAGTAAGTTCAATTCTTGATTATTTCTTGAAATTTTTGTGTTTTTATGACTTTTACAACTAGGTCCACTTGTTGAATTCATTAGTTTTTGATTTTATGAAAGAAATTGGAAGTTTCTATGAATATGTGCTGGAAGTATATGATGATTTAGCATGGAATTAGAGCTTTAAATTGTTTATATGCTGATTTTATTGAAAGAATTGAATAGAAAGTGAATGTTTGGGACCTAATGGTGAAAGAGTTTGAAGTTAGAGTTTTATGTGAAAATTCTGAATTTAAATAATTGTAAAATAACTTATAATGTCTAGATAAAGCATTAATTGGGAAAAATTATCTTCATTGAGGGGTTAATTGAGTAAGGACTGAATTGTATGAACTGTGAAATTTGGGGCAAAAATCGAAATCAACATTTACACTAACACAGTTTTGGATAGCAGCAGTAGTCTAACTTTGAAAAATCACCAAAAATTGTATAAATCGGATTATAGAATGAATAAAATATGAAATTAAAGCTTATTGAGTCTAGTTTCTTATAGAAGAAACTATGTAAGCAATGGAATTGTAAATCATGATATATAATAGATTTTGTAAGACAATGTCAGAATGAATTCGGGTTCCCCTATTTTGACTTTTAAAAATCATAAAAAATTTAATAAAAATAATTAGGGGCTAAAATTTATATTTTTATAATCCTGAACAAGTATATTTTCAAGAGAAACAAACAGAAAAATCATTTGAATCCTGTACAAGAAGATAATTAATTTTTAGTGAAGAAGGGTCGAAACTGTCAGACAGCAGAACAGGGGAGACTTCAATGAATAAAATGTATTAATTGGCCCAACCAAAAATTATGAAATTTTTATGGTAAGAATATATGTGAGTCTAGTTTCAGGGAAAATTAGTGGATCTTAATTTGGAGTTCTTTATCTAAAGATAAAAATAATTTAGTGACTATGACACAGATGGACAGCATTGGAATATACATAAGTAAATAATGAAATTATAGATAATATTACTTATAAGCGTGTTGAAGATGAAGTCAATACTGATAAGTGAATGATTTTACAATGATAGATCGAGAACCCGAAACAAGTCGAGGAAAAGAAAAAGTAGCTGATTAGTCTCTGAACTTTCAGAAATTTTGCAAATCGACCCAGGTAAGTTCATATGGTTGAAGTTTAATGATTATATGTTAATTTTATGAATTATATAATGTATGATGAAATATATTTATTGATGAATAGAGAATAAAATAACAACCCAAAAATCAAATAAATGATCAAATTGAGCGGAACGTCGGATTTGAGTACTTCTGATCAGTGATAAGTGACAAGTGATTAGTGGTAGCTTTAGCTACACTTATCTGATCAGTGACAAGTGATAAGTGATAAGTGGTAGTTTTAGCTACACTTATCTGACCGGTGACAAGGGATAAGTGATAAGTGGTAGTTTTAGCTACACTTATCTAATAAGTGACAAGTGATAAGTGATAAGTGGTAGCTTTAGCTACACTTATCTGATCGGTGACAAGTGATAAGTGATAAGTGGTAGTTTTAGCTACACTTATCTGATCAGTGACAAGTGATAAATGTGATCAGTGTAAGACCGTGGCAGGACTATGACTTCAAAAAGTGATAAGTGATCATATGCAAGACCATAGTTATACTATGGCAAAGTGAAAGTGAAGTACTCAATTTTCCGTAACCGTTCCCTAATTTGGTTAAAGAATGATATGTGACAAATGGGCCCAAAAGAATTAAAGGAAATGGATAAGTGGTAGTAAGTTTGTACAAGGGAACTCACCAATGACTGTGGTTGATAGGTGAACTTAATAATTGTGTATATTGTATAAGTGTATAAATATTTGGTAAGATTTATGTTTTATGCCTATGAACTTACTAAGCTTCTATAAGCTTACTTGAGTGTATTCAATGTCTCTTGTAGATTGACGTGGAAGTATACGGAGGATCGGATCAACACAGAGGATCACACTATCCAGATTATCTCCGGTAGCTTTTGTAAATTTTCTTTTTGATTTATATGGCATGTATAAGGCTTGATGATTATATAAATGCTAAGACTTGTTTAATGAATATACATTAAAGTAAAAAAAATGATAAATATGTTAAATAGTATGATTATAATAGAAGTATAATTTGGTATCAAATTTATTGAAATGAATTGGTTGGTTGGATTGGTCTCGGTTTTAAAATTTGCAGGGAAGGTTAGATATTTATAAAGGGGTTATATTGAAAAAAAAAACTTTGGGATTTTGCGAAAAATTTCCTATGGTTTCGATTTAATTCTGGTTTGGTCTCGAAGTATGTTTTGGGCTTTGGAGGCCCATCTAAAGGACGTCATGACATGTTTTAGTAAATGAATAGTATTTAACTTGTATTAACGAAAAAATTAATTTGGTAAACTCTGGTAATGCCTCGTACCCTATTCCGGCGACGAATACGGGTAAGGGGTGTTACATGTATAGGGCTTAGACTTGATTATTTTGTGCCCTTAAGCATTGGCCTAATGTGTAGGCTTGGGATAAGTCCCACACTTTGAATTTGGTTTTGATATTGACTATTGCTCATTTTGATTATGCAAAGATGATATTTCCTTGGTTGAGTATATTGCCTTAGGAAGGAATGTCTATTGTAGCTAATTTGGTTGTATGGTATAGACTAGAATTGATGTTGGTTGAGTTTGTATTAATTGGTGTAAATAAGGGTAGCAAATAGGCTTGGTAAATAGCCTTATTTTGTCCATACGGGTAGGCACACGGGCGTGTGTCTAGGCCGTGTGTGATACTCGGTCATCCCCATGGGCGTGTGATGAGGCCGTGTGTCCCCTGCACGTTAAAATTTAAAGTCAGTATGCATGGTAATAACCAAACGGGCGGAGACACGGCCGTGTGTCTCAACTGTGTGGAGGACACGGCCTAGCACACGGGCGTGTGCTATGCCCGTGTGACATGTTGGATATGCTGATGTCAGAAACAGAATACTCAAGTTTTCTCACACGGGCAAAGACACGGGCGTGTCAAGGCCGTGTGAGCAACATGGGCCAGGGAGATGGGCGTGTGTCCAGGCTGTGTGAAGTCTGCACTTGAATTTTGTAAAATGGTGTAAATAAATTTGCCACACAGGTAAGGGACACGAGCGTGTCCCTAGCTTTTTAGGCAATGTGAGACACACGGGTCATCAACAGGGCCATGTTAGGATAGTCACACGGGCATGTTACCTTTCCACACGGGCGTGTCCCCTATTTTAAATACGAAGTTTGCATAGATTAGATAAGGACCCGGAAGGATTCTGAATGGTTTCCAATGGTCGATCTAGGCCTCGTAGGCCCATATTAAGAAGTTTAAAATAGAAATTGAAAAAGTTTTAAATTGGACCGAGTCTTGGTGACTTAAAATGGGTTGCATGTACGTGATCAAGTAGATAATGCCTTGTACTCTGACCCGACCTGGGTTACAGATATGAGGTATTACATTTAGGGGTATCAGAGCTATGATTTAGTTGATTCTAGGACTAACCTAGTAAGATTACGAGTCTAGCAATACATGCCATAAAAATATATTGATAGTGTGACGATTCCTAACGATTATGAATTATGTTTTCATATAGTAAATGGATCCTAATAGAGCCACGGTGTAACACCCCTAACCCGTATCCAATCATCGAATTAAGGTTAAGAGGTATTACCGAACTAAACATTTAATTATCACATTCACATAGTCATTAAACACAATCCAAAATCAAGCTGAAAACTATACAAACATTCAAGATCATATGCCATATTCGTACGGCTAAATATTTACATTTACAAAATATCGTTCTCAACAGTCTAACCTATACATGCCACATCAACTCCAAAATATAATAGTACCAAAATGATCGATAGTGTGGTGAACTGCTGACGATCCACGAGTCGGTGGTGAAAATCGACAATCTAAAAAAAAAACAGAGAAACAAACAGCAGAGTAAGCTTTCATAAGCTTAGTAAGTTTTAAGCCATACAAACAATTAAAACTTGTCATTTAAATCGAGCATTTAGTATCACAAAACTCGTATTCTAATTACAAATCACATGGCCGAATATACACAAGTACACCAATTATAAAGCCTATTGGCCGAATATATATATATAAATACACAAAGAAATTTCAACACATACTTTATTTTACTTTATAGCTCATACAATTAATTAAAGTCACATACTTTCATATAATGACAGACATCGGCCGAATAGGTCATTCTCTTATTCATAGATATAGTAATCATCCACACACATATATCGTTCTTTGATACTAATAATTCACTTTAAAATCATTTCACATATGAGTACATAATACGTACCTGGCCATCATAGTGTATCATACATAATCAATAGTAGTTTACTTCGAACATTCGAATTCATAATCTTACTCGAATCACCGGCGTTATGTCTGCAAGGTTTAAAATCCGAATCCAATCACCAGCACAAAGCCTGCGGGACTTTAAGCCCGGATATAGTACCAGCACTAAGCCTGCGGGATTTAACCCGGATATATTACCAGCACGAAGCCTGCAGGATTTAACCCGGATATATTACCAGCACGAAGCCTGCGGGACTTAACCCGGATATGTATCGAGTGCCAAGCTTATTTACTCACATGATAGCTCAATTCACATAACATATCACATTAGTAATTCAATTTCTTCACTCGAATATAAGCACAAAAAAATACACCTTTAACATAAATTTCGGTTTAATATTCATACACAAGAACACATAACCATTTCACTATCCCGGCTTAACTCCTAATAACCATTCGATTACATGCCATATACTCAATTTATTTATCAAACAACCTCATTCAAGTAGAGACAATAGGTCGCAATTCATCTATCATACTTATCTCATGACATCATCAATTATATAATAAATGTGATTACTCAAAACTTACCTCGGTATATTCGAACGGTCGTGGATTGGCTACTCTATTACTTTCTCTTTTCCCCTATCCAACTTTGATCCTCCTTGCTCTTGAGCTTAATTAAAACAAATATATTTGATTAATTACTTAACCAATATTATTTACTTATTAATCACATTTGGCAATCACATATCAAATTCAATATGTATTATAATTTATATAAATATGCCATGATTCAAATTTCATATTTATTTATAACCGAAAATGGCAAGAACTTATCAAGCCATGAAAATCACTTATAGCTCAAACACAAAATGATCATATAACCCTAATGACCGATTATTCAACTTATACCTAGTTCGCATACACAAGCAAAACTCACATAGCTTATCTTGCTTTCTTATACACAAATTTAACCATCGCAAATATTTTATTAAGAAACACCCTAATCATTTTAGCCAAATTTTCTATTATCAAATAAATCACATATATATGACACTACTCATTACACGTATACATCAACTATCAAAAATTCCCACTCCTTAGCTATTGCCGAATGCTTATATAAGTCTTGAGTCATCTTTAACACATTTATCAATCTTCCAATTCAACTTAATACAAAAATAATATCATTTAAACAGCCAACACCAAAACATTTGTTCAAATAGACCTAGCCGAATACCCCACTTAGCTAAATGATTCACACAAATCACTAATAGCCAACTCAAATTCATCCTTAATTTCTCCTATAACAAAATTTATCAAAATTTAATAAGAAATACATCAAATTTCATGACCGAATTTGCATTTATAATAAAACAAAATCCTTGCATCTCGTCAATATGTCCAAATGCAAAAATTGCTTAATTCATCACCTAAGCAACATGAAACTCCATTACAATCACAATTATTCATTCCTTAAAACCAACATTCAACTATCAATAATTTAGCAAAACTCATGTAAATGGCCGAATGCTATATCCTCAACTAAAACTAAAGTTTTAACATGGGCTACGTAGGAAACTATGTAATTAACTAAATTTTCACAAGAATTTGAAGATAGCACATGAAACATACCTTAATTTGGATGCTAAAATAGCTGAAAGTTTGATCTCTCCTATCCCCCTTTTTTTTTTAGAAATCGGCAATGAAGAACAAAAGTAATTAACCTTGTTCTTTTCACCCATTTACTTATTTTATTATAATATAAAATTGTTATTACATATTGTAATACATTTATATATATAAATACATATAAGATTTATACTTTTTCAACTACTAAACCACATGGTCGGCCACTATATAAAAAAAATGGCAATTTGACATGCACATCCTTATGATTTTTAAACCATATAGTAATAAGCCATCACATAAATACCTAGCACATTTTCAAAATTCTCACACAAGTCCCTTTCAATAAATTTCAATTAAAGCACCACAAATTCACATATGTATTTTCACACAAATTAAGCACGAAATTTAACATTCAATTATTTTCACGACTCAGTTTAGTGGTCCCGAAACCACTTCCCGACTAGGGTCAAATTAAGGCTGTCACAACTCTCCCCCACTTAGGAATTTTCATCCTCGAAAATCATACCAGTGAATAAGTTAGGATATCGTTCTTTCATGGAGTTCTCGGGTTCCCAAGTAGCTTCTTCGATCCCGTGCTTGAGCTATAATACCTTTACTAACGGAACCTTTTTGTTTCGCAACTCTTTCACCTCGCGAGCTAGGATACGAATCGGTTCTTCTTCATAACTCAAATCAGATTGAATTTCAACCTCTGATGGATTAATTATGTGCGATGGATCAGATCT
Organism: Gossypium longicalyx; assembly: GCA_025698465.1. Taxonomy (NCBI): domain Eukaryota; kingdom Viridiplantae; phylum Streptophyta; class Magnoliopsida; order Malvales; family Malvaceae; genus Gossypium; species Gossypium longicalyx. The sequence continues at coordinate 82,330,397 of CM047005.1, read as the reverse complement.
ATAACGTCGAAGCATCGAGACATGAAAAATGTTGTGAATCTTTTCAAGCTCAGGGGGTAAAATTAATCTATATGCGATCGGTCCAACTCGTTCGGATATTTCATACGGCCCGATGAACCTCGGACTCAATTTGCCCTTACGGCCAAATTTGAGCACCTTTTTCCAAGGTGAAACCTTAAGAAACACTTTGTCTCCAACCTGATATTCAATGTCTTTTTGTTTTAAATCCGCATCGATCGACGGCGGCGATCCAAGTTTGCTTTGGACTTTCACGGATTACTTTTACTTTCTGCTCAGCATCTTTAATCAAATCAACCCCGAGGATTTTACTTTCACTAAGCTCGGACCAAAACAACGTTGTACGATATTTACGACCATACAAAGCCTCGTAAGGTGCCATCTTAATGCTTGATTGAAAACTATTGTTGTAAGTGAATTCAATTAAAGGTAAATATCATTCCCATGAACCACTAAACTCAAGGATGCAACATCTCAACATATCCTCGAGTATCTGAATGATCCGCTCGGATTGGCCATCAGTCTGGGGATGAAAAGCGGTGCTAAAATGCAACTTGGTACCCAATGCTTCTTCCAATTTCTTCCAGAATTGCGATGTGAATCTCGGATCTCTATCCGACACAATAGAAATAGGTACCTCGTGTAACCTTACAATCTGAGAAACATACAACTCGGCTAGCTTGTCAAGCGAATAATCCGTACGTACAGGAATAAAATGAGCCGACTTTGTCAACCTATCAATAACAACCCAGATCGCATCTTTCTTGCTTGACGACAATGGCAATCCGGATACAAAATCCATCGTGACTCGATCCCATTTCTATTCAGGTATCATGATGCTAAAGTAACCCTGAAGGCACTTGATGTTTCGCTTTCACTTGTTGACATACCAAACACTTTGAAACAAAGTCAGAAATGTCTCGTTTCATACGAGCCACCAAACCGGCGTTTGGATCGTTGTACATTTTCGTGCTACCAGGATGGATCGACATTCGACTATTATGAGCTTCGTTCAAAATCATCGAAATAAGTTCTAAATTTCTTGGAACACACAATCGACTTCTGAACCTCAAACAATCGTTGTCGTCAATTTGAAACTCTGGATCCACATTCGAAACACATTCAACTCGTTTAGCCACCAATTCATCATCAACTTTCTGAGTTTCACATATTTGATGAATCAATAACGGTTTGGCTTTTAATTCTGCTACTAACATATTATCGGATGAAAGGGACAAGTGAACATTCATCACTCGCAAAGCAAACAGTGACTTGCGACTCAAAGCATCGACAACCACGTTAGCCTTTCCAGGGTGATAGTCAATAACAAGATCATAATCTTTCAACAATTCAAACCAACGTCTTTGTTGCAGATTCAAATCTTTTTGAGTCATTAAATATTTGAGGCTTTTATGATCCGAATATACATGACATCTCTCTCCGAACAAGTAATGTCGCCATATTTTCAAAGCAAATACTATGGCAGCTAATTCGAGATCACGAGTCGGATAGTTTTTCTCATGTAGCTTCACTTGCCTCGATGCGTAAGCTACAACTCGACCCTCTTGCATCAATACACAACCCAGCCCATGTAAGGACGCATCACTGTAAATAACAAACTCTTTACCGGATTCGGGCTGCACTAACACTGGGGCTTCCGTCAAAAGCGTTTTCAGTTGGTCGAAACTTTTCTGGCATTTTTCTGACCATTCAAACTTAATATCTTTCTAAAGTAGCTTTGTCATTGGTGTGGCTATCATCGAGAAACCTTTTACAAACCGTCTGTAGTAACCAGCAAGTCCCAAAAAGCTCTGAACTTCAGTAATATTGCTCGGGGGCTTCCAATCAAGTATAGCTAAAATTTTGCTCGGATCAACTCGAATACCCAACGCGGATACTACATGTCCCAAAAAGCTAACTTCTCTCAACCAGAACTCACATTTACTAAACTTAGCGTATAACTGTTTATCCCGTAAAATCTGCAACACTAATCTCAGGTGCTCGGTGTGTTCAGTTTCATCGCGTGAATAAATCAAGATGTCATCTATAAACACAACTACAAACCGATCCAAATACTGCCTGAAAATTCGATTCATCAAATCCATAAATACTACAGGGGCATTAGTGAGCCCAAACGGCATCACTAAGAACTCGTAGTGACCGTATCTCATTCTGAAAGCAGTTTTAGGTATATCTGAGTCTCAAACTCGCAACTGATAATAACCCGATCTCAAATCTATCTTTGAAAACACTGATGCTCCCTTCAGCTGATCAAACAAATCATCAATACGCGGTAACGGATATTTGTTCTTTATTGTCACTTTATTTAATTGACGATAATCGATGGACATTCTCATGGTTCCGTCTTTCTTTTTCACAAACAATACCGGTGCATCCCAAGGTGAGAAACTCAGTCGAGCAAAACCTCTATCCGTCAACTCTTGCAACTGATTTTTCAATTCCTTCAATTCCGTTGGTGCCATACGGTACGGCGCTATCGAAATTGGTGTAGTCCCAGGTACAAGTTCAATACCAAACTCTACCTCCCGAACAGGTGGTAACCCTGGCAATTCCTTGGGAAAAACATCTGGATACTCACAAACCACTGATACTGATTCAAGCTTCTTTTCTGATTCTTTACTATCAAGTACGTACGCAAGATACACTTCACACCCCTTTTTGACATATTTCTGAGCCAACATCGAGGATATAACTGCTGGTAACCCGTTCATATCAGTAGACTCAACTCGGATTACCTCATCATTTACACATCTCAAGTCAATAGTCTTTCTTTTGCAATTCACAACTACATCATGAACGGTCAACCAATCCATACCGAGAATAACATCAAATTCATTAAACGATAAAAGCATCAAATCGGTAGAAAAAGCAGAACCTCGGATTATCGGGGACATTTCCGCACACTTTTTGTCGACTAACACATATCGACCCAAGGGATTTGACACTCGATTCTGAACTCGATGGAGACTCAACGGGTAGAGTCTTCTTTGGATGCTAAAGTCTCACATACATATGAATGAGAAGAACCAGGGTCAATCAAAGCAATCACACCAGTATCAAAGAGAGTGAAAATACCGGTAATAACATCAGGCGAAGAAGCATCCTTGCATGCGCGTATAACATAAGCTCTAGCAGGAGCACGAGCCTCGGATCTGGTTGTAGCATCTCTAGACACTCTCTGACCGCCACTAGCATTCCCTGTATTCCTAGGTGGTCTACCACATGCTGTAGTACTTGGTTTCCCACTCTGATTCATATTCTGTTCAAACAATCTCGGGCAGTCCTTAATAAAGTGGTCGGTTGATCCGCATTTATAACAGGAGCGGTCATGAAATCTAGAACTCCCGGACTGCCATTTACCACAATATTTGCACTCTGTCCTGTCCCGATGATCATTTCCAACACTGGCAACTGAAGTGGCTCGTGTACTCACAGGGAGTCGATCGTGGTCTCGTTTGGAAAAACTTGAAGTATTCTTTGATCGGCCTGAATTATCTCGAAATTTCTTCGATGATTGTTGAAAAGACTTTCCTGAAAATCTTTTACGAAATTCTCCAGCTTTGACATCAACTTTCCTTTTTTCTTTACTAAGTTCTTCGGCTTTGTAAGCTCGCTCGACAAGTACGACAAACTCTCGTATTTCAAGAATGCCAACAAACATCTTTATATCTTCATTCAGCCCATCTTCAAAATGTTTACACATAATAGCCTTAGACGATACACATTCCCAAGCATATCTACTGAGTCTGAGAAACTTCCGTTCATAATCAGTAACTGACATGGAACCCTGTTTAAGCTCAAGAAATTCTTTTCGTTTCTGATCAATGAACCTCTAACTGATATATTTTTTTCGGAATTCAGTTTGGAAGAACTCCCACGTCACCCGTTCTCTGGGTACAACAGAAACCAATGTGTTCCACCAATAGTAAGCAGAATCACGTAGCAAGGATATAGCACATTTCAGGCATTCATCGGGTGTGCAAGATAGTTCATCAAGTACTCGAATAGTGTTGTCCAACCAAAATTCAGCTTGCTAGGCATCATCACTATCTGTAGCTTTAAATTCAGTAGCCCATGCTTTCAAATTCTGTCAATCGGGGGCTTATTTAACCTTGTCTTATCAATTACCGGAGGCATCATAGGTGCAGGGGGTGTATTATTCAGGAGTGGGAGTTGTGGAACAGCCGTATTAGTTCGAATGTATTGGTTGAACCAATCATTCATCACACTATAAAAAGCCTGTCTAGTCTCATCATTTTGATTGCTCGCAATAGGCTGAGAGTCCATCAGCGCTGTCCCATGCGCGGGAGCAGGCGCTACACTCTCAACATCATCAGCTACCGCTCGATTGGGATCGGGATCCATTACTATACGAAAACACATTTTTAACTGTCAGAAATCATCACACTATCGTATTATCATATAATGGCATGTATGGATAGACTCACACACGCTACGTTAGTCCTAGCATCGACTAAACTGTAGCTCTGATACCAATAAAATGTAACACCTTAACCCGTATCCAATTGCTAGATTAAGGTTAAGAGGTATTACCTAACTAAACATTTAATTATCACATTCACATAGTCATTAAACACAATACAAAATCAAGCTGAAAACTATATAAACATTCAAGATCATATGCCATATTCGTATGGCTAAATATTTACATTTACAAAATATCATTCTCAATAGTCTAACCTATACATGCCACATCAACTCCAAAATATAATAGTACCAAAATGATCGATAGTGTGATGAACTGCTGACGATCTACGAGTCAGTGGTGAAAATCGACAATCTAAAAAAAACAGAGAAACAAACAGTAGAGTAAGCTTTCATAAGCTTAGTAAGTTTTAAGCAATACAAACAATTAAAATTTGTCATTTAAATCGAGCATTTAGTATCACAAAACTCGTATTCTAATTACAAATCACTTGGCCGAATATACACAAGTACACCAATTATAAAGCCTATTGGCCGAATATATATATATATAAATACAGAGAGAAATTTCAGCACATACTTTATTTTACTTTATAGCTCATACAATTAATTAAAGTCACATACTTTCATATAATGACAGACATCGACTGAATAGGTCATTCTCTTATTCATAGATATAGTAATCATCCACACACACATATCGTTCTTTGATACTAATAATTCACTTTAAAATCAATTCACATATGAGTACATAATACGTACCTGGCCATCATAATGTATCATACATAATCAATAGTAGTTTACTTCGAACATTCGAATTCATAATCTCACTCGAATCACCAGCGTTATGTCTGCTAGGTTTAAAACCCGAATCCAATCACCAGCACAAAGCCTGTGGGACTTTAAGCCCGGATATAGTACCAGCACTAAGCCTGCGGGATTTAACCTGGATATATTACCAGCACGAAGCCTGCGGGATTTAACCCGGATATATTACCAGCACGAAGCCTGCGGGACTTAACCCGGATATGTATCGAGTGCCAAGCTTATTTACTCACATGATAACTCAATTCACATAACATATCACATTAGTAATTCAATTTCTTCACTCGAATATAAGCACAAAAAAAATACACCTTCAACATAACTTTCGGTTTAATATTCATACACAAGAACACATAACCATTTCACTATCCCGACTTAAGTCCTAATAACCATTCGGTTACATGCCATATACTCAATTTATTTATCAAACAACCTCATTCAAGTAGAGACAATAGGTCGTAATTCATCTATCATACTTATCTCATGACATCATCAATTATATAGTAAATGTGATTACTCAAAACTTACCTCGGTATATTCGAACGGTCGCGGATTGGCTACTCTATTACTTTCTCTTTCCCCTATCCAACTTTGATCCTCCTTGCTCTTGAGCTTAATTAAAACAAATAGATTTGATTAATTACTTAACCAATATTATTTACTTATTAATCACATTTGGCAATCACATATCAAATTCAATATGTATTATAATTTATATAAATATGCCATGATTCAAATTTCATATTTATTTATAACCGAAAATGGCAAGAACTTATCAAGCCATGAAAATCACTTATAGCTCAAACACAAAATGATCATATAACCCTAATGACCGATTATTCAACTTATACCTAATTCGCATACACAAGCAAAACTCACATAGCTTATCTTGCTTTCTTATACACAAATTTAACCATCGCAAATATTTTATTAAGAAACACCCTAATCATTTTAGCCAAATTTTCTATTATCAAATAAATCACATATATATAACACTACTCATTACACGTATACATCAACTATCAAAAATTCCCACTCCTTAGCTATTGCTGAATGCTTAAATAAGTCTTGAGTCATCTTTAACACATTTATCAATCTTCCAATTCAACTTAATACAAAAATAATATCATTTAAACAGCCAACACCAAAACATTTGTTCAAATGGACCTAGCCGAATACCCCACTTAGCTAAATGATTCACACAAATCACTAATAGCCAACTCAAATTCATCCTTAATTTCTTCTATAACAAAATTCACAAAATTTAATAAGAAATACATCAAATTTCATGACCGAATTTGCATTTATAATAAAACAAAATCCTTGCATCTCGTCAATATGTCCAAATGCAAAAATTGCTTAATTCATCACCTAAGCAACATGAAACTCCATTACAATCACAATTATTCATTCCTTAAAACCAACATTCAACTATCAATAATTTAGCAAAACTCATGTAAATGGCCGAATGCTATATCCTCAACCAAAACTAAAGTTTTAACATGGGCTACGTAGGAAACTATGTAATTAACTAAATTTTCACAAGAATTTGAAGATAGCACATGAAACATGCCTTAATTTGGATGCTAAAATCGCCAAAAGTTTGATCTCTCCTATCCCTTTTTTTTAAAAAAAATCGGCAATGAAGAACAAAAGTAATTAACCTTGTTCTTTTCACCCATTTACTTATTTTATTATAATATAAAATTGTTATTACATATTATAATACATTTATATATATAAATACATATAAAATTTATACTTTTTCAACTACTAAACCACATGGTTGGCAACTATATAAAAAAAATGGCAATTTGACATGCACATCCTTATGATTTTTAAACCATATAGTAATAAGCCATCACATAAATACCTAGCACATTTTCAAAATTCTCACACAAGTCCCTTTCAATAAATTTCAATTAAAGCACCACAAATTCACATATGTATTTTCACACAAATTAAGCACGAAATTTAACATTCAATTATTTTCATGACTCGATTTAGTGGTCCCGAAACCACTTCCCAACTAGGGTCAAATTAGGGCTGTCACACACGGTGGATGACGTGAAAAGTAACGCGCTAGTGGAAAGTGAGCCCGTGAATATGGGCCAAGGCGAAGAGGCCAGAGAAGCCTACCTTCAAATGATAGATGCTTGGTATACGGAGTTTGTTTGTGCGAATTTGAACACTCCACCTCCCCCACCTCCTCCGATTCCTCAATATTCCCCGGTAGCTCCACAAGGTACGAACATGTTTAGAAGAGAGAAGCCTCCGGTAGACAAGACCCGAAAATAAGGGGCCGAAGAATTTTGGGCTAGTATAGATGATGACCCGGAGAGAGTAGAGTTCTGGCTAGAAAATACCATAAGGGTATTCGATGAACTGTCATTCACACTTGAAGAGTGTTTCAAGTGTGCCGTGTCACTTCTACGGGACTCGACTTATTAGTGGTGGAACACTCTTGTGTCCGTGGTACCAAGAGAGATGATTAATTGGGAATTTTTCCAAGTGGAATTTTGGAAAAAGTACATTAGCCAAAGATTCATTGACCAAAAGAGGAAGGAATTCATAGAGCTAAAGCAAGGTCAATTGTTAGTGATGGAGTACAAGCGTGAATTTGTGAGGTTCAGTAAGTATGCGCGGGAATGCATGTCTTCGAAAACCACAATGTGCAAAATATTTGAGGACGGCCTTAATAAAGATATCCAAGTGTTTGTGGGCATCCTAGAATTAAGAGAATTTGTGGCGCTCGTCGAGAGAGCGTGTAAGACAGAGGAGTTGGTAAAGGAGAGAAAGAAAGTGGCCATTGAGTCGTGAGATTTAAAGAAGAGACAGATGGAGAAGTCACATCAGTCTTCCTCCAAAAGATTAAAGGAATTCTCCACCCGATCGAATGCTTCGGTGGGGTATACAAATAGAAATAAGAACCAGCATAGTAAGTCATCTAGAGCCCAGACCACCTCGGTCGCGAGTGTCGGTAGTGCTCGGCCAAATAGGTCAGAGTGTTCGCAATGTGGGAAACGTCACTTTGGTGAGTGCCGAGGAAATGGGAAGGGCTGCTTCAAATGTGGGTGACTAGAGCACTTCATCCGTAACTACCTCGAATCGGATGACAGAGAGAGAAAGCAAGATGTGAAAGCAAGTAGTGCTTCCTCGAGGGGTAGACCACAGAAGAACCCGGGCAGTGGAGCCAACAGCAGAAGTACCTCTAGAGATACTGCAGTGGGGTCTGAGGGTAGGGCTCCTGCAAGGACCTATGCGATACGAGCCCGTGAAGAGGTAGAGTCTCCCGATGTAATCACTGGTACTTTTTCTATCCATAATATAGTTGTTGTTGATTTAATTGACCCGGGATCTACCCACTCATATATTTGCCTAGAATTAATACCCCGTATGAGCATGATAGTAAAGTCCACCGAGTTTGTGATAAAAGTGTCTAACCCTTTAGGCAAGCATGTGTTAGTAGACCAAGTATGTAGAAATTGTCCTTTGACAATTATAGACCATTGTTTTCCAGCCAACTTGATGTTGTTGCCATTTAATGAATTTGATGTAATCCTCGGGATGGATTGGTTGGCCTCCCATGGTATTGTAGTAGATTATGGGAGAAAAGTAAAAGAGTTGAGATGTGAAGACGAGAATGTTCTTTGAGTTGGACCAGATGAGTTAGAAAATCTACTGGTAGTAATATCGTCATTAACTGTTGAGAAATATTTGAAAAAGGGATATGAGGCTTATATAGCTTTTGTCCTGAATACTGAAGTGTCTGAGTTAAAGATTGAATCAGTGCTGGTAGTCTACGAGTTTATAGATGTATTCCCGGAAGAATTACCCGGATTACCTCCAGTGAGGGAGGTTGAGTTTGAGATTGAATTAGTCCCTAGAACGACACCTGTCTCGATCGCCCCGTATAGGATGGCTCCAATGGAATTGAAAGAGTTGAAAGACAGTCGCAAGAGCTAACAGACAAGGGTTTTGCGAGACCGAGCTTTTTTCCATGGGGTGCTCTGGTATTTTTTGTGAAGAAGAAAGATGGGTCGATGAGGCTATGCATCGACTATAGCCAACTCAACAAAGTAATAGTGAAAAACAAGTTACCTTTGCCAAGAATTGACGATTTGTTTGATCAATTGAAGGGAGCCATCATGTTTTCTAAGATCGACTTGAGGTCTGGCTACTATCAGCTAAGAGTTAAAGAGCAAGATATGCCGAAGACTGCATTTCGAACAAGATACCGGCATTATGAGTTCCTCGTTATGCCTTTTGGCTTGACTAACGCTCCGGCAATTTTTGTAGATCCGATGAACGGCATTTTCAGGCCATATTTGGATAAGTTTGTCATTGTCTTCATCGATGACATATTAATTTACTCGCGTGATGAGAGTGAGCACTCGGATCATCTGAGAGTTGTATTGTAAACCTTAAGAGATAACAGTTGTACGCCAAATTCAGTAAGAGCAAATTTTGGCTTAAAGAGGTCGGGTTCCTAGGACACATTGTGTCGGGTGACGGGATCCGAGTGGACCCAAGCAAGATTTCGGCTATTGTTGAGTGGAAACTGCCAAGGAATGTGACAGAGGTCCAAAGCTTTTTGGGTTTGGCTGGATACTATAGACAGTTTGTAAGCGGATTCTCTATGATAGCTACCCCGATGACTAAACTACTACAAAAAGATGTCAAGTTTAAATGGAAGGAAAAATGCCAACAAAATTTTAAGAGATTAAAGGCTTTGTTAACGGAAGCCACGGTGTTAGTGAAACCGGATTCAGGTAAGGAATTTCTGAATTATAGCAACGCCTCCTTGAATGGGTTGGGGTCCATGCTTATGCAAGAAGGCAAGGTCATAGCTTACACTTCTAGACAACTAAAGCCACATGAGAAAAACTACCCGACGCACGATTTAGAGTTGGCCGCCATTGTGTATGCATTGAAAATCTAGAGACATCATCTGTATGGCGAGAAATGCTGAGTATTTATCGACCATAAGAGCTTAAAATGCTTTATGACATAGAAGGAGTTGAATTTGCAGCAACGCTGATGGTTAGAACTAATAAAAGATTATGAGTTGATTATTGACTACCATCTAGGAAAAGCGAACGTGGTCGCTGATGCTTTGAGTAGAAAGTTGTTGTTTGCCTTGAGAGCATTGAATGCTCAGTTGACAGTGTCTAATGAGGGTTCGATTTTAGTAGAGTTGAGGGCTAAACCGACATTTCTTTAAGAGATTCGTGAAGCTCAGAAAGGTGATAAGAAATTACAAGCTAAGGTGGCTCAGTGTGAATCGAAAATTGAATCAGACTTTAGTATTGATGACGATGGATGTATAATATACCGAGACAGAGTTTGTGTATCCAAGAACAGTGAACTTATTCAAAAGATCTTGAGTGAGGCTCATAGTAGTGGTTTTTCTGTCCATCCGGGAAGTGTGAAAATGTACAACGACCTTAAGAAAATGTATTGGTGGTTAGGTATGAAAAGAGACATTTCAGAGTTTGTGTCCAAGTGCCTTGTATGTCAGCAAGTAAAGGACATCAAGTACCTTCAGGTCTACTTCAGCCTATCATAGTCCCCGAGTGGAAGTGGGATCGGATCACTATAGATTTTGTGACGGGTTTGCCGTTAACCCCTAAAAAGAAAGATGCACTATGGGTTGTTGTGGATAGGCTAACTAAGTCAACATATTTTATACCAGTGCGTACCGATTACTCCCTCGAAAAATTAGTCGACTTATATATTTCCGAGATTGTGAGGCTTCATGGAATGCCAATATCGATTATCTCAGACCGAGACTCCAGGTTTTAGAAGAAGTTACAAGAGGCTTTAGGAACTAAGTTGAGTTTTAGTACGGCATTTCTTCCGCAAACCGATGGGCAGTTGGAAAGAGTAATTCAAGTTTTAGAGGACATGTTGCGGTGTTGTGTTCTTGAATTTCATGGAAGTTGGGAAAGATACTTACCATTAGTTGAATTCGCCTACAACAACAATTATCAGACAAGTTTGAAAATAGCGCCTTACGAGGCTTTGCACGGATGAAAATGTCGAACACCCCTATACTGGACTGAGCTAAAAGAAAGACATGTTCATGGGGTCGACTTCGTCAAGGAGACCAAAGAAAAAGTTAAGGTGATTTGTGATTGTTTAAAGGCCGCTTCGGACAGACAGAAATCCTATGCAGATTTAAAACGAAAAGAAATCGAGTTTCAAGTCGGTGATAAGGAATTTTTAAAAGTATCTCCTTGGAAAAAGGTCTTCAGATTTGGCAAAAAGGGAAAATTAAGTCTGCGTTTTATCAGACCTTATAAGGTGATTGAGAAAATTAGGCCGATAGCCTACCGGTTAAGATTGCCATCGGAATTGGAAAAGATCCATGATGTATTCCATGTATCCATACTACGCAGTTACCACTCTAACCCTTCGCATGTGATTGAGCCGACAGAGGTTGAGATTCATCCAGACATGACCTATGGAGAAGAACCGGTCAAGATTTTGGCTTGAGAAATCAAATAGTTGAGGAATAAGAGTATAACACTCGTGAAAGTTTTGGCATAGACATGGAGTTGAAGAAGCCACGTGGGAACCTGAGGAGGCTATGAAAGAGCAGTACCTGAACTTATTCACCAGTAAGATTTTCGAGGACGAAAATCCCTAAGGGGGAAAATTGTAATAGCCCGATTTAGGGCCTAGTTGGGAGTGGTCTCGGGACCACAAATTCAAAGTTCAAAAAATTATTTTTATTATTATGAGGTTATGTCCTGATTATATTAGTGTATGAAAAATTTGGTGAGTTAATTTTGATATTTTCGAGCTCAATTGCGAAAAAGGACTAAATCACAAAAAAGGGTAAAAGTTGCATTTTAGTACCCCCAAACATGTTAAATAGCTAGAGAACTAAAATTGGGGGCATTTAAAGTGAAATTAGACCTCTAAATATGGCTTGGCCGGCCATGAGAGAAGATTTTTCAAGTGGTCAATTTGTTAGGTAAGTGATGTCATTTTATGTGATAAAATAGTACCCTAAATGCCTAGCCTTCATCTTTTCCATCCATTCTCTTCTTCTTGACCGATTATACCAGAAAAAGAAAGGGTTTTGAGAGCTTTAAAATTTCAGCCACTTGGCCTCTCTACAAGTAAGTGATTTTAATGAGTTTTCTTGAAGATTTTTACATTTTTGGAACCCCTAAAGCATGAGCTTTCATATAAAGGGACTATTTTGCAAAATGATTAAGAGTTTATGGTTTTTCCATGGATGTACTTATGATGTTTTCTGAGTTTTTATGGAAGAATATGAATCTTAGAAGAGTTCTAAACAACTTTTGTGAAAGGTGTTAGCATGAAAACACCTAAAGGGACTATTTTGCATAAGTTGCAAAATAGGTGATAAGTGTTTGAAATAGTGGGATTTTGGGGTTGCTATAAGAGTGAAAAGATTTTAGCTAGGATTTAAATACGAAGAAATTCAATAAAAATCAATTTTCGATCATAGGGGTAAAATGGTAATTTTGCCAAAGTCTAGGGGCAAAATAGTCATTTTACCAAAGATGTGAATTTGTGGTGGCCTAATTATAATTAGTGGCTAAATGAGTGCATTTTATTATTCTAGATCAAGTTTTGCCAAATTCGAACCTAGATCGGGGGAAAGCCAAGCAAATCGACTAAACCAACTAGTTGAGTACATTTTGTAAATCGAGGTAAGTTGTACGTAAATGATACAAATATATTATTAATATATGTGTTTAAGTTGTCATTGAATGGATATAGCTGAATTGCTTGATTGTGTATTGAGAATGCATAAAGAGAATGAGATGATAGAACTCCCGTTAGAACACTAGGTAATATACCGAATATTCTAGCTGTGACATTTGGGTCACTTGTGTGAGCTAGAGTAAGACATGTCTGGGACATGCATCGGCCACATTATGATAGCCAGTGTAAGACCATGTTTCATACATGGCATCGGCATTGAGATGAGCACTAGAGTAAGACGTGTCAGGGACACGCATCGGCCTTGATAATGATAGTCAGTGTAAGACCATGTCTAGGACATGGCATCGACTTGAGATGTGAGCTAGTGTAAGACTTTGTCTGGGACATAGCATCAGCACCTTACCCCTAGATTGAGGTTTAGAGAAGGACCAGCAACGCATCGAATGGTTCAATGGTGTAAGTATGTTTGTGAGTTAATAATGAAAACATAATCATGTTGCGTGTGATAGAGGTACCAAATTGGTACGTATGAGAAATGAGCTCATTAGAGAGCATATAACTTCTATGGATGGTAATGAGTAAGTCATACTTATGCTTATCCTTATGTTATGATTATGATGATTATTGATCAATTGTTGTTGTATGTTTATTTATATGTAACTTACTAAGCTTTTATGCTTACCCTCCTTCCTTTCCATTTTCTTATAGTACCGCCTATTTAGCTCGAGGATCACTTGGAGTCAGAGATATCGATCACATTATCATCCGAAACTTTCGGTAAGATTTATATTTTTGAATATGGCATGTATAGGGCTTAGACTTGATTATTTTGTGTCCTTAAGCATTTGCCTAATGTGTAGGCTTGGGATAAGTCCCATAATTTGAATTTGGTTTTAATATTGACTATTACTCATTTTGATTATGCAAAGATGATATTTCCTTGGTTGAGTATATTGCCTTAGGAAGGAATGTCTATTGTAGCTGATTTGGTTGTATGGTATAGACTAGAATTGATGTTGGTTGAGTTTGAGTTAACTGGTGGAAATAAGGGTGGCAAATAGGCTTGGTAAATAGCCTTATTTTGTCCACACGGATAGGCACACGGGCGTGTGTCTAGGCCGTGTGTGATACACGGTCAGCCCCATGGGCTTGTGATGAGGCCGTGTGTCCCTTGCATGTAAAAATTTCAAGTCAGTATGCATGGTAATAACCACACGGGCGGAGACACGGCTGTGTGTCTCAGCCGTGTAGAGGACATGGCCTAGCACGCAGGCGTATGCTATACCCATGTGACATGTTGGGTGTGCTGACGTCAGAAACAGAATACTCAAGTTTTTTCCCATGGGCGTGTCAAGGCCGCGTGAGCAACACGAGCTAGGGACACAGGCGTTTGGCCAGGCCGTGTGAAGTCTGCACTTGAATTTTGTAAAATGGTGTAAATAAATTGGCCACACAGGTAAGGGACACGGGCGTATCCCTAGGTGTTTAGGCCATGTGAGACACACGGGTCATCAACACGGCCATGTTAGGATGGTCACACGGGCGTGTTACCTTTCCACACGGGCGTGTGCCCCGTTTTAAATGCGAAGTTTGTATAGATTGGATAAGGACCCGGAAGGATTTCGAATGGTTTCCAATGGTCGATCTTTGCCTCGTAGGCCCATATTAAGAGGTTTAAAGTAGAAATTGAAAAAGTTTTAAATTGGACCGAGTCTTGGTGACTTAAAATGGGTTGTATGTACATGATCAAGTAGGTAATGCCTTGTACTCCGACTCGGCCTAGGTTACAGATATGGGGTGTTACAAAAATGGTTCGACCTAACCAAAAGGATTGAAGTCTTCGGCTAAATGACGCACTTTGGGCTTATCGGACGACATATAAGGGACCAATTGGCATGACCCCATATCGGCTTGTTTTTGGCAAGGGTTGCTACCTTTCGGTAGAATTGGAACATAAGAGCTACTGGGTTGTACAACAATGTAACATGGAATTGGAACCTGCGGGAAGAGCAAGGAAATTAGACATCTAAGAATTGGAGGAAATTCGTAATAATGCCTACAAGAATGCTCGTATCTATAGGGACAAAACAAAATTGCTCCATGACAAGAAAATATCCCAGAAGCATTTCTCAATAGGACAAAAAGTGTTGCTTTACAACTCCTTGCTAAAATTGTTCCCCGGTAAGCCTCGATCTTACTAGTAAGGACCCTTTATTGTAACCAAATTATTCACACATGGTGTAGTTGAAATAGAAAGTGAAGAGTCGAGAAAACGGTTCATAGTTAATGGTTAAAGGTTGAAGCCGTTTTATGAGAATTTTCAAGCCTATACGGTTGACAAAATTCAGGTGAAACCTTCATAATACTAATTGGGACATCAAGCTAATGACGTAAAACAAGCGCTTGAAGGGAGACAACCCAATTTTTATTTATTTTATTTTATTTATTATTTTTTATTACTTTTTACTTTTTTATTATTACTTTCATGTTAATAAATTTCTCTTCTTATGTCTAGGAGAACCGATGATAAAAAAAATTAAAATTGGAACGGCATCTTGAAGGAATGTGCATGCTTTAGCAAAACTACATATTCTTCCCTAATCCAAGTTTTCTATGTACTATAAATAGGAACAAACTAGGTTTTCTATGTACTATAAATAAGGGATGGAGTGACATGGACATTCACTCATCATTTTCTGTAAAAAAACTCCTTCTCCCTAAAGCTCTTAGCATTTTGTTCATTTTATTTTTCAATAAAATTCTATTCCATTAAACTTATTTCTTTTTTCTCGAGAAGCATGAGCCACTAAACTCATCTAGACAAAGGTTATCAAGATTCCTCAAAAAAGGTTCGTGAAGCTTAGAGCCCGCACTTAGCCTTCTCAACGAGCATTCATCGTTTCTCCGCATTACGGAACTGACGCTTCCTTCCATGTCCTTCCAAAAGTGATCTTTTCATCTTGTGCAAGAAACGACCGTTTTGTATGTTTTGAGAATGTTACACAACTGGTTCATTAACTTACTGCGTCAGAAGTTGTTGAGCCCAAGAGACGAAATGGCATGGCATTTGCCACTAAGAAATGATGATCTAGTGTAAGACGGTCCTACAAAAGTGACGATTGGCTAGAGTTAGGTTCCTCTAAATCGTAAGGCTAAAATCTAAGTGGAGCTGGTGGTCGTAGGCATCCTCTTCCACTATAACTAGCTTATTTTGTTATGAGAAGGATCACCTAAAATCTTAAGATTGAACCTAAGAAGGATCCAGATAACCGGTGGCTAGAATCCCTCAAACCGAAGAATCTCTTTCCTAAATTCTGTTTCTTTTTACAATTACAATTTTCAATTTATACAATTTTCAACTCATTTTAATTCTGTTTTTTTCCTAGGTATGTCGTTTTTCTTGGGCACGACTGTGCCCAGGATTCTGAGGAATAAGAAGTTGTAGCAATCCAATCCCTGAGGATTTGACCCTACTTCCTTTATACTATTCTTTTCGTTATTTCATAGGGATAGATTATTTTTGTTGCTTTCAACTATACACCAATTAAATATTAAATAAACTATTCAAATAAAGGGATGCAAAATATTAATAAAATAAAGCAAACCCACTTTAAGATTTTCATCATTTTCTCTTTAACTAAATTGCTCATATCTAGTGACCTCCCTTTAACTTAAATCTCCTGCATTTTCATCTTCTAGAAATAATTTTTTTGGTCAAGAATACTTCTTGTATTTGCTTCAAAATCATTATCGTACATTTTCAAAGAAAATCTTATAATTTCAACGTGAAATGTGATAAAATATAACGCAAAAGCCAAAACCATATAATATTTATTCCATTACTTATAGAGGTGGAATAATTAGAATTAGTTTTATGCAATTTTACGTCCAACTAGGATATGGGCTTTACATAGTCCTAATTCAAGTTAACTTAGGTAAGGGTTTATATTTAATTTTGAAATTTCATGTTTATCTATTGAAAGTTCAAATTGTATCTTGTAAAATTCTCTTTAATGGTGAAAAGCACAGTGCGTTCATAGACATAATAGGTTTTTCTTCGAACTACACAAATTCGGTGTCCTTGTGTGTTGATTAGTAGCAACATTCTCTCTTTCCACCCCCAAAACAAGCTAGTTTGAAGTATAGCTAGTGGCACTTTAATTCATTAGAGATTTTTGGTCCCACTTCTTGGTGATCTTTAGACGTACTACAAGCACATTTGCAGAACTGTTTTAAATATGTCTTGATATTTATGCTACCATCTTTGCTGTACAAGGTCAGGTTGATTTAAATATGAAGGTGCCCGAGGTTGGTGAAAAGTTTTCAAAAAATTTTAATGCTTTCATTTCTTATCATAACTTTGATGTGCTTAAACAATTTTTGCCAGATATACAAACATTTAGTAATAAGATTTAGGTTCATTCACAGGGTTCTTATATTGGCAATGACTGCTGAGATTATAACAAAAGTAAGAATTCAAAATTAGAACTCAAAGCAGGCAATTATAAACGCAAATTTTCCACTGATGATAGAATTCCTTGGTATTTGCTCATCCTAATTTGGACAAAAACTTGCCTAATATGAATATATGAAAATTTGTATAGACGTGCCTAGTCTTTAAAATTAAGCTTGAAAGCCTAAAGAAGCAGTACTGTTGAGTATGACTCCTATTTCAGTCAAATTTGAGAAATAATCTTTTAGTTAAATTCTGTTTATTTGTTTTAATCAAACTCTGATTTGTCTAGATTATTTTATTATTATTTGAATTATGAATTTAGCCTATAAATAGGCTATTTTACAACCTTAGAAAATACACCCATTAGATATTAGAACTCATAACACATTTAAAGAATTTTGTGTTTACATTTTGAGGATTCTTTGCTTTCAAATTTTTGGGGTTTTGTTTTTATCTTCATCTTTTGTACTCTTCGTTCTTTTGCCATTATAGTAAAATAATCTTTGCACGTGGTTTTTTATACTCTTTGGAGGAGGCTTTCCACGTTAAATTTGTGTGTTCAATTTCTCAATTTATTCCGCTAATTTTCTTGTTCGTTGCTTAATCGGGTCGATCCTAACAAGTGGTATCAGAGCTAGTTCAATTTTCATAGATCAACCTATTCAGATATGACAGCAAAAAGGTTTGAAATTGAGAAGTTTGATGGTGAGACAAATTTCAATATGTGGCAAGTTTGTATGATGGCAATTCTAGTACAATCCGGTTTGAAAAAGGTTGTTACCGGGAAAAAGCCTGAGAATCTAAATAAAATAGAATGTGAAGAGCTTGATGAAAAGACTTTGTCTGCAATCCAGTTGTGCCTCGCGAATACGGTATTGCGGGAGGTATTGATGGAGAAGACATCATCTACCTTGTGGAAAAGGTAAGAAACTCTTTATGCGACTAAGTCTCTAGCTAATCGTTTAGTGTTGAAATAACGTCTATTTACGTTTCGCATGAACGAAGATGAGCTTCTTAGAGCTCACATTAGTCAATTCATTACTCTTTTAAATGATTTAAAGAATGTTGAGATTCATATTGATGATGAAGATCAAGCTATGCTATTATTATGCTCTTTACCCCTTTCATAAAAGTCTTTCAGAGAGACCCTGATTTATGGGAAAGACAAACTCTCGTTCGAAGATGTGAAGGGTCATTTGTTGAGTAGAGACAAACTCGACAATGAGCTTCATTTGGATAGTAAGGTAGATAGGCAAGCTTTCGTTTTGATAGCATCAAAAAAACAAGACAAAAGGTGTCGCTATTGTAAAAAGTTAGGTCACGTCAAAGCAGATTGCTATAAACTGTGAAATAAAAGAGCTGCTGAGAGTAACGAGGAAGATGTAGCTGGTGCTAATTTGGCCGATGAAAGCAGTGATGATTTCTTGTTAATGTCAACGAGCGATAACTCCAAGCTCACGTCTGAGTGGATCTTAGATTCGAGATGTTCTTTCCACATGTGTCCCAATAGAGAATGGTTCTCTACATACAATTCAATTGAAGGTGGAGTTGTACGCATGAGAAACAATTCATCTAGTAAGGTAATTGGTATTGGTACTGTTAAAATTAGGATACACAATGGGACGATTAGGACACTCTCAGATGTCAGGTATGCACCTAATTTATGAAAGAATCTCATCTCGTTGAGTATTTTAGACTTGAAAGGATACAGAATCAACATCGAGTCGAGCGGCATTAAAGTATCTCGTGGAGCTCTCGTTTTGTTAAAAGGTAAAAGAACTGGAGTCTTTATATTCTGGAAGGTTCTATAGTGACCAGTGAAATCGGACGTCCCTCATCCGTTACAGAGTCAAAGTCAACTCATTTGGAGCAAAGGCAACTTGATCATAGGAGGGAAAAATGTATGATCGTTTCGTTGAAGAGAGGTTCTCTTTTGGATGCAGGTTTTGAAAAGTTAGGGCATTGTGTTCGTGAAAATCAGACCCGGGTTAGTTTTGATTTGACCGTGTACAAGTTGAAGGCTAGAAGTCTTCCAGTTTCTAAGCACAAATTCGACTCAGTTAACTCCCTACATAGTTCAAGGTAGGCTCGTGGCAGGCTTTGGCAAAGCTGACATTGTGGAAATATGAATTAAGGTGGAGATTTGTTGAGTATGACTCCTATTTCAGTCAAATTTGAGAAATAATCTTTCAGTTAAACTCTGTTTGTCGAAACCATTTTTTAAGGGATTGTTCGAAAAACCGGGTTCGACTTTTGAAAAATGAAAACGGGAGTCACCACCAACCCTTTTTTAGGTGTGATTGGATCACCTTATAAAACGTTTTGGTCTACGAAAGTTAAGAAAACAGGTTCGGGAGTCAGTTACGTACGAGGAAGGATTAGTACTCTCGCAACGCCCAAAATTGGTACCAAATTGAATAGTTTTCTGTCTTAATGCCAAAAATTTGAAAGGATTTAAAAATAGGATCCCTTTTTAAAACCTGAATTATTTAAGTTGAAGAATCGAGATTCCTTAGCTCCGAAAGAATACAAACATCACATCCAACATGATAGGACATGATATTCTTAAACTCTCATAACTGAAATCATCTCGTGATTTACAAAATCTATTTAGAAGGATACTTTAGACATTTAGACAAACGGGAAATCGCAACCCAGCTTGTTAGGGCACTATTTCTCGAATTCCTAAATACGAAAAACATTGCCTCATTTCAAAAAGAAAAAATTCCTTTTGAATTAAAAGAGATATGATTTTTTTTTTGAAAATAATGATGGGTTTAATACATTACTAAGAATCAATATAAATTAACCTACATAATACTTATTTTAACATTCTATGCATATATAATATAAAGGATGATAAATAATAGTATAAATTACACAATATACATTATCATTTTATGTATGGTCATAAATAACGTATATATACATGCATTGTCATTACATGCAAAATTCAACATGAACTTAATGGTATAAATTGTATAAAATATATATAACAACATTTCATGCAAATGTACCTTAAATTAATATAAATGATTAATTTTCATGCAAATATGTAAAAATTAATAACAAATATTATATGAAAATTTCACCTACTAAACAATATCAAAATAAAAAACAAAAATAAATAAACCATTTAAAATGTATAAAATATAAATCACGTAAAAATAAGACATTTAGAAATATATTGAATAATATAAGAATAATAAAAGAGAATCTTTTTTTTTTTAAATGATATATATACATATATAGGTTATACTATAGGGTATAATAACTATAAAAATGTACTAAATAATGATATTACATTTATTTTAAAAAAATTTAAGAATGTATATAATTAGTAAGTGATAAAATAATATATATTTTATAATAAAATAAGGGTAACATAAGGAAATATGGTAAAATATATAGCGTATAACATAATTTACAAATAAAATATATAATAATATAAATCATATAAAAATATATATAATAAAAGGTATAGAATATAATATATATATAAGAAAGAAAAATATTATAATGAATAATATATAAAAATACAATATGTAATAAAAATATATAGATAAAATATAATGAAATATAATATAATAATGAATATAAATAATAATAATAATATAACAAGTATTTTACATATAAAAATATAGTAAAATAAATAATATATGATAAAAATATATAACATATAATAAAAACAGAATAAATAATATATATATAATAAAAATATATGATAAAATTTTAAAAAAAATGTAATAATAAAATGATATGTACTATTTTATAACTAATATTTTTAAAAAATATATTTAAAATAAAAAAGGATTAAAATTGAATTTAATTGAAGAATTTGGGGTTAATTGCAAAATAATAAAAAATTTTGGACCTGATTAAAATGCGTACTGAAAATCGAGGGACTCATTGGGTAATTCGACCCTAATCCCAAAACGATGTCGTTCTCTAGAACTGATTTTAATGATCTTCAGGACTAAATTGAGTTAAATATGAGAGGTTAGAGCTAATTTAAAAATAAAATAAAATGAATTTGAAAACATAAAAAAAAGAATCAATTGGGAAATTATTCCAATTTAGAAAAACACGTGGATCCTCCCCGGGTAATCGGGTCAACACGCGGATCTAAGCCCTGAAACGACGTCGTTTTGCGCCTTATTGAGTTAAACCAAAACGGCACCGTTTCGTTGGGGCTATATAAGCCAAATTTTAACTTAAAATTCATTTTGAAATCTGGGTTTTTTAAAAAAACTTTAGAAATCCTCTGAATGAGGAGAAATAGGAGCCCTCCGGCCCCGGTTTCCGGCCTCCGGCCACTGTACCACGAGTGCCCATGCGCTATACGTGCCGCCGTACGTGACGGTTGGAAGGCTAAAAGCCTTCGTTCTTCTCAGCAAACCTCGGGTAATATCCTTTCCCTTTTAAAATTTACCTTTTTTTAAAAGAAAAAATGGTTTATGTGCGTTGAACAGAGAAGAACAAGATATAACAAAATCACCTTTTTAAGTAACCAACTGCTTCTTCTTTTCTATGAATATATGTGTGTATATCTTTTATATTCTGTAAAAAAAAAATCGATCCCTGTACAGATTTGTGAAGAGGCTTTTATAGCCTTCTATGAATCGTTTACATTTAGAAAGAAATCTTTGATTTCTTTTCCCTATCTGTTTTCCTTTTCTCCTGTGGTTTCTTCTTCTTTTGCAGATACCAGCGAAGAGGCCAGTAATGAACGGCACTGACGACGGCACTAGTGTTGATTCGGGCGCCAATCACGGCTTGGTTCGAAGCCTGGAATCACGGCATCGATGGTGGGTAGCTGAAATGATGCAAAATGAACAGACGCATTGTTTGCAGCGCCTAGGGTTTCTGAAACCCTAGGTCTTTCGTCCTTGGCTTGTGGTTTGGGCTTCTTGGGCTTCATTGAGTTGGGTCAGAGTCTAACCGGGTGTGGGCTTATTGGGTTGTAACCGGGCATAGGGTTTAGGTATTTGGGTCAAATGTAAACGGGTAATGGGTTGTAAATGAATTTTGGGCTTTGTACATGGACTGTATAAACATTATTATTTTTTTAATTTATGTTTTTGTTTTTTTACTTATTTAATTATGGGCCCGGGCAGAAATGGGCTACTACAGCTGCCCCTCTTTGCTCTTGTCGTATAACGGTAATAGAGCAAAGACTATAAAGGGACCCATTTTGCCTGGGCTCGCCGAGTCTTGAGTTCTTGATCTTTGATCTTTTTTAAATGGCCTCTTGACGGCTTCAATCTGCTTCACTGCAACTCAGGAAGGCGATATCTGCTATCTTTGATCTGCTCCCCATCTAATACAGAGATGCCAAATCTGTTATCTTCGATTTTCTCCCCGTCTAATACAGAGATGCCAAATCTGTCATCTTGGATCTGCTTCGATGTAAACACATGAAGGTCAGATCTGCTATGTCTTCAATCTGCTCCCCGTCTAATACAGAGATGCCAAATCATCTTGGATCTGCTTCAATGAAGGTCAGATCTACTATGCCTTCGATCTGCTCCCCTTCTAATACAGAGATGCCAAATCATCTTGGATCTGCTTCAATGAAGGTCAGATCTGCTATGTCTTCGATCTGCTCTCCGTCGAATATGGAGATGCCAAATCCGTTTCTTCGATTTGTTCTCTAACAGTACAGAGATGCCAAATCATCTTAGATCTGCTTCAGCGTAAACACGTGAAAGCCAAATCTGTTATGTCTTCGATCTGCTCCTTGTAAACACAAGGATGCCAAATCATCTTGGATCTACTTCGATGTGAAAACATCTGAAGGTTAGATCTGTTATGTCTTCGATCTGCTCTCTGTCGAATATGGAGATGCCAAATCTGTTTCTTCGATTTGTTCTCTAACAATACAGAGATGTTAAATCATCTTGGATCTGCTTCAGCGTAAACACCTGAAGGTCAAATCTGCTATGCTTTAGCCTGTTACCCTACTGCTTAGGAGGTTAAGGCGCATCAATCTTCATTGTCCCTTGAAGGACTTAACCTGTATAATGCGTATGAGTTCATGCCAAATGATTAGGATGCTATGATCGAAATGAGTCAAATGCCCCTAATTAAACATGTTATAATGCTAAAATGTTTATGAATATGACCACTATTCCCAACATTACTACTCATTCCTTCGTTAAAGTTTAACTTTTTTCTTCTCGAATTATCATTCCTCCTCAGCCTATGGATTTGTACAATTCTTCAAATGCTATGACCCACCAAAAATGTTTGTAAGATGATCCTCTCTTAGGATCGAATCGTTTGATTTGTCCAATCATCATTTTGGACTAAAAAAAGAATTTTTTCGAGTTCTTTCGAACCTCACTTACGTGAATTCCTCGAACAATTATTCCGTTTTAGTTTCTTGTATTATCTAGAAATTTCCAGAGTAATGAGCAAAACTTCATTTGTGAAAATTATTTAGTTCATCTATCATTATTTAATGCAACACACTTTAAGAATAATGGAAGATGAATTTAATCTTTGAGAATAATTAGATTTGAATAAATTTGTCAAAAATACAAAGGAAATTAATCTGAAAGCCTATCTTTGAGAAGAGAAAGAATCTAAAGATAGCAAACAAGACAAAAGTTAGATGCCCTAGATATCGCCGCTTGAGCGTTTATATGCCAGCTCCATGAAGACTTTCTTGAGTTCAACATGTGTTTAAAAGATCCAAAGTACTTTGTTGATGCCTCGATATGCAACGCGCTTCACCTTCGTTGAATCAGATATAGCAAGATTACCGTGTGCTCTTCAAAATTTGAGCTGCCCTTTCAGGTTTTCAACTCAAAACCCCTTTAGTCACAAAGCGCCCATTGCGGGTTTTCACCTTGGCCTCTCCATTTTCTTTTTTCTCTTTTTTTTTGAAAACTCAGGGCGCCCTTTGCGTGTTTTCACCCTGAATTCTTCTCTCCTTTAGACAAAGTACTTTTTAACTGAGTCTGAATTCACTGGATTGGGTAAACTCTTCCAATCCATTTTCGTTACGATCAATGCACCCCCAGAGAAGGCCTTCTTCATGACATACGGCCCTTCCCAATTTGGCATCCATTTTCCTCTAAAGTCCTTCTGAATAGGGAGGATTTTTTTCAGCACAAGATCCCCCTCGTGGAATTCTCTTGGTCGCACTTTCTTGTCGTAAGCTCGCATCATTTGCTTCTGATACATCTGACCATGACGAATGGCCTTTAGCCTCTTTTCCTCAATCAAGTTCAACTGATCATATCACGATTGTATCCATTCAGCTTCATTCAACTTTATCTCTGACAAAACTCGAAGAGGCGGTATTTCCATTTCAATGGGTAACACTGCCTCCATCCCATAAACCAACGAGAAAGGAGTTGACCCAGTAGAGGTTCTGACGGACGTTCGATAAGCTAAGAGTGCAAATGGTAACTTCTCATGCCAATCTCTGTAGGTTTCAGTCATTTTCCCCACTATCTTCTTGATGTTTTTGTTAGCAGCTTCCACTGCCCCATTCATCTTTGGGCGATACGGTGAAGAGTTATGATGCTTAATCTTGAACTGACTGCAAACCTCTGCTATCGTTCTATTATTCAAGATCAATGCATTGTCTGATATGATCCTTTCAGGCATCCCATACCGACAAATGATCTCTTTCTTCAAGAATCGACTCACAGCCGACTTAGTAACATTCGCATAAGAAGCAGCCTCTACCCACTTCGTGAAGTAATCAATGACCACAAAGATAAAGCGATGCCCATTTGAAGCTTTTCGTGATATTGGCCCAATGACATCCATGCCCCACATGGAAAAAGGCCATGGAGCAGTCATAACATGTAGAGGTGAAGGTGGTACATGAATCTTGTCTCCATAAATTTGACATTTATGGCATTTCTTGGTGTAGTTGATACAATCCCCTTCCAAAGTAGACCAATAATATCCAAACCTCATGATTTGTCTAGCCATCGTGAAACCATTAGCGTGCGTCCCACAAACACTTTCGTGAACTTCTTCCAAGATTAACTTAGCCTCCACGGCGTCAACACATCTCAACAATACTTGGTCCTTTCTTCTTTTGTACAAGATGTCCCCATCCAAGACGTAATCGCAGGCTAATCTCCTTAAAGTTCGCTTGTCATTTTCAGTTGCCTGTTCTGGGTATTTACGATCTCTCACATATCGCAATATATCCTGATACCAAGGGTTATCATCCTTTTCTTCTTCCTCAATGTTACAACAATGAGCTAGAGCCTCAAAGATACTCATCTGAATGGGTCTCATCTCCTCCTCTTTATTTGCTTTAATCATTGAAGCCAAGGTTGCTAGAGCATCCGCCATCTGGTTTTTGTCTCGTAGGATATAATTAAAAGTGATGTCATCGAATTCCTCAAGTAACCCTAAAACTACCTTTCAATAATTGATAAATTTAGGATCCCTTGTCTCCCATTCACCTCTAAGCTGGTAAATTACCAACGCAGAGTCTCCATATACTTCTAAGGTTCTTATTCCTCGCTCTATAGCCACTCGGAGTCCCATGATGCACGCTTCATACTCGGCCATATTGTTTGTGTAGTCGAAATCCAATTTACATGTGAATGGATAATGATCACCATTTGGGGATACCAAGACTGCCCCAATTTCATTTCCTACCGCATTGGATGCGCCATTCAAGTTCATCCTCCATGTACGTTCTTCAATAGTTGCCACATACATCAACTCCTCATTAGGGAAATCAAAATTTAATGGCTCATAGCCTTCTAGAGCTCTGCTCGCCAGAAATTCTGCTATCGCGCTTCCTTTTATAGCTTTTTGACTCACATAGACTATGTCAAATTCTGAAAGTAATATTTGCCACCTTGCCATTTTTCCATTTAGTGCTGTTGATTCCATCACATACTTCAAAGGATCCAGTTTTGAAATAAGCCAAGTAGTATGATATAGCATGTACTGTCTTAACCTTCGAGTCGTCCAGATTAAAGCACAACACAATTTCTCAATTGGCGAATATCTCATCTCACACTCTATAAATTTCTTATTGAGGTAGTATATTGCCTTCTCCCTTCTTCCCGACTCGTCATGTTGACCAAGCACACATCCCGTAGAATTACTAAACACCGACAAGTACAAAATTAATGGTTTATCTGGACTAGGTGGAGATAATACTAGAGCGTTTAACAAGTATTGCTTGAGTTTATCAAAGGCATTCTGGCATTCCTCATTCCATATGCCTTGATTGTGCTTTCTAAGGAGGCGAAAGATAGGATCACACTTCTCAGTTAGTTGTGAAATAAACTGAGCGATGTAATTTAATCTTCCTAGAAATCCTTGAACTTCTTTCTGAGTTTGCGGTGGAGGCAATTCCTGTATGGCTCTGACCTTATCTGAGTCCACTTCTATCCCCTTTTCGCTGACCACAAAGCCTAATAACTTCCCCGACCTAGCTCCGAAGATGCACTTTGCTGGATTAAGCTTCAACTAAAATTTCCTTAATCTCAGGAACAACTTCCTCAAAACCTCAATATGTTCCTTCTCTGTTCGAGATTTAGCAATCATGTCGTCAACATACACCTCAATTTGTTTGTGCATCATATTGTGGAATAAAGTCACCATAGCCCTTTGGTATGTTGCCCCTGCATTCTTCAACCCAAAGGGCATTACCTTGTAACAAAAGGTGCATTCTTCAACCCCTGCATCCTTCTCAGGGACTGGTGCAATGTTAGCTACCCATTCAGAGTACTTCACTTCTTGTAAGAACCCTGCATCGAACTGCTTCTTGACTTCGTCCTTTATCTTCAATACGATACCTGGCCTCATTTTTCGTAACTTCTGTTGGAGTGGCTTACAATCTTGTCTTATTGGAAGACGATGCACCAAAATATCAATATTTCCCCCTGGCATATCTTGATAGGACCATGCGAAGATATCCTTGAACTCGTGTAGCAACTCAATCAGTCCTTGCCTTGTGTCTTCAGCAATATGCGTGCCGTTTTTCACCTCTTTCCCTTCCTCTAGGGCTATATTCTCTATTGCCTCTTTCTCATGGGGCATAATTTGTTTCTCCTCCTATTTTACCATCCTAAACAGATCTGGAGACACATCACAATCCTGGACATCTTTAAAATCCTGAGATTCCTCTAAACACATGTCTTGCTCGCGAGAGAAATCAGGATTTGTAATATCAATGCTCATGTCATTGACATCTAGGGACCTGTGAAGTATAAAGAATATATAGAGAATGAATGAATTTAAGAATGATTATTTATGTGCTATGAATGAAAGAATAAGAATTGCAAAAGTTTAACGGAATATTGGTTGATAAAAAAACAATACTCGTTCAAATTGATAAAAGTTATGTTTTATTAAAAAATAATAGATGATCGTAAGCCCATCTCACAAATGTAATCCTATTACTCCTAGGCCCTAGAGTAACAAAAATGTTTTGAAAATTATTCTGAAAAATTTCTGAAGACTACAGGAAGTTCCTCCGCAGTCCAATTGTTCAAAGAGCTTCCCGGTTCGTAAGGGCGAATGCCCTCAAGGTTTCCTTGCTCTGATCCTTCATCGTGTATAGCATTAGCCTGATGACTTTCTTCTATAAGTAACCCTCCCGGTATAAAGGTTTGGGATAGTGGAGGGAATTTCATCGGCTCCCTCTTCCCTCTTGGCACTTTTCAGCTTCCTTCCTCCTTTGCTTATAGTCTGGCTTGAAGCCCAGACCAAAGCGATCTTTCTTCTCTTTCAGTTCTGGGATTTAAGTCCCTCCGTGCAGGTATTTTCCTAACCCTCTTCTCGGTAAGGCTCCCTTTTCCACCATCATTTGTAGAGCCATCCTCGTAGCTCTTGCTATCTTTGACACCGATAGCTCACTTCCTTCTGAAATGAAGGTTGCATTTACAAATTCTAAATAGCGAAAAGATCACTCAATAGACTCTTCACTTGTCTCGACATAAGGGAACTTGCTAGTGACTGAGGCTATAATGTCCTCCTCCGCATTGATGGTTACTAACTATCCACCTGTCACTCACTTCAATTTCTGGTGTAATGGTGAGGGTACCGCTCCCGCTGAATGTATCCATGGCCTTCCTAAAAAACAATTCTAGGAAGGCTTGATATCCATCACCAAGAAGTCTACTTCGTATGTACTCGGCCCAATTTCCAAAGGGATGTCAATCCTTCCTATCACCTTCCTTTCTCTACCATCAAAAGCTATTACCACATTTTGACATGTCTTCATGCGAGAAGCGTCAATGGGTAAACTATTCAATGTAGACAACGGTAGAACATTCAAGGCCGATCCATTATCGACGAGCACACTTGGGAGTGTGTACCCCTTGTATCGAGTGGTGATGTGCAAGGCCTTTGTTGACCCCCTGCCCCCTGATGGGATTTCATCATCATTGAAGTAGATGAAATTATCCACACTTATGTTATTCATCAACCGGTTCAGCTTGTTAACAGATATGTCATAGGTGACATATGATTCATTGAGCACCCTTATCAATGCATTTCGATGCACCTCAGAATTCAGAAGTAGAGCCAATACTGATATGCAAGCCGGCTGCCTACGCAACTGCTCGACCACACTATACTCGCTATGCTTAAGGAACTTTAGAAATTTCTTAGCCTCCTCCTCCTTTAATGGCTCCTTAACAGGTACTTCAGCCTCTTTTTCCTTCTCCACACTAACATTTTTTGATTTTGTGGGCTCCTCTCTGACGCCCACCGTATCATATCGCTTCCCACTCTGCGTATGGGAACCCTTAACTTGTACATCTTTGGACGTACTGGCTATATTTTCCTCCTCCAGCATTGACATATGGCAGTTATAACTCCATGGTACCCTCTTGTTATCCGTATAAGGAAAGGAAACAGGTTTATGAATGATAACTTTCGGTATCGTTGGTGTTTCAACTTCGTTACTTCTTGGTAACGAAATACTAATCCTCGACCGGTTTTTATTCTTCGGTGCACCTTCTAATGTGCATATATGTCCCTTATTTGGCCCAGCTTCATAAAATCCTAGCTCTTTGTTGTCCATAAGGCTTTGTATCAAGGCCTTAAACTCGTCGCTTTCCTGGATCTTGTGCCCCTCTTCGGCATGGAACTCACAGTAGTCCCTTACTCCTTCATTCCTCTCTTTAGAGATTATAATCTCTCTTTTCACCATTTCTTCCCAAATCATCTTCATCGGTGTTCTCACCTCAGCCACGTCTTCTTTAATTCTCCTATTACTGGATTCGCCAATGGCATTCACTCCTTGTTCGCTATGATTTGGCAACGAGTTTTCCGTATTAGGGGTATTGTCGAACTTCACTACCCCCATCTTAATAAGCCTCTCTACGGCTTTCTTAAAATCGGTACAGTTTTTGATCAAATGCCCCGGTATTCCAGCATGGTATTCACATCTGGCGTTTGCGTCATACCATTTGGGATATGAGGGCTGCAATGGTTTCAAGTGAAAAGGAGCAATAGCATGTGCATTGTATAAGCTTTGATAAAGCTCTCGATACGTCACGGTGATAGGCGTGAAATGTATCTTTTCAGAATTCTGCCTTGTACCCGACTCCTGCCTCTGAGAACTCTGTTACTCAACCGCAGTTGTGCTAGATTGACCAACTGTGATTGCCTTCGTGCTGAAGGTGCTTGTGTTATTCACTTCACTATCCATTCTCCTAGGGGCCGATCTTTTGGTCGTTTCCCCCTTGATTTTGCCACCCCTTATGGCATTCTCGATCATTTCTCCTGCCATGACTACATCCGCAGAGCTTTTAGTTGTGCTTCCAATCATGTGAGTGATGAATGGAGCTTTTAGAGTGTTGATGAACAACATAGTAGTCTTCTTTTCCAACAACGGTGGTTGAACTTGCATTGCCACCTCTCTCCATCTCTGTGCATATTGCCTAAAATTTTCATTAGGCTTTTTCTCCATGTTTTGCAGCGTGATCCTATCCGAGTCATGTCGGTCACATGATTGTATTCTTTGCATGAAGGCTGTGCAAGATCCTCCATGAACTTATTCTCGCCCGGCTCGATTGATTATACCACTTGGTCTTTGCTCCAATTAAACCATCTTGAAACGATTGATCATTATTCACATACCCAGTCATCCTCCTCTGAGAACATCATAATGTGGGCCTCGGGCAAGTAGTCCCGTTGTACTTCTCAAATTTTGGCATCTTGAATTTGTAAGGAAGCACCAAGTGCGAGACCAAGCTTAGATCTTTGGCATCAACCCTATGATGCCCATCAGCATTCTCTAAAACCTTAAACTTTTTTTCCAACCATTTGCAGCGTTCTTCCAACTGTCTTGCAAACCTCGGTTCTTAGATCCTCTTTTTCAGCCATATCTAAGTCGGGAATGACAGATTTGCGGAGGATTCGCCCAAATTGAACCCCGAGAGCGGTTGGAAATTTTATGGGGATCCCAGCATCGGCCGGCCCTTGTTGAGGCCTTATAGTAACAGACGGCCTCCTTGAAAGTGCCTCGGTTTGTGTAGGCACCTGGGGTGGGGTGAAACCTGGAGGGTGATCCTCACCATCCTCGCCAGTAATTGCCATGGGAGCCTTTCCCTTATCAGTGGCCCTCAGTAGTTGAGCCATTTCAGCCATCATGTTCCTTTGAGCCTTTAACATTTGCTCCCTCATGTCGTTTTGCATTTTTTCCAATTACTCTTACAATTGATCCTGCATGTCCTTCTGTAGCTGCTCAAATCTTTGGTCCATGTTCTTAGTTTTTGCACGAGTTCTGTAGTGATGTGTTGCTTCCAGATTTTCTTTTTTTTACTCTCTTTCTCCCTATTAATTTTAACTAATTAGGGTCTTTCTATAAACTTGAATGCATATGATACAATGAGATGCTATGAAATGCATATGCATGAATGCAAAAAGATGTCGATTCTGATTCAGTTTCATTTTAGAAAACATTATTTAAGGAACAAAAATCTTTTCATAAAACAGATTACAAATACGCTTTCGCCCGAAGGCCTAGAGTCTTAACCCTATCTAATAACAATGTTAACTCTCGTCCTCTGTCCGACGATGACTCATACATTATACTAAGCGTTCTAGCTTGTACTGCCAAATCCTGCAAGTGTTCAGCAACCTCTCGAATCTGAACTAAGGCTTTTCCCGTGAGATAATCCCTATTTCCAACTTGGTCCTGAAGATGGTGAAGTTCTTCCTTCCAGTGTTCTTCTCTTGCCTCGAGCTACTCAATCCGTAGCTCACAGCCCTGTAGTGCTGCCTCCAACCTTTCAATATCGTGCTTCATTTTCTCGATCTTATTCAAGCTTGCCTTTAACTCGATTGCAAAGTTACGACTTCGGTGATGATGAAGAGACCGTCCAAGTTCAGCTACCTTAGTTTTTAATCCTTGATTTTCCTTCTCTAGGGCCTGATTATGCGACTGCATCTCTTAAAACTTCTTCTCCCAATACTCGATTTTGGCTCTTTCTTCCTGAATCTCTTGCTGCCACTGCTCTGGAGATCTCCCTAATCCGACCCTTTTCAACGTTACCTGGACCTTTTTGTAGTGCGTTTTTAAATCATCTCGATCTTCCTCAATCTTTCTCTTTTCCTTTTTCACCTTCTCGACTTCTATCTTTTGGACATCGACGTCGAGACTTAAGCACATTTTTTCTTCTTCGAGCTTCTCAATCCTTTTTTCAAGCTCTCAATTCTTTCTCTCAAACTCCTGCTTCATAACCTCCAACTCTGATGGAATCACTTGTAAGCTCTCCTCTAATGATCGAGCCACTTCCAAAATTGGCCTAGGGACATTATCGTTGACTCTCCTACTAAACCATCCTTTATACTCAAGGGTTGACGTTGAGCCTTCGGTCAAGATCTTCATACAGAAAGGCTTCTTCCAAGCCTTAGAAATCTCTCGCATCATCTTCTTATAGTGATCTCCTTTATAAGAGAAATCACTCTGAGCTAAACCCTGTGTAGCCGGTATGAACTGCCTCGCTCGATATTTCCTTAGAACAAGCAATGGTGTATATCCAACAACTCCCCAAATTCCTGGCAAAGGGACCCAATCAAAACTTCCACATCGGTAAAGGACTTCACTAGGAACCAACCAAGGAGCCTTCCACATAACATCTTCCTCTCGAAGATTCTGAAGAATATCTATCCACCTCTCCTCTGAAATGTCATCTCTCTTCGTCATATCTACTGCTTCCTTTAAGGGAGAATAACCCTCAAAGAGTACTCGGCAAGGAAACTTATCAAGCCTCCAAAAATGACAGTGGAACCAAACCAACAGCAATTGTGCACATCCAATGAATCTACCTTCACCGGCTCTCCGACATGCACTCAAAGATCTAAATGTCTCAGCTAGGATTACTGGTACAGGTGTATTATGCTTACCAACGCGATCGAACAAATCTGCAACTGCCTCATCTATGTGTCCCAACGCCTTTGGGAAAATCACCATGCCGTAAATACTCAAAGCCAGGACGTCGACCCTTTTCTTTACGTCTGGATGCGTCGATATCAAATCCCTCAAAATAGCCCATGGAACGCACTTACTATCACCCTTTTGTTGTATACGAGCTACAACCCACTGCTCACTCATCCCAATAATCATCACCAACTTCTTTGCAAAAGTTGGAAGACTAGCAGGCCTAACATAAGCCTTGTGACCCTGAATCCTCGGGCAATGTAGTAAAGTCATATACTCCTCCAAAGTACGTACAAGATCAACATCACCAAATGTAAAGCAACCATAAGCAGGGTTCCAGAACTGTACCATAGCTTGAAACAAGTGCCTATCTACTTTGACGTCTAGCAAATAGGGAAGGTCTCCATAATTCTGATAGAAAAGTTGCTTAGCCTCGTCATCCCATTTGGCCCAAATGCCTCTCAACTCCTGAAACTCATCCTGGGTCGAACTAATACGGGTGAAGTCCCATAACTCTGATGCATGCCCGTCAGTGACACTATCTCCTTTCTCTAACTGGGTTTTCTCTGACCAGGTACAGACAGAGGCATTGTCCTCCACTTTATTAAGGTATTCATTCCTCATTACAAAACTTTCTAATCTAGAAATCAAACCTTGAATTGACACCTTTAAATGTTGAGTGACATGCAATAACAGCAAAATAGAATAGGTCAGTATCATATATAAAAAAAAAATAAGCAAGTACTTACAAGGGTAACTTACTAAAGGCTATCACTATTTCCCTAGGGTAAGCACTTAAAGTTCACTATATGAGTTTTAGTTCTAAAGTGAGGGTACCTGAACCAGCAGATTCCTCGATCCTCACCCATTATAGGCTCATATAGACCAAGTTCAGTTCAGGGGGACACATTTCCCTATGGCCATGCGGAGAAGAAAATCTCACGAAGACATAGGTAGAGTATCCCGGAAGCAATCCACTAACTCATGCGGAGGTGAAAACCTCACGAAAGCTTAGCTTCCCACTCCCACTTAAAGGTGCGACCAACGGTCATGCAAATGCAATGTGTGCAGATAATATAACAAACATATGCAGCGAACACATGAAAAGGGATCTTTATCTTTATATCCTTTCAATTTTTTAGCATTAAGACAAAAAGTTATCAATTTTTTTGGCTTGACTCTCTTAAAGTCCCCAGCAGAGTCGCCAACCTGTTGAAACCATTTTTTAAGGGATTGTTCAAAAACTGGGGTTCGACTTTTGAAAAACGAAAACGCGAGTCGCCACCAACCCTTTTTTAGGTGTGATTGGATCACCTCATAAAACGTTTTGGTCTACGAAAGTTAAGAAAACAGGTTCGAGAGTCAGTTACGTACGAGGAAGGATTAGCACCCTCGCAACGCCCAAAATTGGTACCAAATTGAATAGTTTTCTGTCTTAATGCCAAAAATTTGAAAAGATTTAAAAATAGGATCCCTTTTTAAAACCTAAATTATTTAAGTTGAAGAATCGAGACTCCTTAGCTCCGAAAGAATACAAACATCACATCCAGCCTGATAGGACATGATATTCTTAAACTCTCACAACTGAAATCGTCTCGTGATTTACAAAATCTATTTAGAAGGATACTTTAGACATTTAGACAAACGGGAAATCGCAACCCAGCATGTAAGGGCACCATTTCCCGAATTACTAAATACGAAAAATATTGCCTCATTTCGAAAAAAAAAATTCCTTTTGAATTAAAAGAGATAAGATTTTTTTTTTGAAAATAATGATGGGTTTAATACATTACTAAGAATCAATATAAATTAACCTACATAATACTTATTTTAACATTCTATGCATATATAATATAAAGGATGATAAATAATAGTATAAATTACACAATATACATTATCATTTTATGTATGATCATAGATAACGTATATATACATGCATTGTCATTACATGCAAAATTCAACATGAACTTAATGGTATAAATTGTATAACATATATATAACAACATTTCATGCAAACGTACCTTAAATTAATATAAATGATTAATTTTCATGCAAATATGTAAAAATCAATAACAAATATTATATGAAAATTTAACCTACTAAACAATATCAAAATAAAAAACAAAAATAAATAAACCATTTAAAATGTATAAAATATAAATCACGTAAAAATAAGACATTTAGAAATATATTGAATAGTATAAGAATAATAAAAGAGAATCTTTTTTTTTTAAAAGATGATATATATACATATATAGGTTATACTACAGGGTATAGTAACTATAAAAAAATGTACTAAATATTGATATTACATTTATTTTTAAAAAAATTAAGAATGTATATAATTAGTAAGTGATAAAATAATATATATTTTATAATAAAATAAGGGTAACATAAGGAAATATGGTAAAATATATAGCGTATAACATAATTTACAAATAAAATACATAATAATATAAATCATATAAAAATGTATATAATAAAATGTATAGAATATAATATATATATATATATATAAGAAAGAAAAATATTATAATGAATAATATATAAAAATATAATATGTAATAAAAATATATAGATAAAATATAATGAAATATAATATAATAATGAATATAAAAAATAATAATAAAAATATAACAAGTATTTTACATATAAAAATATAGTAAAATAAATAATATATGATAAAAATATATAACATATAATAAAAACAGAATAAATAATATATATAATAAAAATATATGATAAAATTTTAAAAAAAAAATGTAATAATAAAATGATATCTACTATTTTATAACAAATATTTTAAAAAAAGTATTTAAAATAAAAAATGATTAAAATTGAATTTAATTGAAGAATTTGGGGTTAATTGCAAAATAAGAAAAAATTTTGGACCTGATTAAAATGCGTACTGAAAATCGAGGGACTCATTGGGTAATTCGACCCTAATCCCAAAACGACGTCGTTCTCTAGAACTGATTTTAATGACCTTCAGGACTAAATTGAGTTAAATATGAGAGGTTAGGGCTAATTTAAAAATAAAATAAAATGAATTTGAAAACATAAATAAAAAAAAGAATCAATTGGGAAATTATTCCAATTTACAAAAACACGCGGATCCTCCCCGGGTAATCGGGTCAACACGCGGATCTAAGCCCTGAAACGACGTCGTTTTGCGCTTTATTGAGTTAAACCAAAACGGCACCGTTTCGTTGGGGCTATATAAGCCAAATTTTAACTTAAAATTCATTTTGAAATCTGGGTTTTTTAAAAAAACTTTAGAAATCCTCTGAATGAGAAGAAATGGGAGCCCTCCGGCCCCGGTTTTCGGCCTCCGGCCACTGTACCACGAGTGCCCACGCACTGTACGCACCACCGTACATGACGGTTGGAAGGCTAAAAGCCTTCGTTCTTCTCAGCAAATCTCGGGTAATATCCTCTCCCTTTTAAAATTTACCTTTTTTAAAAAAAAATGGTTTATGTGCGTTGAACAGAGAAGAACAAGATATAACAAAATCACCTTTTTAAGTAACCAACTGCTTCTTCTTTTCTGTGAATATATGTGTGTATATCTTTTATATTCTATCAAAAAAAATCAATCCGTGTACAGATTTGTGAAGAGGCTTTTCTAGCCTTCTATGAATCGTTTACATTTAGAAAGAAATCTTTGATTTCTTTTCCCTATCTGTTTTCCTTTTCTGCTGTGGTTTCTTCTTCTTTTGCAAATACCAGCGAGGAGGCCAGTAATGAACGGCACTGACGACGGCACCAGTGTTGATTCGGGCGTCGATCACGGCATGATTTGAAGCCTGGAATCATGGCATCGATGGTGGGTAGCTGAAACGACGCAAAATGGACAGACGCATTGTTTGCGGCCCCTAGGGTTTCTGAAACCCTAGGTCTTCCGTCCTTGGCTTGTGGTTTGGGCTTCTTGGGCTTCACTGAGTTGGGTCAGAGTCTAACCGGGTGTGGGCTTATTGGGTTGTAACCGGGCATAGGGTTTAGGTATTTGGGTCAAATGTAAACGGGTAATGGGCTGTAAATGAATTTTGGGATTTGTACATGGACTGTATAAACTTTATTATTTTTTTAATTTTTGTTTTTATTTTTTTACTTATTTAATTATGGGCCCGGGCAGAAATGGGCTACTACAGCTGCCCCTCTTTGCTCCTTGTCGTGTAACGGTAATAGAGCAAAGACTATAAAGGGACCCATTTTGCTCGGGCTTGTCGAGTCTTGAGTTCTTGATCTTTGATCTTCTTTAAATGGCCTCTTGACGGCTTCAATCTGCTTCACTGCAACTCAGGAAGACGATATCTGCTATCTTTGATCTACTCCCCGTCTAATACAGAGATGCCAAATCTCTTATCTCCAATTTGCTCCCCGTCTAATACAGAGATGCCAAATCTGTCATCTTGGATCTGCTTCGATGTAAACACATGAAGGTCAGATCTGCTATGTCTTCAATCTGCTCCCCGTCTAATACAGATATGCCAAATCATCTTGGATCTACTTCAATGAAGGTCAGATATGTTGTGCCTTCGATCTGCTCCCCGTCCAATACAGAGATGCCAAATCATCTTGGATCTGCTTCAATGAAGGTCAGATCTGCTATGTCTTCGATCTGCCCTCCGTCGAATATGGAGATGCCAAATCTATTTCTTCGATTTGTTCTCTAACAGTACAGAGATGCCAAATCATCTTAGATCTGCTTCAGCATAAACACGTAAAAGCCAAATCTGCTATGTCTTCGATCTGCTCCTTGTAAACGCAAGGATGCCAAATCATCTTGGATCTACTTCGATATGAAAATATCTGAAGGTTAGATCTGTTATGTCTTCGATCTGCTCTCCGTCGAATATGGAGATGCCAAATCTGTTTCTTCGATTTCTTCTCTGACAATACAGAGATGTTAAATCATCTTGGATCTGCTTCAGCGTAAACACCTAAAGGTCTTAACCTGTTACCCTACTGCTTAGGGGGTTAAGGCGCATCAATCTTCATTGTCCCTTGAAGGACTTAACCTATATAATGCGTATGAGTTCATGCCTAATGATTAGGATGCTATGATCGAAATGAGTCAAATGCCCCTAATTAAACCTGTTATAATGCTAAAATGTTTATGAATATGACCACTATTCCCAACATCACTACTCATTCCTTCGTTGAAGTTTAACTTTTTTCTTCTCGAATTATCATTCCTACTCAACCTGTGGGTTTGTACTATTCTTCAAATGCTATGACCCACCAAAAATGTTTGTAAGATGATCCTCTCTTAGGATCAAATCGTTTGATTTGTCCAATCATCATTTTGGACTAAAGAAAGAATTTCTTCGAGTTCTTTCGAACCTCACTTACGTGAATTCCTCGAACAATTGTTCCGTTTTAGTTTCTTGTATTCTCTAGAAATTTCCAGAGTAATAAGCAAAACTACATTTGTGAAAATTATTTAGTTCATCTATCATTATTTAATGCAACACACTTTAAGAATAATGGAAGATGAATTTAATCTTTTGAGAATAATTAGATTTGAATAAATTTGTCAAAAATACAAAGGAAATTAATCTGAAAGCCTATCTTTAAGAAGAAAAAGAATCTAAAGATAGCAAACGGGACAAAAATTAGATGCCCTAGATATCACCGCTTAAGCGTTTATATGCCAGCTTCATGAAGACTTTCTTGAGTTCAACATGTGTTTAAAAGATCCAAAATAATTTGTTGATGCCCCGATATGCAACGTGCTTCACTCTTTGTTGAATTAGATATAGCAAGATTACCGTGTGCTCTTCAAAATTTGAGCTGCCCTTTCGGGTTTTCAACTCAAAACCCCTTTAGTCACAAAGCGTCCTTTGCGGGTTTTCACCTTGGCCTCTCCATTTTCTTTTTTCTCTTTTTTTTTCGAAAACTCAAGGCGCCCTTTGCGGGTTTTCACCCTGAATTCTTCTCTTTTTTAGACAAAGTACTTTTTGACTGAGTCTGAATTCACTCGATTG
The DNA here is from genome assembly GCA_025698465.1 of Gossypium longicalyx. NCBI lineage: Eukaryota > Viridiplantae > Streptophyta > Magnoliopsida > Malvales > Malvaceae > Gossypium > Gossypium longicalyx. The sequence continues at coordinate 82,291,543 of CM047005.1, read as the reverse complement.
GGTAAACTCTTCCCATCCATTTCTGTTAAAATCAATGCACCCCTAGAGAAGGCCTTCTTCACGACATACGGCCCTTCCCAATTTGGCATCCATTTTCCTCTAAAGTCCTTCTGAATAGGGAGGATCTTTTTCAGCATAAGATCCCCCTCGTGGAATTCTCTTAGTCGTACTTTCTTGTCGTAAGCTCGCATCATTCGCTTCTGATACATCTGACCATGACGAATGGCCTTTAGCCTCTTTTCCTCAATCAAGTTCAACTGATCATATCGCGATTGTATCCATTTAGCTTCATTCAACTTTATCTCTGACAAAACTCGAAGAGACGGTATTTCCACTTCAATAGGTAACACTGCCTCCATCCCAAAAACCAACGAGAAAGGAGTTGCCCTAGTAGAGGTTCTGATGGATGTTCGATAAGCTAAGAGTGCAAATGGTAACTTCTCATGCCAATCTCTGTAGGTTTCAGTCATTTTCCCCACTATCTTCTTGATGTTTTTGTTAGCAGCTTCCACTACCCAATTCATCTTTGGGCGATACAGCGAAGAGTTATGATGCTTAATCTTGATCTGACTGCAAACTTCTGCTATCGTTCTGTTATTCAAGTTCAATGTACTGTCTAATATGATCCTTTCAGGCATTCCATACCGACAAATGATCTCTTTCTTCAATAATCGACTCACAGCCGACTTAGTAACATTCGCATAAGAAGTAGCCTCTACCCACTTCGTGAAGTAATAAATGACCACAAAAATAAAGTAATGCCCATTTGAAGCTTTTGGTGATATTGGCCCAATGACATCCATGCCCCAAATGGAAAAAGGCCATGGAGCAGTCATAACATGTAGAGGTGAAGGTAGTACATGAATCTTGTCTCTATAAATTTGACATTTATGGCATTTCTTGGTGTAGTTGATACAATCCTCTTCCAAAGTAGACCAATAATATCCAAACCTCATGATTTGTCTAGCCATCGTGAAACCATTAGCGTGCGTCCCACAAACACCTTCGTGAACTTCTTCCAAGATTAACTTAGCCTCCACGGCGTCAACACATCTCAACAGTACTTGGTCTTTTCTTCTTTTGTACAAGATGTCCCCATCTAAGACGTAATCGTAGGCTAATCTCCTTAAAGTTCGCTTGTCATTTTCAGTTGCCTGTTCTGGATATTTACGATCTCTCACATATCACAATATATCCTGATACCAAGGGCTATCATCCTTTTCTTCTTCCTCAGTGTTACAACAATGAGCTAGAGCCTCAAGGATACTCATCTGAATGGGTCTCATCTCCTCCCCTTTATTTGCTTTAATCATTGAAGCCAAGGTTGCTAGAGCATCCGCCATCTGGTTTTCGTCTCGTAGGATATAATTAAAAGTGATGTCATCGAATTCCTCAAGTAACCCTAAAACTACCTTTCGATAATTGATCAATTTAGGATCCCTTGTCTCCCATTCACCTCTAAGCTGGTAAATTACCAACGTAGAGTCTCCATATACTTCCAAGGTTCTTATTCCTCGCTCTATAGCTACTCGGAGTCCCATGATACACGCTTCATACTCGGCCATATTGTTTGTGCAGTTGAAATCCAATTTACATGTGAATGGATAATGATCACCATTTGGGGATATCAAGACTGCCCCAAATCTATTTCCTACCGCATTGGATGCGCCATCAAAGTTCATCCTCCATGTACGTTCTTCAATAGTTTCCACACACATCAACTCCTCATTAGGGAAATCAAAATTTAATGGCTCCTAGCTTTCTAGAGCTCTGCTCGCCAGAAATTCTGCTATCGCTCTCCCTTTTATAGCTTTTTGACTCACATAGACTATGTCAAATTCTGAAAGTAATATTTGCCACCTTGCCATTTTTCCATTTAGTGCTGTTGATTCCATCATATACTTCAAAGGATCAAGTTTTGAAATAAGCCAAGTAGTATGATATAGCATGTACTGTCTTAACCTTCAAGTCGTCCAGATTAAAGCACAACACAATTTCTCAATTGGCAAATATCTCATCTTACACTCTGTAAATTTCTTACTGAGGTAGTATATTGCCTTCTCCCTTCTTCCCGACTCGTCATGTTGACCAAGCACACATCTCGTAGAATTACTAAACACCGACAAGTACAGAATTAATGGTTTATCTAGACTAGGTGGAGATAATACTGGAGCGTTTGACAAGTATCGCTTGACTTTATCAAAGACATTCTGGCATTCCTCATTCCAAATGCCTTGATTGTGCTTTCTAAGGAGGCCAAAGATAGGATCACACTTCTCAGTTAGTTGTGAAATAAACCGAGCGATGTAATTCAATCTTCCTAGAAATCCTTGAACTTCCTTCTGAGTTTGCGGTGGAGGCAATTCTTGTATGGCTCTGACCTTATCTGAGTCTACTTCTATCCCCTTTTCGCTGACCACAAAGCCTAATAACTTCTCCGACCTAGCTCCGAAGATGCACTTTGCTCGATTAAGCTTCAACTGAAATTTTCTTAATCTCAGGAACAACTTCCTCAAAACCTCAATATGTTCCTTCTCTGTTCGAGATGTATCCATGGCCTTCCTAATAAACAATTCTAGGAAGGCTTGATATCCATCACCAAGAAGTCTACTTCGTATGTACTCGGCCCAATTTCCAAAGGGATGTCAATCCTTCCCATCACCTTCCTTTCTGTACCGTCGAAAGCTCTTACCACATTTTGACATGTCTTCATGTGAGAACCGTCAATGGGTAATCTATTCAATGTAGACAACGGTAGAACATTCAAGGCTGATCCATTATCGATGCGCACGCTTGGGAGTGTGTACCCCTTACATCGAGTGGTGATGTGCAAGGCCTTTGTTGACCCCCTGCCCCCTGGTGGGATTTTATCATCATTGAAGTAGATGAAATTATCCGCACTTATGTTATTCATCAACCGGTCCAGCTTGTTAACAGATATGTCATGGGTGACATATGTTTCATTGAGCACCCTCATCAATGCATTCTGATGCACCTCAGAATTCAGAAGTAGAACCAATATTGATATGCGAGTCGACTACCTACGCAACTGCTCGACCACACTATACTCGGTATGCTTAAGGAACTTTAGAAATTCTTTAGCCTCCTCCTCCTTTAATGGCTCCTTAATAGGTACTTCAGCCCCTTTTTCCTTCTCCACACTAACATTTTTTGATTTTGTGGGCTCCTCTCTGACGCCCACCGTATCATATAGCTTCCCACTCTGCGTATGGGAACCCTTAACTTGTACATTTTTGGACGTGCTGGCTATATTTTCCTCCTCCGGCATTGACACATGGAAGTTATAACTCCATGATACCCTCTTGTTATCCGTATAAGGAAAGGAAACAGGTTTATGAATGATAACTTTCGGTATCGTTGGTGTTTCAACTTCGTTAGTTCTTGGTAACAAAATAATAATCCTCGACCGATTTTGATTCTTCGGTGCACCTTCTAATGTGCATATATGTCCCTCATTTGGCCCAAATTCATAAAATCCTAGCTCTTTGTTGTCCATAAGGCTTTGTATCAAGGCCTTAAACTCGTCGTTTTCCTGGATCTTGTGCCCCTCTTCGGCATGAAACTCACAGTAGTCCCTTACTCCTTCATTCCTCTCTTTAGAGATTATAATCTCTCTTTTCACCATTTCTTCCCAAATCATCTTCATCGGTGTTCTCACCTCAGCCACGCCTTCTTTCATTCTCCTCTTACTAGCTTCGCCAATGGCATTCACTCCTTGTTCGCTATGATTTGGCAACGGGTTTTCCGTATTAGGGTATTGTCGAACTTCACTACCCCCATCTTAATAAGCCTCTCTACGGCCTTCTTAAAACCGGTACAGTTTTCGATCGAATACCCCGGTATTCCAGCATGGTATTCACATCTGGCGTTTGCGTCATACCATTTGGGATATGGGGGCTGCAATGGTTTCAAGTGAAAAGGAGCAATAGCATGTGCATTGTATAAGCTTTCATAAAGCTCTCGATACGTCACGGGGATAGGCGTGAACTGCATCTTTTCAGAATTCTGCCTTGTACCCGACTTCTGCCTCTGAGAACCCTGTTGCTCAACCGCAGTTGTTTTAGATTGACCAACTGTGATTGCCTTCGTGCTGAAGGTGCTTGTGTTATTCACTTCACTATCATTTCTCATTGGGGTCGATCTTTTGGTTGTTTCTCCCTCGATTTTGCCACCCCTTATGGCATTCTCGATCATTTCTCCTGCCATGACTACATCCGCAAAGCTTTTACTGGTGCTTCCAATCATGTGAGTGATGAATGGAGCCTTTAGAGTGTTGATGAACAAAATAGTAGTCTCCTTTTCCAACAACGGTGGTTGAACTTGTATTACCACCTCTCTCCATCTCTGTGCTAATTGCCTAAAATTTTCATTAGGCTTTTTCTCCATGTTTTGCAGCGTGATCCTATCCGGAGTCATGTCAATCACATGATTGTATCGCTGCATGAAGGCCTGTGCAAGATCCCTCCATAAACTTATTCTGGCCCGGCTGAGTTGATTATACCACTTGGCTGTTGCTCTAATTAAACTGTCTTGGAAACAGTGGATTAATAGTTGATCATTATTCACATACCTAGTCATCCTCCTACAGAACATCGTAATGTGGGCCTTAGGGCAAGTAGTCCCATTGTACTTCTCAAATTCTGGCATCTTCAATTTGTGAGGAAGCACCAAGTCTGGGACCAAGCTTAGATCTTTGGCATCAACCCTATGATGCCCATCAGCATTCTCTAAAACCTTAAACTTTTTCTCCAACCATTTGCAGCGTTCTTCCAATTGTCTTGCAGCCTCAGTTCTTAGATCCTCTTTTTCAGCCATATCTAAGTCAGGAATGACAGGATTTGCAGGATTGTCGCCCAAATTGAACCCTGAGCCAGTTGGAAATTTTATGGGGATCCCAGCATCGGTCGGCCCTTGTTGAGGCCTTATAGTAACAGACGGCCTCCTAGAAAGTGCCTCGGTTTGTGTAGGCACCTGGGGTGGGGTGAAACCTGGAGGGTGATCCTCACCATCCTCGCCAGTAATTGCCATGGGAGCCTTTCCCTTATCAGTGGCCCTCAGTAGTTGAGCCATTTCAGCCATCATGTTCCTTTGAGCCTCTAACATTTGCTCCCTCATGTCGTTTTGCATTTTTTCCAATTACTCTTACAATTGGTCCTGCATGTCCTTCTGTAGCTGCTCAAATCTTTGGTCTATGTTCTTAGTTTTTGCATGAGTTCCGTAGTAATGTGTTGCTTCCAGATTTTCTTTCTTTTACTCTCTTTCTCCCTATTAATTTTAACTAATTAGGGTCTTTCTATAAACTTGAATGCATATGATACAATGAGATGCTATGAAATGCAAAAGCATGAATGCAAAAAGATGTCGATTCTGATTCAGTTTCATTTTAGAAAACGTTATTTAAGGAATAAAAATATTTTCATAAAACAGATTACAAATACGCTTTCGCCCGTAGGCCTAGAGTCTTAACCCTATCTAATAACAATGTTAACTCACGTCCTCTGTCCGACGATGACTCATACATTATACTCAGCGTTCTAGCTTGTACTGCCAAATCCTGCAAGTGTTCAGCAACCTTTCGAATCTGAACTAAGGCTTCTCCCATGAGATAATCCCTATTTCCAACTTGGTCTGAAGATGGTAAAGTTTTTCCTTCCACTGTTCTTCTCTTGCCTCGAGCTACTCAATCCGTAGCTCACAGCCCTGTAGTGCTGCTTCCAACCTTCCAATATCATGCTTCATTTCCTCGATCTTATTCAAGCTTGCCTTTAACTCGATTGCAAAGTTACGACTTCGGTGATGATGAAGAGACCGTCCAAGTTCAGCTACCCTAGTTTTTAATCCTTGATTTTCCTTCTCTAAGGCCTGATTATGCGACTGTATCTCTTGAAACTTCTTCTCCCAATGCTCGGTTTTGGCTCTTTCTTCCTGAATCTCTTGCTGCCACTGCTCTGGAGATCTCCCTAATCCGACCCTTTTCAACGTTACCTGGACCTTTTTGTAATGCGTCTTTAAATCATCTCGATCTTCCTCAATCTTTCTCTTTTCCTTTTTCACCTTCTCGACTTCCATCTTTTGAACATCGACGTCGAGACTTAAGCACATTTTTTTTTCTTCGAACTTCTCAATCCTTTTTTCAAGCTCTCAATTCTTTCTCTCGAACTCCTGCTTCATAACCTCTAACTCTGATGGAATCACTCGTAAGCTCTCCTCTAATGATCGAGCCACTTCCAAAATCGGCCTAGGGACATTATCGTTGACTCTCCTACTAAACCATCCTTTATACTCAAGGGTTGACGTTGAGCCTTTGGTCAAGATTTTCATACAGAAAGGCTTCTTCCAAGCCTTAGAAATCTCTCGCATCTTCTTCTTATAGTGATCTCATTTATAAGAGAAATCACTCTGAGCTAAACCCTGTGTAGCCGGTATGAACTGCCTCGCTCGATATTGCCTTAGAACAAGCAATGGTGTATATCCAACAACTCCCAAAATTCTTGGCAAAGGGACCCAATCAAAACTGCCACATCGGTTAAGGACTTCACTAGGAACCAACCAAGGAGCCTTCCACATAACATCTTCCTCTCGAAGATTCTGAAGAATATCTATCCACCTCTCATCTGAAATGTCATCTCTCTTCGGCATATCTACTGCTTCCTTTAAGGGAGAATAACCCTCAAAGAATACTCGGCAAGGAACCTTATCAAGCCTCCAAAAATGACTGTGGAACCAAACCAACAGCAACTGTGCACCTCCAATGAATCTACCTTCGCCGGCTCTCCGACATGCACTCAAAGATCTAAATGTCTCAGCTAGGATTGCTGGTACAGTGTATTATGCTTACCAACGCGATCGAACAAATCTGCAACTGCCTCATCTATGTGTCTCAACGCCTTTGGGAAAATCACCATGCCGTAAATACTCAAAGCCAGGACGTCGACCCTTTTCTTTATGTCTGGATGCGTCGATATCAAATTCCTCAAAACGGCCCATGGAACGCACTTACTATCACCCTTTTGTTGTATACGAGCTACAACCCACTGCTCACTCATCCCAGTAATCATCACCAACTTCTTTGTAAAAGTTGGAAGACTAGCAGGCCTAATATAAGCCTTGTGACCCTGAATCCTCGGGCAACGTAGTAAAGTCATATACTCCTCCAAAGTAGGTACAAGATCAACATCACCAAATGTAAAGCAACCATAAGCAGGGTTCCAGAACTTTACCATAGCTTGAAACAAATGCCTATCTACTTTGACGTCTAGCAAATAGGGAAGGTCTCTATAATTCTGATAGAAAAGCTAATTAGCCTCATCATCCCATTGGGCCCAAATGTCTCTCAACTCCTAAAACTCATTCTGCATCGAACTAATACGGGTGAAGTCTCATAACTTTGATACATGCCCCTCAGTGACACTATCTCCTTTCTCTAACTGGGTTTTCTCTGACCAGGTACAGACAGAGGCATTGTCCTCCACTTTATTAAGGTATTCATTCCTCATTACAAAACTTTCTAATCTAGAAATCAAACCTTGAATCGACACATTTAAATGTTGAGTGACATGCTATAACAGCAAAATAGAATAGGTCAGTATCATATATAAAAAAATAAGCAAGTACTTACAAGGGTAACTTACTAAAGGCTATCACTATTTCCCTAGGGTAAGCACTTAAAGTTCACTATATGAGTTTTAGTTCTAAAGTGAGGGTACCTGAACCAGCAGATTCCTCGGTCCTCACCCATTATAGGCTCATATAGACCAAGTTCAGTTCAGGGGGACACATTTCCCTATGGCTATGCGGAGATGAAAATCTCACGAAGACATAGGTAGAGTATCCCGGAAGCAATCTACTAACTCATGCGAAGGTGAAAACCTCACGAAAGCTTAGCTTCTCACTCCCACTTAAAGGTGCGACCAACGGTCATGCAAATGCAATGTGTGCAGATAATATAACAAACATATGCAGCGAACACATGAAAAGGGATCTTTATCTTTATATCCTTTCAAATTTTTAGCATTAAGACAAAAAGTTATCAATTTTTTTGGCTTGACTCTCTTAAAGTCCCCAACGGAGTCGCCAAGCTGTTGAAACCATTTTTTAAGGGATTGTTCAAAAAACGGGGTTCGACTTTTGAAAAATGAAAACGGGAGTCGCCACCAACCCTTTTTTAGGTGTGATTGGATCACCTTATAAAACGTTTTGGTCTACGAAAGTTAAGAAAATAGGTTCGGGAGTCGGTTACGTATGAGGAAGGATTAGCACCCTCGCAACGCCCAAAATTGGTACCAAATTGAATAGTTTTCTGTCTTAATGCCAAAAATTTGAAAGGATTTAAAAATACGATCCCTTTTTAAAACCTGAATTATTTAAGTTGAAGAATCGAGATTCCTTAGCTCCGAAAGAATACAAACATCACATCCAGTATGATAGGACATGATATTCTTAAATCATCTCGTGATTTACAAAATCTATTTAGAAAGATACTTTAGACATTTAGACAAACGGGAAATCGCAACCCAGCATGTTAGGGCACTATTTCTCGAATTCCTAAATACGAAAAACATTGCCTCATTTCAGAAAAGAAATTCCTTTTGAATGAAAAGAGATATGATTTTTTTTTTTTTGAAAATAATGATGGGTTTAATACATTACTAAGAATCAATATAAATTAACCTACATAATACTTTTTTTAACATTCTATGCATACATAATATAAAGGATGATAAATAATAGTATAAATTACACAATATACATTATCATTTTATGTATGGTCATAGATAACGTATATATACATGCATTGTCATTACATGCAAAATTCAACATGAACTTAATGGTATAAATTGTATAACATATATATAACAACATTTCATGCAAACGTACCTTAAATTAATATAAATGATTAATTTTCATGCAAATATGTAAAAATCAATAACAAATATTATATGAGAATTTAACCTACTAAACAATATCAAAATAAAAAAACAAAAATAAATAAACCATTTAAAATGTATAAAATATAAATCACGTAAAAATAAGACATTTAGAAATATATTGAATAATATAAGAATAATAAAAGAGAAATTTTTTTTTCTTAAAAATGATATATATACATATATAGGTTATACTATAGGGTATAATAACTATAAAAATGTACTAAATATTGATATTACATTTATTTTAAAAAAATTTAAGAATGTATATAATTAATAAGTGATAAAATAATATATATATATTTTATAATAAAATAAGGGTAACATAAGGAAATGTGGTAAAATATATAGCGTATAACATAATTTACAAATAAAATATATAATAATATAAATCATATAAAAATATATATAATAAAATGTATAGAATATAATATATATAAGAAAGAAAAATATTATAATGAATAATATATAAAAATATAATATGTAATAAAAATATATAGATAAAATATAATGAAATATAATATAATAATGAATATAAAAAATAATAATAAAAATATAACAAGTATTTTACATATAAAAATATAGTAAAATAAATAATATATGATAAAAATATATAACATATAATAAAAACAGAATAAATAATATATATAATAAAAATATATGATAAAATTTTAAAAAAATGTAATAATAAAATGATATGTACTATTTTATAACTAATATTTTAAAAAAAGAGTATTTAAAATAAAAAAGGGATTAAAATTGAATTTAATTGAAGAATTTGGGGTTAATTGCAAAATAAAAAAAAATTTGGACCTGATTAAAATGCATACTGAAAATCGAGGGACTCATTGGGTAATTCGACCCTATTCCCAAAATGACGTCATTTTCTAGAACTGATTTTAATGACCTTCAAGACTAAATTGAGTTAAATATGAGAGGTTAGGGCTAATTTAAAAATAAAATAAAATGAATTTGAAAACATAAATAAATAAAAAAAGAATCAATTGGGAAATTATTCCAATTTACAAAAACACGCGGATCCTCCCCGGGTAATCGGGTCAACGCGCGGATCTAAGCCCTGAAACGACATCATTTTGCGCTTTATTGAGTTAAACCAAAACGGCACCGTTTCGTTGGGGCAATATAAGCCAAATTTTAACTTAAAATTCATTTTGAAATCTGGGTTTTTTAAAAAAACTTTAGAAATCCTCTGAATGAGGAGAAATGGGAGCCCTCCGGCCGACCTCAGACCTTTGCCATCAGACACGAGTGCCCACGCGCTGTACGCGCCGCCGTACGTGACGGTTGGAAGGCTAAAAGCCTTCGTTCTTCTCAGCAAATCTCGGGTAATATCCTCTCCCTTTTAAAATTTACCTTTTTTTAAAAAAAAATGGTTTATGTGCGTTGAACAGAGAAGAACAAGATATAACAAAATCACCTTTTTAAGTAACCAACTGCTTCTTCTTTTCTGTGAATATATGTGTGTATATCTTTTATATTCTGTCAAAAAAAATCGATCCCTATACAGATTTGTGAAGAGGCTTTTATAGCCTTCTATGAATTGTTTACATTTAGAAAGAAATCTTTGATTTCTTTTCCCTATCTGTTTTCCTTTTCTGCTGTGGTTTCTTCTTCTTTTGCAGATACCAGCGAGGAGGCCAGTAATGAACGGCACTGACGACGGCACCAGTGTTGATTCGGGCGTTGATCACGGCATGATTCAAAGCCTGGAATCACGACATCGATGGTGGGTAGCTGAAACGACGCAAAATGAACAGACGCATTGTTTGCGGCGCCTAGGGTTTCTGAAACCCTAGGTCTTCCGTCCTTGGCTTGTGGTTTGGGCTTCTTGGGCTTCACTGAGTTGGGTCAGAGTCTAACTGAGTGTGGGCTTATTGGGTTGTAACCGGGCATAGGGTTTAGGTATTTGGGTCAAATGTAAACGGGTAATGGGCTGTAAATGAATTTTGGGCTTTTGTACATGGACTGTATAAACTTTATTATTTTTTTAATTTATGTTTTTGTTTTTTTACTTATTTAATTATGGGCCCGGGTAGAAATGGGCTACTACACTGTTTATTTATTTTAATCAAACTCTGATTAATCTAGATTATTTTATTATTATTTGACTTATGAATTTAGACTATAAATAGACTCTTTTAAAATCTTAAAAATATTTAGAGAATTTTGTGTTTACGTTTTGAGTATTCTTTGCTTTTGGGTTTTTGGGGTTTAGTTTTTATCTTAATCTTTTGTACTCTTCATTCTTTTGCTATTATAGTAAAATTATTTTTGCACATGATTTTTTATCCTCTTTGGAGGGATTTTTCCACGTTAAATTTGTGTGTTAAATTTCTCAATTTATTCGATTATTTTTCTTGTTTATTGCTTAATCGGGATGATCCTAACAAGTACTAAATCTTGCAATGATGCCATCACCTATCTTTCTGCCCGAAGTCTTCTTACAGAAGTTAGAGTACCCTCTTGAATTTCTTCTGCCTTGATCATCTCCAGCAAAGTCCGGTTTTTCCAACACATATTATACAAGATGGCGGAGCGGTTCTCAATATCACGTTTGGAACTGCTATTTCTTATGATCCGAAATAAGCCTCGGATTGTACGAAGATCCTCAAGTTCAAAAATGTTATCTTTATGTGTAGATAGAACTGCAAGAATGCCCAATAGCTCATCAACAAGTATACCATCATTGATCTTCTGCAGCATTACGTACCTTTACTGCCCCCATTGCTATGAACTTTGCTTTGTTCTCATTACTGTACAAAAGCTGAGTATTGCTGACGCAGCATCCTTCATTGTCAAAGGATGCCCCATACGCAAAAGTTAAGAGTAGAGGCACAAGAGCCAGGGATATTCCGATGATGAACTTGTTTGATTCAAGTGCGAATAATGATGAGAGAACACCTGCTGCATTTCTCCTTATTTGAATGGTTCTAGACTTCATGGGATGACAAGAGGATGTTCCGCTACGAGTTTGTAACCAGTTGAAATGTTTAAAGCTGATGACTCCCCTTTTTCAGCAATTGAAGATGTTTCTTCCCCTCCTCCACCAATCTCTTAATAAAATAAAGTGGAATTCTTTGCGCCATATATATGCTTACGATTATATCTATACGTGAGCTATCAATTAAAGCGAGTTTTGATTGAGGTAGAGTTCTTATGTCAATCTAAAACTTAAACGGGTCTTTTTTATTTATAAATTATAAAAATATTTATCTTAAATAATATTTATCTTAATATTAAAATTATTTTTAATATTTTTCATAAAGTTAAATATTATTATAATAAATATCATTTAATTATCATAAAATAAATATTATTTATTTTAATATTTAAATTTATTTATCCTTTCATAAAAATTCATAACACAATTGAAATCTCATTGATAATATGACTAAATTTCAAGTTAAAAGAACACGAATACTATATATATTTGAAAACTATATGAAAACAAAATAAGAAAAAAAAAAGATGATTGGTATGATAAACATGATTTGATAATTTATATATATTTATAAAACTTTGAAAAAATATTTTACAAATATTTTGGATTTTTTATAATTTTTGTTAAGAGTGACCAAATTGCACATACTCGAAATTGTCAAGGAATCAATGAGTATTTGTATCAATTTGCTATTTGAGTTTTTTAAACTATTCGAATTGTAAAATTTAACTTGATTTAAATTAGAAAAATCGAATTATTTATTCAAATTCATTCAAGAAAATAGAATAAATTGAATAACTCAATTAAGTCAACTTAAAATTCAAAAAAATGATTTTTTAATCCAATTGAAATTTTTTCACCCCTATTCATAATATAACTTATAAAATCAATTGCGAAAAATTCTCAATCCAAAACTTGCCCCGATGGGGACTTTGTTGATGGTGAATTTATGAAGCTGCAAGAAATTATAAATATAACAATAATTGCTATAAACCTCGGTGTTTTTTTTTTTTTTTATATATAAATTAAGGGTCAGTTTAGTATTAATCTAAAAAATATTTTTAGGTAAGAAACACTTTTGGGGAGTGGTTCAAATTTTCTACTTCCTTATCTCAAAAATATTTTTTGTCTTAAATTTTTTTTTTTTAGAAACAATACTAAAACTTACCCATATTCAATTTTCTTAAATCTCAAAAAGAGCCCGTAAAAAACACTAAACTCCATGTATATGTATAAGAAGGATGGATGTAATGGTCAAACACGAAACAAGACTGCAACATCATGGGGTGAATGTTTAAAGTTCATAAAATCAGGAATGAATCTCAAATCTAGCACACTTGATGACCTTTGAAATTGATCACTTCATCCTAAGTTTTATACAAGTAACTTGCTGGTGCACTACAATCGCATTATACAACTGCAAAATAGCATTAAGAAGGAAAATAAATAACAAATATAAACAAAGAACAAAGCGAATTGTAAAACATCAGTTTGTAATACATACATGTCCATTTGAAGAATAATAAGCACAATATCATATTGAAGTTAAAGCAACAAATAAACACAATCTGAGTTCAAAATAAGCATACTTCCATAACAATAAAAGGGGGAGAGAGGGAGGAGAAACAGAAGAGTCTATTACCATCGGAAGTTGCCACCAAAGAACCTCCGGTGACCTCACTGCCAACCGACGAGGGGGAAGGGGCAAAAAGAAGGCAGAGAGAGAACAAGGCAAAGGGGAGGAAGGAGGAAGAAAGGGGCCAAAACCGAGTTCAAGAGGAATAGTAATTATTGTGATTAATTATCTTTAACTATTTACCTTCGAAAGTAAATTATTCTCTTCTTTTTAGAGAAATTAATTCATTAAATATCAAATTGAAAAAAATCAAAAAACTTTCTTTTACCAAATATCGTCCACTCAGCTTTTGCTTTTTAAATATCTCCTACTCTTTTTCAATTATAATAACGATGTTAATTGCAGGTAACTTGAATAGAGATGGGAGAAACAAAGATTCCATTCAAAGCTAAATAAAGCTGTTGAGTACTTGAGAGCCAACAATTTGAGAATGATAGTTTACCACAATGTTCACTAACCAAGGAGGATTTATTGCGAAAAGAAAATTCCTGAATCTCATCGTATTCATGTATATTATCATATCATAATAAATTTGTTTGTAGGTTGGATTGGGTTGGACCGAGTTTGAGTCCAACTCATACAAAATATCTATATTCATTTTCTTTACATCAAACTGATACAATCCAAAATATAGGTTAAAGCCAGCCAGCAATAGCAGAACATATTAGCTACCGCGTAACATTTGCATCCAAAAACACAAATTATTTAGCATTTAAAGTCTAGTAAAGCAAACGTGCCGTACATATCGGTAATTCATCAAATTCCAAAATATAGGCATAGCAAATACATCATCTTCATGCATTTCATCAGTTTCTTATTGACTCTATCTATCATATATGAATATCCATTTTGTTCCCTGGATCCTGAAAGTATGATTATAATAACAACTTCTTCGCCATGACCAGCTCTCTACAGTCTACACGACAGCCGCCTCAAGAATTAGAAACCGAATAAGATGATTTGTAATCCTTATATTTAGTAATAATAAATCACTTCCACTCTCATAGTGCGTGGCTCTGGTGGATTCTGCATCATCACCTTCCCTTCTATCACTTCTTCGCTCATCAGACTGCCCACCATCTTTTTCGCTTGTTTGTAAATAATATATAGCTAGTTACATAAGATTATGATACCAAAAAATAATATCAATACCAGATGATACAGAGACTGCTGTTTTTAGCTATGGACATGAAAGACACAAAATTCGGATGAGAACTTCCTGAGATATCCATGTACATTCAGAATTTTCACTAGAAACGAAAGATGAAATTTTGAAGAGGAAGACCAGTGTTAAGTGTGTCAACTTTTCACTCGGGATTCTAGATAAGGCTGCTTTTTAAGTCAATTTTGTTTTAAATTATTATAATATGCATTTCATATTGTACTTACCACTTATCTGTGAGGTCTTTTTTTATTTATCACCGAAAAAAAAACAGCTCTGGATTAGCAACAAGGCACCCAAATGAAATGCATCCACTTGATGTCAAAGCTAAGGGAAAGGCAATAAATGTGCCTCGGTTGGAGTAGGAAAGAGGTATAAGATAACCTTTGAAGAATTGGCAAATCCCACATTTTCCTTGTGTGTGTGTGTGTGTTTTTTTAATGTGCTGATTTCAGTGACTCCTATCTATAAATAAGCCTGTAAGCCATGAAGAATTTGTATCTCATCTAGAAGGATTTAAGATTAGCTTAAGTCAAAATGAAAGGTCATTGTAGTTTCCTAGCAGTTTTTGCCTTATTGGCGTTGGCTTCCATTTTGGGCACCTCAGCTTATGACCCAAGCCCTCTCCAGGATACCTGTGTAGCCATCAATGACCCCAAGACTGGAAGTATGCTCTTTTATTTATTTTTATTTTTATTTTTATTTTTTTGTAATCTTTGAATTAATGTCTCAAAGGAAAGTTAAGTCAACGTTAATTTGAACTAATGCTCTCTTTGGCTTGCTATACGCTTTTAACCAGCACTTTTTTTTTATTGCAGTATTTGTCAATGGAAAGTTCTGCAAGGACCCAAAGTTTGTTACAGCAGATGATTTCTTCTTCTCAGGGCTTAACATCCCAAGAGACGCATCAAATCCTGTTGGATCAGTTGTGACTCCGGTGAATGTTGACCAAATACCAGGCCTTAACACTATGGGCATATCCTTGGTTCGTATCAACTACGCACCCTATGGAGGGCTCAATCCACCTCACACTCACCCTCGTGCAACCGAGATCTTAGTTGTCTTGGAAGGCACACTCTATGTTGGTTTCGTTACCTCCAACCCTGATAATCGCCTCGTATCCAAAGTCCTTTATCCGGGAGACGTTTTTGTCTTTCCTATTGGCCTCATTCACTTCCAGCAAAATGTGGGAAAGACTAATGCCGTCGCCTTTGCTAGTTTAAGTAGCCAGAATCCTGGGGTGATTACCATAGCAAATGCTGTTTTCGGATCGAATCCACCTATCAATCCTGATGTTCTTACTAGAGCTTTCCAGCTTGATAACAATGTGGTGAAGTATCTCCAGTCTCGTTTTGGGTGGAAAAACAATTGAGGGGATAGGCTTTGACATAGTAGCCATGGAATCGGTAGATTGTTTGCAATCGCCTCATCATTCTAAGTAAGAATAAAGGCATGATTATATCTTAAATTAAGTACAACATCAATCAAATAACATGTATCCTTCTTTTAGAGATTGACCTGATTAAGCAACGAATAAATAAAAATAGCGAATTAAATTAAAAAATTAAACACAAATTTAACATGGAAAAATCCCTAGATAAAAACCTACGGGTAAAGATAATTTTACTATAATAGTAAAAGAACGAAGAGTACAAAACATGAAGATAAAAACTAAACCCCGAAAACAAAGAACCCTTAAAACGTAAACATAAAATTCTCTAAATGTGTTATTAGTGCTAATCTCTAATAGGTATATAGTTTCTAAGGTTGTTAAAGAGCCTATTTATAGGCTAAATTCATACGTCAAATAATAATAAAATAATTTAGACTAATCAAAGTTTGATTGAAACAAATAAACAGAATTTAACTCAAAGATTATTTCTCAAATTTGAATAAAATAGAAGTCATACTTAACAAATCTCCCCCTTAACTCATATTTCCATAATGCCATCTTTGTCAAAGCCTGCCACGGGCCAATCTTGAACTATGCAGGGAATTAACAAAGTCGAATCTGTGCTTAGAAACTAGAAGACTTCTAGCCTTCGACTTATTCACTACCAAATCAATACTAACATGGGTTTGATTTTCAGGAACACAATGCCTTAACTTTTCAAAACCTGCATCCAAAAGAGAACCTCTCTTCAACGAAACAGTCATACATTTTTCCCTCTTATGACCAAGTTGCCTCTACTCCAAACGAATTGACTTCGACCTCGTAACAGATGAGGGATGTCCGATTTCATTGGTCACTATAGAACCTTCCAGAATATAAAGACTGTCAATCCTGTTACCTTTTAACAAAACAAGAGTTCCATGAGATACCTTAATGTTGCTCCACTCAATGTTGATTCTGCATCCTTTCAAGTCTAAAATACTCAAAGAGATAAGATTCTTTCGTAAATCAGGTACATACCTGACATCTGAGAGTGTCCTAATCATTCCATCATGCATCCTAATTTTAATAGTACCAATACCAATTACCTTGTTGGGTGAATCGTTTCCCATGTGCACAACTCCACCTTCAACATATCTGTATATGGAGAATCATTCTCTATTGGTACACATGTGGAAAGAACATCTCGAATCTAGGATCCACTCGGACATAAGCTTGGAGTTATCGCTTGTTGACATTAACAAGAAATCGTCACCACTTTCATCGACCAAATTAGCACCAGCTACATCTTCCTCGTTACTCTCAGTAGCTCTTTTATATCATAGTTTATAACAATCTACTTTGATGTGACCTAACTTTTTAGAATAGTGACACATTTTGTCTCGCTTCTTTAAGCTACCAAAATGGAAGCTTGCTTATCTACCTTTCTATCTGAACCAAACTTATTGTCGAGTTTGTCTCTACTTAACAAATGACCCTTCACATCTTCGAACGAGAGTTTGTCTTTACCATAAATCAGGGTCTCCCTAAAAGACTTGTATGAATGGGGTAAGGAGCACAATAATAGCATAGCATGATCTTCATTGTCAATTTGAACCTCAACGTTCTTTAAATCATTCAAAAGAGTAATGACTTGACTGAAGTGATCTCTAAGAAGCTCACATTCGTTCATCCGGAACGTAAATAGACGTTGTTTCAACACTAAACGGTTAGCTAGAGACTTAGTTGTATAAAAAGTTTCTAACCTTTCCATAAGGTGGATGAGGTCTTCTCCATCAATACCTCCTGTAATACCGTATTAGTAAGGCATAACTGGATTGCAGACGAGGCCTTTTCATCAAGCTTTTCCCATTCTATTTGATTTAACTTCTCAGGCTTTTTCCCGGTGACAACCTTTTTCAAGCCGGTTTGAACTAGAATTGCCATCATCCGAACTTGCCACAGATTGAAATTTGTGACACCATCGAACTTTTCAATTTCAAACCTTGTTTTTGCCATCTCTGAACGTACTGATCTATGAAAACTGAACTAGTTTTGATACCACTTGTTGGATATTGACTCGATTAAGCAATGAACTAGTAAAAATAGTGAAAGAAATTAAGAAATTGAACACACAAATTTAATGTGGAAAAACCCCTCCAAAGAGGATAAAAAACTATGGGCAAAGATAATTTTACTATAATGGCAAAAGAACGAAGAGTACAAAAGATGAAGATAAAAACTAAACCCCGAAAACTCGAAAATAAAGAACCCTCAAAACGTAAACACAAAATTCTCTAGATGTGTTATGAGTTCTAATCTCTAATGGGTATATATTTTCTAATGTTGTAAAATAGTCTATTTATAAGTTAAATTCATAGGTCAAATAATAATAAAATAATCTAAACTAATCAGAGTTTGATTGAAACAAATAAACAGAGTTTAACTCGAAAATTATTTCTCAAATTTAATTGAAATAGGAGTTATACTTAACACTTCCAAAGAAACACTCACATGCATGTTAGACTAATTTCTCATGTATGAAAAAAGAGATAATAAATGAAATAATCTCATTTAATATAATATCCCATGTCTTCTATTAATTAACATGGCATAACCTTTATAGAAGTTATTCTTGATTACATCGAGAAAGTAGTTTGTTCCTTTGGGAGGAAGGTGCAAAGCTATAAATTTCAATCGATTGGAATTAATGACGTTCCTTCCATTTTTTTTAACTACTTATCAGTAATTAATTTTATTGTTAATTATTGACCCAAGTTTTGAAGTGGTGGTCTATATGCTAATAGAAATGTCCACTTTCATTATCAATGGCTATACACATATTTGTCTTATTTGTTGTTATCTTTAATCAAAATATTTGATGATTTGTTTTCATCTTTTTTAAGGATCTTGTGCAGTTAATCTCGAGTTTATCATTGGACAAAAGATTAATCAATCAAGATTATTTTTCAAGCATTTTTATGTGGTCTAGTTACCATATATATTGAGATACGTCATCAATTAAGATATAAGTTGATTTTATTAAGGGTAATTGATTTGATGAGATTTGGTAGATCAAGATGGATTAAAGGTTACCTTGTTCCAAATAGGGAGCCTTGTTCAACATTAATTAAGGTTTTATTGTCAAGGCAAGTGCTTTTTAAGTGGTTGTTAATATGCCAAGGGAAGTGGCCACTTCCGCTAGCAACTCGACAAGCAATATAACTTACTTTATTTTGTGTTAGAGATCTTTCAACTAAATCAATTCGGGAATGACTTAAGGTAGTGTTTGGAAAGTTGCCCATTAATTACACAAGAGTGACATGTTTGGATAACCATTGTAATTGGTAGATCCCATTGGATTGGGTGTATTTGAAGCACCCAAATTATATTTTTCAATTCGTAGGAGTGTGAGAATTTGAGCAATCACGCTGTAATTACACTTAAATTCAGTTTAAAAAATTACTTTTATACAAGTTATAATTTTTTATATTTTAAGCATGAACATGTATGAATGTTTGGGACGGTTATGACGAAAGATTTATTATATTATAAATCCTAAAAAATTATATTATAAAAATAATTTATACGTATTTTATAAATTTATAACAACAAATTATATTATTTAAATTTTAATTTTTTTTGCCAAAACAATTATTATAAAAATAATTTACATGTTATAAAAGTGTTATAGTATATTTATTTATAAAAAGTTATGGCAAAAAAGTATAGATATAATTTATTTATGTGTCATGCTAGATATTATAAAAATAATACGCCTATTTGTAAATAAAAAAAAAAGTCTTATAGTTTTTTTGTCATAATTTATTTGTAAAAAATAACTTTCTAAAATTATGAAAAAATTATATTATTTATAAGAATTTTTATGAAAGTTATTGGAAAAGTATTTTTCTATACAAGTTATATATTATCAATTATATATTATATTTTACTTAATTGACATATTATAAAAAGAAGTTATAACCTAGCATAATTCTTTCTCCAAATTAAGTTTATATAAGTTATTTTGATTAAAGCTACAACTATTTGCATCGTGAACCGAAATATTATGTTGTTGACAAGATATTTATTGTTCTAAAAAAATATTTTATATGTTCACAACATCACATTAGTATGGCATAAAAAAAGAAGGTAGAATCGTACTAGCATGTTGCATACTTCATAACTTCACCATAGGTGGGTTTGTGATGATTCATACTGATGATTCATACTTCGAAGAGTACATGAAAGAAAGAGATCTTGATAATCTTAATAATACAGTTTAAGATTCAAATGATGATAAACTCAGTCAAGGACCAACATTTGATGAAAATGAGCTTATGTTAGATATTAAAGAGGCAATAACCTAACAAATATGGAACACTAGATCAATTAGATTAAATTGCATATGATGTTTATTTTTCTTGTTATTTTATTAGTTATCATATTATTAAATACTTTCTTGGACTATCATAATACATATGATGATTTTATTTTAATTTTTGTTACTTGTTTAGAAAAAAAATTATCGTGCTAATAATTTTTATAGTAATTCATATTTTTTAAAATATAAATTATATAACTGTGTAACTTTAATTTATACTACCAAACATAATATAAGGAATAATAATGTAATTACTCTCTATCAGCCAAACACATCTAGAGAATTAAAATTTTTTGTAATTATAAGAGAGTGTAATTATAATTCAATTACTCATTCTTGTCAAAATAGACCTTAAATGATTTTGTGGATGTGTTTTGGCCCATATTTGAAGATCCATCTTGTGGAACAACAAATCTTTAAAGATTCAATTAGATCGAATCAAGCAATTGAATCTCGTGAAATATGGAAATTGAATCAAGACTGGTTAGAAGACTTATCTTAAATATCTTTGATTTATTCTAGACTCTATTAGGATAATTGTAAAGCCTTTTTATGAGGTAATTTTAGTGGGATCTTGATTGTCATTTATCTTATCTTAGCAAGCCATTAACTCTTATATATTAGAGGCTTGTGTAAGTTAGAATTATGTGAAAAGAGCACTTATCAATTCATAGAGGAATTTTATTGTTGTGAGAGACTGTAAAATCTTTTGTTGTTGGTTTCACAAACTAAGTTCTTAAGGGGAGAATTAGTGGTGAAAGATCTAGTATTTGAAGTACAATAGTGAGGACTCTTCACTGTGGTGTGTTTGAACTAGGACTAGTGGTTGTATTGGTTGAAAGATAATTTATTCATCTCACTAAGCTAGGCTCCACAAATGTAGGAAAACTGAACTGCATAATTAATTCATTGTCCCTTGTTTTTTATTTTATTTTTCATAGTACTTATAAAAGTGTCCACTTTCGTAGTCACCTCTGTACATACTCAATTTTTTTCAATTATCATATAGTTCAGATCAACAATTAGCATCAAATCCTCCAACTTAACATAGCTAGTGGTGTTCCTAATGTCAGTACTCGCTTGAGATGGAAAATTCTTTATTGTTTCAACCCCTGTGTTGGATGGAAAAAATTATGCTTATTGGAAAGCAATAATGAAAGCTTTCATAAAGTCTTCTAATGAAAAGTCATAGAGATCAATTCTTAATGGCTAGGAGTCCCTTACTGTTGATGTTGTTAGTGTTAAAACTCCCAAAGCTGAAACTACTTGGACAACCAAAGAAGAGAGGCCTATAAATGCGAACCTAGAGACCCTTAATAAAATCTTTTGTGTTGCTGGTAATCAGAAGTTTAAAAGGATTTCTAAATGCACTATTAGAAAGCAAGCTTGGTTAATCTTTGAGACTGCCCATGAAGGAACCAACACGATGAAGCAGTTAAAACTACAGATTTTGACCACTTAATTCGAGACCTTGAGAATATTGGGAAATGAAACTATTAGTGAATTCTATGCAAGGATGTGTGCTATGTCCAATCAATCTTTTGCTCTTGAAAATTAATATATGAACTCGAAGTTAGTGAGGAAAGTCCTTTAATATCTACCTAAGAGATTTGCATTCAAGGTGACAGCTATCAAGGAGGCTAAAGACATCAATCAATTGTAGAATGAGGAACTCATATGTTCACTTCAAACTTTTGAGATGAACTTTTTTGAATTTAGAAAGATCAGATCCAAAGGTGAAAAAATATTGTTGTCTAAATGACAGATGTAACAGCCCATTTTTCAGTGGTGTCAGAAACAGTGGTTTTCGGGCCACCAAATTTGACGAGTAAGTTCGTAAATGTTATTATTTGATATTTATAAGTCAAATGTGATTTTAAAAATGCTTTTAATTTGATAATTTATGTTATATAATCGATTTATAAAGTTCAAGTGGGAAAACACTAAGGTTTAGTGATTTTAGAAAATGAGGTATCGGGACCTCAATTCTATAAACCAAGCAATAAATATTTTTATAAATATTTATGAAATTTCATTAAGGTGGTATTAAATTTTCGTTGAAAAATTTTAATGTTTCGATAGTTAATTAAGCGAAAAGGACTAAATCGTAAAAGTTGAAAAAGTCAATCACTATTAGTTTGAAGGTGTTAATTGATTAAAAAATCATAATTGGAGGCCTTAATGAGTAAATTACTCATTCTTAAGATGGTGTACGCTTTATGTTTTAATTTCATTTAATTTTATATATGTTTTATACATTATTTTCAATATTGAAATAATATAATAATGTTAAAATAAGAAAACATAAAGTTTTCTTCTTCATTTTGGTTGTTCACCATCAAATTCACCATGGGAAAAGCTTCAAGCTTCGGTTCTTCTTTGGATGATGCATGGTAATCCATTTTTCATCCATTTCTTTTAGTTTTTATGTTTTTGAGATTGTTGCAATTAGGTCCAGCTAGCCCGTACCTTTTATTTTGAAATTGTTAAAGATTTTGAATGTTTCTATTGATGAACCTTGTGATTTTAGGTGTTAAATAATGAATTTGAAATATTATTTGTTATTTAAAAGTATTTCATTAAGTGATTTTTGATGAATTTTCTGATTAGGGACTAAATTGTTAAAATAGTAAAAATGCAAGGATTTAATGTGAAATTATTGCATGAATGGGCTATTTTGGATACCACCAGTATTCGAATAGGCTCAATTTTTAGTAAAAATGGTTAATTTGCATGTTTTGGGCTTAGGGACTAAATTGAATAAAAGTATAACTTTAGAGGCAATTTTGTAAAAAATGTCAAAAATGAGTAAAATTACCAAAATGCCCCTGAACTTTGGTATTTCTTCAATTTAACCAGGTAAGTTCGTATGAACTGTACTATGTATATTGTTGATTAAATTGAATGTTATTATATGAATTTTATTGAAATTGAATCGATATATATATGTTATTATACAATTTTTCTTGTAATGAAATGAGTGAAATTCAATGATGTACGACGACTATAGAGTCTCGTTAGAACTTTGGGAATATATAGGATACGAATGACATGTCATTAGGGTTACTGTGTTTTGGGTGTTAGTCCTGAATGTCCTATCGTTGGCTGAGTTTCTGGCTTGTGTTGCGGTTACTTGACAGCTTGTGTGAGCAGCACCATGTAGCTATGTTCTGACTGATAGCTTGTGTGAGCAGACCTAGGTTACCATGTTTCAAGTGTCGATCTTGAATGTCCTACTGATGGCTGATGTCCGGTATTAGTTGCGAATACTTGACAGCTTGTGTGAGCAGCATCGTGTAGCTTATATTCTGACCGACAGCTTGTGTGAGCAGACTCATTTTATAGCTTGTGTGAGCTATGACTATATGTTTAGCACACTTTGTGTAAGCTTTCCCGCGTATCTGGTATTATTCTAAGTGGTTAAACGGGTATGAAAAGGGATGAACCAGAAAGGTTTCCGATTGATTTCACTACGAAAATTACAGAAAGGTATGATGTATCGATGATTCAAGTAAGAACATTCATGATTATGAAAAGTGTGATTTAAGTGATGCTATGTCTATTTCTTATGTGTTATGAAAATGAAATGGTAAAGAAAACGATATGAATTAATACATGAAACTATATGGATATCTTTGATATGGTGATACGTGGAAATTATATAAGTTAATATGAGTAATAGATTCAAGTGATACATGTTGAGATTAAATGGCTATTCATGTTAATTTACTTATGATTTGTATCATGTATGCTAACATGTTTGGTGAATGCTTAGACTTTGGCCAAGCTTTGGTTGGATCATGCCATGTTAATTTTTAGGTTATGCATTGTAATGGTAAGTGCCCAAATGGAAATATGCTTGTGTTCATGAAATGGTTTATCATGTGGTTAATTCCAAAAGAACTATGTTTAAATACACTAGTTTGTGGCTATGGTTGATGATATGCTTATGTCTTGTACATTATGCATAAGGAAAGGGTGTGGAAAGGTAATGAAATAGTTAATTCACACTTGAAGTGGTAAATGATGAAAAAGGGAATGATGAGTTGAATTGAGGTTGTTATTTAAGTTAAAGAAAGTAAATGCAGTGGAAAGTAATGAAATGCAAATGAAAATAAGAAAATCTGAAAGGGTTTAAAGTTTTATAAAATCCTATTATGCTAAGGATGATATTTATATCTGATGCTGTGGATTTATTCACTTTGTGAGTTGTTAAATATGGTTTCATGAATCTTGTGGTATTGATATAGGATTATTCTTGATATGTATAAATTTCATATTTGAAATGGATTGATATGACTAAAGTTTATACGAGCTTACTAAGCATTCATTGCTTACATAGTTGTCTTTTCTTTACTTTTCAGATCATCGGAAGCTCGATCGGGTTGGAAACCTGTCGAAAATCTATCATACTATTTGGTAGTTATATCAGTATTTTTCGATGTCTTGGTTAAGGTTATAATGGCATGTATAGGTGGACCATGTCTAATGTTCAATTTAAGAGTTTGGTATAAATGTCATCTTGGTTGATGATTATGGCATGAAATGTTGCCTTGGATTGAGGTACTTAAGGTACTATTGATATCTTGTTGCTATGTGTTAATGTATCTTTAAATGGCCAAATTGGTATGGTTTTTATGCATCAATTATGTTATATTTTGGCATGAAAACAAGTTAATTGGAAATTGTTTAACTATGCACATGTATTGGTGATTTGGTTGATATTATAGCCATTATGTTTTGGCTTGTAATTATGGCATTTTGAGTGATTGAAATGGTTGTTAAGTTGATATAGGTATGGTGGTTGATTTTGTAATCTTTATGATGCTTAAATGATGGAAGTTGAAATGGTATTTAAAATATATGTAATGGTATGTTATTTAACTGGGTTAAATGTGATCATTTTGGTATATGGAATGTAGTTGACTTATATGGCTAATGGTGCTAATTGTTAAATGATAAATTTGGTACATATGAGTGTGGATTTGATATGTGTACAAAATGGTAAGTTTTGGCTAAATTAAGCATTTAGTTATACATGTATGATTGTTGTGATTTGAGGTGCCCACTGGGCATATTGGTTGTGTGAATATATATATACCTTATTGATTTAGCTTGTTGATGCATTTGAATGCTTAATTACATGTGGAAAAATTGGTTGTAGGTGTGTGCATGATTAGGAAAGAAAAAAGGCTTGGAAATGGCCTATTTTTCGTCCACACGGGTGTGTGTCTCAACCATGTATGACACATGACCAAGCGACACGGCTGTGTGTCCCCTATACCTTATTAAGGGTTTCAAGTCAGGCAGTTACACGGCCTAGCACACGACCTGGCACATAGGCATGTGAGGCCATTTCGAAGGATACATGGCCTGACACACAGGCATGTGGCTTGGCCGTGTGACCTAAGTTAGAAAGTTACACGGGTACGGACACGGGCTGGGACATGATCGTGTGTCCCTACTTTGAATGTCCATATAACCTAAGACACAGCCGTGTGTCTCAACCGTGTGAGTCACACGGCCTAGCCACACAGCCGTGTGACCCTTGTAGTTTAAAAATTTTCATCTTTTCTTGAAAATTCTAAATGTTTTCGATTTAGTCCCGATTTGTTTCTAATGTTTTTTTAGGGTCGAGGGTTTGTTTAATGGAAAATATGTACGTTATTGATGGAATATGCTATGATTGATGTTGTGAAGTAAATGATTTATATTTTGAATAGTTTTGAAATGTAAACTCTAATAATGCTCTGTAACCCTATTCCGACGACAGATACGGGCTAGGGGTGTTACATTTATTGGTATTAGAGCTACGATTTAATCAGTTCTCTGGCTAAACATAGCCTGTATGAAGTCTAGAAATACATGCCATTATATAACATATGATAGTGTGATGTCTCCTGACTCTAATGAGATTTGTTTCATTTTAGACAGAGACGTTTTCCAACTAAGCTAATTTCGACAATACTAAAAGTGATATTCATGTGTATGAGTAAAAACTTGATAAGGATAAGTAGAAAATCATAAAGGTATGAATAAATGTTTTTAATGTTATGTTATGTGTACACATGAGAATCAATTTAGAGGCTTTACAATCTCCAACCCCTTACCCTCAAAGTCTTATACAATGGAATTTACAAGAATTATGTTGATTAAGTCGGCAAAAGTGATGCTAAAGAATTTAGTGATTGAATTAGAAATAATTTGGTCAAAGTCGATAATTGGTTAGCAAGTAAAGATAGTTCTAGAAGAGATATCAGATTTTTCTAAAGATCATTTGGGATACGCAACGTCACTGTTAAAGAAGAAGTCATTCACATGTAATCGACTTATTTAGGTATGGTATCTAAAGAACAGATTAACTAAAATTTCTTCTGAATTGATTTCTTTAGTGAATTGGATAATGTGGGATTATTGGTGACTTTAGTAGTCAATGGAGTAGTGTTGAAATTGTAAAGATATTTGAATGCGGCTGTTTTAGTCAAGTATCTTACAACGATCTCTTTTGGGTATTCTATATGTTCATTTATTCTTAGAGGTATATGTAATAGTTCATCTTCAGATGTGATTATTATCATAAGAGAATGCTAGCTAACCATAATGTTAGACGGAAGTATTGTTAGGCTGGTTGATTTATGATTGGCATTGCTCTATCTTTCTTTGGCATTCTATTCCATTATGTTTGGTAGAAAATTTGAGGATAAAACTCATATGATTCCATTATTCTGTTTCTATTAGTTGTTGCTCTGCTTTATATATATATGCAAATTTGTTGTCTCTGTCACAACTGATTCTAGTGCGTATGAGCAGTGTTCTTTTTCTGGATTTTCTCTAAGGAATCATCGAGCTCTTTATCATTCAATATGGGTTGTATTCTCGAAAATTCAATATAGCTTCACATCTTGGATTTCATTATCTCAGTTTTCCTATCATTTTTATTGTTTAATCTATCAAAAATGGTTCCTCTATAAAGGATATTTATTGGCCGGAGATAATTATATCTATTACGGTTATGATTCCTAGTGCGATCATGGGAGCACGTTGATATAGATCTTAGGTTTTTTAGAGGTTATGTTTCTGCACTAGTTGTTACTGGAACTACATTTGGTTTTTCTCTTTTGTTTCAAAATGGACTATTGATGTTGAGGTATTGTTCTATCTATACGGTTGAAATGTCGATCTTATTATAGCACTATGGTTTTAATTCATTTGATGGTTATGGCTCTAGTATGGTTAAAAGCTTTGATGTTAATAATTGAAATAACTTTATTATATATCCTCTTTCTAGCTTTCATGAAGGAGTAGGCATCAGCAAAAGTGTAGACGGTGGAAGATCGAACTCAAACTTGTATATTGATTCTCATTGCTCAGGTAATCTCGATTTATGTCAACGAGCTAAAATGGGATGTTATGTTTCGTTTGAGTTAATGCAGTTTGTGGTGATCTTTCATTGGTATTCTCTAAACATATTCAAAAATTAACCAACCATTAATTACAACTATATAGCATCCAATCATGAAATTTAACACCTTATCTAATACTAAGCCAATACCTTATCACCTAATAGCTATCTAACTAATTCAATTCATTCAAAACATTCACATTCTTATTTAATTCACTAAGTTCATCCATATTTATAGCATTCCATACCATTTCAAACCACATTTAAGTTTATTTACAAGCTATATTCACTTAACCAAATAAATGCATTAACCTTTTAAAACAAAAGTTACATAAATATAGTTTTGTACCGAATTTGACTTAACCTAGGTACATGTTGTATAACCAACAAAAGTAAACTATACAAACATTGTTGAGTTCGGAATTTTTGATAGGATGATAAAGTTGATGCTCGGGATCTCGATTGAACCTCACCTGCGAACGGAATACAAAGCGTACGCTGAACGATAAAGGTCAGTGGTAATTCTATAATGCAATCAATATAACAGGATTGTTATTCAAATGCATGTAAACAATTAAATTTTAATGTTCAACCAATTCATATACCAAATTGTAATATAACTTAGTTATCAATTCATTTGATTATTTCATATCTTATTTTCTAACACGTATCCAATCATTTTTATATATGTTTCACATCATACATATTTAATCATCTCCAATCACCATTTATAAACATATAATCATATCTATACTTTCATCAATTTCATATTTCTTTTCATCTTAAAAATTCAATCATTTTCGAGCTTATTGACCCATAAATACTCAGTCGACCCCAGGGCTCGTCTAACCGATTTCCATGCTATCAATCATCAAATATCATATATATGTACCTGTAGCACAATTTTATAACATTTAAGAATTTTTAATTATCATTGTAACACCTTATATCCGGCCCAGTCGCTGAGCCTGAATATCAGGATGCCACACTACCGTCTCATGCCATACACATTACAAATAAGTTCATTGTTAAAGATGCGTCTTCTATTTTAGCATTTGCACAAGTTTTAAGTCAAAGAAATTCCTAATTATCATTAAGACATGCTACATTTTGACAGATCATATAATAACATTTAAGCATGCATTAGAACCACATAGCAAAATTTCCAATATAAGTACGTATGTATCGATACTAGCACATAGTTATCGATATTTTCCTAGTATGGTATCAATATCGTATGGAAAATCGATACCAAATCGACTTATTGTTTCTCGGCTAAAATCAAAACTCAAGTAAATATTGGTACTTTTCGAAAGGTATTGGTAAAATTACCCTGAGTATCGATACTCATGGCATGGTATCGATACCAAATTTCCATTCTACCTTCCTGAACGATTGAAACTCATAGAGGTATCGGTTCTAAAACCTAAATATCGATACCTCTGTTCCAGACCACAAAAATATAGTATACATAAGCATATAATCCATTCTATCATGCATCTATTCAACACGCAACTTTTACCACGTTAAATAATCATCAAAACAGCTAAAATAACAATTTAAAAATGTCAAAAACATCTCCGAGTAGGATTCAACAAACCAACATCAATGTTCATAAAATCGAGCATAATATAAATGTGTAAACCTCTTAAAACTAAAATAAAAACCAATAAATAGTCTAAGAACATCACAACAATAATCAACCATAGTCTACCACATTGTCTTATTCCCTAATACGTAAATAAATAAATGAACACCTATGAAATTAACATGTCTTCCTTGGATCACTCCCTCAGAAAACCACACCACCCACACTGAAACATCACTAATCTGCTTATGTTGAAAAGAGTGGGTGAGATTTAACAAGCTCAACGAATGAGTAGAATAACCACAACACAAACATCCCACCATGCATCCACAAACAACCATATACTCACAATTATGTTGCTATTAAGTCTAGTAACTTATAGATCTTTAACATGCATTATTTAATTTTTCGTTTACATAACATTTACATACTCATTCAAGCATATAACACATAACATATATCCCAGAAATCATGTATCACGTTCCACACAATCACTTATAAGAATAGTTTGCATAGGAACCATATACTCATTTAGGAATACATCACATAACACACACATATATATACATACAAGATAATTTGGCACTTGAATTATGAAACATATAGTGAGCTCTATCATCACACATCAAATACACAGATCTCTATCATACCACATAGACTCATAGAGTCAAACATGTCCCAAAAATGAAGCATACAACTAACACTCTCCTTATTTCTCTTCACATGTCCCTTTGAATAGAGCTTAGCTCACATTACCTTATCCCTCTAAACATGTCTCAAGGCATCAACGCCCAAAATCACTTTACATATAACAATCCTATGGCATGAAAACTATATCTAACAGTTTCAAGAGCAGAAGGCTAAAATATCTAAAAACACTTACATATCACGTACCGATTATCCATGCATTATCACTACATGTTAGTATCTTTTGCAAAACACTATCACAGTCATAAAACATATATATCATGCATATATTTGCACTTTTCACAACAGTTACCATATCCACATATCACATATTTGAGCTTTTCATCACTCTGCACAATTTCATAATCATCTAAGCACAAAACCACAAAATAAATATAGATACAAGAAAATTTACACTTGGAATTTAGAGTAGGGGATTAGGCTACTATTAAATTCCTAAATAACACATAATTCGTGTCTACGAGTAGTGATCCTAAACACTCACCAGTTTATACTTTCGTCGAAAATTCGAAAGCTCAACTAACTCTTTCTTAACTAGTAGCAGGCTCTAATGAGTCCGAGGCTTCACACGTAATAATCATGCAATAAGCACTGTCGAATAGCAACCAAGGACTCACTTTAATGAACCAAAACACAAGTCTAAGCTAAGTTCTCAAG
This sequence comes from Gossypium longicalyx, assembly GCA_025698465.1. Classification (NCBI taxonomy): domain Eukaryota; kingdom Viridiplantae; phylum Streptophyta; class Magnoliopsida; order Malvales; family Malvaceae; genus Gossypium; species Gossypium longicalyx. The sequence goes on along the minus strand of CM047005.1, from coordinate 82,260,724 downwards.
TAACCAAAACTTTTAACATAACAAACTTTAAATTCAAATGTCTTGGCTTATACTCAATATTTTCGCCTAAAACCAATTCCGTTCATCTTATAATTCACCTATGACTAATTCTCAACCTTTAAACTATAATAAAATATTCAATTCATGATATTGACTTTTTTCGACATGTTTATGATTATTTTTCGAAAATATATTTAAAACTCAATAATTCTTTAATGAAACTTCAAAGTAAGTTTAGAAACCTTCTAATTATGTAAAAAATAATTAAAAAATACTTTAAAACCACGTTTTTACTCAAAGTCCTGAAATCCACCATTAATGACCCAATTTTCGACTTTTATTTGAAACATGCGATTTGAGGGCTAATCATTCAGTTTTAAGGACTAGATATCATGAAAAACTCATAAGGAATCAAAACATTACCATTGATTGACGAAAATCAAACTTTTGACGCAAACTCGACAAAAAACCCAATAACTTGAAAATGGTGAAACCAATGGAGTTTTGGGTGTTTTTAAAGAGATTCTATGGATGTTTATGGCTTAGATAATAGTAGAAAAAAAGAATCACAGTTTGGGAGTCAAAATTGAGTGGGGAGAGCTAGAAAAATCAAAGGGACAACAAGCATAATGAAAGGAGAAAACTTATGTGAAAACATGTTGACGGGGGAAAAAATAGGTTCAATTTTAAAAATTGGCTAAACTGCAACATAAATGCTTACAGTTTTGACTTTGTTATAAATCAATCCTTTTTCTAAACTTAATGGTTTCGAAAGTACATTTCCAAAAACTGATTTAACAGCTAAGATACCATAGTCGAATAAAATTCTAGTTTACCATGCAACGAAATTCTGACCATTTTAGAGCTAAAATTATTAAAATACCCCTAAAACTCCTAGGCGCTATTTTGGGATGTTACAATTCTCTCCCTCTAAAAAGAATTTCATCCTCGAAATTACCTAAACTAAATAAATAAGGGTATTGCTACCTCATTGCTTCTTTAGCTTCCTAATTAGCCTCTTCAGTCTTATGGTTGCACTATAAAACTTTAACCAACAGAACTCTCTTATTACACAAAACCTTCTCTTCACTAGCTAAAATCTTAATTGGTTCTTCCTCATAAGTAAGATCATCTTGAACTTCAATTTCCTCAACTAGAACTACATGCGATGGATCTAGACAATACTTCATTAACATAGACACATGAAAAACATCATGAATTCGATCAAGTTCTGGCGGCAACTTGAGACAGTAAGTTATCGATCGATCCTCTCAACAACTTCATAAGGTCCAATGTACCTTGAACTCAATTTACCCTTCCTTTCAAATCTCAAAACTTTCTTCCATGATGAAACCTTTAAGAATACCTTATCGCCAACTTAAAATTTCATATCTCGATATTTCAAATCCACATAAGATTTCTATCTATCAGACACTACTTTCAAATCATCATAAATCAATTTTACCTTCTCTTTATTCTCACGAACTAAATCTAGTCCAACAGCTCGCTTTGCATCCAATTTTGTCCAACACATAGGAGTTCTACACTTCTACCAGACAACACTTCAAACAGTGCCATATGAATACTAGCTTGAAAACTATTGTTGTAAGCAAACTCTCCCAACGGCAAATATCACTCCCAACCACCACTAAACTCAGTCACACAGCTTCATAACATATCTTCCAAGACTTGAACTACCCTTTTGGATTGACCATCTATTTGGGGATGATAAGTCGTACTAAATTTAAGCTTCAACCCCCAAACCTCTTGCAAACTCTTTCAAAACCTCGATGTAAAACACAGATCCCTTTTAGAAATAATTGAAACTGGAACTCCATGAAGACGAACAATCTCAGTAATATACAACTCAGCTAACTTCTACAAATACTAGTTAGTATGCACATTCTAAGAAATGCGCACTCTTCGAAAATCAATCAACTATAACTTATATGAAATATTTCTTCAACGGAGTCAAAGGCAAACCCGAAACAAAATCCATAGTACTCCTTTCCAACTTCTATTCAAGAATCGTAATCAGTTGCATTAAACTCGAAGGAAACTGATGTTTAGCTTTCACCTTTTGACAAACCAAACATCAAGTCACAAAATTCGTACCATTACGCTTTAAACCAAGCCACCAATAAAATTTTCTAAGATCATGATACATTTTCCCACTACCAGGATGCATAGCATAAAAGTTACTATGCGCCTCAATAAGAATCGCTTGCCTGAAATCTACATCTTGCGGCACATACAACCTACCTCAAAAATTCAAGATACCATCACTATCAACATCAAAATCTCTCTAAATAGCTTGATCAACCTATCAAATCCTCTTTAATGACTCCCTATCTATAGATTGCTTCTTCTTAATTTGCTGCGACAAGCCAGTCTCAATTGAAGTTCAACTAACAGACCAACATCACTACCTAAACTTAAGCGTCCAAACATAGTTCAAAGCATCAACAACTACATTCGCCTTGCAAGACTAATACATTATCACACGATCATAATCCTTTAACAGCTCAATCCAATGCCTTTACCTTACATTCAGCTCCTTTTTGGTGAGAAGGTACTTAAGACTCATAATCTATGTAAATTACGCACTTTTCTCCATACAAGTAATGGTGCAAAATCTTAAGTGCAAAACACACAACAACTAGCTCCAAATCATGAGAAGGATAATTGCGCTCATGTGTCTTCAACTATCTTGAAGCATAAGCCACAACTTTTCCCTCTTGCATCAACACACAACTAATTCTTGAAACCAAAACATCACTATGAACCACAAAATATTTTCTAGGTTCTGATTGAATCAACACTAGTGCTTTAGTCAAAATTGCCTTAAATTGATCAAAACTCTTCTGCCTACCATCAGTCTATTCAAACACCACATCTTTCTGAAGTAGTTTCATTAAGGATGCAGCAATAAAAAAAACCCTTCAACAAATATATGATAATAACCAACTAAACCCAAGAGACTCCTAACTTCGGTAACGCTTCTAGGCGGTATCCATTCTAAAGTTGCCTTAATCTTCTTAGGATCCACTCAAACCCCTTCTGCCAATACAACATGTCCTAAAACCGCAACTTCCTTAAGTTAAAATTCACACTTGCTTAACTTCGCATACAATAGCTTATCCCAAAGAATCTATAAAACAACCTCAAATGTTCGTCCTGATCCTCCTCAAAACAAGAATACACCAAAATATCCTCTATAAAGACAACCACAAATTGATCCAAATAAAAGTGAAACACATGATTCATCAAACTAATGAATGCAACAGGGGCATTAATTAATCCAAACGGCATCACAAGGAACTCATAATGCCCATATCGAGTCCTAAAAGCAGTTTTCAACACATCATACTCCTTTATTTTCACCTGATAATACCCAGATCTAATATCAATCTTCGAAAACATCGTTGGACCTCGAAACTAATCAAACATGTAACGCCTCAAAAATCTCTTATATATTTATTTTCATATGTTTGTGACACAAATATGTATCTACTTCAGTGGTTAAGTGTTCTAGGTGTGTGTGTAAGTCTCAAGTTTAAGTCTTAGCTTGGGCAATTTTTTGTTTTCAAATGAATAAACCCCTATCTCTAATCATTAGGCTTATTAATAAATGTTGGTAAAATATGTCAGAATGGGCCTGCTGGTCTAGTGGTTAAGTGGAGTGTTAAGGGGTGGAGGTTTGGAGTTCGAATCTTTGTGAGATCAAGGGGATTTGTTTTTACTACTGGTGTCGTGTGAGTGTTGTAGTTTGACCGAAATTCTGAGTATTTGAGGAGTGTAGGGTTGTTGTGGGTGATTTCGGAGGCTAATGAGGGTGATTTCGGTTGTTAAGGGGATTGTAGTGGCTAAGTAGTGAGGATTTTGAGGAGAGATTTTAGGGATTGTGGATTGAAGGGAGTGTTTTGGGGGATATGGGCATTATCTTGAGGAATTTTAGCCAGAATAGAATTATTAGCTGAAAAGTTTTCTCCCTCCTTTCTTTTTGTGTTCTACCGATTTTTTACTCTCCATATTTTCTTTCTCCTTTTTGTTTTAGCCGAAATATCCACACTTGCTGCCTTTTTTTTTCAAAATCCGGTTCCCCTTTTCTATTCCAAAATTTTTTACGCTAGTTCTTCTCCCCTCAAGCCAATCATGCTTCATCTTGCTCTTCTCTTTGGCCAAATATTGCTAGGTGAGTTTTGTTTTGCCTTCTGTCTCCGTTCGGCCTTGCACTTCCCTCCCCATAGTTTTTCTTTTCCTCTTCTTGCTGTCACCCCTTAAGTTTTGCCTCTTTTTAGTCTTTGATTCCCCTTTTCAATTCGTTCTCTCTTACATTATCGAATTACACTCTGCTCTATCATCAGTAAGGTAAGTGATTTAGGTTTTTTGTTGTCTCATTTTATAAGATACTAAATGAAGGGTTGTGTTTGATCAGTAACAATGATTTAATTGAAGTTTGCAGTGAAATTCGATAAAATGTTTAACGAAAAGGTTTTGTGACTCTCGTTTTAGGTGGAGACCGAGAGCTGGTTGGTGCGTCTTCAAGGAACTAAGGGAGTGATTTTGATTGTTTTTTGTAAGGGGGTTTCGGTTGTTGATCTATTTTTAACTTCGTTAGGCTTTGATTGAATAACGAGTTAAGTGGTTGATTAAATGATGTTTTGGGTTGAATCTAGGTTTGGAGTACCTGGAGTGCGGTTTAACTTCAAAACAAAATCAGGTGTGTAACCACAACACTGTAGATGGAAATCGGTAAAAAGCTGAAAAGTGTGGCTGTTGATGCCACACGAGCATGCAACTACTCATGTGGTAGGCCGTGTGATAGAACATGGATGTGTGATCAACGAGGTAGGCCGTATGCGACACACAGGCTCAACCGAACTAGGCCTTGTGGGCTATACGGGTGTGTGGGCCCACACGAGAGTGGAATTCTTAGGCCAGGCCGTGTGATCCACACGGCCAAGGCCATTTTGGGCCGTGTGGGCCATAAGGGTGTGTGGGCCCACATGAGCAGACAACATGGGCGTGTGGGCCCATTTTCACTGTTCAGTTGCTGAGGTTGCACGGGTCGCCTGAGTCGACTGTACACCTATTATAGGGTCGGTAAGCTTACCTAGACCCCTAATTAACTGAAATGACTGTATGACTGATATAATTATGCATGTTATTAAGCATGATGATGCCCCTCTGATTTGATATTGTATGCACTGATTATATGCTTGATATTATGTGATAGCGTGCCGTAATTGTATATTGCATTACATTGGGTTGGGGGTTGATATTGTTCGGAGGAAGTGCACTAAAAGGCCTCGAGCCTAATTTACTGATAGCTCAGCTGCAAACTACAATCTAGTGCCTCATTCGGTGTTTTTTGGAGTGTAGGTATAGGTGGGTTGATTATATCCCCACATGGAGTGTAGGGTTGGACGGAGATGGTGTGTAGAGGCTGGTTGGGTAGGATTTTGTGACTGCATATTCGTACTGTTTACTATTACTACAATCGGCCAAGGCCCTACTGATTACTGATATTGTGATGGGCAAATGCCCTGCTACATGACTACTTATGTTCTAAAATGGGCTAAAGCCCAAACTGGTACTGCTTCTAAAAAGGGCTTAGGCCCAGACTGTTAATATTTGCATACTGACTGATTGCTGGTGTGGGCATTACACACTGAGTTTTCGTAAACTCACCCTTTTGATTTATCTGTATAGGTAATCCCAGACTTAAGTAGATCGAAGAGGTGGAGGACTCAGCGGTGGCCACACGCCCTCTTTTTACACTGTTTCGTACTTAATTAGATTTTTAAAGTTTTATTTGGGGTATTTTACTGTAATAATAGCCTCTAAGGATTTTAATTTTAAATTTGGATTTTATATTGCTTTATGATTTAAATCTGCTAGAGGTAGGTAAAACACGGGGGTTTTTTTTTTTTAGAAATGCATGTGTTTTAGCAAAATACCTGTAATGACACAAACTGTTTTAAAAAGCTTTCGCAACGTATAATGTTTTGAAAACTAACGACTAAATAAAAACCACGACTGTAGAATTAATAAAAGATAATGACGAGTGCTAAATGGAAAATGTTTTAAGCAAAGTTACGATTTTTCAACACAAGCTACAGTTTTCAAACATACTACCACGTGACATCGCTAGATTCAGCCATAACGTCCAGGCCAGGTTTGGGGTGTTACAAAACAGATCACCAATTTGAGGCAAAAGATACTTATTCTAAATGGTCAACTTGTTCAACTATCCATAGTCAATACACATCCACATCGTACCATCCTTCTTCTTCACAAACAAAATCTGTGCACCCCACGGAGATACACTCAATCGGATAAACCCTCTATCAAGTAACTCTTACAACTAAATCTTTAACTCTTTGATCTCTTTTGGTGTCATGCGATAGGGCACAATGGACATCGATGTAGTACTAGGATAAAACTCAATTTCAACCTCAACTTCTCGATCTGGTGGCAAACCAAGTAACTCTTCAGGAAACACGTCAGGAAAATCCCTAACAATGCAAATATCTTGAACTCTTAACTCTTTACTAATAGAATTCATCACATAGGCTAAATAAGCCTCACAACCATTTACTATCATCTTTTCAACCTTCATAGTTGAAACCATGTTAAACATCAAACTCGGTCTTTCGCCAACAACAATTTCCAGGCCATCACTATTACTTAAGTAATTCGCTTAGTCTCAAAATCTACCCTAACCTTATGCTTAGTTAACCAATCCATACCAAGTATCACATCAAATTCATAAAATAGTAATTCAATAAGATCAATAGAGAAAACATGTTATTGGATCGTAAGAGGGCATCTACGATAAACTTTATTCACTACCATACTATCACCGAAAGAACTAATGAAAATCATACCCAAACCAATAGTCTCAACAAGAATCTCTATCTTACTTGCCAATTCATTCAAGATATATGAATGTGTTGATTTAGATTCAACTAAAGAAAATAATGAAGTAGATTGTAAAGTAAAAGTGTCTGCGACAATATCAGTCATATCCTGATCTTTCGGCTCCCTAACAGCATAAACCCATGCTAAACCTCTAGACTCAACCTATGTAGCAATAGTATGAGCAATAATTTGCTGTCCAACTAGTCTCTCATTACATTTATCACGACCACGGTCTCTAGTAGGCGCAGAAGCAAGTGTCGAACTCTAAGTCTGTGAAACCTCAATCCTATTTGGACAATCCCATAGGAAATGTTCTTTAAAACTATATTTAAAACATCCACTTGTCAACTTATGACACTCTTCACAGTGCCTACGCTCATAGCGTGCACAAAGCAGCCATCCAGAACCACCCGTCGAACCACTACCACTAACCATAGTACCACTTTACTGCCTTGACTGGCTCGGTTGAGACCTATGTCTCGCACCCCTACCGGAACTATGACTACCACACCTCCTCTGAGGCGATCAACCCGATGTACTATCAAAATTTCTCTTACCAGAATTAGTAACCACAAAACGAGATGGTTCAGCTAAAGTCTCCTCAACTGCTTTACCTCTCTCAACTAACTCATCAAACATCTCCACGTTCTAAGCTACTAAGTAAACCCAAATCTCATGGTTAAGCCCAAAACAGAACCACTTACAATGATCCCTCTCAGATGGTATCATTTCAGGAGCATATTGATTAAGTCGCACAAACTCAGCCTCATAATTAGCCACAGATAAGTCACCCTGAACCAAATCCAGAAACTCACGCTTATGAGCCTCCATATACTACTCGAAAATTTCAAGAACATAGAGAGTTTTAGAGTCATAACTTTCCAAACTCCAAACACACAATAATCAAATAGGTCCAAGTGTAATGAACTTAGGGATCTAATACCACCAAATGTAAAACCTTATATTCGACCCTATCGTCGAGCCAAAATATCAAGATGTCACACCATTATCTCATGTCATACACTTTACAAATAAGTTCATTGTCAAATATGCATCTTCCATTTTAGCATTTGCACAAGTTTTAAGTCAAATAAATTCCTAATCATCATTAAGACAAGCTACACACACTTTGATAGATCATATAATAACATTTAATCATGCATTAGAACCACTTAACAAAATTTCCAATACAAGTATGTATGTATTGATACTAACACATAGATATCGATATTTTCCTAGTACGATATCGATACCATTGATAACCTATAATAGAAACATATTTTAATCCTATTCTTAATGCACTTTTGGATTATTATTTATGCAATATGGTGAATTTGATGCTCATAATCCCTTTAATTCATGTTCTTACACTTATGTGAGCATTTGGGAGAAAAAGGAGCGAAAATCAAAGAAAAATAGCATATTTTAGGAGCCACACGGGCTAGGTACATGCCCATGTGACTCACACGAGCTAGACACACGCCCATGTGCCAGCCCGTATCCATTTCGCACCCTGCTTCCCAAATAGACAAAAAAACATAATTTTTAGGCTTTCTAAGCATTATAAAGTCTATAAATACTAATTAGAAGAAGAGATAACGGGGCCACCAGAGAAGATCAAAGAAAACACTCGAAGAACACCATTGCAGCCAACTCGGAAGCAGATCTCCATCAAGATTGAAGATTTCCTTTTAATTTCTTTCAAAGTTTTTATGAGTTTCTTTGTTTCTTGTGGTTTTTCTATCTTTGAGATGTTTTTATTCAGGATTATGAACTAATTCCCTAGATACCCAGGGAAGATGAAACTTGTAACTAATTCTATTATTTAATTTTTGTTTTAAATGATAAACATTTGATTCATGTTCTCAATTATGTGTGTTTATTTCTTGTTTTAATATTTCTGGTATATTAATTCATGTTTAATGTGTTTAATTTAGTGGATTAAAAGTCTTTGTCTAAGAGTAGATCTAGCATAATTTAGTAGAGTTGCATGCAATCCTAGAAATAAGAAGACATAAATCTACCGAATTAGAGCCAAATCTAATAGGGGAATCAATAAACTGAGTTAATACGACGATAAAGGTTTTAATTAGAAAGAGACTTCAATTAATCAACCTAGAGTCAGTTGTGTTTACTCTTGAAAGATATATTAATATAATTTAAGGATTTCTACGGATCAAGAGATCAAGTGAATAAATCATTTAAATCAAATTAATAATAATAGGAGTCTAGGTGGATTCTTTCTTGGGTATTGTCTCTCTCATTGGTTATCTTTCGATTATTTTCCTAATTCATTCTCTATTGCATTCTTAGTTAAATTAGTTTAGTAATTTTATATTCAAAACACGTCACTCCAATTTTTCGGCTAAATACTAAGAAAACGGTAATTTCTAATCATTTTAGTCCTCGTGGATACGATATCGTTACTCACCGTAGCTATACTATTGTTTGATAGATGCACTTGCCTTTGTCGTATTTATAGTTAGTTTTATGACCATCAAGTTTTTGACGCCGTTGCCAGAGACTAAAATATTAGGAACACTTTATTTTTATTTTTTTATTTTATTTTTTATTTTTGTTTTTAGTTTAATTTTTACATTTTAATTTTCTCATACTTCCATTAGAATGAATTTTTGTCGATTTGACATTTTTGTTGATGTGTTTTGGATTAATTTGTAGATATTTGTGCATTAGTTGATTTAAACTTTAAGACATGAGAGAATCATGCATGATAAGTTTTTTTTTTCATAATTAAAAATATTAGGTTGTTTCCCTGAATTGAGGTATTATCTTGAAGTTTTACATTTGCAAGTTTGACATCAAAAACCATGATTTTTTGTGAGATTTTGAACCTTTAGAGCATACATTTTTCATGCTCATTTTATTATTGGTTAAGAGTTTGTCAACCTGATTTGTTATTCTAGAACTTGCTTCGATTATGCATGTCGAGACCACACCTTTAATTTGATATACTGAGATGAAAAAGGCACTTAGGTTTTAACCCACTTATCACATAAAAAACATTCTTTTTAAATTAACTAGTGAACCCTGTTGAGCCTCCGTTTCTTAATTTACCCATTAATGTTAACCCATCATTCATTTTTTTTCATTGAGACTTTTTCCTATTTTATTGACTCCCCTTTTTTGTCAAGATTTGATTTGATAAGTTGCCTAACTATGCTCTTCTGGTTGATTTGCTGAATTGTTTCTTATTGTTCCTCTAAAAAAAAGATCAAAAAGAAGAAAAAAATATTGATTATTAATTAGTTTTATTTGCTGGTTGAGCTTAAACAGTTAAATTCATATTTTGATAAGAAGCTCATTTTTATTCTTGAATAAGTTCTTGATTGATGCACTGGTTTTTAATTCAGCATTTGTTTATTTTTTCTATTTTAGTAGTTTATCAACTCAATCTTGATTATAACCATTTTTTTTTTGCCTTTATCCACACCCTTAACCTAAGCCCCATTACAACCTTTTAAAAACCTTCTGATTAGTGTATCATATCATTTTTTTTAGTGGTGGAGATTTTATTTTCAAGCAAGCTTATGGTAATGGCATTTCTTGGTCGACTATTGAGTGCTTATTCTTGAACGTTAAACACTTTGAGTGATTTGAGTGAATCTTTAGTGACGATGTCAATTATTTTAGATTTTGAATTTGAAATAATTACTTAGATAAGGGGAGATACATATGTTTTTGTGCTTTAAAAACTTTCGACTTGGATTGTTTGCATCTTTACTGCCCTTTTAGTTGAATTGTCAAAGCATGATTATTTGGAAATTATTTTGAAAGATTATTGATGGGAATTAGAAGTTGAGAAATTTTAACTTTAATGTGAGTTGAAGATTTTCTTGAGGATAAGCAAACGCTTAAGTGTGAGGATATTTGATAAGCTAAAAAAGTAACATATTTTAATCTCATTCTTAATGCATTTTTGGATGATTATTTATGCAAATTGTTGAATTTGATGCTCCTAATCCGTTTAATTCATGTTCATACACTTAGATGAGAATTTAGGACCAAAATGAGCGAAAATAAAAAAAAGAGCAAATTTTAGGAGCCACACGAGCTGGTAACACACCCATGTGACCCACACGCGCTAGGCACATACCCATGTGCCAGCCCGTGTCGATTTTGCACCCTCCTTCACAAATATGCCAAAAAAACATAATTTTTAGGCTTTCTAAGCATTCTAAAGTCTATAAATACCAATTAGAAGAAGAGATAACGAGGTCATCAGAGAAGATCAAAGAAAACACTCGAAGAATACCATCGGAGCCAACTCGAAAATGGATCTCCATCAAGATCGAAGATCTCCTTTTAATTTGTTTTAAAGTTTTTATGAGTTTCTTTATTTCTTGTGGTTTTTCTCACTTTGAGAAGTTTTTATTCAGGATTATGAACTAATTCCCTAAATACCTTGGGAAGATGAAACCTGTGATGAATTCTATTATTTAATTAAAGTTTTATATGATAAATACTTGATTCTTGTTCTCAATTATGTGTGCTTATTTCTTGTTTTAATATTTCTGGGATATTAATTCATATTTAATGTGCTTAATTCAATGGAGCAAAAGTCTCTGTTTAAGAGTAGATTTAGCATAATTGTGTGGAGTTGCATGCAACCCTAGAAATAAGACAACATAAATCTACCGGATTAGAGACAAATCTAATAAGGGAATCCATAGATTGATTTAATGCAATGATAGGGGTTTTAATTAGAAAGAGATTTCAATTAATCAACCTAGAGTCAATTGTTCTTACTCTCGAAAGAGATATTAACATAATTTAGGACATCGAGTGAATAAATTACTTAAATTAGATTAATAATAATAGGACTCTAGGTGGATTCTTTCCTAAGTATTGTCTCACATTGGTTATCTTTCGATTATTTCCCTGATTCGCTCTCTGTTGTGTTCTTAGTTAAATTAGTTTAGTAATTTTAGATTAAAAACATGTTACTCCAATTTGTCGGCTAAATACTAAGAAAACAACAATTACTAATAATTTTAGTCCTCGTGGATACTATATCTTTACTCACCGTAACTATACTATTGTTCGATAGGTGCGCTTGTCTTTGTCGTATTTATATTTAGTTTTGTGACCATCAACCGTATGGAAAATCGGTACCAACTCGGCTTACTATTTCTCGGCTAAAATTAAAACTCAAACAAATATCGGTACTTTTCGAAAGGTATTGGTAAAATTATCCCGAGTACCAACACTCATGGCATGGTATCGATACCAAATTGCCATTCTTCCTTCTTATACGATTAAAAATCACAAAGGTATCATTTATAAAACCCGAATATTGATACCTCTACTCTAGGCCATAAAAATACAGTATACATAAGCATATAATCCATTCCATCATGCATCTATTCAACACACACTTTTTACCGCATCAAATAATCATCAAAACGACTAAGATAACAGATCAAATATTTCAAAAATGTATCCGAGTAGGATTCAACAAACCAACATCAGTGTTCATAAAATCGAGCATAATATAAACGTGTAAACCTATTAAAACTAAAGCAAAAACTAGCAAATATTCCAAGAACATCATGGCAATAATCAACCATAGTCTACCACATTGCCTTATTCCCCAATATGTAAAAAAATAAATGAACACCTACGAGAATTAACAAGCCTACCTTGGATCAATACCTCGAAAAAACCACACCGCCCACACTGAAACATCACTAATTTGCATATGTTGAAAAGAGTGGGTGAGCAACAGCCCAATTTCGGTGAAATTGGAACAATGGTCTCGAGACCACAAATTCGAGCTGAAAAATTAAATTTATTTTATTTTATTATATTTTTCGTATTACGATAGGCATGTCATGTGAAAATTTTGATAAGAAAATATTATCGATTAAGTGTTTAATTACGGGAAGGACCAAATCGCATAAAATGAAAAAGTTGGATTCTAGTAGCTAGAATGATCAAATAGCTATGGAATTCAAAATTTAAGGTCCTTATATGATAATTAGACCATTAATAAAAAGTATGTAGATATTTTGGTGACTAATCCATGTAAATTTTGAAAAAGGGCAGGGACTAAATTGAAAAGTGAAAATATTTAATTAACTAAAAGATGATAGAAAAGAGAAATATCATTTTATTTTATCATATTCTTCCCAAAAATATATGGAAACCCTAGGAGAGAGAGAAGAAACTTTCATGGCCAAATTGGGTAAGTTTCCTTAGCCCGTTTTTAGTAATTTTGATATTTTTGGAATCAGGATAGCTAAATCTATCTATTTGGGGGATCAATTTGAGAAGTTATCAAAGTATGGAAAAAGGATCATGGATGTATACGCTGAAAATTTGAAATTTATGGTAGAAAATGAAAGATGATAGATAAACAACTTTTACAAAGTGATTTTTGATGAAAACATTATTTAGGGACTAAAATGTAAAGTTGTGAAATTTGATGAAAAATTGAATTTTTATGAATACATGTGCTGTAAAATTTGTAATGGGATTTTTGTTAGGCTTGGAATAGGGGGTAAATTGCACAAATTTTAATTCCCAGACTTAGGGACAAAATGAGAATTTATGGAAAAGTTAGGGGCAAACTGGTAATTTTGTCTAGGATAAAAACTGAGTCCACTTGAATATAAAATATGATAAATTGATGTTAAATTTACTCGTATAGATCCGAATAGACCAAATTCGGAGATAGAACGAGGAAAGGAGGAAAATGTCGGATTAGTAGATTTATGTACATGAACATTTGTCGAGGTAAGTTCGTGTAACTAAATTTTGTTATTTACATGCTTGCATTGATTGTGTCTATGTAAATTGTATAAATGTCATAAATATGTGAAAAATGATTACATATTCGATCAAGCCCGATAAATAAAAATGTTTGAATTAAATGATAATGCCCGATAGATGATAAAGGATAAACGATGAGAATGTTACTTATATGCTTGAAATGAATGTGGAATGTGTTTATTTGAATTATATGAATGTTGTGGATGTATGAAATAATCACACGCCTGATAATGCTTGAGAGAAATTTTTAAATCCCGGTTGAATAAAATGGAAATTCAATGGATATGTGATTTCTCGAAATAAATAAGGTCCTGTATTTGTTGCTGACGGGATTTAGCTCGAACGAGTAATCCTATTGACCTCATTACAGAAAGGATTTAGCCCGAACGGGTAATCCAGATCAAGCTGATTTAGCCTGGACTGGTAATCCTTTTGTATATATGTGTGGCTCGAGAGTGTACTCCTTGAAATAGTACCTTATGAGTACCATTGAATATGAATTGACGAATCATGATTTGTACACCACGAGTGTACTACCTGTGTATCCATCAATATTTCAGATAAACTCAACGGATAAAATTTCTTGACATGAGAAGATATGAATAAGAAATGAGCTATTACATATCGGCCTGAAATACATGAAAATGACGATACGTGATAATTGATATATGGAAATATGAAATGATGATATTGTACATGAAATTTATTTGATGAGTATATACATCCTTAATTATAGACTTATACACCTTGAGTGTACTAATCGTGACTTTGACATTCCGAGTAATATGAGTAAAGTTCTGATATGAAATGATCTGAACTCGAAATGAACTAGTATGAAATTATACTTGTAATAATGAGATAAATTATGCATGTTGAATGAATACATGTTGTGGAAAGCATATGTGCTTGGAATCTTGACTGTTTTTTAGCCCATATATGTTTTGATGTTTTTATGGATTATATGACTAACAAGGGCAATGAGGATGTGTGTGCATGGCTTGAGGTCAAATTGATTGAATATGTCTTACATAGTTACCTCATAATAGAATGAATGGTAAGTTAAATACCATGTAATACGAACTTACTAAGCATTTTATGTTTACTTAGTTTTATTTCCCTATTTTATAGTAAATTGGAAGCTCGTTGGATTGGAAGCTTGGTGGAGATCACTCACACTATCCATCGGCCCATGTCGGTACACTATAGTAAATCAATTATGGTTGTAATGGCATGTATATGATATATATTGTCCATATTGGGATGTAAATGTAAATGATGCTTGTAATCTAGCCATTGGAATGGCTAGTAATAGGTTATTTTAATATACTTGTAATATCAAACTATGGTAGCTACATATATGTTAAGTAGTTGATCAAATTATGTCTAACTTGAGGACTTAACTAAGGTAAGATTATATATATGTATGCATGAAATGATATGCCATGTTGAATGATGGAAATAACTTAATTTGAATGCTTGGAATGGTTGGATTGTACTTGGTATGTTTTGTTGCAGGAAAATGGTGAATTTGGGTGACAAATGAGGCTAGGAAATAGCTTTATTTTGTCCACACGGGTAGACACATGGGCGTGTTCCTAGGCCGTATGTGACACACGACTGAGTACATGGGCATGTAGTTAGGCTGTGTGTCCCCTACACTTTAGTTTTGAGATACAAAATGCTCAGAATTGAGCACACGGGAGGAGACACAAGCGTGTGTCTCAACCGTGTGTGCTACACAGCCTAGAACACGGGCCTGTGTCTTGGCCGTGTGAAACCTACATCTAATTTTGAAATGAATTAATTGACCACACGACCAAGCACACGGGCGTGTGGCATGGCCGTGTGCACAAGTCAGAGGGTTACATGGAGTCGAGGACGGTCGTGCCCCAAGGTCACACAGGTGTGTCCCTTAGACTACAAGGGCGTGTGAGCCCTGTAACTTGGAAATTTTTTTAAAAATTTCACGAAAATTCTTAGGGTTCCCGATTAATTCTCGATTCGAATTTAATGTTCATATTGGGCCTCGAGGGTCCATTTAAGGGACATTATGAATAGTCTCGGAAAAAGAACAAAGATTGATATGATTTATTTGTAAAATGTTCTGAAAGTTTCAGTAATGCTTTGAAACCCTATTCCGACAATGAATACGGGTTAGGGTGTTACAAACCACAGCGCAAACATGCCACCATGCATTCATAAATAGCCATATACTCATAAACACATTACTCTTAAGTCTAGTAACTTATAAAACTTTAACACGCATTATCTAATCGTTCATTTACATAACATTTACATACTCAATTCAAGCATAAAATGCATAACATATATCCCAGAAATCATGTATCACGTTTCACGCACTCACTTATAAGAATATTTTGCATAGGAGCCACATACTTATTTAGGCATACATCACATAACACACATATATATACATACAAGATAATTTGACACTTGAGTTACGAAACTTATAGAGACCTCTATCATCACACATTAGATACACAGATCTACGTCACACCACATAGACTCATCGAGTCAAAAATGTCCCAAAAGTGAAGCATATAGCTAACACCCTCCTTATTTCCACTCACATGTGTCATTGAATGGAGCTTAGCTCACATTCCCTTATCCCTACAAACATGTCTTAGGGCCTCAACGCCCAAAATCACTATACATATAGGTGAGCACTCACAATCCTATAGCATGCCAACTATATCCAATAGTTTCAAGATCATAAGGCCAAAATATCTGAAAACAATCAAGTATTAGTTGCCAATTATCCGTGCACTGTCACTGCATGTTAGCATCTTTTGCAAAACACTGTCACAGTCATACAACATGTATATAATCTATACATTTGCACTTTCAACAACAGTTACCATATCTACATATCACATATTTGAGCTTCTCATCACTATGCACAATTTCATAATCATATAAGCACAAAACCACAAAATAAATATAGATACAAGAAAGCTAACACTCAGAACTTAGAGTAAGGGTTTAGGCTACTACTAAATGTTGGAACATTTTCAAATATTTATAGTGTCCCAATAACTATAAATGAATGGGTGTAATTAATCAAAAGTTATATTATTTGATTTTTTGAAAAAAAAAATTATAACTATTTAAATAATATTATTTGAATAGTTATAATATTAAATGAATAATTATGTGTTTATTTTAAAGACATTATTATTTAGAAAGACACCTATTGAAAGATGTCTCTATGAAGAGACATGAAAATTCCTATAAATAGGAATGGGATTTCATTTGGAAATCACACCAACAAATTCTAATATTCTTTCTTTTCTTCATTCATTTTCTAATATTATTAGATTGTTCTATAAAGTATTACTGTAGAAATCCTTTGTAGAAATTGAGTTTCTTGTTATACATTGCTCAGTGCGTAGTAGACTATTCTCGTCTGTACAAAATGCAAATAGTCATTGGCTTCATTGTATCCTCAAGGTTAATTTGCTTGGAACTCATTTACACACTGAAGATAGGTGGGGGCGAAAATTCCTATAAATGAATAATTATGTCTTTTTTTCTGTTTGAGTTCCGTTCGTGTGTTCGATATTTTCCTCACCGGATATTTGTACTAACAATTTTAAGGTTATAATTCATGATAACTACCACAACACATGAAAGTGGAACACTAAGGGAGTTGGCTTTCAACTTTGTCAAATGTGATCAGTTTAATGGTGGCAATTTTCGACGATGGCAGAAAAAGATTCACTTCTTATTATCAAATTTTAAGATTGCTTATGTTTTGGATACTCCAAGATCTAAAGAGAATGAAAACGAATCTATTGTTGCAACCCACGAAATAAAGAAATGGGACAATGCTGATTACATGTGCATGGGCCACATATTGAATGGTTTATCTAATGGTTTGTTCGACACCTACCAAGACGAGGTCACCACTAAAGAATTATGGGACAAATTGGAGATATGATACATGACAGAAGATGTTATAAGTAAGAAATTTCTTGTCAGTTATTTCAATAATTATCAAATGGTTTATGGTCGTTCTGTTCTGGAAAACTTTCGTGATATTGAAAAAATACTAAATCAATTCAGGAAATATGATATGAAAATGGATGAAATGGTTATTGTATCCTCCATAATAGACAAACCCCCTCCATCTTGAAAAGACTTTAAAAGAAGTTTAAAACATAAGAAAGAGGAAATATCTCTTGAGGCTTTGGCAAATCATCTCCGTATTGAAGAAGAATATCAAAAGCAAGATCAGAACCTAAATTCTGAAAATGCCAAAGTGCATGTTACGGAGGAAGTACAGACTACTAAACCATTCAAGAGAAAGTTCAAATAGACTGATGAAGCACTTAAGTTCAAAAAGGAATAAAAGGGCCCATGCTATCATTGTGGTAAGCTGGGACATTTTTCAAGAATGAATGTCGATTTTTAAAGAAGAAATCATCTTCTAAGGCTGATAATAACGAAAAGTTTGTTGTAGTGATATTTGAAATTAATATGGCACAAGATGATAATACATGACAGAATAATAACGGAGCAACCAAACATTCGTACAAACACAAAAGCATGTTCACAAAGTTCACACAATGTGAAAATGACAATGTTTTATACATGGGAAATTCTTCCACCGCAGCAATCAAAGGCAAATGATCTATTGAACTACAATTCACTTCTGGAAAGGTTTTAACCTTAAATGATGTATATTATGTACCAGAAGTTAGGAAGAATTTAGTGTCTGAAAGTCTGTTGAACAAGTTTGGTTTCAAACTAGTTCTTAAGGCAGATAAGTTTATTTTGTCTAAGGGAGGAATTTTTGTAGGGAAATGGTATATGTTTGAGAGTATGTTCAAACTCAATATTATTAATAAGAATAAAAATACTATTTCTGCTTATATGGTTGAATCTTTTTGTTTATGACATTATAGATTAGGTCATTTGAATTATAGAAAATTGAATGACTTGTATAAGTTAGATTTAATTCCTATTTTTAATAATAATATTGAAAAATTCAATACATGTATGTTGACTAAAATTACAAGAAACCCTTTCCCTAAGGTTAAAAGGAAAACAAAACTGCTTGATTTGATACATAGTGATTTATGTGACATGCATAATACTCCTACATTAGGTGGAAAGAAATATTTTTCTATTTTTATTGATGATTTTTCTGGATATTTTTATGTATATTTATTGCATTCAAAAGATGAAGCACTTGATAAATTTAAAGTTTATAAATCTGAAGTTGAACTTCAGTGTGAATTTATCAAGTGCTTAAGATCAGATAGAGGTGGAGAATACTATAATCCAAGTTATTTTGAATCCACTAGAATTGTTCGTCAAGTTTCGGCCCCTTACACACCACAAAAAAATGGTGTAGCTGAAAGGAAAAATAGAGTCTTGACTAAAATGGAAATTCAATGTTATCATATTCAGGTCTTGGACAAAGTTTTTTAGGAGAAGCTATTCTAACAGCTTGTTATATATTGAATAGAGTTCCTAATAAGGAAACTAAAATAACCCCCTATGACAATGGAAGAAAAGGAAACCAAACCTTAATTATTTCAATGTTTGTGTACCGCCCCAAAATTTTAATTTTTGATTTTGTCTACGTGTGACACACAAATATCTGTCTGCTTCGGTGGTTAAGTGTTCTGGGTGTGTGTGTGAGGTCCTAAGTTCAAGCCTTACTTGGGAAAATTTTGGTATTTTTATAAATAAAGCCATAACCTTGTGCAAAAGGCTTAAGTTAAATTGTTGGTAAGTTTATATCAAAATGGGTCTGCTGGTCTGGTGGTTAAGTGGAGTGTTGGACAGCAGCAGCAGTAGTAGTCTAAATTTAAAAAATCATCAAAAATAGTGGAAATTGAGTTAGAAGTTGAATAAAATATGAAATTAAATTTTATTGAGTCTAGTTTTTCATGGAAAAACAGTGTAAGCAATGGAATTGTAAATTATGAGATATAATAAATTTTTTGAGACAAGGCCAGAATGATTTTGGGTTCCCCTATTCTGACATTTGAAAATCATAAAAAATTATAAAAAAATTAATTAGTGGCTTAAATTTATATGTTTAAATCCTTAATGAGTCTATTTTTAAAAGAAACAAATAGAAACATCATCCAAGTTCCGTACTAAGAGATAAATAACTTTTAGTAAGGAAAGGTTGAAGCTGTCAAACAATAGAATAGGGATAAATTTAAAGATTTTACTATACTTATTTGATAAACTATAAATTCTGAAAATTTTATGGTAGAAAGGTATTTGAGTGTAGTTTCAAAAACATCAAGCAGATCTTAATTTGGAATTCTGTAGCTCAAGATATAAATAATTTAGTGACAATGACTCAAGTAAACAGCTTTGAATAAACATATAAGTAAATAGTGAAAGCATATATGAATATTTAGCTAGCATGGTTTACATTAAAAATGGATCACACGACCAAGGCCAATTTAGGTTGAGTGGGCCACACGGGCAAATCACATGGGCATGTGAGCCCCTTTTTACTTAAATGTTTCTAAGGTTGCACGGGTCACCCAAGTCGACGGTGAACCTACTATAAGATCGGTAAGCGCTACTTAGACCCCTAAATGTGTGAACTTGACTAAGTGATATCTTTACTATACATGTTAATATCTAAACTGAATATATGTACTGAAATTGCATAATAACATATCATCCATTGTATATTGCATTGCATTGGGTTGAGGGTTGTTATTCGGAGAAAGTGTACTGAAAGGCTTTAAGCCTAATTTACTGGTAGCTCAACTGCAAACTATTATTTTGTGCCGCATTCGGTACTACTTAGAGTGTAGGGATGGGTGGGTTGATGATATCCCCACATGGAGTGTAGGGTTGGACAGAGATGGTGTGTAGAGGCTGGTTGGGTAGGATTTTGCTATTGCATAACTGTTACTACTACAGATCTGTGATGGGCTAAGGCCCTACTGCATTTTTGACACTGTGCTGGGATGGGCTAAGGCTCAAACTGTCACTGATACTAAAAAAGGCTTAGGCCCAATACTATTCAACTGTGCACTGTGAATACTGATTGTTTATTTGTTTCTGTGGGATTACACACTGAGTTTATGTAAACTCACCCATTTTGTTTAATGTGCATAGGTAATCCCTAAACTTAGACGGATCGGTGCGACGGAGGACTCAGCGGTGACCACAGTAATTTTTGGACTTCACGATTTTCAATTTACGATTTATAATTTGATTATTATTGATTATTTGGGTTGTAATTTAAGGACCCTCTAGGACTTTGGTTTTAAATTTGAGTTTCTATTTATTTATTTTACTTTTATGGATTTATACTTGCTAGTCGTAGGAAATTCGGTATTAAAAAAGTTAAAGTATTTTTTAAAAGCATGCTCACTTAGACTGTTTTATTAAAGCTTCCGCAATGAGGGACGTTTCAAAACAAATGTTTTAAATGAATAAAGATGACTTCCTAAGTTCTAACAAAGGTTTACTAAAGACAATAACATGGAATGTTTTCATTGTAACAACGAGGTTTCAAAAACACTATCGTGTGATATTGCTAGATACGGCCATAACATCTAGGCCGGGTTTGGGGTGTTACAATTTGGGGGTGTAAAGCTATTGTCAAAGTTCCAACACCTAAACGTAAAAATTTAGGTGAAAGAGGAATTGAATGCATATTTATAGGATATGCACATAATAGAAATGCATATAGGTTCATGGTAATTGAACAAAATGAATTAATTTTAATTAATACTGTTATTGAATCAAGAGATGCTATTTTTGATGAAAATAAATTTAATTCTATTTCAAGACAATTACAGCCACAAAAATTGATTCATTCTTCAAATGAGAATGAGATTCCATTGGAACAAATTGATAATAATGATGAATCTTGTCAAGAATTAAAAAGAAGCAAGAGGATTAAAAAGGTCAAAGATTTTGGACCAGATTTCATTATGTTTCTTATAGAAAGAAAAGGTGAAAGTATATGCAATAAGATACCTTGTTGTTATAATACGGAATTTGATCCTATTACGTTTGAAGAGGCAATGAAATCTCAAGACTCTGCTTTTTGGAAAGAAGCAATAAATGATGAGATGGATTCAATAATGGGAAATTAAACTTGGATCTTAGTTGATCTTCCACCGAGTTCCAAACCAATAGGTTGTAAATGGATCTTCAAAAAGAATATGAAGGTCGATGGAAACATTGATAAATTTAAAGCAAGGTTGGTAGCTAAAGGTTTTACATAAAAACAAGGTATTGATTACTTTGATACCTATGCTCAAGTAGCAAGAATTGCTACAATTAGACTCTTAATACCACTTACCTCTATATATAATTTGGTTGTTCACCAAATGGATGTTAAAACTGCATTTTTAAATGGTAAATTGGAGGAGCAAGTGTACATGGAACAACTAGAAGGATTTGTTGTTCCAGGACAAGAGTATAAGGTATGTAAGCTTGTTAAATCTTTATATGGACTTAAATAAGCACCAAAACAATGGCACCAAAAGTTTGACAAGGTTGTTTTAGCTAATGGCTATAAAATCAATAAATCTGATAAGTGCATATATAGCAAATTTAAAAATGGAAAGGGTGTCATACTTTGCTTATATGTAGATGACATGCTCATTTTTGGCATGGATTTGGAACAAGTAAAAAACACAAAAAAATTCTTGTCAAACAACTTTGCTATGAAGGATATAGGTGTAGCAGATGTTATTCTTGGGATTAAAATAACCCGAGATGAAAGCACTATAGCTTTTTCACAATCACATTACATTGAAAATGTGCTTAAAAAGTTTGATATTTTCAACTGTATACTAGCATCTACACCCATGGATCCTCAAATAAAATTAGTATCTAATGCTGGTAGGAAAATTGATCAATTGAAATATGCAAGTTTAATTGGTTGTCTTATTTACATAATCACTAAGCAAAGGTTCAATCGTAAGATACCTTCATTTATGCAAATTAGTTTCCAAGAATATCAAAATCTAAAATATTTTGAAAATGGGGAGAGATTGTTGGAACATTTTCAAATATTTATAGTGTTCCAATAACTATAAATGAATGGGTGTAATTAATCAAAAGTTATATTATTTGATTTTTTGAAAAAAGAATTATAACTATTTAAATAATATTATTTGAATAGTTATAATATTAAATGAATAATTATGTGTTTATTTTAAAGACATTATTATTCAGAAGGACATCTATTGAAAGATGTCTCTATGTAGAGACATGAAAATTCCTATAAATAGGAATGAGATTTCATTTGGAAATCACACCAACAAATTCTATTATTCTTTCCTTCCTTCCTTCATTTTCTAATATTATTAGATTATTCTATAAAGTATTACTGCAGAAATCCTTTGTAGAAATTGAGTTTCTTATTATACATTTCTCGGTGCGTAGTGGACTATTCTCGTGAGTGGGAAACGCAAATAGTCATTAGCTTCCTTATATCCTCGAGGTTAATTTACTTGGAACTCATTTGCACACCTAAGATAGGTGAGGGTGAATATAACATTAAAGATAGTAGCTTGATACACGCCTTGGAGCCTTATCCTATTTCATTTTTTTTTTGTTCGAGTTCAATTCATGTGTTCGAGATTTTCCTTACCAGATATTTGTACTAACACTAAATTCCCAAATAACACATGACTTGTATCTACGAGTAGCGATCCCAAACACTCACCACTTTATGCTTTCGCTAGAAAGTCAAAAGCTCAACTAACTATTCCTTAACTCATAGCAAGCTCTAATGAATTTGAGGTGTCACAGGCAACAATCATGCAATAAACACAGTCAAATAGCAACCAATAAGTCACTTAAACCAACCAAAACATAAGCCTATACTTAGTCTTTTCGCCTAAAACCAACCAAACCAACCAAAACCTTTAACATAACATACTTTAAATTTGAATATCTAGGTCTATACTAAGTCTTTTCACCTAAAACCAATTTCGTTCATCTTATAATTCACCTATGACTAATTCTCAACCTTTAAACTACAATAAAATACTCAATTCATGGTATCCACTTTTTTCGACATGTTTATTGTTATTTTTCAAAAATCCATTTAAAACTCAAGAATTCTTTAATGAAATTCAAAATAAGTTTAGAAACCTTCTAACTATATTGAAACTAATTAAAAAATACTTTGAAACCATGTTTTTACTCAAAATCCCGAAATCCACCATTAACGACCCAATTTTCAAATTTTAGTTGAAACATTCGATTTGAAGGCTAATAATTCAATTTTAAGGACTAGATATCATGAAAAACTCATAAGGAATCAAAACATTACCTTTGATTGACAAAAATCAAACTTTTTATGCAAACCCCCAAAAAAACCCAATAACTTGACAATGATGAAATCAATGGAGCTTTGGGTGTTTTTAAAGAGATTTTATAGATGTTTAAGGCTTAGATAATAGTAGAAATCAAATAATCGCAGTTTGAGAGTCAAAATTAAGTTGGGAAGCTAGGGAAATTGAAAGGATGACAACCACATTGAAGGGAGAAAAGCTGACGTGAAAATGTCTTGGTGGGGGAAGAAATAGGTTCAATTTTAAAAATTGGTGAAACTAAAACATAAATGCTCACAGTTTTGACTCTGTTACAAATCAGTCATTTTCTAAAATTAAAGGTTTCCAATGCACATTTCCAAAAAGTTATTTAACAACTAAGATGCCATAGTCGAATACAATTTCGATTTACCATGCTACGAAATTCTGAGCATTCTAAAGCTAAAATTCCTAAACTACCCCTAGAACTCCTACACCCTATCTTGGGATTTTACAATCATTCAATTGATTCACAATTTATATCCCCTATTAACTTGACTCGAACTCAAAAAGATACATAGATCCCAACCAACACACCAATTCGACACTAAGTGCCTCATTGGAATGTCTAGAATAAGTAAATTATGCCTAGCACTGATTGGTCTAACCGAAGTAATATTCATGTCAAGCACTTGTTAGGACATCTGAAGGAAAATGCGCCCAACGTTCATCCACATATAGTCGAAGTAACCCATCTTTCTTTTTCCTCTCAACAATTCCATATTTTCTTTAGCTACAGATAATAATCCAGCAAGATATAATATCAGTTTCCAGCTCAAATCACAATCAATTACTAAGTCACACATATTTTTTTATTTATTAAATTTAGTCCCTAAAATTAAAACAATAAAAACTTTCAATTTAGGCCTTCAGATTAAAGTTTAATTTCACATTTATTCATTAAGGACCTCTTACTTTCTATTTAGACCAATATTTTATGAGAATTTTTCATTTTATTCAATTTGGTCCTTAATGTACAAAATCAACAATTAAGCTTTACAATTTAGTCATTTTAATATACTAAGATTAATTTCTATCAATTTAGCACTCAAACCTTCAAGAAATCAACATTGAAAACTTTTAATAACTTTAACAGTTTTACAAATTAGTACACGAGCTAGCTAAATCAAGATCTCATAACCTCAAATTTATAAAAAAAAAATACAAGAAACTGACTTAATTTTGTTTACATATTGGTGGCTGAATGTAAGGTTTCAAAAATTGCTTCTTTTCCTTTGTTTTCTATCTTTGGACGATGTGAATGTGGAAGAAGATGATGATTTTCATCTTTTTCCACTAAAATATATATACCTAGTTTAGTTACTAATTAAACTTAATTAATAAAATAAATTTTGATTAATTTAAACATAAATATTTAATTAACAAACTAATGATACATTACATCACCATCCACTAACGTCCATTTTACTTTGGTCTAATTGTTAGTTTAGTCCTTTGGATAATTATTATTTAAGTTCTCAAGTCTTTTTCTAATTAAAAATCTATAGCGATTAAAATTTTACAATTTAGTCCCTAAGTCTTAATTAATCATAATTTTAGCTAAATTATTTATCAAAAATTCAATTCATCAATACACTAGATCCATACATGTCTCTATTAAATATTTACAAACTCAGTTTATGGAAACGGGGTCTTGAAACTGCATTTTCTGGCACCACTGAAAATCAGGTCATTATAGAAAGAGTGGCCATTAATAAGAACCCTAGAGAAAGAAGAAAGGCATTCAATGTTACATGTGTGAAAGGAACGGTTATGTACAAGCTGAATGTGCAAACTTGAAAAATAAGTCTTTCAATATAGATTGGAAAGATGAGGATTCCTTAAGCAAATCTGATTCAGATGAAAGGTGCTTGAATAATTATATGACATTCACTACAAAAGTTATTTTTCTTAATTTAACTAACTCATAAAAAATAGTGAATCAGATGGTTAATCAAAGAAAAAGTTCCTACAAATCCACAAGACGATGTTGGAAATATAGAAGGAAGTATGCCATGTGAATGCAAAGCTAATAAATGAGAACTCTAGCCTCAAGAAAATAAAACATTGGGTAAGCAAATGGAATTGAAAGATTCTCTACTTGTTGAGAAGAATGCTAGTTTGGAGAATACATAGAAGGGTCTTACAATTATTCGATCCATGCTAGAAAACTTCAATGCTAGTAGTGGAAAACTTGATGAAATTCTTGTTGTTGGAAAAAGGGGTCCAAGAAAAGATGGCATTGGATATGTTAAGAAGAAAAGTTGTGATGCAAAGTCCAACAATTTTTTTCAAAGCCACAAATAGTGTCAATAAAGGTGAATTCTTCGAGAATCCAACTTTGATCTATGATGGAAACAAGGTAAGCTCAAATCACCAAGTTATTTGTTATTATTGTGGAGTTCCTAGTCATATTATACCCAGATGCTTCAAGATATTAAAATATCAAATATGGAAAAAATAAGTGCTAGCAGAAGTTCCCCCTTCCTATGGCACATTGCAAGGTCAGAAGCAAGAATTAGTTGGAGTAAAAATGAAAGGCCATTACATGAAATGGAGGAACATAGGAAGAGAAGAATTTTTTTGCCATTATTTTAGCATGGTTATTCATATTAGACCACATTGTTAGAAGATGTTGAAAAATCTAAGGGGAAATGGTAGAAAACAAGTTGCAACTTAGCCAAGTTACAACTAAAAACAAATATGGGTGAGAAAAGATCAACAATTGATTGATGCACTAGTGAAACGTGAAGTGGCAACTAATGCAACAAATTTTCAAAATCAACATGAAAATATTCTACTATCTCAAGACCTCATGGTAAAAAACCTTGTTATTCTCTGAGTTACATCTCTCACATACAGAATAGTTGATGAGTTAGCATCTATTGCACCCCCTACTAAAACATCTTATTGAAGGGAGTGTCTTAATGCTACAACTAAGGGAGAGTGTGTTGATAGTATTACTAAAGGGGAGTTTTTCTTTTTCATGCTTCTTGTTATTATCTATTTTTTTTTTCATGATGTTGTCTACATGTTATCACTTTTTGTGGTGAACAAAACTTCAATTGATGGATATGTTTCTTTAATTGCAATTGCTTGAAGTTCCTTTGGATTTTTTTCCAAAAAATGGGGAAAATAAGATGACCTTAAGGGGGAGTTTCACACTTGATTTTTTTATTTTTGTGTTATATTTCTTGCTTGAAGAATTGGCTACATGGTTTATGGTCAAAAATTCCAAAGAGGGATATTTTTATCCCAAAAGTGGGTGTCTATGTGCCAATGGAAGTTCCCAATTCCACTACGCTAGACACACAACTTGCCTTAATTTTTAGCATGTTTGACCAAAATATTTTGATGATTTGCTTGTATCTTTTTAAGGATCTTATACAACCAACCTCGTGTTTATCAAAAAGAGATTAAACAAGCTAGATTATTTTTCAAGGATTATGTGGTCTACTTACCTAATATATTGAGATATGCAATCCATGAAGATATGAGTTAAATTATGATCTTCTGTATCCTTATATTAAGGATACCTTATTTGCTAAGATTTGGTAGATAAATATGGATTAAAGGTTACCTTACTCTAAATATGGAAGGCTTGTTCAACTTTGACTGAGGTTTTATTGTTAAAGCAAATGGTTTTTAAGTGGTTGTCGATAGGCAATATAACTTGCCTTATTTTGACTTGGAAACCTTTTCAACTAAATCAGTTGGGGAATGACTTAAATGATTTTGTAGACTTGTGTTAGCCCATAGTTAAAGATCCATCTTGTACAGCAACAAATATTTGAAGATTTGATCAGATTGAATCAAGCAATTGAGCCACTGTGAAATATGGAGATTGAATCATGACTGATTAGAAGACTTGTAACACCTCTCACCTGTCCTAGTGTACAGTACGAATGGGAAGTGTAACAGCCCATTTTCAATGGTGTCGGAAACATTGGTTTTGGACCTATAAAATTCGACGAATAAGTCCATAATAATTATTATTTAATTCATATAAATCAATCATAGTTTGATATTGATTTTTGATTTTGTGAATTTTATTGTAATTGAATAAATTCTTAAGTATAAGTTGTTGTCCTAAAAGTCAAGTGGTTTTGAGAACTGAGGTATTGAGAACTCATTTTTTTAAATCAAGCTCGTAAATATTTTCATTAAATATTTATGAAGTTATTGTATTAGTAGGTGATAGTTCAATTCGAAAATTTTATATTTGGTTTCTTAATTAAAGAAAAGGACTAAATTGTGAATGTTCTAAAATTTAGTTATATTTTAATTATTAATGACTAGATGGTTTAAATAACATAATCAGAATGTTTTAAATGGAAATTATACCATTCTTATTTGGCATGGACGGTTAAGACACGAAAAATGCTAAAAATGATTATTTAATTGAAGAGCAATTTTATAATTAAATAAATTTAACTTAAGTAAAATAAAGTAAAAAATAAGGTATTGTCTTCCTTAATGTTTCTTACCACCAAAATTTAGAAGAGAAAAATCACCATAGTCATGTTCAACCTTCAGTCTTAATCTATCTAACTCAGGGGTTAATTTGTAAAACTGTTACAGGTTTTGGAATTTACCATTGATGAATTCTAGGTATTTTTGTAGTTAAATGATGAATTTGTAGTCTTGATTGATGTTTAGGATTATTTTGTAAAGTGATTTTTGTTAGTTTTTAGTTGAAGGATCAAATTGATAAAATGTTAAAATTCAAATAGAAATTTGTGAATTGTGAATGATTTGAGACTATACTAGTTTAGAAAGAAATTCGGCTAGCATGGAAAATTGTAAAATTTTGATAAATTTGGAATTTTGGGTTTAGGGACTAAATTGTAAGATATGTAAAAGTTTTCAGAAAATGTGTAAATAATGAAAACTTAATGGTCACATGCATAGAAATAGTTTGATAACGTATTTGGATTTAATAAGTTGAATTTAATTACTATATAGATCAAGAACCAAGTCAAAAAGACAATAACCGAGGAAAAGGAAAAATTACGGAGTAGTCCCTGCGAAGAAACTAGTAGTGAATAGTAGGTAAGTTCATAGTATAAATAAATATATGTATTTATTTATAACTTGTGCTAGTATGTTTTGGTTCAATTGTAATTGATGTTGAATTACGTTATTAAGTTCTTTATTTTAAAATGCTTACAAATAAGTACAGGTGAGAAAATGGATATATGATATTCTTAATCCTTTGGGATAATATGGTTATATGATTTTGAAATGAATTTAACCGATTGATACCATATGTACGAGTGTGTTTCTGGAAGTGCCTTTGAATTATAATTATGTAAACTCTGTTAAAATGCCCGTTTGAACGTAGTAAACACTTAGGACATGATTGGCATGCCAATAGGGTTTGAACGCAGACTTGCACGGGTTTGCAGTTCGGTGCCTCTATTATGCATCATTGGTGCCTTTGGTGTGGTGTAGTACCTCAAGTATCCAATTCAGGTTCTGTGGTTTTGAAGGCATGGGATCCTGATGGTGATGTTTTGCATAATATTGACACTTTTTCTAGTTCAGTACAGGATTGGAATAAAATCGTGTTTAGATATATTTTTGATACGAAAAGAATGAAGTTGAGAGAATCGGAACATGTTCAGAAAGCACTAGAAAAAAGGTTTATTGAGAGGCTTAGTTTGAGAGAATTAGAAATCCTACTTGAATTGGAAGATATTTTAAATAAGGAAGAATTGTTTTGGTTTCAAAAGTCTCAAAGCGAGTGGTTACTAAAAGGGGACCGGAAGACTGCATTTTTCTATAATTGCACCTTGAAGCGAATGAGACATAATAAATTTGAAGCTTTACTGATCGAAAGGGTTGGGTGGTTTTTTAAAAACGATGTTTTACGAAGACATGTGATCGATTATTCACCGGGGAGGTTTCTTTGGGTGGACATTTCCCATAACTGGAGGATAACAATCTTCGTGAGTTAGTGGCTGATATAACTCTTGGGGAGGTTCGTAACTTTGTTTTCAATATGAACCCCTTTAAGGCTCTTGGGTGGATAGCCTTCATGCTAAATTTTACCAAGCAAATTGGGGAGTTGTGTGAGGCAATGTTTTTAATTTGGTAAGGCGTGTGTTCTTAGGGGAGCTGCTGGACCCTAAAATTAATAAAGCTCTTCTAGTCCTAATACCCAATACTGGTGGTGTTGAATCTATTAATCAAATTTTCCTTATTAGCTTGTTTAACATCCTGTACAAAATAACCACCAAAACAATTCTTATTAGACTCCGACAAGCTATGCAATATTAGTCAAGTAGAATCAATCAAGCTTTGTTGCTTCGCAGAACATATCGGATAACAAAATTTTGTACTTTTGTCCATTCCCGACTATTTTATGGCCACATCAAGAATTACAGTTATAATTTGTAAGGAAATTGAGAAGCTTGCTCGGGGGTTCCTATGGGGTCTACTATTGAAGGGAGAAATGTGGCTTTAGTAAAATGGGTAGATGTGTGTCAACTAGTGGATAAAGGTGGCATTGGTGATAGAAGGCAGATCAGAATTTCCTTTTTTATTAAAGTTGGGGTTTAAGTTGGTAGCTAATATAGATGTACTATGGATAAGGATTCTTAAGGAATAAATACAATATTCAGGGAGTTATCCCCGAAACTTTACATCATAGTAATTGTTCTTATGTTTGGCGATCGATTGCAAATATTTGGGATGTAGAAAAGAAGGGTATTATTTAGATGATTAGGAATGGTCAATTGGTTAACTTCTGGAATGATGTTTGGATAAGTGATAAATGATAAAACTAACATATTTTAATCCCGATCTTAATGCCTTTTTGGATGATTATTTATGCAAATTGGTGAATTTGATGCTCATAATCCTTTGAATTTATGTTCCTATACTTAGGTGAGCATTTGGGAGCTAAAGGAGCAAAAAGGAGCGAAAATCAAACAAAAAGATCAGATTTCAGGAGCCACATAGGTTGGACACATGTCCATGTGCCAAACCTTGTCTATTTCGCAACCTGCTTCCCAAAGACGCAGAAAAATGCAATTTTTAAGCTTTCTAAGCATTCTAAAGTCTATAAATACCAATTAAAAGAAGAGATAAGGGAGCCATCAGAGAATATTGAAGAAAATAACTCGAAGAACACCATTAAAGCCAACTCTGAAGTAGATTCCAATCAAGATTGGATACCTTATTTTAATTTCTCTTGAAGTTTTTATGAGTTTCTTTATTTCTTGTGGTTATTATGCCCTTTGAGATGTTTTTATTCAAAATTATGAACTAGTTCCCTAGATACCTAGGGAAGATGAAAGCTATGATGAATTCTATCATTTGATTTCAATTTTACACGATAAATACTTTACTCTTGTTCTCAATTATATGTGTTTATTTCTTGTTTTAATATTTCTGGAATATTAATTCATGTTTAATGTGCTTAAATTAAAGGAGAAAAAGTTCCTATTTAAGAGTAGATCTAGCATAATTGAGTGGAGTTGCATGCAATCTTAAAAATAGGACAACATGAATCTACCGGATTAGAGTCAAATCTAATAAGTGAATCCATAGATGGAGTTAATGTGGCGATATGGGTTTTAATTAGAAAGAGATATTAGCATAATTTAGGGATTTCTATGGATCAAGATACGAAGTGAATAAATCATTTAATTCAGATTCATAATAATAGATGAAGTCTAGGTGGATTCTTTCCTAGATATTATCTCTATCATTGGTTTTTATTCGGTTATTTTCTTGATTTATTTTCTGTTCAGTTCTTAGTTAGATTAATTTAGTAAATTTAGTTTAAAGCCTATCACTCCAAATGTCGGCTAAATAATTGAAAAACAGTAATTACTAATACTTTTAGTCCTCGTGGATACGATATCTCTACTCACCATAGCTATACTATTTATCGATAGGTGCACTTGCCTTTGTCGTATTTTTAGTTAGTCACGTGAGACACATCAATAAGCGAGTTGGGTCCCCTAAAGTTACATTTTACTGGTAATGGTTCTCTTGATGAATCCATTTGTGTATGTGATGTGGTTAATGCGGCTGGAGAATGGAATCTCACTTGGCTCCTAACTATTCTCCCAAGAGGTGTGGTAGATTATATATAGGCTTGTAATCCTCCTACACAGGATGTTACATCCCCTAACCCTTTTTGTCACCGGAATAGGGTTATGAAACATTACCGGTCATTTCAGAATAAATACGAACAATCATATAATATTACAATATACGCATCATAATTTTAGTCATAGTGTCCCTTTATTGAACCTTATCACATGTTAGAAATAAATTGGGACTTAATCAGGGACACACCCGTGTGCCTCACATGGCTAAGACACACGCCCGTGTCTCTGGCCATGTGGAGATTCCTGGGCATTCTATCTTGAATCTTTAAATTGTAGGGGATACACGGCCTATCCACACGCCCAATCTTAATTACACCTTATAGGATGGCCCCCACCGAGTTAAAGGAGTTGAAAGTGCATTTGCAAGAGTTAACAGACAAAGGTTTTGCTAGACTGAGTTATTCACCATGGGGTGCTCCAGTGCTTTTTGTGAAAAAGGACGGGTCGATAAGGTTATGTATCGACTACAGACAGCTTAACAAGGTGACAGTGAAGAACAAGTATCCCTTGCCGAGGATCGATGATCTCTTCAATCAATTAAGAGGAGCCACTGTGTTCTCTAAGATAGACTTAAGATCGGGCTACTACTAGTTAAGAGTCAAGGAACATGATGTACCGAAGACTTGATGAACCATATCTTCGGACCGTATTTGGATAGGTTTGTCGTCATTTTTATTGATGACATCTTGGTTTATTCGCGTAACGAGAATGAGCACGCGGAGCATTTGAGAACTATGTTGCAGATCTTAAGGGATAAGCAACTTTATGCCAAGTTTAGTAAGAGTGAGTTTTGGCTCAAAGAGGTTGGGTTTCTAGGACATATTGTGTCGGGTGACGGGATCAGAGTTGGCCCAAGTAAGATCTCAGCTATTGTGGAATGGAAATCGCCAAGGAATGTAACAGAGGTTCGTAGTTTTCTGGGGCTAGCAGGATACTATAGACGATTTGTAAATGGATTGTCCATGACAGCTACACCGATAACGAGGCTACTGCAGAAAGATGTCAATTTCGAATAGACAGAAGAGCACCAACAGAGCTTCAAGAAGCTAAAGGCTTTGTTGACCGAAGCCCCAATTTTAGTGCAACCAGAGTCGAGTAAAGAATTTGTAATTTATAGTGATAGCTCCCTAAATGGTTTGGGGTGTGTACCCATGCAAGAAGGCAAAGTTATACCCTATGCCTCGAGACAGCTAAAACCTCACGAGAGAAATTATCAAACCCATGACTTAGAGCTAGCAGTTGTAGTGTTCGCCTTGAAGATTTGGCGACACCATTTGTATGGGGAGAAATGTAGAGTATTTACCGATCACAAGAGTCTAAAGTACTTAATGACTCAGAAAGAATTGAATTTCAGGCAATGACGATGGTTAGACCTAATAAAAGATTATGAGTTGATCATTGACTACCATCTAGGAAAGGCGAACGTAGTCGCCGATGCTTTGAGTAAAAAGTCTTTGTTTGCTATGAAAGTCTTGAACACTCAGTTGACTATATCTAGTGATAGATCAGTCTTAGCAGAGATGAGAACCAGACCGACTTTTCTTCATGTAATTTGTGAAGCTCAGAAAGATGACGGGAAACTACAAGCTAAGAGAACTCAATGTGAATCAGAGATTGAGTCAGATTTTTGTGTTAGTACTGATGGGTGTATAATGTTCAAAGATAGAGTTTGTGTACCCAAAGATAGTGAGCTCATTCAGAAGATTTTGTGAGAGGCACACAGTGGTTGTTCGTCAATTCACCCGAGTAGCGTGAAAATGTATAACGACCTTAAGAAAATGTATTGGTGGTCGGGTATGAAAAGAGACATTTCTGAGTTCGTATCTAAGTTTCTAGTGTGTCAACAAGTAAAGGTTGAACATCAAGTGCCTTCAGGTTTACTTCAGCCTATTATGATTCCCGAGTGGAAATGGGATCGTATCACCATGGACTTCGTGACTAGTTTGCCTCTAACCCCAAAAAAGAAAGGTGCAATATCGGCTATTGTTGATAGACTCACTGAGTCAGCACACTTCATACCGGTGCGTGCTGACTACTCCCTTGAAAAGTTGGCCGACTTGTATGTTTCTGAGATTGTGAGGCTTCATGGTGTACCGTTATCGATTTTATCTGATCGAGACCCAAGGTTCAACTCGAGGTTTTGGAAGAAGTTACAAGAAGCTTTAGGAACCAAGTTGAGTTTCAGTACGGCATTTCATCCGCAAACTGATGGACATCCTGAAAGAGTAATACAAATCTTAGAGGACATGTTGAGGTGCTGTGTTCTCGAGTTCCAAGGAAGTTGGGAAAAACACTTACCATTTGTTGAATTCGCCTACAACAACAGCTATCAGTCGAGTCTAAAAATGGCGCCTTTTGAGGCTTTTTACGGGCGAAAGTGCTGAACGCCTTTATGCTGGACTGAGTTGAGAGAGTCAGATTCACGGGGTTGATTTGATTAAAGAGGCTGAGGAAAAAGTTAAAATGATTCGTGATTGTTTGAAAGCCGCCTCGGATAGACAAAAATCCTACGCAAATTTGAAATGAAGGGAGATTGAGTTTGAAGTCGGGGATAAAGTATTTTTGAAAGTTTCCCCGTGGAGGAAAGTCCTCAGATTTAGTAGAAAAGGCAAGTTGAATCCTCGTTTTTTAGGACCTTATGAGGTTACCGGAAGAGTAGGGCTCATTGCTTACCATTTGAGTTTGCCGCCAGAGTTAAAAAAGACGTATTTCACGTATCCATGCTACATCGATACAGATCAGACCCTTCACATATAATTGCACCAACTGAAGTTGAGATTCTCTCAGATATGACATATGAAGAGAAACCGGTCAAGATATTAGCCCGAGAGGTCAAACAGTTAAGAAATAAGAGTACACCGCTTGTGAAGATTTTATGGCATAGACATGGGGTCGAGGAAGCCACATGGGAACCTGAGGAGTCTCTGAGAGAGCAGTATCCAAACTTATTCACCGGTAAGATTTTCAAGGACGAAAATCCCTAAGGGGGTAGAAATGTAATAACTCGATTTAGGGCCTAGTCAGAACAGTGGTCTCGGGACCACAAATCCGAAGATAGAAAATTTATTTTTATTATTTTTATGAGGTTATGGTACTATTATATTAGTGCATGAAAAATTTGGCAAGTTAATTTTAATGTTTTCAATCCCGATTACAAAAAAGGACTAAATCGCATAAAAGCAAAAAGTTGCATTTTAGTACCCAAATGTGTTAAATAGCTAGAGAATCAAATGAGGGCTTTTAAAGGACAATTAAACCCTTTTTAATAGTGTTGGTCGGCCATGTGATGGATTTTAAAGAAATAGTCAATGTATTAGGTTGACGATGTCATATTAGGTGATAAAATGGTACCCTAAGGAATTAGCTTCAAAATTTTCATTTTCTTTCTTCTTCTTTGACCGAAAATACCAGAAAAGAAAAGGGTTTTGAAGCTTTGAACTTTCAGCAATGAAACTTCCTTGAAAGTAAGTGATTTTAATGCTTTTTCTTGAAGATTTTTATATTTTTGAGACCCTTGAAGCATGAGCTTTCAAATGAGGGTGATATCTTATAAAATGGTCAAGAGTTTAAGATTTTTACATGAATGTATTTTTAATGTTTTTTGAGTTTTTATGGAGGAATATGAGTCCTAGTTGTGTTATAAACAACTTTTGTGAAAAGTGTTAGCATGAAAACACCTAAAAGGACTATTTTGCATAAGTTGCAAAATAGGTGGTTAGTGTGTGAAATAGTGAGAATTTGCGATTGCCATAGTATTAAAAAGAGTTTAGCTAGGCTTGAAATATGAGGAAATTCGATAAAAATTGATTTTCAAGCATAGGGGTAAAATGGTCATTTTGCCAAGGCCTAGGGGCAAAATGGTCATTTTACCAAAGTTGTGAATTTATGAATGCCTAATTGTGTTTAGTGACTAAATGGATGTATGTTATTATTATAGATCAAGTTTTCCAAAATCGAGCCTAGACCGGGGAAAAGCCAAGCAATCCGAATAAGCCGATTAGTCAAGTACTTTTTGTAAACCGAGGTAAGTTGTATGTAAATAATACAACTACACTGTTAATACTTGTATTCATATTGTCAGTGAATTGATATTGTATCATTGAATTGATATTGTACGAGTTGTTAAGTTATACATTGAAAATGCTTTGTAATATTGAGATAGTAGAAATATGTCGTTGAAACCTCAGGTTATGAACTGGATATTTGTGCCATGACATTGGGTGATTTGTGCACCAGTGTAAGACATGTATAGGACATGCTTCGGCCACATTATGAGAGCCAGTGTAAGACCATGTCTAGGACATGGCATCGACACAAAGATGAGCGCAAGAGTAAGACATGTCTGGGACATTTATCGGCCTTGACAAAGATAGCCAGTGTAAGACGTGTCTGGGACACGCATTGGCTAGGAGTTGTGTTAGTGTAAAACATGTCTAGGATATGCATCAGCACGCATATATGAGAGCCACTGTAAGACCATGTCTGTGACATGGCATCGGCAATATATCCCATGTTGAAGGTTCATAGAATATCCAGTAGTATTCCAAACGGTTCAATGGTGAAAGTTATAGTTCAATTTTCATAAAGAAAGGATGATCATGTTGTGAGTGTTACAGGTACCTATATGATAAGCATGAGTAACGAGCTTAATTTAGAAAATGAGGCTCGAGTAAATGATAATGAGTAAGTTAAGTTATGTTTACTTTTGAGTTATAAGCATGATGGTAAATAGTGAGATTGTTGTATATTTATTTATATGCAACTTACTAAGATTTATGCTTACTCCCTTTTCTTTCCCTCTTATTTCAGTATCGCCAGGCTAGCTTAAGGGTCCCATAAAGTCAGAGATATCGATCACACTATCAGGCGCAGCACTCTGTATAGTTTGATTTATATTTTTGAAGGTGGCATGTATAGGGCTAGACTGGGATGTTGTATTAAGAGAATTACTCATATATTTTGGCTCAAGTCAAAAGCCCTTCACTTTGTATCAAGCCTGGAATAATGGCTATTATTCATTTTGATGAATGCATATAATGTTCTTTCCATGGATGAATTGGTGTCCATTATGATGAAATTTGTATATTGAAATGATCTTGTGTAGGTTGTGCAAAATGGGTGACAAATTGGCTTGGAACATAGCCTAGTTTGTCCACACGTGTAAGACACACGGGTGTGTGTCTAGGCCATGTGTGACACACAGCTCACGCCCATGGGTGTGTGTTGTGGCCGTGCGTCCCCTGCACTCAAACTTTAAAGTCATTTTAGTATACCGGCAAGCCACACAGGCGTGTGCCCAGGCCGTGCCATGAAGTCAGTATGTATGCTAGTAGTACACGGGCAAAAGACACAGCCGTGTGACAGACACGGTTATAGGGCACGGGTGTGTGCTTGGGCCGTGTGGTTTTGGCAGAATGCCCAGGTTTTCAGACACAAGTTCGGGACATGGGCGTGTCTCTAGCACACAGCCGTGTGTTCTATATCCACACGGGCGTGTGGAGCCTTGATGCATGAAATTATCTAAGTCTTTCATGAGTTCTCGGTTGGGTTCCGAACCACTCCAGATGTATGTTTTGGTCCTCGTAAGCTCATATATGGGTTAGGTTGCATGTGAAAAGAAAAGTCTTTTTTAGATTGTTTGAAATTTCACTGCCCAGTTTTATATAATCGGTTGAATTGAGTCAGGTAACACCACAAACCATGTCCCCACGTCGGATACGGGCAAGGGGTGTTACACCTAGTACCTCATCGAATTTATCCGAAGTAATAATTTGACACCCAGTGTCTCATCGAGTCATGGTCAAAGTATCCCTGAACACTTCCAATCCTATAGCATGCCAACTATATTCGATTCAGCCCGATACAGTTAATAGGGTTTCAAATCACATTTCAGTTTCCAATCAATACACATTTCAAATAATCACATATACTCATAATTCAATTCAATTCAATTCAATTCAATTCAATACCAATACTTACCTCAATTCCACTTACCATATATATAATAATAAATATAACAATTAATAATTAGCTTCAGATTATAGAAATACAAACCGTAATTTCCAAGCTAATCCTCATTGACTTTGTCTTTTCCTTTCCTAACCGAGGTCTCCGGCTTAACGTTTACTACGGAATTAAAATAATTGAAAATCATCTAACATTGAATATTTCAATTTATACACAACTTTTACCTAAATTCCAATTTAATCCTTAAATCAAAACTAATTCTTTTTCTTACAAAACTAATTTCATATCTCATTCAATTTCCACTTTAAACTAATTTCAACTCTCTAAATTCACCATAAAACCATAATTTTGAAATTCTCTCAATTTAGTCCCTATTACTCAAAACTTGTGATTTATTTTACAATTCAATCTATTTCTCAATTCTAACTTGAAATTCTATCAATTAAATCCCTAATTCTTCAATTTATTCAACATGAATAACTTCTAAAAATTCACTAACTTTCAAAATTTTAACTTAAATCAAGTAGTATTTTGTTCTAGGATTCTAAAAATATCAAAATTAAAAGAAAATAGATTAAATTAACTTACCAATTAAGCTTTGAACCTTAAAACCCTAAATTTTCCTTTCTTTCTTTCCTTTTTTTTTCCCTATTTCATTTTCTGTTTATGCTTTTCTATTCTTTTTCTTTATTGTTTTGTTTATTGTTTAGTTATTATTATAATAATATATTATTATATTATATACTTAAATATTATGTATTTATTTATTATTATTTTATACATATATAGTATTTATGCACATGTATTTTACAATTACCACACACTTGTATTTTCTTTTTATTATGCAATTGTTACATATAGTTTATTTACTAATTTAGTCACTTCACTTTTTCTTTAATCTATAATTAAACTTTCACCTTTTATTCAATTTAGTCTTTATACTCAATTAATCTTAATTCAAGCTAATTCACCTAACCAAAACCTAATTAACCTCGCAACTAACCTCGTAAATATTTTTAATAAATATTTACGAGTCCGTTTTACAAAATCAATTGCCCAAAAATACATTTTTTTCGATACCCGTAAATTTTAAATCGTTACACAGGAACTGGAGACAGACCATTTATCTTTGAAATTGAAGTCTGCTAGGAATTTTTCTATGTGCAAGTCTTATAACCATCTTTGTTGTACAAATTATTCTTCTCTGTACAAGAGTGATAAAGTCATTTGGAAGTTGAGGTCTCCACAACGAGTCCAGACCTTTTTATGGCTGCTCATTCAAAATAAGCTTTTGACAAATGCGGAACGTATGCGAAGAGGTATGACTTCTTGTCCTTTTTAGAGCAATGTGGTAATTCGTGTGAATCAGCCATACATGTTGTGTGCAGGGGCGAAGTTAGAAAATTTTTTTAGGGGCGGATGAAATTTTAATTTTTTATAGTTTATATCTTTATAATTTGTAAAAGATTAAATCGAATTTTTATAATTTTAGGAGGCCAAAGTGAAATTTTACCTTTACTAATTTAAAATTTTTTAAAAAATTTAAGGGCCTAAAAAATAATTTTACATTTTAGGGGGGCCGAGGCCCATGCCAGCCCCCTAGCTTCGCCCCTGGTTGTGTGAGATTGAGGAGTTGCCCGAACAGTCTGCAAGTCTTTGTTACCTAGGCATATTTGGAATGTCTTTTTTAGAGGATTGGGTACACTGGAATGTTCGGAATATAGGGAGGCTACTTGTTGATTGTAGAGCGTGGTCGACTTTTTTCTCTATAGTGGCTTGGTTTCTTTGGAAACATCATAATGCCTTTATTTTCAAAAGTTCCAGTAGTAGCAACCATAAGATCATTGCCTTAACTCTTGCTTGGACAAAAGCTTGTGGATGTAGGGACAGGATGAGTTCTTTGGCCTGTGTTTCTCAAGCTAAAAAATTTTGGCAGCATCCTGATCCAGGTTGGTTAAGCTTAATGTTGATGGTTCTGTTTGAAAAGTTAATAATAAGGCAAGAATTGGAGGAGTTGTAAGGGATGCTGATGGGAGATGGTTGGTGGGGTTTGCTATGGCAACAAGAATGGCTAAAATATTGAAGTGGAAGCACGAGCTATAGTAGAAGGTATGAAAATGGCTTGGATGAAAAGATATAAACAGGTTGAGATTAATTGTGATAATGCATTGCTTATAGATACTATTTGTAATGGTTTTGTCTCTATTAACAACATTGAAGAAGTTCGGTCAATTCATGAATGGTGTAATAAGGAGTAGCAGATTAAATTTAGACATGTACTGCAAGAAAGTAACAAAATTGTTGATTGTTTGGCAAAGGCAGTATTCGGAAGTTTAAACCATTTGGATCTACTTGATAATCCACCGCAATATATTTTACGACTACTTGAGGAAGATACACATGTTTCAATGACTGTAGGGGTCACTGATACTATTCATTCCTAATCGGTAGGAGTGTTTAGTTTTTTATTACCAAAAAAAGACTTATTTTAAGGAATTAAAATTCAAGTTGTTATATTCAATTATGCCGTAACAAAATTCAAAAATAATTTTGACAAGGAAAAAACTTTTACCATACAAATGCACATTTTTAACCCTTCAAATCATGCCAAATTATACATGAAACATACCTAAACATTACACCAATTCAAATCCATCAATTTTTCATAGGAAGACACAATCAAAAACCATCAACAACTTTAGCTTTCCCTTTGTTTCGAGAATATCCTACATAATATTTAACTACAAAATTAAATTCGAATATAAAAATTTATTAATCACATAATTTAAACATAAATCAACACAATATAAACATGAATACATTTTATTTATTTTAATCCCTATAAGTTCTAATAGTCGAAATGCTCGTAACTTTTTGTTTTCTTTATCGAATTGAAAATCGATTTCATATTTCTTTATTAAGGATTTCTAACTTTCAATCTATGATATAATTTTCTAACAGTTTCAATTTATTAAATTAATCCCTAATGCCATTAACTAAAGCACTTAGTTGAATTCCTAACAATATCCAATACTTTTCTCTAATTTTCAAGTTAGTCTTAACATAATCTAAACTCATTATTCATAATTTATCTCTACCAAACTTAAACTCAACAATATCCATTAATGATAACTTGATTAAAACTTA
This sequence comes from Gossypium longicalyx, assembly GCA_025698465.1. Classification (NCBI taxonomy): domain Eukaryota; kingdom Viridiplantae; phylum Streptophyta; class Magnoliopsida; order Malvales; family Malvaceae; genus Gossypium; species Gossypium longicalyx. The sequence continues at coordinate 82,219,419 of CM047005.1, read as the reverse complement.
ATAATTAAGGAATCAAATTTACCTAGTCAATTTTAGACCGAATGGCCAAATGAAGTAAAATAAATCTTCTTCCTTCTTAGTTGTTGGACGGCAAGACCAAGGAAGAAGATAAGCTGTAACATTCTCTCTCCCACCTTGAAAAATATACCTATACTTAGATTAATGATAAGATTAAACTTAATTAATCTTAATTAGCTAATAAATATAAGACAACTTAATGATATAAATCAAGTTAATAATGATGGACGGGTCTATTCATTCCATTCCACTAACTTTACCTTTATTGGGTTTAATTATTTCATAGTGGTTTAATTTCTAACTAGTTTTTTTTTTCATTTACTAAATTAAAACTTAATAATGATTATATGTTTACAATTTAGTCTCTATATCATAATTACTGATTTAAAATTTAATTCTATTTAATAAATCAACCCTACATTTCTGTGCTCGGTACATAATCATTCAATTCTAAATTACGGTTATCTCAATTTTAAAAAATTCAGTCTTAAAATTGAATTTTTTGATGTTGTTAGAATTCGAGTTGTTTCAAAAATTCTTATTATAAGTTTAATAATGTTAATAATAAATATGAATTTTCATTTACTTCCTATACCACGGTTAAAAGAAGCAATTTTTTGAATCCACAAAAGTATTTTGTTTATATAAAAAATATGTATAATTTTATTATTAACTAAAATACATTATTATTTTAACTTGGTATTAATTATTTTTTTTTGTTTTATATACTTTACATTTTTTTTTGGTCTTTTTCGTGGATATTAATTATATATTATTTTGTAAACTATTTTGGTAAATTTATTGACTAATGAAATAAAAAATAAATAGTGAAAAGTGAAAATTTTAATTTACAATATTCATTTTGTTATGGCTTGTACAAATGCTTTAGTAATAAGAACTTTTTATTAAAATTATATTTGGATTATCAAAAAAATTAATATATTTAATAACATAGATTAGTTATCATTTTAAATAATTTTATTTTACATTAATTATATGAAGTAAAACTACATTAAAAATTGTACAAATGTTTTAATTATGATTTAATTTTTTTTAATATTTTTAAAATATTATTGATTTATAAAATATCAATTTTTTAATACGATATATAAAAGTTTCTTCTTATTATATTTGAATTATTAATTAAGATATATTTAACAATTTGAATAATAAGTTATAATTATAATTATAATAATTAAAAATACATTATTTATTAAATAATTAAAAAATAAACACAAAATCACATGTAACTGACATTAAAAATTAATAATAAAATAGCTTGTTATTTCTTCAATCAAATAAGATACATGTTTTAAATCAAATAAAAAATTGAAAAAACAATTGTCACACTCCTTTGGGTGTTTTCTTCTCTTTTTTTTTTTTTTTGGGGGGGGAGTGTTAACCTTTGAGATGTTATCAATTTTCACATGTGTACAGATTGGATAACACATAAATTGAAATGAAACAACTTGTTTTTATGCTTTAAAAAAAGATGAGAGTCAATTAGAATAAAAGCTTTAAATATCATTTGACAAATTGATTTATGATCCACCAATTTCATCCTAAATAAAAGGTATAATTTTGTAACACCTCAAAAATTAAAAGGTTAGAATTTTAATATTTACATAAATTAAATCCTAGTATTAATGTTAAGAATTTTTTTAATAAAATCTTTAGAGAATCAAGGTTCAAACCCCACATTTTTCACTTTTTCCCTTTTATTTTTATTTTTTTTTTTTTTTGCACTTAAGGAATTAAGGTTAAAGTAGCTTATGTTTCATTTGTGGTAAAGTATGACCATAGGATGGGTATTAGCCTAATGGCCAAGCTTTATCCTTTCCATTCCCTTGTTCTTAGGTTTAACTTATGTTGGTTTCACTTCCTTTCTTTAATTTTTTTCCTTAATTTTGGCCAAAAAGGGTAATTTCCAAATAACATTTATTCTTTCCAAAGTCCAACTAATAAACCACTTCCTAGCACAATTAGGATTTCCTATTTGATTCTAACTCAAATTGAAACTCTCATTATCTCTATTAATTCTCAATTTTCTATACAAACCCTCTTTTGCAAAATCCTCTCGAAGTTCTTGCTAGAAATTTAGTTCTTGAATCTCAAATTTGCAATCAAGTCTAAATCAAATCATTTATCATCAATCGCTGAATTTCGTGCCACCAATTTCTAAATTTTTATAAAGGTCAGTAAGTTGTTCTCTTTTCCCAATAGCTAGATCTTATCAATTCTAGAAAATCATAGTTTTCGTTAGATCTTTCATCTGTTACAAATATTTTACGATATTGTTGAGAAACTCCTTAAATCTTGAAATTCATCATTAATTCTTGTGTTTTGTGTAACATCCCGAAATAGGGTCTAGTCGGGACAGTGGTTTCAGGACCACAAATCCGACATCAAAATATTTATTTTATGATTATTATGAGACCTAGAATATGAGATTATGCATGTGTTAAAGTTTCATGAGAAATTCCTTGAGTAAGGTGTCTAATTAGAAATTAGGGACTAAATTGAATAAATTGTAAAACGTGGATTTTAGAAGCAATTTGTATGAAATTTATTTAGATTATAAATTATAAGGTTTTGGGAGCAATATTCCCAATTTCTAAGTTTTTGGAGAAAAATGGACTTGCATGGATGAAATTTTAAAGAAAGGACTTAAGGGCATTTTGGTCAATTGGCTTTTTAATGAAATAAAATGGGAAAAATAAGCCAAAATCAGCCATCTTCTTCTCCATAGCTGCCGAAAATTTCATGCTCTCCATAGATAGGGTTTTCAAGCTTTCCAAGCTCAATAGTACGTGCTCCCACGCCCCATTTTTAATGTTCTTTATATTTTTGGAATCCCGGTAGCTTACTCTCTCCATTTCTACCCATATTTCATGCTAGGGTTCATGTTTAAAAATTTACCCATGCATGAGTTGCTTGTATTTTGGTGGATTATGGAGGGGTATGAAAGTTGAAGGTGTGATAAACATCTTTTCCTAAGTGATTTTCATGAAAAGCCCTTGTAGGGACCCCTTTGCAAATATTTTAAAATGTGTGGTAGAAATGAGAAAATAATGGAAAATGTGGGCTGCCATAAGAGAGAAAAATGTTTGGTCAGGCTTGGGTAAGATAGAAATTCCATGTGTTTCATTATACGAGATTAAGGACTAAATAGTAAAAATGTCAAAGGTTAGGGGCAAAACGGTCATTTGGACTAGGGGCAGAAATTAAACTTGAAAAGTGTAATGTAGTGAATTAATAATATAATTTTGTTGTTATAGACCCCGAGGAACAAATTTCAGAGGTCGATCGAGGTAAACGCGAGGTTTCGGAATAACCGAAACACAACTCCGAAACGAATACCAGGTAAGTTCGGATAACTCGAAGTAAGCCTATGACATGCATATTTGTATGTTTTGTGAATGCATGATAATTGCATTGTTGATGGCATGAAAATGCATGAATTGCATCTTTAATAATGAATTGTTGGATAATGTCTCAGTTGAGGTTGGAAAGGGAATTCGATGGATAAACCATGATTTACATGAGACTTGAGATCCTGCATGTGTTGCAGAAAAGGATTTAGCTCGGTGGTAATCAGAAGATCTCAAGTATAAAAAGGATCTAGCACGGATTTGGTGTTCCTTGAGTGATTGAGCCTTCCGAAGAATATGTGTGCATTGTGGATTTAGCCCGGACGGGTAATCCGATTAGGGTCTGAATTTAGCCTAGACTGGTTATTCAGACTCGAGCTCATTAAGGGTGTTTGTCGTTATAAGGGATTTAGCCTGGATTGGTAATTCCGACATCACCTTATGAGTTTATATTACGGGGGATTTAGCCTGGACTCGTAATCCCCGCCGTAAGATGTGAGGTTCGCGAGTGCATATGAAAACGATCATTAAATGCAATTGATGGTAAATGGATGATCCATCGAGATTTCCTAGAAACTCAACGGGACTATCACAAGGAATGATGAGCTTATCTAAGATGAATTACGTCGTGCATTGATATGTAACTAACTCGATGGTTGAGTGCATGTGATAGGGAAACTATCCTATGCTTGTTGGTTTCATTGCCTAATATGGTTGTATGCTAAATAATCGGTAAGTTTACTTTCTAGTTATACGGGCTTACTAAGCATGTAAATGCTTACCCCTCTCTTTTCCCTGCTTTTCAGAGCTCAAGGACTCATAAGGATTGAAAGACAATTGGAGAGTCAACACACTATCAACTAGACAAGCTTTGGTATAAAGACATTTCTATTTTGTCCAATGGCATGTATAGGATTTTTGAGTATTTCGTTATATATGTCATTTGATTTGCCTAATGAAGGCATGTAAAAATATGTTTATCTTTTTGTATATGGCCATGGGAATTGGCTCATTTTGAAGTAGGCTATGCCCTACAAATCTATGCATGTTTATATTTATATTCGATGGCTTAGTTATAATTGGCAATGAGTTATAATAACAAGTCAATCTTAATATGTCAAGCAGACATATAAATAATTAAATGCAAGATAAGAATTAATTTAGCATGTATGAAACCAATGACATGAGGTTCACATGCAATGAGGTTAATCAAAATTTCATATTTACAAATGGATAATTTGGCCCAAATATATGAACTATAGTAATCTATAAGTGTAATTGGCTAGTAGAGGGTGACTTAAGGCTTGGAAAATAGCCTAACAAGGTCCACATGGGTAGACACACGGGCGTGTGTCTAGGACGTGTGTGACACACGGGCTACTCCTATGGGTGTGTGCTATGACCGTGTGTCCCCTACACCTGAAATTTTAAGTCAGCATAGAGCACGGGTTAAGCACACGGACGTGTGCCTTGGCCGTGTATATTTAACAAAATGGTGAGGTTGAAGTCAGTGTAGCACACGGGCTAAGCCCACGGGTGTGTGCCTTGGTCGTGTTGCATGCTGGAAAAAGGACACGGGCGTGTTCTAATCTCGACGGGTGTGTTACACTTCAACTAAGGGAAAATTACCTAAAGTGCCCCAAGTCTATCGAACAATTTCAGTTTTGTTCCGTACTACCCCTAGGAGTGTTTTTAGGCTTCGGAGACCTGTAAAAGAGACAAAGAGCACAGGTTTGAAAAGTGTTAAATCACGAGCGAAATTTAATAACCCGATTGAGTAAGTTTGTAAAGGTGAATTACCGGTAACGCCTCGAACCCTATCCCGAAGTCAGATACGGGCGAGGGGTATTACTTTTAGTGGTATCAGAGCTATAGTTTAGTTAGTTCTAGGACTACCGTAGAGGATGTTAAAGTTTGCTATACATGCCATATTTCAAATCTTGATAGTGTGACATCTCCTAAATTGTTTAAATTGTTTTGAATATAGTAAATGTCTTCTAATCGAGCACAAGATGAGTCCAAGGGAGCCGAGAGCCATGCTCCAGCTTCTATACAACGAGTTGCATCTAGTAGTTGTAGGAGACTTATGTCTGAAGGCCGTGAAGAGGCCCGAGCCGTCTTTTTTGATATGATGGATGAATGGTTTGGGGATTATCTAAGGAATCACCCCAACATACCATGACCGCCTCCGCCCCCTAACCAACCTGATGAGGATGTGCCACGAGGTATGGCACTGGTAAGAATCGGTAAGGCCCCTGTAGACAAGGTTAGAAAGTATGGGGCTAAGAAATTTAGAGCGAAAGTCAATGATGACACTGAAAGAGCCGAGTTCTGGCTCGAAAATACTACATGGGTGTTAAATGAATTGTCATGCACACCCGAGGAGTGTTTAAAGTGTGCCGTGTCCCTCTTGAAGGATACTACATACCACTGGTGGAAGACCGTATCCTCAGTAGTGTTGAAGGAAAATATTACTTGGAATTTCTTCCAAACAGAGTTTAGAAAGAAATTTATTAGCCAACTATTTTTAGACTCGAAGCAAAAGGAGTTCCTGGAACTCAAACAAGGGAACAAGACTGTAGCGGAATATAAGAGAGAGTTCGTACGACTAAGTCAGTACACAACTGAATGGGTCCAAACTGAATCAGAAATGTGTAAACGCTTCGAGGAGGGTCTGAATGAGGACATGAAATTGTTGATCAAAATTCTTGAAATAGGGAGTTCACTGCATTGGCTGATCGAGCCAAGAAAGCCGAGGAGCTTAATAACGAAAGAAAACAAGCAAAGAGAGAGGCTCGAGTTATAAGCAAAAGGACCAACGGTAAAACATTCTCATTCTCCACGAAGAAAGCTAGGAGCCAGCATGAACGCTTCACTTCATCAGTAGGATATTCGGGTAGAGTGAAGGGTCCTAGATTACGAAGTCACAAGTTTTCCTCCCCGATGATGACTAGTGTGGGGAGTGTAGATTATCAAAAGTCAAAGTGTAAGAGCTGCAACTTTGGAGAGTGCCGAGTAAAAAGGGATGCGTGTTTCAGATGTGGCTCTCTTGACCACTTTCTCAGAGACTGCCCAGATCAAACAAAAAAGGAAATGGAAGTAACCCTGAAGTCGAGTGCTCCTACGACACGAGGTAGACCTCCAAGATACCCTAGAAGTGCTAGTGGTAGTCGAGTCGTAGCTAAAGATACTGTAAGACTAGAGGCTAGAGCCCTGGCAAGAACGTTTGCAATACGCGCTTGAGAGGAAGCCTCTGCTCCTGACGTTATCACGGGTACTTTTTCCCTTTTTAATACGAGTATTATTGATTTAATTGACCCGGGGTCGACGCATTCTTACGTTTGCATGAGATTGGTGTCTAGTATGAATATACCCATTGAACCTACAGAATTTGTTATTAAAGTGTCGAACCCATTAGGCAAATCGGTTCTAGTTGATAAAGTCTGTAAGAATTGTCCTTTGATGATTCAAGGTCATTATTTTCTAGCTAACCTTTTGATGAATTTGATGTAATACTTGGTATGGACTGGTTAGCCCTTCATGATGTAATTGTGAATTGTGGTCATAAGTATATTAAGCTAAAATGTCTGGATGGTGAGACTCTACGGGTCGAATCAAGAGAATTAGGTTTGCCGCCGAATGTAATCACGACAATGATTGCCCAGAGGTACATGAAGAAAGGGTATGAAGCTTATCTTGCATTTGTACTGAACACTAAGGAAACAGAGTTGAAGGTCGAGTCTGTACCAATAGTATGTGAGTATTCAGATGTATTCCCAAAGGAATTACCAGAATTACCTCCTGAGAGAGAAATCGAGTTTGGTATTGAATTGGTGCCAGGAACAACTCCTATTCCTACCACTCCGTATAGAATGGCACCAACCGAGCTAAAAGAGTTAAAAGCACAGTTGCAAGAGTTGACGGATAAAGGATTCGCAAGGCCAAGCTTTTCACCTTGGGGTGCCCCCGTGTTGTTTGTAAAGAAGAAAGATAGTTCAAAGAGATTATGTATTGATTATCGGCAACTGAATAAGGTAACCATCAAAAATAAGTATCCTTTACCAAGGATTGATGACTTATTTGATCAATTGAGAGGAGCCACTGTGTTCTCTAAGATAGACTTGAGGTCTGGCTACTATTAGTTGTGTGTCAAGGAATCGGATGTGCCAAAGACAGCTTTCAGGACGAGTTATGGTCATTACGAATTCTTTATTATGCCATTTGGGCTGACAAATGTACCGACCGTATTTATTGATCTAATGAATAGGATCTTTCGGCTATATTTGGATAAGTTTATTGTTGTGTTCATTGACGACATCTTGATTTATTCCAAAAATGAGACAGAACATGCGAAGCACTTGAGAATTGTATTGCAGACTTTGCGAGAAAAACAATTGTATGCTAAGTTTAGCAATAGTGAATTTTGGCTCCAAGAAGTTGGAGTTTTGGGTCATATTGTTTCGAGTGAAGGCATCCGAGTTGCTCCAAGTAAAATCTCCGCTATTGTTGATTGGAAATCACCTAAAAATGTAATCGAGGTTTGAAGCTTTTTGGGCTTAGCCGATTACTATCGAAGGTTTGTAAAAGGATTTTCTATGATAGCGACTCCAATGACGAGGTTGCTACAGAGGGATGTTAAGTTTGAATGGACAGAAAAGTGTCAGCAAAGTTTTGAGAAATTAAAGGCATTGTTGACTGAAGCTCCTGTTTTAGTGCTACCTGAACTGGGAAAAGAATTTGTGATCTACAGTGATGCATCCTTAAATGGATTGAGTTGTGTGCTTATGCAAGATGGCAAGATGATAGCCTATGCTTCACGGCAATTAAAGCCTCACAAGAAGAATTATCCGACCCATGACCTAGAACTTGCTGCGATTATTTTTGCCTTAAAGATTTGGAGGCATTATTTATATAGTGAAACGTGTCGTATCTTTACAGACCACAAGAGTCTGAAGTACTTGATGACTCAAAAAGAATTAAACTTGAGACAAAGGAGATGGTTAGAATTAATTAAGGATTATGATCTGATCATTGAATACCATTCGGGAAAGGCGAATGTGGTCGCTGATGCTCTGAGCAGAAAATCATTATTTGCTTTGAAAGCCATGGATACTTGTTTGACATTGCTTGATGATGGTTTGGTCTTGGCAGAGCTAGAGGCTAGGCCAACATTTCTACAGGAAATTCATGATGCTCAGTTTAATGATGGTGACTTGCAAGCAAAAAGGGCTCAATGTGAGTCAAGGACTGAATCAGATTTTTGGATTAGTCCTGATGGGTGTTTGATGTTCAGAGAGAGTATGCGTACCTAAAGACGATGAACTTATCCAGAAAATATTGCAAGAAGCACACAGTAGTTGTTTGTCTATTCATCCGGGAAGTACCAAAATATACAACAATTTGAAGAAAATGTATTGGTGGAACAGTATGAAAAGAGATATTTCTAAGCTTGTGTCAAGATGCCTGGTATGTTAGCAAGTTAAATCTAAAAATCAAGTGCCTTCAGGTTTGTTACAACCTGTGATGGTTCCCGAATGGAAGTGGGATAGAGTTACCATAGACTTCGTGACAGGATTGCCTTTTACTCAGAAAAAGAAATAAGCCGTATGGGTCGTAGTGGATAAGTTGACCAAGTCGGCTCATTTTATTCCAGTAAGGACAGATTATTCCCTTGATAGACTGGCTGGCTTATACGTTTCTGAGATAGTAAGATTGCACGGAGTACCATTATCGATTATTTCAGACAAAGACCCAAGGTTCACTACGAGATTCTGGAAAACACTACAGGAAGCCTTGGGGATGAAGTTGAGTTTTAGTATAGTTTTTCACCCTCAGACCGATGGTCGATCTGATGGACGATTGATTCTTGAGAATATGTTGCGATGTTGCATCCTCGAATTTCGAGTGGTAATTGGGAAAAATACGCCATTGGTAGAATTTGCCTACAACAATAGTTTCCAAACAAGTTTGAAAATGGCACCTTATGAGGCCTTGTATGGCGGGAAGTGCCGAACTCCATTATCTTTGGATGAACTTAAGGAAAATTAGATTCATGGAGTGGATCGATTAGGAAGCGAAGAAAAGTTAAAGTAATACAAGACTGTTTAAAAGCAGCATCGGATAGGCAAAAGTCTTATGCTGATTTGAAAAGAAAAGACATTGAATTCCAAGTTGGGGACAGAGTATTCTTGAAGGTGTCTCCATAGAAAAAGGTTTTGAGATTGGGTCAAAAAGGTAAACTGAGTCCGCGATTTATCAGACCTTACGAGATCACTGAAAGGATTGGACCATTAGCCTATCGCTTGGCATTGCCACCCAAATTGGAAAAGATTCACGACGTGTTCCATGTATCCATGTTCAGATGATATCGATCAGACCCCTCTCATGTGATTTCACCAGAGGAGATTGAGATTAGGCCAGACATGACTTACGGAGAGGAACCAGTCAAGATTTTGGCCTGATAGGTTAAACAGTTGAGAAATAAAAGGGTGACTTTAGTAAAGGTTCTATGGCACCGACATGGTGTGGAAGAAGCTACACGGGAACTAGAAGAAACCATGAGAAACCAATATCCGAACCTATTTACTGGTAAGACTTTCGGAGATGAAAGTCCCTAAGGGGAGAAATGTAACATCCCGAAATAAGGTCTAGTTGGGAGAATGGTTTCGGGACCACAAATCCGACATCAAAATATTTATTTTATGATTATTATGAGACCTATAATATGAGATTATGCATGTGTTAAAGTTTCATGAAGAAACTCCTTAAGTAAGGTGTCTAATTAGAAATTAGGGACTAAATTGAATAAATTCCAAAACTTGGATTCTAAAAGTAATTTGTATGAAATTTCTTTAGATTATAAATTATAAGGTTTTGGGGAGCACTTTGCACAATTTCTAAGTTTTTTGACAAAAATGGGCTTGCATGGATAAAATTTTAAAGAAAGGACTTAAGGGCATTTTGGTCAATTGGCTATTTAATGAAATAAAATGGCAAAAATAAGTCAAAATCAGCCATCTTCTTCTCCATAGCTGACGAAAATTTCATGCTCTCCATAGCTAGGGTTTTGAAGCTTTCCAAGCTCAATAGTAAGTGCTCCCAAGCCCCGTTTTTATTGTTCTTTGTATTTCTGAAATCCCGGTAGCTTACTCTCTCCATTTCTACCCATATTTCATGCTAGGGTTCATGTTTAAAAATTTACCCATGCATGAGTTGCTTGTATTTTGGTGGATTATGAAGGGGTATAAAAGTTGAAGGTGTGATAAACATCTTTTCCTAAGTGATTTTCATGAAAAGCCCTTGTAGGGACCACTTTACAAATGTTTTAAAATGTGTGGTAGAAATGAGAAAATAATGGAAAATGTGGGCTGCCATAAGAGAGAAAAATGTTCGGTCAGGCTTGGGTAAGATAGAAATTCCATGTGTTTCATTATACGAGCTTAAGGACTAAATAGTAAAAATGTCAAAGGTTAGGGGCAAAACGGTCATTTGGACTGGGGGTAGAAATTAAACTTGAAAAGTGTAATGTAGTGAATGAATGATATAATTTTATTGTTATAGACCCCGTGGAACAAATTTCGGAGGTCAATCGAGGTAAACGCAAGGTTTCGGAATAACTGAAACACAGCTCCGAAACGAATACCGGGTAAGTTCGGATAACTCGAAGTAAGCCTATGACATGCATAATTGTATGTTTTGTGAATGCATGATAATTGCATTGTTGATGGCATGAAAATGCATGAATTGCATCTTTAATAATGAATTGTTGGATAATGTCTCGGTTGAGGTTGGAAAGGGAATTCGATGGATAAACCATGATTTACATGAGACTTGAGATCCTGCATGTGTTACAGAAAAGGATTTAGCCTGGACTGGTAATCCAAAGATCTCAAGTATAAAAAGGATCTAGCCTGGACTGGTGTTCCTTGAGTGATCGAGCCTCCCGAAGAATATGTGTGCATTGTGGATTTAGCCCGGACGGGTAATCCAATTAGGTGCAATTTAGCTGGACTGTAATTCGGACTGAGCTCATTAAGAGTGTTTGTCGTTATAAGGGATTTAGCCTGGACTGGTAATCCCGATATCACCTTATGAGTTTATATTATAGGGGATTTAGCCTAGACTGGTAATCCCGCCGTAAGATGTGAGGTTCGCGGGAGTGCATACTGAAACGATCATTCATACAAATTGATGGTAAATGGATGATCCATCGAGATTTCCTAGAAACTCAACGAGACTATCACAAGGAATATGTATAGATGATATGTTAAATAATGAGCTTATCTAAGTTGAATTACATGGTGCATTGATATGTAACTAACTCGATGGTTGAGTGCATGTGATAGGGAAATTATCCTATGCTTGTTGGTTTCATTGCCTAATATGGTTGTATGCTAAATAATCGGTAAGTTTACTTTCCAGTTATACGGGCTTACTAAGCATGTAAATGCTTACCCCTCTCTTTTTCCTGCTTTTCAGAGCTCAATGACTCATAAGGATTGGAAGACAATTGGAGAGTCAACACACTATCAACTAGACAAGCTTTGGTATAAAGACATTTCTATTTTGTCCAATGGCATGTATAGGATTTTTTAGTATTTCGTTATATATGTCATTTTATTTGCCTAATGAAGGCATGTAAAAATATGTTTATCTTTTTGTATATGGCCATGGGAATTGGCTCATTTTGAAGTAGGCTATGCCCTGCAAATCTATGCATGTTTATATTTATATGCAATGGCTTAGTTATAATTGGCAATGAGTTATAATAACGAGCCAATCTTAATATGTCAAGCAGACATATAAATAATTAAATACAAGATAAGAATTAACTTAGCATGTATGAAACCAATAATATGAGGTTCACATGCAATGAAGTTAATCAAAATTTCATATTTACAAATGGATAATTTGACCCCAAATATATGCACTATAGTAATCTATAAGTGTAATTGGCTAGTAGAGGGTGACTTAAGGCTTGAAAAATAGCCTAACAAGGTCCACAAGGGTAGACACACGGGCGTGTGTCTAGGCCATGTGTGACACACGAGCTAATCCCATGGGTGTGTGCTATAACTGTGTGTCCCCTACACCTGAAATTTTAAGTCAGCATAGAGCACGGGCTAAGCACACGGACGTGTGCCTTGGCCGTGTATATTTAACAGAATGGTGAGGTTGAAGTCAGTGTAGCATACGGGGTAAGCCCACGGGCGTATTCCTTGGCCGTGTTGCATGCTGGAAAAAGGGCACGAGCGTGTTCTAAGCCCCACAGGCGTGTTACACTTCAACTAAGGGAAAATTTCCTAAAGTGCCCCAAGTCTATCGAACAATTTCAGTTTTGTTCCGTACTACCCCTAGGAGTGTTTTTAGGCTTCGGAGGCCTGTAAAAGAGACAAAGAGCATACGTTTGAAAAGTGTTAAATCACGAGCAAAATTCAGTAACCTGATTGAGTAAGTTTGTAAAGGTGAATTACCGGTAATGCCTCGAACCCTATCCCGGCGTCGGATACGGGCGAGGGGTGTTACATTTTATCAATAGAAAGACCCGTATATGTAATTCGAATCATACATAGATGTAAGGACCATCGTACAATACCTCAAAAGTCAGGTGTATACTCTTTTACGAAAAATCGAGTTAAAATTCGAAACTATCCAGTCGCACACAGCCTACCACACGGGCGTGTGGCCAGCCCATGTGGATCACACGACCATGTCCCCCTATGATCCCTCGCATCTTCGCTTCGTACACAACTTAGGGCTTCGCACACGGTCCCGTCACACGACCATGTAGACCCTGAAACTCAAAAATTACATTTTCGTCTCAACTTTTATTATTCTATTCAAATCAGTCCCTGATTAGATTTTTATTGACATTTAGAGAACTAGATTATGCAATTCGATCCTGGATTAGGAATAAAACAATTAGATATATGGATGATTTAATTTATATATGTGGTTACTCTTGATTGATTGATGATTAAACCTGAATGAATTTATGTATTATTCGTATAAATACCACATTAAATTGATCCATGAATGCTATTGATTTGCAAAAAAGATAGAATATTGAATATTACAATGTTTGAATGCTTTTGAATTAATTGTAACGCATTTGTATGGGTCGGGTTGATATGATTGGAGGAAGAACCAGCACTATGTCTGTATTTAATTGTTCGTTGTGTACTCATAGTTACAGCAAATTCCAACTATGACGGTCCACTATGTACAATAAATATAGCAGATATTAACTGTGACATTTTTACTGTGCTTGCACGGTCCCTCTAACAAGTCTTATTTGTGAGATGACCGTGTTTCCATAGTTACCGACAACTTTTATCTGCAATTACCCGAATCCGAATGTGGTATTAAGTCCATGAATTTGAGTGATGATGGAGGGAGTTTTGGGGAACTCCCAATTTTGGAGCGCTTGTGGTTGGGGGTAGGACAACCGATTTTTAAACCAATTTTTGTATGACATATTTGACAATTTATGCATACATGACTGAATTTACTTGATGAAACGATTGAATTGATTTATGTGCATATAACTTTCGTGAACGGTGTGAATAACTTTGAATTTTATTCAGTTGATTATATATGTTTGAGAATATTCTTATTGCTTGACTAAAGTAGCATCACCGAATTATGGTATTTGAAATTGACAGATATTTATAACCAATTGTTATTCTTGATAATGATGTATTATGTGAATTTAATGTTTAAAAGTATAGCTATATGATTTGTTTTATTGTAAAGGGACTCACATTGAGCCTCCGTAGCTCACTCCCTCTAATATCCATATTTACAGATAATCTTTCAGGCTAGGACACAAACACGACACTCGAAGGGTCTCGACTTTTGCTTCATCTTTATTTTCGTTAATGTTACTATTTTTAATTCCTTAAGAGGAAGAGTTATTTTATGTTTTCTTTTATTATGAATCATGGTTTGGGATTTAGTTTTAATTTAGTTGTTAGATGTATCTCATTCAGTATAAGTTATAAAATTAAGGTTATTATTTGTTAATATTTGATTAAACTGAATTTTTTATTAAAAAGACTTACGTTTTAATTTTTCTACTAATGCTAATAAGTTAAACTAAAGGATAAATTGTAAATCACCTAAATAAACTTGAATTTTAAAGGAAAATTTGATTTTGATAAAGACCGAGCCACTTCAGTGGTTAATATAATCTCCCGAATTCGAGTCTACTGTCTATGTCAGGTTACGGAAGTTACAAGTTTTCACTAAAAAGTGGGTAAAATCTTCTGTAATGACTTAAATACATGACATGTCACACCCCAAAATATAGGGGGTTAGTTGTAAAAAATAAGCAAGAGATAAGCCTTAGGCTTGATGGTTAAATAGCTTTTACATTTCTTAGAGGACCTAGGTTCAAACTACATCTCTCTCATTCTTTCTTTTTAATTTTCAGTAACCTAGAATGAAAATTACATTAGAATAAATAATATTTAGAGTGAAAACATAATAAGTATAGGCAGTAGCCCAAATAGTTAAGTCTTTACACTTTTCCCTTACAAACCATGTTCAAGTCACTTTCGCTAAACTCAACATTTCCATTTTAATTTCAGCCAAAATTGGATAATTTACCATGCAACCCTTTAAAATTTGAAAACCCTAAGTATTTAGTCCTCATTTTCCTAATTCCCTTTTAAATTTTTCTTTTCTTTTCTCCTCCTTTTTCTTTTCATCAAATTGGTCATTCCATTGCTGAAATTATTTTTGTTCTCAAATATCAAATCAATCCCCGATAAATCAATTGTCTACCGATTATTGAATTCATCGTTTATAGCCTCTGTAATTTCATCAAGTTCAGACTCGTTATAGGTGCATTGGACCAGACTTGAACATGAGGGACATCGCTTAGAATCTCAGTAAAAGGTGTGTTATTTTACAAGTAAATCGAGAAAAAATATGCCTAGGAATAGGGCCACACGGGTGTTTGGGCCACCTGTATGGACCATACGACGATGTCTCCTTTAAAACCCTAGGTTTTTCAATTCTCACATGGCCTAGGACCCTCCTTACGACCTACCATCGGTCGTGCCCCTTGTAAGTTAATTTTGCAATTTTTGGATGACATCAGTCTGTTCATGACCCGACCGCACAGTCATGTACCCCTCCACACAGTCCAGGGCTTACCACACGACCTAGTAACACGGCCGTGTGTCCCTTATTTTTTAGATTTTACAATTTTGACCATATTTTTCAGGTTTTATAGTTTTTGCCCCTATTTTTTAGATTTTATAGTTTTGCCCAAAATTTTATGATTTGTTTAGTTTAGTCCCTAATTGATTCTCGAACTATTTTAGTTTATTATTTTACTTAATTAAGTCCCTGGTATTATGAATTATGTTAGAATCCATGAATTGACTAACCGTATTAATATAATGTTTATCTATTTGGATGAACTATGAACAACACGTATGACTATTGTTTTGGTGTTTGTGATTGTATGTATAGTATGCTTTATGGCACGGTTAAACTGAAAACTTAATAAGCATGATTTTTGTTATTGAGTTGATCTATTATAAGCATATTAATTTTTACTGTACTATTATGTTACAAGCATATTAAATGCTACCGTATTGATCTCTTTAGGCATGTCGTGTTGCATTGCATGGGGTGGGACAATATGCACGGATGAAGAAGTGGCAGTTTATTTGCAAATTTTCTGTGCATCCACAGCCCAGTGATAGTATTTATCTTTTAACTGCAAAAATGTTATACTTCCACAACCCATCGGCAACTTTTACTTGTATATATGTTGTGCATCTACCAGCCAGTGGCAAATTTTATCTGCAATATTTTGATGTGCATCCATAGCCCAATGGCAGGTTTCATCTTTGAATTTTTGTTTTTATCCATAGCCCAATGGTAGATTTTATCTACAAAACTAGTAGTGGCTAAACCACAATCCAGTGTGTAGATGGTTGGAATTTAGGGGAACTCTCATTATGGTGTGTAACAGTGAGGTAGGAACTTTTCTTTTAAATTGAAATTGTATGGCGTCCATAAAGCATGTGCATACAAACTGGACTTACGAAGATAATATATATTTATATATATACATTGTAAAAGTGGTCTGAAATATTGAAATTGCTATTATGTATTGTTATATGTGTTGTGTTTCTGTATACTTAAGTGTTTATATTGGTTTACTTGTGATGGAACTCACACTGAGCTTCATAGCTCACTCTCTTTTTATTTCCTACTAGGGTAGGACGCGGACGCGGCATACGGAGGGCTCAAAAACATTTTATTTTTATGAAATTACTATTAGGCTCAATTTTATAATTTATGTTATTTTGAAACTGTACTATTTTAATTATTTATGGCATGGGACTCATATTTAGGGTTTATTTAGCATGCATAACATTTAACTTAATTTTAAAATATAGTTTTTATTTAATTAAGGCATGAAATATAGTTTTATTAAAACCAAGTAAAAATCACTTTTCTGCTGCTAGATTGTAGATAAATTTTGAGTAATGAATAAACTAGAAATTAACTAAGTTTTCAACAGTAATCACCTTCTGCAAGAAAAATATTAAATTAATTGTATCTTACAACTCTTGAGTTTTTCTAAAAATTAGGCTAATTTTTCTTCTAAGATAAACAAATTTTTTAAAATAACTGTTTTCGGAACTCCGTTAGTTCTCTAGGTCACTTTGGTGACTAATGTAATCTTTCGAATTCTGGTCTAACGTCTAGGTTGGATTGGGGAAGTTACACGATGAGATATTGTAAATGGCAAAGTGACCTTGCTACCACGATCCACTAAGATTTAGCCCTTTTCATAACCTAGCCTTGGCGTCAACAAGTTGGGAACTTATGCAATCCCCACGTCCGCTTTACCAAGTTTGGAACTTGTGATGGAACTTTGTAAGCAGAAAACTATTCAAAGTGTCCTCCCTTAAAAACTAGGTTATAATGAGGTGACATACGCACCTTTTTTCAAACTTGGTTATATTGGAAATTCAAGCACTTTCTTTTGAGCTCCTCCACCAAGACTAGATAATCCTGTGGCCAATTGGTGTGGGACCCTCAATAAACATCTACACGGGTTTTGTTCGTAGGGGAGTCTTGTACATCATTAACACCAGGGGGTCCTTAGTCATGTAGGAGTCGCACATCAACAAATGTTTTTAGGCAAATTTTCAATTTCCTATCGTTCCAATACCAATTTTATGGATTGTAAATTCATAATATTTTCCTGGGATACTTCACGCTAAGTTTCGTAGTCATCTAACTTGTATCCTAATTTTAAGGATTTTTTTCATATTTCTTGATTCATGAAATTTCTAATTTTTTTCTTGGGAATTTGAGCCCCAAATTTAATATGCATGCTACTTGTATTTTTTTCCTCCAAAAAAATTCATCTTAAGATTCAAAGTGGAATCTACAAAAAAGTGTCCTCATTTTAGACAAAGGAATGTCTACGTCTTGGAAAAAGGTAAATCATGACTAGTCCATGATCTATTTTAGCCCAAATACTTGCATAAAACACAAGGGTTTGATAGCTATGGTTTTAAAAATAAGGTCGCTAGCCCTTCTAGAAGTCTATCTTGGGCTTTCACTTTTGATTGGGAGAAAAAAATACATGGCTTTTCAAGATGTGCTTGGCAGAGTCAATAAGTGGATTCAGAGTTGGTCCAAAAGGCTTCTACTGTATGGTGGTAATAAGATGTTCATCAAGTATATTATTCAATCCTTGTCAACATATTCTATGTTTGTGTTCTTGATGCTGAGATCAATTTTGGATGGGATCCTAAATGCTATTTGTCAACTATGGTGGGTGGGTGGTAAAGAGGGAATAGGGTGTGCAATGTTGGTGTGGGAGCATCTATGTAGGCCTGAAAAAGGTGGGCTTGAGCTTTCACAATATGTAGTTGTTTAGTATTGCTTTTTTGGACACAAGTTTTGTAACACCCCTCAATGTCTCTATCACCAAATTAGGGTTACAAGATGCTACCACACATAACAGAACATAATCATGATATAGTGATGTAAAATTTATCTAAACAATCCTTAGTCATCAAACATAAAATCAAAAACATGTTATTCTTATTTTATCAGGGTTAAATTGAGCTTATGGAATCCTTAAAAAATTTTAAAACAAAGTAGGGACTCAATTGAAACATTTCAGAAAAAGAACGAAAAAATAAAAAATAGTAGTCACATGGTCGTCTGCCCAGGCCATGTGATAGGTTGAGGTCGTGTGGAGTAAAACCACACAGTAGTGTCTCCAAGCCTGCTACAAACTAATAACGTGTAATCCAGGGTCACACAGCCTTGTACCTAACTGTGGTCGTGTATGCCAATTGACACCTAAATCACACAGACCATATGCCCATGCCATATGTCCGTGTATGGAACACGACCATGTGTCAGGTTGTGTATCAGCCCCTGTGCACTTAAAAGTCTCTTTTTCAACAAGTTACCTATTCCTTGTTCACTTAAGTTACAAGCTATTGCATACCATCATTCAAACCTGTTCAAAAATCATTAAAACATATACTCAAAACAACACTTAATTCATTCATCCTACATGTCAAACCAATATGCCACAATTGGCACATCAATTCAAAGCATTGCAATTCAACATTCATCACCATTTTAGCATCATTTCACATACCATACACAATTGCACAAATTCAACTTCACATACCAAAACAAATCTTAGGCAAGTTAACCAAATGACCTAATCATATTGTCACTTCATCTCAAAACATATCATTAACTAGAACTTATCATTACATACCATTTCAACCACAACTTATACTTACACTTATAATCAAAATACCTATTTACATCCACTTATAACCTATCACAAAATTATCGAAAATCTATCAAGTCATTCAATGGATAGTGTGAGCTCTAACTTGAATTCCAATCAACTGTAAAACTTCCGTTGATCTTCAAGAAATCAAATAGAATAAACGTAAGCAACACAATGCTTAGTAAGTTCGTACATAAACTTAACATAACTTCCTCGAGTTTAATATACATATGCATTGAACATAAAATTTATACATTTAAGAAACATGGTGATCATCGATGGCCTATTCAAACCATAAACCAACAAGGTTAGTTCCTTCACATAACAAGCATAAAACATTGCCATGCTTATGAACTATATACAAATGAACATAATTGGCACATAAATCACCATTCACTTGTAGCAAATCATACAAGCATATCCAATTCAAATAACCATTTTCCATTTCATGTAACCATTTTTCATTCTATACATCTATTTTCCATTTCATACATCCATTTTCCATCCAATGAACCATAGTGAAATAACATTGGATATATGGGATAACAATGCTCACACGATCTGTGAAAAATGGGCCTGCTCACACAAGCTGTTGGTCAGGATGATAATGCTACTCACACGAGTTGTGAAGAATCTGCAACAAATGCAACATCTTAGCAATCGGTAAGACATCAAAGACTAGCACCCGAAACGATAACCCTAATAACTTCTCATTTGTATCCTAGTCGTTCATTAAGTTCATACGGGCCTCGATTCATAACCATACCATTTAATCATTTAAACATTATCACCTTCACATGCATTCAACCATATAATTTCTACTTTCAATCATGTACCTCAATTATAATATCATTACATATTGATCCATTCAATGATTAAAATTATTATACAAGGTAATTAAATCACAAACATACTCAAACATATTAAATCACAAAGGCAACAATTAAACTAGTTTATACACTATACAGACTTACCTAAACCAAATCAGCAGCAAATACGACATCGAGGACTACTCAGCAATTTTTCCTTTATCGCGTTTGTCTATCAGTTGATCTATTTCTCTATCTATATGATAATTTAATTCAAATAGCCATTCAAATACATTAAAACATTTACACTCATGCCTATGACCATTTATTAATATTTTACAATTTTACCTTGAATTTTGCCTTTTATTCAATTTATCCCCTAAAATCGAAACTCACATATTTTCATAATTAAACCAATAACCTTAGTGTCAAATTCAATATAGTCCTTTAATAACACTCAATATAGTCCTTTAACAACACTAAGTAACTATATTTCATAATAATTCCTTGTAAATTCAATAGTTAATCAATTTAGTCTCTAAGCTCAAAACTAAATAAAATTACTTTACAAACTGATCATATTTTAACACCAAGCTTATAATATATTAACCAACCTCAAGAAAACTTAAAAATCATTAATAGAAAGTCTCAAAACCTTTAATATTTTTATAAAATATTCCCTAAGTTAACTGGATTAAGCTACAATTATATCAAAAATATAAAATTTACTAAGAACGGAACGGAAGCAAAATTCACTTACATGCAAGATGAATGCTTGATCGAAACTAACAAGGTCTTCCAACGGTGGTTTTGGTAAAGAAAATGCAAACGGAGAAGATGATAGCTTGTTTTCCTATTTTGATTATAATTTTATTTACTTATTTACCATTTTACCCTTGTAATTTAATTAAAATTTCAATAAAAAATTGCATGAACCATCCACCAACATCCAAAATATAGCTAATTTTCATTTAAATCCATCCTATCATGATTCTATAGTCATTTATCACCTTTAGATTAATAGCAATTAAATTTTTTAACTTTTACGATTTAGTCCTTTTTACCTATTTAACCAACCAGACATCAAAATTCACCGAACCAAATTTTAAAAAGACACTCTAGTAGACTTGTAAATATTAGGTATATAATATTTACAGATTCACTGATTAAAATTGTAGTCTCGAAACCACCGCTTTCGACACCATTCAAAAACGGTTTGTTACAAGTTAGGTGCTTGCTGCACAATAAAGATATCATGTGCTTTCGATTTTTGAGTGCCAAGTACTTTATGTCTTCCAATTGAAGTATGTAGAAAAGCCATCCTATGCATGGGAAAGTATATTGCCAACATTGTGTAAGCTTGTGGGTAAGGTTTTTTGGTAAGAGGGGATGGTGCATCAAATAGGGTATAGGATGTGAGGTGGGGTAAGATAGTTCGTAATGGTGTCGATTTTAAATTTAATGGTGTTTTTCCAAGGAAAATGATGGTGAGAGACCTAATGTTCCATTATAATGGGGGATGGGATAGGAAAGTATTAAGTGCGACTTTCAACAACGATAAGGTGAAGGCCATTATTTCCATCCTGTTAATATGCCCCAGCCCACCTGACATATAGGTTTGGGGGCATTCCCTTAATGGGTGTTATTTGACCAAGATAGACTACTCCTGGTTATTGTTGAAATATATCAATCTTGGGCTTTTTCGATTCTTTTGGAAGTCTCCATAAAATATTAAGACTCTCCTAAAGATAAACATTTTTGCATGGTACATTGGCCATAAGTTATTACCAACAGTAGCCAAGATCGCCCCCAACGCCTTTGTCTAATGATGATCAGTGTAAGAGGTGTGGTGCGTTAGTGGAGACTATCTTACTTGTCTTGCAAGATTGTCAAGTATCACGTGAAACCCTTATGCTAGCTGGTATTCATGATGGTTTGCTTAACATAGATTTCGTTAGTTGCATTGATTGGCTAGAAATTAGAACAAGTGTGCTAGACAAATAGGCCTTCACGAATCTGCTAGTATTGCTATGGCATCTATGGAATTGCATAATAACTCTATCTTGAAGGGTAAGCTCATAAAGCCCCAGTTGGTGCTAAACTTTGCACACGAGCTTTACGCGATTTTAGAGTGCAATATTTATTACATCAGCCTATGATTCCTATAAGACCACACCAAGTTGGTTGGTAGCCTCCACAAGGACGAAACTTTAAGTTCAATGTTGATGTGGCCTTAGACAACACGCATAGACAGGCGAGGCTTAGAGCAATGGTGCACAACACAAACAAGCTAGGGCATGGTGGATTTCCGCAACATTTAGATGGATTAGATGACCCCACTTGGGCGATGGCCCATATGACCATTCATGGCTTGCAATTTGCCCACTTTATAAGTCTTACATATGTTATTGTTGAAAGTGACTCTGTTTTAATTATTTCTAAACTTAATTTGCTTAGTTTGGATTTTTCATTTTTGGGCCATACATTGAATGAGGCCAAGAAATTTATGTTTTTATTTGTTTCATTATGTTTTTGTTATGTAGCTCGTTCGGGAAGCAGGAGTACTAATCATCTAAGTCGTGTTGGTCTAGAGAGTGAGCATCTAAGCGCGCTTAGATTTGTAGACTTATCACAAAAGAATAAGAAATCTCCGGTAATACTTTTAAAATTAAGATTTGTTTTTGATAAATTCTCAAAGAAAAGGTTTGTTTTTTATAAGTGATGCGTAATTAATTAAATTTGAAATTTAGAAAAGTGAGGCTTATTTAAATTAAAATTTTGGTGAATTTCCCTAACACTAACCTTTTGTTTTCTCTCTCTCTTGTAGAGAGCTCCGATTGACATACTGCTATTTTTGCAAACAAAGTTAGAAGATGTACCAAGTTTTTTTTTTTTTTAATTTAGTCTTGATAATCACAACTCTTATAGATATATATTTTTCAATCTTCAAATACATAAGAAATACTGTATCTCTACTTGTTTTGTTTAATCTATGGTTTATGATCATTTCTAATTTCCCTATGTTGTTGCCTTGTTGGTTTCATTCCTTGGTATATCGAAAATTTACCTAAGGTTTTAATTACAAATTCAACTTGATAAAAGCAATACCTTGTTAAATAGATAGAATGCACATCTTAATGCGGCTAAATTATGGTTCTTTATTTGAAAAGGTTATTGGTAATTATTTAAACTGGAAATATTTTCATGTTTCAGTGATATTGGTAGATTTGGAAGGTTTTTTTTTTTTGTGACATATATATATATGGAAGTATTTATTGCATTTCGATCAAATAATATGTGACGTCGCAACGAAGAGAAGTTCTTCTTCTTAGTGAGTAGTCTACATCACTACAAGAGGAAAGCCCTCATCCTGACGATGCAATCCCTCTTCGTCCCAATGACCAAACGTCACGTCACGACGTGGCGACATGCTCCTCAAGTTTCTCGATTTTTTTCTCTCAATTAAACTCTGTTTTTAATTTCCTACTTGAACTCTGATTAACCTAAGGATATTCTAGTCATATATGCTACAAATTTCAACCTATAAATAGGTTTTAGTTACTCTCTAAGTTTTACATAATAGAAATATTTAGATTGAGAACATTTTTATTCTTTGTTTTAAGGGTTTTTCTTTTTGGGTTTCGGGTTTTGTTCTGATTCTCTCCTTCTCTTGTACTCTTTTATTATTATAGTAAAATTTTCTTTTACCCATGGTCTTTTATTCTCTTTTTGAGGAGTTTTTTCACGATAAATTTGTATGTTAATTTTTTCAATCTCTTAATTATTGTTCTTGTTCATTGCATACACAGGTTAATTCCCTACCCCATATATATTTGATCTCTTGCATTTTCCTTTAGCTTTACAAATTTCTTTGTGGTTATATAAGCCATTTATTTCGATAATAATTGACTATATATCGGTTTGTTGTTTATTTATTTGACATAATTTTATTGGTATATATAATAATTTCATTTTTAAAAAAAATAAACAAATATAGACCACAGCATGATGGACTGTAAATTGAAAAAACAACCCAGGAAAATATGAAAAAATGGTGGATGAGTTGGCTTAAAATCTAAAGGAAGCATTTTATTTAGACGTTTCAAAAGTTATAAAAGAAAGATTATGTCTGCGTAAGGTAATTTGTAATAGTCCAGCCAATAATTCCTCCTATTAATTGCTTCTATTTTATAATCATAGAGTATTTTAAGTATGCTGAAAGAAGCAGTTGATGAAGATGAAGATGAAGATGAAGTAATGTTTGGT
Source organism: Gossypium longicalyx (assembly GCA_025698465.1). Taxonomy (NCBI): domain Eukaryota; kingdom Viridiplantae; phylum Streptophyta; class Magnoliopsida; order Malvales; family Malvaceae; genus Gossypium; species Gossypium longicalyx. The sequence goes on along the minus strand of CM047005.1, from coordinate 82,195,153 downwards.
GTGAAAGATAATGTGAATGCGAAAGAACCTATGCCTTGTATGCGAAAGAAAGGCTCGCATTTACCTGTATAATCATTTATCTACTGCTTCCTTATTTCATAAAATGAATTATATTTTATAATTATTACACTTATTCACCCCTCGAGAAATTGCACAACTTGTTTGCAAGTGCTCAAGAACCTGTTGATAGGTCGTTTGCAACTCTTGCAAGGTCACCACCACGGGCAATAAGGATTATGGTGAAAACATGCAATGTAATGCTCTCTTTTATATATAATTTTTTTATACAACTGTCAAAATTGCAACATGTATCGGCAGAGGCAAATCTGAAGTGGCAGGTAGGCTTTTCCCAAAAACAATTTTTTCAATTTAATATCTAATAAATAAAAAAATTATAAATTAATATATAATAAATTTACACTTTAATTCCATAAAAATGATATAATTTATATTTAAAATAATAAAAATATAAATTAATACATAATAAACTTATACTTTAATCAATTAAAAATTATAATTAAATTTTGGTACTACTAAAAAAATTTTAGATTCGCCCTATGTACCGAAATTCATTCGAACAGTTCAAAGAGCTGCTGACTGGTCCTCTACTGCGGGCCGTGCGAGACAGTCCATACTTTGAATAAACTTAACCAACTTCGAAAATCTATGCACGTTTGCTTCTATGATCCAATGATAGAAATTTATATTGTTTATTACGAAGCTACCAACCTTACTCTCTTTTTTTATATATATAATAGTATTGTTCTGAAATTTGTGTTTTCTTTTTTAGCATCATGAGCTTCATATTGCATGGTATGGAGAAATTAAGATAACGTTTGGTTGGTGACTTTGTTTTTAATTTTATTTTTGAACTAAATATTTGTTAAGAAGGTTTTCTTCTATGGACATTTGAGTTTTGATTATGGTATCAAAATAGATAATCATTGTCCTTTTTTCAAACGTGTGTAGATGACATGATTGTTGGTATATATTTTAGGGATAGATCACATGATTATTGGCCAGTGCTATCAAATTCTAAATTCATTGGTTTTTAAATTTAGAAAGGAGAAATTGATATTATTCGTGAAATCAGAAGTGGAAATTGTGGTTTTTGGTGACCTATAATAGTCCCTATCAATTGGTATTTGTTTTGCCGAGCGCATTTAACTTTGAAATACTTATAGTTACTAAAAACGACAATTCTATTTTGTACTTCTAAAATACAAGAAGTGTAACGCAAAGTCTCCATATAGTGTAAGTTCACTGGTAGACAAGGGACAAAATCTCCATTTCAGTCATTTCTCATTGCTAGTCAAAACATTTTTTGATGGAACAAAAAGAAATAAATCACTAGACTAACTACATATCTTTGTCTATATAAACATGAAATTCCTTCCTTTTAAAACACAAAGCGTTAAGAATTTCATGTTGCACAAGCTGGTACCAAGCAGGAAAAGAATCCTGGCATCTTCTTCTGCATTCCATAACAAAATAAACATGTAAGAATAGAGCATAACCAGATAGATCATAGTTAAGAGTTTAAATTTTAGTATACGTGACCCTTCTTTATCATTAGAAGAAAAGAATGAATGGCTCAAGGAAACCATGGGTTGGGTAATACAACAAATTAGAAAGAGATGGGCAACCTTTCAGCTACTAAACCTTGGCCCAAGGTTTTAAGGAATTAAAAAAAACAACCCCCACAAATATTTCTTTATGATTAATTAATTTATAGCGGAATTTGAGGGGGGTTTTCAAACTTGGAATTGGATGACAAAGACTTGTGTGTTGACAAGAAATCAATGTTCCCCTCATTATATGTCCATGTGAACAGATTCAAGCCGGTGACCTTTGAAGGAATTGGCCTATCATGTGATGTTTTTTTTTTTTTTAATACAATGGAATCTTAAATTTATTTAAACTATCACACAGGCATAGCCTGTAAATCCATCCCATGACTTCAGAGATATAGTAAACATTCTTAACCAATAGATTAAATGTTGGATTCAAAGTGATACATTTAATTTATTTACCTACTTATACTCACATTAAAAAAATAAAGATAAAAGAAGAGATCGGGAAGAGGACATACTCGCTTGGAAGAGTGAAGGAGCTCAGGGGGGATTTTGTAGAGATCTTCATCAACAGGTTTAGGAGGTCTAACAGGTAATCTCTTGGGAATAGGAGGTGGAACGGCGTCGTATTTGAGGTGCTTACTATTGCTGCTTGTAGTGTTGTCATTATTAATTGACAAAGACAGATGGTGGTGGGGATGTTGGTAGTATTTCCTTGGCGGTTCAGTCACGTCACATACTCTCCCCGCCTTCTTTTGCTCCTTAACATGCGCTCCTCCCTTTTCCCTTACCCTACTCGCCTGCTGCATACCACCGCCCATCTCCATTATTATCAGTGCCACTAAATCATATTTTCATATTAAATAATAATAATAAATTCTGCAAGATGCAAGGTAGATTTCTGGAAAAGGTTGCAGTGTTGTGTACTAACACTGTTGCCTAGATAAGAAAAGTTCCCAGAAAAAGGCTTGAAGACAGATTAGTGCTTTATTACTTCTCCATGTCCCCACTGTACAAAGTTTCTGTGGAAATTTCAGAAATGATTCATTTTTTTTCTTTTGCTCAAACTTGGGGTTTTCTACATCAGCAAACTTGACAAATTCTACAACTTTATTAAAATTTAATTAACTGACCTTTCTAGGAGGAGCAAGATTACGAGAATGTTTCCTTGAATCAGCTGTTTCATACAAGTCATGAGCAGCAACATAAGGGTTAGATTCTCCAGATGAAGAGCTGAAACGAATCAAACCCGCTTGTCTAGCGCATTCGAAGTACTGAGTTATAGGCAGCTCATTTGCATTGTCCCAGTCTCCAAATGCTGGTATCTGCCCGCTTCTCTTGCAATATTCCTAAAAACAAACCCAATAAGAGAATTAGTTAAACAATAGATCCATTCAAGATTCAAGGACTTGTTTAAGAAAAAGAAAAGAACAACTTACATCCATTGTTGGGGGTTGTGAGTGACAGTTGGTTAATGACGAAGAGTGAAGCTTGAAAGGGTTGTGTTGTTTAAAAGAGAATGAAGAGAGCAAAAAGATAAATAAAAGATATAGGGATTCTGAAGAAAGCTACAGCAGATATAAATTCTGCTTCAGAATTACTTACTTAGAAGAAGAGAATCTGCAGATAAAAGATAAAGAGTTTCTGAGCCTTTGAAACACATTTATATCATAAAAAGCAGCTAAATAAATCAATAAATAGGAGAGTATAGCTTTAAAAAATTAATAAGACCGAGAAATCTACAATTAGGGGCTTTGTTTGTCAACTTTTTCGCATTATAATAATGGGTTTTTTTGTTTGTTTAATAGTTTCACGCGGCAAAGTCAGAAAAATGGGACCCCTCACAAAGCAGGCTGAGTGTGTTCACAGTTCACTTGGATATAGGGGAGTTGTTAAACTGTTATAAAAAGTGGGTGAGGTTGCAGATTGCAGTGTCCTGTAAAGCCAATTTTTTTGGGTTATCAAAGATTTGTTTTCTTTTTATATTCATATATATTGGACAAATAAAGATCTGAAAAAGCTTAGATTTTGCATAATGATGCCAACATCTTTGAGATGCATAACAATAGCTGTAACATATAAACATTACAAATATGTTATGTTAATTGTTTTAAACATGTCATGTTATTATTATATTTTCATACTCATTAAATAATAAAATGTTGTGTGAAAAGGGGAAACACTGTTTCGCTGAGAAGCCGTATGAGATGGTCAAAGTTATATCCAACCTAATTCTGAGACCTTTTTTCTTCTCAACGAATGGTATGGAATTTTATTGGAAACTTTTGGCCAAAGTTTGAATTTGCTAAGACATTAGACCCTTTTTTTTTTTTTTCAATACTACTTGTAAAACTATGTTTCTCTCGTGATAAAGACTGATATCCACTCCATTGAAAGCTCTTCCAGTTTGGTACATTTTTTTTAGGATTTTTGGATATACTTTTTCATATTAACACGTAACAAACTTAGATGACAAAATTATATTAGTATGAATGTGATAGTGTCTTGGCAATTGGATTGCTGGTGTGTGTATATATATATATATATCCGTCGTCTTCTGTACTCAATGTCGAGATTTGGGGTGCTGTAACACTCCTTACTCATCTCCGTTATCAGATTAGGGTTACAAAATGCCATCATTCAAAACAAAACAGAAACAAGCCATCACAATTCAAATTTTCTTTAAATAAAAATTATTCATTAAACATGTAATCATAAACATGATATGCATACATAATTAGGGTTAAATTGAGCTTACGAAAGTCTTAAAACAATTCAAAACGAAGCAAGGACTAATTTAAAACATTTAAGACAAATATGGAAAAATGCAAAATAAGGGTCACATAGCCAAGTAGCCAGGCCGTGTGACAGCATGAGGCCATGTGGTGCAAGGTCACATGCTCGTGTCCTCAAACCATGTAACAATTTGGTGTTGTGTGATAAAGGGTCACACAGCCATGTCGCTAAGCTGTGTAACAAACTGTGGCCGTGTGAACCATCCTACACCTAAATTGAACAGGCCACACGGTCGTGTCCTGCAACCATGTATGGCACACAACCGTGTGGCAAATCGTGTCACAGGCTGTGTGTGCCTAATATACCTTTAACAACAAGCCAAATTTGACCAAGACCTCTTAAGTCATAAGCCAATGCATTAGACCCTTGAACAACATGATACAATACACCAAAACATACCAAATCCAACTTAATTCACTCAACCTAAGTGCCTAAGCAATATGTCACAATTGGCATCACAATTAAATTATGAAATAATAACCATTCAAGCCAAGATTTTTCATGTCCAAACATACTCATACATTCATCATTTCCTTAACTAAGATATCAACAAGCAAAGCTCAGTAAGTGGCCTAAAACATAAGTACCTATTTTCACAATTTAAGCATACTTCATTCAATCATGCCTTTAAACATTTTATACCATTCAAGCCAATCATTCCAAACATGAACACTTACCAACATTCATTATCAAGTCATACTAATACCTAAACATACATATAATGTCATTCAAATCTTGGATAATTTCATCAACTTACTAAGTATCAAGTAGCTACCAAGCACTTAATACATCAAGGTTATCTATAATCTTATTCACAACCGAAGTACCAAAGTATGATCATTAACTTGCATAGTAAACATCCTATATACATGCCACAAGTAACCAACTTTCAAACTTCAAAAGTTTATCGAATCAAGTGACGGTAGGTGTGAGCTTCTAGCTGAACCTATCGACATGTTTCGAACATCCAAAATCTACAAGAAAGTTATAACACGAGTAAGCTTATACATTATAAACATTCACTTACCTCAATTTCTATTCACATATAAATCACTATAAATACAATATACCTATCAAGATTCAAACCATAACAGTAATATACAAAGCTTTGAGTTCGATCACATGAATAACCATAATCATCTTCATTTCCAATTAAGCCAATTTATATATCAAGAGAAAAACACAACTAGTCACATTGCCAATCTCAAATGGCATATCCCTCATGCTTCAATCACAAATTTACTCGATGAAACCTCGTAAAAGATCTCAGTATATGGTTGGAAATAATAGTGTTTGGTTACCTATTAAGGTTAAACCTGCATGATAATTAACTTGGTTAGGGCTTAATATTCCTATATTCTCGAGTCCGCAACATATGCAAAAACTCAGAACCTATTCATGTATTCTCGAGTCTGCTACATATGCAAGAGCTCGGAACCTGGGCGAACTCACTAGCTTGCATACTGTAACACCCCTAACACATATCCATCATCAGAACAGGGTTTCGGAGCATTACTGGAACTTTCAGAACATTTTACAAATAAATCATATCAATCATTGTTCTTTTTCCAAGATTATTTATAACATCCCTTAAATGGACCCTCGAGGTCCAATACGAGCATTAGAATCAAGTTGGGACTTAATTGGAACCTCTAAGAATTTTTCGCGAAATTTTAAATATTTTCCAAGATGCAGGGCTCACACGCCCATGTGGCCTAAGGGACACGCCCGAGCTACAGGCCGTGTTCGACCCCGTGTAACTCTCTGACTTGTACACACGACCATGCCACATGCTCGTGTGCTAGGCCGTCTAGTCAATTAATTTAATTCAATGTTAGGTGTAGGTTTCACACGGCTAAAACAGATGTCCGTATTCTAGGTCGTGTAGTACACACGGCTGAGACACACGCCTGTATCTTTGCCCTTATGCTCAATTCTAAGCATTATGTTTCTCAAAATTAGGGTGCAGGAGACACACGGCCTAACCACACGCCCATGTACCCAGTCGTGTGTCACACACGGTCTAGACACACGCTCGTGTGGACAAAATAAAGTCATTTCTAGCTTCATTACTCACTCAAATCCTGCACTAAAACTCACATCCAAATATTAACCAGCCCAAGCATTGAATTTAAGCAAACTCTATCATTCATCATGGCATATCATTTCATGCAAACATGTTCATAATCTTGCCTTAGTTTAGTCCATATTTTAGGCATAATTTGGTCAACTACTTAACACATATGTATTTACCAAAATATGACATTACAAATATATCAAAATAAACCATTACTAGCCATTCCAATGGCTAGATTACAAGCATCATTTACATTTACATGCCAATATGGCCAATATATCCTATACATGCCATTGCAACCATAATTGATTTACCATATTGTGCCGACATTGGCTGATTCTATTTTAAGGTAATTATGTAACTATGTAAGGCATATTCAATCAATTTGACCTCAAGCCCTACACACACAACCTCATTGCCCTTGTTAGTCTTATAATCCATAATAACATCAAAATATATATGGGCTCAACAACAATCAAGATTCCAAGCACATATGCTTTCCACAACATGTATTTATTTAACATGCATAAATCATCTCTTTATATCTCAAGTATAATTTCATCATAGTTCATCTCGAGTTCAGATCATCTTGAGTTCAGATTATTACATATCATAACTTTACCCATATTACTTGGAATATCAAGGTCACAATTAGTACACTCAATGTGTACAAGTTTATAACCAAAATTGTACATACTCATCAAATAAATTCCATGTACAATATCATCATTTCATATTTCCATATATCAATTATCACGTATCATCATTTTCATGTATTTCAGGCTAATATGTGTAATAACTCATTTCTTATTCTTATCTTCTCATGTCAAGAACTTTTACCCGTTGAATTTATCTGAAATATTGATGGATACACAGGTAGTACACTCGTGGTGTACAAATTAAGATTCGTTAATTCATATTCAATGGTACCCATAGGGTACTATTTCAGAGAGTACACTCTCGAGCCACATATACATAAACAACAGGATTACCAGCCCAGGCTAAATCCTTTTCATGACATATGCTCTAAGGAGCTTGATCTGGATTACCCGTCCGGGCTAAATCCTTTCTGTAACGAGGTTAATAGGATTACTCATCCGAGCTAAATCCCGTCAACAACAAATGCAGGACCTCATTCATTTCAGGAAATCACATATCCATCGAGTTTTCATTTTATTCAACCAAGACTTAAACATTTTTCTCAAGCATTATCGGACATACATCCACAACATTCATATAATTCAAATAAACATATTTCACATTCATTTCAAGCATATAAATAACATTCTCATCGTTTATCCTTTATCATCTATCGGGCATTATCATTTAATTCAAACTTTTTTTTATCGGGCTTGATCGGATATGAAATCATTTTCACATATTTATGACATTTATACAATTTACATAAACACAATCAATGCAAGCATGTATATAAACACAATTTAGGTACACGAACTTACCTCGACAATGTTCGTATACGTAAAATCTACTAATCCGACATTTTCCTCTTTCTTTGTTCTAACTCTAAATTTGGTCTATCCGGATCTATACAAGTAAATTTTACATAAATTTCTCACATTTCATACTCATTTAGACTTAATTTACATCCAATGAAAAATTACCATTTTACCTCTAACTTTTCCATAAATTCTCATTTTGTCCCTAGGCTCGGAAAATAAAATTTGTGCAATTTACTCCCTATTCCAAGCCTAACCAAAATCCCATTACAAAAATTACAGCACATGTATTCATAAAAATTAAGCATTTTTCTTCAATTTCACAACTTTACATTTTAGTCCTTAAATCATGTTTCCATCAAAAATTACTTTGTAAAAGTTGTTTATCTATCAACAACCTATCATTTTCTACCATAAATTTCTAACTTTCAGCATGTACATCCATAACCCATTTTATATACTTTGATAATTTTTCAAATTGATCCCCCAAATAGATAGTTTAGGCTATCCCGGTTTCAAAAATATCAAAATTACTAAAAATGGGACAAGAAAACTTACCCAATTTGGCCATGAAAGTTTATTCTCTCTCTCCTAGGGTTTCCACGTATTTTTGGGGAAGAAGATGATAAAAATAAGATGATATTTCATTTTATCATCTTTTAATTAATTAAAATATTTCACTTTCCAATTTAATCCTTACCCTTTTTTCTAAATTTCCATGGATGAGTCACCAAATTATCTACATACTTTCTTTAATGGTCTAATTACCATACAAGGACCTTAAGTTTTGAATTCCATAGCTAATTGATCTTTCTAGCTACTAGAATTCAACTTTTGCATTTTATGCGATTTGGTCCTTCCCGTAATTAAATATTTAATCGATAAAATTTTCATATCAAAATTTTCACACGACATTTTTATCATATTACGGACCATATAATAAAATAAAAACAAACTTTATTTTCTACTCGAATTTGTGTCCCTAGACCGCTGTTTCGATTGCACCGAAATTGGGCTGTTACACATACGAGAATTTACTAATTTTATCGGGATATCTCATGTTATAACACGGTTCCAATTCACCAACATTCAATATTGACAATCCTAATATAACATATAAGAATAAACAATTTGAATTATACTACATGAACTTACTTGAAGAAATGGTAACAGTTTAACCATCAGGGACTAATCGACAAATTTTTTTTCCTTTGCCTCATACGTCCTCTGATCGTTGAGATTCTTGATCTAAAGTATAATTTCATTTAATTAAAAAATTCAAATAACATATAACAACATATAAAAATCGTACCCTAATTCAATTCCATCTATACTAAAATTCCTCAACTTTTGCATTTATCACGATTTAGTCCCTAAAATTGAAACTATTATAATTCTCACAATTGAGCTTCGATTTCGAAATAAATATCAATTTCATCCTCCAATAATCCATTAAAACACATAAATTTAGAATTTTTATACAAATTTTGGACTTATTGCATTTTAGTTCCCTAATTCAAAACTAACAACTTTTACTTTACAAACTAGTCCATTAACATATCTAAACTTCAAAACTAACCAAATAACCACAAAAGCTTCAAGAAAAAATCAATGAAAACTATAAAAAAAAACTTTAACAATTTCACAAAATAGTCACTGGGTTAGTTAAATCAAGCTCTCGGTATTCCAAAAACATAAAAATTACAAGAAAATGACTTGAAAAACTCACAATTGGAGACTTTAAGCTCAAACCCTAGTGATCGATTCTTCTTCTAGCTAAAATGGTGTTTTCGAATGGAGAAGGAGATGGAAAATGCATTTTCTCTTTCTTTCCATAAATTTATCATCTTTTCTTATGTTAATGTTCAATTTAAACATAAAAAATTTAATTTCTTAAGCATAATTATTTTAATGGCATCCACTTAAATATCAAGGTGGTCTAATTTCCATTTAAGGCCTTGTTTTCAATTTAATTAATCATTTTAGCAACTAAAAATCAATAGAGATAGACTTTTACGACTTTTACAATTTAATCTTTTTTTCTTAATTAACTATTCAAATGACAAAATTATTGGGTCAAACCTTAATACAACACTTATATAACTTCATAGATATGAAATAAATAATATTTATAGACTCACATGTCAGAATTGTGGTCCCGAAACTATTGTTTCCGACACCACGAAAAAACGGGCTATTATAAGTACTCTTGAAGGACTGCAAGTAGCTTGGAATTTAGGGCTAAAATGGGTGGTCCTTGAGATAGATAGTACTGCAACTATTCATTTGATTCAAACATCTTCAGTAGAACAACATAACCCAGTTGTGTTACAAGTTATTAAAGATTTACTCCAACTATCTTAGATGGTTCGGGTTACACATGGATATAGAGAGGGTAATCGGGTAGCCGATGGTTTGGCATCATATGACATCCTCAAGGACTCTGGGTAGAGGTATATCTATATGCAACTGCCTGATGAAGCTCTTAAACTGCTACACGATGATTGCTCTAGAATAGCTTGACCTCGTCTAACCTAATTATGGTTTTTATCCTTCTTCTTGTACCAAAAGAAAAATTAGATTAGCAAATTCAAAAAGGATTATATCTTTAAAAATTAGAATAATTTTGGCTTTTTCTTTTAATGTAATGATAAAACCTATTGTATCTATAAAAGAAAATTTTATCATAAAACTAACATGAATAATATATCTAGATTTCACTAAATATATATTCATATTAAATATATATATTTGAAACTATTAATCTGATTGGGCTTTATTAGAAAAAACCATGAGTAAAATAAAGACTTAAACTAAAAAAAAAACAAAAACAAAATAAAAGGCCCAAAGATCAGGTATTGGCTCGAAGAAATAAAGCTTAAACAAAATAAAATCAGAATACTCTACAAACTTAAAAATATCGCCACTTATTTGGCCAACCAGAAAGGTTTGTCGTTCGTCTTGTCATTTCATCTACCATTTCTTCATAAAGACGTTTCCATATTTCCAAGGAAAGCATTTTGCTCTGGGACTATTGATCTTCTTCTTTCATTCTTTCCTTTTTCTTCTTTGTTTCCTTCTGTTCTTAGCCTGGTTTTCAGACTCTACCACTTTCCTTTAATATTTTTCACAGATTCACATATGTTTCCTAATAAGAAGATCGTCTTTTCCTTCTTCAGCATTTTAGTTGTCGATGATTCTACTTTTTCCAAAGGTTTCATTTTCATCCCCGATCAACTTCTGCTTCAGTAATAACCCGTCCAGCGTGCTCATGAATAAGGTATGCATTTTTGTCCATTTTTAACCCTTCAGACACCAGATTATGTGCTGCTTCATTTGCTATTTACCTTGCATGTTGAAACTGACATTCATCGAAGACTGTTTTTCGTTCTCTTATATCGAAAATAAACGGTCTTATTGTCGATTTATCTTTTTTTGGGTTTTGAACTTTCTTGATTACTGTCAAGGAATCTCCCTCAATAATAACATGATTTAATCCCAATTCTATGCCCACATTAACTACCTGTAAACACGTGTTGGCTTCAGCCGCGAAACTAGAGGGAATGTTGTTATGGACTGTTATTTTGGATTCCATAACTTCTCCATTGAAATTTCTTACTATTATTCCCAAGCATGACTTATTTTGCCTACTATCAAAAGCAGCATCGAAGTTTATTTTAAAGAATCCTTATTTCAAAGGTCCCCATGACTTGAAATCTGGACTTGAGGTAAGATGATTCCTCTCAATATCTTTTAGGTCCCGTATATATTTCAAAATGAATTTTGTTGTTTCTGCTCCTGATTTCTTATGACCTTCGTGTACCTATTGATTCCTGGCGAACCAGATAACCCATGTAGCACAGATAAAAATTTGGCCTACATCTGTTGTACAGTTTAGTAGGATCCAGATAAACCATTCCATATACTCTAATTGGGATATATTTTGTGGCCATGCAAACTCTAATTTTTCCCATATTTCCTTTGTGACAGCACAATCACGGAAGATATGTTCCCTAGTTTCTAGCCCTTACATGCATCTCTGACAGACAGCTTCATTAGTTAATTGTTTAGTTCTTAAGTTTACTAGACTAGGAACATAGTTAAGAGTGACTCTCCAAGCTGTAATAATAACTTTTGAAGGGAGGTCACTATTCAAAGATTTTTGTAGCATTTAGTAATCTTACTTGGGTTGTAATTATTATTGTGAGCATTGCCCTGTAAAAGAATTTTGTATCTACTACGCACTGTATACTCGCCCGATGCCTCAACTCTCCAGCTTAGAAAGTCTTCATCGGGAAGATGAGCCAGTGGGATTAGCAGTATCTTCTGAGCAACATCTTCAGAAAAGGTATTTGAAATCAGCTCAAATCTCCATATTCTATTGCTATTATCGATAAAATCTTCAACCTTTGTGACATTTTTCCTATTGACTATTTTTTTTATCAGCAGACCATCGACATTTGGAACCCAGACATCTTCTTCAATTCTGATATTACGGCCATTGCCCACCCTTCAGCTTAGACTTGAAAGCAGAAGTCCTTTTGCGGCCCATATACTTTTTCAATTATATGATGGTAAGTTCCCTAATTCTGAACTTAAAAAATCTGAATTTGGATGATATTTTGCTTTTAATGTTCTTACTAAAAGGGACTTAGGATTATCAATTAATCTCCACCCTTGCTTTGCGAGGAGGGCCAAATTAAATTTTCCTAGATTGCGATAACCAAGACCACCCAATTCTTTTAATTCGCATAGTTTATTCTATGGACACCAATGGATTCCGTGTCTACCTTGACCCTTTTGCCACCAGAAATTAGCCATTATTTGTTCCATCTCTGCACTTTTTGATAGCGGCAATAGGAAACATGTCATTGTGTATGTTGGAATTACTTGTAAAACAGCTTTAATGAACACCTTTTTTCCTCCTTGTGATAATAAACGAGTACTCCAGCTATCGATTTTCATCTTTATGCGATCTTTTAAGTGTTGAAAAGCCATGCGTTTTTTCCTACCCACCATATTTGGCAAACCCAAATAATTTTTAGAATTATTGGACCTTTTAACTCCCAACCAATTTGAAATGTTAACCCAGACTATCTCCATTGTATTTGAACTAAAAAACACAGTCGATTTTCCATAATTAATGCATTGGCCAGAACACTCCTCATACTCTTTTAGAACTTGTTCAAACGTCATTGTTCCAATCTCAGTCACTTCCTCGAATAGAATACAGTCATCTGCAAATAGAAGGTGAGAGATCTGAAGTCCACGTCTGCTTGCTTTAACCCCTTTTAGTCTTCCTTCCTCAGTTGCGAGCCTAAGTAATGTAGAAAGTCCTTTACTGTAAATGAGAAATAGCAAAGGACTTAGAGGATCTCCTTGGCACAGCCTTCTCACTAGGGTAAAGACCATCGCTGGAAATCCATTTAAAATAACTGAATACGATACGGTGTTAATACAATGCATAATCCTCTCAACCCATAAAACATCAAAACCTATCTTAAGCATCATTTGTTTTAAAAACCCCCATTCCACCCTATCGTATACCTTACTCATGTTAATCTTGAGAGCCATTAGACCTTTTTTCACCACCCTTTTATTTATCAAAGTATGTAAAATTTCATAGGCTAGAGTACATTGACAGTTATGTAGAATTTCATAGGCTAAAGTACATTGACAGTTATTAGCTTTCCCGGAACGAACGCACATTGAGCTGAGTCGATAAAAAAATTAAGTACTTTTTGAAGTCTGTTGGCTATGGTTTTTGAAATGATTTTGTAGGACACCGAACAAAGGTTAACTGGCCTAAAATCTGTAGGTTTTTCAGATGAAAAATTTTTAGAATTAACACAATATTCGTGTGATTCAAAGATTTCAAAGACATAGCTTTATTTAGGACCTCCAAGCAGAAATCCTAATCTCTTTCCCCACAACATGCCAGAATTTCTAGAAGAAAATTGCTGGAAACCCATCAAGCCCAGAAACTTTTGTCGGCCCAATGCTATTTAGCGCTTCGACAATGTCTTTCTCCTTATATTCTAGTACTAATAACTGATTCATGTCTTCTTCAATACACCTTTCAACACCTGTAAAGAAGTGGTTTGTGTTACTGACCCCTTTGGATTTAAAGCGCCCCATAAAATAATCTTTAATAATAATTTCCATATCCACATCTTCTGTTTTAATAACACTATCGCTATCTTCCAATCCTCGAATTTTATTCATCCTATGTCTTTGAGATGTTTTGCTGTGAAAAAAATCATCCTATGTCTTTGAGACGTTTTGCTGTGAAAAAAAGTGAGTTTCTATCACCATTGCGCAATCAATTGGTTCTAGCTCTCTATTCCCAATATAATTCCTCCTTCTCCATCTCCCAGTTTAGTTCCAGTTTTACGTCAATAATTTTTGCTAACGTATCATCTTACCTATTTATGCCATCAAGCTCAACCAATCGATCCCGAAGATTCTTCATTTTCCTATTGCGTTCTCCCTTGACATTTCTCCCCCATTTCTGTAAACTAACCTAAATGTATTCCAGTTTGTCCAATGTATCTCCTGATTTCTCATCCCATAATTTTTTAATGACGTCAGCACAAATAGGTTCAAGAATCCACCAAGACTCGAATTTAAAACGATTCGTTCTAGCTTGTGAACTATTTGTCTCTGTTTGGATTAAAATTGGGCAATGATCGGAGAATGAATGTGGGAGATGTTGTACCGGATAATCAATAAACAAGTTTAGCCACTCATTATTTGCCACTCTCATGTCGAGTCTTTCTCTAATATCTGTGTTCTTAAAATTTCCTATTTCCCATGCAAATTTCTATCCCATATAACCTAAATCAATCAAGCCACACTCAACCAAGACCTTCTGAAATTCCTCCATTTGTCTTTCGTCCTTTTTTGCCCCTCTTTTCTTTTCATAGGCATACATAATTTCATTGTAATCTCCACACACACACCACGGCCCTGAATATATACTTCGTAGCCTTCGAAGAAGATTCCAAAATTCCTGCCTATTTGATTGTCTAGGGCTTTCATAAAACCCAGTAAACCTCCATTTGTTTGAATTATCATCTGCACTAATATCTACATCAATGTGATAATCTGAATAGCTGGGAACATGAAACGAATAGTTTCCATTCTATGCAAGACATAAACCACCTTGTGTGTCTGAAGCTGAAATGTCCATCCTATTTTGAAAACCACATCTTTTCCTGACCCGTTCCATACGAATGTGATCCAATTTTATCTCCATTAAGAAGACCAGTTAGGGTTTGTAAAGTTTTAACGTGTGTTGAAACCTCCTAATAGCCCGGGGATTCCCTAATCCCCGGACATTCCAATATAAGATCTTCATTAGTTCCGGTCAGCTTGCCAATTGGCAGTCGCCGATATAGTTTGTGTCAATTCTAAAATATCATTTGGATAAGCCGTTCTGATTCAAAATTTGTATGCCCCTCCACGCGTCTATTGTTGGCCTTTACTCTTTTTACCATGCTTTCAATAGTAGGATTTGATTCAATATCAGCTAGCTTTTCATAATTAAATTTGCACTTACCCAAAATCTTCTCAGCCATGTTTGTATCAAATTTCTCCTTTTTATCTGCTTATTTATTGATCTACTAGTAGTTAGGTAGATTTCTCTAGCTCCAGCTTTTCTATTGGATTTTCTACCGTGCCACTTTGATTCTTTTTCGACTTTTCTTTCACGATTATTGGCATTTTTTGAGGAATTAGATTATCTTCATTATTCCTATTATTTTGCCACACGTCTCCTGTTTCCAAAACATTAAGATTTCTTTCCGAATATCTCTCCGTTGTTGTCTAGTATTTCTGTTTCGTAGAGTCTGTATAGAAATTTTCTTCACTATCCGTTTCTTCCATGCCTATGTAGTGGCACTGTTTCATTGTTTTCTTTTTCAAGGATCCGAACCATAGGCTTTTTTTTCTTATTATGGATGATTCAGCTTTGAGTGCTATTAAATAAGGTAGTTTATCTTCTACCTTAGCTCGATCTTCAAGTGGTATTTTCGTACACTCTTTGACGCCATGTCCTAACCGGCCATGTAACACCCTTTAACCCTGAACCGTCACCGAAATAGGGTTACAAGGTATTACCGGACTTCTACACTAACATTTAAACAAAACCGAATCATAAATTTGCATTCCAAATTAAATCTTTTAAAATTTCATCATAAAGTCCCTAATATGGGCCTATGGGGCCCAATACATGTTTTGGAAGTGGTTCAAGACTAAACCGGCAACTCTGGAAATTTTACCTTTAAGATAGAGGCACACGCCCGTGTGGCCTGGGACATGGCCGTGTGGCCAGCCCGTGGGGTTCCCATGGCAGTCTAGCTAGCCCGTGTGGAGTTCTCACTTGTAATTTCTTAAGTATTAGAGGGGCACACGGCTTGGGCACACGGCCTGTGCACACGCCCATATGGCTAGGTCGTGTGGTAAACTGATTTTCCACTATTTTAAAGCCATTTTCACATGTTTTTAACACACGACCGTGCTTGAAACCCGTGTCCTTCACACGACCAAGAAACATGGCTGTGTCTTTTGCTCGTGTACTATCCTGACTACACATTTAAGGATACAGGGGACAAATGGCCTAACAACATGCCCTTGTGCAAGCCGAGTGTCTCACACAGTCTGATCACACGCCCGTGTGACATGCCGTGTGGACTCAAAATGAGCATTTTTGTCTCAAGTTTACCAACCCTGCAAAACTTAAGCTTCAATCTAAAAATTTCCTTAACTTTCAAACTCGACCAAAGCTCGATTAAACACACTTAATACATATCCAATTAGACATTAAATCATCCAATTAATGTACCCTCATTGGTACCACAATTCATATCAAAATTATACTACGTTATCATACTAGTCAAACTCATGTAAGTTTAACTTCCAAAATATGCATATTTCATACCATATTTCAACATCTTTCATGCTTATTTTTTTATCATTTACAAAATAACATCCTAACAACTTAGGTACATGCCATTTTTACTAAAGGAAAGGTACTTCACCATTTTGAGTCTGGGATTGGCTTGGATGCTGAGTCCTTAACTTTCTTTCGTACTTAATCCTGCGCACAGAAACAAACCGTACATTGAGTATGCACTCAGTGGTATTTCTATAAACCAACACTTAAACAAATATTAACACCAAAATGCATTAAGCTACTTAATTCAAATCTGATGGCACAAGTTATATTCAAAGTTCTTTTTTAATAAAACGTTCAGTTCAATGATGACAGTAAGTAACAGTCGATTTTCAGTACAGTGGCACAGTCATTCAATAGTTCAGTACATTAATTTACCCTTATTAACATATGAACAGATATACGGATCCAACCCACACACCGAGATAGCACATAGTGCTCATCGGCCAAAGCCTAAAACGATAATGATAAAGAACGTAGTGGTAATGTGATGAGCGGTACATAGAGTACCTCATCGGAAACAGTAAAAGTAATTGACACTCATAGTGCCTCATCGACACAAAGTCGAAATATCCCTTAACACTTCCAATCCTATTGCATGCCAATTATACCCAACTAGCTCGACACTGTTAAAAGGGAATTCAACTTCTTTTTAATTTAAATATTCACATTTCAAACAGTACAGTAAAATAACAATACTTACCTCATTTTCATTTTTCCATACAATTTAAATAATAAATACATTAAACAATTATTAGGTTCGGTTTATAGAAATACAAATCGTAATTTTTGAGTTACACTTCGTCCACTTTCTCTTTTCCCTTCTTTGATGATGTTTCCGGCACTACATTAGCTACGAGAAATTAACATTTAAAATCATCAATACATATCATTTAATAACACACTCTCATATTTTCCATGTAACTTTTACAAAAATTCCAATTTAGTCCTATCACCATAACCATTCTTTCTCTTCAAATAAATCCTATATTTTCATTTAATACCTACTTTAAACAAGTTTCAACTCTTAATATTTAATATAAAACATCAATTCTACAATTTAAATAATTTAGTCCATACTATAACAAAACTTATCTCTCTCTTTAAAATTTAATCATTCTTCCACTTCTAACTTGAATTTCCATCAAATTAACACTTAATTCTTCCATTTATTCAACTTAATAAACATCTAAAAATTTACTAACTTCCTAAATTTCAACATAAATCAAGTAGGGCTTTATTCTAGGATTCCAAAAACATCAAATTTACAAGAAAAGAAACTAAATTAACTTACCACTTGAAGCTTTAAATCCTTAAACCTCAATTTCCCCTTTTCTTTTTTTCTTTCCCTTTCTTTCCTTTCTATTTCGTTTTCATTCTCTGTTCCCTTTTTTCTATTTTATTTCTTTTATTTACTTTTAATTATTATATTATACCTTAAATTATAATTATTATTTCTTAAATAATAAGCAAATACATATATATATATACATATATTTGTACCAATTAAAATAATACACATATATTTATACTTACCACACACTTGTTACATAAGGCTTATTTGCTAATTTAGTCCCTTGACTTTTTTATAGTTTATAATTAAACTTTCACACTTTATTCAATTTAATCCTTATACCTAATTATCTTTAATTCAAACTAATTCA
The DNA here is from genome assembly GCA_025698465.1 of Gossypium longicalyx. Taxonomy (NCBI): domain Eukaryota; kingdom Viridiplantae; phylum Streptophyta; class Magnoliopsida; order Malvales; family Malvaceae; genus Gossypium; species Gossypium longicalyx. The sequence goes on along the minus strand of CM047005.1, from coordinate 82,176,629 downwards.
CTTAATTAAAATCTAATTAACTACTCACTTAACTTCGTAAATATTTCTAATAAATATTTACGAATCTAATTTTCAGAATCGAAGACCCAAAAACTCACTTTTTCGATACCCGTAAACTTTGGGTCGTTACAGGCCACATCCAAAACAAAACGTTGGGAGACTCTCGTATTTGAAAGGAAGCCAGGTTTTTCCTTGTTTATTTGGAAAGAGAAAAATACCTCTTCCCAGAGGTTTTTGAACGTCTAAATTAACCCTAATTCGGCAAAACTCACCTTTTATCTTTGATCGAATTACACCCCCAAATGTGGATCCCACCGCATGCATCAAATCCTTCTTATCACATTTAGGAGGACACGACCCAATTTTAATCCAAAACGGAGAGATAACCAATCTAATTTTGTTCCGCCCTATTGCTTCCGTTATCCGATCAAAGATTATTAATTTTTTTTGAAAAAACCATGGACGCCCTTCCATAATCTGCTCTAGATCTTCATTGTCTTCAAAAGATATTGAGAACAAGTTTTGCCCCACAATAAGAATCTCAAATTTCTTTCTTGTTTTCCATATGCTCCTCAATTGTGCTCCCAAACTGTCTGGATTATAAAATTTCTTTGTCCAAACAGTACATATCAGCGTCGGATTTTCAGATGGAATTACTAAAGAACTTTTCACTGATAGCTGGATCAATTCTTTTTCAAGAAGTGCTAATTCCTTCTCATCTTCCATACCCCCCAAGTCACCACTCGCCTTCTTCCCAACCACAGTAACAGCTGTTTCTTTGAGAGACCTATGAGAGCACTCTTGACTTTTTAAGGTTTTTCTATTAAATATATATTTAACTCTTTCTTTTTTGAATAATCTCAAAATAGGTTCTGATCATATTTGTTCTTTTTGACACAATGCCTAGAATTGCCCATAGTCCCTCTCCAACTCAAAAATAGGAGGATAATGCATTTCAACGCACTCGAACCCACGTCCTCCTGTATTGACAATAATATCCATGCCAACTGATAATGTTTAATTCTCATTTAACTCATATATTTAACAATTTCAAGTATTTTAAACATATTTTTCTTGAATATAAACTCAAATAATATTCTAATAATAAATAATAAAAACTAATTTAAATTTTAATAAAATATTTTTAAAATACATAAAAAATTTCATTAGAAATAATAAAATGCACACTCCATTTAAGGTCTCTCCCCTCTGATTTTGGCATCCAACGAGGCAACAACTAATTGCAATATTTGACTACCATCATTTGAGGCAAAAGGCTTAAAAAGATAAAAAGCAACGTTTAGGTTTTGAATTTACTAATTTTCTCAAGTTGATTTTTATTTTTATTCCACTATAATTTTTGAATTTGATAATTATTTCTCATTTGATTCAAGAACTTAGATTTTATTAAGTTGTGGTAATATGATATTCTAAAATATACCACGTCATCATACTTTATCGAAATTCAAGTTTATGAATCAAATTAAAAAAAAATTACTAAAGGCTAGTTCTCTATTATTATTATAGTTGAAAAGTGCTTTAAAAGATTCTTTTAGAAAAAAATACTTTTGAAAAATGTGTTTGTTAGTTTTTATTGTTCTCCATTACTAAAAAATATCGCTATTAAAAGTTAAAATATTTTTTTTAAACATAATAGTAAAAACTAAAAAAATAATTAAGTTATATGATATTTAAATAGTTTAATGTAATGATATATTAAATATAAAATTTAAATATCTATTAAGTAATATAAATTATTTGTAAAATTTATATATAATTTTTTAAATATTTAAATATAATAATAAATAATATTTAAATAATTTAATATTATAATATATAAAATATAAAATATAAATTAATCTATTTCTATATACCTTTTAAATAATTATTATAAATAAAGATATTTTTAATAATTATTACTTCCAAATATAAAAACTAAAAACATCAAAATCTCTAACTTTTGAGTTTAGATAAAAAATACCTTTTCACCTCAATTTTGACTCCAAAAACTAACCACGTGTTAGTGCAAAAGCACTTTAGCACAGCATAAACATTGAAGAACAAGCTGTGTTTTCAAAGAGCTTTTGGATTTTACTTTTGGCTTTTGGTTAAATCAAATTACCAAAACACCCCCTTAATTGTAATATTTTCCTTTTTAAATTTATTTGAAGTATAAAATATTTAAAATTGTAAGAGAATATTACCACCAAAATTAATTGATAGATTTCGGACTTACATTTAGTTTTGCAATAATAAAAAATAATTGGATCATTCATTGTATATAAATTTATTAAATTTAATTAGTAAATTATTTTAATTTAAAATTTCACAAGTAATTTATATTTAATTTAAAATTTAAAAAATAATTTAATTATTTAAAAGTTATTTAAAATTTTTATTTTTTATTTTTCAAGATTATGTCAAAAATAAACATTTTAATTTCTCACTACAATTTATGACACCAATGAAGAACACTACAAAGTAACAAACCACAATTTTTGTTCACAGTATTTTTCTACAACACTTTTTAATTTTCAAAAGCATTTTTGAAAAGGACTTTTCAAACGCAACTGTAATGAAGAATTGGCCCTAAGTATTTTTCGTTACTTTTGCAGTGGAAAGTGCATTTTCATCACAATGAAAAACGTACTGTACCTTGTGGAGTGCGTCTCACATTTTTAAACATTTTCAGACACTTATCATTACTTGTATCGCGACATGAGGATGTTAGAATCACAATACCTCCAATAGGCGACAACGTCACGACAAGAAGTTTCCCCGATGTCATGATGACAGATTATGTCATGACGAGGCGATTCGGGATATTGCAACGTGGTGACGTGTTCCCACATAAACTAGGGTTTTTTTTCTTAGTTAAACTATGTTATTTTTTCCCATTAAATTCTAATTATTCTAGGAATATTTTAGTCATATATTCACACGAATTTCAAGTCTTTGCACCCTAGAATTGATATCATCATCACTTTAAGATTAAAAGAAGATTAAGAGAATTTTGAGAGAGCTTTAAAGGAATTTCGTGTTTTTAATAAGAGAGTCTTGTTTCCAAAGTTTAGAGTTTGTTTACTTTTTGGTTATCTCCATCTTCTACTATTTCAGATTATATTTACCATTTTAATGAAGTTTTATTTGCACGTAATTTTACCTTATTTGAGAAGTTTCCCACATAAAATATAAACAAAAATAATTCACGGGCCAAAATAAAAAATATTAAAATTAAAGATTAAATGTTATTCTATCTCAGAAAAAAAAAAAAAAGGTACTTCCACTTGTTCGTAAATGCAGCTTGTACGAAAGAACAATCAAATTTTCCATCATGCCAAAACCCACTTAAACCCAACTGATCAAATCATGCCAAAACAAAACTCACTTTCTATCTTCCTTACCTATTGCAATCCCCTTATCAAAAGCTTATCTAACATTTGATACTTTAATGGTCAAAGTGTTTAATTTTATAAGTGATATTAAAAATCTATCACACTTTTTAAATTATTTATAAAATAAATTTAAAAGCCATGTTTTAATTTATCCGATTTATAAATTCTAAAGTTTTGTTATAAAGCAATAATCATAATATAAGACATTTGGAAAGGTAAATAATTGCTTAAATTTATTGGGCGAGCAGAGATAAGATGATTGTACAAAGTTTGCATTTAAAACCATCCAAAAAGGTGAACCAAAAGTGAAAAGCAGCACTGCACAACACTGGGACCTTTCACTTATAAATCTTACTTACTTTTGAGCTCCTTTTAGTGTATCCACTACACTATGTCTTAGAATATGCCAATGCCTAAAGCAACTGCCCAGAAAAAACCTCGTCAAATAGAATATCAATCCGAATTAAGGTATTTAGTTGATTTATAACATATAAATTAAAAAATTATGGTTACTAGAGATTGAATCAAATTTTATTTTTTTAATATATAATTATTTTTAATTTTTTATGATATGAAAATAAATATTTTATATTTAAAATGGTGAAATAATTTAAAAGTTATTAAAAATTTTTATTTTGTAGAAATATTTATGAAAAAGACTTGAAATTTCGTCAAATAATATTTAAAAACCATAAAGTAAAATTCATTTTATCAAAATAAGTCTAAAAAAATTAAGGTTTGAACTGAATCGAATTATGATAAATTGTTTAAAAAATCTAAAAAATCTAACTGAAGTGAACCAATATCACTCAAAGCTATTATAACGTCAGTGAAGTTTAAGAAAAGTTTTTCATTCCGCCAAAAAAGAAAATTTTAGTATATAAAAATGGAGATGGTAGGAAGTGTTTAGGGATGGAATTAAAAACTTGATGTAAACTAAAACTTCGTTTAATGTCATTAGATTATGTGCTTGGTTTATCAACTTACCAAAGTTCAAGATCCGAAGAAAAAGGAAATTTTCTTGTAAATGAGAATTCAATTCCCTCACTTTTTTTTTATTTTTTATTTTCTCATATTAGGACTTCATTTTCCCATGGAAAAATGGGAAAACAAGGAAAAAAGCAAAAGTCTTTTTTATTGGCTCAAGCTGCACTAGTAGCCTAACCTCGTGGAGTGATATAAGGTTTACTATTTTCCAAGTGCTTAATTAAAGAAAAGGAAAAAAAATCCCACCCTAGGGGCTTGAGCTCGAGCAAGGACCAAATGCCACCTGGAACAAAGGGTCAAAAATGCCACCCGTCTTGGCTTGACTTTGGAGGTGAAAATCTCCCCAATAACAACAAATTACAGAAGGCTAAGTTTGACAAGGCAAGTTTAGTAAGTCAAAGTAGTGAGGGGAAATATATATAATATATATTATATATATAAAAAAAAGGGCGTAAAATCAGATGTATAGTGATAGCTGAGCTGACCATCCCTTGTTGTTTGGCTTGAAAGAAAATGACGACGATGGGGGGGCCGACACTGGGAATGAGAACATGGGATTCATGGTGGAAAATCAAAATTTGTTCACGTGATCTTCCAAAGAAATTAAGTTGTAGGACAGATAATATAAGAGGACCAAATTAATTTCTTCAATTTCATCATTACAGGGTACTCGTATTTTATTTATTTATGATATATAAATAGATATTCATATAGGAAATATTTATTGATAAGTTGTGAATTTTATTTATATAGGATCAGTAATTTGAGATGAATTTAAAAGAAGAAGAATATTTTAATGGATACGTCCTAGGCTAATTAATGTTTCCCTTTCTGGTATCTGGATTGATCAATATTTATTTATTTTTGGCTGCAAACAGGCGTGATTGTTTGTGCCTTTGTCTATACTGAAATCGCTTTTAAACGTCAACAATAAGACGGGCTTTTCCTTTTGTCTATATTTCTTTCTTTTTCTTATTGATTTTCTTTACTAAATTGATTTTAACTTTATTTAAAAAAAAAAAAAACCTGCGGATCTCAAATATTAATTATCTAAACAATATTCTCAACCAATCTCTAAGTTTTTTTGTTTACCTAGAAATGTTAGGTAATTACAGTTCCAGAAACAAAATGTAAGTTGGGATTTTGGGATGATATTATTAAAAAAATCTCGAAACTATAATCTTTGTCTAAACTCTTTAATTTGAAAAAAGAAACTCAATCTCAAACAAAAATAGGTTTGAATCTAAAATCCACCCCCAAAATGAGTTTACAAAATAGAAGGCCCAAACTTAAAGTGGCAGTTGGACCCAAGTTTTGAAGCATGGATAAGTAGTTTCTTCGGCTGTTCTTTTGACACTAATATTATAACTTGCAACTTTCAAAATCTGGGAAAATAATGAAGTAAATTACACGGCAAGTTTATGTTTCTTCTTTCCTTTTTTACCCAATCTTTAAAAGTTTTATGATGATGATCATTCAACTAATTCTTTTTGTTTTTTTATCCATTTCAGTTAAGTGTATTTAATGCGTAAAATCATATTTCAAAATTATAATAATAAATTTAACATTTAACTTTATTCATAATTTTAAAAAGTAATAATTCTCAACATTACACAATATTTCAATTTAATTTTAACTCTAAAAAATAAAAATACATAAATATTTCAAAAAATTATAAAAAAAATTATATATATGAAATAAAAAATTACATTGTATTTTAATAAGATAATGAGTTAATCTGTTGGGGATCGACTCGTATAAACAATAAGATAATAAAAGTGGAGAAGAACGAACACAAATATTGTACGTGGAACATTCACAAAGAGGGAAAAACCACAGGCAAAGAAGATATCGACTTTTTACTAAATGAGTAAACAAACGATAGTATAATATGAAGAAATAAACTTAAAAGTACTAAACATACAAATCCAAACCCTGAAAATAAAGTCCAAACTCATGAATAAAATTCTCTCCATATTTATTACGAAACTCTCACCAAAAGTCATATGCAACTACATCTTGTCGTTCTAAAAAAAAGTCATTGTTGATTGACATGTTAATTTTTGGCCACTCAAAATAAGGATACAATGGGCCTTTTAAATAGGCTAAGATTAGAGTTCAACTGGGATAAACAGTCCTACTTGAAGTCTACAACGTAGCTGCCAAATAGAACACGTCATGACGTTGTGACATCAAGAATCGCCTCATCGCGATGTCATCTCTACTTCACTGTTTCAAACATTGTCGCGTCATCCCGACACTCGTCGTCGTGATGTTGGGCTTGTTTTGGACCTTCTTTGGTTGTTCGTTGTTGTCTTAAGTGCCTACAAACTTTACGATAAATGCGAGGCACACCTCTCGTAATCTAATAAAAATACATATACCGACTCTCATCTCTCACCCTCGTCCCAAACACACTTTTGGTTAATAAAAAAAAAAAACTTTTAAAATTCCCTTTTTTTCTTTGTTTGATATATTGTGTTGCTGTCTTCCTTGTAAAAAGTTCAAACTTTAGTTAAAATTTAGCTTCTTCTAATATGTACTTGAATACACATTTTTCAAATCTCAAGAATTTCACTAGTAACTTTCATTTCTTTTCATCCGTTTCATAAAATTCTAGCTTCTAGCACTACAAATTATTTTGCATATATCAGCACTTATTTTTGCCGTAAATATAAATAGGTCTATATAACGGATTATTAATCCCTCATGATAAATCTATACCAACACATTTTATTATTGTCAATAAAAAAGTATCTATAATGACAGACTAAATTATTCGTCAATATAAGTCTTATATATACTGACGGTTTTATGATATATTTTCAAAAGGTTAAAACATTTATACGTCTCAATACTTTTTCTAAAATTAAAATTTAATCATTATATTTTAATTTCTAGGAATATAATCTATCTACTTTGGTATCACCCAACTATTGTTACATTGGATTTTTTTAGGGTAAATTCCATTAATTAAATTTTCATTTAACATGGCAATTCTTAAAAAAAAAATATCATCTGGGTTAAAAGATTTAATCTCAAACATTGAAGGAATTCTGAAGATGTAAAGGAAATATCTTGTGGCTATTGAAGATCATTATCTTTAAACTCGAAACTTAATCCAATAGTTTTATGTAAAAAATTCATTGAGTTTATAATTTGATTGTGTAGGACCTTACTTTTTTCATGGTAAAAATATCTCTCCAATACTTTTCAATTTTAAAATTGAATAAATTGATCTCTTTTAAAATATTAAAGTAATTTAATCCTTATGAATTTCAAACTTGAGCAAATTGGTCCACTAAGCTTCAGCTTGAAGCAATCTTATGCGTTGCCAAATGCTCCCTTCTGAACATTTTTTTTGAAAAATATTTATCTGGCTTATTCTTGAAACGTCTTTGTAGTTCAGTTTTAGGATTTTATTTCATGCTTGAAGCAGAGGGATCGTTCAGGAGTTATCAAGATTCCAGCAATGAAATCCATGTGATCAAGGCTTCTTTTTATTCTTCCATACTCGCAAGATGCATGCTCCATGCTTTCTGTTGCACCACCTAATGCATCTGACTGCCTCATTGCCCAGAGAAACAAACTTTGTGTGGGTTTGAGCTTTGTGGCTTACTTCCAGAGAAACCCTTGTTCTAGTTTGGATCTTTGGGGATGGATGGATGGTACTCGTGCATCACCAGCAGTGGTAAGAACCTAGGAAAAAACCATGTTGCTTTTCTCCATTATCCATTGTACAAAAAGCCTTTTTTGTCCGCTAACGGCTTATTAGTTTTGTTAGGTACTACATGACAGAATGAACGCTATATTTTTTTTTAACTTGGATTGATAAAAAAAGGTCATCCTAGATTTGTTATAGTTACAATTGGTACTGTTTGATTTTGAATCCTGTACGTAAGCAAGTCCTGATAAACACCCAAATGTGCGATTGCATAACTGACTTTCATATATATCTTGATGAATTTCAATATCGTGTATGTAAGCTTTTGTTTGCATCTTCAAGCATTTCTTTTAACTTGTTCCTAGAGATATCCTATGCTCTTTAAGCTTTGCTTTTAACAAAATTTGGCTGAGGCAAACAAAATTGATATTATCTAAGCTAGTATGTTGCTGTTGTTGTTTTTGAGCTTTTTTTATTATTATTATTATTATTATTATTATTATTATTATTATTATTATTAAGAGAGAATTATTTAGAGACTTTGAGCTGGAAGATATCAATTAATATTATAGACAAATCAAAATATTAGTAATTGGATTTGATATGATGGTAAATTTATGTTAATAAAAACTTTTACTGCGATTGAGATTGTCGCTATATGTTTAAGGGTAAATTGGAGATTTCATTCATAGAACATTTATTGATAGTTTATACTATTAATATAAATTGAAAGAGATAATTGTAAATTCACTTATATGACTCTTTACTGATAGTTACTAACATCGCTATATGTTAAGCATGCACCTTGATACTTGAAATCTATACCAATGGAATAAAATGTTGGTATCGGTATTAGCAAATCAACTATAAGGTACGGTATTTATATGGACAATTTTTGCTTTTGCTAAATTTGGATTGTCAGTATAGAAATTTAGACAAATTTCGGCTGTCATAGTTTTTATTTTACAAAGTCTATCATGACGTTAAATGTACCAACGGTTTTTTTTTTGTCAAAATAACATTTTTGACCGTTGGTATAAGGTTTCTAGACCTATATCAATTGAACTTTTATTTTTAGTGACAGTTATTGAATTGTCACTATATAACCATTTGTTTGTAGTGTAGGTACATCTTCTCCATATTTCTTACTTAGGATGTGCTTGATAAATTGAAAAATTTAGTGAATTTTTACTTCTAAATTTTATAAGTGTTGTGAGAAAATAAAATAAAATAAAGAACACACAGATTTTACGTGGAAACCCTTTCGGGAAAAAAACCACGGGTAGAGGAGAAGAAAATTCACTATGTCGAATTCAAATGATTACAAGAGGAATAGACTATGTCTATTTATTGGCTTGTAAAGTCATATTCTAGTAAGATTGAAACACCTTATTCTAAAATAAAATAAAAGAAGTGTAGTTCTATATGGCTTTTACTTTTATTTTATTTTACCACTGTATTTTATTTAAAAAAGGATTCAGGTCATTTAATTCTAACAATCTCCACCTTGACATGAATTCTCAATAAACAAGTTCTTCATCGCGAACTCTCAACGAACAAGTTCTCCACCTCTTCCATAAAACCCTTTAAGGGTTTAACTTCAACAATGAACACCAACCAAGTGTAAGTAATGCTCAAACTTGGTTATAAGAAGTGACTTAGTCATCATATCTGCAGGATTTTCATGAGTACTAATTTTTCTCACAACAATATCACCACGAGTAATAATATCATGAATAAAATGATACCGAACATCAATGTGTTTTGTTCTCTCATGAAACATTTGATCTTTTGTAAGGAAGATTGCACTCTATCTGTCACAAAATACTGTACTAATTTGAAGGTCTTCATTGAGTTCACTAAAAAGTCTCTTCAACCAAATATCTTCTTTACATGCCTTAGTAATCGCCATGTGCTCAGTTTCAGTGGTAGACAAAGCGACTATAGATTGCAAAGTTGTTTTCCAACTGATTGCACAACCTCCAATTGTAAAGACATAACCTGTGAGAGATCTTCTTCCATAAAGGTCTCCAGCAAAATCAGCATCAACATACCTAATGGTTCCATCTCTAGTTCTTCCAAACTGTAAGCAGACATTAATAGTACCTCATAAGTATCTCAAAATCCACTGAAATGCTTTTCAGTGTTCTTTACCGGGATTCGCCATGTATCTGCTAACTGCACTGACTGCATATGATAAATCTGGACGTGAACAAACCATAGCATACATGAGAGATCCCACTGCACTAGAGTATGGAACATGTGACATGTACTCAATCTCATCATCTGATTGTGGAGACAAAGCCGATGAAAGTCTGAAATGGGCTACTAAAGGAGGACTAACAGGCTTAGCACTCTGCATATTGAACCTGCAAAGAACTTTCTCAATGTACCCCTTCTGACTTAGGTACAATTTACTTGCTTTTCTATCTCTAAGAATCTCCATACCAAGTATCTTCTTTGCTAGTCCCAAATCTTTCATATCAAATTCTTCACTTAGTTGGGCTTTGACCTTTCTTATCTCTCCTTTATCTTTTGTTGCTATCAACATGTCATCAACATAAAGAAGTAGATATACGAAAGAACCATCACTGTTTTTCTTAAAGTAAACACAACTGTCAAAACTACTTCTTTTAAAATCATGAGAAGTCATAAAGGAATCAAACCTCTTGTACCACTATTTTGGTGACTGTTTCAAACCGTAAAGGGACTTTTTCAATAAGCAAACATAGTCCTCTTTTTCTGAGACTGTAAAACCCTCTGGTTGTTGCATGTAAATGTCCTCCTCAAGTTCTCCATGCAAAAATACAGTTTTTACATTTAACTTCTGAAGCTCCAAATCTTGCATGGCCACAATACCAAGCAAAGCTCGAATCAAACTATGCTTCACAACTAGGGAGAGCACATCCATAAAGTCCACTCTTGGAATTTGACTCTAACCTTTACAACAAGCCTTGCTTTATATCTAAGTTTTTCAACTCCTGGAGTCCCTTCTTTCTTTTTAAACACCCATTTACAACGAACGACCTTTTTACCTTTAGAAAGTTTCACAATATCCCATGTTCTATTTTTTTGGAGTGATTCCATTTCCTTTTGCATAGTAAACATCCACTTTTCTGAGTCTTCATAGCTAACTACCTCAAAATAATTAGATGGCACTCAGTTTGCATCTATATTTTCAGCCATATTTAAATCATAAGCAACTAGATCAGCTTCAGCATACTTATTTGGAGGTTTAATTTCTCTTCTAGTTCTGTTTTTGGCAATAGAGTTGATCGTGATTTTGTGACAGGTTTTAAATATTTATAATTAATCGTTCTTGAAACTAACTATTATCACGATGTAGGCAAGTGTACCTATCAAACAGTAGTATAGTTTTAGCAAGACCGGATTGTTGAACCCAAAAGAACTAAAAGTACTAGTAATGACTGTCTTTTTATTATCTAGCCTAAGAATAGAGGGGTTTGTTTTAACTAACTAATTAACTAAACTAATAATTCACAGAAAATAGAATTGGGGGATTACTTTTGGAAAACGATTGAATTAAGACAATACCTAAGGAAGAATCCACCTAGACTTTACCTGTTATTCTGAGTCCAAATTGGACGATTTATTCATTTAACTTGTTCCGTAGAGATCCCTAAGTTATGTTATTATCCCTATTCAAGACTAATAACGTCTAATCCCTAGATTGAATAACTGAGACTTTTATCTAATTATCACCCTATGGTTGCATTAACTCGATCTATGGATCCCCTTATTAGGTTTCACCTTAATCCGGCAAAATCTTATCACCCTATCTCTAGGCGCGCAATCAACTCCGCTTAATTATGACAATTGTACTCTTAGACAAGGTCTATTCCTCCTTTGAATAAGAGCGTAACTTGAATCAATATCCTGGAATATCAAAATAAGAATTAAGAACACATAATTAAGAATAAGTCAAATATTTATCATACAATTCAGAAAATAATAACAAGATTCGTCTTAGGTTTCATCCCCCTTAGGTATTTAGGGGATTTAGTTCATAACTAAAAAGGAAAACATTTCAAAAGAATAATGAATACAAAACATAAAGAAAACCCAAAACTCCTAAAGGGAAATTGAGGGGAGATCTTCAGTCTTGAGGATGAATCTGGCTTTTGAGATGGATCAATCGGCTTTCTTCGAGTAATTCCTTCCTTCCTCCCTGTGCCTCCCTCTTTTCTCCTCTTCTAGGGTGTATTTATAGGCTTTGGAATGCCTAAGAGCCCTCAAAATTAGCCTTTTCCAAATTGGACTCAACTTGGGTTTGGCAGGGATACGCTCGTGTGCGATTACTTCAGGCCGTGTTTGAGCCTGTTAGAATGGCACGGCCATATGGTCTGCCCGTGTGAGGAAGTCCAGGCCGTGTTGATTTTGTATGTTGGCCCATTTTCTCCGTTTTTGGCCCGTTTCTCGTTCCTTTCGCTTTTCTAAGCTCACTTAAGTATAAAACATGAAATCAAGGCATTAGGAGTATCAAATTCACCAATTCTAAGGAAAAATCATCCATAAAATGCGCTAAGCATGGGGTAAAAATATGTATAAATGACGGTTTATCAAATACACCCACACTTAAGCATTTGCTTGTCTTCAAGCAAAATCCTCATCTCATAATCAAAACAAATTCTTCTCAACTTATAATTCCTATCGATAATACCTCAAAATAATCCATAGGTAATCAAACATTGAAAATTTGACTAAAAGAACATCAAAGTTTCAAACATTCCAAGTTGAGCATTTTATCATGAAAACATAGGTGTCTCCCCTCATCTAAGTAATTGCCTTTGATTCAAAATATCATAGAGTTTCACATCCTCACTAAAGATTCACTCAAATTACTCGAGGTGTTTAAGGACAATAAATGAAGCACTCAATAGTCAATAATGAAAAGTCATTACCATAGGCTTGCATAAAAATCAAATCTCCACCACTATAAATTGAGATGAAACATCAATCAAAAGGTCTTTAGAGGGTTGTAACGTGACTTTGGTTAAAGGGTGTGTTCACAAGCTGGAAGAAAGGGTTAGAATCGAGATTGAATTGAAAAATTACCTAACTAGAAAAATGACTAGTCATCAGTTGCATACAACGGAGTTTTTTTTCTCAGAATATGGAATTTAACTACTTTAGCTCAAAAGATCACTACTACCTATATGTATACATTTTTTTTAAGAACAAGTCAAATAACTAACTGTTTAGAACAGGACATAGCTAAGCAATTTATTCAATTCAAATCTCAACAAAAATAGGGATCAATTTAATTGAGGGGATTTTAATAATAATGGGTTAAGGGTTAGTGTTAAGGGTAATACAAGAAATGGCTTGTTAGCTCAACGGGGTTTACTAAAGGTTAATCGTGGAGGTAGGCTTTTCATGGCATGAGTGGGTTAATCCTAAGTGCCTCTATTATCTTGACATATCAAATCAAATAGTGTGGTCTTGACATGCATAATCAAGTAAGTTCTAGAATAACAGTTCCATACTGACGCACTCATAATGAAAGTGAGCATAAAGGAATTAATAGATGCTCTTGAAGGCTCAAGATCTCACAAAATTATGGATTTTTTATGTTTAAACTTGTGTGTAACACCCCAAACCCGGCCCAGAAGTTATGGCCGGATTCGACATGTCACATTAAAGTTTTTAAGAAAACCTATGCCTCTTTCAACGTCCCTCTTAGTGTTTTAAAAGATAGTCTTTGCTAAGTTAATAAAGTGAATGGAAGCTGTGCACCAGGTAGGTATCCGAAATAGAGGAGGTGAGCCTAGAAGGCTGCTTAAGTACCAAGCTCTTGATTGGATCCAATCCAAGACATGCCTACAACCATTGCCACACTTTGGTGCTAGGTTAGGTTTTGAGAAAAACGAGTTGGAATTCATTTAAGTAGATATTTTTGATAAACCGATTAATTGTATCGTTACGTTATTTTGAAAACAATTATCATTTTGGAAACACGCCCTAGGTCTAACTCATATTGTTATCAGAAAAATATAGGGTATAAGATAAAATAATCCCAGAAAAATAATTAAAACGGCCTTATTACAACCCCAAACCAAATAATAATATTAATAAGATAAAACTTATAAAGAAATAAATCGGCTGCTTATTGTAATTAAAAGAAAGCAGAAAAATGTAAAGCGATAGTGTGGCCATCTCCGAGTCCCTCGCAGCTCCAAACCATCTAAGCTTAGGGATTACCTGCACAGTTAGAAACGGGGTGAGTTTACGAAAACTCAGTGTGTAATCCCAATAACAAACAAACGATAAATAACACACAGTATCGAGTACAACTGGGCCAAAGCCCTATTTAGTCTTGACATATACTGGGCCGAAGCCTTTCGTTTAACGGTTACTGGGCAGAAGCCTTTTCATAAATCATATCACTGGGACGAAGCCTTTATTGTAAACGGTATGGCCCTTAGGCCCATTTCAATATCACATGTAATGTCAATGAATGTATGCAAGCCCATTTCAATATCACATGTAATGTCAATGAATGCATACAAGCCCATTTGGGGAGACTACTCGACCCACTATCCGCTACTCTCCACCCGTACCAACCAAGCTCTCCATGTGGGGAATAACTCAACCCACCCAACCAAACTCTCCACTGGCAGCATAGCTGCTTTATCCTATAACTGGAGGCCTTGCCTCTTTTTAATAACTGGGGCATAAGCCCTTTTCGGTGGCCCAGGGCATATGCCCTTTTGATAAATCGAGGCATAAGCCCGCACCCCGGTAAACTAAGTGAGCCCTTTTAGCACTTCCTCCATCAATATAACCCATATCCCAAGCAATATGTCATGTATGCAGAATGTCATGCCCATATTTGAATCAAACAATCACAGTCAAGTCATTCATATCACCAACATATATTCACAATCAAATCCGTCAACCACAGAGTCCCAGTCAGTCACTTGCCCACAAGGGCAAAACAATCATTTTTCATATTATAAGGGTATTTTCGTAATTTTACCAAAAATCAGGGTTTTCCATGTTCATTACATTTGTCAATATTTCTGAGTGTTTAAACAATGATCCTTAACCCACTTATCAAATTCGGGCTTTTGGGCCCAAAACCCCTAATGGGCCCTACGAATGCTGATTTAGCCCACTAAGCCTGCTTAACCCAAATTTTACCATAATGCTAACCGTGTTAACATGCAACTTTTCCAAATTCCATTTTCTATCAATTTTACCCAAATGGGCCCATTTGGCCCAATTCCAGCCCATTGAGGCCCAACTTACCATCGTGCACAAAATTGAGTTCTTACTCGTTCCATCGATCCAAACACCGACCTTATCGTATTTATCGCATCTATACCCACACGCAACATTACAAGTTCCCGAAATGCCGGTATTTTAGCATTTCGGCTTCTCAGCAGATATTAATCTAAGCTACTACGAGGGTTAGTACACACCTATTATGGGTTGAAGTTGAAACGTTTCCATAATTAATCACCTACGATAACCACCACCTGTCACTCAAACTTAACTAATGCAATATCAATATATGTAAATCCTAAGCACATCAGTTATACGGAACATAAGGGCATATTCATCATTTTACCATACAAGGGTATTACGGTCAATTTACCCTACAGGGGCTTTACGATCTTTTTACCTATTAGGGGTATTTTAGTCATTTCATCCTACAAGGGTGTTTTGGTAAATCTACAAACCAAGGGTATTTCAGTAATTTTGTAAACCAATGGTATTTCTATAATTTTTAAAAAGCCAAGGGTATTTTTGTAATTTTGTAAATTAGGGGTATTTTGGTAATTTTACAAATTGAGGGTATTTATGTAATTTCACAAACTAGTGGTATTTCAGTAATTTTACAAACTAGGGGTATTTTGGTAATTTTACAAACTAGGGGTATTTTGGTAATTCTATCCTACGGGGTATTTCAAAGAATTTCACAATCGAGGTAAAGCGGTAATTTTGTAAAGCGAGGGTAAAATGGTAATTTTGTAAATCGAAGGTAAACGATAATTCTATAAATCGAGGGTACTTTGGTAATTTTACAAGTCGAGGGCATTTCAATAATTGGTAAACTAAAGTATTCTAAACAGGGATAACAATACAAATGGCCCTAAAGCCCATTCTCGGCCCAAATGGGCCCACATGCTCGTGTGACCCTTTTAGCCCAAATCTAGCCACGAATATGAGATTTACCTAGCCTAGTCCAATATTTACAACACAATCAAACAACTTATCCAATTGGGCCCGTAGGCCCATTGGGCCCACATAGCCCCTTTCGGCCCATTGCGGCCCAAAGTAGCCATCCTACAGCTAGAGTAGTGAGAAATACACACGATAGGAGGCGGAGTTAATCCACGCTCCGAGCACTCTTAGCCGACGCCCAACCCAAACGAGCATGCCATACTGCGAAAGGGATCAGCCAAGAAAGGTACCTTTACTCTTCTCATGGTTCCCTCTATTTAAAGCCAGCTTCACAACCACTCTTATGTTAGCTTCCCGATGTGGGATCCCTCCAACATCAGAGTTTAAATTCAACACCAACTCTTCTCGCCCCCTGTTAGCAAAATAAATGCTCATTGCTTGCCCTGAGATTCGAACCCATGCCTCCCCTCAGATGCTCCACACGCTACTTGCCACTAAGCCACAAGGCTTTTTGTGTCATGTTTTATTCCCAATTAATTATAAGGTCTAAAGGCCAAAGTCTAGGTTCCCTTAAAAAAAACCAAAATAAATTGCAAGAGCCAAGGCTTGAACCCAGGCTCCCATACAACCTTAATGACGCCACAACCACTAGACTACAAGCTTCCTTGTGTCATTTATTTAACACAATAATTTAAAATCCCTTATCCAAGCATCCAGGTTTTTTTTTTCACTTAATACCAAAATTTTTGCTAAAGCCCAAGTTTGAACCCAAGATTTCTCTAGCACTTCTTAGGGCCATTAACCACCAAAGCAGACATTTAATTGTGTCATTTCATTGCACAATTAAATACCTATATACAACCTCATTACGGACCCGCACTCAGGGCCCAATACTTCTAGGCCCAAATTCGGGGTGTTACAATTCTACCCCCTTAAAGAAATTTCGTCCTCGAAATTTTTTACTCTCAGACTAGACCACCACACTTCCGCTGCGCACTCTAATACTAGTAATACTAACATACACCCAAAAACATTTGCCCATCGGAGCGGATAGATTTCACATGCAACCAATTTTTACATTTTTAGAACACACATCAAATAAATACTAAATCTAAATTCAAGCGTTACAGTTTACTCTAACTAGAAAGTTCCAGTATAGTGCTACTATCTATAGTAGTTTCTCAATATAGCATTTCAATCTATAACAGTAAACAGAGTTAGAGAACTTACAGATTTGGTGCTGGAGACTCGGTGTGCCACACTTCCAATAACATCTTTCCAGAAACAAGTCAAGTTTTGTTGATAAATTTCAAAACAAAATTTTTAGAAAAACCCTTTTCAAATCCCAATTTCAGAAAAAGAAAAAAACAACAATAATTTTCTGCTACCCATACCCCAGCCGAGTTTTGTAACCTGGCTCCTGATACCACTAAATGTAACACCCCAAACCCGGCCCAGAAGTTATGGCCGGATCCGACGTGTCACATTAAAGTTTTTAAGAAAACCCATGCCTCTTTCAACGTCCCTCTTAGTGTTTTAAAAGATAGTCTTTGCTAAGTTAATAAAGTGAATGGAAGCTGTGCACCAGGTAGGTATCCGAAACAGAGGAGGTGAGCCTAGAAGGCTGCTTAAGTACCAAGCTCTTGATTGGATCCAATCTAAGACATGCCTACAACCATTGCCACACTTTGGTGCTAGGTTAGGTTTTGAGAAAAACGAGTTGGAATTCATTTAAGTAGATATTTTTGATAAACCGATTAATTGTATCGTTACGTTATTTTGAAAACAATTATCATTTTGGAAACACGCCCTAGGTCTAACTCATATTGTTATCAGAAAAATATAGGGTATAAGATAAAATAATCCCAGAAAAATAATTAAAACGGCCTTATTACAACCCCAAACCAAATAATAATATTAATAAGATAAAACTTATAAAGAAATAAATCAATTTGCTTATTGTAATTAAAAAAGCAGAAATAGAAAGCAATGAGTGTGGCCATCTCCGAGTCCTCGCAGCTCCAAACCATCTAAGCTTAGGGATTACTCGCATGCGATTAGAAGCGGGGTGAGTTTACGAAAACTCGGTGTGTAATCCCAATAACAAACAAACGATAAATAACACAGTATCAAGTACAATCTGGGCCAAAGCCCTATTTAGTCTTGACATATCTTTGGGCGAAGCCTTTTCGTTTAAGTTCTAAGCATCGCGAAGCCTTTTCATAAATCATATCACCGGGCGAAGCCTTTATTGTAAGCGGTATGGCCCTTAGGCCCATTTCAATATCACATGTAATGTCAATGAATGTATGCAAGCCCATTTCAATATCACATGTAATGTCAATGAATGCATACAAGCCCATTTGGGGAGACTACTCGACCCACTATCCGCTACTCTCCACCCGTACCAACCAAGCTCTCCATGTGGGAATAACTCAACCCACCCAACCAAACTCTCCATCGGCAGCGCCATTTGCTTTATCATATAAATGAAGGCCTTGCCTCTTTTTAATAAGCTGGGGCATAAGCCCTTTTGAGTAAATCAGGGCATATGCCGCTTTTCGTAAAATGGGGCATAAGCCCTTTTAGATGGCCCGAGGGCGAGCCCTTTTAGCACTTCCTCCATCAATATAACCCATATCCCATGCAATATGTCATGTATGCGAGAATGTCATGCCCATATTTGAATCAAACAATCACAGTCAAGTCATTCATATCACCAACATATATTCACAATCAAATCCAGTCAACCCACAGAGTCCCGATCGGTCACTTGCCCACAAGGGCAAAACAATCATTTTTCATATTATAAGGGTATTTTCGTAATTTTACCAAAAATCGGGGTTTTCCATGTTCATTACATTTGTCAATATTTCGAGTGTTTAAACAATGATCCTTAACCCACTTATCAAATTCGGGCTTTTGGGCCCAAAACCCTAATGGGCCCTACGAATCTTGATTTAGCCCACTAAGCTCGCTTAACCCAAATTTTACCATAATGCTAACCGTGTTAACATGCAACTTTTCCAAATTCCATTTTCTATCAATTTTACCCAAATGGGCCCATTTGGCCCAATTCTAGCCCATTGAGGCCCAACTTACCATCGCAAAAATTGAGTTCTTACCGTTCCATCGATCCAAACACCGACCTTATCGTATTTATCGCATCTATACCCACACGCAACATTACGAGTTCCCGAAATGCCGGTATTTTAGCATTTCTGGCTTCTCACAGATATTAATCTAAGCTACTACGAGGTTAGTACACACACATTATGGGTTGAAGTTGAAACGTTTCCATAATCAATCACCTACGATAACCACCACCTGTCACTCAAACTTAACTAATGCAATATCAATATATGTAAATCCTAAGCACATCAGTTATACGGAACATAAGGGCATATTCGTCATTTTACCATACAAGGGTATTACGGTCAATTTACCCTACAGGGGCTTTACGATCTTTTTACCTATTAGGGGTATTTTAGTCATTTCATCCTACAAGGGTGTTTTGGTAAATCTACAAACCAAGGGTATTTCAGTAATTTTGTAAACCAATGGTATTTCTATAATTTTTAAAAAGCCAAGGGTATTTTTGTAATTTTGTAAATTAGGGGTATTTTGGTAATTTTACAAATTGAGGGTATTTATGTAATTTCACAAACTAGTGGTATTTCAGTAATTTTACAAACTAGGGGTATTTTGGTAATTTTACAAACTAGGGGTATTTTGGTAATTCTATCCTACGGGGGTATTTCAGTAATTTCACAATCGAGGGTAAAACATTAATTTTGTAAACTGAGGGTAAAATGGTAATTTTGTAAATCGAAGGTAAAACGATAATTCTATAAATCGAGGGTACTTTGGTAATTTTACAAGTCGAGGGCATTTCAATAATTGGTAAACTAAAGTATTCTAAACAGGGATAACAATACAAATGGCCCTAAAGCCCATTCTCGGCCCAAATGGGCCCACACGCTCGTGTGACCCTTTTAGCCCAAATCTAGCCACGAATATGAGATTTACCTAGCCTAGTCCAATATTTACAACACAATCAAACAACTTATCCAATTGGGCCCGTAGGCCCATTGGGCCCATTGGGCCCCTTTCGGCCCATTGCGGCCCAAAGTAGCCATCCTACAGCTAGAGTAGTGAGAAATACACACCTGATAGGAGACTGGAGTTAATCCACGCTCCGAGCACTCTTAGCCGACGCCCAACCCAAACGAGCATGCCATACTGCGAAAGGGGTTAGCCAAGAAAGGTACCTTTACTCTTCTCATGGTTCCCTCTATTTAAAGCCAGCTTCACAACCACTCTTATGTTAGCTTCCCGATGTGGGATCCCTCCAACATCAGAGTTTAAATTCAACACCAACTCTTCTCGCCCCCTGTTAGCAAAATAAATGCTCATTGCTTGCCCTAAGATTCGAACCCATGCCTCCCCTCAGATGCTCCACACGCTACTTGCCACTAAGCCACAAGGCTTTTTGTGTCATGTTTTATTCCCAATTAATTATAAGGTCTAAAGGCCAAAGTCTAGGTTCCCTTAAAAAAAACCAAAATAAATTGCAAGAGCCAAGGCTTGAACCCAGGCTCCCATACAACCTTAATGACGCCACAACCACTAGACTACAAGCTTCCTTGTGTCATTTATTTAACACAATAATTTAAAAGCCCTTATCCAAGCATCCAATTTTTTTTTTCACTTAATACCAAAATTTTTGCTAAAGCCCAAGTTTGAACCCAAGATTTCTCTAGCACTTCTTAGGGCCATTAACCACCAAAGCAGACATTTAATTGTGTCATTTCATTGCACAATTAAATACCTATATACAACCTCATTACAGACCCGCACTCAAGGCCCAATACTTCTAGGCCCAAATTCGGGGTGTTACATTGTGAATTTCAAATCAAGAGAATACCTAGACTTGGGGAAACAACCTAAAATTTTAAATTCTTAAAGAAAATCAACTTATCATGCTTGCTTCCCTAATGTCTTAAAGTTTAAATACTCAGTGCATGAATGCCTATGTTTTAATTTAAGATATATCAATAAAAATCATAAATCAATCAAAATTTATTCTAAGCATGATATGAGAGCTTTTCAAGAGACCAAGGCAATCATTTAGGGATTTTTCTGATAGTGAAATGAATACCCCCCACACTTAAGATGTACATTGTCCTCAATGTACAAGATAGATAGGACAAAGATAAATTTGTAATCATAAGATAGGAAGAGAAGTGAAACTTCCTGAATGATGAATGAATTCCTTGAACTGAAGTTTTAGAGAGTAATCGGCGCGAGAGTGGAGGAGAATACTCCGGTGGGGAGTAGAGGTTCGCTAGACCATAAGTCCTATGCCAAAAGAATATTATATCTAGTGGTAGCTACGATCATGGTCAAGCAGGACATGACAGTCGTGGAGAACTTTTCCCGGTGGAGTTTTTAGCTCCTATGCGATGATGAGCTTAGGAACTCTATATAACTGTGACAGAATCAGGAACTTTTTAGGAGATATAAATAAGAATAATTACTCTTAATGGAATAACCAAAATTGATAATTATAAAATAAAATTCTAAAATTTAATAAAAATTAAAAGTAGTTTTAATAAAAATTAAAATCATAAAATAATAAATTATTTTTAAACATCTTCATCGCTGGATGGTTCACGAGGTGGGATTGGGGATGAGATGTGGAGGTGGTTACAAATCTGATGTAGAGTAGCATTAATGTTGTCAAATCGTTGAAAACACTGTTACTCGAATCGAGTGAGGCGCTTAGAGATGTCAGCATATGAAGCCGCCATATGAACTGGACGAGAGAGTGGTGGTGGCTGAGACGATGGGTCCTCGTACTATGGGGGGACATTATCAGTAATGTCCTCAGAGGCCTCCTCCTCGGTGGATTGGGTGAGGTGATACTAAGGAGGGTGGGTTCATCGGTGCTTCTTGATCATCCTCATACTAAGCATGCTCGAAATGCCTTGTGGGGACATCTGGCCCATAAGAGACTATGAATAGTGCAACCTATTTATAGATTTTGGGGCACACGGCCAGGGAACACGCCTGTGTTCCCCAATTTCAGCCCGTGTGATTGGCGAATTTTGAATTTTGGGTGCGTCTGACATTTAGTCCACGCCCGTGTTCCTTGTGCGTGTGGGTGCACACAGCCGTGTCGCACGGTCGCTTCGTTCGCTTCTCCTACGCCCGTGTATGTAGGCTCACGCCCGTGTTAATTTAACAGGTTCGACCACAGGTGCTAGACACGAGCGTGTCGCATGCCCGTGCTATTTTCTCAGGTTCAACCATGGTTCTGCAACATGGGCGTGGCGAACGCCCGTGTTATTTTGGCAGGTTCACCCACGGCTATGTCGCACGGCCGTAGTGTTTTATTGTAGCCCGTGTTTGGGAAAAATCTCTGCCCTGTTTCCATACGGTCCTCAGCACGCCCGTGTGCCTGGATGTGTCTGTGTGGAAAACCTGTATTCAAGATCTCTGTCAGTAAGTTAGGTGTTAAATACTAAAATTTAAAGAAATTAATATTGTTAGTGCTCGGGTTGCCTCCCGAGAAGCACTTATTTATAGTCTATGCTCGACTTACCTCTCCATTGAATGGTCATGGTGGTTCGAAGAGTTTATACTCCTCATTCCTGCTACCTATCTTATCAAAATAAGGTTTTAGACGGGTGTTGTTTACCTTAAAAGTTCCAAACTTGGGATGGCTTACCTCGCCTGTACCGAATGGGAAAATGCTAAGTACCATAAGAGGGACTTCTTCATTTGGTTTGGTAGTGACAATGTGAGGATCTGTGGCTTCTAATAAAATTTTATCTCCAACCTTAAGTTGATTTGGAAAGGTATTGAGCTCGTTCTGACGAAGTTTTGGTTTATCGGGTGTTCTTGGTTTATGCGTCCGCTATTCATCTAGTTCCTCGATTTGTAGCCTTTGGTCTTCATGAATAGGTCCTCTACTATTGCTTGAGAATGGCTCATGTACTTCCTTCAGACTTATTTCCTGCAAAGTAGGTTGTACCATATTGTTAGTTTTAGTAGAATGGTTTAGACGATCACCTTCAATTTTCGATGTGTTGCCAGAATTGCGAGCTTGAAGGGTGATTGTTTCG
This sequence comes from Gossypium longicalyx, assembly GCA_025698465.1. NCBI lineage: Eukaryota > Viridiplantae > Streptophyta > Magnoliopsida > Malvales > Malvaceae > Gossypium > Gossypium longicalyx. Next base: position 82,153,302 of record CM047005.1, on the reverse strand, counting down.
TCTCCCACACGAAGTGTGAACTCACCTGTGCCAACATCAATAATCGTTTTAGTAGTTGCTAAAAAGGGCCTTCTTAAAATCAAAGGAGTGTTGCTATCCTCCTCTATGTCTAGAACAATGAAGTCAACAGGAAATATAAATTCATCGATTTTAACTAGCACATCTTCAATAATACACCTAGGAAATCTTATAGTTTTATCTGCTAATTGTATGCTCATCCTAGTCTATTTGGGTTTCCCAAGACCTAATTGTTTGAACATTTTGTAGGGCATGATGTTAATACTAGCCCCTGAATCAGCTAATGCATTATTAACATCTAAACTACCAATTAAGCAAGGAATTGTAAAACTCCCTAGATCTTTTAATTTGTTGGGTAGCTTATTTTGTAGAATAGCTAAGCAAACTGCATTTAGCTCCACATGCGATGCCTCGTCCAACTTTCGCTTATTTGCTAAAAGCTCCTTTAAAAATTTCATTGCCTTTAGCATCTGTGATAGAGCTTTAATAAACGATAAGTTAATGTGTAATTTTTTTAAGAGTTTAAGGAATTTTCCAAATTGTTTATATAAGCAGTCTTTCCTTGTCGCGTTGGGGTATGGCACACGAGGTTCATATTCGATATTCACTGATTTGTTTTTATCATGACCTACCTCACCTTGACCTCTGCTCACCACAGTTTCTTGCCTTGGTTCTGGCTTAGGCTCAACGAATCCTTCTTCATCTTGAACATTAATTGCGTTGAGCTGTTCCCTTGGGTTGGGTTCAATATTACTTGGCAAGCTATCTTGTGGTCGTTCAGAGATTAGTTTGGACAGCTGGGCTATCTGAGTTTCGAGCCCTTGGATCGACAGTTGTTGATTTTTAAGTGCTGTCTCGGTGTTCTAGAAACGAGTTTCAAACATCGAGATAAATTTAGATAGCATCTCTTCAAGGTTCGGTTTCTTCTCCTGTTGATAGGGTGGTTGTTGAAAACCCGAAAGATTCTGTGGCCTTTGATTCCCTTGACCACCCCAGGAGAAATTTGGGTGGTTCCTACAAACTGCATTATAAGTATTGCTATAAGAATTATTTTGAGATCAAGGATTATTACCCATGTAATTTAATTGTTCGTTCTCCATGCTGTGGCCATAGGATTGATATTTGGAATTACTTGATCCACCTTCACTGACTTCACAGTGTATTGCTGGATGAACTTGCGAAGAGCCAAGTAAACCATCAATCTTTTTATTTAGAAGTTCTACCTGATTTGACAGCATAGTAATCGAATCGACGTTATAAACGCCTGCTATTTTAGTTGGCTTAGTCCTCATGACTTGCCACTGATAGTTATTTAGTGACATCTCTTCAATAAATTCGTAAGCCTCTTCAGGTGTTTTGTTATTGATGGTTCCCCCGGCTGCTGCATCAATCATCTGTCTTATCGAGGGGTTCACACCATTGTAGAATGTTTGCACTTGCAACCATAGAGGTAATCCATGGTGAGGACACCTTCGTAATAGGTCTTTGTATCTCTCCCATGCATCGTAAAGAGTTTTTAAGTCCATCTGTACAAACGAAGAGATATCATTACGTAATTTAGACGTTTTAGCCGGCGAAAAATATTTTAATAAAAAATTTTCGATCATTTGTTCCCAAGTAGTAATTGACCATCGTGGTAACGAGTTCAACCACTGTTTAGCTTTGCTCCTCAATGAAAAAAGGAATAACCGAAGATGAATGGCATCATCAGAAACGCCATTAATTTTAAATATATCGTAGAATTCCAAGAAATTTGCCAACTGAGTGTTTGGATCCTCATCCTGCAAACCATCAAACTGAACAAATTGCTGTATCATTTGAATAATGTTTGGTTTTAGTTCAAAATTATTCGCAGCAATAGCAGGTCTAACTATACTTGACTCAGTTCCTGATAAAGTAGGTTTAGCATAATCATACATAGTACGAGGAGTAGGATTCTAATTTGCTAGTTCGGCGGGTATCACAAGAGGTAGCTGATTATCTTGATTTTCAGCCATCTCCTCAGTCGTAGTTGAGATATTGTCCTCTTGCTCTTCCTCTGTGTATCTTAGGCTTTTCCTTATTTCTCTTCATTTTTTGCAAATTATGCGATCGATTTCTTCGTCAAAAAGTAGTGGTCTTGACGGGTTTCTTCTAGTCATAAACTATAAAAACCTGCCAAGAGAAAGAAAAAGTAAATTAATAATAATAAAATTAATTTGCAAAGAAAAGAAATGGCTAAAGTAATAAAAATGAAGTGTTCCTAATATCTTAGCTCCCCAGCAACAGCACAAAAAACTTGATTGTGATTTTGTGACAGGTTTTAAATATTTATAATTAATCGTTCTTGAAACTAACTATTATCACGATGTAGGCAAGTGTACCTATCAAATAGTAGTATAGTTTTAGCAAGACCGGATTGTTGAACCCAAAGGAACTAAAAGTACTAGTAATGACTGTCTTTTTATTATCTAGCCTAAGAATAGAGGGGTTTGTTTTAACTAACTAATTAACTAAACTAAGAATTCACAGAAAATAGAATTGGGGGATTACTTTTGGAAAACAATTGAATTAAGACAATACCTAAAGAAGAATCCACCTAGACTTTACCTGTTATTCTGACTCCGAATCGGACGATTTATTCATTTAACTTGTTCCGTAGAGATCCCTAAGTTATGTTATTATCCCTATTCAAGACTAATAACGTCTAATCCCTGGATTGAATAACTGAGACTTTTCTCTAACTATCACCCTATGGTTGCATTAACTCGATCTATGGATCCCCTTATTAGGTTTCACCCTAATCCGGCAAAATCTTGTCACCCTATCTCTAGGCACACAATCAATTCCGCTTAATTATGACAATTGTAATCTTAGGCAGGGTCTATTCCTCCTTTGAATAAGAGCGTAACTTGAATCAATATCCTGGAATATCAAAACAAGAATTAAGAACACATAATTAAGAACAAGTCAAATATTTATCATACAATTCAGAAAATAATAACAAGATTCGTCTTAGGTTTCATCCCCCTTAGGTATTTAGGGGATTTAGTTCATAACTAAAAAGGAAAACATCTCAGAAGAATAATGAATACAAAACATAAAGAAAATCAAAACTCTTGAAGAGAAATTGAGGGGAGATCTTTAGTCTTGAGGATTAATCCGACTTCTGAGATGGATCAATCGGCTTTATTCGTGTAATTCTTTCCTTCCTCCCTGTGCCTCCCCCTTTTCTCCTCTTCTAGGGTGTATTTATAGGCTTTGGAATGCCTAAGAGCCCTCAAAATTAGCATTTTCCAAATTGGACTCAACTTGGGTTTGGAAGGGACATGCCCGTGTGCGGTTACTTTAGGCCGTGTTTGAGCCTGTTAGAATGGCATGGCCATGTGGTCTGCGCATTTGAGGAAGTCCAGGCCATGTTGATTTCGTATGTGGGCCCATTTTCTCTATTTTTGGCCCGTTTCTCGTTACTTTTGCTCTCCTAAGCTCACCTAAGTATAAAACATGAAATTAAGGCATTAGGAGCATCGAATTCACCAATTCTAAGGAAAAATCATCCATAAAATGCGCTAAGCATGGGATAAAAATATGTATAAATGACGGTTTATCAAGAGTATTATGGTGAAGAAGCAAATCTATTCTCAATTTTTTTCCTGGCTTGAGGAGTCGACTTTGTATTAATCTGATGCTCCACCTGATTTTGGTTTTCTTTATTGGAAGAGTTTTTAAGAGATAAGTTAGGTAGCATAGCAGTTTCAGCAAAAACGATATCTCTACTAATCATAACATTTCTATTTTCAGGACACAATAACTTATACCGTTTTACACCAACTTTATAACCAAGAAAAATACATTTAATGGATCTCGGTTCTAATTTTCCATTATCAACATGAGCATATGTAGGACACCCAAAGATCTTTAAGTCAAAATAATTAGTAGGATTGTAACACCCCTAACCCGGGTTCGATGCCTACACCGGGTACGATGCATTACCATTCACAAATCACACATATAAAAACAAGTCAGATTATATGAGCCCGTTAAAACTTAAAACTTTTTCAAACTTAGTCTAAAACTTCTTAATATGGGCCCACGAGACCCCAAACATCTATTGGAAACTATTCGGGACCAACCCGGGTCCTTTAAATAACTCTAAAAAAAACTCTAGAAACAGGGCACACACCCGTGTGAAAAGGCAACACGCCCGTGTGGTCATTATTGTAACACCCCTCATTAGTATCCGACGCCGGGATAGGGTTCGAGGCACTACTGGTAATTCACCTTTACAAACTTACTTAATTGGGTTACTGAATTTCGCTCGTGATTTAATACTTTTTAAACGTGTGCACTTTGTCTCTTATACAGGCCTCCGAGGCCTAAAAACACTCCTAGGAGTAGTACGGAACAAAACCAAAATTGTTCGATAGACTTGGGGTACTTTAGGAAATTTTCCCTTAGTTGAAGTGTAACACGCCCGTGGGGCTTAGAACACGCCCATGACTTTTTTCTAGTATGCAACACGGCCAAGGCACACACCCGTGGGCATAACCTGTGTGCTACACTGACTTCAACCTCACCATTCTGTTAAATAAACACGACCAAGGCACACGCCCGTGTGCTTAGCCCGTGCTCTATGCTAACTTAAAATTTCAGGTGCGGGGGCCACACGGTCATAGCACACACCTATGGGAGTATCCCCTGTGTCACACACAGCCTAGACACACGCCCATGTGGACTTTGTTAGGTTATTTTCCAAGCCTTAAATATGAATATAAACATGAATATAAACATATACAAAAAAGATAAACATATTTTTACATGACTTCACTGGGAAAATCAAATGACATATATAACAAATCACTCAAAAATCAGATACATGCCATTGGACAAAATAGAAATGTCTTTATACTAAAGCTTGTCTAGTTGATAGTGTGTTGACTCTCCAATTGTCTTCCAATCCTTATGAGTCATTGAGCTCTGAAAAGCAGGAAAAAGGGAGGGGTAAGCATTTACATGCTTAGTAAGCCCGAATAATTGGAAAATAAACTTACCGATTGTTTAGCATACATCCATAACAGATAATGAAACCAATAGACATGAAAATGGTTTCCCTATCACATGCACTCAATCAATGAGTTAGTCACATAACAAATACCACGAACATTTGTATCTTAGATGAGCTCATCATTTTACATGTCATTTGTATATATACCTTGTGATAGTCCCGTTGAGTTTCTAGAAAATCTCGATGGATTATCCAGTCACCGTCAATTCATATGAATGATCATTTTGAGTATGCACTCCCGTGAACCTCACATCTTACGATGGGATTACCAGTCCAGGCTAATTCCCCCACAATATAAACTCATGGAGTGATGTTGGGATTACCAGTCCAGGCTAAATCCCTTACGCGACAAACACCCTTAATGAGCTCGGATCTGAATTACTAGTCTAGGCTAAATTCAGACCCTAATCGGATTACCCGTCCGGGCTAAATCCACAATGCACATATATTCTTCGGGAGGCTCGATCACTCAAGGAACACCAATCCAGGCTAGATCCTTTTTATACTTGAGATCTTCGGATTACCAGTCCAGGATAAGTCCTTTTCTGCAACACATGTAGGATCTCAAGTCTCATGTAAATTGTGGTTTATCCATCGAATTCCCTTTTCAGCCTCAACACATGTCCCCGAAAGTCTTACCAGTAAATAGGTTTGGATATTGGTTTCTCATGGTTTCTTCTGATTCCCATGTAGCTTCTTCCACACCATGTCGGTGCCATAGAACCTTTACTAAAGTCACACTTTTAGTTCTCAACTGTTTAATCTCTCGGGCCAAAATCTTGACTGGTTCCTCTCCGTAAGTCATGTCTGGTCTAATCTCAATCTCCTCTGGTGAAATCACATGAGAGGGGTCTGATCGATATCGTCTTAACATGGATACATGGAACATGTCGTGAATCTTTTCCAATTCGGGTGGCAATGCCAAGCGATAGACTAATGGTCCAATCCTTTCAGTGATCTCGTAAGGTCCGATAAATCACGGACTCAGTTTACCTTTCCGACCAAATCTCAACACCTTTTTCCATGGAGACACCTTTAAGAATACTCTGTCTCCAACTTGGAATTCAATCTCTTTTCTTTTTAGATCAGCATAAGACTTTTGCCTATTCGATGCCGCTTTTAAACAGTCTTGTATTACTTTAAATTTTTCTTCAGTTTCCCTAATTAGATCCACTCCATGAATCTGATTTTCCTTAAGTTCTGTCCAGTATAATGGAGTTTGGCACTTCCTACTATACAAGGCCTCATAAGGTGCCATTTTCAAACTTGTTTGGGAACTATTGTTGTAGGCAAATTCTACCAATGGCAGGTACTTTTCCCAGCTATCCTGAAATTTGAGGATGCAACATCACAACATATCTTCAAGAATCTAAATCGTCTGCTCAGACTGACCATCAGTCTGAGGGTGAAAAGCTGTACTTAAACTCAACTTCGTCCCCAAGGCTTCCTGTAGCTTTTTCCAGAATCTCGAAGTAAATCTTGGGTCTCTGTCTGAATAATCGATAATGGTACTCCGTGAAATCTTACTATCTCAGAAACGTATAAGTCGGCCAGTCAATCAAAGGAATAATCTGTCCTTACCGGAATAAAATGAGCTGACTTAGTCAACTTATCCACTACGACCCATATGACATTTTTTTTTGAGTCAAAGGCAGTCCTGTCACGAAGTCCATGGTAACTTTGTCCCACTTCCATTTGGGAACCATCGCAGGTTGTAACAAACCTGAAGGCACTTGATGTTTAGCTTTAATTTGCTGACATACCAGACATTTTGACACAAACTCAGAAATATCTCTTTTCATACCGTTCCACTAATAAATTTTCTTCAAATCGTTGTACATCTTGATACTTCCCGGATGAATAGACAAATGACTACTATGTGCTTCTTGCAATATTTTTTTTGGATATGTTCATCATCTTTAGGTACACATACTCTATCTCTGAACATCAAACACCCATCAGGACTAATCCAGAAATCTGATTCAGTCCCTTACTCACATTGAGCCCTTTTTACTTGCAAGTCACCATCATTAAACTGAGCATCATGAAATTCCTGTAGAAATGTTGGCCTAGTCTCTAACTCTGCCAAAACCGAACCATCATCAAGTAATGTCAACTGAGTATCCATGACTTTCAAAGCAAATAAGTATTTTCTGCTTAGAGCGTCGGCGACCATATTCGTCTTTCTCAGATGGTAGTCAATGATCAGATCATAATCATTAATTAATTCTAACTATCTTATTTGTCTCAGATTTAATTCTTTTTGAGTCGTCAAGTACTTCAGACTCTTGTGGTCCGTAAAGATACGACACGTTTCACCATATAAATAATGCATCCAAATCTTCAAGGCAAAAACAATCGCAGCAAGCTCTAGGTCATGGGTCGGATAATGCTTCTCGTGAGGCTTCAATTACCGTGAAGCATAGGCTATCACCTTGCCATCTTGCATAAGCATACAACCCAATCCGTTTAAGGATGCATCACTTTAGACCACAAATTCTTTTCCTAGTTTAGGTAGCACTAAAATAGGATCTTCAGTCAACAATGTCTTTAATTTCTCAAAACTTTGCTGACACTTTTCCGCCTATTCAAACTTAACATCCTTCTGTAGCAACCTCGTCATCGGAGTCGCTATCATAGAAAATCCTTTTACAAACCTTCGATAGTAATCGGCCAAGCCCAAAAAGTTTCTAACCTCGTTTACATTTTTAGGCGATTTCTAATCAACTGTAACAGAGATTTTACTTGGATCAACTCGGATGCCTTCACCCGAAACAAAATGACCCAAAAATCCAACTTCTTGGAGCCGAAACTCACTCTTGCTAAACTTAGCATACAGTTGTTTTTCTCTCAAAGTCTACAATACAATTTTCAGGTGCTTAGCATATTCTGCCTCATTTTTGGAATAAATCAAGATGTCGTCAATGAACACAACAACAAACTTATCCAAATATGGTTGAAAGATCCTATTCATTAGATCCATAAATACGACCGGTGCATTTGTCAGCCCAAACGGCATAACAAGGAATTCGTAATGACCATACCTCATCCTAAAAGCTATCTTTGGCACATCCAGTTTCTTGACACGCAAGTGATAGTAGCCAGACCTCAAGTCTATCTTAGAGAACACAGTAGCTCCTCTCAATTGATCGAATAAATAATCAATCCTTGGTAATGGATACTTATTTTTTATGGTTACCTTATTCAGTTGCCGATAATCAATACATAATCTCATTGAACCATCTTTCTTCTTTATAAACAACATGGGGGCACCCCAAGGTGAAAAACTTGGCCTTACGAATCTTTTATCCATCAACTCTTGCAACTGTGCTTTTAACTCTTTTAGTTCGGTTGGTGCCATTCTATACGGAGTGATAGAAATAGGAGTTGTCCCTGGTATCAATTCAATACCAAACTCAATTTCTCTCTCAGGAGGCAATCCTGGTAATTCCTCCGGGAATACATCTGAATACTCATATACTATTAGCACAGACTCGATCTTCAACTCTGTTTCCTTAGTGTTAAGTACAAATGCAAGATAAGCTCCATACCCTTTCCTCATGTACCTCTGGGCAACTATTGTCGTGATTACATTCGGCGGCGAACCCAATTCTCTTGATTCGACCCATAGAGTCTCACCATCTAGACATTTTAACTTAATATACTTACTACCACAATTCATAGTTACATCATGAAGGGCTAACCAATCCATACCAAGTATTACATCAAATTCATCAAATGGTAGCAACATAAGGTTAGCTAGAAAATAATGACCTTGAATCATCAAAGGACATTTCTTACAAACTTTATCAACTAGAACCGATTTGCCTAATGGGTTCGACACTTTAATAACAAATTCCGTAGGTTCAACGGGTATATTCATACTAGACAGCAATCTCATGCAAACGAAAGAATACGTCGACACTGGGTCAATTAAAGTAATAATACTCGTATTAAAAAGGGAAAAAGTACCCGTGATAATGTCAGGAGTAGAGGCTTCCTCTCGAGTGCGTATTACATACATTCTTGTTGGGGCTCTAGCCTCTGGTCTTGCAGTATCTTTAGCTGCGACCCGACTGCCACTAGCACTTCTAGGGTATCTTGGAGGTCTACCTTGTGCCATAGGAGTACTCGACTTCAGAGTTACTTCCACTTCTTTTTCCATTCGATCTGGGCAGTCTCTGTAGAAAATGGTCAAGAGAGCCACATCTGAAACACGTACCACTTTTTAATTGACACACTCCGAAGTGAAATTTGTTGCAGCTCTTACACTTCAGCTTTTGATCATCTACACTCCCCACACTAGTCATCATCGAGGAGGAAGACTTTTGACTTCGTCATCCAGGACCCTTCGCTCTACCTGAATATCCTACTGATGAAGTGGAGCGTTCATGATGGCTCCTAGCTTTCTTCGTGGAGAATAAGAGTGTTTGACCGCTGGTCCTTTTGCTCGCAACTCGAGCCTTTCTCTTTGCTTGCTTTCTTTTGTTATTAAGCTCCTCGACTTTCTTGGCCCGACCAGCCAATGCGGCGAACTACCATATTTCAAGAATTTTGATCAACAATTTGATGTCCTCATTCAGACCCTCCTCGAAACGTTTACACATTTCTGATTCAGTTTGGAACCATTCAGTTGCTTACTGACTTAGCCATATAAACTTTCTCTCATATTCCGCTACAGTCTTGTTCCTTTGTTTGAGTTCCAAGAACTCCTTTCGCTTTGAGTCTAAAAACCGTTGGCTAATAAATTTCTTCCTAAACTCTGTTTGGAAGAAATCCCAAGTAATATTTTCCTTCAACACTACCGAAGATACGGTCTTCCACCAGTGGTATGCAGTATCCTTCAAGAGGGACACGACACACTTCAAACACTCCTCGGGTGTGCATGACAATTCATCTAACACCCGTGTAGAATTTTTGAGCCAGAACTCGGCTCTTTCAGCGTCATTATCGACTTTCGCTCTGAATTCTTTAGCCGTATACTTTCTACTTGTCTACAGGGGCCTTACCGATTCTTACTGGTGCCATACCTTGTAGCACATCCTCATCAGGTTGGTTAGGGGGCAGGGGCGGTCCTGGTATGTTGTGGCAATTCCTTAGATAATTCTCAAACCATTCATCCATCATATCAAAGAAGGCGGCTCGGGCCTCTTCCCGAACTACAGACATAAGTCTCCTATACTATTAGATACAACTCGTTGTACGAAAGCTGGAACATGGCTCTCTGCTCCCTCGGACTCATCTTGTGCTCGATTGGAAGACATTTACTATATTCAAAACAATTTAAACAATTAGGAGATATCACACTATCAACATTCGAACAATGGCATATGTAGCAAACTTTAACATCCTCTATGGTAGTCCTAGAACCAATTAAACCGTAGCTCTAATACCACTAAATGTAACACCCCTCCCCCGTATCCGACGCCGGGATAGGGTTCAAGGCGTTACTGGTAATTCACCTTTACAAACTTACTCAATCAGGTTATTAAATTTCGCTCGTGATTTAATACTTTTCAAACGTGTACACTTTGTCTCTTATACGGGCCTCCGAGGCCTAAAAACACTCCTAGGGGTAGTATGGAACAAAATCGAAATTGTTCGATAGACTTGGGGCACTTAAGGAAATTTTCCCTTAGTTGAAGTGTAACATGCCCTTGGGGCTTAAAACACGCCCGTGTCCTTTTTCCAGTATGCACCACGGCCAAGGCACACGCCCCTGGGCATAGCCCGTGTGCTACACTGACTTCAACCTCACCATTCTGTTAAATAAACACGACCAAGGCACATGCCCGTGTGCTTAGCCCGTGCTCTATGCTGACTTAAAATTTCAGGTGCAGGGGTTACACGGTCATAGCACAAACCCATGGGAGTAGCCTGTGTGTCACACACAGCCTAGACACACGCCCGTGTGTCTACCCATGTGGACCTTGTTAGGCTATTTTCCAAGCCTTAAATATGAATATAAACATGAATATAAACATATACAAAAAAGATAAACATATTTTTACATGACTTCACTGGGCAAATCAAATGACATATATAACAAAACACTCAAAAATCCTATACATGCCATTGGACAAAATAGAAATGTCTTTGTACCAAAGCTTGTCTAGTTGATAGTGTGTTGACTCTCCAATTGTCTTTCAATCCTTATGAGTCATTGAGCTCTGAAAAGCAGGAAAAAAATAGGGGTAAGCATTTACATGCTTAGTAAGCCCGAATAACTGGAAAATAAACTTACCGATTGTTTAGCATACATCCATAACAGATACTGAAACCAATGGACATGAAAATGGTTTCCCTATCACATGCACTCAATCAATGAGTTAGTCACATAACAAATACCATGAACATTTTTATCTTAGATGAGCTCATCATTTTACATGTCATTTGTATATATACCTTGTGATAGTCCCGTTGAGTTTCTAGGAAATCTCAATGGATTATCCAGTCACCGTCAATTCATACGAACGATCATTTTGAGTATGCACTCTCGTGAACCTCACATCTTACGGCGGGATTATCAGTCCAGGCTAAATCCCTCACAATATAAACTCAAGGAGTGATGTTAGGATTACCAGTCCAGGCTAAATCCCATACGCGACAAACACCCTTAATGAGCTCGAATCTAAATTACCAGTCCAGGCTAAATTCAGACCCTAATCGGATTACCCGTCTGGGCTAAATCCATAATGAACACATATTCTTCGGGAGGCTCGACCACTCAAGGAACACCAATCCAGGCTAGATCCTTTTTATACTTGAGATCTTCGGATTACCAGTCCAGGATAAATCCTTTTCTGCAACACAAGTAGGATCTCAAGTCTCATGTAAATTGTGGTTTATCCATCGAATTCCCTTTTCAACCTCAACCGAGATATTATCCAACAATTCATTATTAAAGATGCAATTCATACATTTTCATGCCATCAACAATGCAATTATCATGCATTCACAAAACATACAATTATGCATGTTATAGGTTTACATCGAGTTATCCGAACTTACCTGGTATTCGTTTCGGAGCTGTGTTTCGGTTATTCCGAAACCTTGCCTTTACATCGATCGACCTCCGAAATTTGTTCCTCGGGGTCTATAACAACAAAATTATATCATTAATTCACTACATTACACTTTTCAAGTTTAATTTCTACCCCGGTCCAAATGACCGTTTTGCCCCTAACCTTTGACATTTTTACTATTTAGTCCTTAAGCTCATATAATGAAACACATGGAGTTTCTATCTTACCCAAGCCTATCCGAACACTTTTCTCTCTTATAGTAGCCCACATTTTCCATTATTTTCTCATTTCTACCACACATTTTAAAACATTTGCAAAAAGGTCCCTTTTAGGGGTTTTTCATAAAAATCACTTAAGAAAAGATGTTTAACACACCTTCAACTTTCATACCCCTTCATAATCTACCAAAATACAAGCAAATCATGTATGGGTAAATTTTTAAACATGAACCCTAGCATAAAATATGGGTAGAAATGGAAAGATCAAGCTACCGGGATTTTAAAAAATACAAAAAACATTAAAAACGGGGCTTGGGAGCACTTACTATTGAGCTTGAAAAGCTTGAAAACCCTAGATATGGAGGACTTGAGAATTTTGGCTGGACAAGGAAGAAGAATGGCTGATTTTGGCTTATTTTTCCCATTTTATTTCATTAAAATGCCAAATGACCAAAATGCCCTTAAGTCCTTCCTTTGAAATTTCATTCATGCAAGCCCATTTTTGTCCAAAAACTTAGAAATTGGGCAAATTTCTCTTTAAGACCTTCTAATTTATAATCTAAAGAAATTTCATACAAATTGCTTCTAGATTCCAAGTTTTGCAATTTATTCAATTTAGTCTCTAATTTCCAATTGGTCACCTTACTCAAGGAATTTCTTCATGAAACTTTAACACATGCATAATCTCATATTCTAGGTCTAATAATAATCGTAAAATAAATATTTTGATGTCGGATTTGTGGTCCCGAAACCACTGTTCCGACTATGCCCTATTTCGGGATGTTACAATTATAACATGGTCGTGCTAATGACCCGTCTAACACACACGACCTAAACATCTAAGGGTAGGTCTGTGTCTTATGCCCGTGTGAATTAAATTCTAAATTCAAACCTACATGGTTTTCACACAGCCTGACACACGCCCGTGTCTATGGCCTGTGTCCCTCACACAGCCATGGTACCCCCATGTCCTAGCCTGTGTCTAAAAACCTTGACATTCTATTTCTATCGTCAGCAATCCTTAAGGGTCACACGGCCAAAGCACACACCAGTGTGCTAGGCCGTACCCTTCACATGGCTGAGACACGCGGTCGTGTCTCTGTCTGTGTGTGTACTACCAAGTATACTGACTTGCAATTTTTACGTGCAGGGGACACACAACCTAGCAACACGCCCATGGGCAGATTGTGTGTCACATATGGCCTAGACACACGCCCATGTGTCTACCCGTGTGGAGAAAAATAAGGCTATCTACCAAGCCTTTTGCCACTCTGAAACACAATTTAATACCTACTAACATATCAAAGTCTAACCGATTATGATTTCTCAACCAAACAACCATAACTAAGGCCCACATACATTTCATATATTCAACCATGCCAACAATTTCACATTCATGAAATATTATCTTGCATTCATATAATAACTCTTAATATTAGCCATTTTTCATGGCCTTATACAAAATGAATCAAATGCTAAGATAAGCCATCACATTTGGAAAATTAATAATGACACAATATTCAAAAGTCTAAGTTCTTATACATGCCATATTCAAAATGATAAATCTAATTATACCGAGTGCTTCAACTTATAGTGTGATCGATGCCTCCGACGTCTGTTAATTCTCGAGCTAGTTAAGCGGCACTATAAGAAAATGGAAAAGAGATGGAGTAAGCATAAAACTTAGTAAGTTGTATGCAAATGAATATAACAACTTTACCATTCATCATCATGCTCATAATATGAAATAGACATAAGAACAACTTACTCATCACTATCCAATACAATTCACATAGCATATTATGAGCCCACATCCCATACATTTCAATAGGTACCTCTACCACTCACAACATGGTTATACTTTTATTGTTCAACTTAAACTGTAACTCTCACCATTGAACCATTTAGAATGCTAACGGATATTCACTAAGCCTTAAACATAGGGTGTAATGCCGATGCCATGTCCTAAACATGGTTTAACACAGGCTCATCTATCAAGTCGATGCTATGTCTCAGGCATGGTCTTACACTGACTTTCGAAATCGAGGCTGACGCTATATCCCAGACATGGTCTTACACTAGCTCTCGCGTATCCGTGCCGATGCCATGTCCCAAACATAGTCTTACATTGACACCTCTATACGTACCGATGCCATGTCCCAGACATGGTCTTACACTGACACATCTCGTAGCCGATTCATGTCCCAGACATGTCTTACACTGCCTTACATCTCAAGACCGACGCATGTCCTAGACATGTCTTACACTAACTCTCGTCTCAATGCTGATGCCATGTCCCAGACATGGTCTTACACTGGCTCTCATAATGTGGCCGATGCATGTCCCAGACACGTCTTTCGCTAGCACACATATAACCCAAATGTCATGGCATGAATATCAGATTTATTCCCTAAGGTTCAAACGAGAATTCTACTATCTCAATATTCAACATACATAATCATTTCCACAAACAAGAAATTTATGCTATATCAATTCATACACATATAACAACAATGTAGTTGTATTATTCACACACAACTTACCTCAAATTACAAAATGTAGACGACAAGTTCGACTTAGTCCACTTACTTTGCTTTTCCCCGGTCTAGGCCTGACTTTTGTAATTCTTGATCTATAATGATGAAAATTCACACATTTAATCATGTTATTAATCTAAGTACTCAAAAATTTAAAAATTAGGCAAAATGACCATTTTTCCCCTAAACTTTTGTAAAATGACCATTTTACCCTTAGATCTAAAAATCGATTTTTATCATATTTTCTCATTAACCAAGCTTAGTCGAGTACTTTTTATACTAGGAGTAGTCCACAATTCTTATTATTTCATACATTTATTACCTATTTTACAACTTATGCAAAATGGTATTTAGTTAGGGTTTCCATGAAAACTACTTCACAAAAGTTGTTTATTACACCACCGTAACTCATTTTCTTCCATAAAATTTTAGAAAACAACATGAACACACTCATGGTAAAACCTTATAATTTCAACCATTTTGCAAAATAGTCCCCTCATTTAAAAGCTCATGCTTCAAGGGTTCTAAAAGTACAAAAATCATCAAGAAAAACCATCAAAATCACTTACTTGTGGGGGTTACAATTTGCTAAAATTTTCAAGAATTCAAACATCTATTTTTCTGGTGTTTTTCGGTGGAGAAGAAGATGAAAAAGGGATGAAATCATCTTTCCTTTATTTTATTTTCTTTTTGGCCAAATAAGTTACCAAACTTCACCTAACATTTGACTATTTTGATTTCCTTGTCTCATGGCTGGCCAAGCATCATTCTAGGTTATATTTTCCCTTTAAAGACCCTCAATTTTGGTTTTATAGCTATTTGACACCCTTAGCTATCAAAATAGGACTTTTGCACTTTATGCGATTTAGTCCTTTTTCGCTTAAGCTCTTAAACGTTAAAATTAATTCACCAAATTTTTCATGTACCTTTATAATCACGCAATCACACATAAATAATATTAAAATAATTTTTATGGATTTGGAATAGTGGTTTCATAACCACTATTCCGATTAGCGACAAAATCGGGCTGTTACAAGTCTCTCCCTTAAAGATTTTCGTCCCCGAAAATCTTACCAGTGAATAAGTTTGGGTATTGGTCTCTCATAGCCGCTTCGGGTTCCCACGTGGCTTCCTCGACTCCATGCCTATGCCATAAAACCTTCACGAGTGCTACATTTTTATTCCTCAATTGTTTTACTTCCCGAGCCAAAATCTTAACCGGCTCTTCGCCATAAGTCATGTCCGGCTAAATTTCAACCTCAGTTGGCGCTATCACATACGAAGGATCTGATCTATATCAACATAACATGGACACATGAAACACGTCGTGAATCTTTTCCAACTCTGAGGGCAAAGCCAATCGGTAGGCAACAGACCCTACTCTCTCGATAACCTCATAAGGTCCAATAAACCATGAACTTAATTTGCCTTTCCTTTCGAATCAGATATCCTTCTTCCACGGGGATACTTTCAAAAATACTTTATCCCCAACTTGAAACTCGATCTCTTTTCATTTCAAATCCGCGTAGGATTTTTGTCTATCTGAAGCGGCCTTGAAACAGTCGCGAATCACCTTAACATTTTTCTCAGTCTCTTTAACTAAGTCAACCCCATATATCTGATTCTCTCTCAGCTCAGTCCAATAGAAGGGTGTTCGACACTTACGCTCATACAAAGCCTCATAAGGCGCCATTTTCAGACTTGACTGATAACCATTGTTGTAGGTGAATTCGACTAGCGGTAAATACTTTTCCCAACTGTCTTAGAACTCGAGAACATAACACTGCAACATATCTTCTAAGATCTGAATTACTCTCTCTGACTGTCTGTCGGTTTGCGGGTGAAATGCTATACAAAAATTCAGTTTCGTTCCCAATGCCTCTTCCAACTTCTTCCAAAATCGCAAGGTGAACCTCGGTTCTCTATCCAAAATAATTGACAAAGGCACTCCATGAAGTCTCACGATCTCAGAAGCATATAGATCAGCCAATTTCTCAAGGGAATAGTCAGTACGCACTGGTATAAAATGTGCTGACTTAGTAAGTCTATCAATAACTACCCAAACTGTATCCTTTTTCCTTGGTGTCAAAGCCAACCCTGACACAAAATCCATGGTTATTCGGTCCCATTTCCACTCAGGAACCATCACAGGCTAAAGTAAACCTGAGGGTACTTGGTGTTCAGCCTTCACTTGTTGACAAGCTAGAGACTTAGAAACAAACTCAGAAATGTCTCTTTTCATCCCCGACCATCAGTACATTTTTCTCAAGTCATTATACATTTTTACACTATCTGGATGGATAGACAAGCAACCACTATGTGTCTATTGCAAAACCTTCTGAATAAGCTCATTATCCTTGGGTACACAAACTCGTTCTCAGTACATTATACAACCGTCGGTACCAATACTAAACTCTGATTCATTTCCCGTCTCACACTGAGCCATTTTAGCTTGTAAGTCCTTATCACCTTTTTGAGCCTCAGATATCTCTTGAAAGAACATCGGTCTAGCTCTCATCTCAACTAGGATCGAACCATCATTAGTCACGGTCAACTGAGCATTCATAGCCTTCGAGGAAAACATTGATTTTCTACTCAAACCGTCGGTGACCACATTCGCCTTCCCCGGGTGGTAGTCAATCACTAACTTGTAATCGTTTATCAACTCTCGCCACCTTCGTTTCCGTAGATTCAACTCCTTTTGAGTCATTAAATACTTGAGACTTTTATGGTCGATGAACACTCGACATCTCTCGCCATACAAATGATGTCTCCAAATTTTTAATGCGAACACAATGGCTGCTAGCTCTAAATCATGGGTCGGGTAATTCTTCTCGTGTGGTTTGAGCTGTCTCGAGGCATAGGCTGTTACCTTGCCTTCTTGCATGAGCACACACCCTAATCCATTTAAAGATGCATCACTATACACCACAAACTCTTTTCCCAGTTCTGGTTGCACTAAAACTGGGGCTTCGGTCAACAAAGCCTTTAGTGTCTCAAAACTCTGTTGGCACTTCTCTGACCATTCGAACTTGACATCCTTTTGTAACAACCTTATCATAGTGGCTATCATAGAGAATCCATTCACAAATCTTTTTTAATATCTTGCCAAATCCAGAAAGCTTCGAACCTCTGTCACATTCCTTAGTGGTTTCCACTCAACGATAGCCGAGATCTTAATCGAGTTAACTCTGATCTCGCCACCCGACACAATATGTCTCAAGAATCTGACCTCTCGTAGCCAAAATTCGCTTTTAGTGAACTTGGTGTACAACTGCTTGTCTCTCAAGGTTTGTAGAACCGTTCTCAAATGCTCTGTTTGTTCGCTCTTATCGCACGAGTAAATTAATATGTCGTCGATAAATACGACGACGAACTTATCCAAATATGGTTGAAAAATGCAGTTCATTAAGTCCATAAATACCACAGGAGCATTCATTAAACCAAAGGGTATGACGAGGAACTCACAATGGCTATACCTCGTCTGAAAAATAGTTTTCGGTACGTCTTGCTCCTTAACCCTTAACTGGTAGTAGCCAGACCTTAAGTCGATTTTAGAAAAAATAGTGGCTCCCTTCAAATGATCAGAAAAAATATTGATCCTTGGCAAGGGATACTTGTTCTTCACAGTCACTTTGTTAAGCTGTCAGTAGTCTATGCACAATCTCATTGATTTGTCATTCTTCTTCACAAAAAGTATCGGAGCATCCCACGGTGAATAGTTGGGTCTCGCAAAACCTTTATCCATTAGCTCTTGTAATTGAGTCTTCCTTCAACTCCGTTGGAGCCATTCTATATGGAGCAATCGAGATAGGTGCTGTATCGGAGACCAACTCGATACCAAACTCAACTTCTCTGATTGGAGGTAACCTGGGCAACTCTTCCAAAAATATATCCGGGTATTCGCATACCACTAGCACTGTCTCAATTTTCCCTTTAGACTCTTTGGTTTTCAACAAAATGCTAAGTAGGACTCATACCCTTTTCTCAAATATTTCTCGGCGGTCAAAGACGAGATCAGTACTGATGAGTTATCCAGTTCACCTGATTCAACCCGAATAATATCCCCACTCTCACATTTTACTTCAGTGAACTTGCTACTACAATTCATTATCACATTATGAGCAGTCAACCAATCCATGCTAAGAGTTAGATCAAATTCATCAAACGGTAGTAGCATGAGGTTTGCCGAAAAACAATGACCTCTAATCATTAAAGGACAATCTCTACACACTTTATCAACCATCACATGCTTGCCTAACGAGTTTGACACTTTTATCACATATTTGGTAGACTTAACAAACATATTCATACTGGGTACTAATTTCATGCAAACATAAGAATGGATAGACCCTGGATCAATTAAAGCAACAACAGAATTATCATGAAAAGAAAAAGTATCCGTAATCACATCTGGTGAAGATACCTCTTCGCGAGTGCGAATGGCATAAGTTCTTGCAGGTGGTCGACCCTCGAACCTCACAGCTGAATCTCTCGGAGCACCTCTACTGCTAGCCCCACTACTCGGGTTCTTCTGTGGTCTACCCCTCGAAGGAGCACTATTTGCCCTCATTTCTTGCTTTTTCTCTTTCTCATCTAATTCCGGACAGTTTCAGATGAAGTGGTCTAGTGATCCACATTTGAAGCAACTTATCTCATTCCCTCGACACTCACTGAAATGACGCCTACCACATTGTGAACACTCTGGCCTATTTGGCCGAGCACTACCAACACTAGCGGTAGAAGTGGTTTGAGCTTTAGACGTCGTGTGTTGCTTGTTCTTGCTCTTGCTCGAGAACCCTACTGACGCATTTGATCGAGTAGAAAACTCTCTCGATCTCTTAGATGAGGTTTGCTGTGATTTCCCCATCTGTCTTTTCCTTGAGTCTCGGGACTCGATGTCAGCTTTTCTCTTCTTTTTGGCCAATTCCTCGGCCTTACATGCTCTCTTTACGAGCACCACAAATTCCCTCAATTCTAAGATGCCAACCAAAAGATGGATATCTTCGTCCAAACCATCTTCAAATCTCTTACACGTGATGGCTTCTGTAGATACACACTCCCGTGCATATTTGCTGAGCCTCACAAACTCGTGCTCAAATTCTGTCACTGTCATGCAGCCTTATTTTAGTTCGAAGAACTCTTTCCTCTTTTGATTGATGAACCTCTGACTAATGTACTTCTTTCAAAACTTTTCCTAGAAGAATTCCTAAATTATCCTCTCTCTCAGTACAACGAACACGAGAGTATTCCACCATTGGTAGGCTGAGTCTCGTAGGAGTAACACTGCGCATTTCATGCACTCTTCAGGTGTGCATCATAGCTCATGAAGTACCATAATGGTATTTTTCTAGCCAAAGCTCTGCTCTCTTCGGGTCATCATCAATACTCGCCCAATATTCCTCGTTCCCTTGCTTACAAATTCTGTCTACTAGAAGTTTCTCCCTCCTAGCCATTTTTGCTTTTTGGGGAGCTACAGGGGCATACTGAGGAATCGGAGGAGGTGGGGGAGGTGGAGTGTTCGGATTCACATGAACAAACTCTGTGTACCAAGCGTCCATCATGTGGAGGTAAGCTTCTCTAGCCCCTCTGCCCTGACTCATTGTCACGTGCCCACTATCTATTGGCGCGATCCCTTCAGCTGGAGCTGGCGTATTACTTTCCACATCATCCGCCGTAGCTACGTCAGGATCCATTTACTATATAAATAAAAACATAATTTATCTTGTTAGGAGTCATCACACTATCAATATACAATTATGGCATTTATAGCTAGACTCGTACTCACGCTAGGTTAGTCCTAAAATCGACTAAACCATAGCTTTGATACCACTAAATATAACACCCCAAACTCAGGTTCGACACCGACACTGGGTATGAGGCATTACCGTTTACAAATCACTTATATATGTACAAGTCAGATTATACGAGCACGTTAAAACTTAAAATTTTTTCAAACATTGTCTAAAACTCCTTACTATGGGCCTACGAGACCCCAAACATCCACTGGAAACTATTCGGGACCAACCTGGGTCCCTTAAATAACTCTAGAATAATAACTCTAGAAATAGGGCACACGCCCATGTGGAAAGGCAACACGCCCATGTGGTTATTATAACACGGTCGTACTAATAGCCCGTGTGACACACACGACCTAAGCATCTAAGGACACGTTCGTGTCTCATGCCCGTATGAATTAAATTCTAAATTTGAACGTACTGGGGTTTTCACACAGCCTGACACACGCCCGTGTCTATGGCCCGTGTCCCTCACATAGCATAACTTACTCATCACTATCCAATACGATTCACATAGCATATATTGAGCCCACATCTCATACATTTCAATAGTTACCTATACCACTCACAATATGGTTATACTTTTCTCGTTTAACTTAAACTGTAACTCTCACCGTTGAGCCATTTGAAATGCTAGCGGATATTCACTAAGCCTTAAACATAGGGTGTAATGCCGATGCCATGTCCCAGGCATGGTCTTACACTGACTTTCGAAATCGAGGCTGACGCCATATCCTAGACATGGTCTTACACTAGCTCTCGCGTATCTGTGCTGATGCCATGTCCCAAACATGGTCTTTTACTGACACATCTATACGTGCCAATGCCATGACATGGTCTTACACTGACACATCTCGTAGCCGATGCATGTCCCAGACATGTCTTACACTGGCTTACATCTCGAGGCCGAAGTATGTCCTAAACATGTCTTACACTAACTCTCGTCTCAATGCCGATGCCATGTTCTAGACAAGGTCTTACACTAGCTTTCTTAATGTGGCCGATGCATGTCCCAGACATGTCTTACGCTAGCACACATATAACCATTTATTCCCTAAGGTTCAAACGAGAATTCTACTATATCAATATTCAACATACATAATCATTTCCACAAACAAGCAATTTATGCTATATCAATTCAAACACATATAATAACAATGTAGTTGTATTATTCACACATAACTTACCTCGAATTACAAAATGTAGACGACTAGTTTGGCTTTGTCCACTTGCTTTGCTTTTCCTCGGTCTATGGTCGAATTTTGTAATTCTTGATCTATAATGATGAAAATTCACACATTTAATCATGTTATTAATCTAAGTACTCAACAATTTAAAAATTAGGTAAAAATGACCATTTTGCCCCTCGACTTTTATAAAATGATCATTTTACCCTTAGGTCCAAAAATCGATTTTTACCATATTTTCTCATTAACCAAGCCTAGACGAGTACTTTTTATACTAGGAGTAGCCCACAATTCTTATTATTTCACACATTTATCACCTATTTTACAACTTATGCAAAATAGTTCTTAGTTAGGGTTTTCATGAAAACTACTTCACAAAAGTTGTTTATTACACCACCATAACTCATTTTCTTCCATAAAATTTCAGAAAACAACATGAATGCACTTATGGTAAAACCCTAGACTTTCAACCATTTTGCAAAATAGTCCTCTCATTTGAAAGCTCATGCTATAAGGGTTCTAAAAGTACAAAAATCATCAAGAAAGACCATCAAAATCACTTACTTGTGGGGGTTACAAGTTGTTGAAATTTTCAAGCTTTGAAACCTCTATTTTTCTAGTATTTTTCAGTGGAGAAGAAGATGAAAAATTGATGATATCATCTTTCCTTTATTTTATTTTCTTTTTGGCCAAATAAGTTACCAAACTTCACCTAACATTTAACTATTTTGATTTCCTTGTCTCATGGCCAACCACGCATCATCCTAGGGTCTATTTTCCCTTTAAAGACCCTCAATTTTGGTTTTCTAGCTATTTGACACCCTTAGCTATCAAAATAGGACTTTTGCACTTTATGCGATTTAGTCTTTTTCGCAATTAAGCTCTCAAACGTTAAAATTAATTCACCAAATTTTTCATGCACCTTTATAATCACGCCATCACACATAAAATAATATTAAAATGGCTTCAAAATAGTGGTTTCATAACCACTGTTCTGACTAGCCCCAAAATCGGGCTGTTATAAGGATTACCAGACCATACCTCTTGTGGAGTCTTTTTCTTAATGGCAATGAATGGAGATCGGTAGACCAAAAAAACGTGTAGTAGAGACTGCTTCTGCCCAAAACAACTTCATTAAGTTGGCATTTGACAACATACATCGAACCTTCTCTATGATCGTTCTGCTCATTCGTTCTGCAATGTCGTTTTGCTGTAGAGTATGAAGAACTGTCAAGTGTCTCACGATCCCTTCTGACTTGCATGGTCTATTAAACTCATCAGAATAGAACTCTAAGCCATTTTATATGCCGAGGTATTTTATTTATTTTCCTGTCTATTTTTCAATCATAATTTTCCAAGACTTAAATGCGGAAAACACATCGCTTTTCTGCTTTAGGAAGAACGGCCAAACTTTTCTAAAAAAATCATCAATAAAAGTTAGCATATAATTAGCTCCACCTCTCGAAGGAACTCTAGATGGCCCCCATAGATCAGAATGAATATACTTCAATGTTCCCTTCGTGTTATGGATTCCTCTGGTGAATCGAACTCTCTTTTGCTTCCCAAAAACACAGTGCTCATAGAACTTCAGTTTTCAAATTCATTACCTATCAAGAAGTCCTCTTTTGTTCAATTCTGACATGCCATTCTCACTCATATGCCCTAGGCGTATATGCCAAAGTTTAGTAATATCATCATCTGACAAGGAAGAGGAAACGACAGCTACATCACCAATAACAGTAGAAACCTGCAAAAAATATAACTTGGTAGTCTTTCTTTGGCCTTTCATCACAACAAGGGAACATTTGGAAATCTTTAAAACTCTACTTTCATCTGTGTATCTGTACCCTTTTGAATCAAGAGTACTCAATGAAATTAAATTTTCATCAATTTTGGAACATGTTGTACATCACTAATTGTTCTGACAGCTCTATCAAACATCTTAACTTTAATTGTTCCAACACCTGCAATTTTACATGAAACATTATTTCTCATCAAAACAACACATTCAGACACTGTTTCGTAAGTTGTAAACCAATCTTGATTGGGACTCATGTAGAAAGTGCAGCCTGAATCAAGTATCCACTCCTCACTCACTTTAGAATTGTTGACAGAAGCGATTAGAAGTTCACCATCGCTGTAGTCTTCTACAACATCAGCTTCACTAGAATTTTCTGGTTGTTTTCCATTTTGATTCATAGCCTCCCTTTTAATTTTGTTCTGTAGCTTATAGCACTCAAATTTAATGTGCCCTTTCTTTTTGCAGAAGTTACAAGTTTTACCTCTGTTTGAAGACTTCTATCTACCCTTAGATTTACCGCGAGGATTCCATTCCTGTGTCCCTCCACGATCATCATCAGTATTTCGATCTTGTCTCCCTCGAACAGTGAGACCCTCTCCCTGAGAGTCGAGTTTAACCACAAGATACTTCATCTCATCATACAAGGTCAAAGAATCATAAACCTCATCAACTGTGAGAGATTCGCAGCTATATAAAATCGTATCTCTAAAGGTTGAATAAGATGGGGGTAACGAATAAAGTAGAATCAACCCTAGATCTTCCTTATCATACTGAACCTCCATGGCCTCCAAGTTTGAGAGAATTTCTTTAAATACTGTTAACTGTTCGTGTACAGATGCACTTCCCTCCAAACAATGAGCATAAATACGCTGCTTTATATGCATCTTGCTTGTTAGAGTTTTCGACATACATATTTGTTCCAGCCTCTTCCATAATGCAGTGGTGGTCTTCTCCTTTATCACATCCTGCAAAATTTCGTTGGAAAAATACAGATGTAATTGTGTTAACGCCTTTCGATCCTTACGCTTCTTCTTTTCATCTGTTAATTTCGAAATCCTTACGCTTCTTCTTTTCATCTGTTAATTTCGAAGGTATCTTATCTATCCCTAGCAGGGCATCTTCCAGATCCATCTGCGCAAGAACTGCTTGCATCTTAATCTGCCACAATGCAAATCTGGTGTTGTGATCCAATAACGAAATTTCATACTTCAAAGACGCCATTACCGTGATCGAGATGAACTACCTAGAAGCTCTGATACCAATTTGAGAAAATAAAATAAAATAAAAATAAAATAAAAATAAAATAAAATAAAATAAAATAAAGAACACAAATTTTACTTGGAAACCCTTTCGGGAAAAAAAAACCACTGGCAGAGAAGAAGAAAATTTACTATGTCAAATTCGAATGATTACAAGAGGAATAGATTATGTCTATTTATAGGCTTGTAAAGCCATATTCTAGTAAGATTGAAACACTTTATTCTAATCAATATAAAATAGATGGAGTTTAATAAAGTTTAAAAAACCTTATTCTAAAATAAAATAAAAGAAGTGTAGTTCTATATGGATTTTACTTTTATTTTATTTTACCACTGTATTTTATTTAAATAAGGATTTGGGTCATTTAATTCTAACATGTTGAATTTGTATTAGAAAATTATTTGGTAAATTAGTAAAGGGTGAGCATTTGGTATAATGATAGTGTCGAAACCAATTTTTTTGAAAAAAACAGGGTCGACTTTTTATTTTGAAAATGAAAATGAGAAATGGGAGTCGCCACTAATCTTTTTTGTTTAGGTGTGATCGAATTACCTTATAATTTGATTGTTTTAATAAAATGTTTTGTTTTACTAAAACAACGATTTTGGTCTATGAAATTTGAGAAAACGAGTTCGAGAGTTGGTTACGTACGAGAAAGGATTAGCACCCTCGTAACGCCCAAAATTGGTACCTAATTGATTAATTGATGTCTTAATGTTGAAAGTTGAAAATTTGTAAAGAATTTAAAAATACGATCCTCCTTTTTTATTAAGGTTAATTTTACAAAAATGTTTAGATAAATCGAAACGGATGCTACAGACCTTCTTGTCCCGAAGTAATAAAATGTCACATCCAGTACGTTAGGACACAACATTTTAAACCCTCGAGAATAAGCTTGTCTTTTGATTTTCAAAACTCATGCATTTTAATTTTAAAAGGATATTAAGTCATTTGGGTCAAACGAGAAAAATCGAAACCCAGTACGTTAAGGCACGTTCTCTCGAATTTCCAAACACGGAATATTGCCTTTATTACAGAATTTTCTTTTTATGAAATAATAGCAAATATGAAATTTAAAATGATGTGTATTTATTTGTTTGAAGTACAATAAAACGATCTATATTGGATAAATATGTTGGAGCTTAATCCACAACATGATTTAATTGAAATAGCTAAAAAGGTAATGTGGAACACGGTGGAATAAAATATGAATGGTAATGAATGATAATAATATGAAAGTATGAATAAATGAATTATAGTACACACCATGTCAATAATCACACAACGTACATCATTTGAATGCGAATATTAATATTCAAAGGAAAATGAAATGAATGATATAAAATAATTTAAAAACAAATAACAAGACAATTTTAAATAAATGATGAAAAATGTTTAAAATAGATTATAAAAAAACAATTTGAAGTAAATAATGCAAGGCAATTTAAAATGATTAATATACAAAACAATCTAAAATAAAATGATATATAAAACAACTAAAAAAATTTAAGACAACATATAAAAAGGTTTAAAATAAATAATGCGTAAAGCAAATAATGTATAAAAATATAAAACAACTTAATGTAAGTAATATATGAACTCCTAAAATAAATACTAATAAAACAGTATAAAACTAAATAACGTATACAAATTTAAAATAAATAGTATATAAAACAATTTAAAATAAATAATAAATAAAAACAGTTTAAATTAAATAATATATAAAGTAATTTGAAACTAAAAGGCTAAGGACCGAATCGCAAATCGAAATAAAATTAGGGGGTCAATTTAAAAAAAGCAAAAATTAATAAAACACGAATTAAAACTTAAATGAACGCGTGAAAAAATGACGGGGGATTGATCAGGAAATTTTTTCGAGGTTCCTTGCACACCGTTTCACGCAAGATTAAAATGTAACAAAACAGAATTATGGGGGCAAATTTAAAATAGCAAAAGAAATAATAAAACCAAATTAAAAAGAGGGAAAAACGGGAGGGCTTTCCGCATAAATAACCAAAAAAACAAAAAAAAACACGTGGATCTTCGAGCAAAATGGGTCGGGTTTCGGGTCTGAGGCCAAAACGACGTCGCTTTGGCCTCTGAGAATAATACTCAAAACGGCGCCATTTGGTTTTTTAAAAGGGCTGAGCAAAACAGTGCGTTTTGCCAGCCTATATAAGTCAAAATATTTTTTTTGAAATCATTTTCTCACTTCTAAAAAATATACAAAAAAAGGGCTCTCAACTCTCTCCCCTTCCCCGATTTCCAGCCTAGCTATGATGCTGGCCCACCGTGGCAGCCGCCTGTCACTAGCGATGGCGCCGTCGTCCACGGTGGCTAGAAAATAAAAAGAGCCATTTTTCTTGGCTTTTCAATTCCGAACCCCCTAAGACGTCATTTTTCATCAGAAATGGCAAACCTTGGCCGCCTAAGGTCAGGTAATTTTCTACCCCTCTTTTCGTATTTTCGTATTTTTCTTTCAAAATTCAAAGCAAATATCAAGTAAATATGAGAGAAAAAGAAGATAAAATAGAATAAAAGGCAACCTTTTTAATGCTGATTGCTTCTTTTTTTGTATTGATTTTGTGTTTTTTTTGTTTTGTAATTTCTCTTTATATACCCGTAGAAAAGGAGATTGCATCGTAGTTGTTCATGGCCTTTATAGCCGAAAAAGAAAAAATAAAAATACAATATTTTTGCTCTATTGTTTTTTTATTCGTTTCTGTTGTTGTTGCTGTCCATTTCTGCAGGTACAGAGAAGGCCAATTGGCGTGCGATGGTGCATTCGGGGGCCAACATGGCACTGGAGGCTGGGGGCTGCTGGTGGTTGTTGCGACGCAAAGCTATTGGCTAAGGTTTTCGAAAGCTTAAAAAAAAAATTAGGCTTATCGGACTTTGTATTTTTGGGTCTAGGGTTTTAATGTTTATTATTTTTTGGGGCCTATTGGGCATTGTAATTGGACACTTGAATTATTTATTTGGATTTGGTTGTTTATTTTTTGGTTTGGGCTCGAGCTAAATTGGCCCATTATAGATAGTGTATTGTTTTATTCCACAAGCAGCCATAAAATAAACATGATATCTATGTAACAAAAAAAATAACATTGTAACAAACTTGAATTTAATAAAGAATTTTAACTGTGCTAACAATTCTTAAAAATTCACATTATCATTTTAGTTAGAATAAAGTATTTAGACAAACTAATGGCATAATAAAAATTGAGGCATCAAATCATGTCAGAATTAAAGTATATAGATTAAATCTCAAATTTGAGTGAAATGTAAAGATCAAATTAAAATTTAACTATTTTTATAATGTAAAAATAGAGGGATCGGAATTAAAATTTACCCATAATGTTATTATGTTTAAAAAGGGAAAAAAAATGGACTGGAAGTTCCTTCTATATGCAGTTGTATAGATAAAGGCTTGCGGCAATTTCATTCATCATAAGGTGTTTGCTATAATAAGATCGTGGAGCCTATGGGGGCAATTCACACCAAAACAGGTCTTATGTACATATAATAAGCCCATGCGACTACTCCTATGGGCAACATTATTACCTGCCCTATTAACAAAATGAAAATCTAAAGATTAAAATTCGAATACAAAATACGGGCCTTAGAAACAAATTGACCCAAATGAGTAAATTCTAAAGTATCATGTAAAAATTTCGAAATAACAAAGCAAGAGTCAGATTCAATTACAATATTTATAAAGTTCATATCCTGCGCATATTCAAGCCCAATATGCGTCCCAACATGAGGAAACATGCCCGCAAGGCCCTTAAGACCAAGCTATCCTTGTGGCGTGCTACACAACCAATATCTGCCTCCCGTGATTCCACATCCCAAGCCGCGTCCACATTTATCTTCACAGTCCCCATGCTTGGCGCACACCAGCGCTTCTCTTGCGGTTGTCTTGGCAATATGGGCCGGTTGAGCAAATTAAGAAGTCTAAATTCCTCATGCAAGGAACGAGCAAAATTGGATGTCATGTGTGGTGGGGTCAGGTACCCATTAAGAACTTCATTAATTGCGAACATTTCATGGTTCCCATAAAAGCATGTATAGACATGAGATGTAAGGCATTCTATGTAAGGCAGTCCCCCAGCGCATGCAAGGCTGTCTTGCGCTCATTATCGCACCGCCTACACACCAGGTTAGGGAGGTCATTAAAGGTAGCAATCTTAACATAAGTCAGAAGAATTTCATCTGATACGCGCCAAACGAGCAAGCGCACTTTCAGTAACATTGATAACTTCTAGAGTACTCTCCAAAGGGCCCTATGCCGGCCATATCCCAACGATTGCAACAAAAGCCAAGAGCAACCACTTTTAGTATAGTACACCCTCGTTGGGGAGTGCCCCCATACTAAAACATCCCTCGAGGCTCGAAGCACAATGGGTCAATGGGATATCAAATCCGCTTCATTCGATTGAAATAATTGCCGCACAAGCCCCTCATTCCACCTACAGCCATCAAGAAATGAGCTCACTAAAGCCTCACACGGCAAGGTACCATCACAAGCTAAACCTGTACCATCCAAGCCTTTTGGCAACCACTGATCTTTTCTCTTTTAGTTGGGGGACTTTGGTTTATGAGCAAAAATTTAGTTTGATTGCGAAGAAGAAGAAATGCATTGAACATGGAAATGGAAAATATGATAAAAAAATTAATACCGGAAAAAAGAGAAACAAAAAAGATAACGATTTGCTTCTCTTTAGAGAAACAAAAATAATTATTTGGTATATGTATTTTTATTAGATTAACTTATTATTTTATATATGAAATACAATGTAAACTTTTTTTTTATATATTTCAATTTATATAATTTTTTAAAAATATTTTTATACTTTTAGAACTTGCTAAGTTTTTTTATTATTATTAGCCGTGAACACTTTAATTATGACTAAGAAAATAATCTTGATTTTTAATTTTTTTCTAATTAACTTGATATCCAATTAACTCATAATATCAACATATTAATAAAATTTTGACCTTATAATAAAAAGTAGCTTTACTAACATAATTTAAAACTAGTTTACATACCCATAAGATGTATGGATTTATTTTATATATAAAGTAAAGCATATTGTATGAGTTGTTCAAAATTTGTATTAATATTTTAATATTTAATATAATGTGACTAGAAAGTTAACACATAACAATTTAAATTTAAAAACGTAAATATTCAATATATTATCAAATTAAACATCATATATATTATAAAAAAATTAAAATAACAATATTCATCTACCCAACAATATCAAAAGATTTCAATTTTCAAACACCTCATTTTCCGCCCAACAATTTTTGGAACCTATTAATAGAAGATTTGTTGAATATATTAAAATTTATTTATTAATTATTTTCATACTAAGTTACATTTGAATCTAAGGATTATATGTTTATTTCAACCTCTACAATTAAGTGTGTGAGTTTGCACTGCTTTTTGTATAAATTTACGTACATCTCTATTTTCTGAGTATCTATAATCTAGCGATTACTAATATTTGAAATGTATCTATAATTTTTAAAAAGTTCAGGCATTAGTTATTTCCTGAATATTTATAGTTTAACGATCATAGTTTATAGCTCATCTAAAGTTTCAGAAGTAATTGTAATTATAGTAGGACCAACATCAGAGTCTCGAATTCAATTTCCTGTAAAAAATCAATTTTTCAAAAATTTTGTGACATGATTTTCCCAAAATACCCCTTTTTATGACATGTATGCAAGCTCTTACAAAAACCCATAATCCGAGTTTAAAAAACATGATTCTGATACCACAAAATGTAACCTCCCCAACCCGACCTAATTGTTAGGCTCGAATTCGGAAGATTACGTTGGCCACCGAAATGACCCAGTAAGCAATCAGAGTTTCAAAAATAGTCATATTAAAATATTTGTTTATTATTAGAAGAAAACTTAGTCTATTTTAAAAAAAAAAACTCATGAGTTAACAAAAACTAATTTTTCTTGTAACGGTAAGTACCTTTTGAAGACTTAGTTAGTTGCTAATTTAGTTATTATCCAAGATTTAATTATTGCTTAGTAGTGGAAAAATGATAATTAACTCATTTTAAATAAAAAACTATATTTCATGCATAAATGATTAAATTTCATATTTCAATATCCTAAAGTCAAATTAAAAGTCATGCATGCTTTAATAAATCCAAAACTCAAGTCCCATGCCATAGTTCAAAAATGAAGTAATACTGTCTTTGAATATTAAATAATAAGTTTAAAATACTTTATATAAAAAATATGTAAATTGAGCCAAGACCCTTCGAATGTCGTGTCCACGCCCTAACTTGGTGGGTTATCTGTAAAGATGGAAATAAAAGAGAAGTGAGTTATAAAGCTCTGTGTGAGTTCCATCATAAGGAAACCAGTGCAAACAGTAGACAAGTCATGCAGAATATCAATTCATAGAATAAATCCCAGTTAATAGCAATATAGAATATCGATAATTCAGATAAACTAATCAACATAATATCTTAGTGTTCATAGCTATGTAATGTCTTATGAAAGCAATGCAAATCCAATTTACTAGAAAATGTTCCTATCCTACCGTTACACACCACAATAGGAGTTCCCCATAAATCTTCTATCTTTACACCACGTTGTGGATGAACCACTAGTCATTACAGATGAACTGTTAATGATAATATATATTGGTGGATGAACCAACCATTTGCACAAATAAAAGCTGCTAATATATTGTGGATAAACCACTGTTCAAGTGGGTAAACTGTCGACTAAAATATTTTTCACACCCCAAGTCTAGCAAACCTAAGATTTTGGTGTGTAGTGACAAAATGATTTGTTTGGCAAAGTGTAATCCACCCATATGTTTCTTTTGGTCCATAGGTGTAGGTGTATATTAACTGTCGTGTAAGTAAATGAAGATTTTATTTTAAGATATTTTGCTATTTAAAGGAAAAGATAGTGTTAAGTAATAATGAGTAAGTATGATTTGAATTATCGGCAAAGATATAGTACGCGTTGTTTGTCTAAAGTACTATGCTACTTAGGTTGTAAAGTAACCTGGTTAGGAACCAACTGGATAGACTAGTATGATATTTATAATGCGTGATTCTCATTTATATTTCTCTTGGAAACTCTAGACCATTAAGAAGGCAAATTTTGAAATGTGTGAGACTTTTTAAGGGTTCTGAGAAGGGTTCTTCTTCTTCCTTCGAGAGTACTTTCAGATTCTTTTTCTTAAATCTAATGTTATCTTTTTCTTGTTAAGCTGTAAGTTAAGGATTCTTGGTTTAATCAGTGATCATTCCATCTCTGGGTAAGTATTACAGCTCTGCATACTAGATGTTTTGAAAGGGTGAGTATGTATGTGGTATATAAACAATAAGTTGTAAGTATAACGCTTTGCATAAGGGTTATCAGAATTTGTGATTATAGTAAATTTAATGTAAATGAGTTTTAATGGTGGTCCTATGTTCTGTAAGCAGTTGTTGCTGCTAGTTCGAGAAAGATGGTTGAGTCGGGAACCTTGAACTACAGTAGGTGAGTATTAGGTGAGTCTTTACCATGACTCTTAAATGTGAAATGTTTAAGTAGAAGTATACATATATATGCATATGTAAAGGATAATGTTATCTAAAGTAATCAATAAGCATATGAGTATAGTAAAGATGAGATATGTGAAATGATGATAAGTATAAGGTTCTGTTAAAAAGAATAATATTTGGTAAACATGCAAGTAAGGTTTGAGATACGAGAAGTATGAATTAGTAAAAAGTGAAAATCTGGGTAAGTAAATGTTGAATAATGTCCCTCTTGACACCTCTGGTAGGGCAGTTATATTGCTAACCAAACTGGCAGATCATGATATGAAAACAAGTATAATCCATTGTTTTCTTTTGTGCTATTCCGTCTATACATTATTGAACCTCTGTTATTTCTCTAGGTAAATGTTAGTTGTTTATTTTTATAGATGTGGTGTTGGGTTAATCTTGCAACTGATTGATGGTTTCTAATGTGATCTTTGCGATGTGCTGTTAGGAGTAGATTGACAGACTCATGGATTGCCTCTAGTGATTTAGAGATTTTCGTTGGGCTACTTTTCTACTGGGTAAGTAAATAACATTTTGGTTAGGGATTGATTCATTTCATTAGGTTAAA
Source organism: Gossypium longicalyx (assembly GCA_025698465.1). NCBI lineage: Eukaryota > Viridiplantae > Streptophyta > Magnoliopsida > Malvales > Malvaceae > Gossypium > Gossypium longicalyx. Next base: position 82,120,266 of record CM047005.1, on the reverse strand, counting down.
TGCTAGCTTTTGCGATTAATTAGTGAATAGGATTTAGGGTATATTGTTATTCCTCACATTCTAAAATGTTGGTTTAGGTATTGGAATTCTCACTAAGGTGTTTGCATCGAAAACTAATCAGGTGTGTGACTCGATCTAGTTAAAACAACGAATGGTGGAAAGTCGAAAAACCCACTATCAATGTCACACGACTGTTTGCCAGACCGTGTGAGCTACACGAGCTGGGTCATTTGTGTCGTGTGGGCTACACGAACATGTAGGTCCATTTTTTTGGAAAATTTCCCTAGGTCTGTATTTATCTGTGATACATAATTAGCCACTCCGTAGAGTCCATACTGTATAAATAGGGCTTGAAAATATCATATCTGATAGTATGATATTGTAAGTAATGTGGAAAAGGTATGTGATATATATATGCATAATTTGTAAACTGATAATTCTGGTGACATGTCTCTGATTTGCTATGTTTGTATATGAGTTTATGATGTATGATTATGTTAATTTGTATATCTCTGAATCTGCTATATGACCATGCATGTGACTTTATGGTGAAACTAATTTGTTTTTGTTGAAATTTGTGACACATCTATTCTGCAAAGCGTGGAATTCCATTCCCTTTGATTTTTGTTATTGTACAATTGCATGTTTTACATGCTTTTCATTCAGATTCTATTTATGCAAGCCATGTCACATTGCATGGGGTTGGAATAATGTGGTAAGGAGGAAGTTTTGGCAGTTTAATGATCTACATTATTTGGTGGTTTAACTAGATTTCTATTTTGGCAACTTGACTGCAATTATAGTGACTCGACCACACATATTTGTTCTGGCAACTTGGCTGCAATATAATGGCTTGATCACATATATTTGATATGAAAGTTTTAGCTGTAACTTTGGTGACATTGTCTACAATTATTTGTTGGTGTGTTTTCAGATGGACGAGTTCTGAGGAACTCTAATTTGGTGCTGAGTTGGATAGGAAGTTTTTAGAAAAATTTGCATTCTATTTTCTAAAAATATTATACCGACATAATCATGCATGCACAAATTTTGTAATTCGAGTTTGGTGAAATTCTTTGTGACATTTTGATCTGTTTATTATCCTATATGTGATTTTGTTTGAGGTAAGTTATACACTGAGCTTGTTAGTTCACCCTTTTGTATTTGACTTTTCAAGTAACTAGCAAATTTAGGACTGGACGGCCTGCGGAAGCTCAAATTGTTTTTCTCAATTTATTAAATAAGATGGTTTATGTTTCTAACTATTTTGGACTGTAAACTTGTTAGTAGACTTTGTTTTTTGTTTTTGTTTTGTTCGTTGGTTTTTGGTATTTTTAACGTAAAATTGCAAAATCATACGAGTTAACAAATTGAAATTCAATTTTCAAAATTAAAACTCTAAAAATTTCCGTTGCCAAATAAATATGTGATTAGGTGACTTTATTGTAAAATAAGTGTTTTCGAACATAAGATTTTCTAAAAATATATGTGAGAGCATTGCCAAAATTTTATACTTTTGTAACACATTGTGTTAGACGAAATCAAAAGTTTTTAAACTAGTTGATGTGATTCCTCAAGATTCGGTCTTAACGTTTAGACCGAGTTTGGGATGTTACATAGTAATTTCTTGAAAATAAGTGTATATTTGTATGTTCAGAGGAAGTATCCGCCATGATAATCTATTAGCTTGGGATTTGGGCGTATTCGTAGATATGAATAAGATAAGTATCCATTAATCTAGTTTTCCTTAAATGGTATAGTTGAATCTGAAGTTATCTGGAATTTTGCCATAACTGAGTTGTATTATATCTCCTTCTAAAACCATATGGAATCAAAGTTATTGTTATCCTAAGTATCTGGGGTTTTGAAATAAAGTTGTGTGAAATTCATTAGAATGATCTGTATAGTTCATTATTAGTAAGAGATTTTATGGTATTGAACAAGAATATGATTTGATTAATAAACTAATAGTATTCAAATCTGCGTGAGTATTCACCAAAAGTGTATGTATCCTCCAGTGATCATTGTCTGTGAATAACCATTATAGGTTAAGGGTAAGAGTGATGGGATGATTTGTATGAAGGAAGCTCTAAGGATATATTCTTTAAAAAGTAGTTTTGTGTCTGTAAGAAAGAGAATTGGTGTGTTAAGCATGGAAGTTAATGTAGGTGTGAGCTTGATATTGAAAGTATTCGCCAAAATATAAGTAAAATGTTTAGGATGGTACTGTGTATGGATATTTACCTGATGTTATAAAAGTATCCGGCAAGGAAATTCTAAGTTAACTCTCACTAAATTCTTCTAAACTTACAAAGGTTATGTTTGTGTTTTATGTAGTGTTGTACAAGATTGCGCTAGGAGGGAGGACGCTAGGAGTACGTCAAGGAAGCAACTAATTGGGTTATTATGCATACAGTGGAAAAGTGGCATATTGTAGTGTTCCAACTTAAAATTTAGTAATAAGAAAATGTTTGAAAATTAATGAATTGTAAAAATTTTAGAAAAAAGGTTTGATGTAATATTTTATTTTATTTTAATACTTTTTTTGTTTTTAGTTATTAAGTCTTCCAGTTAAACTAATAAGAATAATGTTCTCATTAAAGAGTATTTGTCAATTGTTTCAATTGTTTCGACTAAAATATGTAGTGGATAAACCACTGGTTGAGCAGATGGCTGCTGACTACTTCATCCATACAATTCGTCCCACCCCATGCAATGCAACATGACATGCTATAACAGATTGATACGAAAAAAATAACATGCTTGTAACAAATATATATACATAAAATAGCAATTATCATGCTTATAATAGATCATGACAGTAGTAATAAACTTTAATTAACATGTATTTGGTTTAACAATAGCAGTAGGCATGTATCTCATGCAATTAGTAACACTGAGGTATGAAAAACATTATTAGATCAACAGAATTACAATGACAGTAAACATGTAATATTTTCATATCATGTATATATAGTAATAATTCAATCAATCAGATCATGGATTCTAACATTATTCATATTTTTAGGGACTCAATTGAATGAAATAAATCACTAAAAATAGTTTAGGGTCTAATCAGGGACTAAGCTGAGCAATTCATAAAATTTTGGGTAAAACTATAAAATTTGTAAAATAAGGGTAACAAGACCATGTGGAGGGCTATTGGCCATATGGAAGGTGATAAACCGTCATTTATACATATTTTTACCCCATGCTTTGCGCATTTTATGGATGATTTTTCCTTAGAATTGGTGAATTTGATGCTCCTAATGCCTTAATTTCATGTTTTATACTTAGGTGAGCTTAGGAGAGCGAAAGGAACAAGAAACGGGCCAAAAATGGAGAAAATAGGCCAACGTACGAAATCAACACAGCCTGGACTTCCTCAAATGGGCAGATCACACGGCCGTGCCATTCTAACAGGCTCAAACACGGCCTGAAGTAATCGCACACGGTGTGTCACACGGACGTGTCCCTGCCGAACCCAAGTTGAGTCCAATTCAAAAATGGATAATTTTGAGGGCTCTTAGGCATTCCAAAGCCTATAAATACACCCTAGAAGAGGAGAAAAGGGAGAGGTACAGGGAGGAAGGAAGGAATTGCTCGAAGAAAGCCAGTTGATCCATCTCAGAAGCCGGATTCATCCTCAAGGCTGAAGATCTCCCCTCAATTTCCCTTCAGGAGTTTTGAGTTTTCTTTATGTTTTGTATTTATTATTCTTCTGAGATGTTTTCCTTTTTAGTTATGAACTAAATCCCCTAAATACCTAAGGGGAATGAAACCTAAGACAAATCTTGTTATTATTTTCTGAATTGTATGATAAATATTTGACTTGTTCTTAATAATGTGTTCTTAATTCTTGTTTTGATATTCCATGATATTGATTCAAGTTTCGCTCTTATTCAGAGGAGGAATAGACCCTGTCTAAGAGTACAATTGTCATAATTAAGCGGAGTTGATTGCGCGCCTAGAGATAGGGTGACAAGATTTTGCCGAATTAGGGTGAAACCTAATAAGGGGATCCATAGATCGAGTTAATGTGACCCTTGGATGATAATCAGAGAAAAGTCTCAGTTATTCAATCTAGGGATTAGACGTTATTATTCTTGAATAGGGATAATAACATAACTTAGGGATCTCTACGGAATAAGTTAAATGAATAAATCGTCCGATTCGGAGTCAGAATAACAAGTAAAGTCTAGGTGGATTCTTCCTTAAGTATTGTCTTTGTGAATTCTTAGTTTAGTTAATTAGTTAGTTAAAACAAGCCCCCTTATTCTTAGGCTAGATAATAAAAAGACAGTCATTACTAGTACTTTTAGTTCCTTTGGGTTCAACAATCCGGTCTTGCTAAAACTATACTACTGTTCGATAGGTACACTTGCCTACATCGTGATAATAGTTAGTTTCAAGAACGATTAATTATAAATATTTAAAACCTGTCACAAAATCACGATCAAGTTTTTGGCGCCGTTGCCGGAGAGCTAAGATATTAGGAACACTCAATTTTTATTACTTTAGCCATTTATTTTCCTTGCAAGTTAATTTTATTATTATTATTAATTTACTTTTTCTTTCTCTTGGCAGGTTTTTATAGTTTATGACTAGAAGAAGCCAGTTAGGACCACTACTTTCTGACGAAGAAATCGATCACACAGTTCACAGAAACCAAAGAGAAATAAAGTGAAGTCTAAGATACACAGAGGAAGAGAAAGACGACGATATCTCAACTACGACTGAGGAGATGGTTGAAAATCAAGATAATCAGCTACCTTCTGCGATACCCGCTGAACTAGCAAATCAGAATCCTGCTCCTCGTACTATGTATGATTATGCTAAACCTAATTTAATAGGAACTGAGTCAAGTATAGTTAGGCCTGCTATTGTTGGGAATAATTTTGAACTAAAACCTAACACTATTTAAATGATACAGTAATTTGTTCAGTTTGATGGTTTGCAGGATGAGGATCCAAACACTCACTTGGCAAATTTCCTGGAATTCTGCGATACATTTAAAATTAATGGCGTTTCTGACCGAAAAATGACAGAAAAATTTTTATTAAAATATTTTTCGCCAGCTAAAATGGCCAAATTACGTAATGATATCTCTTCATTTGTGCAGATGGACTTAGAAAATCTTTACGATGTATGGGAGAGATACAAAGACCTACTGCGAAGGTGCCCTCACCATGGATTACCTCTATGGTTGCAAGTTCAAACATTCTACAATGGTGAGAACCCCTCGACAAGACAGATGATTGATGCAGCAGCCGGGGGAACCATCAATAACAAAACACCTGAAGAGGCTTACGAATTTATTGAAGAGATGTCACTGAATAAATATCAGTGGCAAGTCATGAGGACTAAGCCAACTAAAACAGCAGGCGTTTATAACATCGATTCGGTTACTATGTTGTCAAATCAGGTAGAACTTCTAAATAAAAAAGATTGACGGTTTACTTGGTTCCACGCAAGCTCATCCAGTAATGCATTGTGAAGTCAGTGGAGGTGGATCAAGCAATTCAGAATATCAATCCTATGGCCACAGCATGGAGAACGAACAATTAAATTACATGAGTAATAATCTCCGATCTCAAAATAATCCTTATAGCAATACTTATAATACAGGTTGGAGGAACCACCCAAATTTCTCCTGGGTGGTCAAGGGAATCAAAGGCCACAGAATCTTTCGGGTTTTCAACAACCACTCTATCAACAGGAAAAGAAACCGAACCTTGAAGAGATGCTATCTAAATTTATCTCGATGTCTGAAACTCGTGTAATATCCTGAAAATAGGGCCTAGTCGGAACAGTGGTTTTGAGACCACAAATCTGACATATTTATGATTATTATAAGACCTATAATATGAGATTATACATGTGTTAGAGTTTCATGAAGAAATTTCTTGAGTAAGGTGTCTAATTGGAAATTAGGGACTAAATTGAATAAATTGCAAAACTAGGATTCTAGAAGCAATTTGCATGAAATTGCTTTAGATTATAAATTAGAAGGTCTTAAAGAGTAATTTTCCCAATTTCTAAGTTTTTAGACAAAAATAGGCTTGCATGGATGAAATCTTAAAGAAATGACTTAAGGGCATTTTGGTCATTTGGCTTTTTAATGAAATAAAATGGGAAAAATCAAGCCAAAATCAACCATCTTCTTCCCCATAGCTTCTAAAATTCTCTTGTCACCATAGCTAGGGTTTTCAAACATTTCAAGCTCAATAGTAAGTGCTCCCAAGCCCCGTTTTTAATGTTCTTTGTATTTTTAAAATCCCGGTAGCTTGATCTTTCCATTTCTACCCATATTTCATGCTAGGGTTCATGTTTAAAAATTTACTCATGCATGAGTTGCTTGTATTTTGGTGGATTATGGAGGGGTATGAAAGTTGAAGGTGTGTTAAACTTCGTTTCCTAAGTGATTTTCATGAAAAACCCCTAAAGAGACATTTTTGCAAAAGTTGTTAAATATGTGGTAGAAATGAGAAAATAATGGAAAATGTGGGCTGCCATATGAGGGAAAAATGTTCGGATAGGCTTGGGTAAGATAGAAATTGCATGTGTTTCATTATACGAGCCTAGGGACTAAATAGTAAAAATATATAAGGTTAGGGGCAAAACAGTCATTTAGACTGGGGTAGAAATTAAACTTGAAAAGTGTAATGTAGGGAATTAATGATATAATTTTGCTGTTATATACCCCGAGGAAAAAATTTCGGATGTCAATCGAGGTAAACGCAAGGTTTCGAAATAACCGAAACACAGCTCCGAAATGAATACTAGGTAAGTTCGGATAGCTCGAAGTGAACCTATAACATGCATAATTGTATGTTTTGTGAATGTATGATAATTGCATTGTTGATGGCATGAAAATGTATGAATTGCATCTTTAATAATGAATTGTTGGATAATGTCTCGGTTGAGGTTGAAAAGGGAATTCGATGGATAAACCATGATTTACATGAGACTTGAGATCCTGCATGTGTTGCAGAAAAGGATTTACCCTGGACTGGTAATTCGAAGATCTCAAGTATAAAAAGGATCTAGCCTGGACTGGTATTCCCTGAATGATTGAGCCTCTCGAAGAATATGTGTGCATTGTGGATTTAGCCCGGATGGGTAATCCGATTAGAGTCTAAGTTTAGCCTGGACTGGTAATTCAGATCCGAACTCATTAAGGGTGTTTGTCGCGTAAGGGATTTAGCCTGGACTGGTAATCCTGACATCACCTTATGAGTTTATATTACAAGGGATTTAGCCTGGACTGGTAATCCCGCCGTAAGATGTGAGGTTCGCGGGAGTGCATACTAGAACGATCATTCGTACGAATTGATGGTAAATGGATAATCCATCGAGATTTCCTAGGAACTCAATGAGACTATCACAACGAATATGTATAGATGATATGTTAAATGATGAGCTCATCTAAGATGAATTACATGGTACATTGTAATGTAACTAACTTGATGATTGAGTTTATGTGTTAGGGAAACCATTTCATGCTTGTTGGTTTCATTGCCTTATATGGTTGCATGCTAAATAATCGGTAAGTTTACCTTCCAGTTATACAGGCTTACTAAGCATGTAAATGCTTACTCCTCTCTTTTCCCTGCTTTTCAGAGCTCGAGGACTCATAAGGATTGAAAGACAATTGGAGAGTCAACACACTGTCAACTAGACAAGCTTTGCTATAAAGACATTTCTATTTTGTCCAATGGCATGTATAGGATTTTTGAGTATTTTGTTATGTATGTCATTTGGTTTGCCTAGTGAATGCATGTAAAAATTATGTTTATCCTTTTTGTATATGGCCATGGGAATTGACTCATTTTGAAGTAGGCTATGCCCTACAAATCTATGCATGTTTATATTCATATGTGATGGCTTAGTTATAATTGGCAATGAGTTATAATAACGAGCCAATCTTAATATGTCAACCAGACATATAAATCATTAAACACAAGATAAAAATTAACTTAGCATGTATGAAACCAATGACATGAGGTTCACATGCAATGAGGTTTATCAAAGTTTCATATTTACAAATGGACTATTTGGCCCAAATATGCACTATAGTAATCTATAAGTGTAATTGGCTAGTAAAGGGTGACTTAAGGCTTGGAAAATAGCCTAACAAGGTGCACACGGGTAGACACACGGGCGTGTGTCTAGGCCATGTGCGACACACAGGCTACTCCCATGGGTGTGTGCTATGATCGTGTGTCCCCTGCACCTGAAATTTTAAGTCAGCATAGAGCACAGGCTAAGCACACGGGCGTGTGGCTTGGCCGTGTTTATTTAACAGAATGATGAGATTGAAGTCAGCGTAGCACACGGACTAAGCCCACGGGCGCGTGCCTTGGACGTGTTGCATACTGGAAAAAGGACACGGGCGTGTTCTATGCCCCACGGGCGTGTTACATTCAACTAAGGGAAAATTTCCTAAAGTGCTTCAAGTCTATTGGAAAATTTTGGTTTTGTTCCGTACTACCTCTATGAACGTTTTTAGGCCTCGGAGGCTTGTTAAGAGACAAAGTGCAAACGTTTGAAAAGTTTTAAATTACGAGTGAAATTCAGTAACCCGATTGTATAAGTTTGTAAAGGTGAATTATCGGTAAAGCCTCGAACCCTATCCCGGCGTCGGATACGGGCGAGGGGTGTTACATTTAGTGGTATCAGAGCTACAGTTTAGTCAGTTCTAGGACTACTGTAGAGGATGTTAAAGTTCGCTATACATGCCATTATTCGAATGTTGATAGTGTGACTTCTCCTAATTGTTTAAATTGTTTTGAATATGGTAAATATCTTCTAATCGAGCACAAGATGAGTCCGAGGGAGCCGAGAGCCACGCTCCAGCTTCCGTACAGTGAGCTGTATCTAGTAGTAGTAGAAGACTTATGTCTGAAGGTTGGGAAGAGGCCCGAGTTACCTTATTTGATATGATGGATGAATGGTTTGGGGATTATCTAAGGAATTGCCCCAACATACCACAATCGCCCCCACCCCCTAACCAACCTGATGAGGATGTGCCACGAGGTATAGCACCGGTAAAAATAGGTAAGGCCCTTGTAGACAAGCTTAGAAAGTATGGGGCTGAGGAATTCAGAATGAAAGTCGATGATGATGCTGAAAGAGTCGAGTTCTGGCTGAAAAATACTACACGGGTGTTAGATGAATTGTCATGCACACCCGATGAGTGTTTGAAGTGTGCCGTGTCCTTCTTGAAGAATACTGCATACCACTGGTGGAAGACCATATCCTTGGTAGTGCTGAAGGAAAATATTACTTGGAATTTCTTCCAAACAGAGTTTAGGAAGAAATTTATTAGCCAACGGTTTCTAGACTCGAAGCGAAAGGAGTTCCTGGAACTCAAACAAGGGAACAAGACTGTAGCGGAATATGAGAGAGAGTTCATACGGCTAAGTCAGTACGCAACTGAATGGGTCCAAACTGAATCAGAAATGTGTAAATGCTTCGAGGAGGGTCTGAATAAGGACATCAAATTGTTGATCGAAATTTTTGAAATACGAGAGTTTGCTGCATTGGATGATCGAGCCAAGAAAGTCGAAGAGCTTAATAACGAAAGAAAGGAAGCAAAGGGAGATGCTCGAGTTGCGCAGAAAAGCACCAGTGGTAAAACACTCTCTTTCTCTATGAAGAAAGCTAGGAGCCAGTATGAACGCTCCACTTCATCAGTAGGATATTCGGGTAGAGCGAAGGGTCCTAGACGACGAAGTCAAAAGTCTTCCTCCCCGATGATGACTAGTGTTGGGAGTGTAGATGATCAAAAGCTGAAGTGTAAGAGCTGTAGCAAATTTCACTTTGGAGAGTGCTGAGTAAAAAGCGGTGCGTGTTTCAGATGTGGCTCTCTTGACCACTTTCTCAGAGACTGCCCAGATCGAACGAAAAAAGAAGTGAAAGTAACTCTGAAGTCGAGTGCTCCTATGGCAAGAGGTAGACCTCCAAGATACCCTGGAAGTGCTGGTGGCAGTCGAGTCGCAGAAAAATGACGAATGCTTTTTATTCGGGTAAGCAAAATAGTTAACAGCAAAATGATTAAAAATATAAAGCAAATGAGAGAAAAGAAAAGAAAAAGAGAATAAGTAGAAAGATAGAGAGAAAATTCTATTAGGATTTGAAAATGGGAAATATGAAAATATAATTAGGAAAAGAAGAGAAAAAAAATAGTAGACTTATAATTCTATTGGAATTTTGAGGAAGGCCAAGATTTGAATTCTAATTAGGAAAGAGTTAATTAAATTCCTAGGGATTGTAAACCCTAGGCACGTCACATGCAAATTACCCAAATTAGGAGCAAGGGGTTGAAATTTGGAAATTTCCCCTAGCCTTGTGAAATTAAAATGAACAGTGGGAAAAAAGGGGGCTTAAACCTTCGCTTCTAATGAGGATGATGCCTTAACTAGTGAGCCTTTGCTCATTTCTTGTTTATTTTTTATGCTTAATCATATATATATGTTTTGGGGCGTATCTAGTCAAATTTTATAAGAAAAAGGAAAGGAAGGGTGTGGCTTAAACTTGGGAAAATGATATTGGAACTTAGCATGCTAACCATTAGACCTAAGCCTATTTCTTATTTAACTTTTAATCCAAACAATATTTGTTTTAGTGATGCTTTTATCCTAGGTTGCCGAAAATTGAAAGAAAAAAAATAAGAGAAATGAAGCTTGAACCTGAGACCTCTAGGATAGGGAAATAACAGTTAAACATCAATTAATCCCCTATATTTTGGGGCGTGAAATTTCCAAATAACGTTCAAATGTATAAAAACAAAGCAAATTGAACTATCATGGATGATTCAAAAAAAATCTAAAAATCTCGATTGAATCGAACCAAACTCAATCCTACTATGAATAGTGTAAGAGTAATTATTTGTCAATTATAGTAATTTTCTCAAGTTAATCAATGGTAACCTTTACTGATTGTATAATTTTTTTTGCCCGTTTTTATATTATTGATTGTATACTTTTATACTTTGATGGCCTAATTATAAAAAAATTCTAACCTTGAGGTTTTAGACAACAATATTATTTTATTTCTTATGACTAAGTTTGTGATTCCATCTCATAAACAAATACTGAACACCATCCTATAGTGTTAATTCAAACTCAACAACTGTATGCTTTATGTGTAACACCCCAAACCCGGCCTGGACGTTATGGCCGAATCTGGCGATGTCACATGAGAGTGTTTTTGAAAACGCATCGTTACATTTAAAATCAATTAAGTTATTATCTTTTACTTAGTCTGAAAAATGTGTTCTCATTGATTAGCTTTAAAACATGTCTCTTTTACGCAGAAGCTTAAGAAAACATTTTATTTTAGAGAAAAAACGTTCACTTTTAGAGAAAACTGGATTCTAACTTTTGCTTATCAATAACCAATCATAAAAAAAAAACCGAATTAAAAACCAAAAAAGTCCAAAGTCCCAAACATTTATGTCAAAAACTTCCAACACATAGCAGAAAATAGTCCCAAAATTTTACGAGTGGCCACTGTCGAGACCTCCACTGCACCAATCCGTCTAACACTGGGGATTACCTGAATAGATTAAACAGAAAGGGGTGAGTTTTCGCAAACTCAGTGTGTAATCCCCACTGAAAATATACACATAGCACATATCCGAAATCAGTCATATATTTATACATAGTTCGAGCCTGAGCCCTTTATAGAATTGGTGTGGACATTAGCCCACTCAGGTATAGAATCAGATACAGAACAGAATAATAGAGTCCTACCCACCAGCCTCTACACACTAACTCCGTCCAACCCTACACACCATGTGGGGATAAAATCGACCCACCCATCCCTACACACCATGCTGTACCGAAATGCAACACATTATCAGATAATTGCAGCGGAGCTGCTAGATATCAGGCTTAAGAGCCTTTCAGAATACTTCCTCTAAACTATCAACCCAACCCTGATGCAATGCAACATACAAATATGACATGCTTGTAGGTATTCTATCAGATTATACAATTAATTCAGATATCACAAATCATGCTTAGTACAAAAATCAGACAGTTAAAATACTCATTTAGAGGTCTGAGGAATGCTTACCAACCCTATAGCAGGTCCACAGTCGAATTGGGTGACCCGTGCAACCTTGCAGATTATTTCAAAAAAATGGGCTCACACGCCCATGTGGCCTGCCTGTGTGTGCCCACACACCCGTGTGGCCCACACGGCCCAAATTGGCCTTCCACACGGCCTGACCCAGAATCCCACATGCCCGTGTGGTTCACCCGTGTGGGCCCACATAGCCCAATAGGTCTAGCCCGTGTGTCGCACATGGCCTCATTGGCCATCACATGATTGTGTCATGCACCCATATCTTGCGCACACGGCCTGGCTCATTGATCATACGCTCATGTACTGTCACACAGCCTACCACACGGGCGACCACACGCCAGTGTGGTGTCGACAGTTTCATTTTTCGGCTTTCGCCACTTTTTATTTTCTGTGTTTTCGGGTACACACCTGTTTCGATTTTACTGATATCGCAATCCCAAATCCTCCAAAACCTATAATTAACTAATAATTCATTGATTTAGCCATTTAAAACGATTCTTAAATGAAAGTACAAAGAGACAGCCAACTCCTACCAACGGAAATCGATACCTTCACTTGAACAAAAGGAGTTTCACACACTTAGCGCGTCGATTCCAGACCCTTGACCCCTTGAATACCTCCTAGCACCAAACAAAACCCTTAGCATAACGATACATCAACCCCCAAAAATAAAAAAAATTACAGAAGAACAATGCTTCCTTTACCAACAAATAGCGGAACTGAAAATCGTAACAGCAAAATAGAAATAGAAAAAGATGGCGGCAAGAAAACAAAATTTCTAGAAACAAAAGTATAAAAAATCGAAAAATTGGTAGTGAAAACACAGGGAAAAACGTTAAAGGGAGAAGAAGATTTTTGAGAAAACTCCAAGATTGATAGAATATCCCCAATTCTCTCTACTATCCTATTAACAACAACCTCTCAGAATTTCAATTCTAATCGAACTCCCCCTAGACGCCATATGCCTAGAGCAAAAAGGATTACTCTCTCGCTCTCACGGGGACTTGAACACAAAACCTTCAGTAATCAGTCACACCACTTAACGACCAGACCAGCATACCCATTCTGATATGAAATTACAAATAGTTTAATGTAAGCCTACTAGCTAGAAGTTAAGGCTTAATTCAGGTAAAAGCCCAAAATTTTCCAAAGCTAAGGCTTGAACTTGGGACCTCACACACACACACCTAGAACACTTAACCACTAAAATAGATACAAATCTGTGTCAATGAATTATATAAATATATTTAAAAACTTGGGGCATTACATTATGCATATGCCTTTTTTTATCACACTTCTTTTTTTACCAATTTAAACTTTGAAATTATGGACTTGAGCTATTAACTAAGTTTTTTAATATAAATACTAATTGATTAGGTATATTTCCTATAAAGGGTAATTGGAAGTGAATGGTTTGATATATTTTGCATGTGGCTTGTAAGTAATATTAACTATATATTTAATCATCTTTAAGGTAGTGTTTGGAAAGCCACCTAATAACTGGATTTGAGTGTAATTGTTTGTAATTACACAAAGGTGGCATGTTTGGGTAACCATTGTAATTGGTAGATCCTATGGTTTGATATATTTATATGTTTAAATCTTAAATTCCTGGAGAATTTTTATCCACGTTAATTTTACGAATGGTTAAACGATTTTTTAAGAATTTTGCCAAAAATTTCTTGAAATCTTAATTTGTCTTATGAGTCGTTACTAATTCTTGCGTAAATATTGTAACATCCTAAAAATCGGGTTAGAAGAAATTGAGTTGTGAAATCGAAAGTGGTTATCTCTTGACTTTGAGTCTAGATTTCAAAAATTTTGATAAGTGATTTGTTCTAGTTTAGTGGCTTAGTGCTGTGTTTGTGTGTACAAGATTTTGGGTTCGAATCATATTTCTTAAAATTTTGTTACTTTTTATTAAAGCCCTATCTTTGACCAATCAGGTTATAAGACATTTCCGATCAACTAATGTTAAGAATGAGTCTGCTAGTTCAATGGTTAAGCATCTGTATATTTTCTGGTCTCATTTTTGAGTCTCTACAAAAGCAATAAGGAAACGTTTTATTATTTTTACGCGGTCATGTGAGTTAGTTTTAAATTGTTGTAATTGTTTATTTTCTTTAAAAACTTTCTCTCTAGAAGTTCATCTTTTTCCTTTTTGTTTTCGACCATTCTTCTTTTCTTTCTTTTTCTTTTTGTTGGTAATTCTTCTTTCACTCTCAAATTGTTGTTGATTATGTTCGTAGTTGTTGCTCTAAGTTTCGTTGTGCAGTCAATTATTCAAATGAATTATGTAAGTGATCTTTACTTAGTTTTATATGCTTAAGTTTGATAATAGTCGAAGTTCTGTTCTTTTCGGTTGGATTGAATTTCTGATTTGTGTAAGTCTTTATCAGACGAAGTTCTTAAGAGTAATTTGTCAAATGAAGTTCTTAAGAGTAATTTTTCAAACGAAGTTCTTAAGAGTAATGCTTCTCCTCAATGATTTAAGTTCCGTGTTTCATTTATGAGCCAGGGTAAGCATTTAACTCCGTTTAAGATTTAGTATCGAAGTTTTTTTAATGTATTTCGGTTTGGGATGTTAGTTTTAGCGATTTGACTGTAAATTAATTGTTTGTTAGATAACTGCTTGTTGTTTCTAGGTTTCAAAATCATCCCCATTGTTTCCCTGTTAAAACTGCATTAGGTGGGTACCAGAAACCCAAATATTTACGAATTGCGTACGTCGAAAAACATTGCCTTCGACACCACATGATCGTATGCCAGGCCGTGTGAGGCACTGTTAGGGTCACATGGACTAGGGATATGGGCGTGTGTCTAGGCAATGTAACTCACTTTTTGGGACCACACGATCGTGTGCAAGGTTGTGTAACTCACTATTTGGGATCAAATGGCCATGTGCGAGGCCATGTGAGTCACTAAAAGGTTCAAACGGGCGTGTGCTAGGTCATGTAGGCTACATGACCCAGACTCCCAAGTCAGGTGGATCCACGTGGGCGTCTGGGTCAAAATTTTAAAATTTTTCCTAAGGCCGTGAAAGTTATCTGGTTCGAATATAGGCCTTTTGTAGGGTCTGTATGATCTATTTTAGGCTATATAACTCAGAAGTTATTGATATGTTAGTGTATAATCTACTATCTATACGTATATCAGTCTTGAGTTAAGACAAGTAAATATGACTATTACTGTACAAGGTACCTCTGTTTGGATGTGTTTAGGTAGGTGACTTATCTAGGTACGATCAATATTCTCTTAAGTCTGATGGTATGCCTTGTGTTACTCTATTGATTAATAAATGTGATATCTGAATATGTTGAATTGATTTGTATTGATTCTGATATATAACCATGCATGTGATTTCATGGCAATCTAATGCGATCTGTCGAGATTTGATAAATCTATTTTACAAAGCATAGACTCCCATGCATATTGATTTTGTTATGGTTTGATAGCATGACCTACATGCTTATTACTCATATTGCATGGGATAAGGGATGATGTGAAAAGAGGAAGTTTTTGGTAGTTTAATGATCTGCATTATCTAGTCGTTTATCCACAATTCTGTTCTGGCAGCTTGACTATAATATTGTGACTTGACCACATGTATCTGATCTGGCAGTTTTACCTATAAATTCAGGTGGCACTGTCCATAGTTATCTATTGGTGTGATTTGGTTGGACGAGTTTTGGAGAACTCTATTTTGGTGTGTTGCGGAATTGGGTAGGATGTTTTCTGATAAATATGTACTCTAAATGGTTTTGACAAATAATGTAATGACATAGACATTTATTTGTTGTTCTGTTCTACTCTGTCCTATTCGGTTCTGCTTTGTTCTGTTTTGTTCTATTCTGCTTTGCTTTTGTTCTATTCTATTGTGCTACTATTGTTGAATCTCTGTGATACTCTATGGTTGTTCCGTACTGGTTATATAACTGTTATTAAATTCTCTACGTTACTATGTTTTAGATGTTATCACCTGTTTATTTGTATTTGAGTTTGGCTAAACGCCGAATTTTGGAGCTCACCCTTGTCTCATCTTTCTCTGTTTAGGCAAACATTTGACTGAGGATTGGACAGCGTACGGGATCTCGGATTGTGTTTGCACTGATGTATCTATGATTTGATCTTTTAGGTTTGTAATTTGTTTTTAAACCTGCCTTGCTTTTTGATAATCTCATCAGTATCTAAAATATTCTAAAACGAAACTATAAAATCACTTAAATTGATTAAAATGGATTTTTGGTTTCCAAAATTAAACTTTGAAAATATTTCCCCTACAAATCAAGCAATGATTTGAATGGTTTCTGAATACTATCTCGAGTTTGTTTTCAATACATTGGTGTAACTTTCTAGATTTGACTTAAACGTTTAGGTCGAGTTTGGGATATTATATTTAGTGGTATCAAAGCCAAGTTTGCAAAACTCGGGCTGTGGTTTTCGGGTTCAGAACTTTTCCTGAAAAACGTTTTAAGTAAGTGGAACTTTTGATTGACTTTGAGATTTGAGGTTTTTAAAAAGTGTGTGTTCAGACTGTGATTATTTTTTAGTATGTAAATAAAGAATCTGAAACTCCGATGCCGATCTTGTATGTATCTCTAGCTTAGCTGTATTCAATGACCTAACACAAATCATAGTGTTTTGGTTAATATGTCCTAGTTAATTTTGTGGAATTTCTATGAAAACCTCTATTAAAACTTCAAATTTAGGGTTGCTAATAAAACCTAAGTTAATTCATGAAATTTCTGAAACGGTAGATTAGCATAATGAGCATACGTATCCTTGTTGTGTGAGTGTGTGTTGGACATAGTCGAGTTACTCGAGTCAAGTCCTCTTCTCAAGGCAGGGAGACCAATCTGAGAATTTATGAATCTGTTAGGGCACTCAAATCTAAGGGTAATATTCAAGAACTATAGGGCGTTGCGCTGCCAGGTTGTGTCCAGTGATTCACAAGGGTCGATGAGACTCAATTTGAAACTGTGAGTCAAAAGTCTATGGTTGAGCAACCCCAGACCATAAGAGGAGTGCGAGTGCTACTGATTCGAATCTGGAACCTAACAGTCTTTAGCGATTCTTTTTGTGTTGTGTTGTCGTGATACTTGCGTTAAGAAATGGAAAGTTGTTGGAAATATTGGTTGGTTTTGTATTTACTCTAAGTTGCGGAGCAACAACATGGTGGCTCGTATGAATGAGAACATTTCAAATTCTATGGCTTAAGGACTAATGAGACTTTAGGAATTACGAGGGCAAAATTATTTTAAGGAGAGAAGAGTTGTAACATCTTGAAAATCGGGTAGAAGAAATTGAGTTGTGAAACCAAAAATGGTTATCTCTTGAATTTGAGTCCATATTTTATTGCATGAGATGAGACGTTTTGAAAGGAGGAAGTTTTGCCAGAATATTAATCTGCAATTCTAGTGATTCATCCACATATTATCTAGCAGCTTCTATCTACAATTAAGTTGTGTATTCACAACCATCTGGTAGCGTATTAACCTACAACTCTAGTTGTTCGCCCACCTATTATTTGGCAACTCTGATCTGCACTAATGTTGTGTATTCACAACCATCTGGTAGTGTATTAACCTACAACATTTGTTGTTTAACCACAACCCAATGTGTAGGGATGGACAAGTTCTAGGGAACTCCTATTATGGTGTGCAACGATGGGGTATGATCTTTTTTGTTAATTTCGAAATTGTGTTGCATTCACAGAGTATGTGCAAACGATTCTAAGATTTCTAAGATGATATATATGTGTATATGTGTATGATGTTGATATGTTAATTTGATATTCTGAGCCAACTATTTTGAGTTATTATATGTGGTGTGATTTTGTATCTTAATCTATTGCACTGATTAACTTGTGATAGAACTCACACTGAGGTTCATAAATCACTCCCTTTTATTTTTCATCTTTCAGATGACCCACCAGGTTAGGACACTAACACGACATCTGAAAGGTCTCGACTCGATTTTTATTTTATAAAATTCTTTTAGGCTCATTAATTGATTTATTTTAATTATTATTATTCAAAGACTATATTATTTTACTACGAATTGTGGCATGGGATTTAAGATTTGAATTTATTTTTATTTTGCTTAATATTTAATCTAACTTATAGGATATGGAGTTATGATTATGAATTAGTTATGCATAAACCCCAATTTTTATTAAAAGCATAAGTAACTATCATTCTTTTTCGTTGCTAAATTGTAAGAAAAAATTTTAGTGAATAATAAATCGATATTTAGCTAAGTTTCTACTAAACTAATACAAATGTTTTAAAATGACTGTTTTTAAAACTTTGATAAGCTTTCTAGGCTAGTTCAGTGGCTAATGTAATATTTTGAATTCAAATATAACGTCTAAGCAGGATTGAGGAGGTTACATTTAGTGGTATCAGAGTCTTGGTTTTCTAAACTATGATTGTGAAAATTTAAAATATGTTTGCATGTATACATTAAATGGGTATCTTGAGAAAAATCATGCCACAAGATTTTTGACAATTGATTCTCTATAGGAAATTGAGTTTGATACTCTGATGCCGACCTACTTTAGTTATTATTATTTTTGAAACTTTACATAGACTGTAAACTCTAGATTGTGAACATTTAGGATAATGACTAATGCTTGAACTTTTGAATAAAAACTGTAGATATACTTTAAATTCTAAATTTTTGAAAGATTAGCTATGAACACTCAAGGTAGACATGGTAGGGGTATGACGCGTAGGGTTGCACTTGTAAATCCACCCACTGGTTAGAGAAATAATTCGAATTTTGAGGAGGAGTACGTCGAGAATTCGACTGCCAATGGCGGTTGAGGTTATGAGAACAACGATGACGTCGTGACGCAGGCAATGTTGAGGGTGTTGCAAAGGTTTGGTTGGAGCCCAAATTGGATCGAGGAGTCGCGTATCTATTGCAGAGAGAATCCAATTGAATGGAGCAGAAACATTCAAAGGCGTTGCTGGTATGAATTCCACTGCAGTTGAATATTGGATGGAGTTGACATAAAGGATTTTAGAGGATTTGTATAACATCTCTAACCCATCTTCGTCGTCGTATTAGGGTTACGAAGTATTACGAAAGTTAACAAATTCAATAATAATATAAAACAATTTGAAAATATATTTAAATATCAAATATTCATAAACAATCATTATTCATAGCATATATACGAACATAGACTTTAAATCGAGTTTACATAACCTTAAGATCAGTGTGAAAATAGGTAGGGACTAATTTGGAACAAAATAGAGAAATGTGAAAGAAAACTAAAAATAGGGGTCACATAGCTATGTGATAGAGCTTAGACTATGTGGTCAAACCGTGTAATAACCTGAGTCCATGTAACTTAGGGTCACACGATTGTGTCGCTTGGCCATGTTACTTTCTAAAGCCGTGTGGGCAATCTTGCACCAAAAATCAAATAGGCCACATGGCTATGTGAAGTGATTGTGTCTGGCACACGGCCGTGTGATAGGCCGTGTGCACCTAAAATAACTTAAAAAACAAGTCATTTTCTGAACCATTCCTTAGGACCCAAGCCAAACCATTTCCAACCATTTTTACCTATTCAAAACACATTTATACGTACTAAAATATATCATTTCACATACAACTTATGTGCCTAACCAACATGCCACATTTAGCACCACAGTTCAATGTGAAACATAAACCATTCATGTCATTCATTCAAACACCAACAATTACCATAACATATATTTACCTAAACACATAATAAGCTAACCAAAACTTGTCCAAATTCACCTCATTACCATATATCAAATAGGTTCTAACATTTAATGCATCTGAGTTTCATAAAATCTCATTCACAACCAAAATACCGAAACATGATTTTTAGCTTACACATAAACATTCTATATACATGCCACAAGTAACCCAACAACAAAACTACAAAAATCTACTGAGTTAAGTGATTGTAGGTGTGAGCTTCTTGTTGATCTGATCAACATGTCCCAAATGTCCATGATTTACAAAAAAATAAGAATACAGATAAGTATATCAAATACTTAGTAAACTCATACAATTTAAACTTCACTTACCTCAAAGTCCTATCATATACAAAATTCAATTTGGGATACAATTAAACCTATAAAAATCCAATCCACATCATTAATATAGACAACATGCTTGAGCTCAATCATATGAACATTCATAAGTATTTTCATTACCAAATAAACCAATTATAATCCCAAAACCAATTCATAAGAGTTCTATAACCAACTTCACATATAAGTCTCCAAGACTTTAATAGCGGACGTTCCTACTGAAATTTCATGAAAATAGCTCAGTATATAGATGGAAACTGTAACACCCCTTACTCGAGTTCGATGTTGGAATAGGATATGAGGTGTTACTAGACTTAAACACAAGCAAACATACATTTCCTAGTTATGAAATTTTGCTCCAATTTAAAAATTTTAACAATACCTTAATGTCCCTACTATGGGCCTACGAGGCCCCGAACACACTTTGGAGTTGATTCAGGACTAATCTGTGCACTCTAGAAAACTTTGTAAAAATTGAAGCTGATAGGGGCAATGCCCGTGTGGATGGGCAACATGCCTATATGTCTCCTTAACATGGTCATTTGAAGGCCCGTGTGGCTCACACGGCCTGAACATATCAGGAAATGCCCGTGTCCTTAGCCCGTGCAATTTTATTTTTTTTACTTGAACTTACTGGGGTTTTCACACAGCTTGGCACATGCCCGTGTCCATGACCCATGTCTCCCACATGGCCATGACATGCCCGTGTTCAGCCCGTGTGCAAAAACCTTGACATTCTGTTTCTGATGTCTTCAATCCATTAAGGGTACACGAGCAAGGCACATGCTCGTTTGTTAGGCTGCGTCCTCCACATGGCTGAGACACATGGCCGTGTCTCTACCCGTGTGTTTACTACCATGCATATTGACTTGTAAAATTAAGGTGCAGGGGACACACGGCCAGACTACACACCCGTGGGATAGACGGTGTGTCACACACGGCCTAGACACACTCTTGTGTGTCTGCCCATGTGGACAAAAACGAGGCTATCTACTAGGCCCCTTTTCCGCCCTTACTTGCACCAATTAGACAACACCAAACAAAACCAATCCATACAGCAATACAAGATCAACCAACCACAACATGACAATGAAAAAGCGTCCCTCACTACACTTTAGCAATCCAAATGTGTACTAATTCATTCATGCAATTTGCTCATCCATGAAAATATCATCATTTGCATATATTAATAATGAATATTAGTCATTGTCCATGGCCTTATACAAAATGAAAAAAATTCATGACAAGCCAACACCTTGGCCCCAAAATAATATGACACTAACAAAAGACTAAGTCCCTATACATGCCATACTCAAAATAAAAAAACTAACTATACCAAGTGCTTCAATTGATAGTGTGAACGATGCCTCTGACGTCCATTGATCCATGAGATAATTAGGTGGCACTATAAGAAAATGGAAATGAGAGGGAGTGAGCATAAAGCTTAGTAAGTTGCATGTAAGTAAATAACAATATCAGCCACGCATATTTAAAGTACATAGCATATAATAAATCCACACAAAATTCTTGAGTGCACAAAGGTAGATATCACCACATACTTATACATCACAAATATAAGCCAAAGATTTCAAAATCATTTTCATAGGTAGAACTTACTCATGTTATTCTTAACATTAAGACATCATAACTAGACTCATATCTCATGAGTTTCGAATAAGAACCTGTACCACTCACAACATGATTATATCATTCTATATAATTGTCATAAGCTTTAAAATAACCCGTCAAACCATTTGGAATACTAAAGGACATCTGACAAGCTTTACACAAGAGGGTAAATTGCCATTGCCATGTTTCGAACATGGTCTTACACTGGCTCACATGTTGAGGCCGATGTCATGTCCCAGACATGGTCTTACACTAGCTCTCGTCTCAATGCTGATGCCATGTCCTAGGCATGGTCTTACACTGGCTCTCATAATGTGGCCGATGCCATGTCCCAGATATGGTCTTACACTAGCGCACATATCAATGCCGATGCCATGTCCCAGACATGGTCTTACACTGGCTCTCATTACATTGCCGATGCCATGTTCCAAACATGGTCTTACACTGGCTCTCATATCGTGGCTGATGCCATGTCCCAGACATGGTCTTACACTAGCACACATATCACCCAAATGTCATGGCATGGATATCCAATCTATTCCTAGGCTCAACCGAAAATTTACCACATTAATTTCATCACGCATTATTCATAATCATATTCAACCATATTATACAAAATCGATCATTCAACACATAATAGTGATAAGGTTGACTTATTTACGTACAACTTACCTCAGTGTACAAAAAGTGGGTGACTAGTTGGATTTAATATACTTGTTTGGCTTTCCCCCAATCTAGGACTGGGTTTTGTATTTCTTGATCTAAAATGATAAAATTACACTAATTTAATCATCATATTAATCAATGCATTTCATAATTCATATTTTTGCAAAATGACCATTTTGCCCCTAAATTTTTACAAAATTACTATTTTACCCCTAGGCTCGTAAATCGATTTTTATCAAATTTTCTCACTACCCAAGCCTAGCTGGATTCTTTTTATACTAGAAGCAGCTCACAATTCCCATTATTTCACACATTTACCACATAATTTATAACTTATGCAAAATGGTCCTTAGTTAGGGTTTCCATGAAAACTACTTCACAAAAGTTGTTTGTTTAACAACCAAGATTCATTTTCTTCCATAAAAATTCAGAAATCAACATGAATAATCTCATGGAAAAACCCTAGACTCTCAACCATTTTGCAAAATAGTCCCCTCTTTAGTTAGCTTATGCTACAAAGGTCCCAAAAGTACAAAAAATATCAAGAAAAGTCATCAAAATCACTTACTTATGAGAGAACTTAATTGATGAAAATTTCAAGCTTTCAAGACCCCTTTCTTGCTAAAAATTTTAGTGGAGAAGAGAAGAAGAGAAAAAGATGTAGCTTTTCTTTATTTTATTTTATTCTAGTCAAATTGGTCACCAAATTTCACCTAATTTTGACCTTTTTGATTTTCTTGTCCCTATGGTCGGCCATGCCATTAATAAAGGCCTATTTGCTCTTCAAAGAACCTTAATTTTGGTTCTCTAGCTATTTGACACCTTTAGCTAATGAAATAAAACTTTTGTCCCTTATGGGATTTAGTCCTTTTTCGCAATTGAGCATGCAATCGCTAAAATTATTTCATCAAAATTTTCATGCACTTATATCAACATGCTATAACACATAAAATAATATTGAAAATAATTTCTCTGACCTCGAGTTAGTGGTTCCGAAACCACTGTTCTAACTAGGCCAGGAATTGGGCTGTATAACTCTCCCCCTTAGGGATTTTCGTCCCTAAAAATCTTACTAGTGAAAAGGTTAGGGTATTGATCTCTCATAGTCTCCTCGCGTTCCCATGTGGCCTCTTCAACCCCATGTTGATGCCGCAGTACTTTCATGAGTGCTATACTTTTATTTCTCAATTCTTGACCTCTCGGGCTAAGATCTTAACCGACTCTTCACCATAAGTCATGTCTGATCGAATCTCAACCTCTGTTGGCGAAAGAACGTGCGACGGGTCAGAACGGTAACGGTGCAACATCGACAAATGGAAAACATTATGGATCTTCTCTAACTTAGATGGCAAGGCTAGTCGATAAGCTACTGGTCCAATTTTCTCAGTCACCTCACAAGGTCCAATAAAACGTGGACTTAATTTTCCTTTATTACTGAATCTGAGGACTTTCTTCCATGGGGATACTTTCAAAAAAACTTTATCACCGACTTGAAACTCAATTTTCTTTCGTTTCAAATCCGCGTAGGATTTCTATCTATTCGAAGCGGCCTTCAAACAATCATGAATTACCTTAACTTTCTCTTCAGTCTCTTTGACTAAATCGACCCCGTGAATCTGATTCTCTCTAAGTTCAGTCTAATATAAGGGCATTCGACACTTACGCCCATACAAAACCTTATAAGGAGCCATTTTCAAACTCGACTGATAGCTATTATTGTAGGCAAACTCTACCAGTAGTAAATATTTTCCCAACTGCCTTGGAATTCTAGGACGCAACACCGCAACATGTCTTCAAGAATCTGAATTACTCTCTCCGACTGATCGTCGGTTTGGGGATGGAAAGCCATGCTAAAATTCAACTTTGTCCCCAAAGCTTCTTGTAAAATTTTCCAAAACCTTGAAGTAAACCTCGGATTTTTATCCGAAATAATCGACAAAGGTACTCCATGAAGTCTCACAATCTTAAAAATATATAACTCGGCTAGCTTATCGAGTGAGTAGTCGGTACGCACTGGAACAAAGTGAGCTGATTTCGTTAGTCGATCAACTATGACCCAAACAATATCTTTCTTTCTGGGTGACAACGACAATCCCGTCACAAAATCCATGGTAATTCAATCCCATTTCCATTTAGGAACCATGACAGGCTGAGGTAACCCGTAGGTACTCGGTGCTCGACTTTCACTTGCTGACAATTTAAACATTTCGACACAAACTTTGAAATGTCTCTTTTCATGCTCGGCCACAAATACAATCTCTTCAAGTTATTATACATCTTAGTACTATCCAGATAGATTGACATACAACTATTATGTGCTTCGCGAAGAATTTTCCCAATCAGTTCATCATCTCTAGGTACACGGACCCTATCTCAGAAATCAAACAACCGTCAGTACTAATCTGAAATTCTGATTCGTCAATTGTCTCACACTGAGTCATCTTGGCTTGCAAATCTTTATCCTCTTCTAAACTTCACAAATCTCTTGAAGAAACATAGGTCTAGCTCTCAGCTCTGCTAGAATCGAACCATCCCCGATTACTGACAACTGAGTATTCATAGCTCTCAAGGCAAACAATGACTTCTTACCTAATGCATCAGCGACCACGTTCACCTTTCCCGGGTGATAGTCAATTACTAATTCGTAATCTTTTATCAACTCTAGCCACCTTAGGTGCCGTAAGTTCAAATCCTTTTGAGTCATCAAGTACTTTAGACTTTTGTGATCTATGAATACTCATCATCTCTCGCCATACAAGTGGTGTCTCCAAATCTTCAGTGTGAACACTATGGCTGCCAATTCTAAATCGTAAGTCGGATAATTTCTCTTATGCGGCTTCAGTTGTCTTGAGGCATATGCTATCACCTTACCTTCTTGCATGAGCACGCATCCTAATCCATTCAAGGATACATCGCTATACACCACGAATTCTTTTCCTAGTTCTGGTTGCACTAAAATTGAGCTTCAGTCAACAACACCTTAAGTTTCTCAAAACTCTATTGGCATTTTTCCACCCACTCGAACTTGACGTCCTTCTGTAGCAACCTTGCCATCAGAGTAGCAATCATGGAGAATCCTTTAACGAATCTTCTATAGTAACCCGCTAAGCCTAGAAAGCTTCAACTCTCTGATACATTCCTCAACGGTATGCACTCAACAATAGCCGAGATCTTACTTGGGTCAACTCTAATCCCATCACTTAACACGATGTGTCTTAGGAATCCGACTTCTCGGAGCCAAAACTCACTTTTACTAAACTTGGCATACAACTGCTTATCTCTTAAAGTCTTCAAAATAGTTCTCAAATGCTCCTCATGATTATTCTCATCATGAGAATAAACTAATATATCATCAATAAAAACCACAATAAATTTATTCAAGTATGGCCAGAAAATACGGTTCATTAACTCCATAAACACAGCGTGAGCATATGTTAAGCCAAAGGGCATGGCAAGGAACTCATAGTCAGATCATGGTCTTACACTGGCTCATATGTCGAGGTCGATGCCATGTCCCAGACATGGTCTTAAACTAACTCTAGTCTCAATGTTGATGCCATGTCCCAGACATGGTCTTACACTGGCTCTCACAATGTGGTCGATGCCATGTCCCAGACATGGTCTTACACTAGCGCACATATCAATGCCGATGCCATGTCCTAAACATGGTCTTACACTGCCTCTCATTACATTGCCGATGTAATGTTCCAAACATGGTCTTACACTAGCTCTCATATTGTGGCCGATGCCATGTCCCAGACATGGTCTTACACTAGCACACATATCACCCAAATGTCATGGCATGAATATCTAATCTATTCCTAGGCTCAACCGGGAATTTACCACCTTAATTTCATCATGCATTATTCATAATCATATTCAACCATATTATACAAAATCGATCATTTAGCACATAATAGCGATAAGGTTGATTTATTTACGTATAACTTACCTCGGTATACAAAAAGTGGGTGACTAGTTGGATTTAATCTACTTGTTTGGCCTTCCTCCAGTCTAGGTCCGAATTTCGTATTTCTTGATATAAAATGATAAAAATTCACTAATTTAATCATCATGTTAATCAATGCATTTCATAATTCATATTTTGGCAAAATGACCATTTTGCCCCTAGACTTTTACAAAATTACTATTTTACCCCCAGGCTCATAAATCGATTTTTATCAAATTTCCTCACTACCCAAGCCTAGCCGAATTCTTTTTAAACTAGAAGCAGCCCACAATTCCTATTATTTCACACATTTACCACATAATTTATAACTTATGCAAAATGGTCCTTAGATAGGGTTTTCAAGAAAACAACTTCACAAAAGTTGTTTGTTTAACAACCAAGATTCATTTTCTTCCATAAAAATTCAGATATCAACGTGAATACTCTCATGGCAAAACCCTAGACTCTCAACCTGTAACACCCCTAACCATTATCCGTCGTCGGACTAAGGTTAAAGGCGTTACCAAACAAATAGGAACAATTCTCAAATAATTCACAAATATCATTCACACATAATCATACATCATTAAAGAGTCCCTTGCATAGGTCCACGAGACCTTAAACAGGCTTTAGAAAGGGGTCGAGATTAAACCGAGCTCATATAAAATTTTTCAAAACTTAAACATTTTTTCAAAGTTCTACAGGTCACACGCCCGTGTGAACAGGCCGTACGCCCAGATGAACAGGCCGTGTGCCTCACACGGCTTTAGACACGCCCGTGTGTTAAGGCTGTGTCAAAACAGGGCATACATACTGAGTTGTCCGCACGGCCACAAGACACTCCCGTGTGCCAGGCCGTGTGACAATTAGGGAGGCTACTGACTTGACCACACGGCTGACCACACGCCCGTGTGTCTAGCCCGTGGTCGAAACTAACTTGGCCACACGGCCTAGCACATGCCCGTGTATGCGACCGTGTGGTTTGCCTAGGCTCATTTTGAAATGGCCCTCGAGCAACACAGCTGAGACACATGCTCCTGTCTCTGCCCGTGTGGGCAAAACTAGGCCATTTACAAGGCCAATTTGCCACCCTTTAAGGGTCTTCCCTACCATAATCAAATAGGCACCAAATGCACATCAAATTTCAACCATTTCCAATGACAAAAACATCCATCATTCATACTATTATATTATCAACCAATCTCATGTTCATAACACATACCAATTCATGTCATTCCATAATTTAAAAACATACCAAAACATATGGTTTATAACCTTTATACATTCCATTCATTCTCATGCCAAGTTCTTTCCCAATTCTAAAATATGCACATACCAAAACTTACCAAATTGGTCATTTCTTTTGGCCAACCAAATGCACATCATAATGACACACTTGTATCACATAATTCATACCAAAAACACATTTATATACACAACCAAAACCAAGCTAAATCACATGGCTAAATATATACATTACCAAACATAATCAAAGTACTTCTAGACTATACATGCCAAACTTTTTTATTCACAATGTCAAAAGGTACCAAAATAAGTTTCGATAGTGTGGTGACGATCCTTGATGATCCCCGAGCTCTCGATAGCTACGATATCTATAAAACAATGCAAACACACACAAAGTAAGCTTTCAAAAGCTTAGTAAGCCATATGTAAATAAACTTAGCATTCAAAACATGAAGGCATCATCAAATTATATATACTCCATTATCAAATACTATCACAAACCACATAATTCATATACATTTCCCATATTCTCAATTCATTTGCACATATAGCATACTTTCTCATACTTATATCACATATCATCACTTGTACATATATTTACCTTTTATTCTCAAACATAGTATACAATTCAAACGTACCTGAATCGGATACACATCTCATACGTTCATTCATTTCTCGGAATGCCTGTTGAACCATTCGGAATCATAAGGATATGCGGATAGCTCAGAAAGCTCGTAAAATGCCAACGTCGCACACGTGGTCTTACATGTAATCAAATATCGATGCCATTGTCCAAGAGAATGTCTTACACAAAATCAAATACGATGCCAACATCCTAAACGTCGTCTTACATATAAATCATAAGTCGATGCCAACATCCCAAACGTGGTCTTACACCATACCACATATCGAATCCTATGTCATGACATATGTATCCTAACTATTCCTAAGGTTCGTACGGGGCTTTTCGGACATCAGAACTTTGTCGATATTTTCTCAGATGTCTCATTTTTCTCAACTCATATAACCATTCATCAATGTTGAATATCATATTAACAGTAATAATTCAATTCAAAACGCATTTATTTGTATATCGACTTAACTCGTACAGATTTGGATAAACGGAATCGGCTACTCAACTACTTTCGACTTTCCCCGATCTAATTTCGTTTTCTTTGGTTCTTGATCTATTTAAATTCAATTTTAACTCTTTTATTCACCAAATCATTCAAATCAATCGAAAAACACACATTTAGGGCAATTTACAAATTAGCCCTCACATTTTCACATTTTCACATTTTGATAATTTAGTCCCTAATCACAAAAATCACAAAATACACAAAACTTCT
Organism: Gossypium longicalyx; assembly: GCA_025698465.1. Classification (NCBI taxonomy): domain Eukaryota; kingdom Viridiplantae; phylum Streptophyta; class Magnoliopsida; order Malvales; family Malvaceae; genus Gossypium; species Gossypium longicalyx. Next base: position 82,091,254 of record CM047005.1, on the reverse strand, counting down.
TTAAACATATGCTTGGCCGAATATTCCTATAGCTCATACAAGCCCACATATTTCATTTATTTCACATTTTAGTCCCTCAAATTAAAAATTTCACAATTCAGCCCTTTTTACTCAAATTCATCAAAATTTCAAAGACAAAATATGTTAACCCAAAACATATCTTCCATTTACCAACAACTAACTTCACAAAACTTATAATTTCATCAATGGCTCAACTCAAAATCATAAACAAAATCAGAAATTGAGACATGGGCTTGTTAGTATACAAAGCAACAATCACAAAAACATAGAAATTATTGAAAACAGATAAAAAAACGAACCTTGAATTAACAACCACAAGTGCCGAACCCTAAATTAAACTTTTCTTATTCTTTTACTTAGTATTTTTGGCAATAGGACACTTATAAATGAGCTAATTTTAACATTTATTTTATTTAATACATATTAATACACCATTTACCATTATACCCTTAGTTAATTAACATTTAAACCATTAACATACAAGGTTATTAATGTCCACTCAAACTTCCAATGGTCAAATAACAACATAAGGACCTCTTATTTACAAAGACACATCAAATAAGCACTGAAACAAATAGAAGGCCACTTTTACATTTTGCGCGATTAGGTCCTTTTTTACAAATTATGCAAACAAATGATCAAATTTTCATACGAAACTTTCACACATGTCAATTCACATATTATAAACACAGAAAATAATATTAAAATATTTTTTGACTCGAATTTGTGGTCCCAAAGCCACTATTCTAACTAGGGTTTGAACCGAACTGTTACAATTCTCCTCCCTTAGGGATTTTCGTCCCCGAAAATCTTACCGTTGAACGGATTCGGGTATTGTTGTCTTATAGTATCTTCAGGCTCCCACATAGCCTCTTCAATACCTTGCCAATACCACAATACTTTAATTAATGAAATTTTCTTATTTCGCAATTCTTTAACCTTGCGAGCTAAGATACGGATCGGTTCTTCTTCGTAGGTCATATCGGACTGAATCTCAATCTCAGATGGAGAAATCACATGTGATGGATCGGATCTATATTGTCGAAGCATTGATACGTGAAATACATTATGAATCTTTTCTAGCTCTGGTGGCAACAGCAATCTATATACAACTGGTCCGATACGCTCGATAATCTCATACGGCCTGATGAACCTCAGACTTAATTTGCCTTTTCTGCCAAATTGGAGTACTTTCTTCCACGGTGAGACTTTCAAAATCACTTTATCACCGATTTCAAATTTAATGTCTTTTCGTTTCAAATTTGCATATGATTTTTGACGATCAGAAGCTGCTTTCAGACTATCTCGAATCACTTTTACTTTCTGTTCATATGATTTTTGACGATCAGAAGCTGCTTTCAGACTATCTCGAATCACTTTTACTTTCTGTTCAGTCTCTTTTATCAAGTCAAACTCGTGAATCTTATTCTCACTGAGTTTAGTCCAATACAAAGGCGTACGGCATTTGCGACCATATACGGCTTCGTACGGTGCCATTTTGATGCTCGATTGAAAACTGTTATTATAAGCGAATTCAATCAAAGGTAAATACTGTTCCCATGTACCTTCAAACTCAAGAATGCAGCATCTCAACATACCCTCGAGTATCAGAATAATCCACTAGGATTGACCATCCATCTGTAGGTGAAAAGCAGTACTGAAGTGCAATTTCGTACCTAGAGCATCTTACAATTTCTTCCAAAATCGCGATGTGAATTTTGGATCTCTGTCTGACACAATAGATAATGGCACACCATGCACTCTCACAATATCGAAAATGTATAACTCAGCTAACTTATCAAGTGAGTAATCAGATCGTACATGAATAAAATCGGCTGATTTCCTCAATCGATCAATTACAACCCAAATTGCATCTTTCTTTCTCGGAGATATGGGCAAACCCGAAACAAAACCCACCTCACTCTATCCCATTTCTACTCCGAAATCATAATCAATTGTAACAAACCAGATGGCACTTGATGTTTAGCTTTAACTTGCTGACAGATTAAGCATTCTGTAACAAGTTGAGAGATATCACGCTTCATACCAGGCCACCAATAAAGCTGTTTCATATCATTATACATTTTCTGACTACCCAGATGAATAGATAAATAGCTATTGTGAGCTTCATTCAGAATCATCTAAATCAATTCTGGATTTCTTGGAACACAAATTTGATCTCAGAATCTTAGAAAATTATCTTTATAAACTCTGAATTCTAAATTAGAATCTAAATCACACTGAGCTCGTTTTGATAAAATCTCATTATCAACCTTCTGAGCTTTGATAATCTGTTGAATGAATAACGGTCTTACTTTTAATTCAGCTAAAATTGAACCATCATCAGACACAACCAAATGAGCATTCATCGCACGCAGAGCAAATAGTAATTTTCGACTCAAAGCATCAGCAACAACGTTTGCTTTTCCCGGATGATAATCAATCACAAGCTCATAGTCTTTTAGCAGTTCTAACCACCTTCTTTGTCGCAGATTCAGATCTTTCTGAGTCATCAAATATTTCAAACTCTTCTGATCAGAATATACGTGACATTTCTCACCAAACAGATAGTGGCACCAAATTTTCAAAGCAAACACAATCACAACTAATTCCAGGTCATGCGTCGGATAGTTCTTTTCGTGCGGATTTAACTATCTCAAAGGATAAGCAATGACTTTGCCTTCTTGCATCAAAACACATCCCAGATCGTTCAACGAAGCACCACTGTAGATCATAATTTCTTTACACAATTCGGGTTGTACTAACACTAGAGCTTCAGTCAATAGGGCTTTCAATTGATCAAAGCTTTTCTAACACTTTTCGGACCATTCAAACTTCACATCTTTCTAAAGCAGTTTCGTTAACGGAGTTGCAATCATAGAAAAGCCTTTTACGAACCATCTATAATAACCAACAAATCCCAAAAAACTGTGGACTTCGGAGACATTTCTCGGAGGCTTCCAATCCAAAATAGCTGAAATTTTGCTCGAATCAACTCAAATACCTGATGTTGATACAATATGACCCAAAAAACTAACTTCTCGTAACTAGAATTCACATTTCCTAAACTTTACATATAATTTCTTATCATGCAAAGTCTGTAGCACTATTCTCAGATGCTCGGCATGCTCAGATTCATCACACGAATAAATGAATATGTGATCAATGAATACAACAACAAAACGATCTAAATACGGTCTAAAAATTCTGTTCATAAAATCTATAAAGATAGCAGGTACATTCGTTAATCCGAAAGGCATAACTAAGAACTCATGGTGGCCATACCTCATTCTGAATGCGATTTTGGAATGTCTGAGTCTTTTACCCGCAATTGATAATAACCCGATCTCAGATCTATCTTTGAAAACACGGTAGCTCCTTTCAATTGGTCAAACGAATCATCAATTCAGGGCAAAGGGTATTTATTCTTGATAGTCACCTTGTTCAACTAACGATAATCTATGCACATTCTCATCGTGCCGTCTTTCTTTTTCACAAACAAAACAGGATCACCCCAAGGTGAAAACTCGGTCTAGCAAACCCTCTATCGATCAACTCTTGCAACTGAAACTTTAATTCTTTTAGTTCGGTTGGAACCATTCTATACAGAGCTATCAAAATCGAGTAGTTCCTGGTACTAACACAATGCCAAATTCAACTTCTCGTATAGGAGATAATCCTGAAAGTTCTTCAGGAAACACATCAGGGAATTCACAGACAACAGGCACTAATTCAACTCTCTTTTCTGACACTTTCAAATCAATTCAAATCAATCACATAGGCAAAGTAAGCTTCACAACCTTTTCTCACAATAGTCAAAGCTTTCATTGACGAAATCACAACTGGGAACCCATTTAAATCACAACACCATCATGCAAAGTTAACCAATCCATATCCAGAATTATATCAAACTCATCAAAAGGTAATAACATTAGATCAGCCGAAAAACAAATGTCCCGATACATTAACGGACAATTCTTGCAGACTTTGTCAACTAAAATGCTTTTACCTAGGGGGTTCGATACTCTGATCACAAATTCAGTAGACTCTACAGGCAAATTCTTACTGGATACTAAATTCATGCATATATAAGAATGCGTCGATCCTGGATCTATCAAAGCAATCATAGAAGTATCGTAAAGAGTAGAAGTACCCGTAATCACATCTGGAGACAAAGCTTCCTCACAAGCTTGAATGGCGTAGGCTCTGGCAGGTGCACGAGCCTCGGATCGAACAACAGTGTCTTTAGTCCCTCACCACTCATATTTCCCATATATCTGAGAGGTCTACCTCAAGCTGAAGTGTTACTAGGTTTCAGATTTTGCACAATTTCTTGCCCAACAGACTCGAGGCAGTCACGGACAAAGTGATCTAATGATCCACATTTGAAACAAGCCCGATCATACAATCTAAGATTGTCGAGATGTCTTTTACCACAGTGTTTACACTCGGGTCGATCAGATCTGACATTTTTAACACTGGCAACAGATGTAGCTGAAGCTCTGAAGCTCGAATGTGATTTAGCACGATCTCTACTCGAACGTCCCATATTAGCCTTTGAACAGCTATAATCATCTCGAAACTTCTTTGATGCAGATTGAAATGACTTGCTCGATGATCTCTTACGCACTTCTTTAGCTTCTAAATCAACTTTTCCTTTTTCTTTCTCGGGCTCTTCAGCTTTACATGCTCGTTCAACAAGCTCTACAAATTCTTTGATCTCAAGAATCTCAACTAACAAATGAATATCTTCATTCAAACCATCTTCAAATCTTTTACTCATTCTTGACTCTATAGATACACATTCTCGAGCATACTGACCCAGTCTTACAAATTCTCGCTCGTATTTTGTAATAGACATACGGCATTGTTTAAGCTCAAGAAACTCTTTATGTTTCTGATCAATGAATCTTTGACTAATGTATTTCTTTCGGAATTTAGCTTGGAAGAAATCCCAAGTGACTTGCCCCCTCAAAACCACAGATATTAAAGTCTTCCACCAATGACAGGCCGTATCTCTCAAAAGCGAAATGACACACTTTAGGCATTCATTGGGATTCAATGACAATTCATCAAATACTCGTATTGTATTTTCTAACCAGAACTCGGCTCTCTCAGCATCATGACTAGATGTAGCACGGAATTCTTCTACCCCATATTTTCTAATTTTGTCAACCGGAGGCTTATTCAACTGAGTCAGATTAGCTTGTGGCATAACAGGGACTTGTGGAGGATTAGCCAGGGTTGGGGGTTGTGGAACAGCCGAATTAGTTCTAATGTACTGACTGAACCAATCATTCATCATCTGATAGAAGGCTTCTCTAGCCTCTCCATCATGGCTACTCGTAGGCGGTCTAGAATAGGATGGCGCTGTCCCTTGCACGGGAGCAGGCGCATTGCTCTTGACATCGTCAGCTATGGCTCGTTCGGGATCCATTTGCTATATAAAAACACATTTTCATTGTCAGGATTCATCACACTATCACAGTTTATAAATATAGCATGTATAGCTAGACTCATATATGCTACATTAGTCCTAGAATCAACTAAACCGTGGCTCTGATACCAACTAAATGTAACACCCCTAACCCGTGTCCATCACCGAACTAGGGTTGAAGGCGTTACCGGACAAATTGGAACAATTTTCAAATAATTCACAAATATCATTCACACATAATCATACATTATTAAAGAGTCCCTTACATAGGTCAACGAGACCTTAAACATGCTTTAGAAAGGGGTCGGGACTAAACCGAGCTCATACAAAATTTTTCAAAACTTAAACTTTTTTTTAAAGTTGTACAGGTCATACACCTACGTGAACAGCCCATGTGCCTCACACGGCTTTAGACACGCTCGTATGTTTAGGGCATATCAAAATAGGGCATACATACTGACTTGTCCACACGGCCGCAAGACACGCCCACGTGCCAGGCCGTGTGAAAATTAGAGAGGCTATTGACTTGGCCACACTGCTGACCACATGCCCGTGTGTCTAGCCTGTGGTCGAAACTGACTTGGCCACACGGCATAAATTATTTCACCAAAATTTTCATGCACTCATATAAACATACTATAACATATAAAATAATATTGAAAATAATTTCTCCGACCTCAAGTTAGAGGTTCTGAAACCAATGTTTCGACTAGGCCTAAAATCAGGCTATTACAAAAACAATAGTGCCTAGTTACCCAATAGGGGCAACCAACATGAATAATTGCCTAGCCAAGGCTTAAGATTCTGTATTCTCCAGTCCACAACATATGCAAGAACTGGGAACCTAAATCCGTATTCTCCAGTTCGCAACATATGGAGGAGCTAGGATCTTGGGCAAGAACACAAACCTCTAGTGAGCCCATTAGGACAATTCGTTTTTGTAAACAAAATCTATATGAGATGTCTGTTGGAGGTTCAAGGGGTATTGTTTTTCGCAGATCTTATGGAGTTTCCTTTTAGGTAGCTTGACTTAATTCTGAGTATGGATTGGTTAGTAGAACACCGAGTTAGCCTAGATTATGCCTTTAAAAATGTAACTTTTAAAAGAACTGAATGTGGAGAAATTTTTATGGTTGGAGAGCGACGAGCTCATTTGTCAAATGTAATTTCTTCTATGGTCATCGAGAAGTTAGTTCGTATGGGGTGTGAAGCTTATCAAGATTATGTGATGGATGAGACTTTCGATAGTACCACTTTTGGTATCATTTGAATCGTTAAAGAATTCTTAGATATGTTTCCCGAATAGTTACCAAGATCCAGATTGTAAGGTAGAATTTAGGATTGAACTGCTGCTACGAACCGCTCCAGTATCCATTTCACCCTAACAAATGGTGCCCAAGGAGCTACAAGAATTGAAAATCCAACTATAGGAGCTTTTGGATCGTGGGTTTATTAGACCCAGTGTTTTCGCATAGGGAGCTCTGGTTCTATTCGTCAAAAAGAAATATGGTTCCCTAAGACTGTGTATTGATTATCGTTAGTTAAATAAGGTAAGCATCAAGAATAAATATCCTCTGCCTTGAATTGATGACCTATTTGATCAATTCTGAGGTATAATGATGTTTTCAAAGATAAATCTAAGGTTGGGGTATTATCAACTTAAGGTGAAGGAGGCGGATGTACCTAAAACCACATTTAGAACTTGATATGGCCACTATGAATTCATTGTAATGTCATTCGATTTATCCAACTCTCCTGTTACTTTAATGAATCTGATGAACCGAATGTTTCAACCCTTCCATGACCACTTCATTGTTGTGTTTATTGATGATATCTTAGTTAAGTCCAAAATCAAACTCGAACACGATGAACACTTTAGGAAGGCTCTATAAATCCTCAATGTAACTCCCCTTACTCCTGTTCTACGCCGGAATAGGGTACGAGACATTACTGGAACATAACACATGTAATCATACGAAACCATTACATAGACTTTTTTTATATCCAAGTTAAAACAATTTAATTTTCATACTTAATCATGCATCATCATAACTTATAGCTTAAACAGTATTAAGTAATATCAATGGTCATATACAAAGTGAGCTATAAAATATTGTAGGCCAACATTTTAGGCCAAATTAATTATGACATAAAACAAAATAACCAAGTCCTCTATACATGTCATAATCCAAAATATTGTTTTCAGAATACCAAAAAGTATTGATAGTGTGGATGGATCTTTGACGACCTCTGAATCTCGAGCTAGCTTGGTGATACTATAAGACAAAGGAAAGAAAAGAGAGTAAGCATAAAGCTTAGTAAGTAACTACGTAAATAATAAACGATTTATTAACATATTTCTCAAGATAAAACAATCATAATAGTATATATACACATGTTCAGGTCAAGTTATTTTCTTAAGTCACAGTCACTAAATTATTTATATCTAGAGCTACGGAACTACAAATTAAGATCTACTAATTTTCCAAGAATCTAGACTCACATATCTTCTTACCATAAAATTTTCAAAATTTTTGGTCCAGCCAATAAGTACATTTTATTCTTTAAAATCACCCCTATTTTGCTGTCCAATAGTTCCGACCCCTCTACACTAAAAATTAATTATCTCTTCGTACGAGATTTTTATGATGTTACCATTTGTTTCTTTCGAAAATGGACTCATTATGGATTTTAAGAATATAAATTATAACCCATAATTATATTTGTACAATTTTTAATGATTTTTCCAAGTCAAAATAGGGGATTCAAAAATCATTTTGACCCTGTCTCACAAAAATTCAAATATCTCATAATATGATATTCTTTTCCTTAGACCATTTTCTTCATATGAAAATAGATCAATAAGCTTTAATTTCATATCTTATTCAACCTCTAATTCAGTTTCCACTATTTTTGGTTATTTTTCAAAGTTACACAACTGCTGCTGTCCATAACTATTTTATTACAAATTTCACTTTTACATAATTCCACTTACTCCATTCCATCTTACTGAAAGTTCACTCAACTATCAAGCACATTGCTCATAAATTTCCACAAACATATACCTGCACTTATTCATCACATGTATTTTCACTTAGTCGATTTCCCGTTGAACTCATCGGAATAATAACAGATACACAGTTGCCTGCATATATTACCATCCTTGTAACTAAATCTATTTGGTATGCATAGTAGCTTGCACTTAGTACTACACATGCGACCAACAATCTGGTACACGTAGTAGCTTGCACTTAGTACTACACACATGACCTAACCATTTGATACACATAGTAGCCTGCACTTAGTACTACACACGTGATTGAAGTTGTCAAGTATGCATAGTAGCCTGCACATAGTACTACACATGTGTTCTCACAATGGATCATTCGTATCATTTCTATTCTGAAGGTTCAACCGGGAAATTCCTCACTTTTCAATATTTAACAAATTCATTCATATCCTATTTTGATTAGTAATTCACATCAAATGATCATTCTATAGGCAGCCACATCTCATATAATAACAAAATATAATAACATAAAAAGAATCGATATATTATTTACATACAAACTTACCTCGGTGCAAAATATAGTAATTTTGCAATTTAGTCCGATATCTTTTCCTTTCCCCGATCAAGGTCGATTCCACGTCTTTCTTGATCTACAATAACACATTTGACTTATTAATGGCTCACATTATTCAAATTAGCCCAAAAACATCCTATAACAAAATTTACGATTTTACCCCTAAAGTTTCACAAAATTACGATTTTTCCCCTAGGCTCAAAAAATATTTTATTCAATTTCCTTATATTTTAGGCCTAACTAAACCATTTTCATAACTATGGCAGTCTCCAATTTGCATTGAATCACACACTTATACACATTTTACAACTTTTACTAACTAGTCCTTTTATGCAATTTCATAAAAAATCACTTAGTAAAAGTTGTTTATCACACTCCAAACATTCCAAACATTCTTATTCATCCATAAAACATCAAAATACATGCATGTCATCCATAGGTAAATTTTTAAATATAAGCCCTAGCTCAAAATATTAGTAGAAATAGGTAAACCGAGCTACGAGGATCTCAAAAATGTAAAGAACATTAAAAATGGGGCTAGGATGCACTTACTATTGAGCTTGAAAGTTGGCAAAACCCTAGCTATGGTGTTTATGATAGTTTCGACCAAGCTTGGTGAAGATGATACCAATTTTGGCTTTGTTTTCCCATTTTATTATTTTATTTACCAAATGACTAAATTGCCCTTCATTAAAAACTATGGTGTTTTATCTTCCTTTAGGTATTTTTGTCCAAACTAGTTTAATGGTCTGATTACTATCCAAGGACCTCCACTTTAAAAACCCGTTACTCACAAGTACTTAGTGCCTTTATGAACTAGAACACACATTTTACAACTTTTGCAATTTAGTCCTAAATATCAAATTGGACCCTCTATCGATAAAATTTCTAAACGAAATTTTCACGCAATCATGCAATCATGCCATAGACCTTAAAATGATATCAAATAAATTTTTCTACTTTGGATTTGTGGTTTCAAAACCACTATTCTATTTAAGCCCTAAATCGAGCTGTTGCACTCTAAGAGAAAAAGTTATTAGCCAAATTAAGTAAATGTGTATTCTGGCTTAAGGAGGTTATGTTTTTGGGTCATGTGGTATCTGAAAAGGGTATTCGAGTAGATCCAAAGAAGATAGAAGCTATCCTTGAATGGAAACAACCGGAAAATGTTTCCAAAATTTGAAGTTTCCTTGGTTTAGCCAGGTATTATCGTAGTTTTTTCAAAGGATTTTATTTAATAGCCGCCCCCTAACTAAATTGTTGCGAAAGAAGGTTCCATTTAAGTGGATGGATGAGCAACAATCTAACTTTGAAAAGCTTAAAGCGGTGTTAACACAAGCTCCCGTGTTGATTCAACTTGAATCAGGGAAAGAATATATGGTGTACAGTGATGCATCCTATATCGATATTGGATGTGTATTGATTTAAGGTGGTAAGGCAATGGCCTATGCATCAAGGAAATTGAAACAGCATGAGTGCAACTAGCCAAATCATGACCTAGAGTTGGCTACAGTAGTTTTTGCATTGAAAATTTAGAGGCACTACTTATATGGGGAGAAGTATTATATCTATACTGATTATATGAGTCAAATACCTTCTCACCCAAAAAGAATTGAATTTGAGGCAAATAAGGTGGTTAGAGCTGTTAAAATATTATGATTGTATAATTGAATACCACCCTAGAAAAGTCAATGTTGTCATAGATGCTCTAAGTACAAAATAGATGATTGATCTAAAAGCAATGTTTTCTAGGATAAGTTTAATGGATAGTGGAGGCTTGTTAGATGAGCTATAGTGAAACCCACCCTAGTCGATGAGTTCAAAACTAAACAACCTCATCTGTGTCCTTATTACCACAAATTAAGTAGCTAGAAGAGGGAAAAACCAAGTATTTTGGGTTTAATAGTGAAGGAATATTGTGCTATCGAGAAAGGTTGTCTATGCCAAATGATAATGAATTAAGACAAACCATACTTCGGAAAACACATGTCAGCCCTTATACCATACATCTCGGAGGGAACAAAATTTATGAGGATGTAATGGAGTTGTACTGGTGGCCTAGAATAAAATGAGATGTACCAGAATTCATGGCTAAATGCCTAACATGTGAGCAAGTGAAAGCTGAACTCCAGTTCTCTTCTAGATTGCTACAACCTATTAAAGTACCCTTTTGAAAGTGGGAACAAATAACGATGGGCTTTGCTAGTGGGTTACCTTTAACACCTACTAAGAAATATTCAATTTGGGTGATAGTAGGTTGATTAACGAAGTCAGCACATTTTTTACTCGTCTGAAAGGATTATTCATTGCAGAAGCTAGTTAAGTTATTTATTTTGGAGGTTGTAAGGTTGCATAGGGTGCCTATATTGATTTTTTTCGATTGAAATCCCTGTTTCACATATCATTTTTAGAAGAAGCTCCAAGAGTCATTGGAAATTAATTTGGATTTTAGCACTGCCTTTCATCCACAATCTGACAGATAAGTCGAACGAGTTATACAAAAATTGGAAGATATGTCAAGAGGTTGCATTATCGAATTCCAAGGTAGTTGGGAGGAAAATTTGCCTCTAACTAAATTTTCATACAATAATAACTTCCAATCTAGTATCCAAATGGCTCATTATGAGGCCTTATATGGTCGTAAATGTCGAATTTGTGCAAGAATCTAAAGCGAAAATACGAATAATACAAGATAGATTAAAAGTGGAGACTGATAGATAAAAGTAATTTGCAGATTTAAAAAGGAAGGACATTGAATATTGTGTCTACGATTAGGTATTACTGAAAGTGTCCCCATGGCGAAAAGTGTTAAGGTTTGGTCAAAAGGGTAAGTTAAGTTTGGGATTCATAGAACCCTATCGAATCCTTAAGTGAGTTGGTCTAGTTTCTTATCCATTAGAATTACCTCCTAAATTGGATTGAATTCATGATGTCTTTTATATCTCCATGTTAAGATGGTATCGATCCGACCCGTCCTACATAATTCTAATAAAAAAGATTGAGGTGCGACCGAATTTCTCCTTTGAGGAGGAACTTGTGCAAAATTAGATCGTGATGTATAGGTTTTGAGAAGGAAATGGATCCCTCTTGTGAATGTACTGTGGCATAACCATAATACGGAGGAGGCTATATGGGAACCAAAAGACAAGTTTCATCAACAGTATTCTCATCTATTCGAATCGGGTAAATTTCGAGGATGAAATTTTTTTAAGGAAGGAAAAACTGTAACACCCCAAAATATATAGGCTTAATGGTTAGTTAGCACTTTCATATCCTAGAAGTCCTAGGTATTATCCATACCTCTTCTATTTCTTTTCTCTTTTAATTTCAACAAACCATGACAAAAATGATACCAAAATAAATATTATTAAGAGTGAAAACTTAACAAGTACGGGCAGTAGACCAATGGTTAAGCATTTTCCTTACTTCCTTGAAATACCAAGTTCAAGTCACACCAACTCCCCCATTTCCTCTCTATTTTACGTAAAAAGGGGTAAATTGTTATCCAACCCCCTTAAATTTTAAAAATCGTAGGTAGTTAGCCTTTTCCTAATTATATTTGCATTCTTGTTTCTTTTCCAAACCAAAACAGAATTATATTTTTTTCTTTATTTCTTCTTTCGTTTTTCTTTTCCTTCTCTTATTTGAAAATATTTTCTCTCCATTGATGTGAAATATTATTTTTTATCAAAATTAAATCATCTCCTTTTCCATTGTATTATTATTGGTTTAGCAAATCGTCATGAAATTCATCTTTAATCTTGCCAAGAATCGATCAAAACATTCCAAACCTAGTGTTTAAATATTAAATTCATGTAGAATTTCTATCCACATTAATTTTACGAATGATTAAACAATATTTTAAGAATCTTGCCAAAAATCTCCCAAAATCTTGATTGTCTTAAGATCCGTTACTAATTCTTGTGTTAATATCATTTGAAGGACCCGATTTAGGTACCCCAGATCAGATTTGAACGAGAAGGACTACGCTCAGTCTCCCGATAACAGGTGTGTGTTCTTTTACAAGAGAGTCAAGACAAATCATGCCTTAGAATAGGATCACATGGCTAGCCACACAAGCGTGTGAGCCACACGTGTAGACCACACGACCCCCTCACATGGCCATATTCCCCCTGAAACCTTAGAAATTCAATTCTCATATGGCCTAAGACCATCCACACGGCTTAGCCACACAACCGTGTAGCCCCTCCATATAGTCCAAGGCTTTCAACACGGTTCGATCACACTGCCATGTGGCCCCTATTTTTCAAATTTTATAGTTTTGTCTAGAATTTTATGTTTTATGCAAATTAGTCCCTAAATGGATCCCGAATTGTTTTAAGTGTTTTATTTTATTCAATTGAGTCCCAACTAATATGAATAATGCTAAAATCTATGAACTAATATATTGAATTAATATTATATTTATATGATTGCTTGAATTGTGATTAGTATGCCTATTGTATATGTATTTGTGAATTGTTCGTACAATATGCCTTTTGATACCGTCAAATTAAACCCTTGAAAAGCACATGTTTTGGTTGTATCAATTAGTTGAGAGTATGTTTATTACTACTATTCTCGATTTGCTACAAGCATGTTATACGCTTTCGGTTTGTTCTATTATAAGCATGTCATATTTTATTGCATGGGATGGAACATTTTGAAAGGAGAAAGTTTTGGAAAAATATTAATCTACAATTCTGGTGGTTCATCCACATATTATCTGGTAGCTTTTGTCTGAAATTAAGTTGTCTATTCACAACCATCTAGTAATGTATCAACCTGTAACACAGGTAGTTTGCCCACCCATTATCTGGCAACTCTAATCTGCACTTATGTTGTGTATTCACGACCATTTGGCGGCATATTAACCAGCAACTTTTGTGGTCTAACCATAACCCGGTGTGTAGGGATGGGCGAGTTCTATTAATTTTAAAACTGTATTGCATTCACAAAGTATGTGCAAATAATTTTTTAATACCCTAATATATAGGGGGTTAATTGTAAAGAATGACTAAGTAAAGGATTAAGCTTGATGGTTAAGTGTTTAGTGTACTACCTAAAGGTCCTAGGTTTAAGCCACATTTCTCCCAAATTTTTTTCTTTATTTTTCACATACCTATGCTCAAAACCATACTTGAATATATATTAAATAGAGTAGCAAATAACCAAGTGTGGGCAGCAACCCAATGGTTAAGCATCATTCCTTTCTCCCTTAAATCCCAAGTTTAAGTCACGCCACTTTCCCTTAATGTTCTTTTAATTTTGGTAGAAAATGGGAAATTACCATGCAGCCCCCTAGGATTTCTATCGAATCTCTCCTAATTAGACATGGATTTTAATTTCTTTCCAACCCTAAGTAGGTTTTTTCCTCTCTTCTATTTATTCTTCTTTTTTTCTTTTCTTTTAACAAATTTTACATATTTTGCTGAAAATTATTATTCTATCCCGACTCAAAATCAATTTCCAATAACTTATTTTCTTCACCAATTTCGTAATTTCTGATAATCACATATCGTAATTTAATCAAAAGTTAGGTAACTACTGTCGTTTCAATTTGTAAGAACTCGTAATTCAGAAAGAGCGTCGAATCTCAGTAATCTTTCAATTCAATTAGATCTATTATGAATTTTTCCAAAACTCTTGATAATCTTGTTTAAATCTTAGACTCCATTATTAGTTCTTAAGTAAATATTTTCTGAAGGACCTGATTTAGGTACTACGAACTAGATCTGAACAATAAGGACGTCACTCGAGATCCCATAAAAAGGTGTGTGTTCTTTTACGAAAAAAATTAGGAAAAACAAAGCCTAAAATAGGGCCACACAGCCAGCCACACGGGCATGTGGGCTGACCCTGTGGACCACATGACCCCTTCACACAACAATGTTCCCTTGAAACCTTAGGTTTTTTTATTCTCACACAGCCTTAGTCTATTACACGGCCCAAACACTCGATTGCGTACCCTCTCCACATGGTCCAAAGCTTTCCACATAGTCATGTGTCCCCTATTTTCCAGATTTTATAGTTTTTCTCTTATTTTTCAAAATTTATAGTTTTACCCTTATTTTTTAGATTTTACAATTTTTCCCCTAATTGATTCCCGAACTATTTTTAATGTTTTATTTTGTTCAATTATCCCTAACATAATTATTTAGGCTAGAATCCATGATTGATTGATTGAAATTATATTAATATTATGTAAAAGTAGGATATGTTCAATTTGTTCCCTGAATATTGCTTGAATTATTGTTCGAGTTTATCATTATTCAGTTAGGTTCTTGATATTGGGTGAATTCTGAAATTTGTGTTTAATGCCTTATGTGCCCTTATTACATCGCATCATACGTGAACGTTATGTGTTTCCTAATAAAGTGAAACTGTTAAATTGAAAGTGATAATATTATTTCCGCCCTATGAAGAACATGATAAACTTGTTAAGTGTTAGTGATGAATTGAGTACATGTTACATGTCTACTACTAGTGTTGATTTTTTACGTAGCTTGAAATAGTGCATTGCATGGGGTGGGACATTGTATGGAGGAAGAGTGATATTTTATTAAATCTGCAAACAAGTGGTGGCTTGTCCACAAAACTCAATGGGAGTTTGTTTAATCTGCGAATATGTTGTGCACTCATAAAAAGTAGTAATAATTGCAAATATGTGTCTTGTCTACAAATTTAGTGGTAGTTTGCTTAATCTGCAACCATATTGTGCACTCACAACAAGTGGCAATAACTACAAATGTTTCATCTAAAATACTAGTGGTTTACCTACATTTTTCTCTACAAAATGGTAGTATATCTGCAAACCAGTGGTGGTTTGTCCACTATCCGGAGTGATATGGTAGATGAGTTCTAGGGCACTCATAAAATTGTGATTTCTAAAATAGTGCAGGAAAGTGATAACATGAAAAACTATTAATCTAAAGTGTTTTATGATTGTGATTATTCTTAGAATTTTTAACTCATGTGTTTTGTCTACTGTTTTCTTTCGATTTTCTTATGATCGAATTCACATTGAGCTACATATCTTACTCATCTTTTATTTCCATCTTTACAGATAACCCACCAGGTTAGGATGTGAACTCAACAGACATACGGTTCGACTCGGATTGATTTAATTTTCCAAAATATTTTTTAGTTATTTTTTGATACCTTATTATTATTCAAAGACTGTATTATTTGATTTTGAACTGTGGCATGGGACTTAGGTCTCAATTTCAGGTTTATATACCAAGCATAGCATTTAAATTGTCTTTTATTTTTTATTTTTCCTAAATATTGAAATTTGGATTTTAGTTTATTATGCATAAAATATGTTTTTCATTAAATTATAGGTAAGTTGAATATCACTTTTCTACCACTAGGTTATAATTAAATATTGGCTAGTAAATAAACTAGAAATTAACTAAGTTCTCAAAATATTCACCGATATATAGGAAAGTTAAACTAAATTTATTTTTGATAACTCGCAAGTTTTATTGAAAATAGACTAAGTTTTCCTCTAAAGTAAAAAAAAAATTTAAAAACAAATGTTTTTTAAACTCTGATCGTACTAGGCTATCTCAGTGGTCGATGTAATCTCCCAAATTCGAGTCTAATGTCTAGGCCGAGTTGAAGAGTTTACATTTGGTGGTATTAGAGGTAAGTTTACAAAACTAGGGTAGAGAAAATTTGAGTGAGTCTGCATGCATGCATTAAGGGGGTATTTTGGGAAAAACCATGCCATAAGATTTTTGAATAATTCATTTTCTATAGTAAATTTAAATTCGAGACTCTGATGGCGATTCACCTTAGATATTGTTATTTATGAATCCTAAATAAACTATGATTGTTCGACTGTAAATACTCAGGAAATAACTAATGGTTGAACTTTTACTTCAAAAACATAAATAAACCTCAGACTCAAAGAAACAATAGTATTTTTGTTAAATCGAGATTTTGGGGTAAAAGAAACTGTTAGTGAAATTACTGTACTTAATCCTTTAGAATAGTTCGTTATAATGAATAGGATTTTTAAGAAAAGTCCATTGGATATTTAAAGAGAAGTACTGTTTAGAATTGCATAGGAATCAGAGTTGCATAATGGAAGTGTAGTGGTTGGTTTAAAAGGAGGAATGATGGATTTTGTGACTAAGAGACTGATGTGTCAGTAGGGAAATTTCAGGGACGAATTTTTTTAAATAGGGGAGAACTATAACACTCTAAAATATAGGGGCTTAATTGTGAAAAATGACCAAGTAAATGATTAGGCTTGATGGTTAAGTGTTTAGTGTACTCCCTAGAGGTCCCAGGTTTAAGCCACACTTAATTCTTTTCTTTATTTTTTGAACAACCTATGATCAAAACCATACTTGAATATATATTAAATGGCATATAAAATAACCATGTTAGTCACATTTCAAAAATCGGGTTAGAAGAAATTGGGTTAGTGAAACCAAGAGTGGCCACGTTCTGTTTTTGAATTCAAGTTGTAGGAATTTTGCCAAATGAATTGATTTGTTGTAGTGGTTAAATGTTGTACTTATATGTGTGAGGTTCTGGGTTCGAATAATTTTCATTGAACTTTTTTACTTTTGTCCCAACTCTCATATTTGAACATTTGGTTAATAAATTTTTTTCACTGAATTATTGACAAGAATGAGCCTGCTGGTTTAGTGGTAAGGTTTTAACTTATAAGAGGTCTTGTGCTCAAAACCCTATGTGTTGTTTTGAACTCTGAGGGAAACCTGATAGGTGGTTAGTTAATGGGGTTTATTGGGATATGGGTTGTTTTGAAATTAACCCAAAATATCTCTCTCACTTCCCACTCTCACATTTCTCTCTCCCACTTCCCCTCTTCTCCAATTTTTCTTCTTTCTTTTATTTCTTCCTTTTCTTTTCTTTTTCTGTTAATTTTTTTTGTTGTCTTGAGGTCATTGTGAGACTACCTTTTTTACTATTCATTTTTTTATCATAATTCAATATTTGTGTAAGTAATGTCATTTTATTTTCTGTTATTAAGTTTTAGTTTATTCTTGAGCAAGGTTTGAGTTGTTAATGCTTAGTTTCCATTCTACATTATGTTAAGTATTTTCATGGTGTTTGATTAGGCGAAGGGTGTGAGAATTGAAACCCTCCAGTGGAGCAGTCGCTGTTTTTGTGAAGTAACTGCTCGTACGTTGTTTTTAGGGACTATTTTCCTTTAGGAAAAGAGCGTGTTTCAGTGAAATTTTTCGATAATTTGTGTTTGTAATCGATGTATTTTTGTGTCGTATGTACGATTCGATAGTGTTCTATGTGTGGTCAATAAGAAATATTATCAGGTGTGTGATTCTAACCCGAAATGTTGTTTAGAACTTGAAAAATCTAAGAAAATAGAAGTTGTTTTCCAGAGTGTTGTTCGTCACACGGCCGTGTAGCTGGTCGTGTGCCAGGCCGTGTGCACCACATGGGCATGTAGTTGGTCGTGTGTCAGGCCGTGTGAAGCAGACAGGCATGTGCGATTACACAAGCAATTTAGATAGGCTGTCTAGTACACATGGGTGTGTGTGATCACACAGGCAGATCAGGTAGGCCATGTGGGCCACATGAGCTAGCCATTCAGGTCGTGTAGGCCACACAGTCATGTAGGCCTATTTTTTAGAAATTCATCTACGCCCATTTAACTCCGAAACTTGTAATTAGACCTTCCATGGGGTCCGTCTAGCTTAAATAAGACTTGAAATGTGACATCTATTGATATGTGTTTGTATATGATATAAGTATGGTATGTGAAAAAAATATGTACGATTTGTGTTCTAATAACTCTAAAAGCATGATTACATATGAAAAGTATACATGACATCTGTTTATGGAATATATGTTAGTTTATTGATGCATGTGCATCAGGATGGGTTTGATATGTGAAAGAGGAAGTGCATTTTTGGCAGTTAAATCGCAATATTTGTCTGACTGCTCAATTGCACCTTTAAGCGTCGCATACCACCACGACCTGGTATGGTTGGATGGATGGACTCTTGTAGTCTTAATTGGTGTGGTTAGTTGGATGAAGTTTGTGTGTAGCAAATAGGGGTAGGATATGTGACTGCATCTGTACCTGAATTTGTTTTTGAAATTGTGTCTAAATCTAGATACGCATTTGTATCTAACTATGAAACTACATTTGAATTTGTATATGAGAATATGCTTGAATCTGTACCGAAAAACGTATATGTTTATTTATGTATATTTGATTTGTTGCTCGGGATGTGTTATACACTGAGCTCATAGAGCTCACTCTTTGTTTGTTATCCTCTCAGATAAGTAACAAGTTTAGGGTCAGACATCGAGTGGCAGCTCGGATTGGTTTTCCACATAAGATGGCTTGAATTATTTGAATTAAGACTTTTTACTTTTTATTTTTGTATTAAGTTTTCGAATTTGGATTTTTTGGGGGGGATTTTGATCTGTTCGTTGGTTTTGAGTGTTCTTATGTAACAGCCCGATTTTGGGGCTAGTCAGATTAGTGGTTTCTGGACCAAAAATCTGAAGTCAAAAAATTTATTTTATTATCATTTTGGGTTTATAGCATGTTTAAAAGAGTGTACGAAAAATTTGGTGAGTCAATTTTAACGTTTGTGAGCCCGATTGCAAAAAAAAAAAAAGACTAAATCGCATGAAGTGTAAAAGTCCTATTTTAATATCTAAAAACGCCAGAACCTAAATTGAGGGGCTTTAAATGGCAATTAGACCCTCTAGGGAGGCATGGCCGGCCATAGGAGACAAACTTGGTCAAAAAGTCCAAATTTGGTGGGTTTGGTGGCTAAATTGATTAAAATAGAAATAAAATAAGGGAAAGATGATATCACCTTCTCATCTTCTTCACTACACTGAAATTCTCAGCAAAATAAGGGTTCTTGGAGTTTTAAAATTTTCATCCAAGCCATCCCCTCACAAGTAAGTGATTTTAATGAGTTTTCTTGATGATTTTTACATTTTTGGACTCCTTGAAGCATGAGCATTCAAATGAGGGGACCATTTTGCAAAACGGTCAAAATTCTAGGGTTTTCCCATGAGAGTGTTCATGTATTTTTCTGAAAATTTAGGGAAGAGTATGAATCTTTGATGTTTAATAAACAACCTTTGTGAAGAGGTTTTTCATTGAAGCCCTAATTAAGGACCTTTTTGCACAAGTGGTAAATAAGTGATAAATGTGTGAAATACAGGAAATTTTGGATTTCTATAAGAGTAAAAAGGGTTCGTCTAGGCTTATGATATGAAGAAATTCGATAAAAATTGATTTTCAAGCATAGGGGTAAAACAGTCATTTTGTAAAAGTTTAGGGGCAAAATGGTCATTTTGCCCAATTGTGAATTTTCGAGTGTCTAGATTAATATGCTTATGTAATGAATGAAGTTTTTCCATTTTAGATCAATAAATACCAAATCCAAACTTAGACCAGGGGAAGACCAAGCAAGTAAAATAGACCGACAAGTCACCTACATTTTGTTTACTAAGGTAAGTTGTATGTAAATAATACAACCACGTTGTTATTATACGTGATGAATTGATATAGCATGAAATTTTGGATTATGGAAATGAGAAAACGTGATGATAATTGAGATAGTAGGATTCTCGTTTGAACCATAGGAAATAAATCAGATATTCATGCCATGACGTATGGGTTATTGTGAGCTAGTGTAAGACATGTCTGGGACATGTGTTAGCCACATTATGAAAGTCAATATAAGACCATGTTTGGGACATGGCATCGGCATTGAGACGAGAGCTAGTGTAAGACATGTCTGGGACATACATCGGCTTCGAGATATAAGCCAGTGTAAGACATGTCTGGGACATGCATCGACTACGAGATGTGTTAGTATAAGACCATGTCCGGGACATGGCATCGACTTGATGGACGAGCCAGTGTAAGACCATGTTTGGTACATGGCATCGGCATTATACCCTATGTTTGAGGCTTAGTGAATATCCGATAGCTTTCCAAATGGTTCAACGGTGAGAGTTATAGATTAAGTTAAACAAGAAAAGTATAACCATGTCGTGACTGGTACAGATACCTATTTGAGACATATGAGATGTGAGCTCAATGTATGTTATGAGAATTGTATTGGATAGTAACGAGTAAGTTGTGCTTTTGCCTACTTTCGTGTTATGAGCATGGTGTTGAATGGTTGAGTTGTTGTTTTATTTATTTGTATGCAACTTACTAAGCTTTATGCTTGCTCCCTCTCCTTTCCATTTTCTTATAGTGCCACTCAATTAGCTCGAGGATCATCAGACGTCAGAGGCATCGATCACACTGCCATCCGAAGCACTTGGTATTGTTAGATCTTTTATTTTGATTATGGCATGTATAAGACCCTGACTTTCGAATTTTGTGTCATTGTTAATTGGCCAGATGTGTTGGCTTACTTTAGCATTTAATTCATTTTGTATAAGGTCATGGTAAATGGCTAATATTGAAAGTTATTTTGTAAATGCAAGCTAGTCTTTCGTTAATGAGAATTTGTTAGCATGGTTGAATATATGTAATGTATATAGGTCTTGAATATGGTTGATTGGTTGTGGAAATCATATTAAGTAAAACTTTGATATGTTAGTTGTTGCTATGTTGTATTTCAGGGTGGCAAAGGGCTTGGTAGATAGCCCTATATTGTCCACACGGGTAGACACACGGGCGTGTGTCTAGGCCGTCTGTGATACATGGCCAGCCCCATGAGCGTGTTGTCTGGTCGTGTGTCCCCTGCACGTAAAGATTGCAAGTCAGTATGCATGGTAGTAAACACATGGGTGGAGACACGGCCGTGTGTCTCAACCGTGTGTGTAACAGCCTGTTTTTGGGGTTAATCGAAATAGTGGTTTCGGGACCATAATTTGAAGTTAAAATATTAATTTTATTATTTTAATAAAGTCTACAGTATGATATTAGAGATGTGTGAAAGTTTCGTAAAGAAATTTTACCTTTTGAGTGGTTAATTCGGTAAAAAGGGCCTAATCGCATAAAAAGAAAAAGTTGATAGTTAAATGTGAGAATGTTTAATTGAATTTGTCTTTATAATATGATGCATTTATAATGTAATTAGACCATTATAAGGGTTAGTGGAATTCATGGCTTGGCAAATTGGTAAATAAAATAAGTTTTAAAGGTTAGTTAGGTAAATTGGATAATAATAGATTAAATAAATAAAACAAATACAAAAGTATGGCTATATTGCTTCATTATTGCCGAATAAGTAAAGAAAGAATAGGAGAAAAGAGTTTTAAGGGTTCGGTGCATTTGGGGCTTGATTTAGGTAAGTTTTAAGCTCGATTTTCGAAAATTTTTATGTTTTTGAGATCATTGCTTCGTGTTTTACAAAACCCATGCTTAAATTTTAGAATTTGATGATGATTTCATGAGATGCCATTGTTGATTTTGTGAGCTTTGTGATGATAAATGGTGAAATATGAAAGCTTGATGATAGATAAATATATTTTGTATTGGGATTTTTGATGAATTTGAATATTTTGGGCTAATTTATGAAAATAAGAAATTGAGGGACTAAAATGTGAAATAAATTGTATATACGAGCTTATATGGACTAGAGGAAAATTCGGCCAAGCATGAGTGTGGTCAAATTTTGAATATTTTGTGTTTTGTGAAATAGGGACTAAATGGTGAAAAATGTAAACTCTTAGGGGCAAAAGTGTAATTAGCCCATTTATGTGCTTTTAGATGAATTTTATTGAGTATATGATTAAATAAGTTGAATTTTCCTTGAATTAGATCAAGAAATGAGAAAATTGGATTTGGATCGGGGAAAGTCGAAAATTATCGAATAGCCGTTTCAGTCCGTTCGTATCCGTATGAGGTAAGTTCATAAGTAATTAAATGTTATTAAATTGAATTGTATGTGCATTATATATATGCTGAATTAAGTTGTAAAATAATATAAATGTGAAGTTGAAGTATGTAAAATATGAACTGAATTTGAGGCATTAAGTGTGCGATAAATGAAATAGCTACGGCTATTAAAATGGCACTGAGTGTGCGAGATTATAACAGCATTGGCTGAGTAAATGGCACTATCTGTGCGATACCGATATGAGTTTGGTTAAATGTAATGGCACTAAGTGTGCGATATAATTATAGCTTCGGCTAATTAATTGGCACTAAGTGTGCGAGCTTGTTGAATGTTCATTGATGATCAAATGAATTGGTGCTTCGAGCATTAAAGTGATAAAGGTGATAGGTAAGAACATAATGGTACAGGTATGTACGGAATCTATGTTATTGATGATGTTAAATATGGAGTAGATGAAAAATTATGCAATGAAAGCGAGTATGATTATGATTAGTAAATATATGATCTATGTGAAAACAAGATGTGGATACTAGTAAGTTAACTATGATCAAATGAATTATATGAGAAAGGTAGAATTGTAAATGTGATTTGCCATATATGATTCAAGTACATGTGATGTATATATGAAATTTTGATATGAAATGTGAGCATGATTCAAATGATGATATGTGAAATATATGAGAAGGAACGATGTATTATAAATGTGCTCATTATATGAAATTGTGGTCCTACATTTTGGACACGACAATTATAAAAAAAAAATGGAATATGGTTATTCGGGTTTGAAATGCATAAAAAGGAATTTATATATTTTTATGCATGAAATGAAATAAATGACTATGTTTTGGTTGGTTATGTAACGAAATTACTTAATGTGGCGATGTTGGATTATATAAGAAAAGTGATTGAATATGTGTACGAAGTTAACTAAATTTTGGCTCAATCAAGTTGAACTATATGCATGATTTTGTGAAGATTTAATTGCTTATGACTTACTAAGCTCTTAAAGTTTACTCTGTGTGTTTTTCCTTTATTTATAGAGTTTCGGAGACTTGCTCGAGTTGGAAGTCGCAGGAGATCTCATCACACTATCCGATTATCGTTTTGGTAAATAAAAGCTTTGAGTTTGTGGTTAAGTGGCATGTATAGGCTAGAGTTATGTCAAATGAATGTAATGTATTTATAGCCATGTGATATGGCTTGGTTTTGGTTGTGATTGTATATATGTTTTTGATATGATTTGGTATGTGTGCTAAGCATAGTTTTGGTAATTTGTGATTTGGCATGAATGGTGTATGGTTTGGTTAATGAATTGGTGAGAAATTGATTTAAAATATGTTTGATTTGGTGTTTGTAGGTTTGACCCAATTGGGGTGGCAAATTGGTTATTCAAATGGCCTATTTTTGTCCACACGGGCAGAGACAAGGGCATATGTCTCAGCCGTGTGTGACACACGACCACGTTTCACGGCCGTGTGTCCCCTGGGGTACCCTACGAATTAAAGTCAGTATGTATACCTTGTTTGGCCACAACTTAGACACACGGGCATGTCTAAGGTCGTGTGAGGCACACGGGCTATTCATACGGGCGTGTCTAAGGTCGTGTGAGGCACACGACCTGTTCCCACGGGCGTGTGACCTGTAAACCTTGGAAAAATGTTAAGTTTTCGAAAAAAATTTATATATGTTCGGTTTATTCCCGACCCCTTTCTAATACATGTTTAAGGTCTCAATGACCTATTTATGGGACTCAATATTGATGTTTGATCTATGATGTTTCGAAGTTTATGAAATGAATGTGAATGTTCCGTATTGTCCGGTAAGGCCTCATAATCCGATTCCAACGACGGATACGGGTTAGGGGTGTTACAGTGTGAAGGGCACGGTTTAGCACACGGGCGTGTGCCTTAACTGTTTGACCCTTAGAAATTGCTGAAGTCAGAAACAGAATGTCCAAGTTTTTGCACACAGGCTAAGACACGGGCGTGTCATGGCTGTGTGAGGGACACGAGCCATAGACATGGGCATGTGACAGGCCGTGTGGAAACCCCTGTAGGTTCAAATTTGGAATTTATTTCACACGGGCATAGGACAAGAGCGTGTCCCTAGGTGCTTAGGTCGTGTGTGTCACACGGGCCATCAACACGGCCGTGTCACAAAGGCCACACGGACGTGTTACCCTTCCACATGGGCATGTGCCTTGTTTCAAGGTTAGTTTTTATTAAGTCGGTTTAAGGATTCGAGTTGGTTCCGAGTGGTTTCTAATGTAAGTTTGAGGCCTTGTAAGCCATATTAAGGAGTTTAAACAAAGTTTAAAAAAGTTCTTAAATTTGATTAAGTCCTAGTGATTTGGAATTGATAGTGTGCATGTGTTACAGTTTAGTAACGCCTCGTATGACGTCCCGGGGTAGGGCACGGGTGTGGGGTGTTACATCTTAAACATAAAACTGCAAAATCTTACAAATTTTACAAATTGGAATTTAGTTTTCAAAACTTAAAAACTCTGAAAACATCCCCTGCAAAAATTAAGTATCAAACTAAATGCTTTTTTTGTAAAATTAGTAAGTTCTGCGCTTGAGTTTTTCTAAATAACAATGTAAGAGTTTTGCCAAAAATAATATTTTCAAATCACGAGATTACTAAAGTTAAAGTGAAATTTCTGAAAGTTCCTGCTGTTTTTATAAGTAAATGTTTAAGAGATCATGTTGTCAAATAGGTGTTTTCAACCTTGAGAATTTCTTGAAACTCGTATGAGCTTAGATAAATTAAAAATTCAGATCACACAATTTCTAAGCTAGACTTTAGTTTTTCAAACAAGTTGATGTAACTTCTCTAGATTCGACCATAACTGTAACACCCCTTACCCGTATTCGACACCGAGATAGGGTTCGAGGCGTTACCAAACTTAAACATAAACATTCATATAAAGTCGAGTCACAAAATTTCGTCCCAATTTAAAACTTTTCAATCACATGCAAATTGTCCCTTATAAGGGTCTACAAGACTTGAAACATACATCAAAAGAGGTTCGGGACTAAACCGAGAACTTTTGAAACCTTTAAAACACTTAGAAAATTTTCTTGTTTTGGAGAGTCACACGCCCGTGTGGGTAGGCCGTGTGGTCATACACACTCGTGTAGCTTGGGACACGCCCATGTCTTCAGCCCGTGTAACTCTCTATGTAACACCCCAAACTCGGCCCAGACGTTATGACCGAATCCAGCGTGTCATATTGAAGCGTTACTCGGAAAGTTACGTTTTATCTAAAGTCTTTCTTAGTAGTTAAAGAATATCCTCGTTATAGATTAAAGTGAATGGAAGCTGTGCACCAGGTAGGATGCCAGAAAAGAGGAGGTGAGTCAATTAGACTGCTTAAGTACCCAGCTCTCCATGGATCCAATCCTAGACATGCACACAACCATTGCCATACTTTAACTGAGTGATTGTTCAAGGAAAACCAATTCGTTTAAAACCATTTGAAAAGGTTGTTAATTTTGAAAATGTTTTCATTACAGAAGCTTTGCGTTGTTAACGCGATATTTTGAAATCAAGTAACCTTTTTAAAACGCACCCTAGAGCTATTCAATTTCAAACAATCAAAACAATATCATATCCAAGCTAACAAAACATACTAAGAACAATTAAAAAATAAATAAAGCGGCCTTGTTACAACTTAAAAACCCAAAGCAATTAAAGTAAGTAAGTGCTGATCAAAACACATGAAGAAAAGCGAATTTGCAGAACATGTGGACATTCTGAATCCCTCACGGCTCCAAGTCCACTATCGTTGGGGATTTCCTGCATGGATGGAATTAAGGGGTGAGTTTGGAAATCTCAATGTGTAAAGTAAACCCAACTAGAGCCTAAATCGGTTCAAGCTTTACTGGGCCTAAGCCCTATCAGAAATAGAATTAACTGGGCCTCAGCCCTATTCAGAAATCAATGTGGCCCTTAAGCCCATTACAGTAACAGAACATATATTACGCATGTATGCAGAAACCCAACCCATATCCATCCATATACACCCCCGTACCAACCTTACACCATGTGGGGAGACAACTCGACCCACCTATCCGCTACACACCACAGAATTTGCAGCATGGCTGCCAGAACAGATATTGTGACAGAGTCACCAGATACAGATATTGTGGCAGAGCCACTAGAACAGATATTTGTGGCATAGCCACCAAAAACATATATTTCTGGCATAGCCACCAAAACAGATATTTGTGGCATAGCCACCAGAATGGGTTCTTCCTCCATAACAAAATCCAAATCCCATGCAACAGATATGCATGTCATGGCATATAACATACAAAAACAGAATATCATGCGTTTCAAACAGAATTAACCCAAGGGGTATAATGGTAATTTTCATACTTAGGGGTATTCTAGTAAATTTACTATTTTAAGGTTTTCATGCATATTACAACCATTAACGTATTAACAGAAACACTTACTGAGCGTTTTTACCAAATTGAGCCAATAGGCCCATTAACCCGATTTCGGCCCATTAAGCCCAAATATACCGAAGTGCATGAAATTGCGCACTCTGCAATCTTACCGCTTGAGATTACCAGGATTAACAAACAAACTATCTCACGAGCGCTCGCACACTCGCAAGTCCACAAAATGCCGGCTCTTCGGCGTTTCGGCTTTTCAGCTTTTACCGATCTAGACTATAAGTGGGTGTCGTTTACACACCTATTTTACGACGAAACACTGACGAGTTCCACACACGAGTTGCCTACAATCAGTTACTAACACGTTAAACTATGAATTCATAACAACTTATATACAAATCCCCTTACCAAAAATCGGCCATTAACACCTTAGGCACTAAAGTTCTTACCTTTGCCGGAATATGAACTAAATCTAAATCTAGTCGTTCCAATGATCCAAGCCCTCGATCAGAAGCCTTTAATCCACACTAGAGCAAAACAAATCAAATAACACAACTAAACCCTTTTAGTTTAGTCGACAGGCACCCTTTGCATATAGGGGTTTTCGACTTTTCTTTGAATCACCAAATAATGGATAGAGAAGGGATTCCGAGCACTTACCAAAGATTTACTTGCCAAAAACGTTCCCAAGTACCTTCATATTCTCAATTTGTTGTAGATCTAACCCAAAATACGAATAGAGAATAGATCTAGGTGATTCGGCTTTTGAAGGAACGAGATGGAGAATAGAAGTTTGTGAAGTAGAGGGGAGATGTCGGCAGAAGGATAAGAGAGTTGTGAGGTTCAGCTTTTTGGCACGGAGAAAAGTCTCTCTATATTCAACAATAATGAGAAAAGAATCAAAGAGAAAGGACTTATGAGTAGGAGTAGAAGACTAAGCTTGGTGAAGAAAAGATGAACAAAAAGAATGAAGGTCGATCTCAAAAATAATAATCATAGATGTAAATGGCCCCAACCTAAATCGACTAACACTTAAAAATACCCAAAACTAAACAAAGAAGAAAAACAACCCATACAAGCCAAAATTTTAAGAGCTTTTTCGGCATTTAATTGCCTATAGTCGAACTGGTACTACCATGAGTCCTATTTCAACATAAAATCCTTCCTAAATTCCATGAATTGCTTCTTGATTCTTGGCGAAATTCAATGTTTGAATTTCATTCAAACTCCTAACCAATCAGCAGCATCCTTATCCACTCCTTGCACCGCTTCAGCATGCTGCCAAGAGAGTCCTGATCAGACCCCAACTCCTTCCCCACGCATGCAGCAAAAACCCAACCTTCCGCGGCGCGAGGTGAGGCTCGAACCCTGCACTCTCAAATGCGCCCTTGCGCTTCGCCGTCTTTGCTGCCCTGCGCACCATGCTTCTCTCTTTAATAATATAGGGTCACAGTTAATTATAATCCTTACCTGTTGAAGCTCCAGTCCGCTTAAAAATATAGGAGAATTTCGCCTTCCACGCCACTCGAACCTGCGACCTCCAGAACACCCAGCTACACTGCTTGCCGCTGCGACACAGCCTCTCTTTTGTTATAATACGATCGTGCATTTACTTATAAGCCTTATTCGCTTGATCACGGGCTACTTAAAAATAAAACAAGTTTCGCTTATCCCCGCATTCGAACTCGCAACCATTGGGTCTCCTTAGCGCGCTGCTGCCTCTACGCCAAGGGCACTCTTTGTGGCATACTCCGTTCGCGAATTCTTTTAAAGCCTATTTTAGTGCAACCCGTTTACTTAAAAAAAATAAACGTCTCACGCGCCCCGTGCCTCGAACTGGGGTCCCCTTCAGCCTTCTAACGCCCCTTGCCTCTGGGGGTGAGTTCCTTATTGTGACATGAGTTAGCCCTAACAAATCTTAAGGCCTACCTGCGACAAATTTCTTAACTTAAAAACATGTTTGCACACGCTGGGAATCGAACCCACCTTCCTTCCTTCCCGATCAAAGATGCCTAACCACTGGGCCAGGCATTCCTTTATGCCCAGTTTCTGCCCAACTTATTTTTAAGGCCTTATGCCCAGATTTCCTTAAGAGGCAAAATTTAAGAATTTTGCTAAAGCTATGGGCCGAGCCCCGGACTTTTTCCCACACCATAAACCCTTCGTAATTTATTTAATTACTAACTAAACATACTAAATAATAATAATAATTAAATCATCCCATTTATTCGGGCCGTCTTCTACCCGAACCTAGACTCAAGGCCCAATACTTCCAGGCCCAAAAATCAGGGCGTTACACTCTAATTTTGACATCATCCACAAAATAAGGTCACACGGCCAAGTCACACGCCCGTGTGCTTAGACAGTGTGGCGAATTAAATTCCAAAAATTAGGTGCAGACTTCACACAGCCTGGGCACACACCCATATCCTAATGTCGTGTCCTTCACACGGCTGAGACACACGACTGTGTCTCTACCCATGTGTTTACTACTGGGCATTTTGTTTTGCATAATTAGGGTGCAGGGGACACACAGCCGGATCACACGCCCATAGGGCAGACCGTGTGTCACACACGGGCAAGATACTTGCCCTTGTGTCTAACCATGTGGACAATTTCTAGGTTATTTTCCAAGCCATTTGTCACCCTTAAACATTAATACATTTACACTCACTTCATGGCATGCAACATGGCACATTTGATTACTCAAACATTCACATCCATAATTAAAATATCACTTAGTAAAGCCAACGTGTCACCCATTTAAATTATCATACTTTCATATGGCATTCAAGTTACTCATTTTCACCACACTTATTGCATACTTATGATCTATATCTCATTCACCAAACACACATGCCATTCAGTACACTCATCAACCACAAATGACCAATAACCATATTAAAGCATCCACACATTTGCATGCATGCATTGATAAATAGGGTTTCAACCCAAAATAATCAATATGAGCCACCTCTCATGGCCATATGCAAAACAATCATGATACCACCATAAGCCAACACATTTGGCCGATCAGTATAACACATAACAAAAAAAACAAGTCCCTATACATGCCATACTCAAAACGATAAGGCTAGCTATACCCAAATGTTATATTGATAGTGTGATCGAGCTTCCGACGTTCTTCGATTTCCGAACTAGCTTGGCAAAACTATAAAAAAGGAAAAGGAAAGGGGGTAAACATAAAGCTTAGTAAGTTCACATGCAAATAAAATGCAACTTTAAACAAATATTGGTCATGCATTTAACATAATGAACATAACCTTTCATTTTATCAAATCTCATGAACTTATTTCTTATATATATATATATATATATATATATATATATATGTATACACGCTCTTACCATAAGCTCATCATATTTCATGTTATTCACATGAGTTCGATGTACATACCTATGCCACTTGCACATAATAACTTACTTTCTTGTCTTGATGTAATTATTAAAGTTGCTCATTGAGCTTTTCTTGAACTACCCATTGAACACTTGAAATACTATCAGATACATCGAAAACTTGCACCTAAGTGCCTCATATGTAGCCAACGCTTCCTCATATCACAGACCACATGTTGCTCACTTACGAGCTGCTCACGGGACTGCTCATACAGGCCGTCAGGTATCCGCAACACATGCCAGACTAACTCGCCATTTAATAGAATATACAAGACCAGTACCCAGATGCCAAAACATGTGTCATACATATCACGAACTCAGACACAACTCAATGAGTTCGGATGTCACATATATCATGAACTCAGATACAACTCAATGAGTTCAGATTACATAATTCCTAGTGACATGTCACTTGTATCCTAAACTATTACTAAGGTTCAAACGAGATTCTTTGATACCACATTTCTTTAGAACTTGCTCGTAACGTCGATTTCAATGCCCATAGCACCAAATCACATATTAATGGAGAAATCAAAGCATAATTCATGATACAATTTAGGCAATAAACACGTGATATAACATCACATTAAATATGTATGTACTTACCATACATGCAATATTAAAGAATTTAAAGTGTGGTATATGTTGCATTATTTGCAAATAAACTTATATCGGTACAAAAATGATAGAAACGTGCCTAATCCTCGAAAACCTTATTCTTCCCCCGATCAAGGCCCGAATCACGTTTTTCTTGATCTATGATGTCAAATTTAACTTTCTTAATACACACATTACTCATATCGTCTCATAACATATACTTTGGTAAAATTACCTTTTTACCCCTAACTTTTCACTTATTTACACTTTAGTCCCTAAGCTCGTAAAATGAAATGCATGCAATTTCTTGGTTATCCAAGCCTAGCTGATTCATATTCTACCTCATATCAGCCCATATTTTCCTTTATTTCACATTTCTACTACTCATTTTTACTCCTTTTACAAACAAGTCCTTTTTACGTGTTTTCATTAAAAATCATTTAGTAAAAGATGTTTATCACACATCAAACATTCATATTCCTCCATTTAACATCAAAATACAACCATATTACACATGGGTCAAATTTCATACATGAACCCTAGCTCAAAATAATGGTAGGAATGGATAGATCATGCTTTAAGGACTTCAAAAATGCAAAAAAAAACATAAAAAAGGGGCTAGGGAGAACTTACAATCAAGCTTGAAAAGTTGAAAACCCTAGATTTTGAACCTTTGTAAAATTTGGCTATGGCTTGAAGAAGATGACAAGATTTTCACTTCATTTGACCTTTTTATTCTTTTATTTACCAAATGACGAAAATGCCCTTAAAGCCTTTCTTTCAAATTTTTCCTATTCATGCCTATTTTTTTCCAAATTTTTAGAATTTGGTCTAATTGCTATTTAAGAACCTATAATTAATCCAATGTAATTTCATACTTAAAGCTTCTAGAATACAAGTTTTGCAACTTATTCAAATTAGTCCCTAAAGTCAAATTGGACATCTTAGGCATAGAATTTATTCATGAAAATTTCACACAAGCATGCAATCATATCATGGACCATCAATTAATCATAAAATATTCATTTATATTTTAGATTTTTGGTTTTGAAACTACTATTCTGACTAGACCCTAATTCGAGATTTTACAATAACATCTAGGCTAGGTTTGGGGTGTTACAAAGTATGGGCAGAAGCCTAATGGTTAAGCACCATTCATTTCCCCCTTGAATCCCAAGTTCAATTCATGACACCCTCCCTCCATATTCTTTTAATTTCGGTAAAAAAGGGGGAAATTACCATGCAACCCACTAGAATTTCCATACTCTAAGTATTTACTCCAGTCTCTCCTAATTAGACATGGATTTTATTTTCTTTCCAACCCTAAGTAGGATTTTTCTTCTCTTTTCTTTATATTTTTCCTTTTCTCATTTCTTTTATCAAATTTTAAATCTTTTTACTGAGAATTATTTTACTATCCCAACTCAAAATCAATTTCCATTAACTCATTTTCTTTATCGGTTTCATAATTTTTGACAATTGCATCCAGTATTTTCATTAAAAGTTAGGTAAGTACTCTCGTTTCGATTTGTAAGAACTCATAAATTCTGAAAGAGTGTTAGATCTCACTAATCTTTCAATTCGACTACGATTCATTGCGAATTTTACCGAAACTCTTAATAATCTTGTTTAAATCTTGGATTCCATTATTAATTGTTACGTAAATATCATTTGAAGGACCCAATGTAGGTACCCTGAACCAGATTTGAATGAGAGGGACGCTGCTTGAGATCTTGGAAAAAGGTGTGTTCTTTTATGAGAAAATCGGGCAAAAAAGAGCCTAGAATAGGGCCAAATGGCCAACCGCACAGATGTGTGGGTCGCCTGTGTGGACCACACGACCATGTTTCCTAAAACATTAGGTTTTTTTATTCTCAGATGACTTCAATCTGTTATACGGCCTAACCACACAGTCTAGGGCTTTCCACACAGTCGTGTGTCCCCTATTTTTCAGATTTTATAGTCTTGCCCCTATTTTTTATACTTTAAAAAAATTTACCCCTATTTTTTAAATGTTACAATGTTGCCTTATTTTTTAGATTTTACAATTTTTCCCTTGTTTTCCAAATTTTATAGTTTAGTCCCAAATTAATTCCTGAACTATTTTCAGTGTTTCATTTTATTCAATTAAGTCTCTAACAAAATAATTTAGGCTAGGATCCATGACTAATTGATTGTAATTTTTACCATTATGTATTAGTAGGATATGTTTAGTTTAATCCCTGTACATTCCCTGCACATGTGAGTTTATCCTTCTTCAGTTAAGTCCCTGTTATTGGGTGAATTCTAAAATTTGTGTTTAATGCCTTAAGTTCCCTTACTACATCACATGATATATGAACGTTATGTGTTTTCTGATAAAGTGAAATTGTTAAAATGAAAGTGATAATGTTGTTACTGTCCTATGAAGAACATGATAAACATGTTAAGTGTTAGTGTTGAATTGAGTACATGTTACATGTCTACTACTAGTGTTGATTTGTTGCATAACATGACATATTGCATTGCATGGGGCGGGACATTGTACGGAGGAAGAGTGGAAATTTATTAAATTGGCAAACAAGTGGTGTCTCGTCCACAAAACCTAGTAGCAATTTGTTTAATCTGCGAATATGTTGTGCACTCACAACAAGTGACAGTAACTGCAAATATGTGGCTCGTCCACAAACCCAGTGGCAGTTTGTTTAGTCTGCAACCATGTTGTGCACTCACAACATGTGTCAGTAACTACAAATGTTTTTATCTAAAATACTAGTGGTTCACCCATGTTTTTCTCTACAAAGTGGCAATTTATCTGCAAATCAATGGTGGCACGTATTGGATCTAATGCCCTAAGTGTAGTATATTTGTTTGTAAGTTTGTATTTTTTTTAACAGATTGGTTAATAAAACAAATTCATTTATTACATTAATATACTTTGTATAATTTTTCTCACATTTTTTTATGCAAAGCAAAATGGAAGAAAATGTTGCTCATTGGTTGTCCAAATGTTTAACTAATACTAAGCAGTATTACTTGATCAGATCGTAGTAAGAAAAGATAGCTCGTATTAGTAAACAAACCTAAAAATGTCCTTAGTCTAATTGAAAATAAGCAAATCGATTGAAAGACTAATATGTCATCTATCAAGTCCAATTGGGGAGATGTCTTGTCTTGGGTATTGGAGTAGATGACACCCAGAAGATAAAGATATAGATGTGATTGATTGGACTAATAGTACATTAGACTAGACCTAGATAGAATAAATCATGAATCTATTTATGGATTTATTCACTTGTGAAATTCATAGTGTGGCATACCTAAATCCTGAATGAATGGCGGACTATGTATGCGTAACTCATACACTTTGATACATGTAAAAGCCTGAGTTCAAATAGATAAGGAACCGAAAGCTAGTGCGTTGAGCATACAACTTTTGCAATATGTAGCATCATTCACAATAATATAATTCATAGCTCGAGACATGGGTAAATGATATCCTCTCATAGGCATTACATGGTTGATGAAAAGTAAACGTGGTCATAGGTCATTCGTCTTTGTGATGGATGACTTGATCACTATTTGATAGGGATTGAATTTTCATGAAGGAAGATGTAATGGTTACCATGAGATAAACTAGGATCATATTAGAAGAGCAAATATTATCCCAAAGAGATAAATGATATCTTATAAGCATAACACACTTATGACAAGGTCATTGGATAAGCACTGAGTAGTTGCTTTGGTAATGGTATGAAGTTGGGGAGAGCTCAGTCACGATACTATAGTGGGATGACTTTGTGGCTAAATAAGTTTATAATTAATAGAATAAAAGCCAGAATGTAATTATAAATCATTTGAGCCTCAACTACATATGTCCAATAGAAATGAACGGAATGAATAGGAAAAGAGAAATGGAAAACATTCAAAAATGATTATGATTTTCTCCCAATAGAGAAATGGAATCATTTGGAAATGAATGTAAGTTTCCAAAAATGGAAATGGAAATGGAAATGATCCATTTGCAATTCTATATGGATTATTTAAAAAATGGTCAGAAGAATGAGTTTATGTTTTTGGACTATTTTGAAACCCGAAAATGAAAATAAATCATTCAGTCATAGTGAAAATGTTGAGTTGTGAAATATTGAACATATTTTCTTGAAATTTTACTGGGATAAAATCGTCAAAATTTTACTGAGGGTAAAATAAGGATGAGAAAATTGTTTTATATGTAAAACATTAAAGTTTTATTTTGGAAAATAGAAAAGCTTAATCGAGTTAGATCACATTACAAAGTACTTGGTCAAAAGGGCCCATGACGTACTCATAATTGAACCCAATGTGAGAGAGGCCCAAAAACTGTCATGGATATGAAAGTGCCGGCAACCTAGTAGGAATACTAAGGTGTGTCGTCCACCCTATTCCCATTCTAAATAGGATATTGTTTTTCTATTTGAAATAAACTACTACAACTCAACAAGGGTTCTACCTTTTCTTCCTATAAATAAATTACACCGGTAGAGCTATTAACACAATTTTTGAGAGGTTGTTATTCTGGCAAAAAAATAGAGAGAATTTATTCTCGACTATTACATGTATTTTTTCAGAAAAACAATTCTACCAATTTCAATTAAAAAGAGAGAATTTTCGTTTTCTCCCCAAAATGAGAGAAAACTTTTTCTAGTTATATGTTTTGATTTAATTAGTTCAAGCCTACACTCGAAGTAGTTCGTGGTACGAGAATAGCGGAGAAAATCGTTTGGTTGAAAACCGAGAACAACGAACGTCTGCTAAGTCAAAAACACAGGTACGAATTTAGTTAAGGTTTATTGCTATAAATATCACAAATTGGGCCAATTTTCAAAATTTTAATTTTTCATTGTGCTAGAAAACTGTTTTGAAATCGAGATTTTTCTGACAGCTCGTCAGCAATCCAAAGTGATATGGTAGGTAAGTTCTAGGCAACTCATAGGTGAGGTGTATAGCAGAGTTAGGTAGGACTTTTCTGTTAATTTAAAAATGCATTGCATTCATTAGCATGTGCATATAAATTTGTGATTCCTAAAATAGTGTAGTGAAGTGATGACATGAAAAATCGTTAATCTAAAGTGCTTTATGATTGTGATTATTCTTAGAATTTTAAATTCTTCTATTGTTTTGTTTCGGTTTTCTTGTGACCGAACTCAAACTGAGCTTGATATCTCACTCTCTTTTTATTTCCATCTTTACAGATAACCCACCAAGTTAGGATATGGACTCGACATATGGAGGGCTCAACTCGGATCGATTTTATTTTCTAAAATATTTTTAAGTTATTATTTGATATCTTTTTATTATTCAAAGACTGTATTATTTTCTTTTGAACAATGGTATGAGACTTAGGTTTCGATTTTGGGTTTATATAGCATACATGACATTTAAATTGTTTTTTTTTCTTTTTCCTAAATATTGAAATATGGATTTTAATTTATTATTCATAAAATTTGTTTTCCATTAAATTATAGGTAAGTTAAATATCACTTTTCTGCTGCTAGGTTATAATTAAATATTGGCTAGTAAATAAACTAGAAATTAACTAAGTTTTCAAAATAGTCACCGATACATAGGAAAGTTAAACTA
Organism: Gossypium longicalyx; assembly: GCA_025698465.1. Classification (NCBI taxonomy): domain Eukaryota; kingdom Viridiplantae; phylum Streptophyta; class Magnoliopsida; order Malvales; family Malvaceae; genus Gossypium; species Gossypium longicalyx. The sequence continues at coordinate 82,054,359 of CM047005.1, read as the reverse complement.
AATCAGTTTTTTGATAACTCGCAAGTTTTGCTAAAAATAGACTAAGTTTTCCTCTAAAGTAAACAAATGTTTTAAAAAAGATTATTTTATAAACTCTGATCATACTAGGCCATCTCGATGACCGATGTAATCTCTCGAATTCGGGTCTAACGTTTAGACCGGGTTGGGGAGGTTATAGATTGTGAGATTTCTAATATGATATATATATATATATATATATATGTATGATGTTGATTTGTTAATTCGATATTCTGATATTGCTATTGCAAGTTATTATATGTGGTATGATTTTGTATGCTAATTGGTTGCACTGATTATTTGTAATACAACTCACACTAAGCTTCATAGCTTACTCCCTTTTAATTTCCTTAATTTCATATAACCTACTAGGTTACGACGCAAACACAACATTCGGCGAGCTTTAGCTTGATTTTTATTTTATAAATTTCTTTTAGGCTCATTAATTAATTTACTTTAATTATTATTTAAAGATTATATTATTTTACTACAAATTGTGGCATGAGACTTAGAATTTGGGTTTGTTTTTATTTTACATAATATTTAATTTAACTTGTAGGATATGGAGTTATGATCATGAATTAGTTACTCATGAACCCCGATTTTTATTAAAAACATAAGTGACTGTTGTTCTTTTTCGCCGCTGAATTATAATTAAAAAATTTGGTGAATAATAAATCGATATTTAGCTAAGTTTCTACTAAATTAAAACAAATGTTTTAAAATGGTTGTTTTTAAAACTCCGAAAAGCTTTATGGGTCACTTCGATGGCTAATATAATCTTCCAAATACGGTTCTAACGTTTAGGTAGGATTGTGGAGGTTACAATTATAGTTTTTCATGATAACTTATTTATAAAAAAAATATAACTTTCTAAAGTTATAGAATATATATATATTATTTGTAAGAAGTGTAATGAAAGTTTTGGACAATTTATAATAAAAAAATTATAAAGATTATATGTTATAAATTTTATATTATTGTTTTACTTAATTTACATATTATAAAAATAGATATAGCCTAACAAAAGTTTTTCTCTAAATTCAATTTATATAAGGTTTTATAATTAAAGCTACAAATTATTTAGGTTGTGAACCCAATATATAAAGATGATGCTAATTGTGGAAATAGAAAATATTTTCTTTTAACATATCCTAGGGTATGATACCCTTCGAAAGAACTGTGTTAAACACAAGCACCATAGACAACTTGCGAACTCTTTAATTTAATATATTCAATGCTTCAAAATGTGGTTGAGAAGACATTTATTATTCTAAAAAATTATTTCCAATCTAAGGGTTGGTTTGGATGGGCATTGCGTTTACCTGCAGTTAGTGTAAAAATAAAAATGACGGTGAGATTACATACCGTACGATAATATAACGTGAGATAAAAATTAAGCTAAACGCACCACATCGCACCTAGTCGCCCATCCAAACCCACCCATAGCAACATCACTTGTAACATCCCAAAAATCGGGGGTTAGTAGAATCGGGTTTGTGAATCGAAAGAAAGTGAACATTCCTTTTTTTTTTAATTATCTATGAATTTTTAGGAAATAAATGAGGTATTGGTTTGTTGGTTAAGTGTTAGTGTAACGTTTCTTGAAACCCAAGTTCAAATCCCTTCTCTCGCATCATTTTTATTATTTTGCAAAGTTTTCCTTAAACCCTGGTATGTGGCATGCCTTGTTTTTTAAAATAAATATTTCACATTATATTAAGAATTAGTTATTGGTTGGATGGTTAAACATTAATGAATTTATCCTTGAGGTTCTAACATCAATTCTCTTCCTATGCAACTAATTTAATTTTTTGACAAAAACCCCTTGTTTTAATGTGTGGGCCATCCAAGCCTAGTTAACCTAGATATAAATATTACTTTTTCACTAATAATCAGCCTTTAATCCTCCTCCTCATTTTCCTACCCGTTCCTCTCCTCCTCTCCTTCTCTTTGATTTTAATTTTTTTTCCTTTCCTCCACTGTTGTCGTCGCCTACAACTAGTTTTACCATCTCTTTCTTTTCTTTTTCTTTTTCTTTTTGCCACAAGATTTGTTAACATAGTTTCCACCATATTGCTGTAATTTTTCCTCATTAAAATCAGCCCCAAATCTAAAATCTTGAACTCCAAGATCGATCCCGAACATTTCCAAGAAAGTGTCATTGTTGTTTCTCTCGACTTGCTTGGGTAAGGTCTCTTCTCTCTTCAATTTCTTAATTAATCTTATCCATTAAAAACCTAAATTTATAGATCTGGAATTTGGGGGATTTTAAATGATGTCAAATGTATTTTTCCAGAATTTAATGAGATCTCAAACTATTTTAAAATTCAGCCCCAATTTTGGCCACCATGGGTGGTGGTGCGTTTGTCTATGTGCAAGAAAGGGGGTTGTTTTGTTTTTTGGTTCTTGCCTATATTTTTCCAGCATTAATTTAAGTTCTTGGACCCTCCTAATCAGCCTTTAAACCCATTTCAATTAGGGAAAAATGTTCTTGATCGATTAGCCATTCGGATCCCACAAATCGTGAAGCGTAATTGCAATTAAGGATAATTAGTTTGTTATATCGGCATAGTCGTTGGGTAAAGGTTATGAATTGATTAAATGAAGGAATTTAATCATTAATTAGCTACTGATTTCCCAGTATATTATTGAATTAGGTGCTGACCCAAACGCACTAAATCATCCGTAAAGGCGAATAATGATTGTACATACGGTTTGCATCGATACAGTGTAAGGAACCTAACTAGTTTGGATTCATAAAGTAGTTATAATTTCAATGACTGATTTGAACTCATAAGTGGGTGTTTGGGGGCTGGTTTAACGGTAAGTGGATTGAATTTATACTGAATTTTGGTTTAGGTTTGTTTAAGGAATTATTAAGGAAAATTGGAAGGTTCGCTAATGTGCTGCGAGGAAGCGAAAAATAAGGTGTGGGTTCTAAACTCATAAAATTGTTTAAAAATGTTAAATATCATGTTATATTTGATAAATTATCTTGCTGATTGGATTGGATCAATAGCCAAATTATTGATTTTGTGAGTGGCCGAACTAGATATGTTTCGAACCTTAAAAGACTGATATGTTGACAAAATTGCTAGTTTGATAGTATGAATATTTGATTGAGTTTGTAATTGCATATTTGAGTTATGAGATATGAGAATGTTTGAATGAATGATATAATGCGTTGAGATATTAAGCTTATGAATGATTTAAACGCATGAGATATTTGTTATATTTTGTACTGAAAAGGGTGTTATTCATGCACAATAAAAATCAGTTAAGTATGTGAAATTGAACGATATTGATTGATACCAACACAATAGTAATTTGAAAGATTGGAACATTGTTCCCATTTACTGAAAGTATGTGATTATTGAGGACATGCTGAGCATGTCAAATGAATGTGAAACATATTGAGATATGATTATATATGAGATTGCGTGACATATTGCATATGCATTGGGTTGGGTTGGGATTTTGTGGTTGATGGAGGAGTTCCGTGGAGTATCGGTGGCATATTAAGTCCACATTGTTCGTAGTCAGTGACTGCACCTAGAGTACCGAAGGGAATGGCAATTTTATCGCATATTATATGTTATTGGCGATTGTGTCACACTATTTTATATCTGGCAGATTTTTTGCATTATTGATTATTTGGTGGTTTTACCACATCGAGTTATGCTCATAATGTTTTGGAGTTTGGCAGACGGGTTCTAGGGAACTCATGGTGTATAGCGGATAGTATGGGTAGGAACCTTTTTGCATTGCATCATGTGCACGACATATTCGAATGTTATTGATTTATGCTATGTATTGTATTTTGTCGTACTAAAGGGTGATTGTTACTCGAATAAATGATGTCTTATGCTCATACACCGTTTGACATCAATTTGATAATGGCTATGTAATGATATGAAATGCCAATGATGGTTTTGTGTTCTTCTATTAATGCTAATATGTTTCAATGTATTCAATATTTATGTTTTTGTCTGTTTAAATAATTATTCGACTCAAACTAAGCTTTTCATAAGCTCACCCCTCAATAGTGTTTAACTTTTCAAGTAAACCTCAAAATTAGGACCGGACTCGGCATTCGAAGAATGAACTTGGACCTCGAATTATTATTTAATTAAGTATTATTAAGTTTTTATTGGTTTTGACCTGTAATTTTTAATTTTTTCTAGTTTGTGGCTTGGTAACTTTTCTTTTGGGGATTTTTGCATGCATGAATTACTCAAGCATCATAACCGGATAATGCATGATATCAGACTTAAGTAAAATATGTTCCCTAGTTTTCACTACATTGCAAAGGAACTGTTTTTGAAAAACAAATCGATAAGGTAACTAATTTTCCAAAAGGACTTGAAAAATGGCTTTTCCGCTGCATTAGTTTAACTTTGAGTTTTTTTTTTTAAAGAAGAGCAACAAGCAAACGATTTTTCTAAAACAACACTATCAACAATAAAATGAATCCTAAGCATACACGACCTAATGAATGAATGCTTTTAAACTAACTCAAAGTACAACTACGGTTTTCTCTAAAATGAGTTTATTTAAAGTCTTTAACGTAAGTTAACTTAGCCATTTCGGTAGCTAATGTAGCATTCTCATTCTAGCAATAACATCTAGACTGGGTTTGGGAGGTTACATCACTAATAATTTTTTTGATTATAATACATGTGGTTATTTTATTTGAACTTTTGTTACTTGTTTAAAAATTATTTTTATCATATTAATAATTTTTATGCTAATATATAAATGTGTAATTACAATTTGTACCGCTAAACAAGACAAATAGAATTACATTGTAATTACACTCTATCAGCCAAACACATCTAAGGAATTACAATTCATTGCAATTACAAGAGAATATAATTACTATCCAATAATTATACTTTCATCCAAATACTCTTTGATATCCAAACAAACCTTTATTAAGTTGTAACTTGATGTTTTTATTTTTTGATAATAATGCAAGCTTAAATCAACCTCCTTTTCCATGGAAAAAGATTAAGTGCTTATGAGTATCTATATTATTTATAAATTTAGTAGAATTAGTTAGCGTTGAACTCAATGCAAATTAATTAATTAAATTCGACTTAGTTAATTAATTAGTTCATACAAAATTTTATAGAGTGAAACATGAATTTGTTCTCTCAAAATTCCAAAACCTCAATCAAAGCTTTATAATTAGCTCAATCCAAAGTTTTATAACATAAAATATATTTAAATGATTGTAAGCTTTCAAAATTAACTTTAAAAGGATATAAAAGACTAAAATTAGTATATATATATATATATATATATATATATATATAATGTTGAGTAAATATTTGTTAACGAATATGATTTTTTTTCACTGGTAGCCATAGTGAGTATTTATATTATTTATAAAAAAAATTTATTGATTTGATGTTATCTATCTATCAGGTTTTAATTTAATTAAAAAAATTATTTTAATATCCCTTCACATTTAAAATAAATTATATTATTTGAGAATATTTTAGTCTTTTTCTTTATTTTTAAAAACAATAAAAATATGTGTATGATTGAATTTGAGCTTATACCAATTGGGTTAGCAAAACATTAAATTTACTATTCAACTAAAATTTTAATTTAATATTTTTATACATTTCAATTTTATTATGCACATTTTTTTTTACCTCCATCAATTGTATATATCAATAATGTTGTTGATTGAGATGATGTCATAATTAACTCGACACAGACTTAATATTGATAACAACACCATGATAAATAATTTTGTTCACTTAATAATCTTAACATGATATGTTCATGTGTTTATGTAACTCCCCAAATTTTAGGGAGTTAGATGAAATGAGTAATTAAGAATAAGCCTTAGGCTTGATGGTTAAGTAGTTAGGACACACATTGGAGATCTTACGTTCAAATCCTATTTTTCTCATTCCTTATTTTTTTTTATTCAGCAACCTAAGATAGAAAACCACACTATAATAAATATTAAATAGAGTAGAAGATAAATGAGCGTGGGTAGTAGCTTAATTGGTTAAGTATTCTCTTTTTCTCCTTGGATTCTCAAATTCAAGTCATGCCAACCTCACCTCATTTCCTTTTTATTTAAAAAAAAAAGGGTAAATTACCTTACAACCCCTTAAAAATTTGAAAACCTAGCTATTTAGTCACCTTTCCTAATTACATTAGGATTTTGATTTATTTCTTTCATTCCAATTAGAATTTCAATTTACCATTTTCGAATTCCTTTAGAATTTTGCTTCCATCTATTCTGTTTAATCCCTCTTTCTTTTTCCTCCTTTACATCATTATTTTATTCCATTGTTGAAAACTATATTTACATCCCGAATCAAAATCTATCCCTGATTCAAGTAGTCTTTCAACTTGATTCATAATCACTACTAGAAACATTCCTAATTTTTGCCAAGAAGCAATAAGTATGCCTTAAATCCCGAAGTTTGATATTGAATCTTTATAGATTTTCTATCTAATAATAATATTGCGATCAATTAAATGATCTTTCTCAGTTTTTCATCGAATCTTTCGATAATCTTGATGAATCTTGAAATTCGTTATTAGTTCTTGCATAAATGTCGTTTGAAGGACTTGATTTAGGTACCCAGGACCATATTTAAGCACAAGGAATGATGCTCGAGATCTCGAAGCCAGGTGTGTGTTCTTTTACAAGCAAATCAAGGTAAACTATGCCTAAGATTAGGGCCACACAAGCATGTGGGCCACCCGTGTAGACCACACAGCCCCCTCACATGGTTATGTCCCCTTGAAACACTAGGTTTTTCGCTTCTTGCACGGTCTAGGACCCTCTACATGGCGTGCAACATGGTCGTGTCTCCCTTGTAGATCGATTTCACAAATACCACACAGGCACAGTCAGTCACACAACCTAGCCACACGACTGTGTACACCCCTCCACATGGTCTAAGGCTTCCCACACAGCTCGATCACACAGCCGTATGTCCCCTATTTTTTAGATTTTACAGTTTTTCCCTTTATTTTTTAGATTTTATAATTTTGCCCCTATTTTTCATATTTTATAGTTTTGTCCAAATTTTTATATTTTATTCAAATTAGTCCCTGATTTATTACCAAACTATTTTTAGTGTTTTATTTTATTCAATTAAGTTCCTGACAATACAAGTAATGTTAAAATCCATGATCTGTTTGATTGAATTATTAATATTATGTAAAAGTGTGAAATGTTCAGTTTAATCCCTGTACATTCCTTGAATTCTTTTTAGAGTTTTTCCTTGCTCAATTAAGTCCCTGATATTGTGTGAATTCTGAAATTTTTGTTTAACACCTTAAGTGCACTTATTACATCACATGATATGTGAATGTTATGTGTTTTCTAATAAAGTGAAAATGTTAAATTGAAAGTGACAATATTGTTACCGCCCTGCGAAGAATATGATAAGCATGTTAAGTGTTAATGATGAATTGAGTAAATGTTACATGTCTACTACTAGTGTTGATTTGTTATAATACAAAGCATGACATAGTGCATTGCATAGGTCAAGACATTGTACGAAGGAAGAGTGGTTGTTTATTAAATCTACAAACAAGTGGTAGCTCGTCTACAAAACCTAATCGTAGTTTGTTTAATATGTGAATATGTTGTGCATTCACAACATGTGGTAGTAATTGCAAATATGTGGCTCGTCCACAAATTGGTGTGATATGGTATATGAGTTCTGAGGAACTCATAAGTGAGGTGTGTAGCGAAGTTGGGTAGGACTTTACTGTTAATTTGAAATTGCATTGCATTCATAATGATGTGCATATAAAACTGTGAATAATGAGGTAGTAAAGTGAAGCATTTTACATGAAAAAACCATTAATCTAAGGTGCCTTATGGTTGTGTTTAATCACAGATTTGCTAATTCATGTGCCTTGTTTGTTGTTTTGTTCTGATTTTCTTATGACTGAACTCACACTAAGCTTCGCAGCTCACTTCCTTTTTAATTTCCATATTTTCAGATAACCTACCAAGTTAGGACGTGGACACGACATTTTGTGGGGATCGACTCGGATTTATTTTTCTATACAAATATTTTATATTTATTACTTGATAATTTATTATTCAAAGATTGTGTAGATTTACTTTTGAATTGTGGCATAGGAATTTAGGATTTTAGTTTGCTTTTATATTGCATGACACTTAATATAATTTCTTAGAACATCATTTTGTGATTATTAATTAGTATGCATGAACTCGATTTTTATTAAAAACGAACAGATAATAATTTCTCGTTGCTATAGAATTAAGATTTTGAGGAATGATAAAATGGTTTGTAACTAAGTTTTCTACTAAAACTAACAAATGTTTTAAAATAACCGTTTTCAAAACCTCGGTAGTTCTTCGGGTTACTTTAGTGACTAATATAATCTCTCGAATTTGGGTTTAACGTCTAGGCTGGGTTGGGAGGTTACAATTTAAATTTTGTTTTACTTATAATTTAATTTATTTTTATTTTAATATTGTACATATTTCAAATGTCATTAATTAGCTTCAAATCATGCATTTCATTATTTATTATATGTTATTTTTAAACATAAATCTATATTCTAAATACTTAATTTCTACATGTGTGTGATAAATTTTTTATTATAAGTTATTTTCTTTCTATTTAAAGTACTAATTTTGTTTAACCCTAACCTAAGTGATTGACTAGGCCTTGGTAACAAGACTAATCAAAATTCTTTTCGTCAACTAGTTTCTTCCCACCATTTTAAATGGCTTTCTATTGATTAATTGATTGAATTGCTTTCTCTTTTTTTTAATTTATATGTAAAAGAATTAATTAACCCTTCTATTAAATTCATACTCAATTAAGTCTTGAATTAAATTCGCACTCAATTAAATATTTATTGTTAACTAAAATAATCAATTAAACTCTCTCATTAAAGTTTCTGTTATTGATCACGTTGACTGTTAAAATAAATTGACGAACCAATTAGAAGAAAACATGTGACAGCTTTTAGTTTAATCTAATATTTTTTCCATAAAAAATTATAAAAAATAAAAATATTAAATATTTTTAAAATCATTAAAATTGATATAAAATTATTAAAATTATAAAATAATTTATAAATATTGTAAAACTATAAAAATATAATAAATTGTAAAAAATATAAAATTAATAAAAACTTATTTAAAATTAAAGAACGGATTAGAATTCTTAAAAATAATAAAAAATTGTAAAAAAATATTAAAAACAGATATAAATTTATAAAAATTATTAAAAAATCATAAAAATTTGAATTGGACTAGTTAGCCCGAGATAAGAAAGGGTACTAGTTTGGGTAAAGTCATTAAATCAGTTGACCTAGAAATCGAGCAGTTGAGCTGATTATTTTATTTTTTTAAAAATATTTTTATCAAACTAAAGTTTTATTAACCAACTATTAGCAATAGCATATGTCAAAATGAAATATTCTAACTAATATTTTTAGAATAAAAATTTTGGCACAAGTGAGAAATAGTAATAAAAGAAGAAGAAGATAATAATGACAACAGTGCTTCATAATAAAAAAACAATAATCTACCTATAAAATTAATCTTATAAATTGAAATTGAAATAACAACTTAAAAATAATAGAAATCTTATCACATATACATGTAAAATTATTTGTGACACTAATTCAATCGACAATATTATTTATTAATACGTAAATATATAAAAGTTTCAAATGAAAATTAAAAATATGCTTTAATTCAAATGGTAAATGAAAAAGTTTTATATACATGGTGCCTCTAATTCTAATTTTATTATTGATAAATTTTTATTGATTTATAAAAATATGAAAACCAAAAACATTTTCAAAAATCATTTAACTTACTTTGTAAGTAAATAAAAAAAATAATGATTTTTAAACTGAATTGGAACTTGGATGATAGGTGACACTAATTTAATATTAGTATAAATAATAAAATCGATATAAATATTTATTATGTTTTTATATATTATAAAAAAATTTATCACGTGCGCCCCCGACAAGGGCGTGAGATGTCTCTATTAATAATCAGGACCGCAGATTTCAATCTGACCAAGCAAGCAACCAAATGATGGCATCTCGTTATTTAAGATTGTCACATATTATAAGGTCTTAAAAACTGTCGTTGACGTTGCGTTGCGGTCCATGCAATTACATAACTTCTACTTTAAAACTTTGGTCCAACCTTGTGACCAATCACTACTCCTGCCTACTTTTTCTTTTCCGAGAGCTGGCACTAGCCAAACGACTTACTAAATTTCTATATTTTTTAACTCTTTTTTTAATGATAATTTGATATGTCAAAAATTGATCATACAAGCCTATATCAATATTTTCTAATCAAAACTCTTTTCAATCAATTTTCTTATATTGGTTAATTCTTAACATTTTTAAATATATTTTAATTACTAATAAATTAATAAATTAATAAATGTTATTAAGATAAATGGTAATTTTTACGATATAAAAATTTCTTAATATGAAAGAAAAATAGTACGACACAATTATAAAATATCAAACTTTAAAAATTGTGGTATGTATCAAAATATTTAAGGATTTATATTTATAAATATTAGTATACCATTGCTTTAGAAATTTTGGTTCAAGTTTGGGTAACATGATTTTAGTTCCATATAAATATTGATATTTCCTTAAAAATTGTGGTATATACCAAAAAATTAAGAATATTTGTTTAAAATTTTGGCATACCATAATTTTTAACCATTATGTATGATAAATTTTGTCATTAAATGTATAAGTGTGTGCTTGAGATCTGGGGTCCAAGTTGCACTTGTAAAAATTTTATCTGTGAACGTGCGTTAATGATGTATTTTTTATGTCATTTCTTAAAATTGGTGATTTTCTTTACTTAATTAAATTGTTTAGTTTTCTCTTTGTTCTTTCTCTTTTCTTTTTGTTCCTTCTTTCTTCTTCTTTTTTTTCATTTTTCTTTCTGTCATATTTTTCTTCTTTATCAACTGCTTCTTTACCTTTTACCGTTACTGTTATTTTTTTGGGCGAATTGTGTACTTCGTTGTTTCAACTGAAAAGTAACCGTGTAAGTTCATTGTTGAATTCAATTAATGTTTGCTTTTGTTTGCTAAATTGTTGAAATTGGGTTTTGCTTAAATTGTTCAAATTCTATGTCTGAATGTTCGATGGGCTTCCTTTTTAGGCGAAGATCGGGAGGGTAACATTCCTCCAATGGGTTAAGTCCGTGTATTGTTGTTTCGTTTAAGGGTGAGTGTTTGGTTTTCGAGTTGCAATTTTGTGTTGAAATTTTCAACGCATTTCGATTTTTTATGTGGATTTAGTGTTGTGTTGGTGAATAAATCGTTTGATTGGGCAATTCGTTGTTGTTTTAGGTTTCAGAATTGTCTAGGTTGCTCATACATCAAATCCGTATCAAGTGTGTAACGAAAACTCAAAGTTTTAAGGACGACAGAGGTCGAAAACCATGGTCGTCGACGCCACACGGCCGTGTGTCAAGCCATGTGGTAGGCCGTGTGGGTCACACAGTCGTTTGTCAAGCAGTGTAACTCATTGTTTTGAAGTTAGAGTTATATGGGCCAGGGACACGAATGTGTGTCCAGGCTGTGTAACTCACTGTTTTGGATTTAAAGTCACACGAGCCAGAGGCACGAGTGTGTGTTCAGGCCGTGTGAGGGATATTTTGAGTTTTGAGTCACACGGACGTGTGTCAGGCAATGTGACAGACTGCGTAACTCACTGTTTTGGGTCACACGGTTGTGTGCTAGGCCGTGTGTGACATAAGGTGGCCGCATGGGAGTGTGCTAGACTGTGTGGACCATAGAGGCAGCCATTCAGGCTGTGTAAATCCACACGGACGTGTGGGCCAAAAAATCAGGATTTTTTCCTAGGGATGTAAACATCATTTTAATCGGACATGGGCATATTGTAGGGTTCGTATGATCTGAGTTAGACTCTCTAACTCGACATGTGATGATCTAATGATGAATAACTATTATCTATGTTTGTTTTCACTGTGATAATATTTGTTAATCTGAATATGATCTGTTTAATCTGAATATGATCTGGTTAATCTGAATCTGTATAACGGTATGTGCATTCTCTTATATTTGACATTTCTGCATCTGTATTGGGCTGGGATTGTGAAAAGGAGGACGTGTGGGCAGTTTAATAATCTGCCGAACTTGGTGGCTAAGCCACAAATATATATCTGACTCTGGCGATTTATCGCATTTTAATCTGGCAGCTAGACTGTAATTATTTTGAAATGTGACACAATCATTATGCAATGTGTAGGGATGGATGGGTACTTGATACCCTGTGTGGTGTGTAGGGATGGACGGAGATGGTGTGCAGCGATTGAGGGTAGGAATTTGCATATGTACATGAAATTTCCTACAACTGTATCTAATATCTTTTGTTTTTGTTTATTTATTCGATTCTGAGAACTTACTGATTAATGGAAAACTAAGATCATATCTGTTCTATTACTAATTAATTGAAAATGTAAGTTACATAATCGTTTAATCTGTTTGTTTGAATTACAGGTAATGTAACACCCCAAACTCGTCTCCGTCGCCAGATTATGGTTACGGAGTATTACTGAACAATCAGAAAACATTTATCATCATAACATTAAATAAATTAAACTTATTAAAAACCAATCAAACATTTACATTTGGTCCCTGAATCGAGCCTTTGAGGCCCTAAAAATAGCTTAGAAGCAATTCGGGACTAATTTGAAACAAAATAGGAAATTGGGGAAAAAGATGCAAAATTTGAAAATAGAGGTCAGACGGCCGTGTCGCAGGTCGTATGCTAGGCCGTGTAACTCACTGACTTAAAATACTAAGATTTTACAAATGACACACGGTCGTGTAGCCAGGCCGCATATGTCACATGGCCGTGTGACAGCTCGTGTCCCAGGTCATGTGATCCAAAAATTGAAATCGAACCATTTCAAGACCAAATCATACCTAACCAACCATTCCATTCCATTTGGGCACACATTCAAGGGATTTAAATATCATTCTATTACACCTAAACATACCAATTCAAACATTCTAATTCATCTAACTAATATGCCATTCAAAGACACCACATATATATATGCCAAAACATTATTAATCAACAAATCAATATCACCATACTTCAAGCACAAAACCTAGTTCAATTATCTATCAAATCATATCACAATTGACCATTTCCATGCCATCACAAACATGCCAAAATACCATGCATTTCAATTACCTAAAAGTGGTCAAAATGACCTAACTTAACAAGGCATTACAAGTCCATCAGGCTAAACATAAACTTCAAAGGCATAAACATACTAAATCAACCATTTACACATCCATGATCTACCATTACAAAAGGTCCTATACATGCCATTTATAACCTTGGCCAAAATACACAAAAACTACCGAAATGATTGCTAGATAGTGTGATTGATCCTCGATAAGCTTCCAACCGATCTAGCTTCTAATAATCTATAAAAACAAAGGAAAATAACTACATAATCAATGAGTGCTTAGTAAGCTCGTATAAACTTAAACATAACTTACCATTTCATTAGCACAATTTATAGAATAAGCATTATATCATAACCAAGACCTTAAGCTTAGCATGGGCCTATACAATCACCATCAACTCACAAGTTAGTATACTTATCCATGATACAAATGAATTCAATCACATAATAAGTAAGTTTCACATACAAATCATTTAATTCATCAGCCTTTTCATATTATTACAAACTGTTTCATTTGTATATTTACCATGCCATTTCCTTTTCTTACCCATTCAACCATGTAAAATTACATCAGATACTCAGGAGTACTCTTACACATAGTGTGCCTTTCTATATAACCGTAACCTTTCATTTTCAATAATGCTCACACGAGTTGTGAAATGGGCCTACTCACACGAGCTGTGGGTCAGAATGTTAGCTACATGATACTGCTCACACGAGCTATGAAGAATCCACAACAATTGTAGGACCTCAACCATCGGTAGGACATTCAAGACCAGCACTCGAAACATGAAATCCCTAATGACATGTCATTTGTATCCTAAGAATTCTTAAGGTTCAAACGGGATTCATTATCCGTCAATTACTCAGTCATCAATATATATGCAATTTCAAATCCATTTATATTAATATAATATAACAAATAATCAATTTAACTAATATTAATATGATCATAATTCATACGAACTTACCTCGATAACTAGGGTCGTAGAAGTAGAGTTTAAACTAATCCGAAGCTTTAGCCTTTCTACGATTTAAATCTGATTGTGGTTTATCTTAATCTAAATAAATAATTTCATTCAATTAAGTACTTTTAGTATTCAATTTAACCCATAGTTCATATTTATGTAAAATTATGAAATTACCCCTAATACTTTAACTTTTTACAATTTAGTCCTTAAACTCATAACTTGAATATTACTCATTTTAACCTAAATCCATGTCAACCAATGTTACAAGGGACCTTGAAACAACCCATTATTACCAAAATTTCACAATAAAACCCATAGATTTACATTTTTAACAATTTAATCCCTATTTGCAATTTCATCATAAATCACTTAACAAAACATGTTTATTTTACAAACAAGATTAATAATTTATCAAATAACTTTAAAACCTTTTCAAAACAACCATGACAAGTCCCTCAACCTTTAACAGTTTTACAAATTAACCCCTAGGCTAGCAAGACTAAGTTAAAACGAACTCAAAAACATAAAAATCATTAAAAAAAAGGCTAAAAAAACCTACCATGCATAAAGAAATCAAAACCAAAGCTCTCTCCCCCTTCAATGGCTAATTTCGATTCAAAAATGAAGAAAAAAAGACGATGATAACTTTGTTTCAGCTTTTCCTTACTTAATTTTTCTTTTAATTACTAATTTACTATTTTACCCTCATCATAAATAAAAAAAATGTCAATAAAACCTATCTATATTTGTCCACTAACTCTTTAAATGGTATAATTACTATCTTAGCATGTTAGCTTTCCTTTCCATAGCCATTTAGTACAACTTTTACACCTTTTACTATTTAGTCTTTTTTACCTAATTAACGATTTAAACATCAAAATTTCTTAATGAAATTTTAATACGACCTTAATGTAATCCCGAAAACACTAAATAAATAATAAAATAATAATTCACTTATCAGAATTGTGGTCCCAAAACCACTTTTTTCGACACCATTGAAATTGGGCTATTACAAGTAACCCACAGACTTAGGCGGGGTGGCAGAGCAGGAGCTCGGTCATCTCTTTTTTAGTTATTTTACTATTTTATTT
Source organism: Gossypium longicalyx (assembly GCA_025698465.1). Taxonomy (NCBI): domain Eukaryota; kingdom Viridiplantae; phylum Streptophyta; class Magnoliopsida; order Malvales; family Malvaceae; genus Gossypium; species Gossypium longicalyx. Next base: position 82,039,024 of record CM047005.1, on the reverse strand, counting down.
AGACTTATATTATTTTGTGTTTCATTTCGAATTACGGGTTTTAAGCTTGGATTTCCACATTTGGTTTAACTCTTTAAATGATTCCCGACTATTAAACTTCAAATAGTTAAAGGTTGGACTTTTCTGAAATGTTTTGATGTAGCTCTCTAGACTTAGTCTTAACGTTTAAGTTGAATATGGGATGTTACACATTACCTTAAAAATTTTGCTATCACCCTAAAATTTGTGATGTATACTAAAATATCTATGGATATTCGTGTAAAAATTTCACAATCTACAAAAATATTTAATTATAAAATTTTTATGTCATATTTTGGTAATATTAATTTTTTTTCATATTATGATATTTCATTATATTTATATCTAACTTTTAATTAAATTATCATTTTCCTTGATAATAATAATTTAACCAAAACCATATAATTTTCTTTGTTTTGCTGTAAATGCAAAAATTTTAATATTTTAAAATATAAAAACTATCTAATTAAGGAATAATGTTTTAGAAGTTTCGAAATTTGGTGTTTTTGTTACAAATTTTAAGTAACCTATACCAATATTTCCCATATTACAAATTTTGCTATTTTGTTAAAAATTTAGATAAAAGCTTATAAATCTCGATTTGTGTATACCAAAATTTTTAAGGAGATATCATAGAAATTTCGATGTCCTTTATAAATGTTGGTATATACCAAAATATATGAGGATGTGCTATTAGATAATTAGCATTTTGTTAGAAATATTGGAATAGGCTTGTAAATTTGAATTTTGGTATGCCAAAATTTCTAACAAGGTTCCTTAAAAATTGTGGTATATATCAAAATATCTTAGGATATGTATTTAGAAATTTTGGTATTTCATTAGAAATATTGGTATTTCATTAGAAATATCTTAGGATAACATGATTTGGTATTCCAAAATTTCTAACGAGATTCCATAGAAATTATGGTATATATCAAAATATCTTAAGATATGCACTTAAAATTTTTGGTATTTCGTTAGAAATCTTGGTAAAGTCTTGGATAACATGATTTTGATATACCAAAATTGGTTATAAAAATATTTTAATTGTTATTAAAGGAAATTATATATAGCAATATATTCTAATATGATCATACATTAAACATAATGTATTTTTAAATTAATATAAGAAATTTCTTTTGGAAATTACACGTACTGTCACAATTACAATTGCAATTATAAATGATACGCTCGAAAAACTACAATTAGATTTAATCATTATAAAAATAGATCAGATTAATAACTATAATATAACCAAACATATATCATAATAAATTTATACAGACTTTTCATATGGTGGGATATAAATCATAATAAATATAGATTGAGAACCTACACATGATTTTACATAGAGTGAGACTCGAATATGAAATCTTAAAGTTCCTTAAACCTTTACCTTTCCACTAAATTAACACATCATTAGTTGAAAATATATTTTTTAAAAATTAATATAAATGATAATTATGTTTTGTCTTTATCTTCTCTTTTATATTGAATTTCTTTTATAATAAATTGTTTATGAATATTTAAATTTTAATTTAATTATAATATTTTGAGATAATTCTTTTTCTTTATTTTTTGACTTTTATATTTTAATCAATTTCATTTCCATTAAAAGATTTTAAATAATGGTAAATAAAAACATTTAAAGAATTCATTTTAAGATCATATTCAATTAAATATAATTTTAAAATATTTAATTTTAATTGAAGTCAAAATATTTTTTTATGAAAGAAGTGAAATATAATTAATTTTATAGCACTTAAATATGTAATTAATTTTTTATTATTTTGCAATTTAAAAAAGGGAAATGAATTAGCTAAATAAAAATGCATAGATAAATAATAACAATAGTATAATTATTATTGTAACACCCCAAACCCGGCCTAGACGTTATGGCCGAATTTGGTGTGTCACATTGAAGTGTTTTAGCGAAAACCATGTTTTCATTGAAAACCCTTCTTAAAATAAAAGAAACCTTAATTAACTTAAAAAAACACCTTTCAGTTGCAAAAACCTTTTTTGAAACATTTGATTTAAGAAAACTTACCATTTAAAAATTTAATTGCGGAAACGTAGAAAACATACTATAATTTAGGAAACCCATATTCAACTTCTTGTAAATTACAATGAAAATAATAATAATAGTTCAAGTAATAATAACATAACGAAAACATTATTACAATCTGATCTGAAACATACTTAATTAAATAAAAACTTATATGCTTAAAAAAAACAAGTCCAAATTATCTTGCTAGCTGGCCACCCAGAGTCTCTCCAAACATCGAACCTTCTACTGAGCATCACCTGAAAATAAAATAAAAGAGGGGGTGAGTTTTTGCAAACTCAGTGTGTACAACCCTCGAAGAAAACAAGCATTCAAAAAAAAATCATTCATCATTTATGCAATGCAATCCCATCCAAATTATCCATCCGCTACACACCAGCTCCGTCACCCGTCACACCATGTGGGGATATAAATATCGACCTACCTGCCCCACACACCATGGTAGCCCGGTTGCGGAACTACCTTCATTTACATATTGGGCTTTAAAAGCCGTCGGTGGATCCACGATTGTCAAGCAACCATGCAATCCTCATATACTTCATCCGTTCCATAATTCCCAACCCATATGCAACCTAAGCAGAATATCATATGTATGCATGTCACATCCATAAAACCTATATTCAACACCTAAGGGTATTTTGGTCATTTTCTCCTTTAGGGGCATTTTGGTAATTTTCCCTTAATTACGGTTTTCACTTATCTTGGCCCGTTAACAAGTCCCGTGAGCTAAGATGAACGAATACTATGCACCAGGTAAGATTCCAGAGAAGATGAGGTGGGTCATTAAGACTGCTTAAGTACCAAGCTCTCCCTAGATCCAATCCTAGACATGCATATACCCGTTGCCACACCTTAACCCTTTGACTCGTCCACGGTCGCAATATATTAATTAAGTCTTATGTGGATGTCATATACTAGGCCCAAAATCCCCTTACAAAGCCTAACAATTTCACATACCTGCATCTGACCCATTAAACCTAATCATATTCGTATGGCCCATTAGGCCCAAATCACCTGTATATGGCCCATTAGGCCCAAATCACATTTATATGGCCCGTTATGCCCAGTCATGTACATATTCATGCTCACATACAAATTCTTATCACATAGCATCAATATTCAATTTTTGCCTATTATGGGCCCAATAGCTCATCGGGCCCATTTAGCCCATCTGACCCATATGGCCAAATCACCCAAGTCCACGGATCGTCCGTGGCCTCAGGCAACCTATCGGTTTCCCCCTTATGAGTTTTCGCGCACTCGCAAGACTACCGTAGCCAAACTTTTGGCTTTTCGGCATTTCAGCTTTTCGGCTTTCAGCTTTTCAGCTTTTCGGCTTTTGCCGAATCATTTTGTGTGTGCAATGTATGTACACACCTGGTAAGTAAGCGTGATGCTCCTTAGCCCAAACCTACAATCGATATCACCCTTCAATTAATCGCATGCTTAATACTTATTTACTCAAAAACCGAAACCTCACCTTAACCTTACCTTGAGCCCAATCCTTAATCGCTTTTTCCTTGATCACGTATTTTCTAGATCTACACAAATATTAACTATTAAAACCCGAATAATAGGTGACTCGTATCCAACACAAGTCTCCTTACCATAACTATGACCATTCGGCCACCTTAGCCAATGGGAGAAGAATACTTACCAAAACCGCAACACCTTAAGGAGCAATTCAGCAGAGAGCTAAAAACTAAGATCCGATACTAATTCCCTACCAAAGTTGATTAGAAAGATTGAGGGACAATAATCGATACTAAACAAAGAAAACCGATTGGAAGAGCAACACTTACACTAGATTCAGTCAAAAAGTATTCGGCCCTTAGAAGATTTGGTTTTTCGGCTTTTCAAACTAAGTGTGGTGAATAAGGTTTATTTGGTACAGATTAAAGAAGAAGAGTAGTAGAGGAAATCGGCAAAGAAGATTGTGTAGAGGAGAATAGAAATCGGCAGAAAGAAAAGAAAGTAAAATAGAGGGTTTTCGACTTTTTGGATCTTGAAGAGAAAAGGGTTTCTGGCACAAAGTGAAGGGAAATTCGTCATTAGCTTTTCAACCCTCTCATTCGGCACCTATTTATAGCCCTATAGCTAAATTCTTCAAGCCCAAGTTCCCAATTCGGCTCCACTTACTCCTCACTTCTCATCTCCTCGTTTTTCTCCTTGATAACCCCTTGATCCTTTCCTTAATTTTCTTTTTTGAACACTCCCCTTGGAATCCATCTTCACGCCACTTCCATCCTTCTAGAAGGCCAAAATTAAACTCTAAAAATACTAAGCTAGGATTCAAACCTTGGACCCCCTTGCTAGCTACTAATGCCACCTCACTACACCTTATGTGGCGTCACTTAGCCACTCCACCACGGACTCTTTTTGTGTCCAATTGTTTCTTCATTTATTCAAAAGCCCACCTACTTGTCAGCCTTGATTCTTTTAATAATTAAATTATAATTTCTTCTACCCCTTAATTCGAACTCAACCTTAGCTAAGACCTATTAAAATTATCGCTTGGATAAGAATATTAAACACAATTTTTATCAAAACCGAAAATAAAAAAAGTTCAGAATTTCGAGATTTTTAGGTTTCGGGATTTTTGGTGAGTTACAATTATTATTTATTTAAATTTTTCTTGGTATAGATATCAAGGGGATTTATGGTATTTTCTTCAAACTTGAGGCAAGGGACGATGCATAAGGTAGGCAGGAGCTTTGGCCCTCCTAAAATTACAAATTTCATTTTAGTCCCTTTAAATTTTTAAAATTATAAATTAGTTTAGTAATAAAAATACTTAACATAAAAGACACTTACCCTCAAGTTTAGTATAAAATACACTTACCTTATGATTTCAAGAATTCCCATTTGCCCGCTTACCCCTCAAGTTTAAAGATAATCGCATAAACCCCTTGAAATCTATTGCCAAGGAAATTTTAAATAAAAAGGCAATTATACACTTGTTATTATTTATTTATGTAATTTTTATTTCGTTAACTCATTTTCCTATTTTAAATTATAAATTAATAAAAATTTAATTGCATATTGAAGTGCTATAAAAATATTTCACTTCAATTAAAATTAAATATTTTAAATTTAGATCTATTTTAGTTGTATATTGAATTTGAGATGATTTCATTAATTTATTCATGTAAAATTAATTAATTATCATTATTTAGAACGTTCTAAATAGAAAAAGAGATCAATTAAAATTAAGAATAAAAGAATAAAATCATCTCAAAGTTAATATTATAATTGAATTAAAATTTAAATATTTAACATATATTTTCATAAAAAATTAAAAAGTAAAAAGTAAAAGAGAAGAAAAACAAAATATTATCATTAATAAATTTTTTTTAAAAAAATACTTACAATGGGGCATTAATTTAATGGCAAGATTAAAGCCCTAAGAACTTTAAGATCCCATGATTGAGTCTAACTCTGTGTAAATTATGTGAACTTTTAGTTTATATATATTTTGGTTTATGTCTCACATTATGTGGATCTATATAGATTTATTTTGATATAGGTTTAAATATATTTTGTTTATTAATTTAATCGCACTTTGTAATGATTTAATTTGATTATAATTTTTTGGATGTATTTTTTGTAATTACAATTGCGAATGTACATGCAACTTCCAAATAAAACTTACATATATTAATTGAAAAATGTATTACATTTAACATATGATTATATTAAATATAATGCAATTAATTTAATTTAATTTGATAATAATTAAAATATTTTATAACTAACTAGATATTTATTATTTATAATTAAAAAATATTGAATATAAAAATAAAAGATAACAAAAATAAATAGAATAATGATTAATTAATAAAGGGTAAATGTTTACTTTTATTTAAAATTCTTTAATAAATAAACTTTAGTAGGTTAATGTACTTTCCGTCGGACATTATAGGGATAGGTGGGCATTTTTCATACCTTATAGAGTAGATTATTATCAAATTCGAAGGGGGTTTGAATTTTTTAGGACATTCAACTGATTTTTTAGTCGATTCATACTAATTTCTAATTTAATTAATTCAAAAGTACCTTTGAAACTAATACTCCAACCGATTAATTCGGTCCGGTTCAAATAACATTACTTTTCGTAATAAGTAATAATAATCTTATACGAAGTGATGGTATTTAAATTTTAAGAGCATTTAAAAAGTATAATAGCATATTTAAATAGAGTGACAAAGTTGATATTAGAGAGAGTTTTAGTTTAATGGCTTGGACTTTTAGAATAGGCAGTAGGGAAAAAGACGTTGGGGTGAACTACGTACACATAAATATGAATGGATGGTTAAAGAAAAAGGGGAAAAAACCAAACATTTTATACGACATTGCATAAAGCACAAATTGTTCTTTTACTTTTTTGAGAACATGTAAACTTTTAGTCTTAAAAACAAACGGAAGTAAATATGAGAAAGAAAACGAATAATTTGAGAAATGGAGCCCACAGATATAATCATAATGCCTCGTCATAAACATGTAGAAACAATAGGACAATGCTAGAAAGGGGAAGGGACAGTTTTCCAAATGTTTTTAGGCTGAAATAATGGGGTATTGCTTAGATCTCGCAATATTTAATAGGATACAGGAAAATAAATTAAAATATTTAAAAAAGTAAACAGAATGTATGAAAATTTATAATATTATGAACAATTAATTGACCAATATTTATATAAATAATATATATATATATATATAACACTTTAAATGCTATTATTAAACAAAAACACAGGAATACAACATGGTCCATGAGCAATTACGGGGTATAAGTTGAGCAAGGAGTGTATGATGAATAGGTAAAGGAAGGAAATAATTAGAAAGTATGGGAGGCGTTGCTTGGACCGAAGAAGAAGATCAGTTGCTCAAGAAATGTATAGAGCGTTATGGAGAAGGGAAGTGGCATCGGGTACCTCTTTTGGCTGGTAACTATCACAAGTCTTATTTTACCCTCTCTTTTTTTAAATTTAAAAAAAAAAAAGTTTCAGTTGAATGAAGATGAGCAAAATAATGGGCTTGGTTCATTGTATTAGGCAAATTTGATGAAATTATTGGATAATTTTGTATTTTGTTACCAATTATTGGGTAATTTAAAACAGTTTTTCTCACTATAGTCCCATCATAGTTGAAAGTTTTGATAGTTTGAAGGTGGCTTTCATCTTTCCTCTTAAATCTTCATCGTGGCTCAAATCATCAGCATTTTTTGGTATAAAAAATTACTATAATTTCTAACTCTAAACTTGTTGGATGTAGCATTTTAAAATTTGTTAAATGAACCAAATGAGTTAAACCTTGAGCTTGCAAAATACCATGTGAACTTGACCTCGGCACAAATCTTCATTTGATTTTTTTTAAAAATTAATTTGAATGCTAAATCATATATTATGCTTAAGATTTCAAGACCCTCAATGATTACTATGAATTTTCTTTTGAGAAAATTGGCATATGAACTACAAAGGTCTCTATTATTACTAACACAAAATTAAGCTCAACAAATTTCAACTGAATGCTTGTTTTAAAATTGACATACAAACCCTTGAATGTGTGCCACATTCTGTTATAGTTGCAGACAATCAGGTTACCACAAGCATGTTTCAGGGTCGTTATTGGCCTTTCTTTTTCTTTGTTGATGAGTTAATTTTGGAGTATAGTCACTTTCAAATCGTAAATGAAGTCTTTTTTAACTTTTGTACGTTCAATGGATAGATGCATGGAAATATATGTATATATTTTGTAAATGGTTGTTGAGTTTTCCAAGAAGAAATCATCAAGGAAAAATAAGGCTTGAATGTGTGAATGAATTTAACTTGTGTACCTTAGTTGATGTTTCATTAATTAATGCACGGTGTACTTAATTTGGTGTCTGTTTAGGTCTAAACAGGTGTCGTAAAAGCTGTAGACTGAGATGGCTAAACTACCTACGCCCAAACATCAAAAGAGGAACCTTTGCAGAAGATGAAGTTCAGCTCATCATTAAGCTTCACAAGCTCCTCGGAAACAAGCAAGTTTTTTTAGTCCTTTTTATTTAACTGTTTACTTAATTTTATTTTAGATGGCGTATAATCATTTGATTCACGTGTATTCAATGCATCGAATATGACTTTGTATATATAATTGTTTCTTTGATCAAGAAAACTTATAAACTGGTTTGTGTTTTATATACTAAAAGGTGAATATACATTCATATGTGTGGTTTATATATATGTTGCTCATCTCAGATGGTCATTGATAGCTGGGAGACTCCCAGGAAGAACAGCAAATGATGTAAAGAATTATTGGAACTGCCACCTGAGCAAAAAGCTCAACAATGCTCAAGAAACCGAAGAGGAACATCAAAATGGCATGAAAATGGAAACCCTAAAACCCCAGCCACGATGCATTGCAATGACGGGCTCAATTAAACCAAGAACCCAAGATCATTTTGCTCCTAAGAACCAGCCAACAATACAAGAAAGCACCATGCCCACACCTTTCAACTTCGCTGAAGTTGATAAACAAGGCCAGGAAATTGTGAAAGGAGAAGAAGACATCAGAGAGGAGGCTGCAGGTTGTGTGTTTTTTGGTGATTTGGCAACGGAAGATCATCAGTTTGGGCAACTTGATGAAGTTAATGTATTGAGTAGTACTGATGAAGGATGCAGCAAATGGGATTGGGACGATTTGATGTTAGACATGGATTTATGGACTGAGTCATTATGAAATGTGATATTCCTTAAGTGGTAACAATCAGAATATTTCAACTTCATATATGAATGCATCGTTATGTTATTTGGGTTTTGATGGACTTAGCTGCATGAACATTAGGAAAATATAAATAAAATCCGAATGTTGTCTTTCAAATTATTGAATTCTTGTGTATCCAATTAAAACAGAACCACATTGATAAACAAAAAATTATTTATGTAAAGTGGGGATGAATGTTAAGCTGGACATCGTTTCATGCTAAGAAAAAGGTGAAAGTAGTTGGTACATCCTATATTATTTAAAATTGACCTTTATACCATTAAATGAAGTAATTTAATTTTATATTATTAAATTTTAAATTTAATTTTATTTAATTCTTTTTAATAGTATGAAATTAAATTAATTTATATAATTGTAGAGGAATTTATTTGAATAAATATGTTATAGAGAAACTTAACAATCACTCTCACCATGAGAAATGTGTTAATAAACAAATGATAAAATCGATGTAATACTTAAACCGATCAGTTTTCATGCTAATATAAATAAGATTAAGATAAATAATTAAGGAGAAAGATGAACATACAATAGAAAGTCCTCTAATTTTGAAGAAAAATATGGGGAAAATGTTAAGTCTAAATGCTTCAAATTTTTATTTGCTTATGGATGTCGTCGTTCTGCTGTAAGCTTCCACACACACACAAAAAAAAAACAAATCAATCAATTCATACAATAATTTTTAAAAGTATTTCCTTAAAGTATTTTGGTATAAGCATATAATAAAGGAAATTTTGGTATTCCTTTAAATAATTTTATCCATTCAGAAATATTGGTACCCCTTTAGAAAAATGTTAGTATTGCATAAAAAATATTGGTATCTCATCTTCAAAAATGTTCGTATTTAATTATTATTTATTTAAAGTATTATGATAATCACTCTCAGCTAGAAATTAAAATATTTGGGGAACACGAGAAAGCCTGAATGAATGGAACACTGTTTGTGGCGGATTTTGTGGTAAGAGCGAGTCACGCAAGGTCGAATAGTGGTGTTGGTCGGGCTACGAAGAAGGTTCACCGGAGATTGGACATGCCATCGGATATTAAGGACCCAACTATTGATGAGAATGGAAGGCAAATACTGGTGGCTACGATGGACAAGGCATCTTATAAAGCGACTTTGATGGGATCGTCCGTTTTTTCCAATGCTATGCTAAAAGCGGAGGAGTTTGAATTCCAAGAGAGGGACATTATGACGAAGATAGTGGATGGAATTCCATCGATTACATTCTTGGAATGGGCTTATAAGTTTACTGAACTCTTATGACGAAATGTAACACCCCTTACCCATCTCCGTCGCCAGATTAGAGTTACGAAGCATTACCGATCAATCGAAAAGCATTTATCATTATAACATTAAATAAATTAAACTATTATAAACCAATCAATCATATGCATTTTATCCTTAAATCGAGCCTTCGAGGCCCTAAAAATAGCTTAGAAGCAATTCGGGACTAAATTGAAAGAATTCAGAAGTTTTAAGAAAAAGATGCAAAAATGTGAAAACATGAGTCACACGACCGTATGACACTTGAACAAAGGGACACACGGCCATGTCCCAGCCCGTGTCCTCACCCGTGTAACTCACTAAGTAGGGTCACACGGCCGTGTTACAGGTTGTGTGTCAGGCCGTGTAACTCTCTGAGTTTCCACACACAGCCGTGTGTCAGGTCGTGTAACTCATTGACTTGAAACACTAAGAAATTTCAAATGACACATTGTAATACCCCTACCTGTATTCATTGCCGGAATAGGGTACGAAGTATTACCGGAGTTTACGAATTAAAAAAAAATTAACTCAATATAACCCATTTATAGATATCTAACCTTCCCTGAAATTTTAAACCAAAAACAATCCACATCAACCAATCCAATTCAACATATTTTCAAGATAAATTCATGCATATTTATAAAATAACGTCATCACATACCCAAAACCAGGTTTGTTAACCATACCAATGGCTAACTCTACATTCATTTCACAGAATCATTTACTTTATTAGCTTATACATGCCATTGATTTCCAAAATAAAGTTTCTTTATGTACCGAAATCCTGAGGTTGATAGTGTGATGTGTCTCTGACCAAATCCGACCTCCGAGCTCTTAACACTACAAAACAGGGGAAAATGAAACAGGGTAAGCACTTTGTGCTTAGTAAGCTCATGTAACAAGAATTATACTTACCTAATATTTTTAATACAATACAATAAACATTTATATATCCATTCAATGCATTATTACCCTAATATGCACAAACTCAACATTCAAGTTAGTACATTAATTTGCATGTACCAATAATATATACCATGATTGATGAGCTCATCAATACCATGATTTCTATTTCCTTGTTATTTTTCTATATTTATCCCGTTGAATTTATCGGAATTTCGATGGATTTTCAGAGGTACACTTTTAGTGTACAATTCTGGGTCCGTCAATTCATATTCATGTGCACACATTTCCATTTCAGAGCACACTCATGAACCTCATCCTTACAATGGGATTACGGATCAGCTAAATCCGCAATGACAATTACTCTAATGAGCTTGGATCTGAATTACCAGTCTAGGCTAAATTCAGACCCTAATTCAGATTACCCGTTCGGGCTAAATCCATTTTCCACATATTCTTCGGGAGGGCTATATCAGGATAGGATCACCCGTCCGGGCTAGATCCTTTTTATCGTCAATTCTTTTTCAGAGATCCATCGAATTTTCCTTTCATTCAACCGGGATTTCTTCCTCTTTTATCAAATATGTCAATGTTTTATAAAATTTCATATAATGAACATTCAAATCATATTCATATCAAAAACATGCATTTCAAGCATTTAAGAATATAATTCAAGTTACATGAACTTACCTTGATACTTGTTCGTGTACAAAAATATACTAATCCTGAACTTTTTCCTTTCCTCGATCTAGCTTCATATTTGAATCTTCTGGATCTAAATAAATAAATTTAATTATCAATTTAATACATTTCATATTCATATGCAACATTCTGTATAATTCAACTATTATTTATAGTTCATTCAAAGCTGTCTAATTAAGTCATAGTAACTAAGTTATTTATAACTCGAGCTACGGAACTCCAACTTAAGTTCCGTTAATTTTCCCTGAAACTAGACTCATATATATTCTTACCATAAAATTTTAAGAATTTTTGGTTCAGCCAATCAGTACATTTTATTCTTTAAAGTCACCCCTATTCTGCTGTCTAACAGTTCTGACCCTTCTTCACTAAAAATTAATTATCTCTTCATACAGGATTCAAATGATGTTCTAATTTATTTATATAAAAAATAGACTCATTAATAATTATAGACATATAAATTTAAGCTCCTAATTATTTTTATTTAATTTTTTTATGATTTTTCAAAGTCAGAACAGGGGAACCCGAATTCATTCTGACCTTGTCCCACAAAATTCATTATATCTCAAAATTTACAAATCCATTGCTTACAATGTTTCTTCTATGAGAAACTAGACTCAATAAGATTTAATTTCATATTTTGTTAATCTTCTAATTCGATTCCTACAATTTATGGTGATTTTTCAAAGTTAGTCTACTGCTGCTGTCCAAATTATTTTAGTGCAAGCTGTTTATTACCATTTTTCCCCTAAGCTTTTAATAAGTGAGAATTTCGTCCCTACTCAATTAGCCTCTCAATTGAGCTTATTTTTCTCAATTAACACTTTATTATATCACCTTAAACTATTTTACAACCTTTAGGAATCAGAGTTTCAAAAGTAGACTTTAATTCCAAACTTTTTTACAATTAGGTCCTAAAAATCAATTTCCATTTGAAATTACCTAATAAAATCATCTCATAAACAAATTAAAACTTTAATTTAATTCTATTTCATCATAAAATTATAAAACTCAACCATGGTGACTTTCAATTTCATCCATGAAATCAAAAACTAATGAATTTAATAGTAGGACCTAGTTGTAAAAGTCTTAGAAACACGAAAATTACAAGAAAAAAGCAAGGATTAACTCACTTGGTGCAAAAATTATGAAATACCAGCTTAGAGAACCCTTCTATGGCATTTTTAGCTGCTGGAATTGAAGAGAAATGAAGAGAAATCTAGATATTTCCTATTTAGTCCTAGCTTTATTTAGTTAATTTTGCAATATTCCAATTTTACCCTTAATTTATCAAATTCCTTGCTGATTTCATGCCCTTGCCGTCCAGCCCAAATAAATTTTGGGTCTAATTGCCTTTTAAATCCTTTCTCATTAGACTCTTAAGCTATTTAATCATTCTAATAACTTTTACACCTATTACAATTTAGTCCTTTTCATTTAATTGACTACCCAAACATTAAAATTTCCTAACGAAATTTTAATACCACATTATTAACATTTCATAAATATTTATAAAATTATTTTCAACTCGGGTTTACGATATAAAGGTCCCGATACCTTGTTTTTACCCAATTTCTTCAATAATTTCTTTTTCTAACTAACCACTAAATCGGTAAAATTTTTCTATCAATATTTTCATACAATTTTCCTATCATATCAATTTTCAAGCAAAAATATTGAAATAAATTTATCTTTAAATCGGATTTGTGGTTACGAAACCACTGTTCCGATAACCTTGAATTTAAGCCATTACAACTCTCCCCCTCTTTTAGGATTTTCGTCCTCGAAAATCTTACCAATAAAGAGGTTTGGGTATTGTTTCCTCATTGCCTCCTCCGGTTCCCATGCCGCTTCCTCAATCCTGTGTTTTTGCCACAATACTTTCACCAAACTTATCTTTTTATTTCTAAGCTCTTTTGTCTCCCGTGCCAATATTTTGACCGGTTCTTCATTGTAAGTCATATCCGGTTGAATCTCCACTTCTGTCGGAGAAATAACATGTGAAGGGTCTGATCGATATCGTCGTAACATAGATACATGAAAAACATTATGGATTCTATCAAGTTCTGGTGGTAATGCCAATCGATAAGCGACCGGTCCAATTCTTTCTATGATTTCATATGGCCCGATAAATCTTGGACTCAGTTTACCCTTTTGACCAAATCGGAGGACTTTCTTCCAAGGAGACACTTTCAGGAATACTTTATCACCGACTTGAAATTCAATCTCTTTTCGTTTAAGGTCGGCATATGATTTTTGACGATCAGAAGCTGCTTTTAGACTATCTCGAATAACCTTTACTTTTCTTCTGTTTCCCAGATCAAATCAACCCCATGTATCTTCCTTTCACTGAGCTCTGTCCAATATAATGGTGTTCTACATTTTCTACCATATAAAGCTTCATACGGAGCCATTTTAATACTGGACTGATAACTATTATTGTAAGCAAATTCAATCAAAGGTAGGTACCTCTCCCAATTACCTTCAAACTCTAGTATACAACATCAGAGCATATCTTCCAATACTTGAATTACACGCTCAGATTGACCATCTGTCTGAGGATGAAATGCGATCTTTGAAATACAACCGAGTACCCAAGGCTTCTTGCAATTTGTCCCTAAACGAGAGGCGTAAATCGGGGATCTCTATCTGATATAATGGAGACAGGCACTCCATGTAGCCTAACAATCTCAGATATATACAGTTCAGCTAGTTTATCTAAAGAATAATCCATACGTACCGGAATAAAGTGAGCTGACTTTGTCAATCAGTCAACAATCACCCAAATAGCATCTTTTTTCCTCGGAGACAAAGGTAACCTCGATACAAAATCCATAGTGATTCTTTCCCATTTCCATTCCGGTATAGTAATTGGCTGAAGTAACCCCGAAGGTACCTGATGTTCAGCTTTAACTTGCTGACATATTAAACACCTTGATACAAACTCAAAGATATCACGTTTCATTCTCGGCCACTAGTACATCTTTTTCAGATCATTATACATTTTATTACTCCCCGGATGTATAGACATAGTACTAGTGTGAGCCTCGCGTAAAATCTTCTGTATGAGCTCTGAATTCTGAGGTACACATACTCTACCTCTGAATAATAAACAACCATCAGAACCAATCTGAAATTTAGAATCATTACCTGACTCATACTGTGCCCGTTTAACCTGTAACTTCTCATCATTCTTCTGAGCTTCACATATTTGCTGTAAAAATGTCGGTTTAGCTCTTAATTCTGCTAAGATTGAACCATCATCAATTAATGATAACCGGGTATTCATAGCTCGCAAAGCTAACAGAGATTTCCGGCTCAAAGCATCAGCTACAACATTAGCTTTACCCGGATGGTAATCAATAACTAAATCATAGTCCTTTATCGTTCAAGCCCACTATTTGTCTCAAATTCAAATCTTTCTGTGTCATCAAATATTTCAAGCTTTTATGATCAGTATAAATATGACATTTCTCACCATACAAGTAATATCGCCATATCTTCAGCACAAATACAATAGCAGCTAATTCAAGATCATGTACTGGGTAATTTCTTTCATGTGGTTTAAGTTGTCTTGAAGCATAAGCTATTACTTTACCTTCTTGCATTAAGACACAACCTATACCATTTAATGAGGCATCACTATAAATAACAAATTCCTTACCCGGTTCAGGCTGCACTAATACAAGTGCTTTCGTTAGTAGATCTTTCAATCGATTGAAACTCTGCTGACATTCATCAGTCCACTCGAACTTTACATCTTTCTACAATAATCGAGTCATCAGATAAGCTATCATAGAGAATCCATGTACAAATCTTCGATAATAACCAGCTAAACCCAAGAAACTTCTAACTTCGGATACATTTTTCGGTGGACTTCAATTGACAATAGCTGAGATTTTACTTGGATCTACCCTGATACCTTCGGCAGATACAATATGTCTTAGAAAACTCACTTCTCGAAGCCAAAATTCACATTTACTAAATTTAGCATATAACTGCTTCTCTCGCAGAATTTGCAACACATTTCTCAAATGTTCTGCGTGTTTTTTTTTCATCCCGAGAATAAACCAAAATATCATCAATGAATACTACCACAAATCTGTCTAAATACTGTTTGAATATCTAGTTCATCAAATCCATGAATACTGCAGGTGCATTAGTTAACCCAAACGGCATCACCAGAAACTCATAATGCCCGCACTGGTTCTCAAGGTTTTTTGGCACATCGACTCCTTTACTCGTAGGTGATAATAACCCGATCGAAGATCAATTTTTGAAAACACAAAGAGCACCTTTTCACTGATCAAATAAATCATCAATCCGGGGTAACGGATACTTATTCTTTATGGTTACTTTATTAAAGTGCTGTGGGTAGTCGATACACAATCTCAAAGACCCGTCTTTCTTTTTCACAAACAGAACCGGAGCACCCCAAGGTGAATGACTCGGTCGAATAAAACCTCTATCAACAAGCTCTTGCAACTGTGTCTTTAACTCCTTTAATTCTATAGGAGCCATCCGGTACGGAGCTATGAAAATCGGAGTAGTTCCCGGAATCAAATTTATAGAAAATTCAACTTCTTTTTCTGGTGGCAATCCTGGTAATTCCTCTGGAAACACATCAAAAAATTCACATACCACTGGCACTACCTGTATCTTTGACTCAGATACCTTGGTGTCAAGTACATAAGCCAAGTAAGCATCATACCTTTTTTGACATACCTTTGTGCTGCCATTACTGAAATCATATCAGATAACCCCTCTGTCTGATCAGATTTAACCCGGAGCAACTCACCATTTTGACATTTTAGCACAATATATTTTTGTCTACAATTTACTACCGCATCATGCTAGGTTAACCAATCCATGCCCAATATCACGTCAAATTCATCAAATGGCAGTAACATCAAATCACCCAGGAAACAATAACCTCTTTCCATCAGTGGACAATTTTTACAAATTTTATCCACCAAAATAGATTGACCCAGAGGGTTCGAGACTTTAACCACAAATTCAGTAGGTTCAACAGATAAATTTTTAACAATTGTAAGTTTAACACATATATATATATGAATGCGTAGAACCAGGATCAATCAATGCAGTAATATCAGTATCAAGTAAAGAAAATGTACCAGTAATAACATCAGGTGCTGAGGCATCTTCTCTGGCACGGATGGCATATGTCCTCGCAGGTGCTCGTGCTTCAGACCTACCTGCAATATCTTTCGTAGTTCCTCGGCTACCACTAACATTACCAGATGGTCGAGGTTGTCTGCCCCTTGAAACTGGATTACTTAGCTTTGATATCTGCTCAGCTTCTTTTTCACCTCTTTTTGGACAATCTATAAGGAAATGGTCGAAAGAACCACATCAGTAAGAAGCCCCACTCTTAAATCGGCATTCACCAAAATGGATTTTATTACAGTACTGACATCTCGACTTAGGGGTACCAACACTGGTAACTGATGGAGTGGAAGGTCTTGGATTAATGTGTTGAGAACGTCGCTCTCTGCCCGAATACCCAGTGGCTGAGGTAGAACGATCCTGGTATTTCTTCAATTTCTTTGGAGCAGAAAACTGGGATTTTCTCATTGGTCTTTTACTAAAAATTTGAGCTTCCCTCTCAGCTTGTTTCTTCTCTTTGCTCAATTCTTCTGCTTTATAAGCTCTCTCTGTTAATGTAGCAAACTCTCGAATTTCAAGAATTTCGATCAGTAACTTAATGTCTTCATTCAACCCTTCTTCGAATCGTTTGCACATTTCAGCTTCTGACTGTACCCATTCCCGAGCATATTTACTCAATCAAACAAATTCTCTTTCATACTCAGATACCGATCTATTGCCCTGTTTCAGCTCAAGAAATTCTTTTCTTTTCTGGTCAATAAACCTCTGGCTGATATATTTCTTTCTAAACTTAGTCTGAAAGAACTCCCATGTAATTCCTTCTTTCGGAACAACTGAAGCTTTAGTATTCCACCAATGGTAAGCTGTGTCTTTTAGCAGTGAGACGGCACATTTCAGACATTCTTCTGGTGTACAAGATAATTCCTCCAAAACCCGAGTAGTGTTTTCTAACCAGAATTCAGCCCGTTCGGAATCATCATCAACTGCTGCTCGAAATTCTTCGGCCTCATATTTTCGAATTTTATCTACTGGAGCTTTTCCTTTTCTGACAGATTCAGTACTTGTACCCTGTGGGATCTCGGGAACCGGTGGAGGAGCAGGAGGGGGAGCTTGGACTTGCTGCACTACAGGGTTAGTTCTTAAGTATTGATTAAACCATTCATTCATCATTTGAAAGAAGGCTGTTTTTGCCTCCTCCCCTCGACCCTCTGTCTCGGGCCTTCTACTACTAGTCTCTTCTCTTTGTACTGAAGCCGGAGCATGACTCCCAGCTTCCTCGGATTGAGCTCGGTCGGATGACATTACTATAAGAAAAACACATTTAAATGGTCAGAAGATATCACACTATCAATAATAATTTAAATGGCATGTATAGCTAATCCCGTACTTGTTACATCAGTCTTAGAATCGACTAAACTGTAGCTCTGATACCAATAAATGTAATACCCCTACCTGTATTCATTGCCGGAATAGCATACGAAGTATTACCGGAGTTTACAAATTAAAAAAAAAATTTAACTCAATATAACCTATTTATAGATATCTAACCTTCCCTGAAATTTTAAACCAAAAACAATCCACATCAACCAATCCAATTCAACATATTTTCAAGATAAATTCATGCATATTTATAAAATAACGTCATCACATACCCAAAACCAGGTTTGTTAACCATACCAATGGCTAACTCTACATTCATTTCACAGAATCATTTACTTTATTAGCTTATACATGCCATTGATTTCCAAAACAAAGTTTCTTTATGTACCGAAATCCTGACGTTGATAGTGTGATGTGTCTCCGACCAAATCCAACCTCCGAGTTCTTAACACTACAAAACAGGGGAAAATGAAACAGGGTAAGCACTTTGTGCTTAGTAAGCTCATGTAACAAGAATTATACTTACCTAATATTTTCAATACAATACAATAAACATTTATATATCCATTCAATGCATTATTACCCTAATATGCACAAACTCAACATTCAAGTTAGTACAATAATTTGCATGTACCAATAATATATACCATGATTGATGAGCTCATCAATACCATGATTTCTATTTCCTTGTTATTTTTCCATATTTATCCCGTTGAATTTATCAGAATTTCGATGGATTTTCAGAGGTACACTTTTAGTGTACAATTTTGGTCCCGTCAATTCATATTCATGTGCACACATTTCCATTTGAGAGAGCACACTCGCGAACCTCATCCTTACAATGGATTACAGTCCAGCTAAATCCTGTAATATAAACTCATAGAGTATTGTCGGGATTACCAGTTCAGGCTAAATCCCCTGCAATGACAATTACTCTAATGAGCTTGGATCTGAATTACCAGTCCAGGCTAAATTTAGACCCTAATTCGGATTACCCGTCCGGGCTAAATCCATTTTCCACATATTCTTCGGGAGGGCTATATCAGGATAGGATCACCTGTCCGGGCTAGATCTTTTTTATCGTCAATTCTTCTTCAGAGATCCATCGAATTTTCCTTTCATTCAACCGGGATTTCTTCCTCTTTTATCAAATATGTCAATGTTTCATAAAATTTCATACAATGAACATTCAAATCATATTCATATCAAAAACATGCATTTCAAGCATTTAAGAATATAATTCAAGTTACATGAACTTACCTTGATACTTGTTCGTGTACAAAAATATACTAATCCTGAACTTTTTCCTTTCCTCGATCTAGCTTCGTATTTGAATCTTTTGGATCTAAATAAATAAATTTAATTATCAATTTAATACATTTCATATTCATATGCAACATTCTGTATAATTCAACTATTATTTATAGTTCATTTAAAGCTGTCTACTTAAGTCATAGTCACTAAATTATTTATAACTCGAGCTACGGAACTCCAACTTAAGTTTTGTTAATTTTCCCTGAAACTAGACTCATATATATTCTTACCATAAAATTTTCAGAATTTTTGGTTTATCCAATCAGTACATTTTATTCTTTAAAGTCACCCCTGTTCTGCTGTCTAACAGTTCTGACCCTTCTTCACTAAAAACTAATTATCTCTTCATACAAGATTCAAATTATGTTATCATTTATTTCTATTAAAAATAGACTCATTAATAATTATAGTCATATAAATTTAAGCTCCTAATTATTTTTCTTTAATTTTTTATGATTTTTCAAAGTCAGAACAGGGGAACCCGAATTCATTCTGACCTTATCTCACAAAATTTATTATATCTCAAAATTTACAAACCATTGCTTACAATGTTTCTTCTATGAGAAACTAGACTCAATACGATTTAATTCCATATTTTTTTCATCTTCTAATTCGATTCCTACAATTTATGGTGATTTTTCAAAGTTAGTCTACTGCTGCTGTCCAAATTGTTTTAGTGCAAGCTGTTTATTACCACTTTTCCCCTAAGCTTTTAATAAATGAGAATTTCGTCCCTACTCAATTAGCCTCTCAATTGAGCTTATTTTTCTCAATTAACACTTTATTATATCACCTTAAACTAGTTTACAACCTTTAGGAATCAGAGTTTCAAAAGTAGACTTTAATTCCAAACATTTTCACAATTAGGTCCTAAAAATCAATTTCCATTGAAATTACCTAATAAAATCATCTCACAAACAAATTAAAACTTTAATTTAATTCTATTTCATCATAAAATTATAAAACTCAACCATGGTGACTTTCAATTTCATCCATGAAATCAAAAACTAATGAATTTAATAGTAGGACCTAGTTGTAAAAGTCTTAGAAACACAAAAATTACAAGAAAAAAGCAAGGATTAACTCACTTGGTGCAAAAATTATGAAATACCAGCTTAGAGAACCCTTCTATGGCGTTTTTAGCTGCTGGAATTGAAGAGAAATGAAGAGAAATCTAGATATTTTCTATTTAGTCCTCGCTTTATTTAGTTAATTTTGCAATATTCTAATTTTGCCCTTAATTTATCAAATTCCCTGCTGATTTCATGCCCTTACCGTCCAGCCCAAATAAATTTTGGGTCTAATTGCCTTTTAAATCCTTTCTCATTAGACTCTTAAGCTATTTAATCATTCTAGCAACTTTTACACCTATTACAATTTAGTCCTTTTCATTTAATTGACTACCCAAACATTAAAATTTCCTAACGAAATTTTAATACCACATTATTAACATTTCATAAATATTTATAAAATTATTTTCGACTCGGTTTTACGAGATAAAGGTCCCGATACCTTGTTTTTACCCAATTTCTTCAATAATTTCTTTTTCTAACTAACCACTAAATCGATAAAATTTTTCTATCAATATTTTCATACGATTTTCCTATCATATCAATTTTCAAGCAAAAATATTGAAATAAATTTCTCTTTAAATCGGATTTGTGGTTACGAAACCACTGTTCCGATAACCTTGAATTTAAGCCATTACACACATGGTTGTGTCGCTAACTTGTATGTGTCGCCAAGCCATGTGCACGGCCATGTGACAGCCTATGTGATCCATAATTTGATCCTAAAATTAGGCCATTTCAAATCCACTTCCTACCTAACCATTTATATCATTTGGGCATACATACAAGGGATTTAAACATCATTCAAACACACATATCATGCCATTTCAAACACCCTAATTCATTTGACCAATATACCATTCAAAGGCACCACAATTGTATCAAAACATCATTTACCAAAACAAGTCAATATTGCCATATTCCAAGCATACCAACCTAGTTCCTTTACTACCAACTAACATCCCATATGACTATTTGCATATCACCACAAACATACCAACAAAGAACTTATACACAGGGGCAAAGCCAGGGGGGCTGGCATGGGCCCCGACCCCTCCTAAAATGTAAATTTGCTCTTTTGGCCCTTAAAATTTTTTAAAAATTTTAAATTAGTAAAGGTAAAATTACACTTTGGCCCCCCTAAAATTATAAAAAATTGATTTAATCCTTTATAAATTGTAAAGATATAAACTATAAAAAATTAAAATTTTATCTGCCCCCCCTAAATATTTATTCTGGCTTCGCCCCTGCTTATACACAAGCACATAAAAGTGATCAAAATGACATAACTTGGCAATGTATTAAGGTTCATCAAACCAAACATAAACTTCAAAGCATTTACATACCAAATCACCATTAACACATTCATAAACTACCATTACAAAATATCCTATACATGTCATTATTAACCTTCGCCAAAATACTCAAAACTACCAAAATGGCTGTTGGATAGTGTGATAGGACTCCGACGAGCTTCCAACCGATCGAGCTTCCGATAATCTATAAGACAAAGGAAAGTAACTACGTAAGTAACGAGTGGTTAGTAAGCTCGTACAAACTTAAACATAACTTACCATTTCATTAGCAGAGTTCATAGTTTAAGCATAAAATCATTATCAATGTCATAAGCTTAGTATAAGCCTATACAACATCATCAAACTCACAAGTTAGTGCACTTGTCCATGATGCAAATGAATTCAACCATAAGATAAGTAGATTTCCATACATAAACACATCATTTAATTCATCAATGTTTTCATAAGATCATGATTCATCCCATTTGCATACTTACATTTTCATTTCCTTTTCTTACCCATTGAACCATCTAGAATTACATCGGATACTCAAGAATGCTCACACATAGTGTCTCTTTCCATATAATCGTAACCTTTCCTTTACATTAATGTTAACAAGAGCTGTGAAATGGACCTGCTCACAAGAGCTGTTGGTCAGAATGTAAGCTATATGATGCTGCTCACACGAGCTGTGGAGAATCCTCAACAAATGTAGGACCTCAACCATCAGTAGGACATTTAGGACCAGCACCCGAAAACAGCAAATCTCTAATGACATTTCATTTGTATCCTAAGAATTCTTAAGGTTCAAACGGGACTCGTTATCCATCAATTCATCATAGCATTGATACACTTATGTTTAATTTCATTTATATTAGAATAACATAGCAAATAATCAATTTAGCTAACATTAAAAGGATGATAGTTCGTACGAACTTACCTCAATAACAAGGGTCGTAGAAGTAGAATTCGAACTAATCTGAAGCTTTATCTTTTCCTCGATTTAAGTACGATTGTAGTTTACCTTGATCTAAATAAATAATTTCATTCAATTAAGTGCTTCTAGGATTCAATTTAATCCATAATTCATATTTATGCAAAATTACAAAATTACCGCCAACATTTTAACATTTCACAATTTAGTCCTTAAGCTCATAACTTGAAATTTAACCATTTTAATCCTTCATACTAGCAAGCCGAATTTCATAGGGACTTATACCAACCCACTTAAACCAGCATTTCATAATAAAACCCATGGATTAACACTTTTAACAATTTAATCCCTATTTCAAAATTCATCAAAAATCACTTAACAAAATATGTTTATTTAACAACCAAAGTTAAGAATCTATCAATTAACATCAAAACATATTAAAAAAATCCATGGCAAGTCCTTCAACCTTTAATAGTTTTGCAAATTAATCTTCAGGCTAGCTAGATTAAGATAAAACAAATTCAAAAACATAAAAATCAATAAAAATGAGGCTTGAAAACTCACTATGCAATCACAATATGTTGGTAGAACCTAGCTCACTTCTTTAATGGCTAATTTAGGTTTTTGAAACAAAATGAGGAAGACAACATCTTTCTTTTGTATTTTATTAACTTGAATTTTCTTTTATTTACTAATTTACCATATCAAAATTTCAATAAAACCTGGCCCATGTACATCCTCTAACTTTTTAAAAGGAATAATTACTATCTTAGTCCATTAGTTTAAAATTTCATAAGCATTTAGCCCTTTTAACTAATAGAATTCAACTTTTACACCTTTATGATTTAGTCCTTTTCACTAACTTAACCATTTAAACATTAAAATTTCTTAACGAAATTTTAATACGACCTTAATATAATCTTGTAGGCATTAAATTAATATTAAAATAATAATTCACTTGTCAGAATTGTGGTCTTGAAACCATTATTTTTAACATCACTAGAAACGAGTTGTTACACGAAAATTGGTTTTAATGTCCTGTTGAATAAGATCACGACATTACGGAATCCCAAACATCCTCTCCAACTTATGGATTTGGAAAAAACTATTACCTTGTTCATTTAGATGATGATGAAGACTATAATAAGGTTTTGACGGGTGCCCTATGGGTGATTCTTGGTTAATACTTGCCTGTTCGTCCATGGTCGCCTTCGTTCATGACTTCTCAAAATGAGATTGATGTCCAAGTTGTTTGGATAAGATTGACAGTTTTATCGAAAAGCTACTACTTGGATTTTCTCTTAAAAGCTATTGACCAAGCTATCGATCCAATGTTGAAGATAGATGAACACACGGATAGTGCAAAAAGGGGTTGTTTTGCTCGAATGGCTATTTGTGTTGATATGAGGAAACCTTTATTGTCGAAGGTCAAGATAAAGGGTAGAATGCAATGAATCGAGTATGAGCCACTGCCTAATGTTTATTTCAATTGTGAACTTTATGGACATAGCTCAAAGGTGTGCTAAAAAAATCGAACGTCATTGCCGATCAATAGGCATGATCATGTTTCCCTGAAGTTGAAGAACGATGGTATCCAACTACGAGTAAAGGAGGAAAACTACGGGCCTTGGATAATCATTGAATGCCAGTATCGGTGTAATGGCCGAAGTATGGGAGACAAGCTGACTAGTAATCAAGGCAAGAATATTGGCGGATCTCGTTTTAATGTTTTAGACAAGATTCAATGAGAGATTAGGACAGAAGAGATTGCTTACAATAAGAAGATGCAAATTGGAAAGCCTGTAAATGTAGAGAATTTCACGGGACTAGTTAAAAGCCAGAAGGATAAAGGTACCAAGAATAGTAATTTTCCAAAAAAGAATAATTCAAAGGCAAAAGGGAAGGGCATTCATGTGGCTAGTGGGCTCAAAACGGGCTTTAATATACTTAAGTTGGTTAATGGTACTAATGGGTCGTCATCTCATAGTGGACATTTGGGCTTTTATGATGGGTCAAAAATGGGCAAGAATATAATAACGGATAGGGATGAGCCACTTTCTTTTTAGCCAATACAAGTTTAGAACCTGTTGGATTCCATGAAACATAAGGCAACGAAAATAATGGACAAGAAGACTTCAATTTTGGTTTTTGGTAAGGAGAATGGTAGTTTCAGATTTGGTGAGATGAGTCAGTCATGTGAAAATTCAAGCCGGCAAACTATGGGCATGAAAGAGCTTCAGCCAACACGACCACCAGATAAGGAAGTTAGGAACTCTTATCAGGCTGCTGTGGAGGTGGCAACGACGTTGGAGAAAATTGTTACTGTGATTGAACAAGATTCACAGACTACAAATGTTGGGGTTGATGACAACTACTTTGTGGAGGTAATTGATGTTTACTCTAGTCGCAATGATGAGAATATGTAACACCCCTAACCCATATCCGTCACCAGAATAGGGTTACAGAGCATTACCGAACTTATCTCTTAAACAATCATACATTTCACATTCATTTCTCAAATCCAAACAAAAGTCATTTAAATACAGTCATATAGTCCCTAACACAAGCCCTCGAGGCTTAAAATAAGCATTAGAAGTGGTTTGGGACTAAATCGAATACTTAATAAATTTTTAGAAAAGCATAGAAAATTTTTAAAGTGCAGGGGACACACGCCCGTGTGGCCAGGCCGTGTGTCTCATACGGCCAAGAGACATGCCAGTGTCACAGACTGTGTGGACATTTGAAATAGGATCACATGGTCGTGTCCCAGCCCATGTGACCCCGTGTAACTCTCTGACTTGGGTCACACAGCCAACCACACGCCTGTGTGACTAGCCCATGTACCCTTCGAAATGGCCTCACACGCCCGTGTGCCAGGCCGTGTGAAATTTGGAGGGTATACTAACTTGTGTCACACGGCCAAGCCACACGTCTGTAGGCTAGGCAGTGTGAAGCTACTAACTTGATTTCTAAATAAGTACCAGAGGACACACGTCCGTGTCACCTGGCCGTATGTCACACACGACTGAGACACACGCCCGTGTTTCTGCCTGTGTAGACAAAATTAAATCATTTTCCAAGCCTTATTTCTCACCCAAAGTGGCACCAACCTACACATACCCAAATAACATATGACCATATCATTAATAAGATTCAAACCAATCTCAACCAAGTCCAAATCATGCTATACCAATACCAATAACCATAATACTCATAAACATCACAATTTTCCATTTCAAAACATACCAATATCACTTTCAAGTATTCACCTAAATGGTCATTTTCATATATGCATTATCTTGCCATATATCTAGCATGCTAGTACATTCTCAATTTCACTATTTGGTACCAAAACACAATCTCACAAGAAAGGCAATCATATAGCAACTAAACACCACATTTCATAAGATCATATATACATATATTCATTTCAAAATATATGACTACTTACAAGCCAATTCAAATGGCCAAAATTCATCAAGACATAAAGGCTATTTTAGCCAAAAGATCTATACATGCCATATAACCAAAATACATTAAGTCCAAAAGTACCAAAAAACTGCTGGATAGTATGATGAGATCTCCGACAACTGTCAATCTGAGCAAGCTTCGAAATCACTATAAAACACGAAAAAGTAAACAGAGTAAGCTATTAAGCTTAGTAAGCTCGTATGGCTAAAAAGTACATCTTACCATTCATTCATAATTTAAGTAAATAAACATAGCATAATGCAACTCAATTTGAATCCAAAAGCCTAACACATATTCAATCAAAAGGTTAGACATGAATTCACCAATCTCATAGATTCAATGTTTATACAATTCATAAACATACCTGTACTGGTACATCTCAATCTCTTACTCTTTCATATCATTAATATACTCGTTGAACCATTTGGAATAATATCAGATACTTAGGAATCTCATACACTAAGTGCCAATACATAGTCAAAACCATCTAAATCCCATATCTCATATAAATGCTCACTCTCGAGCTATCACTGGGTCTGCTCACACAAGCTAACAATCAAGACGTAACTACACAGTGCTGCTCACACAAGCTGAGGAATAACTGCAACACATGCCAGAAAACTCAGCCACCGGTAGAATGTACAGGACCAGCTCCCAAAACACGGTAACCCCTAATGACATGTCATTTGTATCCTATCTATTCCTAAGGTTCAATCGGGATCTCATATATTGCCAAATCTTCATTGAATATTTCCGTGAAGTCGTATTCATCAATAATGCAATGATAAATCATTTAAAACACAATTAATTTAATGCTTATGAACATACTAACTTACCTTGATCAGAAAAACGACGAAATATGATTGACTAGTTCAAGGTTTTATCTTTCCCTCGTTCTAGATTCGTACGAGGCTTAACTTGATCTAAATATTCAAATTAAATCCATTTAGTATTCATTCTATTCAATTTAGCTCAAAATACATATTTTTGCAAATTTATACTTTTGCCCCTAATATTTTAACTTCTTTACAATTTAGTCCTTAAGCCCCTAAATCAAAATTCATGCAATTCCATCTACATACTAAGCTAGTTGAATTTCATACAAGCTTATAGAAGCCCACACATTTCATTAATTCACATATTTTACCACATAATTTTCACATTTTACAAATTAATCCCTATTTGACAATTTCAACCAAAATCACTTTACAAAACTTGTTTATCTAACAACAACCACTCATTTTCTATCATCAAACATCAAAACACATACATATTTATCAATGGTAAAACCCTAAACTTTTAACAGCTTTGCAAATTAGTCTCTGAGCTAGCTAGATTAAGCTACAACGACTCCAAAAACATAAAAATCATTAAAAACAGATCGAAAATACACTTACATGCAATGGGACTATGGCCGAACATTCAAAAGCACAAAAATGGAGGTTTTTGCTTCTTAATTTCAGTTGAAAAAATGCACTTAAGAAGATGACAACTTTTGTTTTTATTATTTTACTATACTTAATTAATGAATTACAAATTTAATCTTTGTTTTTAACTTAAAATTCACCTATTTAATGTCCATCTTTGTCCTCTCAAATAAACAATAGTCTATTTACCATTTTAGTACTCATACATTTAAGTTCTTTAGCTATTTAGTGCCTAGCCTATAGAACTCTAATTTTGCACCTTTTGCAATTTAGTCTTTTTTACTAAATTAAGCATACAAACGTCGAAATTTCTTAACAAAATTTTTATACGACCTTTCTAATATACCGTAAACATTAATATAATAGTAAAATAAAAATTTTGACTTCAGATTTGTGGTCCCGAAACCACTGTTTTGATTTCATTAAAAACGGGCTATTACAGAATATGTGCTAATTTTGTTGTTTTCCCTCTGGGTATAAGAGTTATCTTGCTTTTTCTTTATTTCTTACCTATGAATATGAATTTGATTTCCTAGAACTACCAAGGAATGAGTCATCCCCGATTCCATAATTTTCTGAAAGAATACAAAAATGAGTTTGCATCGAACTTATTTTGCTTTTTAAATACTCAAGTAAGTGGAGCTCGGGCTGATGAAATCATTGGAAAACTTGGTTTTTCGAATTCTTTTAAAGTTGAGGCTATTGAATTTTATAGAGGCATATGGGTCTGCTGGAATGATAATATTCAAGTTTAGATTCTAGAACTACACCCTCAGATGATCCATATGCGAATTTGGAGTACACAATAAGTTTCAATTTTTTGTGTTTAGTTATCTATGCTAGCCCGCAACCAATTCAATGTCGTATGTTGTGGCATTTTTCGGATTCTATTGCAAAGATAGTTGAGGAATCGTGGGTACTTTCCAGAGATTTTAATTCGATCTTGGACATCTTGGATAAGGTGGGGGTATGCCTCTTTCTCAAATAGCTTGTGTTTGGTTTCGATCTTTTTTATTCAAGAATGGGTTCCACGACATGGGATTCTATAGTACTCTGTTTACCTAGAATTAAGGTAATTTACTACAATGTCTAGACAAGGCCATCTGCAACTTGAGTTGGGATTCTTTCGTACCACAATACTCCATCAGACACCTTTATAGACTTAAATTAGACCACCGATCGATTCTTGTATCTTTGAAGCCTTATTCTTATACACCAATCGATTCTTATATCTTTGAAGCCTTATTCTTATAACAATTGGTGTCGAATTTTCCATTTTTTAGCGGGCTAGTTGTTGCACTCAGAATTCAAAGACCTCATCCAAAATCACTGGAAAAATGATATTCAGATTTGCTCAAACCTGAAGCAATTTCAAAGTGTCGTTCAGGATTGGAACAAGTGTGTATTTGGTAATATTTTTTTCGAAAAAAGAAATTGGTTGATGAGCTTGCACGGATACAACAAATTTTAGATTTGCACTCTTTAAATAGACTTCAAGCTCGAGAGCTATGATTGTGCCAGGAAGTTAAGAATATCTTAAAGCATGAAGAGCTATTGTGGTTTCAGAAATCCCGATCTACATGATTTTTGAATGGTGATAAGAATACAAATTACTTCTACAGTCGTACTTTACTAAGGAGGAAAAGAAGCGAGATCTAGGTGTTTAATATCGGTAAAGTAGGCTAGTGTTTTGGTAATGAACTTCTGTAGCAACATGTCATGGATTTTTTCAAGAAACTATACTCGACCAGTTATAAGGTGAATAGTATATTCCCCTGTAATGGTCAATTCCCTTCGATCCCAGCGTATGAATGAGATCATCTTTTGATGGTGGCATTTAATGAAGAGATTCGTAGGGTCGTGTTTAGTATGTCACCTCATAAAGCTCCAAGGATTGACAAGTTCCACACCAAGTTCTATCTGTCACAATGGAAAGTAGTTGGTGGCTCTATTTGTAACCTTGTTCAAAATATCTTGGAGAGCATACTTTGGATGGCTCGCTAAATAAAACTCCTTACAAGGCTCCAAAACAATTTCTCTGTTCCATCCTATTAGCTTGTGTATTGTTTTGTACAAGATTATTATGAAACCTATTGTCAATTGTCTTAGGCCGCTAATGGTTAATCTTGTTAAACAGAACCAAGCAAGCTTTATTGTGGGGAGAAATATTTTGGATAAAATTATTATTACGTAAGAGGCAATTCATTCTATGAAGGCAACCAAAGGAAAGAAGTGTTGGATGGCACTAAAGGTTGACTTAGAGAAAGCGTACGATAGGATTCGTTGGGATTTTTTGGAGGACACATTGATGGAAGCTAGTTTTCCTTCCTTGCTAGTTAATGTTATCTTAAACTATGTATCTTCCTCTTTGTTACAAATTATTTGGAATAGTGGAGTTACAGATGCTTTTCATCCAAAATATGGAATAAGGCAAGGACATCCTTTATCACCATATATTTTTGTTTTATGCATGGAGCGGCTTGGCCATCTAATTGATCAGGTTATTGATAAGAAATTATGGCATCCTTTGTTGTTATCAAGGAAGGGACTGATCCTCTCACATCTTTTCTTCGCTAATGATTTAATGTTGTTCTGTAAGGCAGATAAGGATCAAATGGAAATTATCAAGGGTTAGAAAGTTAATAGAAGTAATACACAAGTATTCTCTCTCATAATACCCTTGTGGACTTAGCTAATGATATATGTGATGATCCTGGAGTTAGAAAAGTTGATGACCTTTGTTATTATCTTAGCATGCCTATTTTTCATAACAGAGTTACGACAACCACGTTTGATTTTGTTGCTAATAAGGTTCAGAATAAGCTTAAAGGTTGGGAGGCAAAGAAACTTTCGATGGCAGGCATGATTACTTTGGCAAAGTTAGTTCTTTTAGTCATTCCAAATTACTTTATGTCTACAGCTTGTATTTATGTTTCTATTTATAATGAAATTGAGAAAATAGCTCGGAATTTTTTATGGAACTACAGCAGAATCAAGGAAGCTTGCGCTTTTGAATTGGAATGACTGTTGTCTACCTTTAATAATGGAGGGCTTAGCATAAAAAATATTGTTGATCAAAATAAGGTTTCTTATTAAAGATGGGGTTCAATATAATTGATAATTCTATAGCCTTATGGGAATGTGTCTTGAGAAACAAGTATAACGTATCAATGTTGCTGCCGAAATCAATTTCGAAGAGTCGATGTTCTTTTATTTGGTGGTCTCTAATGAAAGTTTGGCTAGAAGTTATTAGTAATGTGTATTAGTCCATAAGGGATGGTCATTTATGAAACACCCTTAACCCGTATCCATCGCTGAAATAAGCTTACAGAGCATTACCGTAAAAATGCAACTTTAAAACATATATTTCAATTTACAACATAAACATATCAATCAACATTCAAGTACATGCATAATGTCATTAAATCGAGCCCTCGAGATCTGAGAAACACTTTTGAAACAATTCGGGACTAAATCAAAAATGTTTGGAACATTTAAGAAAATTTTAGAAAATTTGAACTGTAAGAGTCACACGGCTAAGACACACGCCCGTGTCTCAGGTTGTGTAACGATTGAAATAGGGACACACGACCGTGTCCTAGCCTGTGTATGTGTCTGTGTAACTCTCTGAGTTGGGTCGCACGACCAAGTCATATGCCCATGTGCCAAGCCATGTAACATTCGAAAGGGCTTCACACATCTGTGTGTCAGGCCGTGTAACACTCAAAATGGCCTCACATGCCCATGTGCCAGGCCGTGTTCTAGGCCATGTAACTACCTGAATTGAATGCCTTTAAAACCTACAAGGGACACACGGTCATGTCGCGTGGCCATGTGTCACACAAGGCTGAGACACACGCCCGTGTCTCAGGCTGTATGGACATGAAATTGGCCAAATTCAAGTCATTTCCATCTCTAACTCAAATATGTACCTACAAGCATTTTGTTCCCACATTCAAGACCTTAAAACATACCAATTCATGCATGAAAAAATCAATTCAATAGACCATAAATTCATCCAACCAATATGTCCACAAGGCACCTCAATTTCATTCAACCAAATATTATCTAAACATGTCAAAAACCTATCACAATCAAGTATCATAACTTATTATTTACTAAGCTACTACACACCACATATTTGAAGTATTCAAGCACCAACACTTTGCACCAAAAAGATTTGTACATCAGCTAAATATATGTGGTCCAAAAGGTTTACCTAGTTATGCACAAAAGTTTAAATGCCATTCACTAGCAACAAGCATAAACATATCAACTTTTAATATTTACATCTTCACAAAAATATTATAATACTATAAGACCATTCCTAATACATGCCACTTTAACCAACTACAGCAACAACCAAAATGACTACCAAAATGATGATGATAGTGTGTGAGCTTCTGAGTCGATCCAATCAAAGCAACGATTCCAAAAGTCATACAAAAATAAATCAAATTAATAAACACAAGAGGGCTTAATAAGTTCGATAATAGATTCATTTGTAATCAACTACAAATGATCAATTTGATGTTAACTTTCAATACACCGGCACAAGCTTGTTAGGCAAAAAGCCCAAATAACACCGACACAAAACCTGCTAAGCATAGAGCCCGAATAACACCGGCATAAAGCCTGCTAAGTACAGAGCCCGAATAACACCGGCACAAAGCTTGCTAGGCACAGAGCCCAAATAACATTATGCTTCTATTTCTTTAAACATAGTTAAATGGAATTCAAAGATTATCCAATAATGAAACATTATGAAAATTCAATACAACTAAAAATAAGCATATAATGAACTTACAGGACTAGATTGTAGTAATTACAAAACACAGCGATTACTCCAAAATCTTCCCTTTTTCGCGATCGTCAATTCGTTCGTGATCTAAAACAATAGTTTCATTCAATTGAGTACTTAATAACATCAATTTAATCCATAATTCATTTTTGTGCAAAATTATCATTTTGCCCCTAGAATTTTAATTTTTCATAATTTAGTTCCTAATCTCATAAATTGAAATCTAAGCATTTTAATCTCCCGTTCAAGCTAACCAAAATTATAAGGGATTTATATCAACCCAAATAAACCATTAATTAATAAAATTAACATGAATTTTACCACTTTTTTACAAATCGATCCCTAAATGCAAATTTCATCAAAATTACTTCACAAAACTTGTTTACTTTAAAACAAAGATTCATAATCTAGCATTAAATATCAAAAATAATTCAAGAACACTCATGGAATAACCCTCAAATTTTAATAGTTTTACAAATTAATCCCCAGGCTAGCTAGATTAAGCTAAAACGAACTCAAAAACATAAAAATCATTAAAAACGGGGACTAATAACTCACCATGTAATCTCAATATGTTGGCCGAACCAAGGTTTTTATTTAATGGCAAATTTTAGGTTTTCAAACAAAGACGAAGAAGACATCATCTTTCTATTATCTTTTGTTTACTTATTTTTTTCATTTTATTTACCTATTTACTAAATTAACCTTTATAATTCATTTAATCTACCACAAAACCTATTCATCACTATCCACTATCTTAATTATAGTATAATTACCTTATAAGTCCATTAGCTTTCCTTTCCATAGCCATTTAGCCCTTTTTAACTAATAGTATTCAACTTTTACACTTTTTTACAATTTGGTCCTTTTTACTTAATTAATCATGCAAACATCGAAATTTCATACCAAAATTTTAGTACTACGTTACTAACATCCTATAGACATTAAAATAATATTAAAATACTAATTTATTAATCGAATTTGTGGTCCCGAAACTACTCTTCCAATTTCACTGAAAATGGGTTGTTACAACTCTCCCCTTCTAAAGGAATTTTCATCCCTAAAAACCTAACCAGAAAATAGATTTGGGTACTGTAATTTCATCAATTCTTTTGTCTCGCACGTAGCCTCTTCTACCCTGTGACGATTGCACAAGACTTTAACCAACGGTACTTTTTTGTTCTGAAGTTCTTTTACTTCATGCGTTAAAATCTTGATCGATTCTTCAGAATATGACAAATCATGTTGAATCTCAACCTTACTAGGGGTTATTATATGTAAGGGATCGGACCTATAACGTCTTAACATAGAAACATGAAAATCATTATGGATCTTTTCAATTTCTGAGGGTAGGGCCAACCTTTAAGCCACAAGACCAACTCTTTCAGTGATATCATACGGCCCGATAAACCTCGAACTTAATTTTCCTTTTTACCAAAATGTAGTATCATTTTTCACGGAGAGACTTTTAGAAACACTCGATCACCCTTAGCAAACTCAAAATCCTTACACTTCAAGTCTGCATAAGAATTCTGACGATCCATCGCGACTTTCAAGTTATTTCGGATGGTTTTAACTTTATCTTCAGTATCAGGAATTAAATCAACTCCTTTCTCTCACTCAACTCTGACCAACATAACGAACTTCTACATTTACGCCCATATAGATCTTCATATTGTGCCATTTTCAATCTCGCTTGATAGTTGTTATTGTAAGCAAACTCAACTAACAACAAATATTTCTCCTAACTACCCTCAAACCAAATAATGCAACACTGAAATATGTCTTTTAAAATCTGAATCACTCGTTTAGTTTGACCATCTGTTTGAGGATGAAAAGCCATTCTAAACTTCAATTTTGTACCTAACGCATCATGTAACTTACCCCAAAATCTTGAGGTAAATCTCTGATCACGATCTGAAATGATGGATAACGGAACACAATGTAATCTAACAATCTCATTAACATAGAGTTCGGCTAATTTTGCCAATGAATAATCCATTGTACAGATATGAAATGTGCAGATTTCGTTAGTCGATCTACAATAACCCAAATTGCATCTTTCTTTCTCGGCATTAATGACAATCCTGTGAT
Source organism: Gossypium longicalyx (assembly GCA_025698465.1). Classification (NCBI taxonomy): domain Eukaryota; kingdom Viridiplantae; phylum Streptophyta; class Magnoliopsida; order Malvales; family Malvaceae; genus Gossypium; species Gossypium longicalyx. Next base: position 82,004,391 of record CM047005.1, on the reverse strand, counting down.
GAAATCCATTATAACTTGTTCATATTTCCACTCTAGAATCATGATCGATTGTAATAACTCAGACGGGACTTGATGCTCAGCTTTTACTTACTAACACACCAGACATTTTGATACAAAATTACAAATTTCTCATTTCATTCTTGGCCACCAATAAAATTGTTTCAAATCAGCATACATCTTCGAACTTCCCGGATGAATAGAGTACACACAAACTTTTTTGAAAATATAGATTACCATCGTCTCAAAGGTTAAATTTACTATTCTGACCAGTCTCAACCATCTTCCGTTTGGCTACCAACTTCAGATCAACAAGCTGTAATTCTTGTATGCTCTAAAAAAAAAGGTTTAACTTTGAGCTCAACTAAGATAGAACCGTTGCACTTCATCTGTAACTCAGTATTCATTGCTCAAAGGGCGAAAAAAGATTTACGACTTAGAACATCAACAACCACATTTGCTTTACCAGGATGGTAATCAATCACAAGTTTGTAGTCCTTTAACAATTCTAACCATTTACACTATCTTAGATTCAATTCTTATTGAGTCATCGCATATTTCAAGCTCTTGTGGTCAGTATACACAAGACACTTTTTACCATACAAATAATGACGCAACATTTTTAAAGCAAACACAATCGCCGCTAATTCCAGATCGTGCGTTTGATAATTCTTTTCATGAACTTCTAATTACCGAGAGGCATACGCGATGACCTTTCCTTCTTGCATTAAAACACACCCAAAGCCATTCAGAGAGGTATCACTATAAATAACAAATTCTTTTCCCGATTCGTTGCATCAATATTGGAGCTTCTGTCAATAAACTCTTTAATCTTTCAAAACTTTACTGACACTTATCCGACCAAATGAACCAGACATCTTTTTGCAACAGTTTCATCATAAGTGAAGCTATAATCAAAAAATTCTTTACAAAACAATGATAGTACCCAGCTAACCCTAGAAAGCTTCGTACTTCAGATACATTTCATGGGTTTTTCAAATTCAAAATGGACGAAATTTTTTTCGGATCTACTTTTATACCATCTATCGAGACTATATGACCGAGGAATCCGACTTCAGTAAGCCAAAATTCACATTTACTAAATTTAGCATACAATTCTTTTTCTTGCAAAGTTTGCAATACAATTTTCAAATATTGAGCGTGTTTGACTTCACTTTTAGAATAAATCAAAATGTCATCAATAAAGACAACAACAAATTGGTCAAGATAGGGCTGAAAAACCTGATTCATTAAATCCATATGTAACACCCCTAACCCTATCTGTCGCCGGAACAAGGTTACAGAATATTACTGGAGTTTACAGATCAATTACAGAAAATTTCATATCATTAACTATTCATATCCAAAATCAATCATATCGTCCTTATTTGGGTCCTCAAGCCCAAAATACAAGTTATAATCAAATCGAAACTAAACTGAAAACTCAAAAAAAAATTTGTGAAATTTTAAAATTTTTCTTAGGTGCAAGAGACACACGCCCTTGTGGTCAGGCCGTGTGGCTGACACGGCCAGGTGACACGCCCATATCTTAGGTCGTGTGGGCATTCGATGTGAGGCACACGGTTGTGTCGCAACTCGTGTTCAAATTATGATAGCTACTGACTTGGGTCACACGGCCAGCGACACACCCATGTGATAGGCCGTGTAGACAATTAAATTTTCAAAAATAGGTGCAGGATTCACATGGCCAAGACATACGCCCCCACGGCTGAGACACACGCCCATATCTCTACCCATGTGATAAATTCTGAGCATTATGTTTCTAAAATTTTAAGATGCAAGGGACACACGGCCAAACCACATGCCAGTGTGCATGACCGTGTATCATACATGTTTGAGACACACACCCGCTTGTCTACCCGTGTGGACAAAATAAAGCCATTTTCAAGCCTTATTTCTCACCTAAATTTTTCCTTGTACCTACATTAATACTTGCATACAAATTCCAACCAATTCAAGATGTTAAAATCAAGCCAACATTAATATTATATTTGATATATAATCACATGTATACAAACTTACCTTTTGAAAGACATATATGTTTACCATAATTCAATCTAACCATACCAAACACACATATATTAACCATATTATAACCTCAAGTATATATTCACTAAATATACCATTACTAGCCATTCCAATGGCTAGATTACAAACAACCATTTACATGTCAACATTGGACAAGTTAACCTATACATGCCATTATATCAAAATAAGTTTTATATTTATACCAAAACGTGCTAAAGGATAGTGTGATGATGCTACGACTGATTCCAACCTTTACGAGCTTCTGAGCACTATAAAATAGAGAAAAAAATCGAGTAAGCATTTCAAATGCTTAGTAAGTTTGTATAATAAGAATTTAACTTACCATTTATATTCATTTTAAGTAATCATGTAAATATCATGCATCCCAACAAATTGACCAATTGCCTAATCACATATACTCAATCAAGCAAGTTAGTCATGAATTTCTAAATACTTGAATAAAGATGAGCTCATCATGTAATAACTTTCATAAACATATGATTTTCATATCATATTTCCAAATAACATGTACATTTCCATAATCAATCATCTTAAATTCAATTCAACCATGTCAAAACTATTCCTGTTGAATTTATTTGAAACATCGATGGATACACATGTAGTACACTCCAAGTGTACAAAACTGTAAACCATCAACTCATATTCGAGGGTACCCGATTAGGGCACATAATCAGGAAGCACTCTCTCGAGCCATATAATAGTATGCTCATTTGAGCCATGTAACAGGAAGCATATCCGGGCTAAATCAAGAAACTTATAAAAGCTTAGAACAGGAAGCTCATTGAGCTTAACAGGTAACTCTGAAAAGTTATTATTAGGTAGCTCCAGATAGCCATATAACAGGATGTTCAAGCGAGCCATATCAGGAAGCCCAAAAAGAGTCTATATCAGGATGCTCATAAAGAGCTACGTTTGTGTCTGCAATATATGCAGGATCACAACCGATCATATAACAGGACGCTCACAAAAAGCTACGGTAGTCCGCAACACATGCAAGATTACTACCAATCAGGATGCTCGCAAGAACCATATAATAGGAAGCTTGAGAAGGCTTATAACAGGATACTCATAAGAGCTATGGTGTGTCCACAACATATGTAGGACTACAACCAATTTAAGAAATCCCGTATCCATCGAATTCCTTTATTCAAACGGGACTTATCATGTATCAAGCTTTGTTGAATATAAGATTTATTTCATATTCATGAAAATGATACAATTTACATACATATTATTCAATTTAAAACATATAAATACACAATTTAGTTACACGAACTTACCTCGTCACTTGTTCGTATACGAAAATCTACCAATCCGACATTTTTTTCTTTTCTTAGATCTAACTTCGTATTTGAGTTATCCAGATCTATATAAATGAATTTAACGTAAATTTAATCCATTTCATATTCAATTAAATTCAATTCACATCCTAGGAAAAATTACCATTTTTCCCCTATACTTTTCATAAATGACGATTTCATCCCTAGGCTCGGAAAATAAAATTCGTGCAATTCAATCCTTATTCCAAGCCTAACTGATTTTTACATATAACATTTACAACACATATATTTCATAAAAATCAGAAATTTTCCATGAATTTTAAATTTTTATAATTTAGTCCTTAAATTACAATTTCATTAAAATTCACTTTACAAAAGTTGTTCATCTATCAATAACCTTTAGTTTTCTACCATAAATTTCAAATTTTCAACATATTCATCCCTGGAAAAGTTTTAATACTTTAATATATTTTCAAATTGATCCCCAAAATAGATAGATTAGATTATTCCAATCTCAAAGATATAAAAATTACTAGAAACGGGACAAGAATGCTTACCCAATTAAGCTTGCTTGATTTTCTTTCTCTTTCCTAGGGTTTCTATAGAATTTGGGGAAGAAGATGATATGAAATGATGATATTAGTTATTTATTTAATTTATCATCTTTTATTTATTTCAATTTCATATTTAGTCCTTTTCTTTTTCTAATTTTCCATGAATGAAACATCAAAAATATCTATTAACTTTTCTTAATGGTCTAATTACCATGTAAGGACCTCAAATTTTGAATTCCATAGCTATTTGATACTTATAACTGCTAGAACTCAACTTTTGCATTTTATGCAATTTGATCCTTTCCATAATTAAACATGAAATCGGTAAAATTTTCTTATTGAAATTTTCATACGTCTTTCCTATCATAATGCAAACCATACAATAATTTTAAAATAAATTTTCTTTCTGACTCGGATTTGTGGTTCTGAAACCACTATTCCGATTTCACTGAAAACAAGTTGTTACACCATAAGTGTTGCTAGAGCATTTGTCAACCCAAACGGAATTACCAAGAACTCATAATGTCCATAGCGAGTTTTGAACGTTGTCATTGGTACGTCGATGTCTTTTACCCGCAACTAATAATAACCCGATCGAAGATCAATTTTTGAAAATACTGAAGCTCCTTTCAATTGATCAAAAAGGTCATCTATACGAGGTAACAGATACTTATTCTTTATAATCATCTTATTCAACTATCGATAATCAATGAACAACCTCAACGATCCATCTTTCGTTTTAACAAATAGCACCGGTGCAATGCGATACACTCGGTCTAATAAAACCTCTAACTATAAGTTCTTACAACTATGTTTTAAGTTATTTAATTTCAGGTGGAGCCATTCGATATGGTACAATCGAAATTAGAGTGGTACCAGGCACTACTTCAACGATAAATTCAACCTCTCGCTCTGGTGGTAAACCTGGTAATTCTTCAGGGAAAAATCTAAAAATTCACAAACTATCGGTACTTGATCCACTTTCTTCTCTGACTCTTTAGAATCCAAAATGTACACCAAAAACGCTTCACAGCCTTTCCTTACTAACTTGTGTGCTTTCATTGCTGAGATTATATTTGAAACACTATCTGATTTACCAGACTCAACAAAAATCACTTCACCATTTTAACCTTTCAACTCAACTCTTTTCTATCGACCATTAACCACAACATCATGAATATTTAACCAATCCATACCCAAGATGACATCAAACTCATTGAAAGGTAACAACATTAAATCAGCAGGAAAGTTGTTGCCCTAAATTTTCAATAGACGTTGCTTGTAAACCAAATCAACAATAACACTATGGCCTAAGAGATTCGTGACTTTAACAACACAATCGATTGCTTCTACAGGTAATTTCTTTTCTGACACTAACGCAGTGCATATATATGAATGTGTCAACCCCGGGTCAATTAATGCATACACACTAACATTAAATATAGAAAAAGTACCCATTATAACATTAGGAGTTGAGGCCTCCTCTCGTGCACGAATGGCACATGTTCTAGTAAGAGCCCTAGCTTTAGATTTGACTATTGACTCTTTAACACCACCTCTGTTGACTCCAGTTTAAGTGTTATTCTCAGGTCTTTTACCTCGGGTATAAGTGGTCATCGATTTCTCATTATACTCTTTAATAAACTCTTTTCGATTTGGGCACTCTCTTTTAAAGAGATCTAGAGATCCACAAATAAAGCACGTCCCGTCATTAACCCTACAAACACCAAGGTGAAACCATCCACATTGCTTGCACTATGTTCTATTTGTATTCTTCACATTGGCCACATTAGCTACTGAAGAAGTCGGAGCCTTCTTGCTACTTTGCTTCAGTTGATCCCTTTTAGAAAACCCTGACGGAGCGAAAAACTTATTACTAGATTCCTTCATCTTCTTCTATGGAGAGATCGAAAAAGCTTTAAACCCACCATATTTTCCAAATTCATGTATTTTGTCTTTGTTCCATCTTTTACTTTAGCAGATCTCTTCCAATTTCTAGGCTATATCAGACAACACCACAAATTCACAGATCTCCAAAGCTCCTACCAACATTTTGATCTCATCTTTCAGTCCATCCTCAAAACGTACACACATATCTTCCTCGATAGGCACTATCTCACGAGCATATTTGCTAAGCTGAATGAACTTTCTTTCATATTCTGCCACTATTCTACCTCATTGCTTTAACTCGAGAAATTATTTCTTCTTCCTTTCCAAATAGCACCTACTAACATACTTTTTTCTAAATTTAAACTTAAAGAAGTCTCAGTTGATTCTTTCTTTCTATATGACTGCTATTAATGCGGACCACCCTTAAAATGCCTCCTCCTTTAACAATGATACCGTACACCGTAGACAATATTCAGGGGAACACAACATTTCATCAAGCACTCTTTGAGAATGTTCTAGCCAATACTCAGCCTTGGTTGGATTGTCACTCACATTACCATAAAATTCAACGGCTCCACACTTTCTAACTTTATCTATATTCACTCTATGAACACGTTGTTTACTCGAACCTTGAGGGTGAGAAGTTGAGGTTGTGGAACTGTGGAGTTTACTTTTAAGTATGCATCGTACATGTCGTGCATCATATGAAGAAAAGCATTAAGTGCTACCTCCCTAGATCCTTGCGGCCCAGGTTCGTTCCACGTACTTTCCTTATCAGTAGGTGGAATAAAACTTTCTATCTCATCAGAACCTGTTTGATTAGATCTCGATGACATCTTTTATTTATATACAAACATTTCAAAACTTATCAAAAGCTATCACAGTATCATCGGTTAGTTAAGTGGCATGTATTTCTAAACTCTATACATGTTACGTTCAGCATGAGAACTCACTAAATCATAGCTCTAGTACTACTAAATGAAACACCCCTAACCCATATCCGTCACCGGAATAGGGTTACAGAGCATTACCGTAAAAATACAACTTTAAACCATACATTTCGATTCACAACATAAACATATCAATCACCATTTAAGTACATGCATAACGTCCCTAAATTAAGCCCTCGATGTAACACCTCCTAACCCTTATCCGTCCTTGAAACAGGATTACGAGACATTACCAGTCAATACAGTTCAATTACGGTCATTAATTAAAATAATTATTTACACTTATCATAAATTTAACATATCATCCCTTTGATGGGCCCTCGAAGCCCAATATAAACAATAAAATCAATTCAGGACTAATTTAAAATCTCTACAAATTTTTTTCTCAAAATTTAAAAATTTTCCTTATGAACAGTACCCACACACCCGTGTGACTCACACGGCCGTGTCACTAGATCACACGGCCATGTCACTAGATTACACAACCATGTTAAGAGCTCGTGTAACTCTCTGACTTGAAAATATCAAGGAGCAGATTTCACACGGCCAGTCCACACGCCCATGTGCTAGGCCGTGTGGACTCAAAATGAGTCTTAAACAACAAATTTACCAGCCGTGCAATTTAATATACCAAACATTTCAATAATCATTCATTCAATTACTTTAAATCTCATTCAAACCTACTAAAAACATGTCAAATTAGATATTTTACGGGCTTATATGATAAATCTTTTTAAGTATTTTACATACATTTTTAAACAGTTCAAATTCATACTAATTAAGCCAATTCCTACCATATATCATTACCAAATCTAAAATTTACTTATTTCACCTATGCTTTCATAATTCAAAATGACACTCATATGAATAAAATATCCTAGGTACATGTCATTACAAATAAATAATATACCTCTCCACTTAGAGTTCGAGATTGGCTTGGGATGTGATCTAATGATCTGACTTTAACTTATCCTGTGCACAGAAACAAACCGTACGCTGAGTATGAACTCAATGGTATTTCTATAATCTGAACACTTAATAATACGAAAATATAATATTCACTTATAACAATCACAATTATATAATTGTTCAATTCATAGATAAATCCTTTATAACTCAATCAATTCTTTCTTCTACTAACCCATATAATTTTCCACAATATGTTTACAATTCACTTGAACAATAATATTATTCACTTATATCCCATTCAGATTTATATAATTCATGTATTTCAATCATGTTTCAGTTCATTGTTCAATATCAATAAATAATATTCAACAATTCACATTTCAATCAGTAATCCATTTTATTCCAAGCTCAATATCAGTCAATATTTTTCAATATCAATCAATTTATCAATATCATTCAATAATAATCAATTATTCAGTAGCAATTAGTTATTCAGTAACAATCAATTATTCAGTAACAGTCAGTTATTCAGTACCTCTATTCACCCTTATTAACATGACTCGGACATTGATGGATACACAGATCCAACCAACACACCAGTACGGTACTCAGTGCCTTATCGACTTTGCCAAAGTAAACAGTAATAGTACAGTACTCAGTACCTCATCGGATTAAACCGAAGTAACAATAGCAGTATGACACACATGGTACCTCATCGACGCGAAGTCGAAGTAACAGTACGACACTTATAATGCCTCATCGAGTCAAGGTCGAAGAATCCCTGAACACTTCCAATCCTATGGTATGCCAACTATATCCAACTTAGCCCGAATACTGTTAATAGGATTTTCAATAATACACATTTCAATTAATCACATATATTCTCAATTCAATACAATTCACTTTACTTTTCAATAACAAATATTCAAAATTCACAATAATCACATATTCATATTAATTTCATCACATTCCTAATCAATATATTTTTCAAATATAACATACATCTTATATTCAATTTTCACATCAATCACATATATCCATATAAATTCAATTCAATAACAATTACTAATACTTATCTTAATTACTTACAATAACATATAAACCAGAATATAACAATTAATAATTAAAATTTGGATTAAATACCAATTTAATTTAAATTCAATACCAATGCTCAAATATCACATAAATAATAATTTCATTAATAATCAATTCAATATCAAATATACTACACTTACCTTCATTTTTCTTTCCATAAACATTTAAATTAAAGTATAACAATTAATAATTAAATTCGAATTATAGAAATACAAACCATAATTTTCGAGCTAACTCTCATTGCCTTTGCCTTTTCCTTCCTTAGCCAAGATTTTCCGAAACAACGTTAGCTATTTAAGTTCCAAGCTTTAAAATCCCTATTTCTCCCTTTTCTTTTCTTTTCTTCTTTCCTTTCTCTGTTTTCGAATGATTCTCTGTTTCTTTTTGTTTTTTTACTTTATTCCATATATATATTAGTTAATAATATTAATAATAATACATTATAATAATAATATAATTTAATAATTTAATATAAAACTGATAATTATAAATAATATCTATTTAATAACAAATGCATATATCACAATTGTACATATAAATATTTTTACATTTGTATATTATCATAACCATCTATTTGTCTTTCTTTTATTTTTTTAATCATACAAAAATCTTATAATATAATTAATTAATTAATTAATATCTTTTAACTTAAATTTTAAGTAAATAAATAATTATAATACAAGTGTATGTATATACATTATTACACTTGTGCCATCTTATTACCATAAACTTGTCTTAATTTATTTTATTTCATAATATAATAATATTAATAATAATATTTAAATAGAAAACCATGATAATAATTATTAATTATTATTATTATAATAGATTAATAACAAAACCTCAAGATTTTTATACTCATTAACTGCCTCATTCTAAGCAATTTGTCTAATTACTTATTTAGCCCCTTAAATTTTTCTTTAATCATAATTAAACTTTTACCCTTTATTCAATTTAATCTTTTTTCCTAATTTCTCTTAATTAAGCTAAATTCACTTAATTAAAGCCTAGTTAAACACACAACTAGCCTTACAATTAACTTCATAAATATTTCTAATAAATATTTTTGAATCCATTTTTCAAAAACGAAGACCCGAAAATACACTTTTTCGATAACCATAAATTTCGGGTCGTTACACTCGAGGTCTGAGAAACACTTTTGAAATGATTCGGGACTAAATCAGAAATGTTTGGAACATTTAAGAAAAATATAGAAAATTTGAACTGCAGGGGTCACACGACCGTGTGACTCACACGGCTGAGACACACGGCCGTGGCTCAGGCTATGTAACAATTGAAATAGGGACACACGGTCATGTCCTAGCCCATGTCCATGCCCGTGTAACTCTTTGAGTTGAGTCACACGGCCAAGCCACACACCTATGTGTCAGGCCATGTAACACTCGAAATGACCTTACACACCCGTGTGCCATGCTGTGTAACACTCGAAATGGCCTTACACGCCCGTGTGCTAGGCCGTGTAACTGCCTGACTTGAATGCCTTTAAATCCTACAGGGGACACACGACTGTGTCGCATGGCCGTGTGTCATACATGGCTGAGACACACGCTCTTGTCTCAGGCCGTGTGGACATAAAAATGGCCAAATTCAAGCCATTTCCATCTCTAACTCAAATATGTACCTACAAGAATTTTGTTCCCACATTCAAGACCTTAAAACATACCAATTCATGCATGAAACAATCAATTCAATAGACCATAAATTCATCCAACCAATATGTCTACAAGACACCTCAATTTCATTCAACCAAATATTATCTAAACATATTAAAAACCTATCACAATCAAGCATCATAACTCATTCTACACACCACATATTTGAAGTATTCAAGCACCAACACTTTGCACAAAAAATATTTGTACATCAACTACATATATGTGGTCCAAAAGGTTTACCTAGTTATGCACACAAGTTCAAATGCCATTCACTAGCAACAAGTATAAACATATCAACTTTTAATATTTATCTTTACAAAAATATTATAATACTAAAGACCTTTCCTAATACATGCCACTTTAACCAACTATAGCAACAACCAAAATTACTACTGAAATGATGATGATAGTGAGTGAGCTTCTGAGTCGGTCCAATCAAAGTAATGATTCCAAAAGTCGTACAAAAATAAATTAAACTAATAAGCACAAGAAGGCTTAGTAAGTTCGATAATAGATTCATTTGTTATCTACTAAAAATGTTCAATTTGATGTTAACTTTCAATACATCGGCACAAGCCTGCTAGGCATAGAGCTCGAATAACATCAGCACAAAGCCTACTAGGCACAGAGCCCGAATAACATTATGCTTCTATTTCTTTAAACATTGTTAAATGGAATTCAAAGATTATCCAATAATGAAACATTATGAAAATTCAATACAACTAAAAATAAGCATATAACGAACTTACAGGACTAGATTGTAGTAATTACAAAACACAACGATTACTCCAAAATCTTCCCTTTTTCGCGATCGTCAATCCGTTCGTGATCTAAAATAATAGTTTCATTCAATTGAGTACTTAATAACATCAATTTAATCCATAATTCATTTTTATGCAAAATTACCATTTTGCCCCTAGAATTTTGACTTTTCATAATTTAGTTCTTAATCTCATAAATTGAAATATAAGCATTTTAATCCTCCATTCAAGCTAACCAAAATTATTAGGGGTTTATATCAACCCAAATAAACCATTAATTCATAAAATTAACATGAATTTTACCATTTTTTACAAACCGATCCTTAAATGCAAATTTCATCAAAATCATTTTACAAAACTTGTTTACTTTAAAAAAAAGATTCATAATCTAGCATTAAATATCAAAAATCATTCAAGAACATTCATAGCATAACCCTCAAATTTTAATAGTTTTACAAATTAATTCTTGGGCTAGCTAGATTAAGCTAAAACGAACTCAAAAACATAAAAAATCATTAAAAATAGGGCATGATAACTCACCATGCAATCTCAATATGTTGGCCGAACCAAGCTTTTTATTTAATGGAAAATTTTAGGTTTTCAAACAAAGATGAAGAAAATATGAAGAAGATGTCATCTTTCTATTATCTTTTGTTTACTTATTTTTTTTCATTTTATTTACCTATTTACTAAATTAATCTTTATAATTCATTTAATCTACCATAAAACCTATTCATCACTATCCACTATCTTCATTATAGTATAATTACCTTAAAAGTCCATCAGCTTTCCTTTCCATAGTCATTTAGCCCTTTTTAACTAATAGAATTCAACTTTTACACTTTTTACAATTTGGTCCTTTTTACTTAATTAATCATGCAAACATCGAAATTTCATACTAAAATTTAAGTACTACCTTACAAGCATCCTATAGACATTAAAATAATATTAAAATACTAATTTACTAATAAGATTTATTGTCCCAAAACCATTGTTCCTATTTCACTGAAAATGGGTTATTATAATTTAGTGAATTTCAGGAACAACGTATGGGTTCCGCAAATTAGTTGTCTAAAAAAAATTTATATTGGATGGGGAAAACTAGATGAAACCATTCTTGTGTGGGATATGATCGATCATGCTGGACAGTGATATTGGGGTCGACTTACTTATATGCTTCCCAATCATATTTTAAGTCACTTAGCAAATATTTTACCTCTTCTATTGTTGCAAGGACCAATCAGATTGCTTGGATATGGGCAAACAAGGATTTGTTTTCTATAGTTGAGATATACCTTTTTGTTGATAAGGACTTGGCAACAAACTGGAAGATAATTTGGAAACTCAGGTCCCCACAACTAGTTCGTGTTTTCATTTGGTTATGTTGGAAAAACTGTCTTTTATTCAATGGTGAGCGAGCTAGAAGGTACATGACAAATGAAGGTTACTGTTCCCCATGCAGTTATGTTTTTTAATCTGGTATTCACGCAATTTGTGACTGTGATTTCTCGAAAGTTGTTTGGTAGATTATTGTCCCTAGTAATGCTAGAGAGTATTTTTTTTCTCGATGTCTTTAAATGATTGGTTGAAGTGGAACTTGAAAAATAAAGGTGTTTTTGATAGAAAGGATATTGATTAGGCGACTCTTTTTTCTATTTTATGCTAGCTTTTATGGAAGACCCATAACAATTTTACCTTTGCTAGAAGACATAGTTCTACGGGAGTTTCATGGGCAATGAGTTGTACGAGTTCAAATCTTGCTCAGATTTTGATCGCTTCTATGGTCACATCTACAAATTGGTGTCCATTTGAGATAGAATGGGTCAAACTCAACATAGATAAGGCGAGTTTGATACATGGTTCAAATGCTTCGATTGGGGGAGTCTTTAGAGATTCATCTACAAGTTGGTTATGTGGTTTCTCTATGAGCACCAGTAAGGATTTTATTTTCAAAATTGAGTCAAGAGCTATTTTAGAGGGACTTTTTATAGCATGGGAGTCAGGTTTTAAGCAGTTGGATTTAGAATGTGATAACGTTATTTTGGTGGAGACTCTCTTGGCTGGAAGTGCGGTCAATAGCATATTACAGGATTTTCGGCTAATTCATCAACTCCTATCTCGTAATTGGAAGGTGCAGATTCATCATATCCCCCGGTCCCAGAATAAAGTTGTTGATCATATAGCAAAGATTGCAAATGACTATAGCAATAATGTGCAAATATTTGAGGATCCTCCAAGTTCGGTTGTAGGGTTGTTGTTTAATGATTAAAATAATGTTGTCGCTACTATGTTTTAGTATTTTCATTTTTCTATAATTGCAATATGTTGTTTCTTTCTATCAAAAATAATAATAAAAAATAAAAAAATATTTAATTCATATTTAAATATTATTTAGGATTGGAAACTAATTTTAATTTATTTAGAATATGAATTCATTTATACTTATTTTGGCATTTTACTAATACGAATTAATTTAAAATATTGAAATTAAAATAAATAATGAAAATTAATTTAAAAAACAAAATTTTGAGTATCATTTCAAAAGAATTCTAACAATATTGAAATTTCTAATCAAATACGACTGTTTCTAAGAGTATCTTGTTAAATGGTTTGATAATATCAATTTTCTAATGCTATCCCCAAATTATAAAGAAAAATCAATATTTCTAATGTTTTACCATAATTTCTAAGAGATACTATTAGATATTTTAGTATACCATAATATCTAACAAAATACCAAAATATATAAGGCAATACTAATTTAGGGGTCGACATGCATTGTTTTCGTTAGTGCATGTTTCCCCCTAAATTGATCATAAAAAAATTTTGATGGTTGATTGGTATTATTTGAGATCTAATTCTGGTTCAATTAAGACAGAACCGGCTAGTTCCTTAGTGGGAGACAAAATTATTGTTGATGGATGACTTAATTGGGGCCTTGGTGACCATGTAAGAATGACTATATATAAGTGAGAAGCCTTAATCAGTAGAGGAAAAATTCTTCCCAATTCCATTTACATTTTCTTCCCTTCAGCATCGTCTTCTTTGGTTGCTTCAAAGAAGAGAAAGTTAAGGAAAGCTTTGCACGGGGCGGTAAATGTGAGACTTTGAGTTTGGAAAGTAGAGAATCCAATAAGCTAGTAAGCTCCTAAGTCTCTCTATACTCGTAAATTAGAGGAAAAGAGTAGTAAGGATTCTTAAAAGCTTCTGTATAGTAATGGATTTGAGGTTTTAAGGTTTGAACACATTTGGTTTAATTGGTATATCTAGTTTCAATGCTTAACTGCTAGGACGAAAGAGGCTCTGGCACTTGGACAAGCTAAGCTAACGAGGACGATAGAGTTAAGGTGAGTTTCTATACTTCACTCAGGTGTATGTTTGTGTTGTAGTGCTTGAATGTCAACTATGAGTTCCAATTGAATTCCATGAATGTGTGTGATCATAGTGAATGAGTTTGTTATGCATGCACAAAGTTGTGAAAATATATAGATGTTTGCAAGTATGTTCTTTGGATGACAAATGTAGTTGTGCATTGACGGATTGATAAATGGCATATTGTATGTTAAAGTAATAAGTACACTGACTTGTATAAAATGTATGTTTATAAAATGTGGTGTTCGGAGGGAATTATTTTGATGGGGTAGATGAAGAGAGGAAAATTTGGTGTGATGGAGGAATAGGCGGATTGTTATGAGATACAAGAGAGTTTGGCGGCATCATGGAATGGATATCTACTGGTCTTTCGAGGCAGCACCTCGGAAGGGTTTTACTAATTCTTCATAATCAAAAGTCCATGGTTAGCCATGGCATGATCTAGTAGTGAACAAGCACACATTAAGGCAAAAATGGAATTCGTTAGGATAGTAATTAGGGAAGCCCGTCAGGGCATAAAAAGGTAGACACAGTATGACTTGAGTGGCGAGCAGTCTAATATAATGATCATGATGCGTTGAGAATGTAAGAAAGAGTGTTAAAAAAAGGATTTGCCAAATTACAAAGGTAAGAAGAAGTAGTGGAAGCATCTTAAATACGGGTATATGTGAAAGGAATGGGGCATTTCCTTCAAGGCATTAGTAATTAGGTATTCGCCATAAGAGTCCGCCAAAGTTGGATGAGTAAACCAACTGTGGCTATAATAAAGTGAGATGATTATGCAAATAATAGTCCTAAGTATTTATAGGTAAAGAGGTCGCCAGCATAAGAGGGAAGTTTGTCGAAGACTCTCTCAAGAAGGAAGTCCGCCAATGACTATCTTGGTAGAAAGTATGTTGGGAATTAACTAAAGAAGAGGATGCTTGTCAGGACTATTTAGCGTGGGGAAGTCCACTTGGACTATCAGATGTGGAAGCCCACCAAGGGAAATTTGAGAAAGAAATAGTCCGTTGGGAACTAATTACTATTGGGAGTGTCTTAGTAGTATAGTCTGAAGTGGGAAAAGTCCTATAGGACTATCTTGCAAGTACGAGTCCGCAAAGAAAGAGGGATGTTTATTAATTAGCCAAATCTTATATTCAAGACCGCAAATGAGGATGTTAGATTGGGTCTTCCTTAAGGAATGGTTTATTCAAAGTATAAGTCAAAAGAAGATAATCGTAGGGGTAATATGGTAAATATATATATTAAGTTCAATGTGGAATGAATAGATCAAGGTAATGATCCGTTGTTGTGGCGAAGTCAATCACGAGTCTGCCAGTAGTAGTAATTGACAATCCGCATATATGCATGTATGGTTATCTTTGATGGGTTGAGCCAGAAAGGTAAAATGGAAGCCCGAGATGGAGCCAAACAAGGTTAAGTCCTAGAAAAGGGTTGCTGAAGGGATGCACCTACGATTAAGTCAACTGATATGTCTGGTAATAGTTGGCTTAATGAATGTAAGGCATCGGCTACACCAAAAAATCAATGAAACTTCCTAAGATACTCAAGGAGTTTTAAATTTTGTGTCTTACTTTATTCCTGAAAATATAGAGCCTTTTTTAGTACTACTATATAGAATCTCACTAAGTTCATCCGAACTTATGATTGTACTGTCTTGTATGCAGGATCAAATATTATTGGAGTCATTATGGGAAGGATCGAGCCAAACAACGCCAAAATATCGCGAAGGGCACTATAGTTGTTTCATGCATATCGAGGGACACCCTTAAAGGCTACACCTCGGGTAGTAAAAGCGTCAACTCACAAATTGTAAATAATTATTCATGCTTAATATGGTAGAATGTCAGTAAGGACTCACTACTTGTATGTTAAAGAATATAATAGGAGCTAAACTTTGAAATTGTGTTGTCACCCATGGAATTAAGGTTGAATAGTAGAAATAGATGTATAAATTGGTATTGTACAAGTCTATAAGTAAATCAGGTTAATTAAGACACTTGATATCCGGACCCGACAATTGGGTTGAGTATAAGGTGTTACATTTAGTATTTCTTCATAAATTTTGACATCCCTTCAAAAATTTATCTTCAAAAAGAGTTATTTTACCTTTTTTATAATAGCCACATCACTAACTCTAACGAAAAAAGTGGCGAAAGAATCAATTTTTAATTAAAAAACAATATAATGACTCAATGTCTCAAAATTAATGTATATGGATTAAATTTTAAATTTTAGAAAAGTACAAGTGACTTTGGCATATTTAAACTAAAATAAAATGATTAAAAATAAATTGGGTGCTTACACCCATAAAATAAACTAATTAAAATTTATTGAAATGGATCTTTGATACTGAACTTTGGGACTTTTTTGAGGGCCTAAAGCTTATTCAACGTAGAGGTCGTGATCAAGTTATCATTCAAACTGACAGTTTGAAAGTTGTTAAAGCCATCCTTGGAAGCACTTCCTCCTTATCGAACTCAGTCTTGATTAGACGAATTCAAATTATCTTATCTCAAGAAAACTAGTGGTTATTGCAGTACATCTTGAGAGAACAGAATCAAGCTACGGATTACTTAGCTAAACAAGCCTTGACCAGAAAAGATGGCTTGCAGGTGTTTGAATTCCTCCCCACGATGGTTCACACTTTTATTGAAATGGATAGTCTAAGGACGGTTCTTCTTTACAGAATGTTATTATGTAATTAGTTAGATATTATCTTATTGTCACAAAAAAATTATTAAAAATTATTATTTTAAATTTAAATATTAATATTTTTATAACCATTTAAATATTAATATTAATTTATACATATTAAATACTTTATAATTAAATATATATAATCTATATATCTTAAAATTTTGTGAATATATTTTTATTAAAATAATTTAAAAATATTTCATAATATTATTGTTCTTTTAAAAATAATATTTTTTAAATACAATGTTTAAAACTATCTATAATCTCACCCCAACCCCTTAAATAAGAAGATAAAAATACTTAAACACGTCCGAACTCGTGTCCTCTTGTATTGATAATAATATTAATATCAACTGAGCTAAAACTCGGTAAGCTTAAAAATAATATTTTTAAATATAAATTACTAATTTTAAAAATTACATAAATTATTATTTGTAGATTAAAAAATATTTTACACTTATTACAAAACTATTCTTTTATCACTATTTATATTAACCAAGTAATAATTCATTATTCTTTATCTATTACATTCATGTCTACCAAGCATTATATTACACAAGATTTTTTGAATTGGATCGGTAATTAAACTATTAATTTTTAATTCAATCGATTCAACTACTGAGCTAACCGATTTATTATGTAAAAAACAATTTAATAAAATATAAAATCATTTAATTTAATAAACATCAATTATACATTATAAACTTAATTAAAAAAATTAAAAATATATATATAATAAGACCCTAAATTACTTTTTAGGGGTGAAGCAGAACAGCGGGTTAAACGGCTGAAGGAAGGGAAGAGGGTTTGAGAGTTATTAGGAGTCAACAGTTGCTTTTTTCTATAAAAAAAAATTGCATTTTCTTTTAAAATTTTTGGGCTGATTGGGATTTTCGTCATTTTCGGCTAGTCCCAAGCTAATTTAGCCCAAATTTTCAAAAAAAATCAGTCCACTGGTTTTTTCGGTTCAGTTCAACCGCAGTTTTTTTCTAGTTGTCTATCCAAACAGTTTTCTATTATCATTGGAATCGGTCTATATGTTGATTCTCGATCCGGTCGGACCGATTCCAACATCACTAGTAACACTTATTGCTTCTTTATTACATCTCTTCTCTATAAATCAAACATACCTTGAGATTTTGATTTGGCTTTAAATTTTTTTACATATATATTTAATTTTTAATTTTTAATTTCTTATATATTTTTATGTATTTTTATATTTTTTTTTGTTCTTTTGCATTTTTTGTAATAATAATTTTTCGAAAATTTTGAATAATGATGAATTTGATAAAATATATGGACATTGAGAATTTAAATTTTAAAAATTATGACTAAATTAATAAAAATATATAAATAATAATAAAGGTTAAATTTATTAATATACCAATGAAAAGGTGACCAAATTAATAAAAAGAATCGATGAGGAAAATAGAAATGTGATAAAAAGTTAAGTCACTTATCTTATGGAGGAACTAGAAAGACTTTAGGCGAAATTAAATTATATATTTTTATTATAGTAAAAATATAATTTTATCACTTTAATAAATTATATTTTTATAATTTTTAAAGAATTAAATATTTTTTTATTAATTTAAGCGGTTAATTTAAAATTTTATAAATTATAAAAAATTAACATTTTAGATAACATGAGGATGATCTCTACAAGGCTCCGCGACTGCATTTTATCTAATGAGTTTTTTCAATATATATATATATAACTTCAGATGTAAGCACTTCGCTTTTACTTTTTTTGTCGTTTCTTTTTTGGTTCGTTAGGGCCAAGTTAAGTACTTGAAAGAAAGTTTAAGAATAAAAGGACAATGCTCCATTACAATTATTTACAAACCCCATTCTTAAGCCATCAATCAAACATTCCCTCTCTCTTTGATCTTCAAGAATCAAGATACTTTCTTTTTCTTTCGCTAAATTGACGTTAACCCAATCTTCCCAACACAATCAGGCCATTGAATTCTCTGGTAACGGCTCATATAAACCCATTTTCTTTGTTAGTTTCCAGAACTATGAAATTATGCTTCTTTTTTATATGCGTCTCTTTTATACTCTTTCATTTTTGTGTTTTTCTTTGATGGGTTGGTGTGTTAAAGAAAGAATGAAGATAGTTTTTCTTTATGGTTTCTTAGAGTTAGTTACCTTAGGCTGTTTGTAGACTGTAGTTCAGGGACTAAATTAATAAAAGTGAAGGTTTAAGGTATTTCTTTGATTTTTTCTGCTACCAAACACTGCTTTAAAGTATTTTACATTTAGTTTCTAAAGAAAGATGAGTTTTGATGGTGATGCTTTGTTTTTTTTGGTTGATCACGTTAGAATTTTAGTCTTGCAATCTGTAGGATTTTAGACGATTTATAGAAAAGCTACAAAAAGTTAGCGCACATCAAGTATTTGAATAAATTATCTCAAAAGTATTCTATTAATTAGTTAAGACTTGTGTTATTAATTAGTAACCATGCCTTGAAACTCCTTTGATTATGGGGTTGTTTCTAGTAGGTGTTTGAATTGAATATCTCATATATGGCTTACATCCCTCCACACAAGCGACATTCGAAGGATGCGGAGAGTCCAACGCCAACACCAACTCCAGAGTCCTTTATTCCCAAATTTAAAAGAAATGTACAGTTAAGATCTTCAAACACCAAAGCTGATAGGAGTGGAAGAATCGTATATTCAAACTATGCCATCTCTAGATGGTTTGCTGTTGGTTTGGATGATGGAAACGGGGACACATCTTCCATTCATCTTAAGCCAGTTTCAGTTGAATCTATTGAGAGGAAAACAGGTGAGAAACCTGCAATCTTGGTGAAAAGTAATTTAAATAAAGGTTAGTGATACATCATTTCCTTAAATAATGTCCCTTTTTTGCCTCGCTTCTATTGCTTACATTGTAGAAAGTTGTTCTTAACTCTTTTTTTTTCCAATTGTCGTAGAGAATAATGAAGTAAAAGGGAGCCCGTGGTCTTCTATTGCAGAAAATATTCTGCCAGACCTATTATCTTCCTTTGAGAAAGTGAGGACTGAAACTGAGTGCAAAGATTTGAAAGATATAAAGCCAGGAATGGTTGCTCGGTTTGGCAAAATACTTTTTCAAGGGTAAGCGTTGATTACTTTGCTATTGCTTCATCAATTGTTGCTCTTAAAAAAGTGTACATTATTGAGTCTTTTAAGTAACCATTTTTCCTTGAAGGATATCAAAGCGATCCCAGATATTGGTGGCTACTGCAATATCTAATTGATGACCAAAATACATTTATAGATTAAGTATATTGTCCAAATTCCAACCAGTTTTTGTTAATATACTTGGTGCAGGAGCCCTTCCATGAACCTGGGAAGTGTTAGTAAAAGTTGCATTACAGAGACAATATTGAGTAAATTGAAAAGAACCTTTTACACGAGTCTTCCTGCTTCATACACGGGAAACATTATGGCTGAAGTTGTCTCAAAGATTGGAGTTGATTTCGCTGAGGTGAAAGATGTATTCCAAGTGAAGGTATATTTGCCCACTAAACTCTAATTTTTAGATCATGATTCTCATCTGATTGATTATGTTAGCTATTGAATGTTTTTAATCTATTAACATTTTATGTAGTTGTCTGATAGCATGCAACCAGATTCAACCATTTCATGTAAATGTAGCGTAAAAGATGATAAAAAACTCCGGCTATACAAGGCAAGTCTTCTTCTACCGCCCTCTCTGTCTAATTTTTAATCTCTCATGCTGTCACTAACCGTCTTAATGGTCTGCCCCTTACTCGGATATTAGTTAGCATTTAACAGTTGAAAATTTTGAACTACCTGTTTCCATATCTCCCCCTGCTTTTTTCCCCTTATCTGTTAATCTTGTGGAGGCATACCATGAAACATAATATTTTCTCATGTAGGTAGAACTAAACCCAGTGCGTGACATGTTTATAGACATATCATGCCTGGATATGGATCTCGATTTGAGGCTGGCACTGTCCCACAAGAGAATCTTAACTTCTATGACTGTAAGTTAATTTGAATCCTTTTGGTCTCTAAGGACATTAGTTTTAGCCATTGAGATGACTTGCTCAAGCCTGCTTACTTTATAATAAGGTTCGCAACTAAACATCTAATCATCAAAACTTATTTCGTTTACACTTCTCAGGAAGATGAGATGCAAAGCATTAAAAATCTGATTGATTCAGCGGTCCTAGACCCAGATGTGAAAGGTGGGTTGAGATGGCCCTTTGGAAAAACAACGAGTGGGGATAGATACAGTGTCGTTGGCGTTTGGCACACAATGTCTACTGCTTATCAAAACTCATCCATAAGACTCAAGGTTCGATATGCTGACCGATTTGATTTCAAAACAACATATGGGGAAGATTCCAAGGAAGTTATCTTGAAGTTGAAAGGCATTGTTTCAGGACTGCTGGTAAGTACTTTCTTTCTGTCTTCCCAAGTTTATTAAAGGACCGGGTATTGTTTTATGCAGCTTACATACGTATTGTGCGAAGAGTTTAATGGGTTTTAGCTGTACTTTAAAGTTTTGGAATCGAAATGTTCCATACTTGCAGGATATTGTTTAACTTCCACATCATGCAAAAGCCTTTGGTCTGTGCAGAGTTTCATGAGCAAATATAGCTTTGGAATTTTATACGATCATGTAACATACTTTTTCTTTTAATTTTCAGGAGCAGGATGTTGCAACACATGCAATCTCCGACATGCTGAAAGACAACTTAAGTTTGATATGGCAACACTTCTTGCGCTGCGAGCCTTTTCTAACATAAAAACAAAGCCCCCTTTCATTCCACATCATGATGATGATGATCTTCCTGTCTTCACTTCAATGCTTACTTTGTCTTAGTTGTGTGTGTTTTTGGATTTTGGTGTAAAATGGTAGTTATAGTTGATCGTGGCCAAGCATCAAGTATTGTGATATGCCACAATGTGAAATCTATGTATGTATGTATGTATGTATGTATGTATGTATGTATGCATGCAATTATAAAGCTTTAAGGAAAATGGCAATTCTCTGGTTTTGTTTTCTTATATATTGTTCACTTCGTTTTCCCTCTTTGGATTGTAGCTCATACAGGTCGAATTGTAGCCTAAGTTGGGTTGGTTTGGATCGGATCATTTAACTAATAAAGTCTAAATCACAATTATTACATTTTACTAAAAGAATAACGTTATAAAATCCTTAATTAACGTGGATGGAAGTAAATAACTATAAATAAATAAATGCATGTAAAAGGTTAATAAATGACACAAACAAAAGGAAAACTGTGTTCGCTTTTGTTCTATCTACAATTTTCTTCAGTTTTGCAACATGTTATGTTCTACAAATTCAATGAGTTGAAAGAAATTTTTTTATCGGTTTGATTTCAACCTTAAGTAAGAGTTTCGTCGTATATTTAAACTCTAAATATATCGCGTAAGAAAGATTTTATGGATTCATCATTCATTGTCCCTTTTTAATTATTTAATAATATTTTAATAATTTTTTTTCATGCCATTAATACATAATTTTTATAATTTTTTTACCCATAATCTCAAATCCTAAATTTCAAACTTGAACCCCAAACCTGAACATAAACCTTGAATTTATCAAAATTATATATGAATGACAGAGAAAAAATTGTTAAAATGTCATTAAATAATTGAAAAGGGACCATGAATGATATGATGAGAAAGGTGTATAGAATAATTTCTGTTATATGATATTCATCCTAAAAAGTGATTTATTTTTATTTATTGAATTTTTTAAAAATAATATTATGAATTTTATTGTTGAATATAATGGCAGAGATATCACATTGTATGGAACTTATGAGATGTTATAATGTTACAAAGTGAAGCTTGTAAGTGACCCCAAAAGAAATTGTTAGCTCTAATTTTTTACTATTTAAAATCTTAAATTATTTTCATTATTTTGTTCGGACATAAAATCCTAAACCAACTCAGCCATTGGATCTGGACTAATCGTGAAACCTGAGCCCAAACTAGAATCCAACTCGAACCAGCTCAGCTCAGCCCATTCAACACCATTGGGCGCAAATGTGAAGTAAAACAACAACTGCAACGACCACCGTATAGACCGTTGGTGCAGAGATACAGAGACACCATTAGTAACCTCGACTTTTTCACTTTGAAACTTTTCACTCTCTTTCATTTCTCTTTTCCCAGATTTCCCTCAAATGAAACTCAATCTCTCTTTAAACGCAAACCCCACAGCAAATACTTCAACCCCATTCCTGTCTTTCCCTTCAAAGTCAAAAATCCAATTTTTCTTGTTAAAATCGCCCACTTCTGTTTCCTTCTCTACAAAACCCTCTCCTTCTTTCATCCCATTCTGCTCTTCCAATGGTTTTACCATTTCGAATTTGAAAATATCAAGTTTGGAGGCCAATGGATTGCCCCAAACTTCAAAGTTCAGTCTTGGAGAAGAATCTAATCAAAATTACAACGTGGGAGTTGGGAACCCAGTTCTCCCAACTTTCATTTCAACTCAAAAGATGAGCTTGAGTGATCAGGCCTTCTATCTGATGGCCTTTATTGCTTTCACGGTATGGTTTTTAACGTTGTTGAGCTTATTGGGTGCTTTGGATAGTTCTTTTTAGAGCTTTTTATTGAATGGATTTTCTGCTCTATATGTTAGTGTAGTTTTCTGTATGGATTTTCTATTGATTATGGCCATGGGTTTAGTATGAGTTAGTTAGAAGTTGAATTTGAAGAAATATCATCTTATATTACCTTAAGTTTGAAATGATTGCATCTTCTTTACAGTGGTGTTTATAACTTGCTTAGTGTAGTTTTGGTGGGTTTCCGTAGTTGTTAGGTACTTGTCATTAGGTGCATTTTCCTATTGCTAATGATTGAAAATTTAAATAGATTCTTTTGATGCATATTAGGAAAAATTTAAGTGTTTGGTGCTGAAATTTTCCATTTTGACATGTTCATTACATTGTCTTCAAGCTTTGGTACAAACAAATATGTTTGATATTTAGGTTTTATATTTTCTGATTGATTAATTGCAATGAAATGTATACATGCAGACATCTGTGGCGTTTACAAGTATGGTCATTGCAGCTGTTCCAACTCTCTCTGTAAGTTTTCACAAATTGTATCTGAAACTTTGACCAACTTAAAGATTGTTTCGATATTCTGGATTCTTTTAATCATTTCATTTACAATAATTTTTAGTTATCTTGTATTATGAATGTCATGAAATTTGGCAATGGCTGTAATGTATGGTGAACAATAACGTTAATATTGCATATTTTCAAGCTTGCTCACCCAGATTGTGATGTATTCATAATATATGCTGTTCTAAACTTGTTCTGTAGCATTATGTGATCATAAGTAAATCTATATCAGCCTCAATCAAAGAAAGGAATGCTTTTGTGGGTGATACTATTGAAAATAAGTTTTTCTCATATATATAATGATAGATCTAATTTGTATTTTATAATTTTATGTTTATTTATTTTCCCTCTGTTTTGCAGGCGATGGGAAGAGCTGCGGTTTCTCTTTCCAGGCTAGCAGATACGGCACGAGAGGAGCTTCCCGGTACTATGGCTGCAATTAGGCTTTCAGGCATGGAGATCAGTGATCTTACACTGGAACTAAGTGATTTAAGGTGACAACTGAACTCCTATTTTCATCTTTTTGTTGCACGCATATGATTGTTTCTCCAGAATCAAAAGCAGTTAGTCATATCCGTCATGTAAATAGAAGAGAAGAACATGTTTTGAAATGAAGACTGATGCACTCTTGCAGGAAAAACTTGATTTTGTCATAGAAGGTTTTTTTCTCTAGAATTTGTTATATCATGGGACAATTAGACAGACTACCGGGATCAATATTTCAGTTCTAAAACCAAGAAATTTTGTTTCTCTGGGTTATTTTTGTGTATTGCTGGAAAAGATACTGTATATTTTCTTGTTCCGAGGTTCATAGCATATCGAAATCATACCATCTAGAAACTGAGACTTAACTTTTACAACTCATCTATTTTTATTGTTTCAATAGCTTTCATGATTTTGTGCATAATGCTTTGAATTGCTACTTGATACTTTAGCCAAGAGATTGTCGATGGTGTCAACAAATCAGCTAAAGCTGTGCAGGCCGCTAAAGCTGGGATCTGGCAGATTGGTTCACTTGCTCGCCAGCAGACAATGTGTAAGTTCCAAGGCTATATACCAATTTCTTCTTTAATCCGATTTACTTATTAGAACTTCACCCTGTGTGGCATTTCTATCCAGCAATGATTCAAGAAAGGGCTAGTTTGCCAGTCATCTCTTTACAACCAGTTGTTTCCGGGGCTGCTAGAAAAACTTCTCATGCTGTTGGCCAAGCCACAAAGACTATCATGAATATCATAAATCAAGGAGAAATGAGCTCAGAGAACAACGATGATAGTGGCACTGATAGGCTGGAAATGTAAGGAGTTCATTGCTTCCCGATGCCCCCATGGATGGCTAGTGTTAGGCTTTACTAGTATACAATGGGAACACACACTCCCACGCCATAAACCCCAGCTTTCTCACTTATTTTGTAGATTCTGCAGCATCTTGAATCATGAACTTCTGGGCTCTGGCTGCACTTGCTAGATTCATTTATTTTGAAGATGGCAAACCAGCCAAATTTGATAACTTTTTTGACAGATTACTTGTTTTTTTTTTTTTCTATGTTATTTGGACTAAGGTCTAAGAATATCATCCGAGTACCTATTCAATTGGTATATGTTAAATATTTTTAAAGTCTTCTTGTATATGTTATTTTTCCACCAAACTACTTCCATTTTTTTCCTTTCCAGAACCATCTTTATCCTGAAAGCTGAGATCACTTAAAACGATACTAAAAGAGGGTGTTTCTGATGAATTTTTGTTCCATTCTCTGCTCCCCATACATAATGCCGAAAAATATAGGTTGTATTATACCTCAGAGTGATTAGAATTAGAAGAAAGTGTAAAACTTGGCTCTCTTCCGATTCCATCCCAAAACAGCGAGTTTCAGCTCAAGATTCTCAGTTAAAAGAATGTTAGTAACCTGCAACATAGAAGATTAAACAAGAATGGAACTAAAGCTACAGAATTTCAATTGCTTTTACGGTAAGAAATTTCACATAGTTTCGTGAATGGTCCAGGAGCCATTGTACCTTAGTATCTCTATGAACAATGCGTCCATCCATATAATGTTGGAGATACCTCAACGCAAGCAGTCTCTTAGGATCTTAACTCGTTTTCCCCATGTCAAGAACACTGTCTTATCCAGAACAATGATGAAAACCAAGAAGTTTTCTAAAGGTGATGAGAGAATAAGATTAAAGGAGAGCTATATGTATGTCTGCAGTCGAACATCCTAAAAGGTTGCACCGTACAACCTTTTCTCTAGCATGGCAAGCCTCACTGTGAGTCAGGGATGAGCAATCCTTGCCATATGAGATATAGATACATCACTTTCCACTAGACTAAGGCAAGCTTGACTTCAATGAGTCTAACTAAAACTGCACAACAAAAAACGATTTCAGGCAAGAATTACTTAGGACAATATTCAAATACCAGATATTGCTCATCGTCTTCGATTCAGCAACCAGACATTGAAACAAGCTTCAGATGTTGAATCCAGGGAAGACCTGCAAATTTGCTTTTGAAAGAATCAGGAGAGTTGCTTCTGTTTATCTGCTTGATGGCCACAAGCTGTCCACTAGGAAGAATGCCTTGATAAACTTCACTGGTAATTCCCTTGCTTAGACTCTTCTGTTTTCTGCTAAAGCTTATAGCATTCTCAATCTTACCCTTGGAGTAACTTTAGAGACTGGAGCACCTATTATAATTATGTTTTGATTTAACATGTTTATGAAGTTGTTTCTTGAGCTTGTTCCTCTTCATCCTCATGGTCACATACTTTACCAGGTCAAGGATGAGTACTAGTACTATTACCACTATAAGAACTTTAACTAAGTCTTTTAGGCTAGACAAAACATAATTCTAAGCAAGGTTGATTCAAGAACATATGTGGGTTCTACTACTGTAATTTCTTTTTACTTGTAACTTAAGAAATGTAAGGTTTTAACCCGGAGTAACTTCCATGCTCTTTTCCAGTTATTATTGGATGAGCAGAAAAAATCAATGTCTGCAAAATGTGATTATATAATGGAGAAATGGAAGTTAATTTCACAGGAAAAAACGCCAACCAGAAATATATTTATAGACCGTGTTTTTCTTAGTGATTATCACTGATATAACATTTCAAGAAGTCATTTTTTATTATTCAACAACCATAAAAGCTTTGAAACAAGGAAAGGGTTATCATGAATTTTCAAGGTTTTACGGCTTGATTAATTTGGTGTTAAAAGATGCAGCAAAATTCATCGTTTGGAGGAGCTAAATCCTGTCTTGTAGTTTCAACACTAATTACGTGTATGGTTCCCAAAGCTTTTCGATGCTACATTAATTACGTATACAAAAAATTGTTCTTAAAATGATAC
This sequence comes from Gossypium longicalyx, assembly GCA_025698465.1. Classification (NCBI taxonomy): domain Eukaryota; kingdom Viridiplantae; phylum Streptophyta; class Magnoliopsida; order Malvales; family Malvaceae; genus Gossypium; species Gossypium longicalyx. The sequence continues at coordinate 81,976,660 of CM047005.1, read as the reverse complement.
ATCTTTTTCAGACTTGTCGAGTATGGATCGAACTGTCATCTTGTACATTTCACATAACATCACACTCACTTTGGAATTTCAACATGAAAATAAATAAATAAATAAATATGGTTAGTCTAGTTTTTTCAGCATGGATGAGAAAATTAAGTAAATAAAGTTTTTCTACTTTTTTAATGAATAAATTTTAGTACCCATAAAAATTTAAACCGTGGGCTAAATGTATCATTTACAATATTTTCGGGTCAAATCACAAATTCTTTTTTTTGTTGTTGTTGTAGAAGTGAAATTTTGATAAAATGAAGCTAGTTTCAAATTGTACTTGGTTAAAGACAGGGCCCGACATTCCCAAATATAAAGGGATACGTAAAAGGTCTGGTTTCCACACATTGTCTTATCCTAATTTCACATATCGACCAACTTGCTGTTAGTCACACGTTGTTGTTGGCTTCTTGCCGCCTTTTTTTTCTCCCCAAGTGTTAACAATCCATTGCCTGTCTGTTTGCAATCTTCTTTTATAACCATGCCTAACATTTAAAAAACATTAAGAAGAAGAAGAACCCACCATTTTATTTTCCTGCTCCATTCAATTAAGGTCTGTTCTTTTCTCCCTTTCTCTTTAAAATAAATAACCTTTTTCTTGTATTTATAGCTGTTAATTGACAGAAAAAAGAAGAAAAAATCTTGGTTTGTAAACTAGTAATGTTTGGGAATTTGTTGCTAAGTTTCATTCTCGCATTTCTTGGTGGGAAATGGATATCATTCATTAAATGATAAAATTTATAATACAGTTTTGCTCTTCCTTTTTATTTTTATCTGGAAATTGAGCATCTTTTGCTTAATTTTTCTATGGAATTTGTTTGTTAGGAAAATGGGTTTTATTCCTTAGTTGATAATTTGTTCCAGAAATGGTAACCAGGCAACTAAATGCTCTTCTTTTGATTGTTTTGCTCCTTTTTTTCATTTCCTTTTACAAATGCTAGTAGATGATTGCTTTTTTATATGTGCTGAAAGTTTGGTTTAGTGAATGATGCAAAAATTATATATTTAGATCATATGCATATATGGAAAGTTAGATTCTGACATTTCTACTGAAAGAATTGGACTCTATTCCTTCGAATTTCTCCAGTAACAACATTTATACTGATTTATTGTAGATAATCAGGTTGTATGTGAAGTTGAGATACTGGAATATGGCAGAAGCTGCTCGTCTAATATGTTTTTCCCATGGTAAAAGTGTTAAAGTTCCATGTAGAACATCCGGATTTACTCATAAAGAGAGGTTTCACCGGAGACTAGTAGCTCATTTTCATGGCATGATGCTACTGAAACTTCAATCTAGTTGCAGAAACTCAAGGTATTCTCAGTTAATTAAGCCGAATATGAATTATTCTGCATCGAAGTTAAGATGTTCACATCAGCTTTCAAGAAGAAAAGAGAGAAAATTTTCATCAAGTAGCGGCAATGAAAGAACACCTAAGGTAGTATTGGCGTATAGATGCTGCTGAGTTTCTTACTAATTAACCACATTCCTTCGTATGTTAATGTTCGTATTTTTGTATTTACTATCTTCTTCTTTTCCTTTTTCTCTTTGGGGTCTTCTTTAAGGAAGAAGAGGTATTTTCGTTTCAGATGCCCACCATATCAAATCTCTTAGAACAATGGAGCCAGTCACAGACTGTGAAATTGGTTGGACTACTTGCATGTGCATACTTGGTGATTCCATCAGCTGCTGCTGTTGATGCTCTAAAAACATGCACTTGCTTGTTGAAGGAGTGCAGGTATTCGATCAAATTAAGTGAAAATGGTCTTTAAATTTAGTACTCGTCTTACGGTTTTAACTTTAGCTCATTAAAACATGACAACAAGCTGTACTATCGCACCACATCCTACTAATAGTAGTTCCTGTTTACTTATTTCTACCCTGTCAAAAGCTGTTTGCAAGGGTAACTGAGAAGCTGCCTTTACTGCATAAGTGGTTCATGGAAGGCCTACAATTCCCCACATTTTGTAATCTATATATCTATTAGTAATCTATAGATTGTGTGAAACTTTAATACGTAAAGAGATCAATCCTGAAACCATCACCAATGAGTATAACTATCAATTTTCAATCATCAGATATCTTATACAACTCTGGAACAGAATCCAATCTTTTGTATGTTTTTTGTTTCAGCTTCATAAATAATCTCTTACATCCCTGATTACTTTAGATTGCATTCTTAAGTATATAAAGATAAAGGTTCTACCATCATCTAACTCGATGTGCAATGTTATTCTTGTCAGGATAGAACTTGCTAAGTGCATTGCCAACCCGTCATGTGCTGCGAACGTTGCTTGCCTCCAGACCTGCAATGATAGGCCAGATGAAACCGAATGCCAGGTTAGTTCTGTATGTTTCTTGCAAATGATTTATGTTGAATGATGGGGCAGCCTATGCCTGAGGGCGTGCATATTATGCTTTTTATCAGCACTTTTGCAGATTAAATGCGGGGACCTGTTTGAGAACAGTGTTGTAGATGAATTTAATGAGTGTGCCGTCTCACGCAAGAAGTGTGTGCCTCAGAAATCTGATATAGGGGAATTCCCTGTCCCAGATCCTGCTGTTTTAGTTGAAAACTTCAACATTGCAGATTTTACTGGGAAATGGTTCATAAGTAGTGGTCTAAATCCTACCTTTGACACTTTTGACTGCCAACTACATGAATTCCATACAGAAGGTGGCAAACTTGTCGGGAATCTGTCTTGGAGAATAAGAACACCAGATGGTGGCTTTTTCACTCGATCAGCTACGCAAAGATTCGTGCAAGATCCAAACCACCCTGGGATTCTTTACAATCATGACAATGAGTACCTTCATTATCAAGATGACTGGTAACATCCGTTCCAGTATATATCTTTTAAGTTAGCATTCGCTGGTTAAGTATATCCTGAATATTAAACATTCAATCATATTTGAGGGAAGCATTTCACTTGTATGTGCTTAAAATTTATAATCTGGTGCTATCGTAAGGCAAAGTGTTTTGAGTTTCGAAACCCCTGGTGATGATTGTGCCTTTTTTCATAAGATTCTTGCTTTTGTACTCATTGGTTAATATAACATGCAGGTATATTATATCATCCAAAATAGAAAACAAACCAGATGATTATGTATTTGTATATTACCGGGGTAGAAATGATGCATGGGATGGATATGGTGGTGCCGTTGTCTACACAAGAAGTGCAGTTTTGCCCGAAACCATTGTACCTGAACTCGAAAGAGCAGCTCAAAATGTAGGCCGAAATTTCAACAAATTTATCAGAACAGATAATTCTTGTGGTCCAGAGCCTCCCCTTGTAGAAAGACTTGAAAAGAAAGTAGAGGAAGGTGAGCAGACACTGATTAGAGAAGTCGAACAGATAGAAGGGGAGGTGGAGAAGGGGGTCGAGAAGGTTGAGAAGACGGAACAGACATTATTTCAGAGGTTGGCTGAAGGTTTTAAAGAGCTGCAACAAGATGAAGAAAACTTCTTGAGAGGGCTAAGCAAAGAAGAGATGGAACTTTTGAACGACTTGAAAATGGAAGCGAGTGAAGTCGAGAAACTCTTCGGGGAAGCACTTCCGATCAGGAAACTAAGATAGATTGTTTCACAAGTGATTCACCACGGTTAAATTACATCGTTTTGTTTTAGAAACTGTATAGCTTATATCTCCGTAATTCACATGGAGGCTCAAATCAGTTCAAAAAGTATTCATTCAGCTACTTGTTTTTCTAAACATATGCATATTCATGATATTAAATAAGATTTAAGTAAAGATCATCAAGAATCAATTATCACACAGCTCAACGGAATAAAAATACAACATCATAAATATGTATACATGTAATATGCAAAACATCAACCAAGATCGAAAAGAGTCGATCTAAACGCAACAACGAGATATCTATAGATCAAAACACATAGCAACCCCAAACCTTGGGATTCGATTATTGCAAATCAAAGATGAGAAGTCTGATCCGAGTGAATTATTCAAGATTTCATAAAGATCACAAGTAGCTTAAATGATCTGCCTCAAACGATAGTACACAGATGCGAGTCGGGTCCTTGTAAAGACTTTCCAGTATTAGTAAAAGGATTGACAGTCTTCAACAAAATATCCAATTTTTATAATCACTCCTCTAATCATCTCAATCAAGATCCAATCCGAATTAAGCATTCAAGTTCAACAATTTTTACATATTAATGCATTTATTAATTTTAATTATTTGTAAAATATTGTAGAGGTTTCTTATAAAGTGTTGAAATAAAGTAAACAAAATGTATTGGAAGAAGGAAAAAAGAAATATTGGAGAAGATCTTGTAACACTAAACGCAACAATAAGTGATGGTTTGTAAGGTGGAAGAAGGCTGTGAGTGGCTGAGAATAAAACTTGGTAATGGAATAAGAAGAGAGTTTTAAAGAGAGATTTTGGGATTTAAAATGTCAAAATGCCAAAAAAAATTTGTGAAAGGCTCATATATATTATGTCTCAAGACAGGAGTTACAAAGCTGACATTAAATAAGAATAAAGAGGGAGTTTTCAGTTACAAAGGCATTAATACTCTTTCTATAATAAAGAGTTTAAGTCATAATAGTGATGGTGAAGAGTGAGTAAAAGTCCACTACATTTATGAAAGAAGAAGGGGAATGTGCGTCATGTTACAAGAAAAGGTTAAGAGGAGACTTACGAACTACCTACATATTTGTTCCACCAAGTCAAGTTCTACGGAATGTCTCCAAAGTGAAGATAACCTCATAAACCTGTCATATTTCGAAGTTACTTTTATAACATCCCTTGTTCGACTCAATCGTCGGTCCGAGCTGCGGGATGCTACATCTGTTGTCGGAGTAATTACTATCATAATATTGTAATTTAAATCAATTAAACATTCAAACATTCCATTAAATACAATCATTACACGCTAAATAAACAATTTCAAGATTCATTCGACCTTAGGAAAGCTCAATCGAGAAACCATTAATTGCCAAAATTATTAGCAAAAAGAAGGGTAAACTATCAAAATATCACTTTTGTTTACCTCAGGTTCCAGTTTAGATACTTATGTTTGAAAAGTTACGTTTTAATAACTTACGTTAACGTGTTGTAATATTTTAGTTACCAAGCCATTAATTGTCGTTAACGGTGTAACGGTAAGTTGATATGACATGTTAAATCATCATTTCAAACAAAAAATTTAAGTTAAATTATATAATTGGTCCCCATATTTTTTCATTTTGAGCAATTTAATTTTTTCTTTTATGTTCTTTTAACTTTCTTTTTTTTCTTTATTTTCATTATCTTTTGTTTCTCTCTCTATTTTCCTCCATTCTCCATCTTTTTAACATAGTTTTTCTAGGGTTTAGTACTAATAAAAACTCATTTCTGAAATTATTTATAGAAATGGGTTGTTTCTAAAATTGATAACGAATATGGACCGAAAACCCAAAAACGAGCTGACGTAGACGCTTTTTCAGGGGATAACCCAGAAAAACGCTTCCATGACAACGCTTAAAGCGCGCCGAAGTGGACACGCTTTAGTAAAAAGCGTTGACAATGACGCATTTTTGGTTGTGTTTTCCCCCAACGTTCACCTCCAACGGCCATTTAAAAATTTGACCGTCAGGAAAAAAAAAGTATAAAATACCCCAACCCATTTTTTCACACCAAATTTTATTATTCTTCTAAATTTCTCTCTAAATTTCTCAAAAAAGCTCTTAAAGCTCTTTAATTTTTTTTATTTTTGTCTGAATTAGTATTTTTTTTTATAATTTCTAAGAAATTTGATCGTATTAGCAATGGCCCAGCAATTAATTTGTCTCAATGATAAACATATCTGCATCAACCAAATGAAAATGGTAAGGGTTAATTTTATTTATTCAATATTATTTACTTTTTTATTTTATTTTTATAATTAATTAATATTTTTTTATAATTTTTATAATAGTCAGTAGATCAAGTGTTACAATGTTTTATTTGTAATCTACCTGGTCCACCATCACCGTTGATTGAAAATACTTGAGGGATGCGGGTTTTTGGCATATGGCTAATATAGGCTAGGGATGTGGGTTTTTGGCATATGGCTAATATAGGCTAGGGGTGCAAGTTGGACCTGAAACACATCAACGTGTTTGTGGGGAGGTGGAGACCCGAGACGCACACATTCCATCTTCCATGTGGGGAGTGTACCATCACTTTGGAGGACGTGTAGTTACAGTTGGGGTTACTAGTGGATGGGTCCGTACTCATCAGGTCCGCTCAATCTAATGATTGGGGAGCCATATATTAAGATCTTTTGGGTGCGATTCTAAATATTATTTGCAGAGGTCGAATCAATATGGGCTAGTTATGAGAGACATTCCGGTGTTGCGGGATGATTTGACTGAAATATAAAGAGTACGATACGCTCGAGTGTACATCCTTCAAATCATCGGAGGTTATCTGATGCCGAACAAGTCATGAATTATCGTACATCTAAGGTGGTTGCTAAAATTCATCGATTTTAAAGTAGCTGATGAACTTAGTTGGGTGTCTACCGTGTTGGAGACATTGTACCGGGAGATGTGTCGAGTGACGCAACCTAATAAAATCAAAATCGGAGGTTGTCTCTCACTGCTACAATCATAGGCTCGGTTTCGCTTTCTATTTTAACATCCTCGAGTGGATCACCCGTATACATTCTCACTCGTAATAAGGTAAAATCTATATTAGATTTTACAATTATTAAATAGATTTAAAATAAAATTTTATGCTAAAATTTTATTTAAATAGGTAGAACCGTTCACCGAGTTATGAGGAAATGCCTACCATTCTTAAAGATATACAGTTTCTATTAAACCAACGGTCGGAAGCGCATGTAAGTATTTATTTCATTTTGAACTAAATATATATAACATAGTTGATTTTGTATTTAATATTTAGTATTATGTATATAACTAATATTTTTATCACATTTATATAGTTTCAATGGACACCATATGAGAATCAGATAATTCAGGCAGTAATTCCGGATGAATTCCTACATAATCCGAACATTTGGCATGTTAGAGTTCCATTGGTCAGCTATGCTACCGTCGAAATACACCAGACGGATAGAGTATTGCGGCAATTCGATTCCGACAACCGATTCTCATGGCACCTGAAGTGCTTGATGATGAACACAAAATTGACTAATAGCGATCGGATATGCACTGGCTGCTCTTCCACTCGGAATATATCAAAATGTGGGTAAATTGGTACGATAATATACCTACTCGCGAACCAATAGTGTACGATCCGGATGACATGCTATTGTTTAAGATTTATGGCAAGCCATATTTTCCCTCGGAAAGAAGAGGCGTCGACAAATTCTTGTCGAAAGGGTAAAACGGGCCCATCAAAAGCGCCCACACAATTACCGGCCCCAACGGAGCAAGCGACAACGTCCACACCACTACACCTTCAGATTATACAAGGTGCGTATCCTAACTCTTATGTGTATCCTAACCCTTATATGTATATTTTTTTCATTCCTATACCAGGTTGGACTGTATGGCCCGGTGTATCTCATTTCTCAATGACTCCGAATCAACCGACGATATATAAGCCATTGTCGTAGGAGGTATCACACGAGGCACAATTAGGGAACTCAACTCATTTCCAATCTCTATCACCTTATGGGATTCAAGCTGGTTACGCTCATTCGCTGTGAGTGATGCAAACACATTTATGATCTTTATTCTATTAAGGTGGGTCATCTTCCCAACACTTACAACCAGAAACTGATCTAGAACAACTACAACCTCGGCCAGAAGCTGAACCAAGAAGAAATCCAGTACGTAATTGTCGACCACCCCCATGTGGCACTAATTCTGACCGGCACATGCATTGGTTTATTTTTGAATATTTTTGTACAAATTATTTTTAGATTGTTTCATCTAATAAAATAGAAGTTGTTTTAAATATTTTTGTACAAATTATTTTAATATTGTTTCATTTAATAAAATAAAAGCTCTTTTGAATATTTTTGTACAAATTATTTTTTATTGTTTCATTTAATAAATTAAAAGCTCTCTCGATGTGGACATGTTGGCATTGTATGACTTAGGTTCCTACACCACCCGCATAACTTCTATTGGCTCGTTATTTCCTGGATATCTATATTATCACGTATTCTAGTCGAGAACGGTCACCCTTTTAGTTTGCGACGCAATTCTCTATCCGATAATAACTTAAACAGAGTAAGCGATATAGGCAACCACTTACGTTCATCTAGGATTTGTGGGAATACATGTCTCCATATGTTGTACATGTATTCTAATTTGTACACTTCATCGACATAGCTCATGAGATCCAAACGGAGATTCTAACAAGCTGCAATTACATGAACGTATGGATTAAGAAGTGTGTCAAATCTCCTAAAATTGCAAGTCCTATTTCTGAAGTATACATGATATTGTCTGCCAGTAATACCTTGGTTCGATCTGGCCAACTCTGTCACCTAAAACTATAGGTTGTTACGATCGTGACACACTGCGTGCATGGAGTTGGCTCACACCTTAGCCGTATTTATTTCTTGTAGTACCTTCTGGAACCATACATAGCCTCTCTGCATTTAGCTTTTATAAACTGTTGCTCATTTTGGGAACAATGCCACCAAAGGGAAGTATGTCTCCTTCACAATCAAGGTTATCGACAAATAATGCGTTCCTTTTAAAACATAATTGATGCATTCTATCAGGTTTGAGGTCATCTGACCATATTGTAAGCCGCCGTCGTATGATTGTGTCCACTGATTGAAAGGTATGTTATAGAGGTAGTTTGAACCTTGATTGTCAATTGACCGTAAAATCACCAATATATCATGAAAATGATCCTTATTGATCTCATACCCTGTCAATATAAGTGGATAGTAATAATTACATACCACTCTTCCATTCAAAACAAATTGAATATTACAAACCAAATGATATTGGTGGCGATTAAATACCTATGTTGGTCACTTATCTTCGTTCAGCGTTAGACCGATATTGCTCATAGTAGTTAGACGCAACGTGCCTTAGGCAATACTGATGGAGTGTGTAATCCCAGAGGCTTCCCTGTCATTCAATTGTGGTTAGTATTCCAGGGCCCCGATCTAATATGACGCAGATATTAGGTTGGGGGCAGACATTCCTCCTCAAAATAGAAAGAAAAAAATCTCAGTCGTCACCTTACTCCCTCGATATTATTGCAAACGCAATTGAAAGGATCCTCCCATCACCATCCTGTGTCACAGCTAGCAATAGACGATGGGTATATCTACCATACATAAAAGTACCGTCAATTTGTACCAATGGCTTGCAGTACTAAAATGCGTCTTGACATTACTTAAAACTCCAAAATAGACGCTTGAACACTTGGCATCCATAGAGCAAGTGCCCATTGTAGTACGCAGAACCTGTTTCAAGGTCTGTTACGCAACCTGAGACGTACCTCTCCAGCACCTAACACTACTGCCACACCTAATTGTATGAAGCGTTTCACCCATTATGCATCTTCTTCAACGCCTTCTGCTTAGCTATCCAAGCCTTGTGGTAAGAAGGCATATAGTTGAATTGGCTACGAATATTGGCAATTAAGACCGGCATAACAGTCTTAGGATCCGCTTTCACCATCGGTAGTATTAAGCCCACTATCATCTCTGAATCTAGCTTGAAATGATATTGTGAAACATTTGTCACCCTACGAGTACGTTAAATAATGCAATATTAAATAATAATCGTAATATTCAAAAACCCTAAACACCCAATGATACTGTACCAAAGGCAACACACGTATACGGACTGATAAACTTCTTTATCTCCCACAACCCTATCTTCTTCTTAACCGAATCCATGATTTTTCATGAAAATGTATCATCTTACACTGTACACTTGGCCTCAAACTTCTTAGATTTGGATTTAACCACGTAGTAGTTAACTCCATTCTCGATGCTATATTGCTTCAATGCATTGAAAAAACCATTTTTACTGAAAAATCCTTACCAATTTCCAAGTCACCCGAATCCAATGACGAACTTGTGTGGCCATGCCTCCTGTGTGGTAGATCTAGAAACTCTAATGCATCATCTGCCAATAGATCGACATTATGCATGTGGGCTAGAGGGGAGTATGCTGTGAGTTACAGATCTTCTTCTTCATTTGAACCCCCTTCACCGTCTTCAGGTTTGGTTGGAACAGACTCCAGTTCAGAAAATAATGTAACTTCTGCACCATCGGTACCGAGCTCTCGGAGTGGATCCACATCAGACTCATCATCCGACCCACCAACATCTACCATGTAGGAGGTCTCTTCGTCGATGGACGTCGTAGGGAGTACATCATCCCTTCTCATGCATGTTTCAGAACGTCTCCAATCAGATATGGATTGCCAACCACCAGAAGTTGATGTCATTCCCGGTAAGTATTTCCGGTATTAAACATCAACTTACCGAGTTGTATGTCCCATCCACTAATGAAGTATTATGCAGGGGTGGTGTATTTCGTCCTACCACCAAAAATAGACGGTTCTGTATTTCGCCTCTCATTAACGGAGCGTCGGACAGGGGTCGTGTATTCTTCTTGAATAGTAGTAGATGTTGAAGTCGTAAGTGCTTCATTTGGCCTTGAAAATTCCACATATAACTCAAGATAGGGTGATCCACTAACAAGGTGCCTCTGCACCATCGCCTCTAAGCCATGAGCACCTTTGATATCAAATGAGTCATATGTCATAAGAGCAGTCGAAGCACAAAATCGGTACTTAATAGACGAAACTCTCATTGGCATTGTTCTGAAGATTTTGTGTCTAATTCTTTTACGAAGTTCTGTCAATTCTATGTTCTAGTTAAAAACCAGTCGTGTTGTGTTCTCTGATAAAAAAATAATATCGTTCTCGGTGTCATGTACCTCACCGTCGTAGTAAATAACATCACTAATACGTCTACTCATTTTCAACCAAATCATCTGTCGAAAGAAATTCAAAACAAAAAAATTATGCAAAAATATAATGATTCGTATAAATATTAACACGAAAAATCAACTTATACCTTCTCAACTTCTTCAATTTTATTCTTCTAAACTTTTTCAATTTCTCTTGTTGTAACTTATGCAACCAGAGAATAAAATTTAAGTCATTTATAGCCTAAGGGATAGTGAGATGCTCATTTCTGTATAATTCTCCGGATAGTGGGGGTTGAAATTTGTAGGGAAAAACGCTCCAATGAGGATACATTGTCACCAGCACTACTAAAAAGATTGTCTAGAAGGGAGCTTTTTCAGTACTTTTGCTGACAGTGCATCCTGCTTGGAGCGTTTTTCAACCCCCACTATCAGATTTCCAGGAATTTTGAGATATTTTTTAGAACCATCTTCTCAAATTTATTTTTTTAGAATCATCAGTACAAAAAAAAGGTCCAGTTGGAAGCTTTTTTTGTACTATTACTGATTGTGCATCCTACTTAGAGTGTTTTAAAAAAGAGAAAACAAAATCCATCTCGTCAAAATAATTTTTCAGAACACATCATGTCAAATTTATTTTTTTAGAACCCATCTTGTCAAAATTATTTTTTCCCAGAACAATACTTAGAAATTAAAAAAAAACCTTAAAACCCTAAACAATTAAAAACCCAATGCCCTAATTTAAATTTTCTTTAACCCTAATCAAACCCCAAAATCTTAAACTTAGGCCCTAATTTGCAAATAACCTACTAGGGATTACATGGCCAAAAGTGCGTCCACGTTAACACGCTTTTGCCTGGCACAAGAAAAAAAGTATGGACGTGGAAGCATTTTTCTAGGTTATCCCCTAAAAAAGCGTCCATGTTAGTGTGTTTTTGAGTTTTCGGTCCATACCCATTATTATTTTTAGAAAAGACCCATTTCCATAAATAATTTCGAAAATGGTCCTTTATTGCTACTAAACTTATTTTTCTATGTTTTTCATTTGTTAAAACTAGTCCCTATACTTTTATTTTTTTGAACAATTTATTTTTTTATTTTTTTATTTTCCTTTTCTTTTTCACTTTTATTTTTCTCTCTTCTCATATTATTCACTGTAGAAACATAATCTTTGCCCACCAAATAAACCAAGTCCTTGTTTATTTCACATGATTTCTAAATTAATTTTCACTGAAAACTAAATATCAATCATTCTTAATCAAATCTCGATTTGAATATAACCTAATTTTGAATCTAAAATCGGATCTAACTAATTAATATAAAAAACCACATCCTTAATAAAATCTAAACATAAATTGAATTTTTTATATTTAAAATAAATATTTTCAGTCTCTAAACTTTTATAGAGTTGTGTAGATTATTCCTTTCCTTTTCTTTTATTTTCTGACGAATTAAAGTAAGCAAATGATAAAATTGATTTAAACCTTTTTAGATATTCCTAAGCAAGCTTGATTAGAAGTCGAGTGTAACACCCCAAACCCAGCCTAGAAGTCTAGACCGAATCGAAGATGCTACATTAATCACCGAAGTGATCGTGAGAAAATTTTACAAAAATAAACCTCTTTATTACTTAAGAACATTTATTTCATAGCAAACCAAAAACCAATAATCGTTTTAAAATTCTGTCCAAAAAGTTACCAGTCTAAATATATGAATATAGCATATAACGAAAATTGTACCACAGCTGTATAAAGCTTTACGATTCAAACTAAAACCAATTAGCAATTAAACTTATAGTTCATTCCTCCAAGACTGTCCAAGACCTCCGCGTACTAAACCCATCAACAGAATCCAGAACTGTACCTGAAAGAGGAAATAGAATAGAGGGTGAGCTACTTGAGCTCAGTGTGAGATCTAAACCCATTATCTACAGATTCAGAAATACTTCAAAAACAGAACAAACTTATAGAAATATTCAGAACCAGTCGATATATGTATATATATCAAACTTATCGGCAGATGACAGTTGAGCATAAACGCCCAAAATCAAACACACACCATAAGTATTTTTCAGTCTTATGGGACAATTAGACACACACAGTCTCACGTACCATTCAGTCACAGTATCAGTAATCTTCATTCAGTTACAAGATTCAATCTAGTTAGTCAAATTGATCAGAGCATGCAAAGTTCATGTAGGAACACATATGTTTTTTTCAGTCAAACAGATCAATCAGGTGCACATGAATGCAAATTAGTTATAAAAAGACCCATCCATCCAGCCAACACACTTCTTTATCCCCCATCACTCTTACAAGAGCTATTAAGCTCATCCAACCAATCACTCCATATAGGACCCCAAAAAGCCCATCCATCCCTACACTCCATATGATGTCATCTCGGGTTACCCGGCAACGATGGCCATCAGCATTGTCCACGACTCTCAGGGTATTGGGACTACCCTCGACCCTCTGGGTATTGGGGCTAACAATATGCAGATAAACTGCCAGTCATGTATATTACGCAGCAAAGCTAGCGTATAAGTTGTACTGTGTAATGCGGTAGACCGCGGTACAGACATGTAGTATGAACTGCTAGATCAGATAGTGGTATGTAGCGTAGCTAACGTACATGCGATATAGTACAATGTGGTAATCCGCTATACCGATAGGTTACAGTGAAACTACTAGTTCAGTCAGTGGTACATAGTGTAGCTAATGTACATGCGGTACAGTACAATGCGGTAATCTGCTATACCGATATCAGTAAAGTCCACGACCCTCAAGGTATTGGGACTGCCCACGACCCTCTAGGTATTAGGGGCTAACAACCAGCAGATCAGCTGCTAGTTCAGTTAATCTTAATCTCCCATCACTTCAGCATCCCACCCAAAACACTTTATGCACATGAATGTGTGTATGCAGTCAAACGTACAAAACATAACGACAATTCCAGACAATCATTCAAAAGCAGTCACTCACATCTAGTTAATCAGTCACAGAATTAGACATGTGCACACTCATAACTCAAACTCAGTATCAAGCTTATCACATAACTAATCACAAATACAAACATATCAAGCCCAGATCGGAGTCAAAATTACCCCCAGTAAGGCTTAGTCAAGGATTGGAATGCACAGAGTTGCATTTACTCCTACATTTGTCCTAAAACCAAAATCTGGCAAAATAGGGCCACACGCCGTGTATAGGGTAGCACACGACCGTGCGATAGAGGCACACGCCCGTGTGAAGTAAGAACACAGCCGTGTGACTAGGTCATGTAACTCACTGTCCAATTTTGCTAAAATAAAGTGCAGGGCAGACACGGTCGTGTGAGGGTCTTACATGCCCTTGTGCCCACTAGACATAGCCATGTGAATTCTGACAAAATCTCTAAATAGGCCACACAGCCGTGTGGCACCTAATTTGGCCCGGAACCTTAGTTCCCAAATCCACACAGCTGTGTGCCTCGGCACACACCCGTGTAGTCATCGGGGAGGTTATGAAACCACCCCAAAATAGCTCGAAACCACCATCTAAGCCACCAGAACCATCCCTAATATTTGCCCTATCAAAAATATATCCGAAAATGGCAGTTTCTCCTCACTTCCAATGTTTATAACCCAAAATCTTTGGGTTAACACAAACAAAATATGTCGAAACAGAAATTTTGTAAAAACAATAATGAGAAGACAAGGTTTCTAATCCCACACCTATTATGCGGTCGGAGATGATGACGGATGAATGTAATTTTAGTGGCCGTAGATGAAACGTTTCCCAAGCAATCACAACAAACTCAAAAGAAAAGCCAAAGAAAACCCCAAAAAGAAAAAGAAAGAAGAACGTCCAAAAAGAGACCAAAAATAAAAATAAAGATAATAAAATCATAAAATAATTTACAATCAAATAAAATGAAATAAAAATAAGTAGTAGAATAAAAACTTAAAAAGAAAAAAATCATCCAAAGAGCACATGCAAGACTCGAACCCGGAACCTCAAAGTTCACTAACACTTACTCAACCACTAGACCAGCAGGCCCATTCTTACACTAAAATGCACAACTTAATTCATGTGTGCTACCTTCTCACTGTCAGTACAATTAAAACCCGGAACTTCTAGGCCCAAAATTCAGTGCGTTACATGGAGCATAGATGAACCGAAGAGAGAAAGGGAGCATGGAACCAAACTAGTTTGGGTAAAGTTGAAGGTAAGTTTCGCATGGTGGTCGTTTTAGTCATTGAAAATGTAGAGTTCGTTTGAAGAATTAATGAAACAACATAGTTTTGAGAGGGTGAGTATGTTGTAGGTAAGATAGATAATGTGGTCGTGGGGGTTGATTAGGAGGTTAAAGGAACGTGTTTGGGAAACTTTGTCGATAGTGGGCTGCCATAAGTCACAACTGGCGAGTTCTTCGAGTGAGACGAGCTTGTGGACTAGGTCATTAAGAGATCCAAATTGGTTCGTTAAAGCAATGATAGATGATGATGGCTTGTAACTGTGAGGTAAGAATATGCGAAATAAGTTTTATTTTGATTTCGGCTTTCGCCGATTCTTTTTTCATAAACATAAAAAAGTTTTAACAAATGGAAAATATAGAAAAAACTACTTTAAAGTAGATAGAGAATGGATGAAAACAGAGGGAGAAACATAAGAGAATGGAAAAAAAAGAGAAAAAAATTAAATTGCTCAAAATGAAAAAATATAGGAACCAATTGTATAATTTAACCTAAAATTTTTATTTGAAATTATGATTTAATGTGTAATATCAATTTAGTATTATACTATTAACGATAGTTATCGACTCAGTGACTAAAATGTTACAACATATTAATGATAAATGATTAAAACGTAACATTTTAAACATAAATAACTAAAATATAACTTGTATTAAAAAAATGACTATTTTAATAATTTATCCCAAATAAATAAAAAAATTGAAAGGCTCTAGAAAAATGAATATTTAAATAGGATTAAGACAAATACTAACAGCTGACTTTTTTTTCCTTCTTTTTTAAAGGGCAAGAAGTAAAAAAGACAGAACAGAGCAAGTAAATAAATAAAAACTGCGTATATTTGGAAACATCTTCTGTCTGTGATTTGGCAAAGAAAAAAAAAAAAAATCCCACACTAATACCAATCTCGGCTCTACTTCTCTTCTCCCTCTCCACACATTCAACAAACCAAAGTTCTCTTCTGAAATTCCCTTCTTCCATTTGCTTGTTACGAAAAAAAAAGATCCATCAAAGCAAACATAATAAAACCTTAAACCATGGGTCCAATAAAGATTGCATTTGGTGATATGTTGATTACTTTCATGTGGGTTTTCTGTTCATCAATGTTTGGTTTATTTACTTCTTGGATAGCCACCGCCATTGGTGTCCAAACCATTTCTTGGGCTCCTATTGTTATCATCACCTTCATTATTTTCGTTTTCGTTTTCATCTTTAATATTATTGGTGGATTTCTTGGTGGGGCTAGCTTTAATCCTACTGGAACTGCTGCCTTCTATGCTGCCGGGGTCGGTGAAGATAGCCTTATCTCCATGGGCCTCCGGTTCCCAGCTCAGGTAATTATGTATTTGTAATCTATTTTTTGAGTTTTTTTTATGGAATTCTATTTGATTTGATCTGGGTTCTGCTTTTTTGGTCATCTTTTCATGTTTTTCTGTATGTTTTTTTTTAAAAATTGAACTCTATTTGGTTTGATCTGGATCTGCTTTTTTATTATCTTTTTAGATCAAATTATATGATATTTTTGTGGTTTTACTGATAATATTTTAACTTTTCGATAGGTTTATTCTGTAGTCTTTTCTTCATGCGGATCAAAATTAAGTTCCTTTGAATTTCTTAATTCTGCATGTGCTTTTGAAAAGCAAAAAAGTTTGCCTTGCCTAACACGACAGTACTTTACTTATTCAAGTTATAGAATCTTAATTGTTATAATTTGTAAAATCATCCTTCAGTTCAATAACAATATGCATTGCTTGCTAGCTCAAGGCGTGAAAGTAGTCTATTTTTACTCTGTTTTTTTTTTAAAGCTTTAGTTACTTTTTTTTCCCTTCAAATATTCTTCATTTTTTGTAACTTTGTTGTCTGTCAGTCATTTTTATGTGTGTGCTTTTTTATCACATGGTTTTGGCATTATTTTTCACTTTATAGCTCAACTAAGCTGTAAATCTGAGATCTTGCCATGTTTATTTCCTTTTTAAAAATGAACTAAGAGTACTTCCTATACTGTTGAATAACAATATTAAACAATTAGCTAAATTTTTGAGATACATTATTGACAATAAAATATCCAACTGACAGGCCGGTGGTGCTGTGGGTGGTGCCCTGGCAATCACAGAGGTGATGCCACAACGGTACAAGCACATGATTGTAGCACCATCCTTGAAAGTAGACACACACACAGGAGCCATTGCTGAGGGGGTTTTGACTTTTGTAATTACTTTAGCCGTTCTTTTTATCATTCTTAAAGGTCCAAAGAGTGAAATTTTCAAGACATGGTTGCTCGCCATTGCGACTGTAGCAATAGTTATGTCTGGTACTGCTTACACTGGACCTTCCATGAATCCAGCCAATGTAAGTTGCATTTCCTTTTCATATATTGTTCTGCTTTTTGTTGTATCTAACCTACGTAGGGTGTTGTGATATTGTTTCCTTTGTTACTTTAAATTGCTACTTGAGCTTATTCCTTTTTCAAGCATCTGTAGTTGTTTGACTTCCCAACTAGGCATATGTCTGGCTTTCTTGTTACTACGCTGGTTTGGATTCCTTGGAATATAATTGACTCTGCCTCTCTCACTTGTTGTGATGTTTTGTAATATTTGTTTATATTGGACTGTCATGCATTATGCCCAATTTTAAAAATTGTTGGTACTTGAAAAGCACTTCAATTGTTTTTTACTTTCATATTAAGTAGGTAATAAACTAATAATTGACTAGAGGATGGTGGTCTGCAGTCTTAGGACATCTAAGATATGGGTGGTACAATGATGATGACCTAAGCCATATTAAACTAGTTAGGTTGAATAAGTACATTTAGATATCTGTTACGGTCTCAACTAATGGATCTTGTCACCGACGATTCACAGACAAACTGTCTGTCTTATCAGGGTTTTTTCCTTGATTTTTACCTCTTCCTCGCGAATGACCTATGATGAACAAGTGGAACTCGTTGAAGGGAATTCCAAACCTTAAGACTTGTTAGAGAGAATCTTAAGTCTCGTAAAATTTGTTTAATTTGACTTAATTTTATTGCTATCAATTGACCTCTTAAATAGAGGTTGCATAGGTTTACTTATCTGAATAAAAAACTTAAGGAAACTAAAATAAAGACTTTAAATAAAGGACTCCTAATATCTATTTAAAATACTTTTAATTAAAAAAAAAAATCTCCTAAAGACATAAAATACTCATAAATAAAATCTCTTAATACTTCTAATAAAATAATAAACTAATCTAATAATTAATTAACGTCTAACATTACTCCCCTCCTGAAAAAGAGCTTGTCTGCAAGCTTGAGATTGAATAGCTCGTGCATTTTTTTGCCCAGTATTGCATGTAAACATATTTTAGTTTCTGTACGTTCCTCTTGATTTTTGCTTAACATCATTGGTGTTTGAAGGGCTATGGTTCATCACAATTGTAACAAAGACTCTTGTCTCTTCATTTTGTTATCTCTACATGAGTCAACTTTTTAATAAAAGGAGGATCTTTCTTGTTAGCACTAGAGTCTCTTGTTGATTCCCAATACGCTGGTCGGCAACTTGAGTTGGTTGATCTTTTGTCCCAAAAGTTCGCGCTAGATTCATAGCCTGAACCAAGTTTTTAGGTTTTTGCATCTCCACATCTATTCAGATAATAAACAAATTAATTTGTTGATCCAGTCTTATGGAATCTACACGGGCTAACAGTTCTTGAAATTGGCAAAAATGGTCTTCCACCAATCCTCTTTGGTTCAATTTTGCTAATTCCCACAAAGGGTTCTTGCGCATCTATGGTCCAAACCATAGAGTTTAGTATCCTTCGAATGCCTTCCACAAATGATTAGGCTTTTCCTACTCTATTTGATAATATCTCAAGCCTTTCCTATCAAGTGAAAAGTGGCTAGACTCACTTTGTCTATTTTGACTATCTTTTGATTCGCAAAGAATTTTCCGCATTAGTGCAACCAAATTAGAGGGTTCTCTTCCCATTAGAATTCGGGAAATCCAACTTCATGCATCGTTGAACCACAACAAATCTTGTCGTTGTCTCTGATCAGTTTTCCAGCTTCTCTAGTCGACTCTCATGTTTGTCAACACTGCTATTACTGCTGTCAACCCCTTTCCCTTATCAAAGTTTTTATTGGAAATCATCAAATCTCTCATCTGCAGCATGAACTGATCAATCTTCGATTCTATTCTTGCTTTAAACGACTCAAACTCCTCTTTGGTAATGGAATCACCTATTGTTTCTAACTCTGATACCAAATTGTTATGGTCCCTACTAATGGGTCTTGTCACGAGAAGATTCACAAGCAAATCATTTATCATTTTAGGATTTTTTTCCTGTTCCTCCCGAATGACCTATGATGAACAAGTGGAACTTGTCGAAGGGAATTCCAAACCTTAAGACTTGTTAGAGAGAATCTTAAATCTCGTAAAATTTGTTTAATCTAACCTAATTTTATTGCTATCAATTGGCCTCTTAAGTAGAGGTTACATAGGTTTACTAATTCGAGTAAAAACTTATAAGCTAAGGAAGCTAAAACAAAGACTCTAAATAAAGAAAAACCCTTAATATCTCTTTAAAATATTTTTAATTGAAAAGAAAATCTCTTAAACATATAAAATATTCATAAATAAAATCTCCTAATACTTGTAATAAAATAATAAACTAATCTATGTATGAGGTTCCTTCTACTGAACTTGGTGTTTGTGATTCATTCTTGGAAAGCTAGTCTCCTTTAGTTTTTCATGCACCATAGACAATCTCCATGATAATTAATGTAGGATTAGAGTCATTGTTAGAAGTTGTGTGACCCAAATTTCTGTTAAAATAAAATACAAGTGGCAAGGTACGGTACAGGCTGCACAAGTGAAATCCGTATATTATTTGATGTTGATTAGAATAAGGTGTTTTAATCTTACTGTATTACTTCTATTCGACTTTGATTAGAATAAGGTTTTTGTTATTTGAATTCGACATAGTGATGTGAATTTTTCTTCTCCTCTGTCTGTGGTTTTTTCCCTAAAGGGTTTCAACGTATAATTCTGTGTGTGTTTTATTTTTCTCTTTTTCTTTGCGATTCATTGTCATTATCGACTTTCAATTTTAACAGTCATCTGGTCCTATATTGTATTTAGAATCAAGTGTCTGCTATTTTCTCAGTCATAGTGATTTGAAGTCCTACTAATGTTGTTATTTGATTTGTGTATAAGCAATTGCCATTCTCCATATACTCTTTCAAGCATGACAGTTAATGTGTACCGGTCTTTCTATTCAATTGCATGTGCTGGTAGATTTATGTATAAAGCAAATAGATTAGACTCTTTTTTGAGGCTTTCTTTTTTATTTGCCTTAAATCTTAATCCTTTTTGCTGACTTCAGACTTTATTTTTCCCTTTTGTTATTGCATCTTTGACTTGAGTACTAATTACACTTTCTATCCAATAAAGTTATTCTCTAATATAATTTATGTATACTATCATGTTACTAGGACTTGGGTGTGAGTATCCAAACGTTATGTTTGATTTTCTTCAGTTTTAGAGGGTCATATCTCCCATACTCATATTCGAATACTATTTGGGCTTGAATATTTCAAGGAAAATGAAAAGTCTGAGTGAAATAACTTAACTATGCATTTTCCTACTTTTCAATGATTTTATAGATTTTATAGTTCATAACTGATTACGTCCTACTTTTCTTATAAAAAAAGTAACGATTTCTTACTGGTGAAGACATCATTTAAAGCTTAGTAATGGTGAATCATGTTGCAGGCCTTTGGTTGGGCATACGTAAACAATTGGCACAACACATGGGATCAGTTTTATGTTTACTGGATCTGTCCATTCATCGGAGCTATATTAGCAGCATGGGTGTTCCGACTTTTCTTCCCCCCACTGCCACCAGTGAAGAAAGCAAAGAAAACAAGGAAACCAAAGAGAGCGTAAGGTGGCATAACAAAGTTTGCATGGCTGCCATAACGACAATAGATAAGCCCAATGTTTATGCAAAGAACATTTTATATATTTTTGTTCTTTTTCCAATTGTTCAATTCCGATGGCATCCATTTATCTCCAACATTTCTATGGATTATATGGACGAAACATTCTTCTCGTGTACTATCTTTTTCTGCTTTCTTATGTTTGGTTGGATCCATATGTTAAACGTAGCCGATTGAATGCATGCTCATTCATCATACACAACTTATCCCAGTATTGCATGCATTGTTTTTTGGAATTAATATAACCCTGAGTTAGAAATTTTTTGGAGTTTGAAATTAAATTGTATATTTTTATGATAATAAAAATATAATTTTATCATTTTAATAGTCTATATTTTTATAATTTTTAAATATCATTTTTTTGAGAATTAAAAGTATAATTTTATCATTACTAATTTAAAGGATATGACAAAAATTTCATTTTAGGACAGGTGTTTTCCAGCCACTGCCTAGCATTTCTCATGTAAATTGTTTGATTCTATCCATAAAATATTGCAGGCATCAAGAAGTTTGGTTATCTTATATACGAATTTCAGAGTTAATATTAGTCTGTTTTGTGGCTTCTTATTTCTTGATATTTGATTTTTTTTTTGACGCACGATTAATATTTAATTATGATTAAAGATGTTTAAATGATTAATTTGATTAATACCAAGCAAATCGAAAATTATTTTTAAAATTTATTATGCAATCAAATAAATCTGGGTTTCTTACATACAAGTAAGAACAAAAAGTTACTATAAGAGCTTAAACTCGTTAATGCATATATGGTTTAAAATTATCAAAAAATAATTATTATTAAATATTCAACAATGGATTAGATATAATGATAAGGTATATTGTATTCTAAAAAAAGAATTAATATAAATTTGAATATTAAAAATAATATTATTTTATTAGAAGAAACAGTAAAAAATTTAAACTCAAGAATATTTATAAATAAATTAATTTTTTATGTATTGAGTTTTTATAATATATAATATATTGGATCTGTATTTAAAGTTGATTAATTAATTAAATCAGTACAAAAATGAAATATCAAATCCAGTTCCAAAAATAAGTACACGTGTTTATGTAAACCAAAACAAGCGTTTCCTTTGGCATCACCTGATAATATTATACTACTAATTACAGAAAAAATAAATAATGCCTTAAAAAATTCTTTACCGACAAAAAATATTTAACCCAAAAAAGAGACATTTCAGTTTTCATTACCTTTTTTAAATTTCATTTTATGGAAATTCAGTTTTTATTACTTGGTGAATAGTGGACGTTTACATAAAGTATAAATATCGTAAATATAAAAATAATAAATTCTATTAAAACCATAAAACAAGCAATAGTGTTAAAACACTGAAATATGTCTCTTTTTTTTTTTTTTTGTTGAAAATTTCCAATATTGTCTAAATTCAACTTCTTAATTCTTTTTATTTCATATAGAACAAAAATAAATGTATTTATTTATAACACATGCAGTGCTTGATATACGGCTGGGCCTGGATCTAGCTTGGCAAATAATGAATCCTCCTCTTTACGTTTAATTTCTCCCTCCCTCCCTAATCTCTCGCCTTCCCTTTCCTTCCCCTCCCTTCCTCCCAAAGTCACTATCACTACATTAGCTCCTTCCTTTTCTTTTATTTCTCATTCCCATTCCCATCCCCACACCTTTTTTTTTTCTTTTTTTTTCCATGTGATCCACATTTCTTTTCCTCTTCCAATCCTTTCAATATCAATAACTTATTTGATCGGCTAATTCTTTTTTTTTTTTTCATTTCATTATAAATTTGAAAATACCCCCAATCCAGAAAACTGGAAGATCTGGAGTCATTACCGACTTCTTCCGGGAACGGAAAGATCCGGTACAGAACACCATCCTCGGCCGAGTTATTCGAGTCCTTTACAAACGGAGGCGCAATATCCCCCACCGGAAACGGGACCACGGATCACCCTGAAAAGATGAAGCGTTCATTGGCGAGACACGACTCCATATCCGACAAGATCCATAGATATCGAGGCGTTTTGCTGGTGATCGCCATCCCTATCTTGCTCGTAACCTTTGTTTTGTATGTCATGCCGGGGAAATCTTCTACGGATACGGCCGTGATGGAGGAGATCGAGATCAATAGCAGGAAAGTGGGGGCGAATTCTAGAGGGAATAGGAATTATGCGGTGATTTTTGATGCGGGGAGTTCCGGGAGTCGAGTTCATGTTTATTGTTTTGATCAGAATTTGGATCTTGTTCCAATTGGCTCTGAATTAGAGCTTTTTGAACAGGTAAATTATTTTCCTACAATTCTACAATATTTTTTAAAGCTGAAAAATATATTGGCCTGTAATGCAGGTTTACAAAACGATAATTTGAGTGCTAATGTAATTGTAGTATTTTGTTGATAGATTTGCTAGGAATTAGAGTCTTTTGAACTACCAATCTTTTTCAAAATATATATTCTGGCCAGATTTTACGTTTTTAATTATTCTTTTTAGTTTTTAAGAAACGCAAACTACTTATTCTTTTAGAATGTGGATTAACGTAAGGGGGAATTTTATTATCATGTTTTTTTTTTTCTCTTTAATCGTTTTGGTGACATTATTTATATATTTAAAGATGAATTTATTCGAATTTTTTAAGTAGGATTTGATTTTCTATGTTCTAATTATATGTTTAAATTTAGAAGCGAAAGATTAAAATTTGGAATTTTGAGAGTAAAATAAAGCTTTGATATGATAATTCAAGTGCTTTAATTATGTTAGTGGATTTTATTTAATATATACTGTTATTTTTTACCCCAATTTTTGTTGTCATTTAGAAATGAATTAGATTCCTAGGGATTGACTTCCAGGATATAAATATATTGTTAAATCTGGAGGGTTTTAGTGAAAATGCACCTTTAAAATAATACTTTTTGTTGCATGTGTTCTTTTTAGCTTTTTTAAGAAGAAAATGTACTTTACGGGCATATTTTAATGTAAAATCTGAATTTGCATGCTTTAAAAGAGGATTTTACTATTGGGACTAAAGGAAAATTTTCTAGCATCAGTTAGTTGGTATTTTTAAAATTTCCATTTATTTGTATGTTCTAGACGAAGCTTTTTCTTGAATATCTGCGATTGTATTCCATGCATTAATTGATTTTATGTGGTTTGTTTTGGTGCAGCTTAAACCGGGTTTGAGCTCCTATGCAAAAGATCCACAGGCTGCAGCGAAGTCTTTACTTTCTCTTCTAGACAAGGCAGAAAGTGTTGTGCCACTAGATTTGCGATCAAAAACTCCTGTTAGAGTTGGGGTTGGTATACTTAGATGCTTAAGTCATGCGTATTTTTGAATTCTAAGTCCTTTGAATTGCTGAAGACTGGTACTTTAAATGTTGCGTAGGCAACTGCAGGTCTGAGGGCACTAGAAGGAGATGCAGCTGACAGAATTTTGCAAGCGGTAATTCTATATTTGGAAGCATGTTGTCTATGTTCACGTTATTTGTCCATTTCCTCATGCGAATGACTTTTTAAATACTTATATAGGTTAGAGAACTTCTGAAAGATAGAAGTACCCTCAAATCTGAGGCAAACGGTGTTAAGATTCTGGATGGCACCCAAGAAGGTTCTTATGAGTGGGTATGTTTTGCTGAATTTCTTTACTTTTATACTTTGCTTTTATTTTGAGCTTAAAGTAATTTTCCTTCACAAGGATTGTAGGGAAAATATGTCAAGCGTGCTGTACAATGCATTTTGTTGCATGCTTGATCAGGGTCCCTTTTGTTGTGGTAGATTGTCATCAAATTTCACTTTGTTCCTATAAGTATTTTCCTAGAGGATGCTTTGTTACTCAAGATGATTACATGATGATAGTCAATTCGAAGGGGAGATCCTTGAGGTCTTCTCTGTGGTAACAAACAAGAATGCTCTAAAGCTTGGGTGATATAGATATATAAATGGACACATACATGGCTATAGTTTGTGGTTTTTTCCGTATGAGCAAATATTTACATTTTGTAATGAAGCTAGACTCTACTGTATCTGTAGGGAAGAACATCCAGTCAAAGATCTGGATCCACTGCAAACTCTCCTACTGGTTGAAACTGTGACCTAATTCTGAGTTTCTTAACTGCCACCTTCTATTTCAGGTTACAATAAATTACCTATTAGGGAAGTTGGGAGGGACATACAAAGACACAGTTGGCATAATTGATCTTGGTGGCGGATCTGTGCAAATGGCTTATGCCATCTCCAAGGAAGCTGCTTCAAATGCTCCAAGTGTACCAGCAGGACAGGACAATTATGTAAATGAAATGTATCTGAAGGGATCAAAATATTACCTCTATGTTCACAGGTTTCTCTCTTTCATTTTGATAAGTTGGTTTTATGATTCTATTAATGATTTGAAATGGAGAAAAAGGGGATTTTATGGTTGTGATTGCAACAGCAATCAATTTTATCAGACATGTTTTTTTCAGTCATTTGTATAGCCCTGTAGAATAATGAAACTATTATATTTTAATTATAAGCTTTAGTTAAATATTCTTTTGGATTTTTTGCATACAGTTATTTGCGCTATGGCCTATTGGCAGCTCGAGCAGAAATTTTGAAGGCATCTGAAGATTCTGGCAACCCTTGCATCTTGGAGGGTTTTGATGGTATGTCTTGATTTGTTTAACAGTGATGTAAAACTATTCAGTAGCTAAAGTTTTTTTAATGCTTTGATCACTGGAAATGTAATCTTGGCAGCCAGCTTCCTACTTGGAACTGTAAATTATCTCTCTATTCCTGAATTTTGAAATGCTCTGAATGATGAAGTAGTTTTGAGTTGTTTGGAGTTATAGCATTTTTTGTTCTATGGTTGACCGATTTGTGACATTTGAAGTACTAAACATGTTCGGCAAAAACTTTTACAAGGTACTTATGCATATGGAGGAAATCAGTATAAAGCATCAGCTCCTTCATCGGGTGCAAGCATGGAAGAATGCAGGAGGGTGACTCACAAGGCTCTTAAAATAAATGACACATGCATGCATATGAAGTGCACATTTGGTGGTATATGGAATGGGGGAGGCGGAGATGGACAGAAGAATTTGTTTATTGCTTCGTTCTTCTTTGACAGGGCCGCTGAGGTATTGCTCATTAAGAATCATATTGCCTGAAACAAACTATGGAATAAATTGATTTGCCATTCTAACTAAATGTTCATGAATACAGGCCGGTTTTATCAAAGCTGCTGATCCAGTTGCAACAGTTCAGCCTCATTCTTTTGCAGAAGCTGCTAAACGAGCTTGTGGAACCAAGTACGCAGATATTAAAGCAACATACCCGGCTGTGGATGTGGGTAACCAGGCTTATCTATGCTTGGATCTAGTTTATCAGTACACCCTGCTCGTAGATGGATTCGGTAAGCCTATACTTGATCGTTTTCAGTTATACAATTTGATAATTGCAGAATGCAGATCCTATAAAGAGTGGAATCTTTTCATGGACAGGCCTTGATCCCTACCAAGATATTACATTGGTAAAGAAAGTGAAATTTCGCAATTCCTTTGTTGAAGCTGCTTGGCCACTAGGCAGTGCCATCGAGGCTGTATCATCTTGAAGTAAAGTTCCAGGTAATGCACAGCTTTAATCACTCCCTGGATATTTCCATGGTCAGTGGGTCTAAAGCATCGGCATTTCTTAATTCAAACCAGTGGATGAAAATAACGTGCAGATGTAGGCAGCATGTTCAAGCTTGAAATCAGATTTTGGTGGGAATAATGGAAGAGGAGTCATTTTGTAATTACATTATTACTAGGTTTTGTGAGATTTAATTGTTCATTTATTTTGTCCTACGGAACTAAACAAACAGATTACGATACCAATGTGATTTGTGTCGCTAATATTTTGTTAGTTTCAAAGAAACAAATTAAAAGAGGTAATTTTCTTTGATTTTGTTTGAAAGGGAAGGACAGCTTTTGGAGTTAACCTTTTTGTATAACGCCGGCTTAAGTTGACATTTTTATGTTGGATACATACACTTATGTAATGCAAGTTATGAAACAAAAATAGTTTACGGTATATATAATAAAAATGAAAAATATGGAAGATTATTCAACATTTTAGCCTTCCTTAATTTTCTTCCATGGTTAAACCAAGCAAACCCAGGAGTTTTTTAATATTACAAGACATTGGTCCAGCTTCCGTTTCGCTCAATGTCTCGGCCTCCTTGCCGCATATCCCATCCCATTGACCTCCATTTTCCCCAATTCACTTTGTAAATTAGGGTTCCCAATTACCAACTGCCTTGGTCCTTTCCCCGTACTCTTCATAGCCATGACAGTAATTCAAGGATAAATTATTTAAGGCTTGGAAGGGAAATAATGGCACAGGGATTGAAGATGATATTGTACTACTGCAGGAGGGAGGTAAGATTATAGGCTTTGAAGATGAGATCATCCTATTAAATTTTCAAAGAGAGTCCGTAGTCTCAGGGAGAGAAGTATGGCTCGATGATTCTTAAAGTTATTGGCATGATTGTTGGAATCAGACCTGTCAATTAGATTGGTTAGATTGGGAATCGGTTTGAACAAAGGGTTGAATCAGTTTTGGAGTGAATCGTTTAGAATTGGTGCTTGAACCGATTTTTTTTTCTATTTTTTAATTTATATGTTTTAATTTTTTATGAGTTCTTAATAATTTATTTAATTAAAATTGGATCAGACAATTGAACCGGTCGAATCAATGGAATTAAAAATTGGTGGTCTAATCAATTTAACCATTAGTTTGGTTTTGAAAAACCTTGGCTCTTATGTAAGAAAATTGGCTTTAATGCGCTTTTAAGTAAGACCTTCGCAAATTGAAAGCCAAGCCAGACTTTTTAGTTGATTGATTTAGAAAATGACTATTGTCTGGCAAAATTTCAAGAAGATTACATGAAGGTTTTGTCTGAAGGTCCTTAAGGTGTCTTTGAGCAGCATCGTATTGTCCAACTATAATCTTATGGAGTATCCTAACACAATGATGACAAGGATCCAACTACCAAGTCTTTCGAGTGCAATGTACAAAAGGAGTAGCCTTATGGCTATCAATGAAATAATGGGTAAGGTGGTCAAAATTGATTCTAATACTAATAGTGGATCCTCGAGGAGGTTTGCGTGGATGGTGATATACATAGATCTGTGATAACTTCTAATGTCAAAGATATGGATTGAAGGAAAATTGCAAAGGGTGGAATATGAATCACTACCCAATATTTGTTTCAATTGTGCTAAGTAAGGTTATGTGAAGGAGTTGCTGTAACAGCCTGATTTTCAATGGAGACGGAACAATGGTTCGAGATTACAAATTTCCGTCGTGTTGACTCGTAAATATTATTTTAAGAATATTTATAGTCATTAGAGTCGTTTTAAAATTTAGTTTAGAAATGTTAACGATTAGGTAATTAATAAAAGAAAAAGGGCTAAATTGTAAAATGTGCAAACTTGCAAATTAAAGCAAATAGGTGATGAAGTGGTTTTATTAATATTGAAGGAAGGAATTATGTAATAATTATGCCTAAATTAATATAGTGGGACGACATGTTAATGCAAAACAATAAAATAAAGTAATTATAATGGCAAAATTGTAAATTACTTAAAATTAAAACAAAACAAATTGAAATTTTAAAGCTTCCTACGCATTCTTCTTCAAAATTTGGCCGAAACCACCATAGGAGGGAGCTCTAAGTCGGTTTCTTCATTTTTGTTTCATGTGATTTCAATTTTTACTTGTTTCTTACAATTTTTCTGTTTTGAAATCGTTACAACTAGGCCCAGCTAGCTCTTACTTTCGTTTTCAATTCTGTTAAAAATTTTGGAAATTTCCATTGATGAATATTAAGTGTTTTTTTTATGAATACTAGGTATTTGGAGCCTTTATTATGTTATTTGATGAATTTATGAAGAGATTTTTGTTAAACCTTAATTTTAGGATTAAATTGTGAATATGTCAAAATATTAGGGTTTGATAGTGAATTTGATGTTTATTAGGGGATTTTTGAAGGCTTAAAATATTTGGATAAATTATTAATTTGAGAAAATTAGTTAATTTGATGAATTTCGAGTTAAGGGACTAAATAGTAAAAAATTGTAAAAGTTTAGGGTAATTGTGTAAATTTGAATAATAAAAGGGTATTAATTGTAAAATGGATTTGAAATGAAATATATGCTAATAATTAAGGGATTTTACATTATAGATCAAGAATCCGTAGATATTCGGGAAAAAGGAAAATTAGCGGAGTAGCTGCTGAACTTCCGTAATTTTTGCGGTTTAGCCCAGGTAAGTTCGTTACATGGTTACTATAAATTGTATTGAATATTCCATACTATTCATTATTGGTTGAATTATGGATTTTATTGAGTTATGCTTATCGAAATAGAAATACGGTGATTATTTTGGCTAATTGCCTAGCAAGCTTTATGCCAGTGATTATTCGGGCTAAGTGCCTAGCAGGCTTTGTGCCGGTGATTATTCAGGCTAAGTGTCTAGTAGGCTTTGTGCCGGTGATTATTCGAGCTTTGTGCTTAGCAGGTTGTGTGTCGGTGTATTGGAAGTCGCATTTAATTGAACAGTTTTTGGTGAATTATTAAAGGAAATTTATATCGGACTTACTGAGCTTGTTGATGCTTATTAGTTTGATTTATTCTTGTAGGACTTTTGGAATCGTTGCTTTGATTAGATCGACTCGAAAGCTAGCACACTATCAGCAACATCTCGGTAGTCATTTTTGGTTCTTAATGTTGGTTTAAGTGGCATGTATTAGGAAAGGGTCTATAGTACTTGAATATTTTCTATGGATGTAAATATGAGAAGTAATTTACTATAGTTGTTTTTAGTAAAAATAGTTGAACTTGTGTGCTTAATTAGGTAGACCTTTTTGGAACATATATATGAAGAAATTGTATAAATCTTTTGGTGTCAAATGATGATGATTGAATACTTCAAGTATGCTAAGTGAATTAGCTTGGTTATAAGTAGTTATGATGCTTAATTTTTGATAAGTGCTTAGTATGTTTGAATATATGAAAAAATTGGTATTTGGTTGTGAATGACATTTATGAATATTAATGTTAGCAGTTGAATGGCATGATTTGTACCATTTGGTATGTTTTGGTAAGGAAATTCAATAATAAGTATTGATGAAAATATGTTTAGAAGTTACTGAATATTTTGGCCAAATTTAGTACTTGTCATTTGAGGTGCTTAAGGGCATATTAGTTGTATGTTCTTATACCATGATTGATTAGGTAAAATATGCATGATTTTGGTGCCTTATTATAACTTGTATATATTTGAAATTTTGGTTGTAGGTGCATGCCAAAATGGGTGAGAAAAATGGCCTGTAAAATGACCTATTTTCGTCCACATGGGCAGAGAAACGGGCGTGTGTCTCAGCCGTGTGTGACACACGGTGAGGTGATACGGCTGTATGTCCCTTGTAGTTTTAAAAAGGGTTGCAAGTCAGGATGTTACACGGCCTAGCACACGGGTTGGCACACGGGTGTATGGATTGACCATGTGACCCAAGTCAGTGAGTTACACAGGCATGGATACGACTGTGTGTCCCTATTTCGAATGCCCACACAGCCGTGTGATCCCTGCAGTTTAGAAAATTTTCCTTATTTTTTTGAATTTTTTTTGAGTTTCCTATTTAGTCTCGACTTGATTCTAACATGTTTTTAGAGTATCGAGAACTCGTTTAGGGAAAAATATGTATGATTTGTATTGCTTTTAAAATGATTATTGATATGATTTGAAATGTTTGAAAATTATGTTCGTTTGAATTGTAAATGCTGGTGATGCTTTGTAACTCTATTCTAGCGACGGATACAGGTTAGGGGTGTTATAGTCATGTACAAAAAAATCTTTGACAGAGAACAGGAAATTTTGGTAGGGGACAAGACAAAGCCACCAAGTGTAGTGGTGGAACACATAGTGGCAACAAAGGAGTTTGGGCCTTAGGTGGTGGTGGAGAGGAGATTGAGGAGTAACTAGAAAGTAAACAACGTGAAGTTCACTTTTCAAGGAGATAATTCAAAGGGGTCGAGATTTGATTCCCTTACTAATTTAGAGGAGACAAAAATGGAAGAAAACAAAACCATGAATGGAAATACAAATGACCATACTTTGTCTTTAAGATAAATTTAAGTATCGTTTATAAAGGGTTAGAGTGGACCACAAAAGCCCAAAAGTGACAAACAACACCTATCATAACATGTACTATGAATGACTCGTCATGGGATAATCTCATCAAGTAACTTGCACAACTAGTTGTCCTTTTACAAGAAATCTCTTTAGTGAAATCCACATGATAATACCTACCTTAGGGTCGACAAATTATCATACCATCACATGAAGGTCACTGATGGAAGCCTAGGTATTATTTAGGGACATTCTCCCACATGATTTTTTAAAAAACATGCAAAATTCTTTTTATTTTCAGTTTCAATCATGAATGATAAAAAAGGCAATGACAAATACATGTGATAGGCAATGACAAAAACATGTGACGTTCTTTCCCTAAGCTATATCTCATACATATGCATGAACATACTTTTGTCAATTTCAATTTCATCATAGAATATATGAGAAAAAAATCAATTGACTCTGAGTAGTCAAAATTTTCCATAATTTCATCCTAAGAAAAATAAATAAATAAATTTAAATTAAATTACAATTATTATTCCTAAAGCATTCTTTGGGTCTTTTAAGTAAAAGTAAAATATCCTATTTTAGGTTTCCCAGAAACTCGAAAGACTCGAACAGTCACTTAATGTTGAAAAAATCAGTTTAGAAATATTTTATTATTGGTAAAACGGAAGTTTAAAAAATTTCATAAAATCGATCCCATTTGTGATATTTATAGTAAAAAACCCTGAACCAAAATTATACTTGTGCTTTTGTGTAAGTTGGATTCAAGTCAATCCCGACTTTCAACCAAATGACCTTCTCCGTTATCCTCGAACCAAAAATTGTATTGAGTGTGGACTCGAGTAACATGAACCAAAAACATAAGAAAGAAACGATTTACTTACTTTCAATAGGAAAGTAAGTTATCTTTGTAAACCAGTTAATCCCAGAAAATAGAATTTATTTTTATTAAATAAATTACCACTACTTTTTGGCATAATAACGATATATGAGTAATGTATAAAGTGTATTTTTAGGTCAACTGTTGCTCTCTATTTATAGAAGGAAGTACAAGAGTTTTGGTTGAATAAGTCACTGACAAATAATGTTATTTAAATAGAAAATACAATCCTACTTCAACTAGAGTAGGGGACGGCACACCTTTATATTTTCTACTAGGGTTGTTGCCCTTCATACGTTATGTAACAGGCCGATTTTTTAGTGATGTCGGAAACAGTGGTTCAAGGCCACCAAATCTGGCGAGTAATGTAACAGCCTAATTTTCAGTGGTGTCAGAAACAGTGATTCAAGGTCACTAAATTCGATGAGTGAGTTCGAAAATTTAATAAATTAATATTTATGAGTCAAGTATGATTTTAAAAATATTTTTGAATTAGTGAATTTTGTGAATTAAAATAATATATTAGGTAAATTGGGTCGAAAACGAGGTACTGAGACCTTGATTTCATAAATTAGGCCGTAAATATTTTTATAAATATTTACGGAGTGTTAGTGAATTAGTATTAAAGTTTTGTTAGAAAATTCTAACGTTTTGATAGTTAATTAATTAAAAAGGATTAAATTGAAAAAGGTACAAAACTTGCTAATTAAAGGAATAATGATTAAATAGTATAAGTAATAAATAAAGAATGACTTAAAGGGAAAATTAGCCTAAATTGAATGGCTGAAACGGTTAAAGCAGAAAAAAAAAACCAAAGAAATTGGATGATTAATGGGCAAAATGGGAAATAAAGAAAAATTTAAATAGGTAAAAAAGGGACTTAATAGAAATCTAGACATTTCTTCATTTTTCTCCATCCAAAAACAACCATTAAAGAGCCTCTCTAAGCTGGTTTTTCATATTTTTGCTACAAGTAAGTTCAATTCTTGACTATTTTTTGTAATTTTTGTGACTTTGATACTTTTACAACTAGGTCCAACTATTGATTTCATTAGTTTTCGATTTTATAAGTGATCTTGAAAGTTACCATGAATGATTGCTAGAATTTTATGATGAATAAGCATGGATTTGAAGTTCTAATTTTGTTATGTGATGATTTTATTAAGTGATTTCAATAGAAATTGATTAATTGTGAAAAAAAGTTAAGAATTAGGGTTTGGTGTTGAAATTTTGAATATCAAAGGCTATGTGGTAGCATAAAATGATTATATAAAGTGTTAATTGAGAAAAATTATCCCAATTGATGGGTTAATTGATTAGGGACTAAATTGTAAAAATTGTAAAATTTGGGGTAAAAGTGTAATTTCAAAAATTGAAGGGTATAATTTGTCAAGTGAAATAGAATTGAATAAGATGCTAATGAATGGAAATTTTATATTATAGACCAAGAGCTCAAACAAAGTCGTGGAAAAGAGAAAATAGCAAATTAGTCCCTAAATTTTCTACAACTTCTGCAAACTACCCCAGGTAAGTTCATATGGTTAAAATTTCATGATAAATTGATGATTTAGGAATGATACATTGTATTATTTCATATCTTTATTATTATTTATTTTATGATTATTGTAATAATATGAAGATCAAATTGAATATTCAAATTAAGTGGAACGCAGGATTGAGTACGATCGTTCCGTGTTACAAGATGAATTTGACGGATAAGACCATGGTTGGACCATGGCAAAGTGTTAAATGTAAGACCATAGCTGGGCTATGGCATTTCAGTGAAAAAACCATTACTCAGTTATGGCACTATGAACGTAAGACCATGGTTGGACCATGGCAGTATGTGTATAAGTGTAAGACCATAGCTGAGCTATGACATCTTGATGATAAGACCATTACTAGGTTATAGCACTACGAGTGTAAGACCATAGTAGAGCCATGGCAATATACGTGTAAGACTATAGTTGGACTATGGCATCAAGAAAACGATGTACTCAAATCCGTAAGACGTTCACTGATTTGAAAAGTATTGGTAAGTGTCATATGAATTTATAGTGGAAGAATATAAGAATTTTTTGATATTGAGCTCAACCAAGTGAATTTTATTAATTGAAGTTGTGATTGGCAGGAAATATTAGTGAAATACTTGTTTAATGATTTATTATAGCACGCTCGGTAAGATTTACATTCAAAACCTATGAACTTACTAAACTTCTTTAAGCTTACTCTTGTGTGTTCAATGTTCTTAGTAGATTGACTTGAGTTCGAAGGATCGGATCAACACATCGGACCATACTATCCAGATTTCTTCGGTAGATTTCTTTGATAGATTGACATGTATAAGATTAGTATAGAAAAGAGTTAAACTTAAATTATGGTTGTGAATGATACATATATGTATTTTTGTATGCATATACTTAGTAATTGATTTTGGCATAACAATGAATGAGATTACTTTGGTAAGTTTAGGTAAATGGGTTTTGTGATGATATATTTTGTGTAAATCATGATTTTTGACTTGTATTGGTTGCTTGGTTGGGATTTATTAGTATATGAAAGTGTTGTATGTAGGTGGTTATCATAAAGGGTGAGAAAAGTGGCCTTAAAATGAATTATTTTTGTCCACACAGGTAGAGAAACGGACGTGTGTCTCTACCGTGTGTGACACAAGGCTATGCATATGAGCGTGTAGTCTGGCTGTGTGTCCCTTGAATTTTAAAATTGAGAAACAGAATGTTCAGAATTGAGAATACTGGCAGAGACACGGGCGTGTGACTTGACCGTGTAAAACCTGTACCTAATTTAAAAAAAAAAATTGACCACACGGCCTAGCACACGGGCATGTGGTTGGTTGTGTGACCTAAGTCAGAGAGTTACAAGGGATAGAACATAGCTTGAAGCACGGGCATGTCAAAGAGTTACACGGGCTTGTCTCTTGACCACACGAGCGTGTGTGCCTTGTACTAAGGAAAAATTTTGGAATTTTGTGAAAAATTTTCTAATTTTTCGATTTACTCCCGACTCGTTTCTAATCTTTAAATTGGGCTTCGAGGGCCCATTCAAGGGACAATGTGATTAGTTTCAATTATGAATAATAAATGATATGAGTTGTATATAATTGTTCTATAAATTTTGGTAATACTCTGTAATCTTGTTTCGTTGACGGACACGGGTTAAGGGTGTTACATTTATTGGTATCAGAACTTCAGTTTAGTTGATTCTTGGAACTAGTGTAACGTGTAAAGTATCTAGAAATACATGTCATATAAATCTATGATAGTGTGATGTGTATGATCTGATCTAATCATTGTTTTTCTTATAGATTGAAAAGATGTCAGATAGACCTAAATGTGCTGAACAGGATGAAGCTAATAGTAGAGTACAAACATCTGAGCATGGGGCAAGTAGTAGTGTTCCAATTTCTCCGATGCAAGAACATGAACTTAGAATTATGTTCTCTAGGTTTATGAACAAATGGTTTAATGAGATGATACAAGAAAGAAATCAGGCTCAGCAACCTCCTCCCCCTGTTGCTCTTCCACCTCCTCCTGTAACTGAATCTAGTAAGCGTTCTCTAATAGAAAAGCTTAAAAAATTTGGGGCTGAAGAATCTCAGGGAAGGTCAGATGATGATCCAGTCAAAGCTGAGTACTGGCTATAAAACATGGTAAGAGTTTGTAAAGAAATGGCTTGTTCTCCAGATGATTATTTGAGATGTGTTATTTCCTTATTAAAAGAAGAAGCATATAATTGGTGGGAGACTATAAAAGTTGTGGTACCGGAAGAGAAAATCACTTGGGAATTTTTCCAGTGTGAGTTTAAAAAGAAATATGTTGGTAAAAGGTATCTGGATAAAAAGATAAGGGAATTCCTCGATCTGCATAAAGAAATCAGTCAGTAGCTGAATATGAGAGGGAGTTTGTATACCTCAACAGATATGCTACAGATATTGTACCATCTGAGAAGGAAATGTGTATTCGATTCGAGGATGAGCTAAATGATGAGATCAAATGATGATTGGGGGCACAAAGATATGAGATCGTGCTCAGAAAATAGAAGAGTTGTACAATACAAAAATACAACGGGAAAGAAGAAATAAAGAATCTTATAAGGGAAGTTCTTTCAAGTTATTTTCAGTATTTTCGGCTAAAAAGTTTAGAGATGATTCTAGCCGATCCACTTCAATGCCGGAACAATCAAATAGAAATAAAGCAACTCAGTAAGAATTCAGGGTAACTGTTAAACCTGCAGCTAGTGTTGGCAGTGTACAGAATGTTCCCAGGCCTAGATGCAAATA
Source organism: Gossypium longicalyx (assembly GCA_025698465.1). Classification (NCBI taxonomy): domain Eukaryota; kingdom Viridiplantae; phylum Streptophyta; class Magnoliopsida; order Malvales; family Malvaceae; genus Gossypium; species Gossypium longicalyx. The sequence goes on along the minus strand of CM047005.1, from coordinate 81,940,212 downwards.
TTATGGGAAAAATCATTTGGGTGAATGTAGAGGCAAGACAGGAGCTTGCTACAAGTGTAGGGCTACTGATCATTTTATTTGAGATTGTCCTCAATTGTTAAAAGAGAAGGGAGAACAAAAAGAAAATCAAATAGCCATTTCTCAAAGAAGTAGACGATTAGGTCAAAGCAGTGCTACTGGGACTGCTCGTTCAGGTATGAAAGATTTTACTACCAAGTTAGAAGTTAGAGCACCTGCACGTACTTATGCCATTCGAGCAAGAGAAGAAGCTTCTGCTCTAGATGTAATAGCTGGTACATTTTATCTCTTCGATGTTATTGTGTATGCATTGATAGACCTTGTAACACCCTTAACCCATATCTGATGCTGGAATAGGGTTCCAAGGCATTACCAATCAATACACTTCATTGTCATACATTTAAGCAATCATAATCAAAATTCACATAAATCATTCACAATGTCCCTTACATAGGTCTACGAGACCTTAAAACATGCTTAGAAGTTGTTCGAGACTAAACCGATAACATTTACAAACTTTAGGAAACTTAGAAAATTTCTTTAATTACAGGGTCACACGCTCGTGTGAACAGGCCGTGTGCCTTACACGGCCACCAGACACGCCCGTGTCATAGATCGTGTCAAAATAGGGCATACATACTAACTTGCACCACATGGCCGGAGACACGCCCGTGTGCCTTGGTCGTGGGAAAACTGGAGGGGTTACTGACTTGGGTCGCACGGCCAACCACACGCCCGTGTGTCTAGCCCGTGCTTGAGACTGACCTAAATTTGTAAGGCTACCTTAGGGGAGACATGGCCGTGTAACATAGCCGTGTGTCGCACACGACCGAGACACACGCCTGTGTCTCTGCCCGTGTAGACAAAAATGGGTCATTTGGAAAGCCAATTTGCCACCCTACAATCATGTATACAATTTAACCTATTTGGTACCATTTCAAGTCATTTATAAGCAACCAAAACCCATAAAAACATACATATAACATATCATATAATTCAACCATTTTTAACTAATCAATTCCATATTCAAATTATACCAAATCATTATACCAAAATCATTACATTTCATATCACAAAGCTCAACATATCATCATCTCAAACCAACCCAATTCAAAAAGCATTTTATACATCACATATAACACTTACCAAACACATAATCCAAGCCAAATTAGATGGTTATACGTACCACATTTACAAGCCAAATCTCAAGGCTAATATCAAGACTTAAAACATACTAAAATATCACTAGCCTATACATGCCATATACCATATATACAAGCTTCAAAAGTACCAACAAGATGATCGATAGTATGGTGACGTTTCTTAATGATCCCCGAATCTAAGTTAGCTACGATGATCTATAAAACATAGACAAATAACACACAGTAAGCTTCATAGCTTAGTAAGTTCGTACCAAAAATAGTCAACAGTTCATATTATCTAAATCATCAACTAATAGACACTTAGTAGTTCTCATATCATCATTCAATTCTAACTCATAACCATTTATCATGTATATACCACTTCATCAAGCTTCATACACATAGTATCAACTACCACATAGGTATCATACGTACTTGTACTTTCCCGTATTTATTTATTTCATTATCACCTCTTTGTTTACCGCATTGATTCATTCAGAAATCTTTCAATACTCCAAGAACTCGCACACTTAGTGCATCAGTGATTAGCCAAAGCTATAACAATTTCGCACACTTAGTGCCATCACATTTAAACTGAAGTTATCTCGGTATTGCACACTTAGTGCCTCACATAGCCGAAGCTATTCCGATTCGCACACTAAGTGTTATTTATAGCCGAAGCTATTTTGAAACGCATACTAAGTGCCAAATATACTCGATTTGTCATTGTACACATTCGTAATCACATATATATATACATCTTTGGCATTATCAAAGCATTAAAGATATAATTGTAACAAAGTTTATCACGTAGGAACTTACCTCGTACTCAGAATGGACGAATGGGATCGATTACTCAATAACCTTCGATTTTCCTCGATCTAAATCCGAGTTCTTTCTTTTTTTATCTATATATATATTTAAAATTAACCCATTTATTCACCAATTCATTCAATTTAATCCATAAACATATATTTGGTAATTTTTACACTTTAGCCCCTAAAGTTACACATTTTGACATTTTAGTCCTTATTACACAAAACACTAAATATACAAAATTCATCAAAACCATGCCTTAGCCGAATCTTCCTATGGTCCTTAGCAGCCCATGTATTTCATTTATTTCACATTTTAGTCCCTCAATTTACAAATTTCACAATTTAGCCCATAATAATCAAATTCATCAAAAATCCCAATACAAAACATATTTATCTATCATCAAGCTTCCATTTTTATCAATTAACATTACAAAGCTCACAAAATCAACAATGGCATAACTCAAAATCATCATCAAATTCTGAAATTGAGGCATGAGCTTAATAGAACACAAAGCAACAATCACAAAAATGTAGAAATTATCAAAAACAGATCAAAAATCACATACTTCAAACCCTAATTTTATTCTTCAATTTCAGTCACCATTAAGATGAATGAATCAAATTTTGTCTTTTTTTTTTCTTAAATTATTATCTAACTTACACATTTACTAAATTAACCTTGTTTCATAACAGTAAAATTCCACTAACATTAGGTATTTGTGTCCAACCATTATTCCAATGGTCAAATATCAATATAAGGACCTTACATTAAATAAGCCATACCAATTGGCACTTTTATCAATAGAATGCAGCTTTTGCATTTTTTGCAATTAGGTCCTTTTTCTAAACTAAACACACAAACGATCAAATTTTTATACGAAACTTTCACACATATTAATTCACATATTATAAGCACAGAAAATAATATTAAAATATTTTTTTAACTCAGATTTGTGGTCCCAAAACCACTGTTCTTTCTAGGGTCTAAACCGGGTTGTTTCAACTCTCTCCCTTAGGGATTTTCGTCCTCGAAAATCTTACCAGCGGATAGGTTCGGATATTGCTCTCTCATAGCATCCTCTGGCTCCCACGTAGCCTTTTCAATTCTTTGTTGATGCCATAACACTTTTACTAATGGAATTTTCTTATTTCTCAATTCTTTAACCTCGCGAGCCAAGATACGGATCGGTTCTTCTTCGTAGGTCATATCGGACTAAATCTCTATCTCTGAAGAAGAAATTACATGTGAGGGATTAGATTAGTATCGTCAAAGCATCGATACATGAAACACATTATGAATCTTTTCTAGCTTAGGTGGTAATAATAATCTATATGCAACCGGCTCGATATGCTCGATAATCTCATACGGCCGGATAAACCTTGAACTCAGTTTGCCTTTTCTACCGAATCAGAGTATTTTCTTCCACGGAGATACTTTCAAGAACACTTTATCCCTGATATGAAACTCAATATCTTTCTGTTTCAAGTCTGCATAAGATTTCGGACGATCGGAAGCTGTTTTCAAACTATCACGAATTACTTTCACTTTCTGTTCAGTCTCTTTAATCAAATCGACCCCGTGAATCTTATTCTGACTGAGCTCAGTCCAATATAAAGGTGTTCGACATTTCCGACCGTACAATGCTTCGAAACATGCCATTTTAATGTTCGATTGAAAACTATTATTATGCGCAAATTCAATAAATGGAAGGTATCATTCCTACGTACCTTCGAACTCAAGAATGCAATATCTCAACATATCCTTGAGTATCTAAATAATCCACTCGGATTGACCATCCGTTTACGGATGAAAAGCAGTACAAAAGTGTAACTTTGTCCCCAGTGCATCTTGCAGTTTCTTCCAAAAATGTTATGTAAATCTTAGATCTCTATCTGAAATAATAGAAATAGGTACTCCGTGTAATTTCACAATTTTAGAAATATACAATTTAGCAAGCTTGTCAAGTAAATAATCTGTATTTACACGAATGAAATGAGCTGATTTTGTCAATCGATCAACAATGACCTAGATCGCATTTTTCTTACTTCAGGATGGGGGCAATCTCGACACAAAATCCATAGTCACTCTATCCCATTTCCACTTAGGAATCATAATCGGTGGTAATAACCCAGACGGAACCTGATGCTTAGCTTTTACTTGCTGATAAATCAAACATTTAGAAATGAATTTTGAGGTATCCCATTTCATGCCATGCCACTAATAAAGTTTTTTCAAGTCATTATACATTTTCGTGCTTCCTAGATAAACAGACAATCGACTACTATGTGTTTCATTCAAAATCATCTAAGTCAACTCTGAATTTCTCGAAACACATATTCGACCTTTGAATCTTAAACAATCATCAGTATGAACTTGAAACTCTGAATCAAGGTTCGAATCACACTGAGCTCGTTTAGCTAACATTTCATTATCAACTTTCTGAGCTTTACAAATTTGCTGTAAAAAGAACGATCTTGCTTTCAACTCGACTACAATCGAGCCTTCATCAGATAGAGCTAACTGAGTATTCATTGCACGTAGAGCATACAAAGTTTTTTGACTTAATTCATCAGCAACAACATTAGCTTTTCCCAGATGGTAATCAATCACTAACTCATAGTCTTTTAGCAATTCTTGCCATCTCTGCTATCGCAAATACAAATCTTTCTGAGTCATTAAATGTTTCAAATTCTTGTGATCAGAATAAATATGACATTTCTCATCGAATAGATAATAACACCAAATCTTCGAAGGACACAATCGCGGCTAACTCAAGGTCGTGTGTCTGGTAATTCTTTTCATGCGACTTTAACTGTCTCGAAGCATAGGCTATAACTTTGCCTTCTTGCATCAAAATACAACCCAGGCCGTTCAACGAAGCGTCACTATAAATCACAAATTCTTTACCTGATTCTGGCTAAACTAACACTGGAGCTTCGGTCAAATAAGCTTTTAGCAAATTAAAACTTTTTTGGCATTTATCTGACTATTCAAGCTTTACTTTTTTCTAAAGCAATCTCATCAACGGAGTTGCAATCATCAAAAAGCCTTTCATGAATCGTCTATAATAACCAGATTGTCCCTGAAAACTGCAGACTTCAGATACATTTCTCGGAGGCTTCCAATCTAGTATTGCAGAAATCTTACTCAGATCGACTCAGATACCCGATGCTGAAACAATATGCCCCAGAAAACCAACTTCGCGCAACCAAAATTCACATTTGCTGAACTTTGCATATAACTGTTTATCACGCAGAGTTTGCAATACAATTCTCAAAATGCTCGGCATGCTCAGTTTCATCTCTCGAATATATCAAAATATCATCTATGAACACCACAACAAATCAATCTAGGTACGGTCTAAAAATACGATTCATTAGGTCCATAAAGATTGCAGGAGCATTCGTTAATCCAAAAGGCATAACTAAGAATTCATAGTGTTTGTACCTTATTCTGAATGCAGTTTTCGGCATATTAGAATCTTTAACTCGCAATTGGTAATAACCTGATCTCAAATCTATCTTTGAAAACACTGTAGCTTCTTTCAATTGATCAAACAAATCATCAATTCATGGTAGAGGGTATTTGTTCTTAATTGTCACTTCGTTGAGTTATCGATAATTTATACACATTCTCATCATGCTGTCGAAACTATTTTTTTTTATTTTTGAAAAATGGGATCAACTTTAAAACGAGGTATGGAGTCGCCACCAATCCTTTCTGTTTAGGTGTGACCGGATCACCTAATAAAACATTTTATCTTATTAAGATATCAATTTTGGCCTACGAAATTCGAGAAAATAGGTTCGGGAGTCGGTTACGTACGAGGATGGATTAGCACCCTCGTTACGCCCCAAATTGGTACCTAATTGATTAAATAATGTCCTTATGTCTAAGAAAAAATTTGAAATATGATTCCTTTTAAAACAATTGGATCACTCGAATTAGATGTTAAAATTCTTTTGTTTCGAAGGAGTACAATATCACATCCAGCACGTTAGGACATGATCTTTTAAACCCTCGAAACCACGATCAATTCTTAATTTCCAAAAGCTCATAAATTTGAAAATTACAAAAGGATATTCGATTATTTGGTCCAACGAAAAACCGCAACCCAATACGTTAGGGTACGATTTCTCGGATTTCCAAATATAGAACATTGCCTTGTTTTGGAGTTTGGAAAACACGGTCAAAATTTTAAAGGGATATTTGATTATTTGGATAAATGAAAAATCGAAACCCAACACATTAGGGCACGATTTTCCGAATTTCCAAATATCAAACATCGCTTTTATTTTATAAAGCTAGCTCAAAACACATTGGTTTGACTCGAAATAAAGTGGAATAATTAATTTTGGATTGGTGAGTTGAAGATTTCGTTCAAAACATGGAACAATATACATGGATAAAGCATCCTACTAATGAGTGAAAACAGTATAGACGTAAAAATAAAAAGAACAAATTAATAGACATATAATAACAATGAGCTCACATCGAAACATTAATAATCCAAATAATGAAGACTAGAAATATAACTAATTAAAGAAACAAATCAGAATAAAACTATAGCGAGCTTTCAAACATAGATAAATAAAATTAAAAAAGTAACTTGAAAGACTAATGGACAATATGAAACGATAATATATGAGACAATATGAAAACCAAAAACCACACATAATATACAAAACAATATGGAAACTAGGAGCCAATACAAAATAATGCGAAAACTATATGAAAAATTTGCAAATGAATAACACATGCTAGAATTTGAAATTATTTACATGTATAAAAAAACTAATAATATATAAACGATTATTAAAGTAGATGTTATAAAAGAAGAAATTTGAATAGAATAATGTACCAGATATTTTAAAAAAATGATATATCTATTTAAAGTTGACAATATGCATACAATAAAAGATAATTTAAATAATATATAAAATATGAAAGGTTTTTAAATAACAAAAATATATAATAAAATATTTTCTTAAGGAATGAATTATATACATAATAGGTTTAAAAAAACACACACACACATATATATATATATATAAATAGATTTAAAAAAATTATATATATAAAATAACATGGAATTAATAATATATATAGAATAAAACTAACTTTATCATGAACTATATATGTATAATAATATATAAGAACATTTAAATGAAATATTATACAAAATTTTTAAACAATATGATATAAAAAAGAGCTTTAAAATAATAATTTTATAAAAAAGAAGAAGTAAAATTATCAAAGTAATTAAAAAATTATATATAAAGAATAAAAAAAATAAATGTTAAGTGAAATTAAAAAAATGAATTATACAAATTAAAAAAACTCAATTAAAATAAAATTAAACTAAAAGGGATACTTTATAAATAAAATAAACCATTGAAATTAAAAAAAGGACTAAAGCGCAATGTGCGTGAATGCACAGGGATCAAAGTTAAAAATATTCCAGATCCCAAAATGCGGCGTTTAGGCGCGGACCAAATTGGATTTATGCGCAAATTACAGAGATAAATTAAAAAAACAAAGAAAAACAAATAAGACTCAATTGAATGACCACGTGAAAGGGAGGGATCAATTGCTCAAATGTTCCCTTTAAGCAGAACGCGCGGATCCTCCTGAGTAATCGGATCGGGTCGGTTTGGGCATGGCCTATACAGCCCCGTTTTGGAGCCATTGAAATAGGCTTAAAACAACACCATTTTTGCTCATTTGTAAAGGCTAAAACCAAGCCAAACAAACCTATTCGGCCGAATCAACCCTAGCCCCCTTCTTTCTCATTTGGCAAACTCTAAATCCCTTTCTTCAGACACCGATTTACCTTCATAAACGGCAACCAGTGCATTCAAGCTTGGAAGGATGGTTTTTCAGCCTTGAGATCCCCTTTCGGCTTCAATTTCAATGAAGCAAAAGGAAACCCATGGCATACTCGCAAGGTAAGACCTCATTTTTTTCCGTTTTTGAATGCAATAATGAAAGACCCAAAGGAATAAACCAAAAGAAAATTAAAAAATTTGGAGAAACTTGAACTAGAAATCACCTTCTAAAAATTTTGATTGCTTTCTTTGTATTCAATATGCGTCCCCATTCTTTGTTTACAATCGGCTTTATATAGCCGAAGCAAAAAATGAAAAAAATGAAATTACAATTATTTTTCTTTTTCATTTTCTGTTATTTCTTTGCTGCACTTTTTTGTCGTTTCTTTGGCTTTTTCTCGTAGGTTCTACTGACTCAGGAGCTCCGTACGGAGGAAAAGGCCGCTCGTGGGCAATGGCGCAAGGCCCTTGCTAGGGTTCTCAGCAATTAGAACTGCTTAGGTCGCCTGGGCTTATTTTGGGTATTGAGATATTGGGCTCGGGTCCTGTACTTGGTTAGGGTAATCTTAATTCGGGTTTGGGTTAGAAATTTAGCTTAAAGGGTTTATCTAGTTTTAATTCGGGCCTACGTTAGGTTTAATGTTTGGGTCTTTAATTTATGGTTTGGGCTTGGAAATTTGTAAAAGGACACTGAACCATAAAAGTTTATTTTGGTTTTATTTTATGGTTTTATTTTTGTATAAGCAAAGACTGTAAATAGACTTTTATTTATTGGGGTTTGAATTTAATTTATTCATTTTTGGATAATTTAATGGGCCCGGGTGAAATGAGCCTTCTGCACATGCCATCTTTCTTTTTCACAAACAATACGGGAGTACCCTAAGGCGAAAAACTTGGTATTGCAAACCTTCTGTCGGTTAATTCTTGCAACTGAGCTTTTAATTCTTTTAACTCTATCGGTGCCATTCTGTACGAAGCTATCGATATCGGCGTTGTACCCGGCAGTAACTCAATGCCAAATTCAACCTCTCGAATCGGTGGTAATCACAATAACTCTTCAGGAAACACATCTAGGTAATCACACACAACTGACACTAATTCAATCTTCTTTTCAGGCATTATCGTATTGAGCACATAAGCAAAATAAGCTTTGCAACCTTTTCTCACATATTTTTGAGCCAACATCGATGAAACCACTACTGACAAGCCATTCAGGACATCTGACTCAATTCGGATAATCTCATTATTCTGACATCTCAAATCTATCGTCTTTCTTTTGCAATTCACAATAGAATCATGCAACGGTAGCCAATCCATACCTAAGATTAAATAAAATTCATCAAATGGTAATAACATTAGATCAGCTGGAAAAAAATATCCCGAATCATTAATAGATAGTTTGTGCACACTTTATCAACCATTACGCACTTGCCTAAGGGGTTCGATACTTTAATTACAAATTCAGTAGACTCTATAGACAAAGTCTTACTGGATACTAAGTTCACACATACATATGAATGAGTTGATCCTGGATCTATCAATGCAATAACTTTAGTATCATAGAGAGTAAAAGTACCAGTAATAACATCTGGAGATAATGCTTATTCGCGAGCGCGAATAGCATAGGCTCGTGCAGGTGCTCTAGCATCCGATCTTGCAGTAGTGTCTCCTGTCGCACCTCTACCACCACTCATATTTCCAACATTACGGGATGGTCTCCCTCTAACTGTAGTGTTACTCGGTCTCGTATTCTGAGCATTATCTTTTTCAGCTAACCCCGGGCAATCTTTAATAAAGTGATCTCGTGAACCACAACTGTAACAAGCTCTGTTATTATTTTTCACCCAGAAATTTCTAAAATGCCATCTTCCACACTGTTGACACTTAGGTTTAGCATTTTTACATTACCAATACTCAATACTGATGTGACTTGAGCTTTAGGGTTCGTGTATTACTTCCCGCGATCTCTATTCTGATATCCCGTTGAAGCTGTCGGTCGATTAAAATAGTCTCTAGATTTCTTTGATGATAAATGATAAGATTTATTCATCGATCTTTTCCTCAAATCTCTTACATCTGAATTAGCTTTTCTCTTTTCTTTGCTGAGATCCTCGGCTTTACAAGCCCTCTCAACAAGTACTACAAATCCAGTATCCCAACTAACAGCTTTATATCTTCATTCAACCCATCAACAAATCCTTTACACATGATCTCTTCAGTAGACACATATTCTCGAGCATATTTGCTCAATCACACAAATTCTTTTTCATATTAAGTCACAGTCATTCGTCCCTACTTCAATTCCAGAAAATCTTTATATTTTTGATCGAGAAATCGCTGGCTTATATATTTCTTTCTAATTTCAGATTGAAAGAATTCCCAGGTGACACGTTCCCTCGAAACTACTGATATCAACGTTTTCCACCAATGATACGCATTGTCTCTTAACAGAGATACCACACATTTGATACATTCATCAAGAGTACAGGATAATTCATCAAACACTCTAATTGTATTCTCAAGCCAGAACTCAGCCTTCTTAGCATCATCATCAATTGTAACTCGAAACTCTTCGGCCCCCGTGTTTACGAATTTTATCAACATGTTGCTTACTCAATCGAATTGGATCTAACACTTGCGGCATAGCTGGAACTTGTTGAGGAACAGGTGGGGGTGGAGGTTGTTGAGCAGTCAGATTTGTTCGTACGAATTCCATGAACCACTCAGTCATCATCTGGAAGAAGGCTTGCTTAGCCTCTCCTCCCTGACTACTAGTAATAGGCCTAGAATCGGTTGGCGCTGCCCCTTGAGCGAGAACGGGTGCATTACTTTCCACATTGTCAGCTATGGCTCATTCGAGATCCATTTGCTACATAAAAACACATTTTAACAGTCAGGAATCATCACACTATCACAATTCATATTTATGGCATGTATAACTAGACTCTTACTCGCTATGTTAGTCCTAGAATCAACTAAACCGTAGCTCTAATACCAATTAAGATGTAATACCTTTAACCCATACCCGATGCCAGAATAGGGTTATAAGGAATTACCAATCAATGCACTTTATTCTCATACATTTAAGTAATCATAATCAAAATTCATATAAATCATTCACAATGTCCCTTACATAGGTCTACGAGACCTTAAAACATGCTTAGAAGTGGTTTGGGACTAAACCGATAGCATTTACAAACTTTAGGAAACTTAGAAAATTTTCTTTAATTACAGGGTCACACGTCCGTGTGAATAGGCCGTGCGCTTCAAACGGCCACCAGACACGCCCGTGTCATAGACCATGTGAAAACATGGCATACATACTGACTTGCACCACACGGCCGGAGACACGCCCGTGTGCCTTGGCCGTGGAAAACTGGAGGGGTTACTGACTTGGGTCGCACGGCCAACCATACGTCCGTGTGTCTAGCCCTTGCTCGAGACTGACTTAAATTCGTAGGGCTACCCTAGGAGACACATGGCTGTGTAACATAGTCGTGTGTCGCACACGGCCGAGACACACACTCGTATCTCTATCTGTGTAGACAAAAATAGGCCATTTGGAAAGCCAATTTGCCACCCTACAATCATGTATACAATTCAACCTATTTGGTACCATTTCAAGTCATTTATAAGAATCCAAAACCAATAAAAACATACACATAACATATCATATAATTCAACCATTTTTAACTAATCAATTCCATATTCAAATTATACCAAATCATTATACCAAAATCATCACATTTCATATCACAAAGCTCAACATATCATCAGCTCAAACCAAACCAATTCAAAAAGCATTATATACATCACATATAACACTTTCCAAACACATAATTCAAGCCAAATTAGATGGTTATACATACCACATTTACAAGCCAAATCTCATGGCTAATATCAAGACTCAAAACATACTAAAATATCACTAGCCTATACATGCCATATACCATATATACAAGCTTCAAAAGTACCAACAAGATGATCAATAGTATGATGACATTTCCTGACAATCCCCGAATCCAAGTTAGCTACGATGATCTATAAAACATAGACAAATAACACACAATAAGCTTCATAGCTTAGTAAGTTCATATAAAAAATACTCAACAGTTCATATTATCTAAATCATCAACTAATAGACACTTAGTAGTTCTCATATCATCATTCAATTCTAACTCATAGCCATTTATCATGTATATACCATTTCATCAAGCTTCATACACATAGTATCAACTACCACATAGGTATCGCACGTACCTGTTTTTTTCGTATTTATTTATTTCATTATCACCTCTTTGTTTAATGCATTGATTCATTCAGAAATCTTTCAATACTCCAAGAACTCACACACTTAGTGCATTAGTGATTAGCCGAAGCTATAATTTCGCACACTTAGTGCCTCACATAGCCGAAGATATTCCAGTTCGCACACTAAGTGCTATTTATAGCTGAAGCTATTTTTAAACGCACACTAAGTGCCAAATATACTCGATTTATCGTCGTACACATTCGTAATCACATATATATATACATCTTATGCATTATCAAAGCATTAAAGACATAATTGTAACAAATTTTATCACATACGAACTTACCTCGTACTTGAAATGGACGAATCGGATCGATTACTCAATAACCTTCGATTTTCCTTGATCCAAATTAAAGTTCTTTCTTTCTTGATATATATATATATATATATTTAAAATTAACCCATTTATTCACAAATTTATTCAATTTAATCCATAAGCATATATTTGGGCATTTTTACACTTTAGCCCTTAAAGTTACACATTTTTACATTTTAGTCCTTATTACACAAAACACAAAATATACAAATTTTATCAAAACCATGCCTTAGCCGAATCTTCCTATGTCCTTATAAGCCCAATTATTTCATTTATTTCACATTTTAGTCTCTTAATTTAGAAATTTCACAATTTAGCCCATAATAATCAAATTCATCAAAAATTCCAATACAAAACTTATCTATCATCAAGCTTCCATATTTCATCAATTAACATTACAAAGGTCACAAAATCAACAATTCCATAACTCAAAATCATCACCAAATCCTAAAATTGAGGCATGTGCTTAATAGAGCATGAAGCAACAATCACAAAAACGTAGAAATTATCAAAAACGGATCAAAAATCACATACCTAATTAATCTTCAAAGTGCCGAATGTTTTTATGCTTCAAACCATAATTTTATTCTTTAATTTAGGTGGCCATTAAGATGAATGAATCAAATTTTGTCTTTTGTTTTCTTAAATTATTAACTAATTTACACATTTACTAAATTAACCTTGTTTCATAACATTAAAATTTCACTAACATTAGGTATTTGTGTCCATCCATTATTCCAATGGTCAAATATCAATATAAAGACCTCAAATTAAATAAGCCATACCAATTGACACTTTAATCAATAGAATGCAACTTTTGCATTTTCTGCGATTAGGCCCTTTTTCTAAATTAAACACACAAACGATCAAATTTTTATACGAAACTTTCACACATATTAATTAACATATTATAAGCACCAAAAATAATATTAAAATATTTTTTGACTCAGATTTGTGGTCCAAAAATTACTGTTCCGACTAGGGTCTAAACCGGGCTGTTAAAGAAATTGGGTCTACACATTTTTATGTTTGCACTGCATTATCATCAGAAAAGAAATTGTATATTGAACCTATTGATTATGATGTTCAAGTCACTAATCCATTAGGTCAAAGTATGATAGTTAATCTAGTGTGTCGTGACTGTCCATTGAAAATAAAAGCCTGTGAATTCCATGCTGATTTGATGCTACTACCTTTTAGAGAATTTGATGTTACTTTAGGAATGGACTGGTTGAAAAATCATGATGTTGTAGTGAATTGTAGAGAAAAATAGATTGATCTGAAATGTGAGACTGGTGAAATAATTACTGTTGAGTCTGCAAATCCGAAAGAAATGGTCAGAATTATTTCAACTTTATCAGCTCAAAGATTGTTGTGTAAAGGAAATTAAGCATTTTTAGCCTATATTTTTGATACGCGAGGTTCTGAATCGAAGCTAGAACAATTACAAGTTGTTAATGAGTTTATTGATGTATTTTCTAAGAAATTATCGGGTTTACCACCAAATCGTGAAGTTGAGTTCATGATTGATGTGATTCCGGAAACAGCTCCAATATCTATAACACCGTATAGAATGGCACCGACCAAGTTAAAAGAGTTAAAAACACAGTTGCAAGACTTATTGGACAAATGGTTCATCAGACCCAGTATGTCATCTTGGGGTGCACCTATCTTGTTTGTATAAAAGAAAGACGGATCTTTGAGACTATGTATAGATTACAGACAGCTGAACAAGGTTACAATTAAGAACAAATATCCATTGCCACGTATTGATGATTTGTTTGATCAGCTGAAAGGTGTTGTAGTATTCTCGAAGACAGATCTCAAATCTAGGTATTATCAGTTGAAAGTTAAATAATGTGATGTGCCAAAGACTGCTTTCAGAACTCGGTATGGTCATTATGAGTTCTTGGTAATGCCTTTTGGTTTGACCAATGCTCCTGTTGCTTATATGGATTTAATGAATTGAATTTTCCAACCATATTTGGATAGATTTGTAGTTGTATTTATTGAAGATATACTTATCTATTCCAAGACAGAATCCGAGCATGCACTACATTTGAGAATTGTATTACATACTTTGAGAGAAAAGCAGTTGTATGCAAAGTTTAGCAAATGTGAATTCTGGCTTCACGAGGTTGGATTTTTGGGCGATATTGAGTTAGCTGAAGGGATTCGTGTGGATCTAAGCAAAGTATCTGCAGTGATAAATTGGAAAATTTCAAAGAATATAACAGAAGTGTGAAGTTTCTTGGGATTAGCAGAATACTATCGCTGTTTTATTAAAAAATTTCCGATGATTGCTTCACCGATGACCCGATTACTACAAAAGAATGAATATTGAATTTGTGTGGTTTGATGAATGTCAGTAGAGCTTTGAACAGTTGAAAAAGATGTTAACAGAGGCTCTAGTTTTGACTCAGCTAGAATCTGGAGTTCTGTATGTTGTGTACAGTAACGCGTCTTTCAATAGTTTGGGTTGTGTATTAATGCAGTCAGGAAAAGTAGTGGCCTATGCTTCTAGGCAGTTAAAATCGCATGAGAAGAATTATCCTACACATGATCTTTAGTTGGCTACAATTGTGTTTGCTTTGAAAATCTGGAGACATTATTTATACGATGAAAAGTGTTATGTGAATACAGATCACAAGAGTTTGAAGTATTTGATGACTCAAAAACAGCTGAATTTGAGACAGAGACGGTGATTAGAGTTGCTGAAAGATTATGATTTGGTTATTAATTATCATCTGGGAAAGGCTAATGTGGTTGCAGATGCACTTAGTCGAAATTCGTCATTGTTTGTATTTCGGGCGATGAATGCTAATTTATTTCTTAATGAAAACGGTTTTGTAATAGCAGAATTGAGAGCAAAACCTGTGTTTCTTCAGTGGATTCAAGAGTTGTAAGATGAAGATCCGAAATTGATGTTAAAAAGAAAAATGGATTAGGACAAGTTGAGTTCTAAGTATACCATTGATGATAATGGTATGTTATTTTATCGCAACAGAATTTGTGTTCTGAATAATTCGGATTTGAAAAATGATATTCTTTCTGAAGCTTATAGTAGCATGTATTCTATTCATCCGGGTAGCACGAAAATGTATTGCGAATTGAAAAAGATGTATTGGTGACCTGGTATGAAGCGGGAAATCTGTGATCAAAATTTCTGACTTGTCAGCAAGTCAAAGTTGAACATCAGGTACCAACGGGTTTGTTGCAACTTATCATGATTCCTGAGTGGAAATGGGAGAATGTTACTATGGATTTTGTATTTGGATTACCTATGACTCCAAGAAAGAAAGATTCGATCTGGGCCATTGTGGATAGATTGACTAAGTCAACACATTTTATTCTGGTTAGAATGGACTTTTCACTTGAGAAGTTAGCAGAATTGTATATGTCTGAGATTGTGAGACTATACGAGGTTCCAATATCCATTATTTCAGATTGAGATCCGAGATTTACATCAAGATTTTGGAATAAACTATAAGAAGCCCTAGGTACTAAGTTAAATTTCAATACAATATTTCATCCTCAAACTAACGGGCAACCAGAACGAGTGATTCAGATTTTAGAAGATATGTTGAGATGTTGTATACTCGAGTTTGGAGATAGTTGGGAAAGGTACTTACCTTTGATCGAATTTGCATATAACAATAATTATCAGCCCAGTATAAAAATGGCACCATTTGAAGCTCTTTATGGAAGAAAATGTAAAATTCTATTGTATTGGTCTGAATTGAGTGTATCCAAGTTAGTAGGAGTTGACTTGATTCGAGAAACTGAAGAAAAAGTTTGAATCATTCGGGACAGTTTGAAAACTGCTTCAGATCATCAGAAATCATATGCAGATTTGAAAAAAAGAGATATAGAATTTGCAGTTGGTGATCGAGTGTTCTTAAAAGTTTCATTGTGGAAGAAAGTGTTACAATTTGGCAGAAAAAGGAAACTGAGTCTAAGATTTATTGGACCATATGAGATAATTGAAAGAATTGACCCTATAGCTTATCGGTTAGCTCTACCTCCAGAACCTGAAAAGATTCATAATATGTTCTATGTATCCATGTTGAGATGGTACAGATCAGATCCTTCACACGTGATTCCTCATAGTGGAATTGAGATACAACCGGATATGACGTATTTAGAAGAACCGATGAAAATTTTGGCCCGAGAAGTTAAAGAACTACAAAATAAACGAGTACAATTAGTTAAAATGTTGTGGCATCGTCACGGTTCAGACGAGGCAACCTAGAAAACTGAGGAATCAATGAGATCATAGTATCCAAACTTATTTTCAGGTAACAAATTTCGAGGACGAAATTTCTTAAATGGGAGAGAGTTGTAACAGCCTAATTGTCAGTGGTGTTAGAAACAGTGATTCGAGGTCACTAAATTCGACGAGTGAGTTTAAAAATTTAATAAATTAATATTTATGAGTAAAGTATGATTTTAAAAATATTTTCGAATTAGTAAATTTTATGAATTAAAAGAATATATTAGGTAAATTGGGTCGAAAACGAGGTACCAAGACCTCGATTTTATAAATTGAGCTATAAATATTTTTATAAACATTTACAGAGTGTTAGTGAATTAGTATTAAAGTTTCGATAAAAAATTTTAACGTTTTGATAGTTAATTAATTAAAAATGATTAAATTGAAAAAGGTGCAAAACTTGCTAATTAAAGGAATAATGATTAAATAGCATAAGTAATAAATAAAAAAGGACTTAAAGGGAAAATTAGCCTAAATTGAATGGCTGAAACGGTTAAGGCAGAAAAAAACAAAGAAATTGGATGATTAAGGGGCAAAATGGGAAATAAAGAAAAAAATTAAATAGGTAAAAAGGGACTTAATAGAAATCTAGACATTTCTTCATTTTTCTCCAGCCAAAAATAGCCATTAAAGAGTCTCTCTAAGCTGTTTTTCATTTTTTGCTACAAGTAAGTTCAATTCTTGACTATTTCTTGTAATTTTTGTGATTTTGATACTTTTACAACTAGGTCCAACTATTGAATTCATTAGTTTTCGATTTTATAAGTAACCTTGAAAGTTACCATGAATGAGTGCTGGAATTTTATGATGAATAAGCATGGATTTGAAGTTCTAATTTTGTTATGTGATGATTTTATTAAGTGATTTCAATAGAAATTGATTTTTAGGACCTAATTGTGAAAAAGTTAAGAATTAGGGTTTAGTGTTGAAATTATGAATATCAAATACTATGTGGTAGCTTAAAATGATTAGATAAAGTGTTAATTGAGAAAAATTAGCTCAATTGATGGGTTAATTGATTAAGGAATAAATTATAAAAATTATAAAATTTGAGGTAAAAGTGTACTTTTAAAAATTGAAGGCTATAAATTTTGAAGTGAACTAGAATTGAATTAGATGCTAGTGAATGGAAATTTTATATTATAGACCAAGAGCTCAAAGAAAGTCGTGGAAAAGAGAAAATAGTCGATTAGTCCCTAAATTTTTCACAACTTCTGCAAACTACCCCAGGTAAGTTCATATGGTTAAAATTTCATGATAAATTTATGATTTAGGAACGATATCTTGTATTATTTCATATCTTTATTATTATATATTTATGATTATTGTAATAATATGAAGATCAAATTGAATGTTCAAATTAAATGGAACGCAAGATTGAGTACGATCATTCTGTGTTACAAGATGAATTTGACGGATAAGAACATAGTTGGACCATGGAAAAGTGTTAAATGTAAGACCATAACTAGGCTATGGCATTTCAGTGAAAAGACCATAACTGAGTTATGGTACAATGAACGTAAGACCATGGTTAGACCATGGCAGTATGTGTATAAGTCTAAGACCATAGCTGGGCTATGGCATCCTGATGATAAGACCATAACTAGGTTATGGCATTACGAGTGTAAGACCATGGCAATATACATGTAAGACCATAGTTGGACTATGGCATCAAGAAAACTATGTACTCAAATCCGTAAGACGTTCACTAATTTGACAAGTATTAGTAAGTGTCATATGAATTTATAGTGGAAGAATATAAGAAGTTTTTGATATTGAGCTCAACCAAATGAATTTTATTAATTGAAGTTGTGAGCAATATTAGTGAAATACTTGTTTAATGATTTATTATAGCATGGTCGGTAAGATTTACATTCAAAACCTATGAACTTACTAAGCTTCTTTAAGCTTACTCTTGTGTGTTCAATATTCTTTGTAGATTTACGTGAGTTTGGAGGATCAAATCAACACATCGGACCACACTATCCATATTTCTTTGATAGATTTTGTAATATAACCTATGGTTTATATGACATGTATAGGATTAGTATAGAAAAGAGTTAAACTTAAAATATGGTTGTGAATGATACATATATGTATGTTTGTATGCATATACTTAGTAATTGATTTTGGCATAACAATGAATGAGATTGTGATGATATATTTTGTATAAATCATGATTTTTGACTTGTATTGGTTGTTTGGTTAGGATATATTAGTATATGAAATTGTTGTATGCAAGTGGTTATCATAAAGGGGAGAAAAGTGGCCTATTTTCATCCACACGAGAAGAGGCACGGGCGTATGTCTCAGTCGTGTGAGGTACACGGTCTAAAACACAGGCGTGTTACTTGACCATGTGAAACCTGCACCTAATTTTTGAAAAAATAAATTGACCACACGACCTAGCACACAAGCGTGTGGTTGGCCGTGTGACCTAAGTCAGAGAGTTACACCGGATAGAACACGGCCTGAAGCACGGGCATGTCAAAGAGTCACACGGGCGTGTCCCTTGACTATACAGGCGTGTGTGTACCTTGTACCAAGGAAAAAATTTTGACTTTTGCAAAAAAAAACTTTTGAGTTTCCAATTTAGTTCCAACTCGTTTCTAATCCTTAAATTGGGCTTCGAGGGCCCATTAAAGGGACAATGTGATTAGTTTCGATTATAAATAATAAATTATATGAATTGTGTATAATTGTTTTGTAAATTTCGATAATACTCCGTAATCCTATTCCAGCGACGGACACGGGTTAGGGGTGTTACAACTAAGTTTGTAAATATTATTATTTAATATTTACGAGTCAAATGTGGTTTTAAAAAGGTTTTTGAATTGGTAATTTGTGTTTTATAATGATTTATTAGGTCAAGTGGTTTTTAAAAGTGATGTATCTAGACCTCACTTTTATAAATCGAGTCGTAAATATTTTTATAAATATTTATGGAGTGTCATTAAGGTGGTATAAAAGTTTTGTTGGAAAACTTTAACGTTTCGATAGTTAATTAATTAAAAAGGACTAAATTGAAAAAAGTGTAAAACTTGTTAAATATAATAAATAAGAGATTAAATGGCTTAATTAATAAATGAAAAAGGACTGAAGAAATAAATAAACCTAATTTAAAAGATGAGGCGGCATATAAGAGAAAAATAATAAAATAAAACCATTCGATGGCAAAATGGTAATTTGCTTGAAATTAAAATGAAACAAATTGGAAACTGAAAGTTTTCTAGACATTTATTCTTTAATTTTCAGTCAAAATCAACATAGGGAGAGAGCTTTAAGTTGGTTTTTCATATTTTTGCTTCATGTGAGTTCAATTCTTACCCATTTCTTGTAATTTTTATGTTTTTCAGATTGTTACAATTAGGTCCAACTAAACCATACCTTTGTTTTTTATTTTGTTAAAAATTTTGGAAGTTTCCATTGATAAATATTAGATGTTTTTGATGAATAACATGGATTTAGAGCTTTGATTGTGTTGTATGATGATTTTATAAAGTGATTTTGTTAAATATTAATTTTAGGATTAAATTGTGAAAATGTCAAAATATTAGGGTTTAATAGTGAATTTTTTTATTTATTAGGGGTTGTATGATGGCCTAGAATATTTTGATAGATTATTGAATAAGAAAATTAGTTTATTTGATAGATTAACTAATTAAAGAATTAAATTACAAAAATTGTAAAAGTTTAGGGTAATTGTGTAGATTCAAAAAAATAAAAGGGTATTAATTGTAAAATGAATTGGAAATAGAATATAAGCTAATAAATGAATATTTTTATATTTTAGATCAAGATCTCGTAGATACTTGTGAAAAAGGAAAAATAGCGGAATAGTCCCTAAACTTCTACAATTACTACAATTCAATATAGGTAAGTTCGTACGGTTAAAAATTTAACTTTTGTATAAATTGATGATTGGTATTATGTATACATATATATATTCTATTATTGGAAATAATTTATTGTTTAAATTATAATATTGAATTGGATATTTGGTCTGAATTGAATGTAGAATTTGAGTACATTCGTGTTTTGGTGTATGATGGTATTGGAGGGAGATATCAACATTTTACCCAAGTAAATCGGGGTTCAACATCTGTTGCAAACTCTCGTGTTTTACTTCTATTTGGCGTGACTGGGTGGATCAACTCTTACAAGCTTCTGTTCAGCTCTTACGAGCTTCTGTTCAGCTTTCGAGCTTCTGTTGGCGTATTTGGGAGGACTAGCTCTTATGAGCTTCTATTGACGATGTATTCTTATCCGTAAGTCGTTCTTCGAATGAAAAAAAAATCAGTAAAGTGATTTATTAAATGAATTTGAAAGACATGTTATTCATTTTTATATTGATTTAAATACGGATGTATTTATCAATAGAAGTTATGAATGACAGAAAATTGTTAGTGAATAGCAAAGAATTGACATGAATGATTTTATTTATTTGTCTTGTTATAGTAGGTTCGGTAAGATTTTGTTTAACCCGTCGAACTTACTAAGCTTCATTAAGCTTATATGTGTTGTTTACTGTCTTTGTAGATTTTTGGAAGTTTGGACGATCGGATTAGCACTTAAGTCAAACTATCCAACTTATCTCGTTAGTTTTTGAAATGTTAAATACGGTTTATATGGTATGTATAGGCTTTTGTTCGATTTTGGTCAAAATTTAACTTATGAAAATATTATGAATAATATTTTGTTTATATAATCAACTTACATATTAGTATGAGATTAATGTATAATTGTGATGTTAATATAAGTGATATATGTATGTATGTATTTGAAATATAGTGAACTTTGGTAACTTGGTTAGGTAAATTAAATAGGTAATTTTGGATATTGGTGGACATATTTTCAAATTGTCATTAGAGGTACCTATGGGTATATTGGATGTATGTGATAAAAATTCATGTTTAAAACTTGATTTTAGCTTGTGTTGATTGCCTTGTCATAGCTTGTTGATGTGTAAATTGTTGAGGCTAGGTTGGTATGAGAAATGTGGCGTAGAAAATGGTCTATTTCTGTCCACACGGGTAGAGACATGGGTGTGTATCCATGTATCTTTTAAAAATGCAAGTCAGTATGCTCACACGACCTAGCACATGGGCATGTGACTTGGCCGTGTGACCCAAGTCAGAGAGTTACAAGGGTATGGACACGACCGTGTGTCCCTATTTCGAATGCCCACACGGCCGTGTGTCCCCTGCAACTTTGAAAAATTTCAATTTTTTTCGAAAAATTCTTTGAGTACCCGATTTAGTTCTGACTTGTTTATAACACGTATTTTGGGCCCTGAGGGCTCGTATAAGGGACAATATGTTTGATTTCGATTGGTTTCTAACATGAATGTGATATTATATGAAATATCTGTTTATTGATCTGTAAACTTCGGTAATGCTCTATAACCCTGTTCCGGCAATGGCAATGGGTTAAGGGTGTTACACTTCATGTGGGCTAATTTAGGCTTATTATGGGGGTCCAATTATATGTGCTTCGTAGGCTTTTAACTCAACATTTTATAATTTAATCCAACCTAATATTTATTTTCTATTTCGCAAAATAAATATTATTCAATCAATTAATTTAATTAACTAAATTAATTTCTCAATTAAATAATTTTCTCAACCAAATTCTAATTCCATTAAAGTCATTACAACTTTATTGTAATAAAATTTATGAGGAAATATTTTTAATTTTCTTATTCAAAAATATCATAATGATTAATTAATTTAATTTCATCTTCGAGCTTCAATTATTTAATTAAAATTAATTAAATAATGATTCGAAGAACCTTAATTAATTCTTTAATCATTTCTATAATTAGCGAGAAAATGCATCCACTGTGGATAGTGATTTGTATGATCTATTTTTTGTTACTTTATCATTTTTATTTATTTCCATTTGATTCGTGTGATCTATTTTTGTTACTTTATCATTTTTATTCATTTTCATTCATTGGTTCTATATGCAATTCGCTTTTGGTTATTTAGAGCTAGCGGAGGGATCGACTAGACATATATAATTAAAGCTCAAATAAATTATAATTAAGTTTCGACTTTTTGCCTATTAATTATAAACTTATTTAGTCACAAAGTCATTCTACTAAAGTATCATGACTGAGCTCTCTCTTATTATATACTATTACGAAAGGTACTTAATAAACACTCGTCCAATGATATTGTCATAAGTGTTTTACCTTAATAGGATATCCTTAATCTTTTTTGGATAAATTCGTTCTCCCAATATGATCATATATTATCTCATGGTAACCATTACATATTCCTTCATGAAAAGCCAACTGTTATCAAATAATAATCAAATCATTTATCACAAAGGCAAATGACCCATGATTACGTTTATTTTTCATCTATATGACCCATGATTACGTTTAATTTTCATCTATCATGTAATGCTGATGATAGAATATCATTTACCCTTTAGTTGAGTTATGAATTCCACTGTTTTGGAATGATGCTACATGTTACAGAAGTCATATATCTAATGTACCAGCTTTTATTTCCTAATTTATTTGAACTTAGACGTTCATTTACATTAAAGTATACAAGTAATGCATACATAACCTATCATCCACTCATGACTAATGTATGTCACACTATGAACGACATAAGAGAATGAATCCATAAATAAATCTAGGATTTATTTTACTTGGGTCTTTCCCGATGTACTATCAGTCTAGTTAATCATATTTATATATTTATCTTTAGGAAGTCATATGCTTTGATACCCAAGAAAATGTATCTCCCCAATAGGACTCAATAGATGACATATTAATCTTTCAATTGGTTTGCTCGTTTCCGATTAGACTAAGGAAATGTTTAGATTATCTACTGTTAGGATTTCGACCCGATTAAACAACGAATAAGAAAATAGCGAAAAAATTGAGAAATTGAACACACAAATTTTAACATGGAAAAACCCCTCCAAAGAGGATAAAAAACCACGGGCAAGATAATTTTACTATAATGGCAAAAGAACGAAGAGTACAAAAAAAGATGGAGATAAAAACTAAACCCCAAAAAACCCGAAAATAAAGAACCCACAAAACGTAAACACAAAATTCTCTAAATGTGTTATGAGTTCTAATCTCTAATGGGTATATCTCTTCTAAGGTTGTAAAAGAGCCTATTAATAGGCTAAATTCATAAGTCAAATAATAGTAAAATAATCTAAACTAATTAGTGTTTGATTGAAACAAGTAAACAGAGTTTAACCGAAAGACTATTTTTCAAATTTGACTGAAAATAGGAGTCATATTTAACAAATCTCCACCTTGACTCATATTTCCACAACGCCATCTTTGCCAAAGCCCGCCACGAGCCAATCTTGAACTATGCAGGGAATTAACTGAGTCAAATTTGTGCTTAGAAACTGGAAAACTTCTAGCCTTCGACTTGTACACTGTCAAATCAAAACTAACCCGGGTCTGATTTTCACGAACACAGTGCCCTAACTTTTCAAAACCTGCATTTAAAAGAGAACCTCTCTTCAACGAAACAGTCATACCTTTTTCCCTCCTATGACCAAGTTGCCTCCGCTCCAAACAAGTTGACTTCAACTCAGAACGGACGAGGACGTCCGATTTCACCGGTCATCGTATAACCTTCCGAATATAAAGATCGCGGTTCTTTTACCTTTTAACAAAACGAGAGCTCCACGAGATACTTTAATACCGCTCGACTCGATGTTGATTTTGCATCCTTTCAAGTCTAAAATACTTAAGGAGATGAGATTATTTCGTAAATCAAGTACATATCTGACATCTAAGAGTGTCCTAATCGTCCCATCGTGCATTTTAATTTTAACAGTTCCAATACCAATTACCTTAATAGATGAATCATTTTCCATGCGCACAACTCACCTTCAATCGAACTGTATGTGGAGAACCATTCTCTATTGGGACACATGTGGAAAGAACATCTTGAATCTAGGATCCACTCGGACGTGAGCTTGGTGTTATCACTTGTTGACACTAACAAGAAATCATACCCATTTTCATCGGCCAAATTAGCACCAGCTACATCTTCCTCGTTACTCTCAAAGTGACTTTTTATTTCGCAGATTTATAACAATCGCTTTGGACGTGACCTAACTTTTTTACAATAGCGACACCTTTTATCTCGTTTTTTTGATGCTACCAAAAAGGAAGCTTGCCTATCTGTCTTGCTATCCAAATGAAGCTCATTGTCGAGTTTGTCTCTACTCAACAAATGACCCTTCACATCTTCGAACGAGAGTTTGTCTTTGCCATAAATCAGGGTCTCCCTGAAAGACTTGTATGAAGGGGGTAAAGAGCACAATAATAGCATAGCCTGATCTTTATCGTCAATATGGACCTCAACATTCTTTAAATCATTTAAAAGAGTAATGAATTGACTGATGTGATCTCTAAGAAGCTCACCTTCGTTCATGCGAAATGTAAATAGACGTTGTTTCAACACTAAACGGTTAGTCAGAGACTTAGTCGTATAAAGAGTTTCTAACCTTTTCCACAAGGCAGATAAGGTCTTCTCCATCAATACCTCCTGCAATACCGTATTCGTGAGGCACAACTGGATTGCAGATAAAGCCTTTTCATCAAGCTCTTCCCATTCTGTTTTATTTAGATTCTCAGGCTTTTTCCCGATAACAACCTTTTTCAAGCCTGATTGAACTAGAATTGCCATCATCCGAACTTGCCACAGATTAAAATTTGTCTCACCATCGAACTTCTTAATTTCAAACCTTGTTGTTGCCATCTCTGAACAGGCTGATCTATGAAAATTGAACTAGCTCTGATACCACTTGTTAGGATTTCGACCCGATTAAACAACGAATAAGAAAATAGCGAAAAAATTGAGAAATTGAACACACAAATTTTAACGTGGAAAAACCCCTCCAAAGAGGATAAAAAACCACGGGCAAGATAATTTTACTATAATGGCAAAAGAACGAAGAGTACAAAAAAAGATGGAGATAAAAACTAAACCCCGAAAAACCTGAAAATAAAGAACCTACAAAACGTAAACACAAAATTCTCTAAATGTGTTATGAGTTCTAATCTCTAATGGGTATATCTCTTTTAAGGTTGTAAAAGAGCCTATTAATAGGCTAAATTCATAAGTCAAATAATAGTAAAATAATCTAAACTAATCAGTGTTTGATTGAAACAAGTAAACAGAATTTAACCGAAAGACTATTTTTCAAATTTGACTGAAAATAGGAGTCATATTTAACATCTACTAATACAAGTTGTCTTTCTGTGTATTATGATCCGACCACGTAATACTACTTAGTAATAATTAAACGTTAGATAATCATGACCTAATAGTTGCTTTTATTTTGCTTTACGTGCAAAAACTATTGAGGATAATATAAAAATAATATTAATATAATTAATAGATATTTCATTAAATCAATTTATTCGAAAAATACAAGTATACATAAAAAAAATTACTATACTGAGCACACTAGATACAACATTTTTCTGTTTTTTTTTTCTCTTCAAATCTTCCAAATCAGGCTCGTGTGGTAGCCGACCTTTTCACTGTCGGTGATTAGCTACCCCTCCCCATTTCTTTTTACCCTTCTCGTCTCTTCAGTATTTTCCTTCCCTTCTCACCAGCATAATAACCTTCCTTTTTTAAGGAACAATATGGAGGTGATCTCTTAAGGTGACTTCGATGGTGAGAGCGTTTGGAAGCCTAGTGAGATCATGCGACGTTCCCACTCATAAGGAGCTTGACTGAGCCTTGTGGCTCTTCTCCTCCATCCTTCATTGTTGGACATGCTTTTGAGAAGGGTCAATGTTGAGTAGAGGCACTAAAAGTTTCTGCAACGAATGGACTTTGTAGCGGTCTAGGGTGGTGCATAGAGGCAACACTATTTTGACAGCTACTGGTTTTTCCTTCCCTATTTCTATTTCCTTTTCGTCCTTCTCTATTCTTTTCCTGTTTGGTTTGGTTGCTGGAGCCACTGGATCCCACCCCATCGCGTCTGATTAGGATCATTCTCCAGATCTCAACGTTCTTCAGAGCTATTTTAGCACCTTTAGGATATTGAGATCTTTAAAGTGTAACAATGGCCAGGGGGAGATCCATGGTTGAGTTCTCTTCGACTTCGAAAATAAGGAATTTAAAGATATTAGATGGCATTTGTAATGATATGTTGTATTTTGGTTTTTTTGTAAGTTTAGTTTTGTCCATATTATTATTTTGATTAAAGAAGATTATACTTTATAAGTCAACATAAGAGTTTGACATAAAAGATGCCTAGTTCCTGCTTTTTGAACATCTCAACTGCGCTCACATAGATCCTTCATATTTCGAACCAAACCCAGATTATTAGAGTAGGCCATACCAACAACAATCTGGAGATGGTCACATTCTTCTAATGCTAATTTATTTTTCTTATATAAAGTTATATCTTTAACTAATCACCAGTAATTATATTTTTAATTATTTGACTTTTTTAAACAATAAAACATTACTATTTACTAACATTATTACTTCCTAAAAAAACTACATTATTTTAAGTATTTAAAAATTGCATCCTAAGAATTCCTTTAATAAGTTTAGGAGTTGTATAAAAAAAAAAAAGTTAGGTTAAAACATGCTCCAAATTTTTGTATTTGTAAAATTTTTTTTACTTTTTAGATTTCAACATTTAAGTCCAATTATTAAATCTATTAAAATCTTATTAACTTTATTGGTGCAACATTTTAAAATAAAAATAAAAATACTCAATTAGTAATGAATTTGAATTTAATGAAAAAATATTAAGTGAACTTGCATTTTTTAAATTTGTTAAGTAAATGGGCAAAATTCATTGAGATATTAAATTTCATATGTATAAAAAGTACGTGGACCTAGAAAATATTTTAACCAAATATTTAAAATCGTAGACGACTTTTAACATTTATTAGGGAAAACATGAACGAATACCTTGTCCCCGGGTGTCGACATGTGAGTCCTCATCTAAGAATATGTGATGCAAATCACAGATTAAAAGGAAAGTGGCGGACTCAGAAAAACGAAAACAAGTTTGATTCAAAGCAACCGAATTTTATTTCACTTCCGGAGTTAAATTGTTGAAACAGTCAATACAAATATATTGTTCTCATATTTTACTCACAGACTTGGCAGTTTTCTTTTTGTTCAGTCATTTCGTCAAACACTTCCTATGCAATCTAGAAATGCGGGAATCAGGTTTACAAGATAAAAGATTTATGCTGTTTCAGTTCGGCAAATACCCGCTTGAAACCACTCAGTCTCAAATTCCCATCTTTGAAACAGGGTGGAACAACAAAGAGAACGATAGTTGTAACCAATCCTTTGAAGTTTCGCTCCCCGTTTCTGTTAGCTTTCTTTTTCTACTTCAAGTATTGATTTCACAAGTGAACCAAAGGTTTAGACATTTGATGGAAATAGTGATAATCATAATGATGATGGTTGATGATTTTGATGGCAATCGCTTAAATGGATTGAGTTTAAGCAATAAACGTGCAGTTCAGGACGTTAAGAAACTTATGGACATGATACGTGGAACAGGTAGATGTTGAAACAGCAATGGGGTGTAAGGTTTCCTCTGAGTTGGCGGTGGAGGTGTTTTCTTGGGTTCTAAAGGATTGGGAAGTGTTGTTTACATTGTTTTTATTGGCTGGGAAACAGCCGGATTATGCTCAGTCATTGCGTGAACATCATTCAATGATTTCTATTATTGGGAAAATGAGGAAGCTTGATACTGCATCAGCATTGGTTGATGAAATGAGAGAGAGAAGGGTGAGAAGGCCCTGTTCTTGCGACACTCGACTCTCTTGAATTTAGCCATCTGATGTTTTGTAACAAGGATGCCTTCCCGTTTGATACCTTAAGTTTTAATATCATATTGAAGTATTGAATAGATACCATGAAATGACTGGTAGTCCAGATGAGGCAGAGATGGTTGGGAAGGAGATGAGCAAGAGAGGTGTTTAATATGATGTTGATTCATAAAAAATTGTCATATCCTGCTACTCAAAAGCTTGTGATCTTAACAAGGTACTTGAGCTCTTCGGCCACATGAAATGAATGGGGGTTGAACCAGATAGGAAGGTTTACAATGCGGTAATCCAGTCACATGCAAATGCCAGGCATGTATAAGAAGCTATTAGTCTCCTGAAATCTGTGCAAGATAAGGGTATTTTTCCAACTGTTGATACTTTTAATTCACTGATTAAGCCTCTACGCAAAGCCCCAAAGATAGACAATGCTAGGCAGGTCTTTGACAAGATGTTGAAGGGTGACCTCTAACCTACAATTCTGACTTATTGTGCTTTCTTTTGTATTCTAAGAAATAAGGAAGAAGTGTTTGAGCTGTTTGAGAAGATGAAACAGATGGGATGTCAACCAACCAATGATACCTATATCGTGATGATAGAAAGTTTAGTCAATGGTGCCACTTTGATAATGTCTTCAGGTAATGGAATGAAATGACTGAAAGGGGGGGGGGGGGGAGGTTGGCGGTGATGGTTGTAGCTCACATATCGTGTTGATTCATGGGCTAATTTTAAATGGAAAGCTGGATGAAGCATACAGGTTCATGGAGATGAAGGAAAAAGTAAAAACAGTTACTGCCTGAACTAAAGATAGATGAGGCTTAATGCTTAAGTTTCTGTAAGCAATTTGCAGGGCAAAAGATGGTAGATTTTAGGAGCAATCAATTGCAAAATAATCAGTTGGACAACCAGATCAGAGTTACCAGAGTTGAAACTAAGTAATTTGATCAGAGAAAGATTTTCTCAAGCAACCTAAAGCCAAAACAGTTGTCTGAGAAAGAGGCTTTTCATTTCGGCAGCAATAGGTCTGCATGATATCACCAACAATCATACTATTTGATAATACTATCTAATATTGTGGTTGAGAACATGCTATCTGAATCATGAATAACCAACTCTAAACTTGCATCAAATCAATTGAGTGGTACCCATGAATAGCATCTATCTGTCTACATGGAATTGTGCTGCTCATCACAACTTTTCTGGATCGAAAACCATACCTGACCTGGTTTGAATGATTATTTTCGTGTAGCTAATGTACAAGATTTGGCAACTTAGTCTTATGGGCATAGAGAAAGAGGGATAGCAAAACTACGGCTCCTGACAAAATAAGAAATAGATACTGTTCTCTACATATTTTAGCTCTACTTTGCAATATTTTCTCCACGAGTACCAAGCTTCAATTGTTTGCACTCTTTATTGTGAGCTCATCACTGCCTTGCTGATCATACTGCTCCTAGTAGTTCAACTTTCTGTAAGACATTCTTGGCACTAATTTGAGTTGCATTTACATATTTTATGTTTGATGATATAGCATGAGACAGGCAATTAAACCTATATATCTTTTTGTCATTTTGTTTGGCCTTGAAAGAAAATGTTTCTGAAAGTATTGGTGGTGCGGAAATTAGAACTACGATGGAAGGTTGCACAGCTTTTTAACTTGGAACTATGATCAGTGTGAAAGATCTCTAGAACTTGTGAAATTCTTTGTACTAAACATTGTATATAATAGCCACTCTGCAGGATCCATGAGATGCCTACTGTACATAGTTCAGTATCTCTATGATATCTTTGAATTAATATAATTTCAGAGATATCTGAGGTAAAAAGGGAATATAGATGAAGAAACCTTTTTCGAGATGAGCTATTAGATTTTTGATGATCCTATCGTCTTATTTGCTATATGACCAGGATCTGTTCTGTGTACCTAAACAGTCATTATGGGAGTGGAAATATTCATAAAATTAGTTTGGTTTCAGCATCAACTGACTGAAATTCATGAAACTGTATTTCTATGTTAGCTATAGCTCTCCTATTGAGAATCAGATATATTGTTGTGTTTGTTTACATTGTAACCTTACTTTACCAATCAGTAGAGAGCTTTGATAGATAAGATATAGATGTCGATTCTACCGTTTGTGAATCCACTGGTTGTACCTGAAAATTAAGATGATATGTAGAAAGAATTTATATGCCAATTTATGAATGGACGTGATCTTTTACTAACTTGCACTTCCATCTTGTGACAATACTCTGTTTTCATCTGGGACCTCAATTCTGATCTCGTGCTTCCAAAATTTTACTGAATATTAAAGAATACCTTTAAAAAATTCCAAGACATCGATATTTTAGGAATAAGATGTAGGAATAGATACTTTAAGGAGATTTGTGGACTGCCATGATGAACAACTAAAAAGATACAACAACATTTTAGTATTGCCTTATTCTATATTGCTCGGACTCTTCATTTTTCATGAAGTACCTGTGTCTGACATTCGTTTCTGACACACGGATATGGGGTTATGACCTCTGAGGATCCTTCAAATACATGAAAACACTTAGAAAAACTAACCACACCCATGTGGAATGCATACCCATATCTGAGATTTTCACCCAAATCCGAGTAATATAGGCCTGATTGACTTCTTGGCGTTCCTGGTTTCTTTTTTAAATAAAATGTCGTTATCTCTTGCTAATTGGTAAACTGGACTGCTAATCGTTTCAAAGATTTGGGATTATTCTTGGTGTTGATTTGGCATCAGGATATTACTTTATACACAACCAGTGATGGGATTTTTTAACTCTACGAGGCAAGTTAGAATATTGCAACATCTCTTATTAGTATGGGGCAACCCTTTAATCTCATTGGTGGTGTTGAAAACCTCCATTGGTGGTGGTGTATTGCATAATTTTCCTTCTGCATCTTGTTATCCGGAAACTAATTAGAGCTCTTCTCATTCCTTTCTTCCCCTTTTGGCTTTGACCTAGTTTTACGTCTGTCATCATGAATTCATAGTCTCCCTGGCTTTCCTATGTGCCTTTCTATGAGTCAGATTACTTTTTTCCATTAACTACTCATTGCATTGAAGGAAAAATTATAATGATTGCACCCAATCTCCTCTGGCTCATGTGCATCCGTACTTTTAATTAGTTGTTTTAATGGGGAGTAATTGAGATTGCTCTGTTTAATTATATTAAATAATATGTTCTTATGTTTATT
This sequence comes from Gossypium longicalyx, assembly GCA_025698465.1. Taxonomy (NCBI): domain Eukaryota; kingdom Viridiplantae; phylum Streptophyta; class Magnoliopsida; order Malvales; family Malvaceae; genus Gossypium; species Gossypium longicalyx. Next base: position 81,908,472 of record CM047005.1, on the reverse strand, counting down.
CTAGGATATAGGGATTTAAATATTCATTAGTATGCATATTCTCACAGCGTTGACAAGATCTTTTTTACTCAAACTGTGTCGCAGCCTCTTTCAGATTGGCAATTTATTCTCTTCCTGTTTGCACTCGTGTGTGCTGCTTCACCAAATTCTTGATTCACCAACTTGCATATTATAGGTGTGTAATTTCTTGACAGTTGACAATGAACATTCTTATACCGTTAATAGCGACTGTCGACTGACCTCCTAGCCATTTGCAAATCCTTGGTTTGAAAGGTCTTCATCCAGCATGGCATGAACTACCGAATCTGATCAGTCAAGCTTAATACAGTTTAAGACGTCATATATGCTTTGCTCTAGTGTAAGCTGAGGAATCCAATCTCTGTTATGGGGAAAGTTTCTTAGCTATGTTACCCCAACTATTTTATTATTATTATTGTTATTATTTTTTTTTGAAGTATTCATGTCTTAACACACATTTGGATATTGAAATGGAGATATGACCCTTAAAAGTTCCTCCAAATACATGAAAAATATTGGAAAATATTAAACATGCATATGTTGGGCTCGTATCCATTTCTGATACTCACACCTGAGTGTCTATAGATTAGTAATATCTTGATGAGATCAAGTTGATCTAATAATACTAGCGTTTAGTTTGTATTGCTGTTGAGCTTGGTTGAAAAATTAAATGCTCATCAAAACTACTTTGACATTTTGTAGGTTTCACAATGGCAGAGTTCACAAGTTTCCCTAAATTCTTCCATTTCAAGGCAACTCTTTTTTTTCATTTGTCTTCGCAGCTCCAATATAAAATAAATTCAATTAGTTAATATGAACAAGAGTGATGATGAAGCAGCCTTCCATGGTGCAAGGAAAATGTATAAAAATGAGAGAGAAAAATTGTGCAAAGAAAACTCTAGATTTGAATTTTTTAACACATTGGAAATTCAAAGCATCTCTTCTGCTGAGATACTTTTAGCCGAGAGAGAAAGAGAGAGAGTAGATAATGGTCTGTGAATTCTTGACTTTAGATTTAGTTCCAAGTTAGGCCTAACTCATTATTCAGTTGGGTGCCTCAGATGGGCAAAGCTGGTGTATTTCCATTTGACATGAGATAACTACTAAGCATATAGATTAGGTGAACTACACGTGGAAAACTACAGGGTGTCATTTTCATGACTTTTTCACACATGGAACCTAGCTAGCTGATGCGTATTCTTGCATGCCATCCATGCGTTTGACTAGTCTAACTTGTATGTTTGTATGATTAACCCTTTCTCAGTCAAATATCCCCTAACAACTTGATGTAATGATTGATTGCACGTTCATCCGGGGTAGGAGTTAAAAGATACCCTTGGCATTATGATAAGCTAAGGATTAGCTTTGAAAAGGTGGAGATGACCATGTGAATTGCTCATCTTATTTTCCACCAATTAGTTTTCTTGTGTTTGTTTTTTTGGTTCATATTTTTTCCACCAATTAGTTAGTCTGAACATTTTCTTCTCTCTACAGGTAAATCAAAAGTCAAGGTTCCCACAACTAAGTAAAGAAGATGTTTTTGACCATATTTACTATCAACCAAAGTATAACACCTTTGGTTTCTTTCATTGGCCTGGCTTGAGGTTTCCCACTTTTTCTTTGATGTCTATCTGCAAGCTGATAAAATGCAAACTTTAAAGAAACTCATTGGCTACTTAATCAAGGAATGATATTATTGTATGCACTGACATTTTGACATGTGAGCATTTGAATTTCAGCTGAACAAGTTACCTAGTACATGGAAAGTAAAGGAGTTTGAGAACAAGAAAGCTTGAAATCCCAGGTGCTTTTGTTTTTCATCACACATGACAAAAGATTCAAGGCATGAAATCCTATACTTTTGCATGATAACAAACTGAACGCAAGGCTCATGACCCCAAAAACAAAAGCATCTTTGAAAGATAAATTATATCAGTGTCTCGAAACAAAAATATGTTTGTGGATAATCATAAAACCTTAACTTTTCAAAATTCATAGTATTCTTTAGCATATACTCCAAGACCCCATCTCTCAAATCTTTTTTGTCTTATTCATCTCCCTTTTGTTCAAATTTGGCACCTTTTCAATTGAACACAACTACCCTTTGGCTCATTTTATTATAGATGGAGCCCTAGAAGTCTTCACCCCACAAATATGAATATATATATATATATATTCCTTGTCATTTTTCTTGAACTCTGCCGTGCTAGGTTTGATTGCCAAAAAGTCTTTAAGGAATAACTAATAGCCACAAATCTATTCTTATTTTATTATAATCTTCTCTCATGTCTACCTTAATAATCGGACAAAAATACATATATAGTTTTAAACTTAGCCTCTCTTGTAAAAAATTAATGCAGTCATTTCCCTAGTCCACAAAATACGCTATATTTAGCTCCTTATGACATTTAATTTTCAGCTCGTCTTCATAGGGGAAGCAAACTACACTATGTCTACCTCATTAAGAAATGGGATTAGGTCCCAATGAAGGAAATTACCATTGACTTTTCTCCCACGTGATGATAATTAGCCACTTATTTCGTCAAGTTTTGCATGTAAAAGTTGTTTTATGGAGGTTGAAAAAAAAAATACGCATGTGCTTAGGTAATATACTCGTATACTTGACCGCCATTGTCAGGAATGAAGGAGTCATAACAATGACCATACTTTGTTTTGGCTATGGAGATTTGAAGATTTTGAATGAGGGGAATTCTTGTTTGGTACAATAAGTTTTATAACTAAATCAATAACTCACCAACCAATAATGCACGTAGCCTCACACACTCATGCAGGAAGATTTATTCCATTAATTTACCTTTGATTTACTATTCAATTTTATTAGGATAAATATTTGATACACTGATAATAATTTTTTAATAAAATTCATAAATTTTATTATTAACTCAAAAGATAGAAAATTATATCATCATGAATTACATCAGCAATAAAGAAAAATATATGCTCTAGAAAAAAAATACAACTAGTAAAAAAACTGATAACAAAAAATACATCTGATTATTATTATTTTTAATCAATAAGTGAAGTTGAAAAATTATCAAGTGTAGTTATATATTTTTATATTAAAAAAATTATTTAATACGTTAGAAGAGAAATTTTTAAACTGGGAAAAAAATAACTTAAAAAGTTAAAATATATAAAAATATTTAAAATCAGTTGATGGAGTGAAAATATTTCATTTTAATTTATTTTCTTTAAAATCTGAGAAAGAATTGATGTCATTTTCACATTCACATTTATATCAATATAAGAAAAAAGGATTGGATAAATGGAAGTAGCTATATGGGTGATTAGACGTGTGCGCCACACGCATTCATCACTATTTAAATTTGATTAAGTCGATGCTTGAATCACTAGTTAACCTGGATTAGGATCATGATGACATTAGCAATAGCATTAAAAAGCCAAATAAACAACCATTAGTGGACTTTGGGGGCGCAAATCTTCTTTCCTAATTGCATCCTACAAATGAAGCATTGGGAATATAATAATTAAAAATGATCTTTTGGAAAGTCCAGACCAGACATCATAATTAAGTTTCTAATTAAGCTTAAAAAGAAAATGCTTATAATGAAAAGGGTTCTCTTAGCAATGAAGTTTTATTTATTTATGGATATTCATATACAGTGGAATTTGCTTTAGAAAAATAAAGTGATTAACAAAATTAGCAAAATGGGATGCAATGCAAGGCATTTAGTTTAGGGTAGAATTTGGGGGGGGGGGGTTATTTTAAGTAATTAATTAATAAAAAGGAAAAGTATAAGGTAGCATGCGGAATGTGGATAAACATGGAGCATCTACTGAAATTATTCTTACTTTTCACTTCCCAGTCAGTTTAAACGTATTAAACACTCAATTCCTCGGTCCAAGTATCATTGAATCTAGTTCTTCCAAAAGTTGTGATTATGAAATGCTCTTTTGTTTTTTCCTATGAAATAAATAGGTTATTTTAAGATTTGGGAATTTTATTCATTTTTAATCTCAACTAAATAAATGTTGAGGAAAATAAAAGAAAAGGGTGATGGGGCTTGACATATGGCAAGTAGCTAATTAACAGAATAACATTCAATCTAACACTGTAACCCACTAAAAGACTCATTTTTGACCAATCTTATCATCTCGTAACTATCCTTTCATTTCCATCTCCTTTTGCCTTATCTCCAATCTCCTTTTTTTTTTTTTTCTGTGTGTGTGGGGTTTTGTTTTTCACCTTACCTTTAGTATCCATTGGAAGGGGATGAGGTCCCCATTGGCCCCTATCCCTCCATTCCTCACCAGCCACCATCTAACTCCTAAAAAAAAAAAAACCTCCCCTTAAATATTGAAAAATTAAATAACAAGTTAAGATATACACACATTTACGGCAGTCTGACTAGGACTGCCATAACAATAACAATCTTTTTGTCCTTTTGCATCCCAATATTTATTCTTATTATTACATATCTAATATCAATTGTAATTAAACTTTGGTTTATATTATCAAGTTTACATGACACAACTTCAAAACCCTATCATATCTCTCCTCCTCTCTTAATATTAAAATGATGAAAAAAACTTTTAAAAAGAAAAGAAAAGAAAAAAAAAACAACCTTAATAACATTGCAATCTATTCATCTCTGGAGTTATTCGCATAGTTGAGAATTATGTTTTTTGTTATATTAGCCCAAGGAAATAATCTTCAAGCCAAAGTAAGCAACTATCTAAGACACCTAAGCTTTAGGAACATCCTGTTAGCATGCAACATTTAAATAACAAGCAGCTATTAATCCAACAACAGTTTTGATATGTCAAGGGACAAGATCAAGAAAAGGGTTGAAGGCACGGTCTCATTAAACCAAGGACACTTGCTCCTGTCATCACATGTAAAGGGTAATTTCTTAATCATGTAGGTGATAATCTTATGGCAGCTGGAGGCCCGTATATAAACACTTGGGTATATTTCCTTGATCATTCTTTCCTCACTACTCCTATCATTATTTGACAAAAATCTACCGTAACCTTCATCACATCCATTATGATGGCCGGTGACGAAGGTAGGATTTGTTTCTTCTACGTAGTGAGAGTGATGTCTTAGGCCCATTGATAAAATTATAATAGAAATATGTTTTCATGCTCAAATAATTCGATATGAGATACTAGACTCATTTGTATATCTTAGCCTATTCGAGATTAATGAAATAAAAGAGTAAAGTATACAAGTGTAAATGTTCCAAGGCGTGTTCTATCTAAATATCATGGAGAAAGAGATATATTGCATGATAACATTCTCACAAAAAGGTTATGTTAGACCACAACTTCTTACAACTTTGGTAGCCGTGATGCATTATTAAATATTACTCATTATTTGTAATATTAAAAGTGTTTTAATATTACTATCAACGTTATAAGATTCTATAGAAATATTTATATACTTAAATTTGGACACAATACATGCCTGTTGCATATATTAAGAGGGTTTTAGTGATTTAATAGGGTAAAAATCTTACTGAACTTATTTATATAAGATATTTAAATAATTTAGTTGAATAGATTTTATAAAATTCAGATAAATAGATTTTAGAGAATAATTTAAAAAGATATCATGTCCTTTTAGCATTACCTTATCCTATTGAGGATGTGGGACTATTCAAAAGTGTATTGAAAAAACAATATCGCAATCATATTGTTAATTTAGCCAACACTCTTTGACTAGCACATAAAGAGATTTTTTAGAAAACTTTAAAAAGTTCACAAAAACAATTCCAGTTGTGTTCACTGGATGGATTGATTAGATGTTAGAACGAAAGGTTGCGACTATGGTTTGCAACGTACTATTAGGAATGTTATCACCATTTGTATCAAATTAAAAGGCACAAATTTATCTACTCAGATAAGAGAAGGTATATTTTGAACCATCTTTAATTCATATTCGTTATCATGTACATGGATCCATGGTGTGGGGTCGTCATAATTTTAAATTCCTTTGTGCTACTGCTCTTTGGTAACCCAACCGAGTGCTAGCTTGAATGCTCCAAACATACCAACATTCATCAACTCAGCTCACTCCACTCCTAAATAAAGACACCTACCTCCATAGGGGTTTATCAAAATCCTACCTTCGTTTATTATTACAATCTACAAGCACCATTCTCTTTTGAACCTCACAAATACTACCTAAACCTCTTACACTTTCCTCAAACACCCACCATTTTACCTTTCACCACATTGTTTGCTTCTGTGATTAAGTCACCATTATTGAATATTTTACTTTATATTTTTAGCCTTTTACACCATTTTCAATTGCTAAGGCAACACATACTCTGCAAGTCAATCCTACTTATGTTATCTTAGCCTATGGAACATGTTTAGCCATACTTATGAAACCTACCAACCATCTTACGCTTGTACTATGCTCTTTTCAACCTCATCATACCAACAGTTGGAATACAATCCTCAAAATATATTGCTCAACTATAACTTCTCACTTGTACTATTGCTACTTAACAAGAAACATAGAATCAAACAAATAACTAGATATAACAACTTTGGCAAAGCTAACGAAGTAAATGGACTAATCATGAGCAACCACAATGTGCTCCCTAATACTATCCTGAAGCTCTGGCTCTACAACTGAACATGAAAACTAAAATCGTGAAAGGCAAACTCTTAGAACAAAAAAAAAATGTAGATTAGAAAAACCCTAATCCTCATGTATTAAACATAAAGCTTGAATGCTCTAAACAATGCTGACAATACACGAAATCATAATGTGCAAACTAATATGCTCAATACCCTTATTTGATCTTGATTTGGCAAAATGGGTTGTTGCATTGATAGAATTGAAAGACCTCAAACAATCTCATCAAGATGATTATGAATGGTTGGATGCATAGCATAATGCTCTTTTTCTAGTGAATTGACAAGTTGAAGTTCCAATTTACATCAAGTTGTCTCTAGACACCTAAGACAACACTATAGATCTAGTTGGCCATTTTAATCAATTTTGTTCGTTTCATGGCCTTTTAGGCATTTTTGGTCCAGTGTAATATCAGGTTTTCCCCCTAACTCTCAAAGGCCTCAATAAGAACTTTTTGGTATTCTTTGATACTAGGTTTCATTATTAACTTGGGTTAGCTCAATTATAATTTTCTAAAACATTTTGGTAGTTGTAGAACCATAACTTATACATTGACGAGTTTGATGTCTCTTAAATAAAACCCTAATGTGACTATTTGGGAATTTATCAAAATTTTTAATGCTACTACATTATAAGTGAAAAATCTTAATGTTGAATAGGCCATTATTGCCTTAATTGTAGGTGTCTGCTTTAGGCCTTTGAGATATGCTCTCATAGGCACCCTATTTCTCACATATTTCATATTATTTTAGTTGGATTCTGTCTCTCTATATATGTATTTTTGTGAGTGTGTGTGTTACACACACATATTGTGTTTAATTTTTAACCTTGTCAAATTAAATTAATGAAAATATTTTTATAAGTAATTTGTGTGACAAAAATAATCCCAACTTTCTTTGGGTTCCAATCATTCCAACCATAGGTGTGATCTTGTACGATCTTGTCATATTGACAATATTATTAAAACACTTTCAATATTACAAATAGTGAGTGGTATTTAGTATTGCATCATTACTACCCAAGTTGCAAGAAGTTGTGGTCCAACATAACCTTTGTGATAATATTATTATGTAGTTTATCCTTTTGTCCGTGATATCTAGATTGAACACAAGTGATTGAACAATCATAATTGTATAGTCTAATATTTTATTTCTTGATTCTTGAATAGATTAAGATATATAAATGAATCTGATATCCCATATCAACTTATTTGATCAACTCATTTGTGCATGGTTATGCATTTCTAGTCTAATCTTATCAAGGGCCAAAGACATCACTCCCATTATGTAGGAGGAGAAAATCCCATCTTGATAATACTCATCTTACTACATACTTTGTGGTATATCTAGAAACAACTTTTATAATAGATCTAATTATGGAAGATGTTTGATTGCATCAAAATATACAACTCCAAATGTTGGAACTATGATGACCTCAAGCCTAAGGATCGCATACACCATCATCTACGAGAATTGGTGTGACTATTACTTAATATTCCAAAAAGCATTATCATGGTGAGCCAGCCCAGTACACTATTTTGCTAACAAATACCCAAGCATTGACTTGATATCCCATATTTATGAAAATATCTTGTCATCAATCAACCATACATTAGTCTCAACATATTATTGTTGCTCCAACCCTATATAATATTTGACTAAGGATGGTTTAATAATAATCATATTATCCTTGTAAATTTATTATTAATCAATTTTATTTAACACTAAAAAATAAAGATTGAAAAAAATAATGTCAATGTCTTTAATTAATAAACAATATGAGTAAGTATATTATTATAATTATCTCATGATTGGTCTTTGGGCATACTCCAACACGTCCAACCTGTTAAATTGTACCAGTTGTACAAGAAATCTCAGAAGTATGTAGAATTTAAAGAGATAAAAGAATACTATATCGTAAAATACAATGCCCAAAGAGAGATTAGAGGAAATGCAACAACAAATCCACTAGAACAAATACAAAGTCAAACCATCAAAGTCGCAAGTTCTACTCAAGGTCTAATCAATACAAAGACAAGCTACAACACAATCAAAAACCAAGAATGGGCCTGAGCTCACTCAGAATTTGAATAATACACTCATCTTAACACCACTCACACAAACATTATGCACACTATAATTAAGGAAGGCTTAGTGGAATGACTACCTCCTATGAAAATTGATTGTAGCAAGCAAAACTTTAAAAAGCATTGTGAATTCTAAAATGACACTATGCACTCCACTAAAGAATACATCAGTCTTAAGAATATAATTGAAACATTAGTCCAAAAAGGTGAACTTAAACAATAAATGAAGTGAGACTCTCCTACTATAGATAAGATGTATCTAGCTTTTCATAAGCAGGATAAAAATCTAAACAAATGTCATATAGTAGGAACCTTGATGTCATTGTTGGATTAAATGAGCATTAGGCTAGTAGTAAGTCTAAAGCAAAAACCATTAAAAAGTCTCATAGCACTTTATGTATGCCCTCAAAAGAGGAAACTTTAAAATTAGTTTGTCTCGTTTGACTAGAACTATGATGAATTATTCATTAATAGTGGAAATGACCCAATAATGGTTTCTACAATGATTGTAAACTACACAATTCAGTGAGTTCTTATTGATAATGATAGTGTAATAGACCTTCATCAATTGTAAGCTTCCCTAAAAAAAGACCAACCTCAACAACACTAATTAATCTTGTAAAATACCAATACACAATAAGACAAACAACAAAATAGTAATAAAATAACATGACAAGGCACTTACCTCTCATAAGTTTCTTGGCAACAACACATACATACTACTATTCTCTTTCAACCTTAATAATAGGTCATAATAGATAGGATCAAAACTCAAGTTTTTGGTACCAAGAGAAATCGAATTGAAAAAGGAAAACTCCTCCTAAGTGAGAAGCAACCTAAAATGCAAGAAAGCCAAGAGAAAATTAGAAGGAGTCGACAACAATAAAATCTATTGAAAGATGAAACTCAAGAAGGATTAATGATGGTCGCTAAACTAACTAAAAATTCGACTAAGGCAAGTGCACCTATCGAACAGTAGTATAGTTATGGTAAGACCGAAAATACCGAATCCACAAGGACTAAAAGTACTAGTACTTACTATCTTTTTATTATCTAACCTAAGAATAAAATGGGTGTTTTTAAACTAAGACTAACTATTTAATTAACTAAGAATACGACAGAGATGAAAGTTGAAAAATACTTTTGGAAAACCGATGGAAAAGACAATACCCAAGGAAGAATCCACCAAGACTTCACTTATTATTTCTGAATTAGACGATTTATTCACTTGACTTAGTCCGTAGAAATCCCTGATTTATGTTATTATCTCTCTCGAGAGTAAAAACATCTGACTCTAGGTTTATTAATCGAAATCTCTTTCTAATTAAAACCCCTATTGTCGCATTAACTCGATCTATAGATTCCCTTATTAGATTTTACTCTAATCCAATATATTTATGTCGTCCTATCTCTAGGATTGCATGCAACTCCGCTTAATTATGGAAGATCTACTCTTAAAAAGGGACTTTTGCTCCACTTTCTAATTAAAACCCCTATTGTCGCATTAACTCGATCTATGGATTCCCTTATTAGATTTGACTCTAATCCGGTATATTTATGTCGTCCTATCTCTAGGATTGCATGCAACTCCGCTTAATTATGGAAGATCTACTCTTAAAAAGGGACTTTTGCTCCACCGAATAAGCACATCAAAACTTGAATTAATATCCTGGAATATTAAAGCAAGAATTAAAACTCACAATTAAGAATAAGAACAAGTATTTATCATATAATTCAAATAATAATAAGATCCGTCTTAGGTTTCATCTCCCTTAGGTATTTAGGGAGTTTAGTTCATAATAATGAAAAACATCTCAAAATTGGGAAAACAACAAAACATAAAGAAACCCAAAGAACTTCTAGGAAATTGGATGGAGATCTTCATTCTTGAAGTAGATCCTGCTTCTAAGCTGATTCCTATGGCTATCCTTTAGTATTCTCTACCTTCTGCTCTCTGTATGTTTTAATCCTCTTCTAGGGTGCTTATATAGACTTTGGAATGCTTTCAAACCCTCAAAATTAGCCTATTCAGAGTAGAAATAAACTTGGGCTTGACAGGGACACGGCCGTGTGCCACGCCCGTGTGAAGGTGCTCAAGCCGTGTATAATTCTGAGTTGGTTTTTAGTCGACAAGGCCATTACACACGGGCGTGTGGCCTGCCCGTGTGCCTCACACTAGCGTGTGGTTTACCCGTGTAAAAGTGCCTAGGCCGTGTGAAATACTGAGATAAGCTCATTTTGTCTGTTTTTGGCCCGTTTCTTGCTCTTTTTACCTTCCTATGCTCACCCAAGTATAAAACATGAATTTAAAGGATTAGGAGCATCAAATTCACTAAATCTTATGATAAATCATCCAAAAATATGCCAAGCATGGGATAAAAAAATATGTATATATTATAGTTTATCAACTATCCCCCCACTTAAGCATTTGCTTGTCCTCAAGCAAAAATCCTCAACTCTCAATTAAAATAAATTCTTCTCAACTTATAATTTTCATCAATAATGGTTCGAAATAATCCACAAGTAATCATACATTGAGAATTCAACTAAAAGAACATCAAAGTTTCAAACAATCCAAGTTGAGCATTTTAATCATAAAATCATAATTATCCCCCTTTATCTAAGTAGTTACCTTTAATTCCAAATTGACAAGGGTTGGCATCATCACTAAAGATTTACTCAAATCACTCAAAGTGTTAAAGGTTCAATAATTAAGCACTCAATAGTCAAACATGAAAAGTTATTACCCTAGGCTTGGATGAAAATCAAATCTCCACCGTTATAAATGAAATGATACACAAATCAAAAGGTCTTTAACATGGTTGTAATGGGGCTTGAGTTAAAAGTGTGGATAAAGGCTGAAAAAGAGGGTTAGAATCGAGATTAATTTAATAAGTTACCAAACTTAGAATAATAAAGCTACTTACTGAATTACAAAAAATTCCAGAATTAAAACCATCCAAAACTAATGAGCTTTCTTTTCTCAAAATAATAACTTTAACTTATCCAAGCTCTTTATCCAAGCTTTTTTTTTAAGAATAAGAACAAGGACAATAATAGAAAGTATATAATAAGGAAATAATTTAGCAACTGAAATGAACGAACATAGTTGAGTAACTAATTAAATCAAATCTCGATAAAAAGGGAGTCAATAAAAAGGGAGAAATTCTTAACGAATCAAAAAGGGTTAAGTTGTGGGTTAACATTAAGGGGAAAATCAAGAAACAATGGTTAAGGCTCAAAGGGGTTCACTAAGGGTTAATTATGTGGGTAGACTTTTTATGGGGTAAATAGGTTAAAACCTAAGTGCCTTTATCATCTCAGTATATCAAATCAAAGGTGTGGTCTTGACATGCATAATCAAAGCAAGTTCTAGAATAACAAATCAATGTTCACACACACATAAGTAACAATAAAAGTGAGCAAGAAAGGACATATGCTCTAAAGGCTCAAGATATCACAAAAATCATGGCTTTTGATGTCAATCCTGTGAATTCAGAACTTCAAGATAATACCTCAATTCAGGAAAACAGCCTAGCAATTTTAATTCTCAAAAGTCAACTTATCATGTTTGATTCTCTAATGTCTTAAGGTTAAACAATCAATGCACAATTACCTATGATTTAATTCAAAACATAATAATAAAAATTATAAATCAACCAGAATTCACTCTAATAATGATATGAGAAAATTATTTGAGAACGAGATAAAAATTCAGAGATTTTCTAATAAACATATAAATAATCTCCCCACACTTAAGATTTACATTGTCCTCAATGTACGAAGATAGATAATAATAATATAAGCATAATATCAGAAGAGAGGGAGAGAAGCGAAACTGCCCTGAATTTTTGGATGAAATCCTTGGAATAGTGAAAGTTAGAGTTGTAGAGAAGGCTAATGAAATGCATGATTCTGAGTTACTAATAAGAAAATAAACACAACTGTGGAAGAGAATTAAGGTATTACTTGATAATAACCATAAAGATAAACATAGTTCAAAAAAAAAACATAAGTCTTCAAAAAAATAAATAAAAGAAAAATAAAAACATAAATAACATATTAAAAATAAAATAAATGGACTTAGAGGTCCTCATCATCAGATGCATCAGCATCAAGAGGTGGTGGTGATGGAGGCGAGATGTGGAAGTGCTGGCAGATTTGCTGTAGCATTGCCTCGATGTTGCCAAACCTCGCAAAACACTGTTGCTCGAAGCGAGTGAGTCGCTCGAATATATCAATCACGGTGGCAGTAGGAGGTCGGTGACTCGATAGTGGTGATGGGTATGGGTCCTCTTGAGGGGGAGGAACATCATCAGTAATATCCTCTGGCTCATCCTGGTCATCAGAGTGAATGAGTCTGTACTAGGGGGTCGAGTCCACGACGTCGCTCTATCATCCTCATATGGATCATATTAGAAATTCTCTGATAAGCCATCTGGCCTACTAGTGTGAGTGTCGATGAAATCTCTGGAGTGTCTAAAAGGCCGAAGTGTCGAGCGAGACGAGTCACGTAGGGACCAAGACAGATGGGACCCCTCCTATGGCGGTCCGTCTGATGGCGAAAAGCAAGCGTTATAAAGTATGCCAAATCAAAGATGTGACCGGTCACCATGCTCCAAAGATAGTATATGTCTGTAGTGCTTACAACTCCTGTACTCTCTTTCCTGCCGGTCAACGTGTGAGCTAATAAGGCGTGGATGCATCGTAGAGCCAGAGAAAGAGATGTCGCCTTAGAGTAACTCGGGTCATAAAGGATTCGAATAGGTGTGAGATCGGTCCAACATCACAAAAGTGAGTAAAGGATGTGACGGTGGAGGTGAAAAAAGTTATCGGCACCTATAAACTCATCAGTGTAGATGCCCAAAGCTACGCCAAACTCAGGGACGCTCATATGTCGCACTAAGCTACCAAGTCGGAAAGTGATAGTATTGGCCTCGTTATGGGTATTCATCACATGCTGTAGATGGAAGGTAGTGCAAAACTCTATGGTAAGCTCTGAATAGGTGGGCTCGATAATCGTAAAGAACTGATCCCATGAGGCAATGGAATGAAAGCACGGACCTCATCATTTAGTCTGACCTGCTCCAATGTAGCCCAGTCAATACATCGGCCCAAACCTAGTGGTCACATGCGCAAAAGCTGAAACAAGTCGTCCTGTAGGCCTGAGGAGAATCGAAGTAGAGGATGACGAGCTTCAGTCGAGGTGCTCGAGGAGGTTGTGCCAGGACCCTTCCGCTTTTTTGAAGCAGGAATGGCAGTCTTCTTGCCTCGTGTGTTTGTCATGGTATACTTGAAAATAACAAAATTCAAAAACAACACCGAGTATTCTACCAGTTATCGAAGAAAGGAAAACAATAGAATCAAAGTAGTAAAAATAAGACTAATGTCCTAAAATGAATATGTCATAACACTAATCATAGCAAAGACCAGAAAAATATATAGGAATATAACAATAGCACTAAGGAATAAAAAATAAAAGGAAGAAAAATCATGGAATGAATATAAAACATCAAACTAATTAAAAACAGATGGATGCAAATATAGGAAATATAAATACTAAAAATAAAATAGGCTAAAACAAAGAACAAAAATGAAAGAGTCAGAAAACAAAACAAACAAAGTAATAATAATAATAATAATAATAATAATAATAATAATAATAATAATAATAACAATAATAAAAAATAAATAAAGAAAAATTAACTAAAATTAAAATGGACTAACAATTTAAGAAATAACAAATAAATAAAGAAATAAAGAAATCAATAAGTAAACTGAAATAAAATAAAGGTGAGGTTAAAGGGTGGTGTGGCGGCTAGGGTTGGGGGAGTTGAGGAAGAAGACAAAAGTAAAAGTTAGGGTTTGGGGGGTTTTAAAAAAGGACACGATCGTGTGAGGCCCGTGTTGGGCCAGACGGCCGTGTCACACGCCCGTGTGGCTTGAGTATTGCCCATGTGCATCGTGAAAATTTAATGACTATTTGTCACACGGCTTGGGACACTCCCGTGTATCCACACGGCCGTATTGCAGGGCCGTGTGCAATGTTGTTCGCTTCTTCCACGCCCGTGTGTCTGAATACACGGCCGTGTGCCTTACCCGTGTAACTCTCTGACTTGTTAAAATTTGAAAATTTAGCTCCAGTTTCACACGGCCTAGTACACGCCCGTATGTCTAGACCGTGTGGTCCATAGGCTGTGTCGCACGCCTGTGTGGACTCTGTTTAAACCGTGTCTATGTCGAGTTTGGGTGTTTTAAGCCTGTTTCCATACAGCCAAGGACACGCTCGTGTGCTCGGGCCGTGTGGGTCACTGTACCTATATAAAAAACACGAAAAATAGATAAAATAAACAGGTTAGTATTGTTAGTGCTCAGGTTTCCTCTCGAGAAGCGCTTATTTATAGTCTAAGCTTGACTCACCTCATATTTGCACGGTCATGGTAGTTCGAGGAGTTGAAACTCCTCATCCCTGCTATCAATTTTATCAAAATAAGGTTTTAAACGAGTACTATTTACCTTAAAAGTGCTGAGTTTGGAATGAGTTACCTCGACTGTACAGTATGGGAAAACGTTGAGTACCGTAAAAGGGATTTCTCCATTAGGTTTAGAAGTGGAAACACGAGGGTCTACTTCATCTAACAGTACTTTGTCTCCAACCTTAAGTTGATTCGATTCACCTTTAAGTTTGTCATGGCACTACATTGATTCATCGTGCATTCTCAGTTTCTCCTTAACCTGTATTCGCCATTCATCTAGTTCTTCGATCTATAGCCTTCGCTCGTCATGGATGATTCCATGGTTGGTACTAGAACGTGGCTCGTTTATGTTTTTCTGAAGAGTTTTCTGCAAAAAGATTGAACGACATGATTAGTCTCATTAACAAGTTTTATAGAATCATCTTCATGACTTACTGTCTTGACCGAATCATGAGCTTGGAGTGTGGCCGTATCTTCTTCTACACAGAGTGTGAGTTCACCTGTACCAACATCAATGATAGTTCTAGCAGTTGCTAAAAAGGGGTGTCCTAAAATTAAAAGGACATCACTATCCTCTTCCATGTCTAGAACAACAAAATCAATTAGGAATATGAATTTATCTATTTTTACGAGTACATCTTCAACAATACCTCTAGGAAATCTAATGGTTTTATCTGCTAATTGCATGTTCATCCTAGTTTTTTTGGGTTTCCCAAGACCTAGTTGTTTAAATATTTTATAGGGCATGACATTAATACTTGCCCCTAAATCAGCTAAAGTATTGTTAACATTCAAACTACCAATTAAACAAGGAATTGTAAAACTCCATGGATCTTTCAGTTTGCTGGGTAGCTTGTTTTGTAGAATGGCTGAGCAAATTGCGTTTAATTCTACATGCGACATATCATCTAATTTTCGTTTATTAGATAAGAGCTCCTTTAAAAATTTCACTGAGTTGAGCATCTGCGAAAGAGCTTCAATAAACGGTAAGTTAATATGTAATTTTTTAAAAATGTTAAGAAACTTACCGAATGGTTCGTCTGTGCGGTCTTTCTTTGTCACTTTAGGGTATGCACACAAGGTGTGTATTCTCTGCTTACCGAATTTTGTTTGTTCTAGCTTTCATCCACCTTATTTTGACTTACCACTGTTTCTTACCTTGGTTCTAATTTAGATTCAACTTACCACCGAAGTTGCTCCCTTGGGTTAGTTTCTATGTTACTGGGCAAGCCACCTTACGGTCATTTAGAGATCAACTTAGCAAGCTGACCTATTTGAGTTTCGAGCCCTTGAATCGATGCTTGCTGATTTTTAAGTGTTGTCTCGGTATTCTGAAAATAAGTTTCTGACACCGAGATTAATTTTGTAAACATCTCCTCAAGGTTCAGCTTTTTCTCCGTTGGTAAGGTGGTTGTTGGAATCCCGGAGGTGGTGGTGGTCTCTGATTTCCTTGACCACCCAAAGAGAAGTTGGGATGGTTCTTCCAACCTGCATTGTAAGTATTACTATATAGATTATTCTGTGGTCTAGAATTGTTACCTATATAGTTGACTTGTTCGTTCGTAGTACTATAGTCGTAGGCTAGAAATTCTAGACTATTTATCCCTCCTTCATTTGTATCACACTGCATCACCGGATGCACCTGCGTAGAGACACATAAGCCAGCAATTTTTTTAATTAAGAGCTCTACTTGGTTTGATAACATGGTGACCGCATCGAGGTTGAAAACACTGTCTGTTTTATTAGGCTTTGTCCTCATGACTTGCCACTGATAATTATTCAGTGACATCTCTTCAATGAACTCATAAGCCTCCTCAGGTGTTTTATTATTTAAGGTTTCACTGGCCGCTGCATCAACCATCTGTCTCGTTGAGGGGTTCAAACCATTGTGGAAAGTTTAAACCTGTAGCCATAAAGGTAATCCATGGTGAGGACACATTTTCAATAAATCTTTGTATCTCTCCCATGCATCATATAGCGTTTCTAAATCCATCTGCACAAAGGAAGAGATATCATTCCTCAATTTAGCTATTTTAGCCGGCGGAAAATATTTGAGTAAAATTTTTTTGGTCATTTGCTCCCAAGTAGTGATTGATCCTTGTGGTAATGAGTTCAACCACTATTTAGTCTTATTCCTTAATGAAAAGGGAAACAACCGAAGGCGAATGACATCGTCAGAAACGCCATTGATCTTAAAGGTGTTGTAAAATTCTAGAAAATTTGCTAAATGAGTGTTGGGATCCTCGTCCTGCAAACCATCAAATTGAACAAACTGTTGTATCATTTGAATTATGTTAGGTTTTAGTTCAAAATTATTTGCAGCAACAGCAGGTCTAACTATACTCGATTCAGTTCTCGTTAAAGTAGGATTAGCATAATCATACATAGTACGAGGAGCGGGATTCTAATTTACTAGATTTGCAGCAACCATAGGAGGTAGTGGATTATATTTATTTTTAGCCATCTCCTCGGTAGTACTAGTATCGTCCTCATGCCCGTTCTCTATATACTGTAGGCTTCACCTTATTTCTCTTCGGTTTCTATGAGCTGTGCTTTCAATCTCACTGTCAAATAGTAAAGGTCCTGACGGGTTTCTTCTAGTCATAAACTATAAAAACCTGCCAGAAGTAAATAAAAGAAAAATTAGTAATAAAAACAAAATTAAATTGCAATAAAAGTAAAAATGGCTAAAGTAATAAAAATTAAGTGTTCCTAGTATCTTAGTCCCCGGCAACGGCGCCAAAAAC
This sequence comes from Gossypium longicalyx, assembly GCA_025698465.1. Classification (NCBI taxonomy): domain Eukaryota; kingdom Viridiplantae; phylum Streptophyta; class Magnoliopsida; order Malvales; family Malvaceae; genus Gossypium; species Gossypium longicalyx. Next base: position 81,890,511 of record CM047005.1, on the reverse strand, counting down.
TTGATGGTCGCTAAACTAACTAAAAATTCAACTAAGGTAAGCGCACCTATCGAACAGTAATATAGTTATGGTGAGACCGAAAATATCGTATCCACAAGGACTAAAAGTACTAGTACTTACTATCTTTTTATTATCTAACCTAAGAATAAAATGGGTGTTTTTAAACTAAGACTAACTATTTAATTAACTAAGAATACGACAGAGATGAAAGTTGAAAAATACTTTTGGAAAACCGATGGAAAAAACAATACCCAAGGAAGAATCCACCTAGACTTCACTTATTATTTCTGAATTAGACGATTTATTCACTTGACTTAGTCCGTAGAAATCCCTGATTTATGTTATTATCTCTCTCGAGACTAAATATAACTGACTCTAGGTTGATTAATCGAAATCTCTTTCTAATTAAAACCCCTATTGTTGCATTAACTCGATCTATGGAGTCCCTTATTAGATTTGACTCTAATCCGGTAGATTTATGCCGTCCTACCTCTAGGATTGCATGCAACTCCGTTTAATTATGGAAGATCTATTCTTAAACAGGGACTTTTGCTCCACTAAATAAGCACATCAAAACCTGAATTAATATCCTGGAATATTAAAGTAAGAATTAAAACTCACAATTAAGAATAAGAACAAGTATTTATCATATAATTCAAATAATAATAAGATCCGTCTTAGGTTTCATCTCCTTTAGGTATTTAGGGAGTTTAGTTCATAATAATGGAAAACATCTCAAAATTGGGAAAACAACAAACAATAAAGAAACCCAAAGAACTTCTAGGAAATTGGATGGAGATCTTCAGTCTTGAAGTAGATCCTGCTTTTGAGCTGATTTCGATGGTTATCCTTCAGTATTCTCTGCCTTCTGCTCTTTGTATCTTTTAATACTCTTCTAGGGTGCTTATATAGACTTTGGAATGCTTCTAAACTCTTAAAATTAACCTATTCCGAGTAGAATTAGACTTAGGCTCGATAAGGACACGGCCGTGTGCCACGCCCGTGTGAAGGTGCTCAAGCCGTGTGTAATTCTGAGTTGGTTTTTAGTCAACACGGCCATTACACATGGGTTTGTGGCCTGCCCGTGTGCCTCATACGGACGTGTGGTTTACCCGTGTGAAAGTGCCTAGGCCGTGTTAAATACTGAGATAAGCCCATTTTGTCTTTTTTTGTCCCGTTTCTTGCTCTTTTTACCTTCCTATGCTCACCTAAGTATAAAACATGAATTTAAAGGATTAGGAGCATCAAATTCACTAAATCTTATGATAAATCATCCTAAAATATGTCAAGCATGGGATAAAAAAATATGTATATATTATAGTTTATCAATTAAGTAAATATCGAATTAATTCAAAGTGTGGAAAGGTTGGATCTTAAGTGGAAGTCTGATCTACCGTTATTTGATATGTCAAATTAGCAACCTGTTATATTTAAAGAGCTTGTTTTTGGGAAAATTAGCATATTTTTTGTAGTTTAGTGTAGATTTTAAATTTCCAAGTTAGTAAGTGAAAATATCTTTTTTTACCCATTTTGAGACCCAAATTAGCTAATTGTGCCATTGGGGGCTTTAACGTATGATTGAGTGTTGTAGGTACTCAACGGTGGCCCAAAATTGTGTGAAAACATCACCGAAGAACAGGGTATCAGGACATCGAATCATGCGAATTATGATATCCCAAACAAGCCCAGGATAAAGACTACCTACGGTGGATCGCAATATCCACTTTCCAAAAGGGACCCCATTTCAAGACTCATTAATCGTGATATCCTACTTTGGGTATCATGATATCCACATCGTAAATGGGACAAAAAATGACACTGGGGGTAATCTTTGTCCAACCAAAGCACCGATCAGAGAAGACCCGTTCAAGGAAATTTTGGTCACAAAATAAGGTTTAGAAATTGCTGCTAAAATAACAAATTTTGGCTGAAGAGAGAGATACACACATTATCCTTAGTTTAGCTTGCTTTTCTCTTTAATTCTCTTAGACTTTCTTCTTCATTTTTAGGGTTTCATAGTTCTCATATTCCTTAGTTATAGAGTTATTTTTCTATAACTTCTCTTCTTGTTCTTGTTGTTCTTTAAGTTAGCTATCATTGTAGGTAGGGTTTATTTGCATTTTAATCTATTTTCTTTGTTTGTAATGACATTTCACCCTTTATTTTAGTATATTTCAGGTTTTTTAGTTTAATCTATTAAAGACTTCAACTTTTATGTTTCTTGTACTTCATTCTACTATTGAATGTTCATTTACACTTTTCTTTTAAAGTTTTATAGATGAAAAATCCAAGCTTTCATCTTTTTCTCAAGCTTTGTGTTAATGGCTGCCATTTCCTTTTCTTGCATGTTTGTTAGCTTAGTTTTTATCATGGATAACTAAACTCTAAAGGGATTAGTTGATGGAGATATGGGTAAGTTGATTTTTGGAAAAGGGACTAAGTTACAAATAAATTGGACTAAATTGAATAAACCTAAAAACTTAGGATTGACGCCCCTAAGGGAATATTTAGGCAATGAGACTGAGAGGTAATCTTTTTTAGCACCAATTTGTTAGTTCTGGGTTATTCAGTGAGATCAAAAGGTAAATCAGATTAATTTGTCTAATTTTGTAAAGTTGAGATCGAAAGGTAAAACGAAACCACTTTAGGAGTTTAAGCACTTTAGATCCCTAATTCAAATATTAGTGAACCACACCAAAATCAATTAAACACCGTTTGTTATTCATTGGTTAATTTAGTAACTTGCATATTTTACAATTTAGTTCTTGTGTTAAATATTTGATAAGTTAGTGTAATTATTCTTGATTTTATGGCTTTCCATACTATTAGTGTAATTATTCTTGATTTTATGGCTTTCCATACTATAATGTTTAGCGATTAGTTAGTTAGACTCTTTATTTTGCATGCTTGTAGCTATAATTTGCTCGATCATTGACTATCTTGAGTTTGATCCTCAAAGTACTTCTTACCCCGTTTACAATTATATTACAATTAACCTGTCACACTTGTAGACACCGCACTATAGTATAGTTTTTGATCCTTTGTTGTTTTTAGTGTTGATTTTTCTCCATCGTCCTTTGTGAGGGCAACGAGGGAAGCAGCCAAAGTCATGTTCTTGAAGAGAGCATGAAGAAAGAAAGTTGCCAAAAATTCCAAATTGAAGTTAGAAGACAAATTCAATCCAAAATAGTATAAAAACATGTAACACCCAAAACCCGGCCTAGACGTTATGGTCGAATTTTACGATGTCACATGATAGGGTGTTTGAAAACCATGCCGTCGCGATAAAACCATTTCCATTGAATTACTTTTCTTAATATCTTATTAGTTCCAAAATCATGTTACTCATTTAGTCGATAGTTTCAAAATGTTATTTGTTGCGGAAGCTTTTAAAAGCGTTTAAACAATCGGGCGTTTTTGAAAATCATTTGTTTCTTTTGAAAATCAAGATTTCCTACTACTAGTAGTTGTAATCCAGAAGGTAAAGATAATTAAAACTCAAAACCAAATCAAAGTCCGAAAGTCCAATTACAACCAAAAAATTTAACCCGTAAAAATAGACTAAAAATAAAACCAATAATCATAAATTAAAGCCATGACAGTCCAGAACTGTGGTCACCATCGAGTCCTTCGCCACACCGATCCATCTAGGTCTGGGGATTACCTGTGCATATTAATCAGAGAAGGGTGAGTTTTCATAAACTCAGTATGTAATCCCGCAGAAAATAACAAACAATCAGTAATCATAGTGTACAGTCAAACAGTCTTGGGCCTAATCCCCTTTCAGTATCAGTAAAGGTTTGGGCCTTAGCCCATCTCAGTATCAGTATCAGTCATGCAGTTTTCAATAACAAAGTCCTACCCAACCAGCCTCTACACACCATCTCCATCCAACCCTACACTCCATGTGAGGATTAAATCAACCTACCCATCCCTACACTCCAAATAGTACCGAATACGGCACAAAACAATAATTTATTAGGCTTAAAAGCCTTTCAGTACACTTCCTCCAAATAATATCAACCCAACCCAATGCAATGCAACATATAATGAAATGTCATGCTATCACAGGTTATTCAGATACAAATCCAATTCAGTATAAATGCTTGTATATAGCATGCTCAGTACATAATTCACGCAATCAATATCACATAGTTAAGGGTCTAAGTAGTGCTTGCCGACCCTACAGAATGTTCACAGTTGACTTGGGTGACCCATGGAACCTTAACAGTCATTTCAATAAAAATAGGCTCACACGCCCATGTGGCTTGCCCGTGTGTGCCCACACGGCCCAAATTGGCCTTAGCCGTGACAGCCTGGCCTCGTCGATCACATAGCCGTGTTAGGGCACATGGCCTACCACACGGGCAACCACACTCCCGGGTGGCATCGACAATGAGGTTTTCGGCTTTAGCCAAAACTTCGTTTTCTGCGCAATCGAGTACACACCTATATTGTTTTTTATGCCTAATCACTCACGATCACTCCAGTACCTAAAATCGACAAATCAAAGCCCCAATTTTAGTAACATAACCGAGACTTAAACGATATTGTAACTAGATGTTCATCCATAACTATCGAAACCCTTACCTTTGATCGAAACAAGGAATCCACACACTCAACTCGTCAATCGGGAACGATTTTCAGTCCCTTTATTAACTCCTAAACACAAAAAATGAACCCCTCTTAGAAGGCAACCAGAAATGTTAAGACTAGCAAGAACTGAAACTTACCGATATAGTGTAAAAGCTGAACTAACGAGCCACAAAAAATTTAGAAGTAGAAGGGGAATCAAACAAGGAAATCGGCAGCAAAGAATGAAATGGGGGACACTAAAAAGAAGAATGGAAGAGAGAACATGTGCCTTCAATCGCTGATCAGAATGGAGACTAAAAGAAAAATCGAATAAAGAGGGAGGACAAAGAACCAAAATTTTGGTAGAGAACAGAGAAGAAGAAAAAAAAAGAAAAAGAAGAAGCGGAGGAGAAGATGATTAGTTTTTTTTGTAGAGAGAATTCTTGGGAAACTGTTTTACTCAAATCCCACTACCTACCCTATCTCAATCCCTTAATTTTCTCCCTCAACTCCCACTACACATCCACCACTAAGAATCCCAGTTCAGCACAACTCTAGCCGAACTTTAAGCAAAAATACTACTCCTTGCCATCACAGAGAACCGAACACAAGACCTCCAACACACCAACACTCCACTTAACCACTAGACCAGCTGGCCCATTCTGATAGTTTTACAAAAAATTAAATAAAAGCTTACTGAATAAGAGTGAGGCTTAACTTAGAAAAATTTTCAAAATTTGCCAAAGGCATGGCTTGAACTTGGGACATCTCACACACACCAGAACACTTAACCACTGAAGCAGATACAAATTTGTTTCAAAATTTACAAGAACAAAAATAAGAAATTTGAGGCGTTACAAAACAAATGAAAAATAATGGAAAGAAGAAAGAAGAAGGGCTCAGTTCAAGAGAGGAGTCCAAGATTGGATTGATAACAAGTTTCTTGAAGGCTAATAAACTAATCTTGTAACGAACGGAGGCATTGATCCATATATAGAAAATAAAAACAAAACATATTAGTAATCAAGCAAAAAGAAAAGAAAACAAAGAGATAACTAAAGGAAAAGTAATTCGTTTTATAAGAAAGGGGAATATCATAAAAAAAGAATCATTCTTGAGTAAAAACAACATAAAACGAGGTTGTTCTTGATGATTTCTTGATCTGAAAGTAACTAGCATCAAGAAATATATTAGATCTCAACAAACCGAATAGTATAGAAAAGAAAAGAAAAGCTCAATCGAATTTGAATATTCAAGGATTCTTGAATTTTAATTCATGTTTCGAGAAGGGGAAACCTTGGATCTTGAAACCTAAAATTAAAACATCGTAAAATTGCATTAGAAAAAGATTTGATTGAACATAATCAAGATAGAAAAAGATTATGGAGAAAGGCAATGTCTTATAGATCCCTAGGAAGAAAAAACTTCAATAAGCACCACAAATGGCTCTAATCGACCCCTAAGTCAGCCAACTAGTAAATCGAAGGATGAAGAGTGAATTCTCACGATTATTGAAGAAACTAAAATGAAAACAACTACTAAAAATCGCAAGAAAGAAATCTTATAAAGAAATAACTCTAAGAGATTTATTGAATCAAAATAAAATAGGTGTGTACAAATTAAAGGTGGAATGCCTATTTATAGAAAAAAATTGGGGTAAAACCTAAGAAAAGTGACATTCTTCATACGTGAAAGGTAAAAAGCCTACTTAATGAGCAAGGAAAATTAATGTATAACTACTAAACTTACTAAGTGATATTCCACCAGCCTATTAAGGGATAGGCATGGAGCAAATTTAACAAGTAAAAAATAACCTTATTGGACTTAAATAAAAGCTATACATAAAACCTAATTAATTAAGGTTTGAATTAAAATAATTAAGTCCTAAAGATAAAAATAACATTCCTAACACAATAGGCTTCATGGGCTAGGCATGTATGCTTTATTTGCACAATGAGCCTTAACGCCTAGGCTTGTCATCTTCTTCAAAATGGGCTTCTCTTCATTAATTGTGTTCTTAAGTCTATGAACAGTCTTGTATCCTTCTAATTCATTCTTGATATTTAATGTATTAATTTTCCATATTTATATACATTAAGTTAAGCTCTTTAAACACTTAAAGAGCTTATTCTCGAGTATTTTGTAGTATCTTTTATCATTTTTTGCATTTATTAGTTTTCATACTTAATCTTAGTTTTTATAGTGTTTTTATGTTTTTTGGAATAAATGGTAAGTTTACGTCATTCAGAACTTAATCTCAGAGCTGAGCTTGTTTTAGACACTTGGTTGATGTGAAAATAAGGAAAATAGTTTAAACTAGAGCCAAAGATGTGACACCAAAATGTTAAGGTCATGAGACCAAGTCTTTTGTCATCAACTAAAGAGAGGGACTTCAAAAATTTGCACTATATAGTGGATTGTCTTCAAGGTCATGACACCAAGGAGTTGATCTCGCGACACGAGCACTCATGGTCACAACATTAGGCCAATGATGTTGCAACACTGACCACAACGCTACAGATGAAAAAGTCAAGTTGCCTGATGATGATGTCACAACACGAAAGGGTTGTTTTCACAACACTAAATACCAAAAGCATCAATTCAAGTAGACTATCAAAGATGTCGCGACATCGACCTCTAACGAGGCAAATTGGCTTAAGGGTATTTTGTAGTCAAACAAGCTTCAAATTAGATTTTAAGTGAGGGTTTACTTGTCTTTTATAGGTCAAACATTATCAAAGTATAAATAAAACTTTATGAATAGATTTTTAGGGAGGTCAAAAATTAGGTTAGATAATTAGCCATTAGACATTTTTCTTTACTATTTTATTTCATTCTTATTTTTAGAATAGAATTTTCTTTTATTCTCTTTTAGAATAAATTTTTTTTTCATTTCTTCTCATTTCTTGAAAACATTGCAAATGATAGACGATCAAGTTGTCGCACTTCATTAGAATTCCATCAATTAAATGATCATATTCTTAAAGTCTTTATTTATTTCATGCCTACCATATGTTTTTTAAAATGCTTACTTGAAAGTAAAGTTTAATTATGTGATAAATTGGTTGTTGATTGATTTATTAATTATTTATTAGATTAATTTGATGTTTATTATTGATTAATTGGTTTTTCTATTATATCAAAATACTTAATACACCAGAATTTACACCTCTAATGAAAAATCTAGATAAATGAGACTAAGAAGAGAGTTTATCCTTCATAGTTCGATATAATTGTACCATGTAGTGCGACCGAGAGGAAAACTACTTGTCTAAGTGAGACCAAGAGGAGAACTTAATTGGTAATTGCAAAGGTGAGACTAAGAGGAGATTCCTAGTGAGGAGTGGCAAGTGATCTAATCGGGATAGGTTATTGGCTTAGTTAGCAATCAACTAATCAATCGACCATCATTTTCATCAGTTTCATAGTCAAAGGTAATAGGAAGAAAGCTTAGATTAAATAGTTTAATTGATAATTTAGAGTTAGTCTCAATATACTTTCATATTTTATTTGCACTAATAATTTCCAACTCGATTAGATTAGTAATTGCTTAACTTGTAACTAACTTGATAAACACATTTACCAATTTGACAGTCCTTTGGGTTTGATCCTTAGAATATTTTGTGTTCCACTATAACACTTATAAATATTAAAACTAACCTTTCACACTTGTAGTGAAAGCCATTTTTTAATTATCGATTTTTTTTTTGCAAAATTCTCTACTCAACGTACGTACACCATGGCACGATCATGAACTACAAAGCCCACCATTTGAAAGCTTAAAATCTTTTTCTTGTTATCTCTTAGTTACGAAGTCTTGTGCAAATAGGTTGAGTTTCTAATTCAATTACTTGGATTTGAATCTAGTGATTGGTGTAACGCCCTAACCTCGATCCGGTTTACCAAATCTGGATCTCGGGTGTTACATTTTCCATTGCAGACTTTTTATTGACTTACAAAATTTTACAACTCAATTGAAAAATCTTCTAACTAAATTTGCATCTGAGACACAGAATATAATTACACTAACCATGATGGGCTTTACATGAAAATAGTATGACTTAATTACATAGTTCCAATCATTTATTTTTAGGTGCTATCATTCACTCAGTCGTATTACTGACATGGTTTGTATACAATCCTAAGCCTTATAGACGAATCTCTCAATTGTTTACATTGTTCCCATCAGACTTGATCACGCCAACCTAAGCTCGCACTGTATGCATAATAGTCCAACTCACCACACCCTTGGCATAATCCTAGGTTATCCTTCTTGGTGTGGCTTTAAATCAGGTAACCTATGACATAAAATATACTAAGGTAAGTTCACAAGAACTTAGTGAGTAAACCCTCATTTACCTATGGCTTGTTCGAGAACTCCATTTTCTATACCTATGTCTTGTTCGAGAACTCTATTTTCTATCTCCTTGTTCCCATTCTTCAATTTGACTTAGGCAGATACCACTAAGGTTTTATTCGTTATGCCCTAGATGTCAAGCCTCACTCAGATATCATAACTTGCTTTCCATAACTTTGATATCTCATTCACATCATTCATTTTGTCCTTTCATGGTTCCTTAACCATTCCTGTTATAGAGCGTATTACAAACAAAATATCTTTGGTTTACCACTAAATCTAGCTCATTGTTCTTACTTTAATGCTATACAAGGTTCACCTTAATAATTCATACTGAAGTTTTCTTTCAGAGTTTTCCATACACAAGGTTTCCTACGATGTGCGCCATAATTATTGTACTCTCAGAATGCCCCATAAGTAGTTTTGTCATAATTCCTTATAGGTTCCTTTTTTTTCATTCAAGATCTGCCACACAGGCGTTCCCTTATGTAATAGCCACAGGGGTCGTTCTTTAGACTACGCCACAAAGGCGTCTCTTTTCAGAGATAGCCATAAAAGCTTCTGTGTCTAGAGATTTGCCATAGAGGCATTTCCTTTAAGAGGTTCATCACATAGGTTTACTTTTCATGGGTTTTGCCACAAAGGCGTCCTTTACATCTAGTACTCACCACAAAGGCTTTCATGTCTAGAGTTTTGCCACAAAGGCTGTCCTTTAACTGGTGTTTTAAACGATAGGGATGCGCCTAAATTGACACTTAGTGAGGTTTGCCCCTCATCATTCTGGGACATACAAAGAACCACATTAGGTAATAACCTTCCTTAAACTTCCCAATATGATGCCATAACCCACCAATTATGGTCTTACACGATATGGTCTTCAATGTCATTCCATAAACTTTCTTAAACTCTGGAGACAAACGTGAACTCATCATACACTAACTCACTCATGACAGACATTCTTATGCTTATTAGAGACATATGCACTTCTTATCAGACTCGTTCTTACTTTCAGATATAAACATATCATAGTCATTCAGGTTCATAAGTCTTACATTTCTTATCAGATTAGTCACATCATACTTTACTAGTTTCAATCTCAAGCTTTGGTCACTTAGCATAGAAGTTTCTAAAAGGCACATTATGCATACACGAGTCAATCTAGGGGCTCACCTAACATCTACATACAACAGCTTGATCTTGAGGCTCGCACATGCATTCACGAACTCTCAGAAATCATTACCCATGAGACATAGGAATATTGTCAAAACTTCATTTGTATAGCCTTTATTTTGTCTAAAACCTAATCAACCTCCATGCTAGCCTTTACCCCTATATCTTTTCATTTAAAAACATAGGCTAGCTTACTCTAACAGAAAGCCACATGTAAGACTAGAATACTTACCCTGGGTGAGGAAACCATCCTATACATTAACTCTGATCCTTAGTTTTAGCTTAGCAAGAAATTCTTGATCAGCTTTTAGAGCTAAGCATCATTGGTTGTTATCAAATAGAAGGGAAAAGATAACTTATTTCCTTTTAAACTAAGTTACAATACTTTATAAAGAAAACTTATGCTTTTCTAGTAGAATTTGACACACGCCATTAACTTTCAAGGTTGCTCTTATTAGTGGCTTACAGTTGTAGAGAAGTGTATTCTAGAATCCAAAATCTTTTCATATCTTTGATTTTACCCATCGCTCCATCCTAACTATTTTGTTAGTACCTAACTTAACTAGACAAGCTAGGCGTATCTTAACTTGGCGATGTCTTCTTATAACTCAAAAATCCTTAATATCTATACCAATATTTCCCTTTTCACAATCATACACTTTCCAAAGATCATTCCTTTCCTTACATCCTATCGTTGCCTATGCGCCCTACTAGTGTGTTAGAAATGTCATCTTAGTGGATAAGATTGTGCCAATCAAATTTTATTTGAGGCATTCGTCTAGACTCGGGACTCGCTAATTTTAGGTGTTACAATTGGGCCCTGAGGAAAAGTGAGCGCACCTCAATTATGGGCTTGAGATTTGGTGCAACACCCCTTACCCGAGTTCGAGGCCAGGACTAGGCACGAAGCATTACCATACTTAACCACATACATACAATCATTTTCGAGTCACCAAGACTTGTTCAAATTTTAAACTTTTTCTAATCTTGGTTAAACTCCTTAATGTGGGCCTACGAGGCCTCAAACTCTTATTGGAAACCATTCAGAACCAATTCGGGTCCTTAAACTGACTAAATAAAAAAATAACCCTTGAAATAGGGCACACGCCGTTGTGGAAGGGAAACACGCCCATGTGTTTATTATAACCCGGCCGTGCTGATGGCCCATGTGACCCACACGACCTAAACCTCTAGGGACACATCTGTGTCCCACACCTGTGTGAATTACATTTCAAATTCAAACCTACAGGGGTTTTCACACGGCCTGAAAAATGTCCGTGTCCATGGCTCGTGTCCCTGACACGGCCATGACATACCCGTGTCCTAGCCCGTGTCTAAAAATCTTGACATTCTATTTCGGCGACGGCGGCCAATCCTTAAGGGTTCTGTGGCCAAGGCACTGCGCTTTGTGTGCTAGGCGTGTCTCACACACCGGGTGAGACACACGACCGTGTCTCTTCCCGTCTGTTTACTACCATGCATACTGACTTGAAATTTTTACGTGCAGGGGACACACGTTCGGACAACACACCCATGGAGCAGGCCGTGTGTGACGCACCCGTGTGTCTACCCGTGTGGACAACATAGGGCTATTTACCAAGCCCTTTGCCACCCTGAAACAGAAAATAACAACATCCATCATTCTAAACATCATCATAATATGATTCCCCACTCCAACAACCACATCTAAGGCCTTTACACATTTCATATTTACTAAAACAACCAACAAATTACCCATTCACAAAACAACTTGTATTCATATAACAACTTTCAACTTTACCCATTTTCGTGGCCTTATACAAAATGAATCAAAATGCTAAAATAAGCCAACACATTTGGCCAATTAACAATGACACAAAATTCTAAAGTCAAGATCCTATACATGCCATAATCAAAATAAATAGATCTAACTATACCAAGTGCTTCGATTGATAGTGTGATCGATGCCTCCGACGTCCGTTGATCCACGAGCTAATTAGGCAGCACTATAAGAAAATAGAAAGAAATAGGGTAAGCAATAAGCTTAGTAAGTTGCATAAAAATAAATATAATGACAACTTTACCAATCTTCATCATGCTCATGATACAAAAATAGGTATAAGCACAACTTACTCATCACTATCCAATACCTTTCACATAACATATACTAAGCTCACAGCTCATACATTTCAAATAGGTACATGTACCACTCACAACATGGTTATACTTTTCTCATTTAACTTAAACTGTGACTCTCACCGTTGAACCATTTGAAATACTATCGGATATTCACTAAGCCTCAAACACAGGGTATAATGTCGATGCCATGTCTCAGACATGGTCTTACATTGGCTCATCCATCAAGTCGATGCCATGTCCCAGAAATGGTCTTACACTGACTCTTACATATCAGTGTCGATGTCATGTCCCAGACATGGTCTTATACTGACACATTTTGTAGCCGATGCATGTCCCAGACATGTCCTACACTGGCTTACATCTCGAGGCCGATGCATGTCCTAGACATGTCTTACACTAGCTCTCGTCTCAATGCTGATGCCATGTCCCAGACATGGTCTTACACTGGCTCTCATAATGTGGCCGATGCATGTCCCAGACATGTCTTACACTAGCACACAAATGATCCGAGCATCATGGCAGGAATAACCAACTTATTTCCTAAAGTTCAATGGGAGTTTTACTATCTCAATATTCATTATACATAATTATTTCCACAAATAAGCGATTTATGCCATATCAAATTAAACACATATAATAATAACGTAGTTATATTATTTACATACAACTTACCTTGGTATACAAAATGTAGGCTACTCATTCGGCTTAGTCCACTTGCTTTGCTTTTCCCTAGTCTAGGCTCGGATTTTGCAATTCTTGATCTACAATGATAAAAATTCAAAAATTTAATCATTTTAATGATATAGGTATTCAACAATTTATAATTGGGCAAAATGACCGTTTTGCCCCTATACTTTTGCAAAATGACCATTTTACCCCTAGTTTCGAAAATCGATTTTTATCAAATTTCTTCATATCTTAAGCCTACCCAAACCCTTTTTACTCTTATAGCAACCCAAAATTCCCATTATTTCTCACATTTATCATCTAAATTTTTAACTTATGCAAAATGGTCCCTAATTAGGGTCTCTATGAAAATTTCTTCACAAAAGTTATTTATTTCACAACCATAACTCATTTTCTTCCATAAAATTTCAGAAATAAACATGTCTACTATCATGGAAAAACCCTATACTTTCAACCAATTTTCAAAATAGTCCCCTTGTTAGAAAACTCATGCTACAATGACCTCAAAAGTACAAAAATATTTAAGAAAAGCCCCCAAAATCACTTACTTGCAAAGGTTTTAAGTTGCTAAAATTTTGAAGCTCCAAGAACTCTATAATGGCTGATATTTTCGGTGGTGAAGAGAGGGAATTGAGAAAGATGATAGCTAGCTTTAGGTTTATTATTATTTCATCCTTTTTGTCATATAACATTTGACCATCCTTTAATTTAAGGCTTCATGTCCAGCCACTAATATAATATTGGTCTATTTTCTCAATAAATACCTATAATTTAATGTTCCATGACTATTTTACACTTTTAGCTATGTAAATAGGACTTTTACACTTTATGCGATTTAGTCCTTTTTCGCAATTAAGCTCACAAACGCTAAAATTATTTTACCAAATTTTTCAAACACTGACATAAGCATGCTATAACTCTAAAATAATAATAAAATACTTTATCCATATTCGGATTGGTGGTCTCAAAATCACTGTTCCAACTAAGCCCAAAATCAGGCTGTCACATTTGGCCTTAGAGCTCGTATCACCTAAGCAAGTATTGCCTTACGCTTTTTGGAGAAATTCACTTATTACATTAAAAAAAACCTTCCTTTAGATTTGGCTATGATTCTCTTGTCTTCTTTATTAAAAGCCTCTCAACATATCATTTGTCTTCTCCACCACAATTATTCTCTCCTCTCATTTACCATGTCATGCTTCACATTAACAAACGTTACACGATGATGAGATTAGAAGTAATACCAACAGTTTCATTTAATTTTGCATATTACCAAGTTTGATAAAGCATTTACTGTCAAAACCTAACCTTGTGAAACATTGATTGTAAAGATAGTCGTCAAAATAACCCTAGCACCATGTAGTAACAAATTAAGGTTTATATGAACTTTTCAGACATGGATGTGAAGATTAAACCAAGTATACCATAGGATAAAAAGGATGTTTATTCCCTACCACTTTAGCCACATTTGACTATTATTCCTTAGTGTACCTAAACTCATTTCTAAACTCCCTACCTAGACTTAACATGGAAACTATAGGAGACCCATCATTATCACAAGTTTTTGTACATCAACACCCGTGGATGCTTCTCTTTTATTTTAATTCACCATTTTTATAAGGACACATGAAAAGAAGATGACACAATTAACACAGAAAACAATAACTAATAAAAGAAAGAAACAAAAATACTAACCTATAGAATGTAAAATCTAAAAATTTCATAGAAATACCCCTCAATAGTTTTCTAAGAAGAAAAAAATTAAGGCAAAGCATTAAATAGGCTTAAAAAGTCTCTTTAAATTCAAAAGATTACTCCTTATCGAATGATCTCTTTTCAATTGTAGGCAAGTCTTTCTAGGAACAACTAAGCACATAACACATGCCCCCAAAAAAATCTAATACATTTGAAACTTTACATTCCATAAGTTAATGTGCTACATGGTGTCTCCTTATCTTTTCGCACATCATTATTGCAATTGATGGCTTATTATTTTTCCTAGAATAGCTTATCACCAATATCTCTCATTCTTTTTAGAATTTGTTGCCTTAAAGGCTTATACTTTTTACTAGCATTTTTCCATAAAGACCTAATTAAATCTTTAAAGCCTACAATAGGGTTGTTGTTTGAAATGCTCCATTCAAAAGGTTACATAATAAATCCCTTAAGAGATTCAATCAATTCTAACAACTTGAATTCTATAGATTTGCTCCCACTTAATCGATAGAACTATCTTTTAGGAATTGTTAAACCAAGCTTTATTTGATCATATGTTTTGATATAACAAATTAAAGTATTTTTTAATAAAATTTAAAATTGAAGAAAATTGGCAAAATGATATTTAAAATGAAGTGTAAGACATAAAATTTTGAATCTTATACTTTAAACTCTTAGAAATTTTTTGAATCAAATTTTTAAATCAAGTTAAAATGGTAAAAATGATTTCGATCAAGTTAAATTGTTTTTAAACAAGTCAATATAGCTCCAGACCAAAAAGTATCAATATTTTTTGGCAAAGTATAGATAGTTTTCAAAATATCCATACCACTTCAAAAATTGATACCAAATTAACATTTTTTTCCTCAAACATTCAGCTAAGTATCGATCCAGTATCGATACTTTTTCATATGATATCAATAAAAAGCCACTGGTATCGATCTTTAGCTCCAAGGTCCACTAAATTTTGCATTAAATGAAAAAAATATCGATACCTCTTTAGCCAGTATTGATACTCTTAGTTGTAGGTGAATTAAATGTATCGGTTACTTCATCCCCAATGACTCTCTTCATGTCTCCAACAACCACAACGATTGGAAATCAATTAGGGAGTATAAATACCAGCTTCCAAAGATCTTACAATAACAAGAGAGATTATTAACCTGAAAGATCAATAAAAAAAAAACATTGTGCTTAAAACTCTCAACAATTTTCTCTTAAAACTTATGAGTTTTCATTGTTTTCTTTTAGCTCAAATGCTTCTCTTTGTAATTGAGTTTAATTGGAAAACATTCTTGTCTTGTAAGGGTTCTTTCTTTGTTTACTCGTTTGTATCTCTTTAAGAATGGTTTGTGTCTTAAGGCTTGGGTAGAAACCTTAACAAAGTTTGTAAGGTTAAACATTGTCCTCAAAGGTTATCAAATTAGTGAATTTGGGAAATCCTTAGTAGTGGAAAGCAAAGGTAGTGGAGTAGACAATTGGGGCTGAACCATGTGTCAAATTTTTCTATCCTTATTCTCTAACTTTCACAAAATTTGAAAAGCCAATTCACCCTTCCTCTTGGAAATTTCAATTCGATTATTTAATCTAATAATTGGTATTAGAGCTAGTCTATTTTAGACAATTTAACAACCAAAGAGGAGATCCTTAAGGTAGCTCAACTTTCAGCCAATCAATCCACAAGAGATGACATCTACATCTGATTTAGTTTTTCTTGGAGAATCACAATATATCTCCAAGCCTCCTTACTTTAACAGTGCCAAAAATTCTTTTTGGAAGACAAGAATATTGTTGTTCATACAAGCAAATCATCTTGTCGTATGGGGGATCATCGTGGATGGTCCCTCCATACCTCTCAAGCAAGGAGAGCTTCTTATTCTAAAGAGTAAGAAAAAGTGGAATGAGGAAGATAAAAGAAGTATTCAATTGAATGTCAAGGCTATACTCACATTGTTTTTTACATTTAGCCTAGAAGAATATAGTAGAGTTTCCTCTTGTTCCAACGTCAAGGAGATATGGTATAAGCTTAAAGTCATACATGAGGTGTCAACCAAGTAATGAAGTCTAAGGTTGGAATTCTTACTTTAAATTATGAAACCTTCAAAATGAAGCCCAAGGAAGATATCAAGGCTATGCTCAATGAAGACATATCCAAATGGATTAAAGTCTTATAGGAAGACATATCCAAATGAAGAAGTGGTAAGAAAAATGCTTTAAACCTTGCATAAATCATGGGAAGCCAAGGTGATTACAATTGAAGAAGCAAAGAATTTAGAAATGTTGAATTTGGATGAGCTCATCGATTCTTTGCTTATACACATGATAAGGCTCAATGAAAGGGTTGAAGAAAGTTAAAATTGAGAAGAAAAAGGTTGGTGTTACTCTCAAATCCACCACTAATGAAGATAATGAATCAAGTAAAGAAGTGGATGAAGATAAAGAAATGAAAATGTTTATTAGACGATTCAAGAAGTTTATGAGGTCTAATAGAGGTAAAAAATTCCACAAGAAAGAATAATTCAAGCTTAAATCTATTAAGGAGAAGGATCCCATAATATGTTATGAATGCAAAAAGCCGGGACATATCAAGTTTGATTGTCCCTAATGGAAGAAGAATAGATCAAGCAAACAAAAGCTCAACGCTCATGTTGCTACTTGGAGTGATGAGGATTCATCCAATGATGAAGATCAAGCAGTAGTTAACCTTTCCTTATGGTTATTGATGACACTGAGGTATCTTCTAACTTGTCTAATTCAATATCTTATTCATTTGATGAGTTACAATATGCTTATGATGAGTTGGGTTTGGAGTTTGAAATTATGGTTTCAAAATATAAGAAAAATATTTCAAAATTAAAAAATGAAAATAGTTCACTCTCCAAAACCAATCATGAACTTGAAAGTAAAATTCATGATATGTAAGCTATTATAAATGATTTTAGAAAAAGAACTAAGACTTGCATGATTTATTTTCAAAAGTTCATGATGATCATAAAAATTAACTTGAGTTGCTTGAGTTGCATAATTTCAAGATGCTTACATTTTGAAGAATGGATTTTTGTATTTAAACTTGTGTTCATGAAACTTTAGTGAAATCTTTATGTTCTTAAAATCTAGCATTTCGTCTAGCCTTGAATGGCAAACTGTTTACATTCTATATTAAATTAAATTGTAGTTTAAGTTGGTTTACGCCAAATACGATTTTAAAAATATCAATTTATGTTAGTGACACGGTATTTCCAGATCCTCTTTAAGGGTCGAATTTGGAGTTTCACAAGTTTGGTTTCAAAGCCAAAGTTTAACTGATTCTCGGAAAAACCAAAGGCAGTATCATAACCCTATCATGCATAGTACACCTTTGGCTTAGCCTTTAATCTTTTCTGCTAAGATAACTCTTCTTTGGTAGTGACATAAGAAAATGACTGATAGTTCCAGAGAAGTCACCAGTGAGGAAATAGAAAGCCTTGTCCCTACTCAAGAACAATGCAGGAAATGCAAGAAATGCATTTAGAAATATCAAATTCCATAGTGTCTGATAGAGATCTGAGGTTTACCTCAAGGTTCTGGAATTAGTTATAAAAATATTTAGGGACTAAGCTACGATTTAGTACGGCATTTCATTCACAAGCTGATGGACAATCAAAAAGAGTTATTCAAGTTTTGGAAGACATATTGAGGAGTTGCGTATAGTGGCGGAGTCAGGATATTAATCTTGGGGGGCAAGCTAAAGTTTAACGTGCTACATAACAATCGATTTAAACATATAAACAGTCAATTCAAAAGAGGCAGTATTCCAACATAACTAATGCAATTGTGCAAGTGTACATGTCATTCAAGTAATAAAGTGATAAGTAAGTATTGTGTCCACAAGGATTGGAAATCTGTAAGAGATTGATTAAATTATTTTAATCCTATTAACTATACTAAATAACAGGAAATATTCTTAAATTGAATGAAATGTTGGTATAATGAATTAAGGTAATTTAATGCTAAAACAAAAAATTGATGTGGCAAATAAAATGTAGTGGCAAATTACAGAGAAAAATAAGAGTAATTTTGTTGCTGAATGAATAGGGCTAGAATTATTCAAGTGAAATGCTCACATCAAAATAATGTCATGGAAAAATATTGTCTAATCAACTACTCAGAGAGTCACTACTATAACCTACCTCTTTTTATAGCTAGTGTTTAAGCTAAAAATCTAAGTTACTGTACATCTACAGAACTCTGGATTAATAATTGCATTGAACGTTCTTCTCTGTACAACTCACAACATCTATGTCTAGAGTACTACGAAAATTCTGTCGAATATTTGCTTGCCTCAAACGATTTTAGATCCAGTATATCTAACCTTTTTAGAATTAAAAATACATCAAAGAACACAACACACAATCAGCATGTCTAGAGCTTGCATGCATGTATTTAGAATAAGCAAAAATCAAATGAAACAGTGGCATAAACAACCTCAAGTCATGAACATTAAATATGATAGAAAATTCACTCAAATAACTCCAACCCAGAAAAAATTTAGTTCATGGGTGGAAAAGTTAACACCAAGTTAAATCATTCATCAACATTTAAACAATTTTTTGAATCACAAAATCAATAAAACTAAAGGTAAAACTATAAGATTTCTCGCCACACTCCAACTTCTATTTTATCTTCCGATCATTAATGAATCCAAAATAAATGTCTCTTCCCATTCTTCACGTTTGTATTCTACTCTCAGTAGTGGTTACCCTTTCTTTCTCTGAAATTCTACAATTGAGTTTTTCTCTATGCAAAGAGAGGATTGCTGTCACCATTCTCTTTCTTACACAAATTCCCCTCTCTTTTTCTTCTTCTCTCTCCTCCTTTTATTGGGTAGATCCGTCCCCCCTCAGCACACTATTTTCATTCCTCTTTTGAGGTTGGATTTTCTGATATATGCACAGCTGGTTGAGAATAACATGGATAAAGTGCTGAGTCATCTTCCTGAAATTTCCATGGCAATTCTGTTAGCAATCAATTCCACCAATTGCCATGGTAATATTTCACTTCCCTTGTTTTTCGTCTTCATCTTCTTGCTCTTTCTATACATGTGTTCACACAAAACCACACATTTCTTCCCCAAGTGATAAAAGTAACAAATAATGACTATTACATCACAATCCAAGCTTTGTTATGTAATGTTCTAAAAATAACCTAAAAATGCAAATGTATTCACTTAATTACAACCAATTAATTCTATTTAGACGCCTTAAATGTAACTCTTTTCAAGATTTATCAGCAAGATTCCAACATAACAACCGATTTAAACATATAAACAACCGATTCAAAAGAAGCAATATTCCAACATAATAATCGATTTAAACATATAAACAATCAATTCAAAAGAAGCAATATTCCAACATGACAATCGATTTAAACATATAAAAAATCGATTCAAAAGCAGCAATATTCCAACATGACAATCGATTTAAACATATAAAAAATTGATTCAAAAGAAGTAATATTCCAAAAATTAAGAAGAAATAGCATATCATTACTAAAAATTATGCATGACGTTCTTTCAAGTAAATAAAATTACTGAATATAGAGTCTGAATCAAAAGTTTCAGCAATCTCTCTCTCAATATAAACAACAAGATTATGTGTAAGAAACTCATCTTCCACTTTGTTATGAAGCCTTGTTTTGACAATTTTCATTACCGAAAATGCTCTTTCTATATTTGTAATTGAAACAGGAAGAGTCAACAGAAGATGGATTAATCTATCAACAAGAAAATATACCTTTGACATTTGTATCTTTCCTAATCCTTGACCAAGATTAGAAATTGTGGATAGATTCTAGAATTTCAGATGATTTGGAACATTTTTCTTATAATGCTGCAATTGATACTTCAAGATTACTTTCTCTTACTCAGTGAAATCAAGAGGATAATATTTTTCCACAATACAAAAATATATTCCATGTTGAAGGATTTATAAGCATCCTTAGGATCCAAAGCGGACCTAAGGGTAAGAAGATCAATTGTTTGTTCATTAAATCTACTATTTAGCTCAAGAAGTCGAGAATATATAGTAGCATTGAATATCTCAACCCGATAATGGTGCTCCATATTGAAATCAAAATTAAGTGACAATCATGTTTTACCACATATGGAGAATCCATATCAAGAACCCCGATATTGTGTTTTTCACAAAATGCTTTCACAACTTCCAACATATTGTCCTAACCATCTTCTCTCAACTTCTGTATCAAAGTTTTGGTGCTTGAGACTAAGTACATAGAATTTACTATATCTTGGGATTTTTGTTGTAGATGTTGGCAAAAAAATATCTATAATACCCATTATCGCTTTCACTAGATGTAAGATAAAAACAAAATCAAAGGATGTAATCTTCTTATATGTTGCAGCTACATCCTTGCGAATAGAATAATTAGAGTTACTTTCAATAACATTTTCTAAAATAGAATAAGTAGCATCAAACATCCTTATCAAGCTACAAACAGAACTAAAATGAGAGCTCCAACTGGTTTCTCAAGCTTACTTCACAATGCCAATTTGGTTAAGTCTTTTACCACTTTGAAGCTCATTAATTGCCAACATATTTGCAATTTCAATTGCTTGTGCAGCTTTTAATTGATCATGACATTTGTAAGAGGCACTAACATATTAACAATGAAGTTCAAATAAGAGAAAAAAAATTATGAATAGGAATTACCTCTCGAGAAGCAACAACTAATGCCAACTGGAGTTGATGAGATGAGCCGAGCAATGAACATAATATGTATAGGGACAATCATTTAAAAATAATGGTTGCAAATTGTTCCATTCACCCTGCATGTTGCTAGCACCATCAATCCTTAACCTTGGATATTTTTAACATCAAAACAATGTCAAGAAAGAACAACACATATTTCCTCTTTTAAAGTTATTGCTACAGTATCTTGTACATGTACAAGATATGAAAAACGCTTTTTTATAAATCATTTCTTATCAATATATCTCAAAACAATAATCATTTGCTCCCTTTTAGATTTATCGTGTGCCTCATCAATAATGATACAAAATTTAGAATCTCCAATGTCTTCACGAATCTTACGACGCGCTTTATTTGCAAGAATATGTAAAATCTCCATTTGGATCATATGAGAAGTATATTTAGCATTTTTTGGAGCATTGTGCAAACAACTTTGGAAACTTTATCATTGTAGGAAGCTAACAATGTAATCAATTCAAGAAAATTACCTCGATTTCTTGAATTAGAGGTTTCATCATGACCTCTAAAAGCACATCATTGCAAAGTTAACCATCAAACAACATCAATTGAAGTATTGACTAGTAAGCAGTTACCTTCTTTTTTATTTAAAATTTGTGCATTGATAACCCTGTCAATGTGTTAAGATTGATTTAACAAATCTTGACAACTATTCTTAACATTATTATGTGGAGAGCATGAATATTGGCCAACATGATTCAAGAAAGCACACCTTTTTTCCATCATTAATTTTTTTCTAATTATTAAAACCATTAACAGTGAAGCATCTGTTCCATGACGAACAATATCTTTTGAGAACAGATAGCATAAGAAATAATATGTTGCATCTTTATTAAGGGAATACTCTACCCAAAGAAATTTGTAAAACCAAGAAGTTTAAAATCTTCAAGGATGCTTGTCACTAGAAAGTGGGTACTCAGACAAACGTATCTGGTATGGCCCCATTTCTAAATATGCTCGAATGACTTTAACTCACTAATTAACTAGATATTTCCATATTTGAGGATGAAATTCTGGATCTCACTCTAGATTATTAATATCAAAAGAAAGATTTGGATGATCTTTACTTTAAGTCTTGGACATTTAGAAGCATTAACTTTGATAGTTGGAGAATCTTTATTATTCATTGGTCAACTAGCATCACAAGTATAACTATTTTTCCTCTTAAAAAAGTATCAATTGTCTTTACCTTCTTCATTTTTTGCAATCAACTTGAAATTTAATTTTATAAAATTATAAAAAAAAAAGGTAAAATGATTGTAACATCCTACAACAATGAAAATTCTAGAAAATGAGAAGAGTTCACCGAGAACAAGTAAAACAAGGCATAGCAAGTCACAGAAAATGTAAAGACTCTATGACATGCCATATGTATCCGATTTAGTCTAACTTTCTGTAACGGAGTAAAATCAAATTCTATAATCCATTTTATTTCCATTTTCATATCATTATCATTCTCATTCTCATTTCAATTTCATTTCATATTCAAATCATAAATCCCATATATAATTTTTTTTACTTTTAATCAAACATACTTGTGCTTGTTCAACCATTCGAAATCATAATATTCAAATTCACAAAAAAATTACTAATTTTATAATTGAAATCATAGTTTCCAATTCGAAGCATAATCTTTTAAATACTAATTATATCATTCAAAATTCATAAAAATACAATTAATATAGCTAGATATAGTAAATCAACTACTAATGACAGGCTTGAATATACATGATTTATCAAGTTGACAACTTAAGTTTCATGATCCGAAATTCACATAACTTTTGACTCGGTTAACCATTTTTTATTCCGTTTCCACCAGAATACTCACTGCTTCACAAGCTATCATTTTACATAATTTTAAACAAAGTGACCAAGGTTTTCTTCCTCCTCTTCACTTTGGCCGAAACTTACTATAACATTATCTAACTATTTTTGTTTCATTTTTACACTTCTAACAAGTTAGAAACTGTCTCCTAATCATTTTCCATCCAAAAACATACACATTTCACTTAATTTTATAAGCTTCCATCAATATCCTTTAATTACAACTTTTAATACACTTGATAAAATAAAATAAAAAACTATTGGTACATATATGTAAAACAAGCTTTAAAGATTTAAAATCTATGAAAATTTTGAAGAAAAACATACATTATACTTAAAATTTAGAGGGGAAATGATGAATAATTTTTTTCTTCTTTTCTTGCTAGGCACCAATATAAAGAAGAAAGATGATAAGAGTTTGTTCATCTTTTCTTTTCTTTATATATTATTATTATATTACTTATAAAATATTATTACTTTAAGTAAAATATTAAATAAATATTAAATTATTATTTAACAAAAATATCATTCAAAAGTCATCATGAGTAATTTAGCTTCTTTAAGAAATTTTCCCTTTGTTTTTATCAAGAATAAATTTTTTAATATTATTTTTAATACAATAAAAATATTGGAGGGGCCTACTTATATTTTTAGGATGGTTATAATATATATACAAAGGGGGAAATTACAAAAATCTTAAACCTTGGGGGGTCTACTTATATTTTTGGGAGGGCCATAGTATATTTACGAAGGACTAAATTGAAAAAAAAATTGAACTTTATGGGGGCCATGGCCCCTTGGGCCTCTACTTGATTTTGGAATTAATTGGGAGAGGTATGTTCTTTTGATCGAGTTTGCTTATAATAACAATTACCACGCCAGTTTGAAGATGTCTCCATTTGAAGCATTATATGGTAGGAGGTGAAGAATACCTACTTTTTGGATGGAACTTAGTGAAAGAAAGATAGTGGGTCCAGATCTGATACGTGAAATCGAAGAGAAAGTTGTTATCATTCGCAATCACTTTAAAGCTGCACAAGATTGACATAAAACATATGGAAATTTGAAAAGAAAGGAAATTTCCTTTGAGGTTGGAGATAAAATATTTTTGAAAGTCTCTCCCTAAAAAAAGATCATCAAGTTTGACCAAAAGGGAAAATTAAGTCCAAGGTTTGTAAGGCCTTATAAAGTTTTAGAGAAGGTTGGACCAGTGGCATACAAGCTAGCTCTGCCTCCTAAGTTATCAAAGATCCACAATGTGTTTCACGTATTCATGTTAAGAAGGTATAGATCCGATCCTGATCAAGTTGTGCAGATTGTAGAACTAGAGGTTGAACCGAACATGTTCAATGAAGAAGAACTTGTTTGTATTCTAGCCAGAGAAGTAAAAGAGCTGAGAAATAAAATAAGTCCCTTAGTTAAAGTTTTATAGAGGAAGCTACTAGGGAAAGAGAAAGCCTTATAAGCGATTAGTATCCTTAATTATTATCAGGTATGAATTTCAGAGATGAAATTTCCTAAGTGGGGGAGAGTTGTAACATCCCACCTAGCGAAGTCCTAATGTTCGGTTACTGTTTATCGAAGTATGGTATGTAGAGTAAATTATGAGTAAGGAATTAATTGTGGCTAGGTATGTAAGTTTGTGATTGTGCCTATGGGCGAAGTTTATGCTTGGCTAGCTTGGTGGTTGGGCGGACTCCTCTGTCCAGAACACGCCACCCTAGTTGTTATACGTTTGGATTAAATCATAAGTTTGAAAGGACTATTTATTATTTTATTACTCTGGTTGGATAACTTAATTGGTCTGATGAGAACCGTTTAGAATGGAACTAAGTTACCATAGTTGAAAAGACTCACACTTATAATAAGAGAGAAACTTCTTAGTCACAAGAATTGAGGAAGTTAGAGGGATAATTTGACTTATCCACTAAACCTAGATTTGGTGTTTAGTTTATCAAAGTTAGTATTGGCTTATTGGGCAAGTTTTACATTTTTCTTTGCATCCATTCTTCCTTTCAAATGTTCTTTGCACTTTCTTTTAGAAAACCTTATACTAGAAACTTGCTTGAAGATTTGGGTTCGCTGTACTTAACCAACTCCTTTGTTGTTTAGCACCTAGTAAATATCAATGAACCTTAGGTTATTTTCATAGTTATTTACGTGACCTTAGAGTTGCTTGCTTTAATGTCAGTTTAGGGTGTAAGGAAGGAAACTTCCTGAATCTGGGTTTTGTGATGATGTTTCTAGCAAGATTGTTTAGTTTTTTTTTTTTTGGTATAATAACCTGATAAGTTTAACTATTTATATTATAGCTCAAGACACTCTTGAAGGTTCTCGTGATAAGGGCAAAAGACTTGTTGTGTTTTTTGGTGAGTTTTTTCTTACTTCCATGTGTGTTTAATACCTTGTTATTATTGTTTAAGGTAATTATTCCTATTCTATAAGGATGGAATGTTTGTTCATGAGCTTTGGACGTTTGTAGTTGTTGTTTGGTTTAGTTTGTATGTGTTAAAGGTGTAAGAACCTTTCTTCGTGTTTAAGCCACTACCCTTTTGCTTCTGAATAGGATGATATAGACTGGAAAATGGAAATGAATTCATGGCATTTCTGTAACACCCCTAACCCGTCTCCGTCGCCGGATTAGGGTTACGAAGCATTATTGTACAAATAAAAAACATTTAACATCATAACATTTAAATAAATTAAACATAGTACAAATCATTCAATGACATGCATTTTGTCCCTAAATCGAGTCATCGAGGCCCTAAAAATAGCTTAGAAGCAATCTAGGACTAATTTGAAACAAAATTGAAAGTTTAAGAAAAAGATGCAAAAATTGAAAAACAAGGATCACACAGCCATGTGGCCAGGCCATGTAACATTTGAACAAGGGACACACGGCCGTGTCTCAACCCATGTCCTCACTTGTGTAACTCACTAAGGTGCCCTACACGCCCGTGTGTTAGCCATGTGCTAGGTCGTATAACTTTCTGAGTTACCATACACGCTGATGTGTCAGGCCGTGTGCTAGGTCATGTAACTCACTAACTTGGAACACTAAGAAATCTCAAATGACACACGGTCATGTCGTCTGGCCGTGTGTGTCACACAGTCGTGTCGCTAGGCCATGTGTGTCATACGGTCGTGTGACAGGCCATGTGAACCCAAAATTTACCTAAAATTAAGCCATTTCATAACCAAATCATGAATAACTAACCAATCCATTTATGCACACTTTCAAGGGACTTAAGCATCATTCAAATACACATAATCATACAATTTCAAACAACCTAATTCACCTAACCAATATGTCATTCAAAGGCACCACAATACATATACCAAAACATCACTAACCAAATTCAAAGTAATATAACCACATTTCAAGCACAAAACCTAGTTCTTTTAACTACCAAATGACAATCAATTTAACCATTCACATTTCACTTCAAACATACCAAAAGGATCATATATTCCAAGCACCTAAAAGTGACCAAAAGAGATAAACTTATCAAAGCATTTAAAGTCCATCAAACAAGACTTAAACTCCAAAAGCATACTTGTACCAAAGTGATCATTAACACATTCATGAACTATCATTACCCAAAATCCTATACATGTCATATAACCAAGGTATACAAAATCTACCAAAACAATCATTGAGATAATGTGTTTCTTTGAGCTTGATCCAATCTCCTAGCCACAAAATGAAATCTATAGAAAAAAAACAAAGGATAAACAGAGATAAGCTTACTTGAAACTTAGTAAGTTCATAAAATAACGATAAAGCTTACTACATCTTAACTTAACAACATAATTGAATAACAGCTAGAAATTCCTTGTCGTTCACAATTCACCACAGGTAAGTGCTACACGTTTCATTAAATCAATTTACTAAGATATCATAGTTCATCATTTCAAAAATGCAGAGTATCGCTCATTCAAGCTAGTTCCAGAACATTAACCATTTCGCAATGCCGCTCACACAAGCTGACGAAGGTATACAACGTATGCAGGACCTCAACCATCGCTATGGTTCATTCATCAGAACAGAGCATTTAGTCATTTCACTAGATATCGATGTTGCTCACACAAGCTTTTGAGAATCTGCAACTTATGCAGGATTCCCAACCATCTGAACAGTCCATATCATCATAACAGAATATTTAATCATTTCATCACTTCACGTCCCGGCCCAAGGTCGAATCACTTTAATTGTTCGTATTACCAACTCTCAATTGATCTAGTATGCTTAGAAAATTCCAAAACTTAAATATAGAAATTATATGAAAATAGACACTTGTTATAAAATTTAAAAATACGAACTTACCTGATTGATTTGTAGTAATAGCCAAAGTACAAGGACTACTCTGCTACCTTGTCTTTTCCTCAGTTACTAACACGTTTGTGATCTAAAACAATAATTTCATTAAATTAATTGAATCAACATAAAGTTTAGTTCATTTATGCAATTAAGCCCCTTTTTGACAATTTACAAAATTACCTTAAACTTTCATTTATATTCAATTTAATCCTCAAGCCCAAATCATGCAATTAACCAAATTGTCCTAGAAACCCAATATAGTCTATTGGTAACCATTACCATATCAGCCTTTACTTGTGATTATTTCACTTGAAATCCTTGAAATTTTATCATTTTAACAATTTAATCATTTAACCTTAAAATCATCAAAAACCACTTTACAATATAGTCCTATCTAACAACTAAAATTAATAATCTATCTCAAAATTTCAAGAATAGCTAAATCTCAACAATGGCATAATTCAAAACACTTAACAGTTTTACAAATTAATTCTCGGGCTTGCTAGAATAAGCTAATACAAGTTCAAAAACATAAAAATTACTAAAAACGAGCATCAAAACTCTTACCAATTGAAGCTTTAAAAATGAAAGCTTGAAACCCTAAATTTTCTCTCCTTGCCGTGGAGAAGATGAAGAAAAGGCTAAAAAAAATTTTCTTTACTTTAATATATATACCTAGGTTATTTTTTAAATATTTCAAAGTTCTTAATTAAACATTAATTATTCACAATTAACCTTAATTAAACTTATTCATTTAAATAAATAACCATGTTGATCCACCCATTAAAACATTATTGGCTAATTTATTCATTTATCCCTCTTAATTTAGTAAACTTTACTTTATAGTTTTTACAATTCAGTCCTTTTTACCAAATTAACTATCTAAATGATAAAATCTCATAACCAAATTTTAATTTTACACTAATGACCTCGTAAATATTTAAACTAATAAATATTTACGAATAGACATGTCAAATTTGTGGTTCTGAAACCACTGTTTCTGACACCACAGAAAAATAGGTTGTTACAATTTCCTTCAATGGAATAAGCATTGAACTGGCAGATCGTGATACATGAAAATGGTCGTGTAGCCTCTGGTAGGGCAGAAGTTATGTTGCATCCCAGATTGGCAAATCATGACAAAGGAATATGAATGGAATGAACGACATGGCTTGACTATGGACTAGGGTACGCGACTAACATGAAAAAGGTTTTGTATGGTCACATTGGCATGATGTACACACTAAAGGAAATAGTATTTGGCGTATTGTCTGTCTGTGATATGTACCCGCCAACCGGCAAACTGTGTATCTGCGTTGAGTTGGAAAGGTTTTGTTTAATCATGTATAACCGATGTAATGTCTACGTTTAGAACTCATTAAGTTCTTTGAACTTACTTATTTTTCTTTCCTTCTCAAGCCTATTAACGAAGTAAAGGAATTTTTGAAGACTACGCCAAAGGACAATCATTGTCGTGAGACTTCTAGTATTGAGTAATATGCATGGCATGGGGGTGGTGTCAAGACGCTTACATTTTAAAGAATGGGTTTTTGTATTTAAACTGGTGTTAATGAAACTTCAGTGAGTCTTTATGGTTATTAAAGTATACCATTTTATCTAGCCTTGAATGACAAACTGTTTACATTCTATATTAAATTAAATTGTAGTTTAAGTTGGTTTACATCAAAATTGGTTTTAAAAATATCAATTTTATGTTAGTGACATGATATTCCTGGATCCTCCTTAAGGGTCGGGTTTGGAGTGTTACAATTTGAGCTAATAGGAAAGTAATCAAGTCAAACAATTTAACTTTCACAAATTTGCTCCCATTTAATCGATAGAGCTAAACTCTTTAGGAGATGTAATCAAGTTAAACAATTTGAGTTTCATAGATTTGCTTGCACTTAATCAGTACAGTTAAATCTCTTAAGGGTTTTAATCAAGTTAAACAATTTGACTTCCACAAATCTGCCCCCACTCAGTCCGTAAAGCTAAACCTAGTAAAGGATGTCATCAAGTCAAATAATTTAACTTCCACATATTTGCTCCTACTTAATCGATAAAACAAAATACCTCAAGAGATATAACCAACTCAAACAAATTGTTATGCATATTTGCTCCCCTTAATCGATAGAGCTATATTCCTTAGGGGATGCAATCAAGTCAAATTATTTGGCTT
Source organism: Gossypium longicalyx (assembly GCA_025698465.1). Taxonomy (NCBI): domain Eukaryota; kingdom Viridiplantae; phylum Streptophyta; class Magnoliopsida; order Malvales; family Malvaceae; genus Gossypium; species Gossypium longicalyx. Next base: position 81,860,800 of record CM047005.1, on the reverse strand, counting down.
CCATAAAAAATTTCCTAATTAATCGATAGAATGAGGAATAAATCAAGTCAAACAAATTGTATTCTATAGATTTGCTCGTACATAATTTATATAGCCACCCTCCCCCAAGATACAACCTATTCAAATGAACTAATTTTAACAGATAAGTTATTTGTAAGTGCTTAAATAGACATAACTTGATAGCTCAATGATAGCTTGGTGCAAGTTTTCACCAAGATATTGTATAACCTACCTCAAGCTTAGGGGGCATATTGTTATACTAGTCCAAGAAAACAGGCCTCATGCATGCTTAAAATAACCAATAACTCAAACACACCCAAGCTTTAAGATCATCGAACTGGCACACAATGTTTAAGCAATAATAAACTATTAAGTGCAACAATTATATGTGAAATAAATCAAGATGGAGGATCAACAAAAGAGGTTAGAGGTACAACCTTGCCAAAGAAAGATGCTTGCTCATATCAATCACATGAAAGAAGTAGCTGGAAACCTTTACATAAGGCCCTTATATGCTTTCCTTAATCATTCTCTCCCAATTACTTTAACTATTACTTGATGGAAATCACAATGAAAACATCTCTAAGTACAAAACACAAATAACCTCCAACCTATTTTTTTTTTCCTTCAAGAAGACATTAACAATTTTAGTCAAATTTGATATAATGTAAAACTTTAGTAATTTAAATTGACTCGGTTAAATCTAAGATATTTCTTATTCAAACCTAACCTCAATAACACTAATGGTAAAGGAATATATCCATTGAGGCCAAAAAATTGGAAAGTGGACACGTGGCAAAGATAGATGTCAAAGAAAATTATGTCATTTCGTTGAGCCGCCATCTTTAAGGTGCAGACAAAAATTGGAAAGCAAAACCAATAATCTTCAGTTTCAAAGCTCTCAATAGCTGGCACTTGGCGTGGGAGTAGGACCCTCTCTCAAATAATCAATAAAAAAATACTAACAAATAACCAAAGTATTGCCTTGGCCTAATCCCCTCCTTTCATTTCATTTTCTTTTTTCTTTTTTTTTAATTATTCTCTCTTTTTTTCCGCATAACGACAAAAATCCCACATCCATAAAATGCCAACCCTTCCTCCCCTCCCAAAAATTTCAATCCCCTTCTTCCTCTTTTAGTTGCTTTTGCTTCAATTCATCTCCCTTTCGTTTTGCTGCGCTTCATCCCTACTTCCTTTGTTTCAGTTCATCTTCAGCTTTCTTTTAAGTTATATATATGAACATGAAGCATCCACAATCAAATTTGCCTCCAGGGTTTAGGTTCCACCCTACAGACGAGGAACTCATCCTTCATTATCTAAAGAAGAAAATCACTTCCTCTCCTTTCCCTGTTTCCATCATCGCCGACGTTGATATTTACAAGTTTGATCCCTGGGATTTACCAGGTCAGAACCCTTTTTCATGTTTATCTTCATGCCATGTTTCAAAGCTTTTTTTTTTTTAACGTTGTGTTTTTTTTTTATCAGATAAAGCTGCGTTTGGTGAGAAAGAATGGTACTTTTTCAGTCCTAGAGATCGTAAGTACCCTAACGGTGCAAGGCCGAACAGGGCAGCAGCCTCCGGCTACTGGAAAGCAACCGGCACGGATAAGGTTATAGTTACCTCTTCAATGGCAGATAGAAGAGGAGAAGTGCAAGAGAATATTGGTGTGAAGAAAGCTCTGGTTTTTTACAAAGGAAGGCCTCCTAAGGGGATGAAGACCAATTGGATCATGCATGAATATCGACTTGCAGATAACCCTAATTCCAACTTCAACAATAGACCACTCAAGTCCAAAGATTCCTCCATGAGGGTGAGCCTCATCTTTTAAACACTCCATTTATTTTGGCTTCCAAAATTGAATTTTCATTTCAAGAAAATGAAACCTTTTATCATATACAAGAGTTTTTTTTTTTTTTTTTTGGAAAAAGAATATCTTAAACGAAGTATACAAAATTAGGACAGTTTTGTAGGATCTTGAAATTTCAACTTATGCTTTGATAAGTGTGATGGTGACATTGATTTTTTTCCCTTTTCTTTTTCAAATAAAAAGAAAAGAAAAAAAAAACAATGATTGCATTTTGCATAATGGATTTATAACTTCTTCATGGCTGGTAAAGTGGTGTCATTCCATTTGAAGTCTACCCCTTACATTTAAATATACTCTCACATTCATCATTTTCTTATTAATGTTCTTAAAAATCATGCCTGCAAATGATGAAATGATTGAAATTTCTCTGTGGCTGACATACATGAGTTCATTTTTCTCTGTTTTTTTCCTTTCAGTTAGATGATTGGGTTCTTTGCCGGATCTACAAGAAATCCAATGCTTTATCTTCAACAACAGGAATAGGAGCAGCAACAAGTGATCAAGATCTAGAGGAAGAAGAAGCAGAACAGTTCATTAAAGATGCCCTTTTACCAGCAGCCATTAAAAGCCCTCCAACCACCAATGCCCTTCTGCCTCAGAAATCTTGTTCCTTCTCCAACCTGTTAGACGCCATGGATTACTCAATGCTCAGTAGTTTCCTGGCAGACAACCAGTGCAATGGATCCGGATATGATCCCACTTCATTCACCTTTGAGCAGCCACTAGTGAATAATTACACCATTGGAAACAACAGCAGCAGCAGCAGCATGATGGTGCAAAAGCTTCCCCAGTTGAGCCCTTCGATTCCAAACATGGAGAACAAGCTCAAGCGCCAATACTCAGGCATTGATGAGGATCACCCATCAAAGAAACTTAACAGTTCTTGCAGTTACAGTAACAGCAGCACCCAATCTGATATGACTCACTACACCTTTCTAAACCAGTCATTGTTCAACCAGAGTTTACTCCTAAGTCCTCACATTCAGTTCCAAGGATAAAAAAGAAAAAGAAGAAAGATTCTAAAATTCAAAAAAAAAAATGGAAAAGAAAAGAAAACAATGATTGTCTAGGGCCCTTAGTGCAGGGTGTGTAAAGAAGGAAACGTGTGTGGGTTTTCTGTAGGAAGAAAAACATGGTTAGAAACATTGAACTCCTTAGTATGGTATCAAAAAGCTGATACCATATTACATAGTCAAAAAGCTAATGAAAAAAAAAAAACCAAACTAAAAAAGGAGTTAAAAAGGGAATCAATCATACATAATTTTTGTAGAAAATTTATGTAGTGGTGGAATCGGCAGATCAAATTCACACTTTGTAAACAGTGTGTTGCTTGAACTTGATGATTTGATTTTTTTTTTTTTTATGGGAATGAAAAAAAAGTTTATTATTATTCTGAAGCTAATCAATACTTTGCATTATTTGTTAATCACCAACTTTCCTACCACAAAGACAAAAGGAATCAGGATTGTCATCTCCTCCTTTTTAGTAATGACACATAAACAATTTTAGCATATATATATTAATGGGAATTGGATGCTTAAATTGTAGATATGGATCTTAATAAAATAATCAGGTGCACTACTTATTAGTTCTTGTAATGTTAATTATTTTGGTTTGGTGTTTCATTTTGATGGTGGGATAAGAGACAAGTGAGGAAGCTGTTTCATTACTAAAAAACAAATGCGATATGGGAGCAATAAAATAATAAACAAAATTTTCCAGTACCTAACGAGAATTGAAGAATTACAGGAATATGGCCTCTAATCATGTTTCTTTATTTGCTAATCTTGTCATTAGCTGAGATTAAAGAAATGACATATAATGTCACATGATTGGTGCCTAAACCATATAATTAATTTTATAGTCACAATCAACACTAATCCTTCACATTATTAGCTTGGGTTTTTCGAGAAGATAAGAGTTCAATTATGCTTGTAATTTAAGAAATGTTTAAATTATTCATGAGGGGCCCTTCCCAATATATTTTGTGTAGAATAATTGAGGGACACTGATAGTTTTGCTGTAAAATATTCATTACAGCTTACTTTCCCCCTAAAACCGTTACTTTCTGCTTAATTATTCTTATAGTTTTTTATTTTTATTTTTAAACTATAATTAATATTATCGTGAAAAATTTTCTATTAAATTAAATTATAAACTATTTCTTTGAATCAATGTTGAAAAACCCTAGATTTAGAATTTAAAAAATCCTACAATTTCATATTTATTTATTTAGTTTTTCTCCGTGTGTAATATTGAACATGAGTGCAAATTTTTTAATGTTAAAAGTTGGGAAAATTTTCAAAATTATATATGAATTTTGATTCAATGTGCAATTTTACACATAAACTTTAATTGTGGTTCAAATATATACATGAAACTTTAATTTTGATTCAATCATATACATTTGAAGAAATAAATACATCAATTTATTTTTATATTAGATAAATATAATAACTTGTGTATGTAATATATAAATATAAAATGATCCTATATCAATAATTGTGTTAATATTTTGTGAGAATTGAATCAAATAACAAATGTTATGTATAAAATTGCACAAAATTAAAATTCATGTATAATTTTAAGATTTATCCCTTAAAAATTCCACATAATCTAATTTAACCAAATTTCTTTGACGACATTAAAACCTTAATTATTAAATCAAAAGTTCCTATGATAAAAAATAAAAAGGTTAAATGTTAAATGTAGAAAGAAAATAAGAATTGGGAGGATAATTAAACTTAAATATTACTTTTTCATATTCTAATTCTCGTATGCTAGAAATAGGAAATTAAACAAGAACCCTGTTATAAAAAATTCAAATAACATCAATCGAGTGGGAGTAAAGTCTTAGATTCAAGTGAAATGATGTTAGATACTTAAAAATTCGACAAATGCAAAATCTAAATCTAATTGATTTGTGATACATAATTAATATAACATATCGTGAAGGCGAGAAGTTTGCATAAAGTTAAAAAAGGGTTATGAAAGCTTGAAGGTTATATATTACTTAAAAGAGTTAAGAGTTGATAGGTAGAGTTTGGCAGTAGTTGCAGGCAGCAGCTTGTTTTAGTAAAATTTTATCTGTTCCACTTTTCTCAACTTGTATTCAAGGTTCATTGCACTTTCATGATTGAACATCAACAAGTTTTTGTGTAGTAGCTTCAATGTACGTTACGTAAATTCGGATATTTATCAAATAAGGGCATCTTATATTCATCAAACTTATATTTTAATATCCAACATCAATTTGGTTTTGGTTTTCGTACATGTTTTTGAACACCCATCACCCATGTACACAGATTTATCTTTTGACTATCCAACATTATTTTTTTTTTATTAATTTTATACTAAACATTTATGAATTTCAAGATTGATTTTTTTTTTTTACACACAAATCAATATTAAGAAAATACATTAAAAACATTGTTTTTTAAAAAGAGAACCCATCGAAACACTAATTCAAGAAATTACTAATTAATCAAAGTTTGTTTTATCAAAAGGAATGGCCTACAATTGAAAACTTAGATATATAAAACAAATAACTTAAAAGCCCCAGTAAGGAATATTTTAAAGACTGGGCCTTACCCACAATTAGTATTCCAGACCTTTCAAGAGATGATGGTGCCCAAAGTCCAAACCAAACAAAATTAATCAAAAGTAAAATTATTCTGGTTAGACATGTTCATCGCTGGGGTATCCGTTCAAGTCTGAAAGTTTATCCGAAATTTAAAAGAGTTTGAACAAAAATATTAAGTTCAGAAAATAAGTTTGGGTAAAAAAATTAATTCCGTCTAAAATATAAGTTGAGCTTAAACATTTAAAGTCTGAATCTAATTTGGCCCAATCTATTTTAAGTTTATAATAATTTATATTATGTTATTTTAAGTATTAGAACTTACTCACTATCCAAACCTTTCAAGAGATGATGATGCCCAAAGTCCAAACCAATGAAAATTAAGTAAATTTATCCCGGTAAAAGTAATTTTTGGGGGAACTTACTACATTATTTGATTTTTGAGTTTGATATTTTTGTAAAAGTGGTATTTGTGTTTTTCATTAGAAATGTAGTACTTATATTTAATAAAGTTATACATTTGAGTATCTTAAAGTATATTTATTCAAGTTTGAAGGCTCGCTTTGACATTTGTGAGAGTTTGAATAAAAATATTAAGTTTGAAAAATGTATTTGAACAAAAAAAGAAAAGGTCCATTTAAAATATCATCTACTCGGGTCTTAAATATTCAAGTCTGAGCTCAGCCCGACTTTTTTTCTATATTTATAATTTATGTTTATTTTTATATATTATGTAATTCATAACATTTAAAATTTAAATCTACAGTAATATATAATACTATAATGTAAAGATTAAAAATTTTTAATATGCCTATAAACAAAATTTTAATAAATGAAAATATTAAACTAAAATAATATAAATATTTAAAAAAATAAAAATAGACAGGCCTAAAATATGTTTGCGTTAGTTATTTAAAAATACGGCTCGACTTTAGTAAAATTTTATGTACATATTTTAGGCCGAGTTAGGCCCGGAGAAATATAAAGTGTGTTAATATTATGTTTAAACTCAGCCTGAACATGGCTTAATTTATGAACACCTTTGCCTAAAAGAAACATTGTTAATTTTTTTAGTATTTAGTTTGGGTTTTAGAGTTGATTTAATGAAAATTCGTAATTAATTAATAATATTAGTAATTGACTTACATTAAATCAACCTTAAAACTCGAAAATGATTATAGTAACCAAACTATATCTAACAAATTAAATACAAAATGAATTAAATTTATAATTAACACTGAATTTATTTTATTAACAAAATCATGAAAATTTAAATCTAACAATGTTATCAATTAACTTTAATTAAATCAACTCTAAATTCAAATTAAATACTAAAAAATTAATATAATTATATTTACATATATAACTTTTGCAAAATTAGATCGAAGTCCATATATATATATATACCATTAAAATATATTTTAAAAAGCAATAAATTTATTTTCTGCCAAAAATATATATAATAAATAAAAAATGTGATAAATGATAGTATTCTAATACTATTTTTGTAATTTGAAAAATCCATCGAACAACATGTATTAAATATTAGTGTCAAGTAAAATTCTCTAAATACGAAAAATAAAAATCTAATACGTAAATCAATTTTGAGTTGATTGAGCCATTTCTGATTTTGCATGTTAGGGCTCCAACAAATGTTTCTTGAAACTAAGAGGGTTTAAACACCCAATTCAAACTTTACTTTTATTATATTTCTAAAATTTCATTCTAACAATACTTATCAACAAATTCTCAACTTATTTACTTAATTTATACTAAATTACAAAAAAAAAAAAAAGTAAGAGAAATTAATGCCATATTTTTAAAAGTAAATTATAGTAGAGATCATTCAACTATGATTAATTTTCTTTTTTGCCATCTAATTATGAAAAATTACACAATGAACACTCAATTATAGTTTTTTTCTCTTTTGGTCACCTAACTATGAAAAGTTATAACATAATCATCCAACTATTCAAAAAAAAAAAATTCACCAGTTGGCTATAGTAAAAATGGAAACACTCAAAAATCTAAGATAGTTGAGTGGCCAAAAAAATAAATTAAATAGTTGAGTGACCTTTTTATAATTTTTCATAATTGAGTGGCCTAAAAAGAAAATTATTAATAGTTGAGTGACTATTTTATAACTTTTCATAATTGGGTAACAAAAAAAACTCATAGTTGGTGAATACTAATGTAGTTTATCCTTATTCTTTTTTACTTCAAAAATTAGATTAGAGCTTGATAGATATTTTTCCAAAATTAAAATTAGGTTTCATGTTATAAAATAAAAAGATAAAAAGAAAAGAACAAAGAAAATAGGAGAGCAAAAGAGAGCATATTTTATTGATCAATTGGAATATTTACAAAGCTTCTCTAATGTCTCTATTTATAGGCATAAGAAGTATAAATGAAGTAGAGATCTATTTCTAATGACTATTAGAATTTAAAGTACATCAAAACTTATCTTGATCTTGATGGACATCCACTTAATAAGATATTCATAACACTTCCCCTTAGATGTCCATTGGTAGGTAATGTGCCTCGTTAAAACCTTACTAAGATAAAAACCTTGTGGAAAAAAAATTCCTAGTGAAGGAAAAAGAGTACATATATTTAGAATACATATAATATGCTGCCTCATTAAAAACCTTACTTGGAAAACCCAATGGGAAAAAACCTCGATTAAGAGAAAAAGAGTACATCGTGTACCCCTCATGAAAATATCACATACTTTCTCATATTCTACATATTCAATCTTGAATACTAATTTTTTCAAATGACTATTTGAATGTATTTGCTAAACATTTATATCACCATTCTTTTGAAAGTCACGAGTGAAGGAAAATTTTGAAGGAATTATATTTTGATCTACTCAGGAGTTTCAACAATAATTATAACAAACTTTAATCATGATTCTTCTATAAAAAGGCAAATAGGTATTTTTTTTTATCATTTTATAATCCTTTGTCAGCTACTATTGACTAAGTCAAATTTACCACATATGTTCAATTATTTCAATTCATATAAATGAACAATTTTCTGAGAATTTCAATATGCTTCTAGCATTCTAAATCCTTCAAGGATTTTAATATAAACTTTACACTGTATAGTGATTCATAAAAGGTTGTAACAACAACCATTAGATGCAAGTTAAATCTTTTATGAATTGTCACTTTAGTAATATATCTAAAGGTTATTGTATCCATGTATCGCCTAGGAATTCAAGTAATTGATTTGTTGGATTTAATCAATAAATCAGTGTGTCTCAATGGTTGTAAGCCTTGATTAGAAGAGTGAGGTATTGGGTTCGAGACTTGTAGGGAAGTCTATTTATTTTATTTCCACGTGGGTTGGCCATGTAGTAGAACTGGGGTCATGCTGGGATTCTGGTTAGTGGGAGGTGGTTAATAGTAGGGTGCTAATTTTACTCCTAAAGCCCCTTAACTTTATCCCCAAGCCTCTCATCTTTATTTATTTTAAAAAAATATTTCCTGTAACACCCCAAACCCGGCCTAGACGTTATGGCCGAATCTGGCGGCGTCACAGGAGAGTGTTTTTAGAAAATTTTAGCAAGTTAAAAATCGTTCAGTTCATTATCGGTACTTAAGTCGTGAAATCTCCAAACCGATTATTAGGTGAACACATTTCATTATCGTGGAAGCTAAACATCATTAATTCATTAATCAATAGATTAATAGTTTAAAATTCCGAAATAAACTTAAAAATAGTTCAAGTTTAAAGACATTTAATCCCAAAAATAAATATTTAAAATAAAGCAGACAAATAGAATGTTACTCAAAAATCCATAAATGTCCAACAATGGTCACCATCGAGCCCTCCGTCGCATCGATCCATCTACTACTGGGATTATCTGACATACAAAATAAATGAAGGGGTGAATTTTCGCAAACTCAGTATGTACATCCCCATTAGTAGCATGCATACAAACAGATAACAGAATACAGATAGTTCAACCTTAGCCATACAGATATCGCATGCATATCAAATCAGATATCAGAGAACATGCCCACCAACCCTGCACACCATCTCCGACCAACCCAACACACCACGTGGGGATAAAATTGACCCACCCAACCCTACACACCAAGTATGGGGATCTAGTCAACCCATCCAGTCCTACACACCAAAAAGTATCGTAAAACAGTACTCAACAGATAAGGACAGCGTAGCCGCCCGATATCAGGCTAATCGCCTCTCAGACTTCCTTCTCTTCACAGTAATCCCAACCCAATGCAATGCAACATACATATCATGGCATTCTTATATGCAGATATCAGATCATATCAATGTCATGGCAGAACAAATATACAGAGTCAGACAGTTTCACATGCTTATAACAACATGCTTTTGCATATAAATCAGTAATCAATCGGAGTATGGGGTCTAAGTAACGCTTACCGCCCCTACAATCAGGTCACAATCGACTTAGGCGACTCGTGTAACCTTACAGAACATTTCACATTAATTGGGCTCACACGCCTGTGTGGGTCACACGGCCCAAATTGGCCTTGCCCGTATGGATTACACTTTCTGGCCTAAATTCCCACATGCCCGTGTGGTTCACCCGTGTGGGCCCACACGGCCTGTTTGCCTGAGCCCGTGCCTCACACACGGCCTCGTCAGCCTCACACAACCATGCCCATCGCGCTCGTGTGGCGCGCGCACGGCCTAGCTGGTCAGTTACACGCCCGTGTCTCACGACGCAGGCTACAACACAGGCAGACCACAAGCCCGTGTGGCGTCGACACACTGCGTTTCAGCTTTCGTCGAAACTCGTTTTCTACGCGATCGAAGTACACACCTGGTTCGTTTTCGCTGCTGATCCAACCACGAGTACTCCAAAGCTTAAGATTAACAATATCGAGCCCAAATCAGTCACCTAAATCGACCTACACAAGAATGAATAAATCCAAAAACGCGAGATTTTCTTACCTTCGACCAAGAACATGATTCCTCGCTGTTTAAAACTTGATCAACGATCCACAGAACCTTGAATATCCCCTAAATAGTAAACAAATCACTCTTAATAATCTCCAATAGAAATCACGCAATTTAACAAAACCATACTTACCAAATTCGCGCCAACATTACTCGAAGGAAAGAAAAAGAATGAAGAGAAAAAAGGAGAAGAAGGGGGAAAAAGAACCAAAATTTTAGCAGCACAAGAGGGGGATTTTCAGTAAGAAGAAAACAAAAAGAAAGGTGGAGAGGGGAATTGTAGAGAATTTCAGCAGGAGAAGATTTTTGAGAAGAATCGTACACTAACCAAATAACCCTGAAATCTACTACTACTCTCCTACTCAGCAGTTTACTAAAATTCAAACTCTCAGCCGAAAATTGTAGCAAAATACTCCTCCTTTTTCCCACGCAGAGAATCGAACCCCAGACCCCCATCTCACCAATACCCCTCTTAGCCACCAGACCAGTAGGCCCATTCTGATATAATCTTACTCACATTCAAACTTAAGCATACTGAACAAGAGTAAGGCTTTATTCAAATAAAACCCAAAATTTAGCCCAAGTTAAAGCTTGAACTTGGGACCTCCCAAACACACCCCAAAGCACATTATCACTTATCCCACATATATTTAAACCAAAAATAACTCGAAACACAGATTCAGACACTTCCAAGCCCAACACTTACAAAAGCCGAAACTACAGAGATTTAGGGCGTTACATTTCCATTATTCCATTTTGTTTCTCGATGTTCTTTTCCTTTTCTGTTGTTGTCTGCTGACTTCTTTTTCTCAAAAAAAATTCTCTTTTTGATACTTGGTCGTGGGACTCTATTCTTGTTTCATTAATTCCTTCGATGGTGGTTCTTAGTGCAAGGTAAGGTTTAAGTTTTAATTCTATTTGTGTTGATTATGTTTCGATGGTTGGTGGCAAAAATATGTGGGTTAGAAATTTGATTCTATGTCTTCATTTTTAGGAAAGGATCAAAAATCATTGGGTTTCCCTCCGGCGACCTAATTTTCGTTGGTGGGCTGCTGTTTTTGTTTGAAAGTAAGAGGTTAATTTTAGATGTTAGGTTGATTATAACAACTTTGTGAATCAGATTTGGTAGTTATTAAAATGATTGATTTGGTGAGCTAATGGTCGTTTTTAGGTTCTGGACGACTCGTGAGAGTTTTGGCATCGAAATCGAGTTAGGTGGGTGATGAGAAACTCGAAAAACAGCGAACAGTAAAAACTAAAATTAGGGCCTACCGACATCATACGGTCGTGTGCTAGGCCGTGTGCTTGGCCATGTGCAACATATGACAGTGTGATAGGCCATGTGGAGGTCGTGTGTGTCATACAGTCTAGGCCATTCACAGGTAAGGCTATTTTGGGCCGTGTGCCACACGGGCGTGTGAGCCTAAATTTCAGAATTTTTTCTTATGGTCATACATGTCGTCCCGATCGACAGTGGGATTTTTGTAGGGTCGGTATGTGTTATATAAGCCTTAAAGCATGAAATCTGCTATTCTGTTAGTATGAATTTGACTTGAATAACATCTAAATGCATGTAATGTGATTCGATATGTTTGATCTGTCATGTATAAGCATGTTCACTATATGTTATACGAGCATGCATGATATATATATTCTGGTATTTGTTATTCTGTTATATCTGGTACTCTATTTGTTTCTAGCTATGGGGCAGGTCATGTATTATGTGGAGGAAGTGTTTTATGTAAGGCGTTAACTCGCCATTATACTGGCAACACTACTGCAATATTTCTGAAAAGTGTCATAAGGACACTAAGTGGTGTGTAGGGCTGGGTGGGTGTTTTATACCCCACATGGTGTGTTGGAATGGTCGAAGATAATGTGTAGTGGATGAGGGTAGAATTGTAATTTGCATGTGACTCTGATTCTGCATGAGACATTCGTCAGTAACTGTTATGTTAAGTATTCAATCTGTGATTTTGTTTCTATTAGTTACACACTAAGTTATAAAACTCACTTTCTGTTTGTCTGTCACATTCAGGCAACCCTTAGGCTTAGGCATGTCGATGCGATGAAAGCTCAGATATGTTCATAATTCCGTAAAACTTTATTTACATAAATTTGGCTTATTTAAAATTTCGTTTTGAAAGTTTTGTAATTTTTAGACTCTCTGGACATTTGGGTTTATTTTTGGATTCGGACTTTTAATTTGGGTTTTGGCATGACATTTAAGAAAACAAACTCGATTTTCCAAAATGTAACATCTTAAGAACTTCCGCTGTAAATTATTCAATTTATTTAGAAAATGTAAACAATTAACAGTTTTAAGTATGACAAACGTTTTCATATAGAACGGGTTTTAATGAGAAAAGATACGTGAAGTCTTTCAATAGGTGAACGTCAGATTTATAACTACTTTACGTAACATTTCCAGATTCGGCCATAACGTCTAGGCCAGGTTTGGGATGTTACAATCCACCACAAAAGAAATATTATATCTTTTCATAATTAATGCCAGAACTTAGCAAAAACTTCATATTTTATTCCGTTTTTGCAAAACTACTTCATTTGTACCCTCACTGGCTTTATACCTTTAGATATTTGGACTACTGATCCAAAAACTCCACGAATTTAATTGTACTTGAGTTGCGTTTTTCTATTTTGACCAATTTATTCTATATCTATATTTTTCAATAGATTTATTCAAGATTCTTCTTTTATTTCATTATTTCAACAATAATATTGTATGCAAAACCATTGTTGACCACTTTTATTATCGGTTCGATATTTTTTCGAATTGACATAACTTATCGAGATCTCTAATTTCACTATTTTGATCTTCAATTTCAGGTACCTGAATCTCTTCTAGATTTTTACTTATTAGTTATGTCTTAGGTTTCTCCTGGAGCAACCTCCTTCACTATATGATCATCTAGATTTATTATTTTCTTTTATGAAAATTTTATATTTGGAACTTGTAATGAGTTATCCTGGTTGAACTTTTGGTCCCAATTACTCTCACCCCTAACTCATTACATGTTATTATTTATCACCCCCTAATATCGAGAAAACTATCGAATCAAAATAGTAATCACAAATCAAGACATAATTGAATCTCCAAAACATTCAAAACATCTAATAATACAATGAGACTTGTAATTGATATATATTTTGAACTTTCTTTAAGGATTCACTATCTTTGTGCATTGTGGTGGAGCAATTGAAACATATACACACATACAAAAGTTCTAAGATGAGAAATATTTAGCTATTGACTAAAAACCAATTGTAATGGAGAGTATTTATAATTTATTAGCTTGATACGTATGACACATAAATCAACATAACCTCATGTTGAAATAGGAAGTTTAGTTCTCATAAATAATGGTTTGGATATTAATCAGATGCGTTCAATTAATAATTTCTCTAAACCATTATGCACATAAATAAGAAGCTTTTACGAAAGTTTTCCAAACTCAATCAATAAAAGACTGATATATAAACTCATCAGCTTTAGCAATATGAATTGTCTTAATTGCATAATATGAAATTAATTATTTAAACAAGCAACCTTGCAAATGACAAGTTGCAAGTTGATAATACATATGTGATTATGTTGTAGATGCATCTACCAAAAATCATATAATATCAAAATTAGGGGTGTGCAAAATTTGGGTAAAACCGAAAAAATTCGGTTAACCGACTGAATTCGGCTAATCAGTCTGTTAACCGAATTAATTCGGTCGGGGGTCGGTATATAATTTTTTGAGTTTTTGTTTAACGGTTAATTCAGTTCGAAACCGATCGGTTAACCGAATTTTTTCGATTTAACCGAAAAATTAATAAATAAAATTATAATATATAAATAACCTACTATTTACTCAAACCCAATCTAACATAAACCCAAATACTCAATCTAATATATATTAACCCAAGTACCCAACCCAATCATAAAAATTACAAAATAATTTAATAAATAAAAATAAAATTCTAAAATTAAAAATAAAAAAAACATATAATTTTATACAAATAATTCGGTTAATTCGGTTAATTCGGTTAATTCGGTTAATTCGGTTAATTCAGATAATTTGGGTAATTCGGTTAATTCGGTTAATTTGGGTAATTCGGGTAATTCGGTTAATTCGGTGAATTTTGTACTTATTTTAACCAAAAAAATATAATTTTTGGTTAATTCGGTTAACCGACCGAATTAACCGAAAAATTTCAGTTTAGTTAATTTTTTTGAAAAAAATTCAGTTCGGTTAATGGTGAAAAATTTTAAAGGGTCGGTTAATTCGGTTAATGTTATTTCGGGTCAGTTAACCGACTGAACACCCCTAATCAAAATCATCCACATGGTGGATCAATGAGCCCATATTCATTTCAGAAATGCAAGACATTAAATCTCAACTTTAGCCAGTGAGTTTCTAACAATCAATTTTCATTGAGAACAAGTAACAAAGGAGAATTCTTTAAATTAAAGAATCCTTTGGTTCTTTAATGAATGTCCATATGAATTCTTAATTAATTTTCGCATCATATATGATCATGAATGGTATAACTGGTCACACCAAGTAGTAAATGCATTTGTATCAGTAAACTTCTGGTTTACTTTAACATCCATGTCAATTATACTAATAATATCAATATAAATTGTGACAAATTGATAATTTTACTGTCATTCCTTTTACTTTGTATCCACATATAAGTACTGTTATAATGTTCACTACTGGAAATGTCTAAATCAATGTGAAGTTTATAATGCCACTAAGTCAACAAAATAAATATAATTTCCAAACAACTATATGCAATATTCGCTTCAGGGAATATGCCAAAATCTTCAAATGTTTAAAAAGAAAAAAGATGTCATAATGAGAATATTTTATAAACTTTTCCTCATGCACAATCTCAATATGATATCCATTATGAATATCTTTTAAAACCAATGGATTAACCATCACAAGATATTAATATATTAGCTCTTCTAGAGCTTTTGACTAATTTTGTATTATCAAATAGTGAAATAATATTTGTTTATTTCAGTACCAAATAAAATAAATATTTTCTATCTGTAATGATAGAATTCATTACTACATTCTCATATCTTTCCTCAAAGAATATTAATAGAAACAAAATATTTGGTTGTATGCCACATATGTGGCCAATAATATTTCATATCACATTGATAATATAAGTTATCTTTACCTTTTGAAGAGTAATCTTGAGAACTACCATTGTTCTCTTATTTATTTTTATGTTCCCACTTTTAGTGGTCCATAATTATATCTTTTATTTTCTTAATGTAACACCCCAAACCCGGCCTAGACATTATGGCCAAATCCAGAGACGTCACAAGAAATAGGTTTTGAAAACTGGTTGATTCTATTAACTAATCACTAAGGTAAAACTCACATTCCTTCATGTTTATTGCAGAAAACAATATTTTAACATATCATTTGTCAAAACACTTATTACAGCGGAAGTTTAAACAAAACCAGAACATTTTAGAAATCTGTTCTGTATTTTTAAAAAATCTCTGTTTGGCGTAAAAATCCATTTCTGTAAAATACTTTATCAAGCATGCAACATATCGAACATATCAAACTAAAACAAGTTAAAAACCCAAACAGTCCAAAAAGTCCTAAAAATTACAAACTCTCAGAATTAAATCCCAAATTATTAAATACCATAAAACAATAAATCTAAATAGTTTTACGGAAGAGTAGTCACCGCTGAGTCCCTGCGGCACCGATCAGCCTAAGACTGTAGATTACCTGACAGTACAGACAAACAGATGTGAGTTTAAGTAAACTCAGTGTGTAACCCAGCAGAATTAAGCATGCAATCATACAGAATCATATACACAGTTGGAAACAGATACAAATACAGATTCGGGCTTAAGCCCATTTCAAATGCAGATACGGTAAATAGAATCAGACAATCAGAATCCTACCCCCATCCTCTACACACCATCTCTGACCATCTCAACACACTATGGGGGGTTAAAAACACCCACCCATCCCTACATACCAGGTTGTGCCGATACGACACGTATCAGATATAGTGCAGCCAAGCTACCAGATGAGGGGCAATGATCGCCATGCAGAACACTTCTTCCATCAATACAAAACCCACCCATAATCATATATAGAATAAATACAGAATAACATAATAGACATGCTCAACATGCTATGTATAGATATCAGAATAATCAAATATGCATCGCATAATCATACTCAGAACAGATTATTAGTCTATCAGATATATAGTTCTAGGGTTTGGTTGGACCTTACCGACCTTACAGTAGGCCCACACCCGTGCAACCGTAAGAGAAATTTCAAAAATTTGGGCCCACAAGCCTAGATTAGCATTGTTCGTTTGGCCCATACGGTCTGGCCCAAGAATCCACACACCCGTGTGTATTACCCGTGTGGACTCACACGCCCGTGTGGACCCACATGCCCGTGTGGCTCACACACCCAACTTGGCCTAGCTTGTGTGGCCCACACGCCCAACTTGGACCACCACATAGAAGTGTGCTGTGCACGACCATGCCTTCGTCGACCACATAGCCTTCTACACGGGCGACCACATGCCCGTGTGTCATCGACAGTGCAGTTTTTCAGCTTTTGCTGAAATATTATTTTCTATGTTTTGGATACACACCTGGTATCGATTTGATACGAAAACTATCCCGAGCCTTTTAAAACTTAAAAGTCGATATATCAGTGTTCAAAATTAGTCCTAAAACATGATTAAATCAAAAACTAAAACTAACGATAACTCAAACCAAATGTCTATTGCTTACCCCAACACTCAGAACCTTTCGACTACAGTTTCGCAAGAGGAAAACCCCATTCTTCCTGATTCGTTGCTGCCAAAACCCAGAAATTAGACTAATGAAAACAAACCACCAACTTTGAAATAGCACTACACGAGAATCTCTCTCGTAACTCGAGCAAAACTTACCATCATTTACCACAGTATACAAAATTCAATAGTCGAAAGTACCAAGATTAGTGGGAAGACGAAAAAAAAAAGGAAAACAAGAAAAGAGAGTTGACAGAATGGTCGAGAACAACAATTAACGTCAAATTTTGAAAGAATTCTAGGGAAATTAAAAAAATGAAAATAGAAAAAAAAAGAGAATAAAAATAATAACAGTTATCCCCAAATCCCTCAAATTACTCCCCACTAACCCACTAACAACCAACCTCTCAGAATCCCACTCCATCAAGACTCTAACAAGAAACTGAGCAAAAATAACACCCACACTCGCATAGAGACTCGAACACAAGACCTCCAACACACCAACTCCCTTACCACTCAAACCAGCAGGCTCATTCTGTTATGAAATTACAGACAATTAAATATAAGCCCACAGAATAAGGATAGGGCTTAATTCCCAAAATAACAAAATTTGCTAAAACTAAGGCTTAAACTCAAGACCTCTCATACACTCCTAGAACACTTAACCACTAAAGCAGATACATAGCTGTAAAAAAAAAACTTCCAAAAGCAAAAGTAATTTATTTGGGACGTTACAACTCTACCCTCCTAAAAAAAATTTCTGACTTCGGAATTTACCTTATCAGAACAAATGAGGATATTGTTGACGCATCGAGTCCTCAGGTTCCCATGTGGCTTCCTCAGTGCCATGATTCCGCTACAGAACCTTCACTAACGGAATGGACTTCCTCCTTAAAACCTTAACATCACGATCCAGAATCTAAATCGACTCTTCCTCAAAAGTTAAATTCGGTCTAACCTCGATCTCCTCAACAGAGACTACGTGAGATGAATCTGACCGGTATCGCCTCAACATCTAGACGTGAAACACATCGTGGATACGGTCTAACTCTGGAAGTAACTCTAACTGATAAGCAATCGGTCCTACACGCTTCAGAATCTGATACGACCCAATAAACCTAGGGCTCAACTTGCCCTTACGGCCAAATCTCAAAACTTTCTTCCAGGGTGAAACCTTAAGAAAGATAAAGTCCCCTACAGAATACTCATTATCACGCCTCTTCAGATCCGCATAAGACTTCTGCCTATCAGGAGCTGTTTTCAGACGATCCCGAATCAGTCGAACCTTATCCTCAGTCTCAGAAACCAACTCAGGACACAAAACCCGACGTTCACCCAACTCAGTCCAACATAGCGGTGTACGGCACTTACGACCATACAGAGCCTCGTAAGGTGCCATCTGAATACTAGACTGGAAGTTTTTATCATAGGCGAACTCTGCTAACAGTAGATAATCCTCCCAACTACCTCAAAAATCAATCACACAACTCCAAATCATGTCCTTCAGTATCTGAATCACCCTTTTCGATTGGCCATCTATCCGAGGATGAAACGCAGTACTGAAATCCAACCTCGAACCCAAAGTATTATGCAATTTTTTTCCAAAATCGAGATGTGAAGCGAGGATCTCTATCAGAAATGATCGACACAGGAACCTTATGCAGTTTAACTATCTCGGATATGTAGAGCTTCGCTAGTTTCTGCAGAGAATAGTCTGTCCGAACTGGAATGAAGTGAGCAGACTTGGTCAACCGATCCACGATAACCCAAACAGAATCTTTCTTAGTGGGTGTCAATGGCAACCCACTAACAAATTCCATCGTCACACGCTCCTATTTCCATAAGGGAATCTTAACGTGTTGTAGCAAACTCGAAAGTAATTGATGCTTAGCCTTAACTTTTTGACACGCCAGACATCGAGCAACAAAATCAGTAACCTCACGCTTCAAACTCAGCCACCAGTATAGTTCACGGAGATCCCGATATATCTTATTACCACCGGGATGTATAGCATAAGGGCTACTATGCGCCTCCCTCAGAATCGACTATCTCAAATCTGAATCTTTCGGCACACAAATCTGCCTTTGAAAACACAAAACCCTATCATTATTCAACCTGTTGAGGCTCAATTTTGATCCAACATTAAAACCCAATACAATTACCCCAATAACTAAAAACCCTAAGCCCACTAAACCAACCCAATACCTAAAACAAAAAAAAACAAAATCAGAAAACCCTATCCCTCAAGCCGCCGCTCTTAGCCTCTGCCACCACCAACCCCTCCTAGCCTCTGCCACCACCCACTGCCACCTGCTCCATCCACTTGCACCTGCAAGGAATCAGAAAGAAAAGATAGAAATCATAGAAAATACATGTAGAAGGGTTATAAAAACCCAAATCAAATTTTGTAAAAGGGGGATCACTTTTTTTTAATAAAAACAATAGATTCAAAACACTAAAAAAAATCAATCCAAACACAAGCAAAACAGTAGGCAAGTCCGATCAAGGTAGCAAACATCCATCTTTATTTTCTTTTCTTTTTATCCTAATCTACACACATATATCTATAAGTTTTTTACTAAAAAAATAAAAATAATAATAAAAAGGCGAAATTTTTACCTTTTCCGGCCACCGTGACGACGGCGACGCATGGCAGTCCGGCGACCGGACAGTGACCGACCATGTGGCCGAAAATCGCTCCCCTCCCCTCTCTCCTTTTTTTTTCTCTCCAACAGCACAAATGAGTTTTTTTGTTGAAAATGGCCCTTTTATAGCCTCCCAAAACGATGTCGTTTTGGGGGCTACCTTTCAACCCCAAAACGGCATCGTTTTGAGACGACCTGCGCGTCGACCCGACCCGCCTCAGGGGATCAGCGTGTTTTCAAAAGAGGGGCTAATTGGGCTTTTAGCCCCTCCGCTTTTTATCACTTTGAAATTAGATTTTTCATTATTTATAATTTAGTCCTGTAATTTATTTTTCTCTGCAATTTGGTCCCCCTACTACACTGCGTTTTAGGGGAAAGGAATAATTTTTGTTTTGGTCCTCCTAGTTTGCACGCGTGTTCATTTTGGTCCTTTTCCCTTTATTTCTTTTTTAATTTGCCCCAAAACTCTATTTTAGTTCAATTTTAGTCCTTTTTTATTTTTTTATTTTTTTATTTTATTTTCGTTTTTTATTAAATATTATTATTATCATTTCTAATATTATTAATATTATTATTTATATTATTGTTATTATTACTATTATTAATAGTCTTGTTATTAACATTGTTTTTATTCCTTTTATTATTATTGTTTTTATAGTATTATTATTATTATTATTATTATTATTATTATTATTATTATTATTATTATTATTAACATATTATTATTTTTAATGTATTATTATTACTAGTTATTATTATTTCTAGTATTATTATTATATATAATATTAGTGTATGTTTTATTATATATGTATATGTATATATTTTTGTACATAGTATTATTTTCTAATTACTTTATTTTAATATTTTTATTATATTATGTTTACGTATATATAGCGTTACTAATTTTCTTTATTATTTTTATTTTCCCCTGTACATATTGTCGTTTATACGTTCTTATTATTACTATATCTATTATTCATTAGTATTTTACTATTGCTATTATTAGTATTATTTTTTTTAATCAATGCTTATATGTATATATTACGTTTTTTTAATACTATATTTTGTAATACCATATATATTGCGTATATTCTTAATGCTATATATTGTATGTATTTTTTGTAACTATATTATATGTATATATATTATATACGTATTTATAATATTATTATGTATTTTATATATATATGTGTATATTTATGTAATATTATTAATAGTTGTTTTTAACATTATTATTATTTCTAATATGTGTATACTACGTAAATATTTTAATACTATATTATGTATACATTTTTGATATATTACGTATATGTATCTTTTAATATTATATCTTTACATATGTCATGTATATATTTCTAATGCTATATTACATTTTTACATATTATCTTATGAATATATATTATTTTTAATAACTATATTATGCATGTATTTTTAACGCTATATTATGTATATATTTTAATACTATGTATACACTTTTTATTCTTATTATTACGTATATATTTTAATACATATATGTATATATTTATATATCGTTATTATTGGTTTTTTTAATATTATTACTGGTTTCAATATATATTGTATATACTTTTAATCTAGTATTATATGTTTTATATATATATGTTCACTACTATTTCATGTTTATATTATTACTATTATTATCATGTTTAATATCATATGCATTACTATTGTTGTATTATTATCATGTATACATTGTTAATTTTTTATGTATTTGCTTCGTATATTCTTAACTTTTTATTATTATTTGTCTATTCCGAATTTAGCATCTCTGTTCACATCTTATTTCAACATGAATATTAGTTTCCTTTTACTTTCTTTATCTAGAAATATTTTCATTCCTGTTTTTAAATTAATTTCAACAAGTAAGGCAACGTACCAATTTAACATTAAGTCGTCGATTTCATCGTTATGTTGGGTGAATATCAATCGGCTCATGTTAAAAACGGAACGTCCTTCTCAAAAGAAACCGAAACTTGAAATTTCTTGTGTTTTGTCCGGATCACGATTAAATGTTACACTGAACTCGCATTTTTGAAAATTAAGACAACACATGTTTAATGAGATACAAATTTTGGGCGTCGCGAGGGTGCTAATACCTTTCTCGTGCGTAACCAACTCCTGAACCCTATTTTTCCCTGGCTTTTGATGTAGACCCAAATTCGGCCTTCATTTTTGTTTAAAAATAAATTTTCTTCTTTTCTAAAAAAGAGAATTTATTAGGTGTCCGATTGAAAAAAGATTGGTGGCGACTCCTTTCCTTTTTAAAAAATTGAAATTCTATTTTCAATTTTTCAAATAATCTCCTCAATTAGTGACCAAAGCAAAAAATTTTATGTTGCTACACAACCCAAAATAAAAAATAGTACCAATCTCAACATGTTAAAATCGCACACCCAGAGTCTCATCCACTAATTGTTTATCTCGAATCTAATCAATCCAAGTCGGCTTAACTTGTAACTCGGCCAACAGACTCCCATCATCAAACAGACTAAGGCGAGTGAACATTACCCTCAAATTAGAAATTGTTGTATGACTTAGAGCATCGGCCACCACATTGGCCTTACTAGGACGATACTCTATAGTGCAGTCATAATTTTTTAGCAGTTTAATCCAACGACGCTATCTACGGTTCAACTCCTTCTGAGTAAAGAGATACTTGAAGCCTTGTGATCAGTGTAGATGATACACCTCTCACCATACAGATAATACCTCAAGATTTTCAATACAAAGGCTACAATAGCCAACTCGAGATCATGCGTCGAATAGTTTCCCTCATGTGTCTTAAGCTACCGGGAAGCATAAGCCACAAATTTACCATCCTGCATCAGAACGCACCCCAAACTGACTTGCGATGCGTCACTGTATACCACAAACTCCTTACCGAATTCAGGTTGTATCAGAATAAAAGCCTGAGTCAATATAGAGATGAGCTTCTCGAAGCTCGATTGTTATGCATCAGTCCAAACAAATGGAACACCTTTACCTAGAATCTTACTCAACAAAGCCACAATCAGAGAAAACCCATCAACAAACCGCCGGTAATATCTTGCCAAATCCAAAAAGCTACAGATCTTAGATACGGTCTTAGGCTGCTTCTAATATAGCACAGCCTCTATCTTCCTTGGATCCACTCGAATCCCCTCAGCAGATACCACATGCCCCAGAAAAGTTACCTCTCGTAACCAGAACTCACACTTGTTCAACTTAGTGTAGAGCTGCTTTTTTCGGAGAATTTGAAGCACCACTCTAAAATACCCATCATGCTCATCCCTAGTCTTAGAGTAAACCAGAACATCGTTGATGAAGACCATGAGAAACTGATCTATATAGGGCTGAAACACTCGATTCATCAGATTCATGAATGCGGCCAGAGTATTTGTCAGGCCAAAAGGCATAACTAGGAACTCGTAATGTCTATATCGAATTCTAAATGCAGTCTTATGCACATCAGCTTCTTTAACCCTCAACTAATGATACCCAGAATGAAGGTCTATCTTAGAGAACACTGAAGCCCCTCGAAACTAATCAAATAGGTCGTCGATCCTCGAAAGTGGATACTTATTCTTCATAGTCAGCTTATTTAACTATTAGTAGTCAATACATATCCTCATGGTCCCATCTTTTTTCTTAACAAATAGAACTGGTACCCTCCATGTAGACACACTAGGACGGATGAAACCATGATCCAGAAGTTTTTACAGTTGAGCCTTAATTTCTGTAAGCTCTTTCAGTGCTATATGGTAGTGAGCGATGGACACTGGAGCCGTACCCGAAAGAAGCTCAATCTCAAACTCAACTTCTCGATTCGGAGGTAAACCTGGTAACTCTTTAGGAAAAACATCTAAAAAATCCCTTACAATTTTGATATTCCCAACAGAAGAGTCCCAAAACCTAGAAACACTAACATAAGCCAAGTATGTCTCACACCCTTTTCGAACCAGTTTCTCAGCCACAAGAGTAGAGATCACATTGGACAAATAGTCTCTGTGGCGCCCTAAAAATCTCGAAACCCAAAAATCCCAGAATCCCAAATTTTCTTTTTCAGTTTTGATAAAAAAATATGTGCTAGGTATTTTCGGTTAAGTAGGTAATAGTAGGTCTTGGCTAATGTTTGAATTTGAACTTAGGGGAAAAGAAAATTATGCGTTAATAATTATTAAGGAACCCTGATGGAAAGTAGTTGCACTTTTAAATAAAAATAGGGGAAAATGACATCAAAAAGCCTTGTGGAGGAGTGGCAAAGTGACGCCACTTAGGGAGTAAGGATGTGGCGTTAGTAGCTAGCAAGGAGATCCAAGGTTCGAATCCTAGCTTAGTGTTTTTAGAAGTTTAATTTTGGCCTTCTAGAAGGTTGGAAGTGGCATGAAGATGGACTCTAATGGGAGTGTTCAGAAGAGAAAATTAAGGAAAAGATCAAGGGGTTATTAGGGAGAAAAACGATGAGATGAGAAGGAAGAAGTGATGAAGCCGAATTGAGAATTGGGCATGGAAAATTCGGCTATAAGGGCTATAAATAGAGGCTGAATACAAGGTTGCCAGGCTACTACCGAAATTCTTCTTCACCTTGACACCGAAAACCCTTTTCTTTTCAAGATCTAAAAAGCCGAAAACCTTTTTATTTTTCTTTCTTTCTGCCGATTTTTATTCTTCTCTACACAACTTTCTTTGTTTCTCTTAGCCAATTTCTTCTACTCTTCTTCTTTAATCTGCGCCAAATAAACCTTATTCACCATACTAAGTTGAAAGCCGAAAAACTGAATCTCCCAAGGACCGAATACTCTTTGACCGAATCTAATGTAAGTGTTTTACAATCAGTTTTCTTTGCTCAGTATCGATTATTGTCCCTTAATTTTTCTAATAAGTTTTGGGTAGGAATAGGTATCAAATCTCTATCCTTGGATCCTCGCCGATTTGCTCTTCAGAGACTTTGGTAAGTACTTTTAATCTTAGTTGGTCGAATGGTCATAGTTAAGGTAAGGGGACTTGTGTTGGATGCTAGTTCCCTAGTATTTAGTTTTAATGAGTAAGACTAATACAGATCTAGGGAGTATGTGATCAAAGAAAAGCTATTAAGGATTGGTGCTCAAGGTAAGGTGAAAAGTGAGGTTTCGGTTTTGGTAAGGATATGAATTAAGCATGTGATTAATGGAAGAGTGATATCGTTTATAGGTTGGTGACTAAAGGAATCGCAGCAGGCTTGCTTACCAGGTGTGTACATACACTGCACACACATTATGAACTCGCAAAAGCTGAAATGTCAAAAAACTGAAAAGCCGAAATACCGAAAAGCCGAAAGTTTGGCTACGGTAGTCTTACGAGTGCGCAAACACTCGTAAGGGGGAGACCGATAGGTTGCCTGAGGCCCATGGGCGATTCCGTGGACTTGGGTTGTGATTTGGCCATATGGGTCGAAATGGGCTAAATGGGCCCGATGGGCTGTTGGGCCCATAATAGGCAAAAATTAAATATTGATGCTATGTGATAGGAATTTATATGTGAGCATGAATATAAATGTCACTAGGCCTAACGGGCCATATAAATGTGATTTGGGCCTAATGGGCCATATGAATATGATTGGGCTTAATGGGCCAGATACAGGTATGTGACTTTGATTGGGCTCTGTAAGGGGTTTGGGGTTTAGAATATGGTAACTACATAAAACTTAATAATTATTTGCGACCGTGGACAAGTCATAGGGTTAAAGTGTGGCAACAGGTATATGCATGTCTAGGATTGGATCTAGGGAAAGCTTGGTACTTAAGCGGTCTTAATGACTCACCTCCTCTTCTCTGGAATCCTACCTGGTGCATAGTATTTGTTCATCTTAGCTCGCGGGACTTGTTAACGGGCCAAGGTAAGTGAAAATTGTAATTAAAGGAAAATTACTGAAATGCCCCTAAGGGCGAAAATGACCAAAATACCCTTAGGTGTTGAATGTAAGTTTTATGGATGTGACATGCATACATATGATACTCTGCTTAGGTTGCATACATAAGAACGTACCAGTGATAACATCTGAAGCAGCTTTGTCCTCTCAATGTCGAGCAGCATAGACAAATGTAGGCTGCCTCACCTCTGTCTGATTAGCAAATCTGCCTAGTGCTCTCTACCCACTGCCCATACTATTACCACCCTTAGCTGTTCCACGGCCCCTAGGTGGTTGCCGAACTGCCCTCTGAGGTTGTATAGAACCCGGTGCTGATGCTTTTATCTGATCTGCCTATTGTGGACACTCTCTGATCGGTGCTCTAATGACCCACACCTCAAACAAGCCCTAATCCTCCTCTAGCACTCGCCCGAGTGGCGCCTACCACAGTCACTACAAGGCTGAACCCTAGAAGAAGCAACAGGAGCCCCCACTCTAATAGGTCCATCGGATCTAACCTTTTTCTTAGGACTCTGAACAAAACTAGTGGGCTCCAAATCCTTCTTGTTCTTACCTCTCTCACGGTCTCTGTTCTGGCGCTCCACGCGCTTAACATCCTCGGTGATTTTTGCTGTCTCTACTAGAACAACAAACTCTCGCTCCCTCTATAGAGCAATCAATAACCTCAGACTGTCTCTTAACCTATCCTCAAATCGAACACACCTTTCGTACTTAGAAGCCACCATGCCTCAAGCGTAGCGGCTCAGTCTAAAAAATTCAGCCTCATGCTCAGCCACAAATTTATCACATTGCGTAAGATTCATGAACTCACGCCTATGAGCATCCACATAGCCCGCTCCTACATACTTACTAAAAAATATGGTCTTAAAGAAATCCCAAGTCAAACGATCAGACTGAGTATCATTTTCAATCGTTAACCACAACTGATATGCCTTATCGTGAAGTAAGGAAACTGCACCTTTAAACATCTGCTCGGGAGTGCAACCTAAGTCGTTCATGATCCTCTCGGTGGCCTCCAACAAATAGTTGGTTACACTAGGGGAGACTCCAGTGACACCTCTAAACAACTCTACACCGTTAGACCGAAGTCATTTAGTTACTGACTCTCGGCCCTCAGTTCCAGAATGGGGTCTAGTGACCCTTTCCAAGATCCTCAGCATGGCTTGGGACAATGCGTCGTCCCTAGCCGAGCGACTCTCAGACTTAGTCTCAGTAGCAGGCGAAACTGATGTCTCACTCGTATCCAGATTTGGCATATTGCCCAATAAGAAAGACTTAGCTCGAGCCCCCTATGGCCCCTTTCACTGCCACGAGTATGATGTCTGCGAGCTAAACGTGCACTTATTGTCTAATTAGAGTTTTATCTACATTAAAAGTTTTATGCATCAGTTTCAGTATTTTATTAACAGATGTTTTATACATAAATTATCAGATGTTTAGGAGTGTTTTCAGCAGTTTCAGTCTCTAACTATTTTAGATAGTTTTAGAAAGTGCTAACTACAATGTTTCAAAATAGTTCAATGTAAGTACAAAATTACTTACAGGATTGGCGCCGGAGACTCGATGTACCACATACTTTCTCAATTATTCAAATCATTTTAAATCCAATATTTTTAAAGAAAAATTTTGGAACCCAAAATTCACAACCGAGTTTTGCAACCTGGCTTTAATACCACTAAATGTAACACCCCAAACCCGGCCTAGACGTTACGGTCGAATTCGGAGACGTCACAAGAAATGGGTTTTGAAAACATGTTGATTCTATTAACTAATCACTAAGGTAAAACTCACATTCCTTCATATTTATTGCAAAAAACATTATTTTAACATTTTATTTGCCAAAACACTTATTATAGTGGAAGTTTAAACAAAACTAGAACATTTTAAAAATTCGATTCATATTTTTAGAAAACCTCTGTTTGGAGTAAAAATTCACTTCCATAAAATATTTTATCAAGTATGCAGCATATCAAACATATCAAACCAAAACAAGTTAAAAACCCAAACAGTCCAAAAAGTCTCAAAAATTACAAACTTTTAGAATTAAATCCCAAATTATTAAATACCGTAAAATAATAAATCTAAATAGTTTTACGAAAGAATAGTCACCACCAAGTCCCTACTGCACCGATCCGCCTAAGACTGTGGATTACCTGACAGTACAGACAAACAGATGTGAGTTTACATAAACTTAGTGTGTAACCCAACAGAATTAAGCATGCAAACATACATAATCATATACATAATCAGAAACAGATACAAATACAGATTCGGGCTCAAGCCCATTTCAGATGCAGATATGGTAAACAGAATCAGACAATCAGAATCCTACCCTCATCCTCTACATACCCGTGTGGTCTTACACATCGGTGTGGCCCATACGCCCAAATTGACATTGCTCGTATGGCCCACATGGCCTGGCCCAAGAATTCACACGTCCGTGTGTATTGCCCGTGTGGACCTACACGCCCAACTCGGTTTAGCCCGTGTGGCCCACACGGCCACACTTGAACCACCATACAGCCGTGTGCTGCACATGGCCATGCCTTCGTCGACCACACGGTCGTGTCTCGCACACAACCTTTCACACGGGCGACCACATGCCCGTGTGGCATCGATAGTGTAATTTTTTAACTTTTGTCGAAACCTCGTTTTT
Source organism: Gossypium longicalyx (assembly GCA_025698465.1). Taxonomy (NCBI): domain Eukaryota; kingdom Viridiplantae; phylum Streptophyta; class Magnoliopsida; order Malvales; family Malvaceae; genus Gossypium; species Gossypium longicalyx. Next base: position 81,832,380 of record CM047005.1, on the reverse strand, counting down.
TACATTTCGGGTACACACTTGGTATCCATTTGATGCGAAAACCATTTCGAGCCTTCCAAAACTTAAAAGTCAATATATTAGTGTTTAAAATTAGTCCTAAAACACGATTAAATCGAAAACTCAAATCAACGATAACTTAAACCAAATGTTTATCGCTTACCCTAACACTCCGAACCTTTTGACTACGGTTTCGCAAGAGGACGGCCTCGTTCTTCGCGATTCATTAATGCCAAAACCCAAAAATTAGATAATGAAAACAAACCACCAACTTTGAAACAACACTACACGAGAATCCCTCTCATAACTCGAGCAAACTTACCACTATTTACCACAGTACACGAAATCCAATAGTCGAAAGTACCAAAATTAGTGGGAAGACGAAAAAAAAAAAGGAAAACAAGAAAAGAGAGTTGACAGAATGGCCGAGAATAGCAATTGACGTCAAATTTTGGAAGAATTTTGGGGAAATTCAAAAAATGAAAATAGAAAAAAAAAAGAATAAAAATAATAACAGTTATCCTCAAATCCCTCAAATTGCTCCTCACTAACCCACTAACAACCAACCTCTCAGAATCCCACTCCATCAAGACTCTAACAAGAAACCGAACAAAAATAACACTCACACTCACACAAAGACTCGAACACAGGACCTCCAACACACCAAATCCCTTACCACTCGAACTAGCAGGCTTATTCTATTATGAAATTACAGGCAATTAAATATAAGCCCACTAAACAATGATAGGGCTTAATTCCCAAAATAACAAAATTTGCTAAAGTTAAGGCTTGAACTCAAGACCTCTCATACATATCCAGAACACTTAACCACTGAAGGAGATACACAGTTGTCAAAAAAAACTTCCAGAAGCAAAAATAATTTATTTGGGGAGTTACACTTTATATTTGCATTCACTTCGGCGAATGCAACAAATCTAGTAAGATAGATTTTTAAACGCCTCCACTGATTATTTATTTCATAATCACCATTGCAAACATACGTGGATTTCAAATCAGAATCTTTCTACTCATGTTGTCTTGATTAGTCTCCAATTATAATAAACATCATATAATAAATAAATTATAGTAAAATATATCTGAATCTTTAAAATTATCGTCATCACCCACGTAAGGATTATATAAATTTCTTTGGTTAATGATTACCTATAGTGTGCAAGCCCTAGTCGAAGATTGAAATAGTAGTAGCTCTAAAAGGCAATTAGCAACAGCTTGAGCAGCAAATTTGGAGTGATCGGCTATTGCATTGGTTGCTGCTTGAAAGGGGTAAGACTTGGTGAAAGGGAAAAAAATTGTGACTTATGGAGAAAAACAATTAAAAAAGAATCGTACTGATAAGGTATTATAAAATAAAGAGATATAGAGAGAGAATAAATAACAAATAAAATATGGGAAGCAATACAGAATGTATTTTATTTATCAATGAGATATTTATAAAGCTTCTCAAATGTCTCTATTTATAGGCATAAGAAGTATAAATGAAGTAGAAATCTACTTCTAATGACTATTAGAATTTAAAATACATCAAAATTTATCTTAATTTTAATAGGCATCCACTTAATAAGATATTCATAACACTTCGTACTTTTTTGTTTTCATTTTTTATTTTCATTTAAAAAGTTGTTTCCAATTTATATTTTTTAAAATTGAAAAACACATTTGATAAATGATGATTTATTTTTAATAATGAAAATATGAAAACATATTTAGTACACCTTTTTTTTATAATAGAATCATGAGAAATAAAATAAAAATTACTACATTTATATGAATTTAAACTAAGATAAAATATTTCGATATTTGAAAATTGTTGAGGAAAAAAAAAAGAATATTTTTGCGTTTAGGGCTAATTCCTTATTTAAATTTAAAGTAAAAAATTTCAGTTTTACAAAATATTTTTATTGAAATCAATTAAAACAACTTATTATTGTTTTCTAATTTTCACATTTTTTATTTTTTGAAAATCATTTTCAAAATTTTTAATCAAACACAATGTAAAAATTAAAATAGTTTTGCACACTTCCATAATTATATATATGGTTAATATTTTAACAATCTAACCGTTGAATTTATTAATATAAATGTACTTGTCATGCATGTAAATTTCAAACTGATCTGATATCTCTACCATATTAATTTAAAGCACTCAATATATTAATATATATATTCAACGGTTGAATTTTTTTTTACATAAAATAAATAGTTAGAAGTTTTAAATTTACATCAAATTTGACATGCATGATCTACATGACTAGATCATAAAATATAATGGTTTTTCGTTAAAATATTAATCATATAAATAGTTACGGAAGTGTATAAAAGTACTTTAGATTTTACACTGTGTAAGTGGATCCCTCCCAATAATTGTAAAATTTGAACATCTATATTATTATTGAAGCCATTTATTAAGTTAATGTCACGAGTTAGCCAATCATTGACTCAATTAGAGAAATTATGAAAATGGCATTTCATAATTACAATAAGTCATATTACTTGACGATGCTTTATTATTTATATTTTAAAAGACCAACAAAAGAATGCATATAGTGCGATTTGGAACCATGTCAATTGTATTAGTAAAACATTAAATTTACCACTAGACAAAAGCTTTACTTTAATGTGCACATTTTATGACATCCATCAATAAAATTACAAAAAATTAATAATGTTGTTAATTAGTTGGTGTCAGAATTCAATCTAATTTTTTTTATTTTAATATCGTAAACATTTCATGTGTTATTATTAATTAGTTTCAAACAATATGTTTCATTATTTATTAGTAATGTTATTGATTGTGTGGGTGTCATAAGTTAAGTCAACACCAACTTAGGATTGATGACAAGACCATGATAAACGATTGTATTCATTTAGTATTCTTAATATAATATATTTATTTATTTAAATTTCATTTTACTTAGTATAATTTTTTTTAATATTGTAATATTTCATGTGTTGTTATTAAGTAATTTCAAACCATACATTTATGATAGAATTTTTGTTATTAATAAAAGTATTTTAAATTTTATGTTAAATAATATTTGCATCCTTTATCTCTTTTTTATGAAAAAAAAGAATAAATTGAATTAATGTCTAACTTATGTTGTTAAACTTAATAAGAAGAAATATATTAAACTAGAAATTTTACAACACATTGGAAATTATATATTTAGAATATAATGGTGTTTAAAATAACATAAAATAGATAACGAAATGTATTGTTTTGAAACTAATTAATAAAAGCACATGCAATATGTATAATATTAAAATGGAAATATTAAATAAAATTATGAGTAAAACGAAATTTAAATACGTAAATATATTTGATTAAGAATATTAAATGCACTACAATTGTTTATCATGATGTTGTCATCAATCTTGGATTATGTCGAGTCAACTTTTGACACCAACTCAATCCAAAACATTATTAATAAGAAATTTCATTGCATGCGTATGTGTGTGAAAACTAAATATTTTACACATTATATGTGTTTAGAAATAACATACAACAAATAATGATCCGTAAGATTTGGGACTAATTAATGATAATACATTAAATATATAATATTAAAGTGTAACGCCCCGAATCTTGGAGGCTAAAAGTTTTGGGCTTTGTGGTTAGGGCCAGTGAATTAGTGGTGCTATTGAGTTTAGTGGCACGTTTAAGTGACATAATAGACATGTTGGTCTGGTGGTTGAGTGAGTGTTAGTGAACCCTTAGGTTTTGGGTTTGAGTTGTTGTGTACGCATTTTGGGAGCCTTTTTATTGTGTGTTATTTTATTTATTTAGTTTTAAGTTAATATTTTTATTTATTTATTGTTATGTGTATTTTTATTTTTATTTTTTGAAGTTTCTTTTTCTCTTATGGACGTTTTCTTTTTTCTATATTTTGGTTTTCCTCTCTTTTCTTTTCTTTTTAGGGAAAAGTGGTGGTTTTCAAGGGACTTCAATTTCCTAGTCGTCGGGTCGACATCTGAATGTTTACGTTCGCAAAACAGGTGTGGGATACGAAACTTTTCTATTTTACTTTGCGATTATTCGTTTCGGTAATCTTGAGTGTGCTTTAATTCTGTCAATTTTGGGTGTTGGAGGTTGAATAATACGGGGTATATGGCATATTTTGCTATCCTCTCGTTATTACAAAGGTTATGGACCAGTTTGGGTGGCTAGAATGGCAATTTTGGCCTATCCTGAGGTGGTATCGTGGCCATTGGGGTTTCTACACGAGAGTGTGTCAGTCCACACGACCGTATGCCTTTGGGAATTAGGGTTTCCAGGTCAATTTTGGTGCCATACGGCAGTGTGGCTGACTTGGGGATTCTATCATTTCTCACACGGCCATGTCCCGTGGGCACACGGACGTGTGAGTTTGGGAATTAGAGTTTGAGTGATTTGGTGCCACACGGCCTGACCATAAGGCTGTGTGGCTGATTTGGGGATTTGGGGTTTTTACACGGGTGTGTGAGACCCTAACACGGCTGTGTCAGCCCTGTACACGAATTTAGTGTAAAGAGAGAGAGAATTACACGGCCTGTTCCTACGGCCATGTCCTTGGTCCACACGGGCATGTGCTTCAATCACACGGCCGTGTGTCTCCCTTCATACGGCCGTGTGCTATAGTCACACGGCTGTGTGCCCCTTTTTTACACTGGCTTATGGCCTCCCACACGGCCTAGGCATGTCCACACGGCCAGAGTACACGGGCGTGTAGTCCTAAGACACTAATATTGGTTCTATGAGCAGTTCTGATCGAAAATTTTGTTTGCGTGCTTTAACCCTTTGCTAAGTATATTAAGACTCCATTTTGGGCTACAACTTAAGTGTTATTTGTGATTTATATGTGTAATGTCTGACTCTGAACCCGATTAACCAGGGTGTGTGTGTGTGCATATCTGTTATGTCTGAATGTCTGATTTATTGCATACATGCACTTGCATAAACTGTTTTGGGTTGGGTTTTGAAGAGAAGGGAGTCTGATTCTAATCTGATATGGCAGTTCAAACTGCAATTCATCTGTACTGCGGATTACCGCACTACACTGTACAGTACATACTTCAGCCTTGCTGTGTATATTTATCTGATTTGGCAGTTAAACTACAATATATATGTATAGCAATTTTACCGCATCGTACTGTACCGTACGTACGTTAGCTATGCTACGTACCATTATCTGATCTGGCAGTTAAACTGTAAATTACCGGTATAGCAGTTTACTGCATTGCACTATACTGCATGTACGTTGGCCATGCTACGTATACATATATATTGATTTGGCAGTTCAACTGCACTTTGATAAGTCATTGTTGCCAGGCAACCCGGGATGACTTTATATGGTGTTTAGGGTTGGATGGGCCTACTTGGACCTATGTGGTGTGTTGGGTTGGATGAGCTCAAACAGCTTTTACGAGGTATGATCGAGGGACGGAGTGGTGTGTCTGGCTGGATGGGTGGGTTCTTTTAATGTCAGACTGCATATATACGCATCTGTTTGAGTGTTCTGCGTGTGAGATTCTCTGACTGTTTCTGTTTGATTAATTAGCACATGTGACAGTGTGCTTGTGAGTGTGACTTAGTGTGCTCTAATTGTTATTTAGTTTTGAGATGTTGGTTTTGGGTTACCTTCTGGATCTATATTTTTGTGATTATGTTTCTTTATTGTACTACTATCCGACATCCTTTTCTATGTTTCTGTAGTTAGATTGGTTTTGAACTCACACTAATTTCGAGTAGCTACCCTCTCTTAGTGTTCTCCTTTCAGGTACTCTTCTGAACTCTGACACTAGGCTCGGTATGCGGAGGTCTCAGACAGTCTTGGAGTAGAATAAATTATCAGATTGTATTTTCAGTTTCTAATTGATATTTCAGTTTTGAACTGTAAGATTTTATAAAAATGAGGTACAAATTCCGTTTTAAGTTAGTAGTTTTACTCCAATGATTTATATTACCTCAACTATAATTTTACTGTTTATATTTTAAAAGATTAAATGTTTCAATTTGACGTGACAACCTGTTTTGTAAAAATTTACCTACGATCACTTCGGTGGTCAATGTAGCATCCGAGATTTGGTCTAAACTTCTAGGCTGGGTTTGGAGTGTTACATAAAGTGAAAAAAATGATCAAATTGTGAGTAAAACAAAATTCAAACACATAACTACATCAGGTTAAGAGTAGTAGATACAATACAATTGTTTATGATGGTATTGTCATCAATCTTAAGTTCCTAAAATTAAAAATACATGAGCTAAATTTTAATTTTTTTTAATAAAATTTGTTGGTGCGATATGTTGAAATAAAAAAATATACTTACATGGTAGCTATGTAATTAGAAAAATAACGTTATAATGAACCTAAATTTAATAAAAAGATTAATATTGTTAATAGTTAGACCTGAATTTTAAAATAAAAAAAATTAAATCAACTAAATTCCTAAAACTAAAAATACATAAACTAAAATTTAAATTTTTAAAGAGTAAATAAACTTAATTATAACATATTTTAACCAAAGGAATTGATTAGTATTAATATTGGAGTGAAAGAAAGGAAGGAAAACCATAAAATGTATTTGAACTAAGAAAATAGGAATGAAAGATTTTTTTATTTTGGGCTTTGTTTTTTTGTTTAAAGAAGGGATGGTGATACTAGTATAAGGGGGTTAGCCCCTCAAAAAAAAAAAAAATCATTTAGATCATTTTAAAATTTATAAAATTTAAATTAATAAAAGTGAAATTATACTTTAGTCTCTTTTGAAATAATAAAAAATTAATTTAATCTTTTAAAAATTATAAATATTAAAATATTAAAATAATAAAAAATATTTTTATTATCATAAAAAAAAATACCATTTATTTTCAACCCCTAAAAAATTTTAAACTTTACACCTAACTATTACAGAAAGTATATATGAGAAAAAAGACTACAATGATAATGACAAGCTTCATAGGAAAGTTTTGAAGAGCTCAAGAAAAAGGAAACGACTCTTGCAATTACCAATGAAAGAAAAGCAGAGAGAAGAAGGGTTGGCCTTATTTAAAGAGCTGACAGTTACAATTTAAGTGGTGCAGCAGCTGGCAATAATTTGGAAAAAAAAACATGCTAAAAACAGCCAAATTAACAATCTGCCTCATTTGTAACAAACCGAAGTTTATGTGAAATAACAAATTAACTAATTTAAGGTAAGATTTTCTAAAAACATGCTGTCAAAATCAAGATTTTGAGAATGAAATTGCAATTTTCTTATATATTCACGACGTTACTACAAAAGGATTTCTTACTCTCCTGTTCTTTAACTTTTAATCCAGATGGAGTACTCATATGCTGGAGAACACTCTCACACTGCCCATCATCCAACTAATTCCCAAGATAATGAAAGACAACGCAATGACTTTGCACCGATGCACCAACCAGGACATGGTGCTGCATTGCCTCACCAACCTGGATATGGTGCTGCACCACCGCACCATCTTGGATATGGTGCTGCACCCATGCACCAATCTGGATATGGGGCAACACTACCACAACAACCAGGATACGGGGCTGCACCACAGCACCAACCAGGATATGGGACTGCATCATTGCACCACCTTGGATATGGGGCCCCACCGTCGCACCAAGCCGGATATGGAGTTGCACCGTCACACCAAGCCGAGTTTGGAGCTGTACCATCGCACCAATCTGGATATGGGGCTGCACCGCTACACCAACCCGGATATGTGGTTACACCGTCACACCAAGCCGGATACGGGGCTGCATTATCACACCATTCAGGATATGGGGCTGCACCTCTTCACCAACTCGGATATAGAGCTGCACAACCGCACCAACCTGGATATGGAGCAGCACCGATGTACCAACCAGGATATGGTGGTAACTACCTACCGCCTGAATATGGTTCATACAACTACATAACGACATCAAGACATGTTCAACCTTGCGGCCATGGAACTAGTGAAGGGAGGTTTGATCATCATGGTCATAACCGTCCATATTCCCCATCTATAATTCACCATTCATCCTATCCTGGTTCTACTTCCAACCCCTCCATGAAACCTACAGTCAAAATATTTTGCAAATCTGATCCAAATCTTAATCTTTCAGTTAGAGATAACAAGGTTGTTCTTGCTAAAGCTAATCCCTCCGATGAACACCAGGTATGTAACTGGAAACTATATCAGCAAAATAGTTTTTGATTATGTATCATTTTTGTCCCTCTTGCATATAGTTCTATAGCTTGTTTACTTCATATTCAACAAATTAGTTAACAACCCGAAAGTCCATTTTGATTCTTAAAGCTTAAAAGGAACGCAAAGAAATTGATCTTATTTTGATTTACATTTTCCTTTCTTTGGTTGCTATTTTAGCTTTGGTACAAGGACGATAAGTTCGGGTCCAACGTGAAAGACGAAGAGCGTTTTCCTAGCTTTGCTCTGGTTAATAAAGCCACCGGTCTGGCCCTCAAACATGCTAGTGGAGCTACTCAACTGGTAAGAATTGTCCATTGCCTTTTTATTTTTCATTGCTTGAAAACTTTTGTTGATACATGCAAGAAGTAGTAGGCAGCTACATTAAAATATGCGATACGCTGTTTGCTCATTCATCATTATTTTTTTATTTTTTTTTATTTTAAGCTAGTAAAAATGAACAACATTCTTTATATATTAACTTCAATTTTGCATTGAAAAATGTTTTCTTTCCTCTACAGGTGCAATTAGAACCTTTCAAGCCATACGAATTTGATATGTCCCTGATGTGGAGTGAGGGCAAGGTGATCGATAATGAAGGCTATAGAGCTATAAGAATGGCTAATGACATTCACCTAAATATGGATGCATACCTAGGTGGTGGCCCTCAAGTCCAAGATGGCAATGAGATTGGGCTTTGGGAATGGAACTCTGGAAATAACCAAATATGGAAGATATCACCACATTGTAAGTTTCTTAAAAACTAAAAAGAAAAGACAACACGGTAAAAGAATCCAGTAAATGTCACTAACTCTTCACTCTGTTCATCCAACTACTTGTCAGCACCAGGACATGAAAAACAAGGTTGTCATGCAAGTAGTGAAGGAAGGCTTGAACATCATGGTCACGATGGTCCTTATTTCTCATCTGACACCCACCATTCCTCCCACTTTGATTCTGCTTCCAGCCTCTCCAAGAAACCTGCAGTAAAAATATTTTGCAAATCTGATCCAAATCTTAATCTTTCAGTTAGAGATAACAAGGTTGTCCTTGCTAAAGCTAATCTCTCCGATGAACACCAGGTATGTAACTGGAAACTATATCAGCAAAATAGTTTTTGATTATGTATCATTTTTGTCCCTCTTGCATATAGTTCTAAGGCTTTTTTACTTCATATTCAACAAATTAGTTAACAACCCGAAAGTCCATTTTGATTCTTAAAGCTTAAAAGGGAAGCAACTAATTTGATCTTATTTTGATTTGCATTTTCCTTTCTTTGGTTGCTATTTTAGCTTTGGTACAAGGATGATAAGTTTGAGTCCAACGTGAAAGACGAAGAGGGTTTTCCTGGCTTTGCTCTGGTTAATAAAGCCACCGGTCTGGCCCTCAAACATGCTAGTGGAGCTACTCAACTAGTAAGAATTCTTCATTGCCTTTTATTTTTCATTACTTGAAAACTTTTGTTGATACATGTAAGAAGTAGTGGGCATCTACATTAAAATATGCGATACACTGTTTGCTCTTTTGCTCATTATTATTATTATTATTATTATTATTATTATTATTATTATTATTATTATTATTATTATAGCAAGCTAATAAAAATGAACAACATTCTGAATATATTAACTTCAATTTTGCATTGAAAAATGTTTTCTTTCCTCTACAGGTGCAATTAGAACGTTTCAAGGCAAACGAATTTGATAAGTCCCTGATTTGGAGTGAGGGCAAGGTGATCGATAATGAAGGCTATAGAGCTATAAGAATGGCTAATGACATTCACCTAAATATGGATGCGTACCTAGGTGATCGCCCTCAAGTCCAAGATGGCAATGAGATTGGGCTTTGGGAATGGAACTCTGGAAATAACCAAATATGGAAGATATCACCACATTGTAAGTTTCTTAAAAACTAAAAAGAAAAGACAACCTAATAAAAAATCCTAGCAAATGTCTCTTACTCTTCACTCGGTTTATACAACTAATCAGCAGTGTCAGGGCACGAAAAACATGGTGGCCATAAATTTGGTGAAGGAAGGTCTGATTGTCATGGTGATGATTGTCCCTACTCATCTCACACTCACCATTCCTATCATTCTGGTCATGCTTCCAACCTCTCTAAGGAACCTACTGTCAAAATCTGCTGTAAAGCTGATCCAAATTTAAATCTTTCGGTTAGATTTGACAAGGTTGTTCTTGCTAAAGCCGATCCCTATGATGAACACCAAGTATGTATCTGTCAACTATATTAGCAAAATAGTTTTAGATTATGGGAATTTTTTTTATTTTGGTTAGATTTACCTTGTTTATCCACTTTTCCCCTCTTGCATAGAATTATAAGGTTTTTGACTTTGTATTTAACAAATTAGTTAACAGCCAAAAAGCCCATTTTGATTGTTAAAACTTAAAAGGAGGGCAAAGAATTTGTTTAACAGCCAAAAAGCCCATTTTGATTGTTAAAACTTAGAAGGAGGGCAAAGAATTTGTTCTTATTTTGATTTTCATTTTACTTGCTTTGTTCGCTATTTTAGCACTGGTTCAAGGATGATAAGTTCGGGTCCAACGTGAAAGATGAAGAGGGTTTCCCCGGCTTTGCTCTGGTTAATAAAGCCACTGGATTAGCCCTCAAGCATGCTTGTGGAACTACACAACCAGTAAGAATTATTCATTGCCTTGTTCTTTGCTTAATAAGGTTTGCTGACATCGGTAAGAAGCAACAAACATCCTCATTCAAAAACGTGATACATTTTTCCTCTTTTTTATTCATATTTTTCTTGAGTCAGTAAAAATGAACAACATTTTGAATATATTAACTTTACATTTGTGTTGAGAAAAAGTTTTTTTTTTTTTTTTTCTTTGTAGGTGCAATTGGCATGTTTCAATTCAAATGATTTATCCCTAATGTGGAGTGAGAGCAAGGTGATTGATAATGAAGGCTATCGACGTATAAGAATGTTTAATAACATTCACTTGAATATGGACGCATACCTCGGTAATCACCCTGATATCCAAGATGGCAATAAAATTGTGCTTTGGGAATGGAAGAATGGAGATAACCAAATATGGAAGATATCATCGCACTGTAAGTTTTAGCAACCGAGAATTTGGATAAACATGATCATCGGTCAAATGGTGTAGCCAATTAAGCTCGATTACCTTCATTTCTTTTATGTTTCTTCCAGTAACAGTGATATATGCAGGATGGTTGCAATGTGGTGGAGTCAGTTTCGTGATCCAATAGCTTGAAAGGACCGATTGCTACTTAATTATCTACTTAATATAAATATATGTTGGAAAGTACTAAATATCTGCTGGCTGCATAGTTTCTGTGAATGCCTGCAAATTTATTCTATTCAAATATGCTTCTTCTTTTTTTTTTTTTTGGTTGAGCTCATTAGTGGAGAAAATGAATACCAATCCAAAACAAATCGGTTGATGAAGGATTCAAATGAAAATTTCTTCATTTGGCAAAACAATGAAGATTTAATAACATTTTGCCATTGCTACAATATGTGCTGCCATCATCTTGTATGCTTCAGCACACTATAATTAGTTCTGAGTTTTTGAGATCAACCTTTCGAAACAAAACCTGAAAACTCTCTTTCAGATATAATATTATGAGGTCTTTAAATATTAAAAAATCAATACAAACTTAAACTAATCCTGTACATGGCCTGCCAAAGTTGATGCCAACTAAAAGAAATTAAGGCATGTTGAGGACCCAAACATAAGAAAAGGTTCTCCTTGTCTCACCTTTTCTTTTAAACAATCTTTATTAAAAGATATAGATCACAAATCATAGCTAGGAGTTAAGTGAGATAGCAAGGTTACTCCTATCTTAATTAGTGATCGAGTATTTGATTCTTACTCTAAAATTAGTATGAAACAATTTAAAATTCGTGAAAAGTATCTACTTATAAAACGCAGAGAATTGATTATAGGACTAAATATCTAAAAAAAAAAAAAAAAAAAAAAACCTTATATTATATTCTTGTCATTTTGGTGTGCAAATATATGAAAGTTTAGCATAAAAAATACTTTAGTTGATATTGCCAAGAATGACATCAACGCGGATAATCTGTTTAATTAAACAGTAAATAGATTGGATACATTGTGTTTATTCTATCTGTAATAATGATTAATGTGTAAAGAAGGGTAGGGTGTTCACATTATTCATATTGTGATTTAACCTTTATATATCATAAGTTGGTTTGATTTATCTTCACACCTCATTATTACATTTACTATTTCATCAAAACAAATCTCACTTCACATTTCACATTTCACAACTTAACTTTAAATTAATATTTATTTTCATTTTAAATTATCCCTTAAATTTTAAATCCTTCTTATTATATTCTTAAATTATTGAGATTATATCAATTAGGTATTTCTGTTGTTAAAATAATGACACATCAGATATCTTATATGACATAATTTAAAACGAAAAAAAATTTTAAAATAGCATTATGCGACAACATTCTATTTTTCTTTAAAAATTTTTATTTTAAATTTAGCTAGATAAAATTTGACATATCATTTAACATATTAAATTAACAGTTTTAATAATAATATAATATCGATAATTTAGAAATGTAATTAGAATATTTTAAAATTTTAAAATAAATACTTTATACATAAATCACAATCTTTTTCATTTTATATTCATCTCAAAAGTTATTAAAAATGTTGTGAGTTTGAAGTTTTGAATATTAATATAAACTCAAGTGCATATTGACTTATTTTCAATCTAATATAATAATTATTTTTAACAAATCTGATGTTTAAAATTAATCATGATTGAAATGTAGGTAAATCATTTACGATATCCTTCATTTTTTATTAAGTCTTAATGATTTTTTTAATCTTCTTTTAATTTCATGACTTTTGACTCATTATACTCATTTAAGCTGTCTACCAAAATTAATATTCAATCTCATAATCATATATAATACTACAAAAAAAAAAAAAAACATTTTGAAATAGAAGACAATTTTGTTAAATAAAATATGTCCTTGTAATTTCACTTGGATAAGTATAATTGTTTTTTTTCAAATTTTAACATTGGACCAATTTATATATCATCTCAACACAAATTCTTCTAATTCTCACTAATTAAATTATGTAAATAGTCACCTAATTATGAGCATATTTGTATGTTGGTCATTCAATAATGAAAATTTCAATTTAATCACTAATATTTATGAAATTTAATTTAATTTTTTTGTTACTCTCTCGTTAAATCATAAAAGGAAATTTCACATAACTTTTTTGTTGATATAATAATAAAATTAATCCCCAATATTTACATATTCCATCAACTACTTCACAACTCCAAAAAAGTAAAATTTTAAATTCTACAAAATTATCATTCCTAACAATTCTCCATCATTGCAAAGGTGTCCGCGACAACTCTTTTTGTTCTTTTTTTTTCTTTAAACCATATTGGAACTTTTAAAAAGCTTTTTTTTTTTTTTTTTTTAAATATGTTTCTTTGTGTCTACTATGACAATATTTCTTTTGTTTATATTTTTTCTATAAAATGATATCTATAAAAAATTAGTTGTTGATGGAGTTATCAGGGCAACTCCAACCACACTTGGCATCGTGCTGTTGGAAAAAAATGGGTTTGAAAAATATAGTAGAAAATAAATTTAGGGAAAAATAGAGTTTTAAAAATTTTTCTAAAATAAAATCTTGGTTATGATATCTAAGTAATAACCAATTAATCAAAATTGTACTTTTTCGATTCATCTAAAATGAGCGCTTCAACCAAGTAGTCTTCTCCGCTATCCTCAAGCTCACGTATGCCGAGTGTGAGCTCGCTTCAAATAAAAAAACTCACAAAAATTACCAAGGTGTAATTTTGCAATTTCTCTAAACTTTTAGGTCAAATTGTAAATAAAAAATATCTCTAGAAACTTTCTGAAATAATATCTGCAGATAATTTTCTCTCTACAACTTTCTATTGAATTCAAGTGTGTGTAAATAATAACCCATGACACTTTTTATATAGGAAGAGTTTAGAGCGTTCAACTATGATTAAACTTAATAAATTTAATAATAAATCTTATCAAAATAATAGAATGTTTATCTTGTAGATAAACATTAAATTAAATTTAATATTAAGATAATCACTTTAATATTAAATTAATAAAATACTATTTAGATAAGTATTAAATTAAATTAAATATTAAACTATTAAAATATTATTATTTTTGGAATAATTAATCTGAAATCAAATTTTTTGGTGGAATTCTAGTAGGAATGTAATTCTTTCACTGCTCAACCATCGACGACCAATCGTCGGCAGCCATTGGTATACCGCCGTCGCAGCCACTGGTTTTGCTGTGTCCAATAATGCAGGTGTGACACCCTTCCGACACCCAAAGCCGGTTCGGTCAGAGCCAATGACGACCCGACCGGTCTGGTCTAGCCACCGGTTGGACTATCGTCCCAATTTCACGTACTGGGTCCGGTTCGACCAATTTTTAGGTCTTGGTCTCGATTTTTTGGGTTCCCAGACCCAATTTACGATCTTAGGTCCAATTGTCAAGTCCTATTGGGCCAATTGTCTGACTTGAAAATTAATTTTCAAAAATATTATATTAATTTTAATTGATTTGATTAATTTAATTTTACTTGATCAAAATTAATTTTTCCGAAAGTTAAGACTAGTCATCTCCCCGATTAGAATTGTAGACGACATAATAATCCTTCTCAATATTTGGACCAAATGCTCACTTTGGTTCTTTTACGAGATTACGGGCTCATTTAGATTATCTATTGAAGTAAGTTGTATTTCTCGCAATGTAAACGTTCTTTACAATGCTACTTATCTTCAGTTTGAATTTTAGACAATCAATGAGCTAATATTTGCTTGTTACAATTTCGTTATGCATGCAAAATATAAAAGACATAATACTGAAATATGAAATTAACTTTATTTATTTATTCATCATTCAAATAAATAGAAGACAATTATATATTTACTACAATATGGACATATTTCTCAATACGTTCAACCTTTATAACTTGCCCTATTTAAGATTGGCGATATTTTGAAACAAAACATTTTGGCTATAATCTTTGTTGATATTTTAAATGTATGATGGCTCATCTTTGAAGATCAATCTATATAAAGGAACATATGTTGAAGATTGGATCAAATCAGATCAAACAATTTAGTCATCTGGTTTCAAGAGATTAAATTAAATTGCCTTGAAGACTTATCTTAGATATCTTAAAAATATCTTGGACTTTGTATGGATATTTCTTATGCTCTTTTAACTTCTACTTTGATAGGGTGATTAATTATAATTGATTTAGTATGTTAGCAAGTTGAAAAACAATATTGTTAGAATTAAGTGACCCAAATTCTTATTTAAATAAAATACGATGGAAAATAAAATAAAAGTAAAATCCATATGGAACTAGACTTCTTTTATTTTATTTTAGAATAAGGTTTTTTAAACCTTATTAAACTTCATCTATTTTATATTGATTAGAATAGGGTGTTTCAATCCTACTAGAATATGGCTTTACAAGCCTATAAATAGACATAGTCTATTCCTCTTGTATTGATTCAAATTTTTGACATAGTGAATTTTCTTCTCCTCTGCCCGTGGTTTTTTCCCGATAGGGTTTCCACGTAAAATTTGTGTGTTCTTTATTTTATTTATTTTATTCTATTTTATTTTTCACAAATTAGTATCAGAGCTTTCGGGTTATTCATCTCGATCATGGTAATGGCGTCTTTGAAGTATGAAATTCCGCTGTTGGATCGCAATACCAGATTTGCGTTGTGGCAAATTAAGATGCAAGCAGTTCTTGCACAGATGGATCTGGAGGATGCCCTGCTAGGAATAGATAAGATGCCTTCGACATTAACAGATGAAGAGAAGAAGCGTAAGGATCGAAAGGCATTAACACAATTACATCTGCATTTGTCCAACGAAATTTTACAGGATGTGATGAAAGAGAAAACTGCCGCTGCATTATGGAAGAGGCTAGAACAAATATGTATGTCGAAAACTCTAACAAGCAAGTTGCATATGAAGCAGCGTCTTTATGCTCATCGTTTGGAGGAAGGTGCGTCTGTACACGAACATTTAACAGTGTTTAAAGAAATTCTCTCAAACTTGGAGGCCATGGAGGTTCAGTATGATAAGGAAGATCTAGGGTTGATTCTACTTTGTTCGTTGCCCCCGTCTTATTCAACCTTTAGAGACACGATTTTATATAGCCGCGAGTCTCTCACAGTTGATGAGGTTTATGATTCTTTAACCTCGTATGATAAGATGAAGCATCTTGTGGTTAAACCCGACTCTCAGGGAGAGGGTCTCATTATTCGTGGGAGACAAGATCGAAATGCTGATGATGATCGTGGTAGGACACAGGAACGGAATCTTCGTGGTAAATCTAAAGGTAGATCGAAGTCTTCAAACAGAGGTAAAACTTGTAACTTCTGCAAGAAGAAAGGGCACATTAAATCTGAGTGCTATAAGCTATAAAATAAGATTAAAAGGGAGGCTGCGAATCAAAAGGGAAAACAACCAGAAAATTTCGGTGAAGCTGATGTTGTAGAAGACTACAGCGATGGTGAACTTCTAGTCGCTTCTGTCAATGATTCTAAAGTAAGCGAGGAGTAGATACTTGATTCAGGCTGCACCTTCCACATGAGTCCCAATCGGGATTGGTTTACAACTTACGAAATAGTATCTGAAGGTGTTGTTTTGATGGGAAATAATGCTTCGTGTAAAATCGCAGGTGTTGGAACAATTAAAGTTAAGATGTTTGATGGAGTTGTCAGAACACTTAGTGACGTGCGGCATGTTCCAGAATTGAAAAGAAATTTAATTTCGTTGAGTACTCTTGATTCAAAAGGGTACAGATACACAGCTGAAAGTGGGGTTTTAAAGATTTCCAAAGGGTCCCTTGTTGTGATGAAAGGACAGAGAAAGATTGCCAAGTTATATGTTTTGCAAGGTTCTATCATTATGGTGATGCAAATTGCCGCTTCCTCTTCCTTGTCGATGATGATATTACTAAACTTTGGCATATGCGCCTAGGGCATATGAGTGAGAATGGCATGGCAGAATTGAACAAAAGAGGATTTCTTCATGGGCAAGGAATTTGCAAACTGAATTTCTGTGAGCACTGTGTTTTTGGGAAGCAAAAGAGAGTTCGATTCACTAGATGAATCCATAACACGAAGGGAACATTGGAGTATATTCATTCTGATCTGTGGGGGCCATCTAGAGTGCTTTCCAGAGGTGGAGCTAATTATATACTAACCTTTATTGATGATTTTTCCAGAAAAGTTTGGGCGTTCTTCCTGAAGCAGAAAAGTGATGTGTTTTTCGCATTTAAGTCTTGGAAAATTATGATTGAAAAACAGATGGGAAAACAGATAAAATACCTCCGCACAGACAATGGCTTAGAGTTCTGTTCTGATGAGTTTAATAGATTGTGCAAGTCAGAAGGAATCATGAGACACTTGACATTCGTCATACTCCACAACAAAACGGCATTGCAGAACGAATGAACGAGCGATCATGGAGAAGGTTCGATGTATGTTGTCAAATCCCAACTTACCGAAGTCATTTTGGGCGTAAGCGGCTTCATCGTGCATGTTTTTTGATCAACCGATCTCCATCCGTTGCCATTGAGAAAAAGATTCCACAAGAGGTATGGTCCGTAATCCGCTAATTATTACGATTTAAAGATCTTTGGGTGTCCTGCATATGCTCATGTTGATAATGGAAAATTGGAACCGAGATCCATTAAATATGTTTTTCTTGGTTATAAAGCTGGTGTAAAAGGGTATAAGTTATAGTGTCCTAAAAATAGAAAAGTTGTGATTAGTAGAGATGTTATTTTTGATGAAACTGCTATGCTACCTAACTTATCTCTTAAAGACTCTTCCAATAAAGAAAATCAAAAACAGGTAGAGAATCAGATTAATACAGAGTCAACTCCTCAAGCCAGTACAAAAATTGAGAATAGAGTTGCCTCTTCACCACAATACTTTATGGCCAAAAATAGAACTAGAAGAGAAATTAAACCTCCAAAGAAGTATGCCGAGGCTGATCTTGTTGCTTATGCTTTAAATGTAGCTGAAGATATAGATGCGAATCAAGAGCCATCTAATTATTCTAAGGCGGTTAGCTGTGAAGGCTCAGAAAAGTGGATGTTTGCTATGCAAGAAGAGATGGAATCACTCCATAAAAACAGAACATGGGACCTTGTGAAACTTCCTAAAGGTAAAAAGGATGTTCGTTGTAAATAGGTGTTTAAAAAGAAAGAAGGGACTCCAGGAGTTGAAGAACCCAGATATAAAGCAAGGCTTGTTACAAAGGGTTACAGTCAAATTCCAGGAGTGGACTTTACAGATGTGTTCTCTCCAGTTGTTAAGCATAGTTCGATTCGAGCTTTGCTTGGTATTGTGGCCATGCATGATTTGGAGCTTGAGCAGTTAGATGTAAAAACTGTATTTTTGCATGGAGAACTTGATGAGGATATTTACATGCAACAACGGAAGGTTTTGATATGAGTAAAAGAGGACTATGTTTGCTTGTTGAAAAAGTCCCTTTACGGTTTGAAACTTGATCTACCAAGACGATGGTACAAGAGGTTTGATTCCTTTATGACTTTTCATGATTTCAAAAGAAGTAGTTTTTGTGATTGTGTTTACTTTAAGAAAAATAGTGATGTTTCTTTTGTGTATCTACTTCTTTATGTTGATGACATGTTGATAAAGAAAAGATAAAGAAGAGATAAGAAAGGTCAAAGCCCAACTAAGTAAAGAATTTGAGATGAAAGATTTAGGACCAAAGCAAAGAAGATACTTGGTATGGAGATTCTCAGAGATAGAAAATCAAGTAAATTGTACCTAAGTCGGAAAGGGTACATTGAGAAAGTTCTTTTTGAGTTCAATATGCAGAGTGCTAAGCTCGTTAGTACTCCTTTAGCAGACCCATTTCAAACTTTCATCGGTTTTGTCTCCACAATCGGATGATGAGATTGAGTACATGTCACATGTTCCATACTCTAGTGCAAGTGGGATCTCTCATGTATGCTATGGTTTTTTCACGTCCAGATTTATCATATGCGATCAATTGCAATTAGCGCGATACACATGGCAAATCCGGTAAAGAACATTGGAAAGCGATTCGATGGATTTTAAGATACTTATGAGGCACTCACCGATGTTTGCTTACATTTGGAAGAACTAAAGATGGAGTCATAGGGTATGTTGATGTTGATTTTGCTTTGGAGACCTTGATAAAAGAAGATCTCTCACAAAGTTACGTCTTTACAATCGGAGGTTGTGCAATTAGTTGGAAAGCCACTTTGCAAACTACGATCGCTTTGTCTACCACCTCAAGCCGAGTACATGGCGACATCGAGGCTTGTAAAGAAGCTATTTGGTTGAAGGGACTATTTAGTGAACTCAATGAAGACCTTCAAATCAGCCACGATATTTTGTGATGTGATTAGAGTGCTATATTTCTTACAAAAGATCAAATATTTCATGAGAGAACAAAGCACATTGATGTTCGGTATCATTTTGTTCGTGATATTATTGCTCGTTGTGATATTGTTGTGAGCAAAATTAGTACTCATGAAAATCCTGCAGATATGATGACTAAGTCACTTCCTATAACCAAGTTTGAGCATTGCTTAGACTTGGTTGGTGTTCATTGTTGAAGTTAAACCTTTAAGGGGTTTTATGGAAGAGGTGGAGAACTTGTTTATTGAAAGTTCGCGATGAAGAACTTGTTCATTGAGAATTTGTGTCAAGGTGGAGATTGTTAGAATTAAGTGACCCAAATTCTTATTTAAATAAAATACGATGGAAAATAAAATAAAAGTAAAATCCATATGGAACTAGACTTCTTTTATTTTATTTTAGAATAAGGTTTTTTAAACCTTATTAAACTCCATCTATTTTATATTGGTTAGGATAGGGTGTTTCAATCCTACTAGAATATGGCTTTATAAGCCTATAAATAGACATAGTCTATTCCTCTTGTATTGATTCAAATTTTCGACATAGTGAATTTTTTTCTCCTCTGCCCGTAGTTTTTTCCCGATAGGGTTTCCACGTAAAATTTGTGTGTTCTTTATTTTATTTATTTTATTCTATTTTATTTTTCACAAATATATATTATTAAAACTTGTATAGGTTATATACTAAGAGTTTAGCACATAATTGTTCATTAGGGATTCATTATTTTGAGTTTATTTTGTATGTAGTTTAGTGAATCACTTGGTTTATAAACTAAGTTTTCAAGGGAAAAACTTAATGGAAAGAGATTTAGATTTTAGATGCAAAAGTGAGGTTGTTATACCATGGTGTGATAGGACTTAAATCATTGTTTGTATGAAAGATAATGTAATATCTCTCTAAGAAAAGCTTTGTAGATGTAGGAAAATCAAACTATGTAAACAACTTGTCCGTGTTCATCTTCTTTTGTTTTTCAGTTCCAAAAGCAATTGCACTGCTCATATGTTCTTGCAACTATCGATTGTGTTTCTTCATATTGGTATCAAAGCCTCCCACTTCTTAGTGTCAGTACTTACTTGAAATGGAATGATCACCTACGTCTCATCCCTTAATGTTTGGTGGTGTCAACTATGCCTACTGAAAGGCTAGAATAAAGGTTCATCAAGTTGATGGATGAAAAAGCTTGGCATGTTGTTCTTCTCGCTAGGACCCCTTTGCTACAGAAATATTAGGGGTGAATACTAAAATTAGAACTTACTTGGACTACAAAAGAGAAGAAACTGGTCAATACAAATTCAAAAGCTTTAAATGCAATTTTTGGTAGAGTGGATGGATAGAAGTTTTCAAGGGAAAAACTTAATGGAAAGAGATTTAGATTTTAGATGCAAAAGTGAGGTTGTTATACCATGGTGTGATAGGACTTAAATCATTGTTTGTATGAAAGATAATGTAATATCTCTCTAAGAAAAGCTTTGTAGATTTAGGAAAATCAAACTATGTAAACAACTTGTCCGTGTTCATCTTCTTTTGTTTTTTAGTTCCAAAAGCAATTGCACTGCTCATATGTTCTTGCAACTATCGATTGTGTTTCTTCATATTGGTATCAAAGCCTCCCACTTCTTAGTGTCAGTACTTACTTGAAATGGAATGATCACCTACGTCTCATCCCTTAATGTTTGGTGGTGTCAACTATGCCTACTGAAAGGCTAGAATAAAGGTTCATCAAGTTGATGGATGAAAAAGCTTGGCATATTGTTCTTCTCGCTAGGCCCTCTTTGCTACAGAAATATTAGGGGTGAATACTAAAATTAGAACTTACTTGGACTACAAAAGAGAAGAAACTGGTCAATACAAATTCAAAAGCTTTAAATGCAATTTTTGGTAGAGTGGATGGATAGAAGTTTTCAAGGGAAAAACTTAATGGAAAGAGATTTAGATTTTAGATGCAAAAGTGAGGTTGTTATACCATGGTGTGATAGGACTTAAATCATTGTTTGTATGAAAGATAATGTAATATCTCTCTAAGAAAAGCTTTGTAGATGTAGGAAAATCAAACTATGTAAACAACTTGTCCGTGTTCATTTTCTTCTGTTTTTCAGTTCCAAAAGCAATTGCACTGCTCATATGTTCTTGCAACTACCGATTGTGTTTCTTCATATTGGTATCAAAGCCTCCCACTTCTTAGTGTCAGTACTTACTTGAAATGGAATGATCACCTACGTCTCATCCCTTAATGTTTGGTGGTGTCAACTATGCCTACTGAAAGGCTAGAATAAAGGTTCATCAAGTTGATGGATGAAAAAGCTTGGCATGTTGTTCTTCTCGCTAGGACCTCTTTGCTACAGAAATATTAGGGGTGAATACTAAAATTAGAGCTTACTTGGACTACAAAAGAGAAGAAACTGGTCAACACAAAGTCAAAAGCTTTAAATACAATTTTTGGTAGAGTGGATGGATAGAAGTTCAAAAGAATGTCCAAGTGCACAATAGCTAAAGTGGCATGAGATATTCTCGAGACTTTCCATGAAGGAATTGACACCATAAAACAGTTAAAAATACATATGTTGAGCACTAAGTTTGAGGCTTTAAGATGCTGGAGAATGAAACCATTGGTGAATGATATGCAAAGTTATGTGACATATCCAATTAACCTTTTAGCCTTGGGAAATAGTACTCAAATTCCAAACTTGTGAGAAAGGTACTTAGATTTCTACTTGAGAGATTTGCCATCAAAGTCATTACCATTGATGAGGCAAAAGATGGTGATAACATGAGAATTAATGAGCTTGTTGGATCTTTTCAAACTTTCAAGATTAGTTTGGATGAGTCAAGAAGAAGTAGATTCAAGGGAGAAAAGAGCATTGCCTTACAAGTGACAGACTGAAGGTACCACTAATACTAGAACTGCAGGAGTAGATAACTTTGTTGACTCGAAATTTTAATAAAGACTTTGGGAAACAAGTTAAGAGGAATAAGATGCTTGAAGCTTTCAAGAATTTCTCAAAAAAAAGAGTAAAGGTGTTGTGATATATAGAGAGACATCTAAGGAGAAAACGAAGGGCATCCATTGTCATTTGGGCATATACAAGTTGAATGTGCTAACACTCTAAAGAAGAAGAAGAAGAAAACTCATGTGTGTAACTTAAAATGATGAGGATTCTTCAAGCAACTTAGATTTAGATGAAGAGCTTGAGCTTGGAATCACCACTCTGCATCACTTCATCAAATATGAGCGGATCATCATCTTCATGTTTAGTAGCCTCAGTGTTAAAAACACTTTTGCCAAACTCAAAAAAAACAGACCTACGAGAATGTTATTTTTTAGATCGTTGCGAAGCTAACACTATCCAGATTATTATTCAATAGTCCTTTATTCGTTTTTTAGTTTGATTATTTGGCATGTATATAGATGGTATATATATGTGTGTGTTAGTGAGAATGTTGGTTTGAATTGAACTTTAGTAAAAAATTGATCATAAAAGTTAATGTTGTGTAAATATAGGTATATGTTTTTGCAAAGTGTCAATCGATATATATGTGAAATTTGAATAACCTAATGAAAGTGAATTGACATGGTAAGTAATGATATTGAATAGCTTATAAGTTAGTTTAAATGGTATGATTTGCTGTGAAATGGTGCTAATTTGTGGCATATTGGTTTGATTGATATTAGGAGTGTATGAATGTGTGTTTGGAAGTTGCTTTATGTAGGTTTTGTGTAGGTTTATAAGCACCAAATAAGTACATTTTGTTTGGCATGAAATGAGTATCAAAATTGTAGTTTTTTTTATTTATTACATTTTTGCCTTCAGGTATCGATAACTTAGTAAGAGTATCGGTACTTTAGAAAATTTTCTTAATTTCAAAAATTTCAAGCATAAAAATAGTATCGATATACGGGGTTAAAGTATCAATACTCTATATCAGAGTACCAATACTTTACAAGGGTATCAATACATTGGACTTTGTTTTGTTTTTACAAAAGAATCAAAATCGTAAAACGATATCGATATTGGATTAGGTACCGATACTTTATAAAAGGGGTATTAGTACCATATGACAAGTATCGATACTTGTGTTTTTATGTAGAATTTTGTAAACATCGAATCTATAAATGGTATCGGTACCATTTCAGGGGTACCGATACCTATTCTAAAACTTTGGAAACTTTGCAATTTGGTCATATTTCATGTTTGAATTTAGTAATTAAGCTTTCGTAAGCTCGATCAAGTCTAAGAAACATTGTGTGACGTATTTATGAAATGTTATGATTATGAATGCTTGTATTATGGTAAATCGATTATTATATGTTGTAACTATTTCGATATGGACCGTAACATCTCGTAACTTGGACCCAATAATCGGGTCGAGCGAGGGGTGTTACAACCCTGGTATCAATACTTGGGTTATTGCTTGCCTAAGTGAGGCCCCCAAATGACGCTTAAAGACCTATTTGATTATTATTTTTTTTGTAATTGTTTGTGGATGCTTGGATTTATTGTATGAATTATAAAACTTGTATACGACTAAGAAACACTTAAAAGATAGATCAATCAAGGTCACTCCAATGACTAATGTAATGTTTTTTGTCCGGCCAAGCCTTTAAGCTAGGTGATGGGTGTTATAGAAAGTCGTGGGTAGGCAATTTTAATGGTTATGAGTCATTTCTCTATTGACCACAATATTGTAAACACTCGCTACGATGAAGGTAACATTAGACGAAAAGTTTCAATACAAGTCATCTTTGGCATCATTGTTAAAGGACATAAGGGTGTTGTAGAAAATTTTGAGTAAACTCTCTAGTGCCTTGAAAGAGAGTCCAATAAGGCCCTAGTCCTCCCATCTAACCTTCATATTAGTTAACAATTATTCTTCCTCTTCCCTTGGGAGGGGGACTTGGATTAAGACTTGATAAGGAGAGAAGGGGTCACCTTGTTTTATCTCTCTATAAAGCTTGATATTATTTAACCTCTCGTAGTTTACCATATTCGGTAGTTCAAAACTAGTAATATAATCCATTATTAGATCAATCTATTCCGTAAGAAAAATGAAGTTAGCAACTTTGTACATATAAAACAATGCAAAGTTTCTTTTACTTATTTTTCTATATTGATCTCTCATCTCATCTTTTATAACAACTTTAACTTCATTTTTCAAATCAAAATATCAAAATTTAACTTTTTATATGTTTTCTTAAAGACTTTATATATATATATATATATATATATATATTGTAAATAAAGTAAATTAATCCATTACATTAAAGCCGTGTTGTTTTGGCCATCTTCGATCAAGTCATCATGAACAAGAGACAAGACATAATCAGATGGTTTTATATATCAAATCAAAATATCAAAATTTAATCATTTATATGTTTTCTTAAAGACTTTATATATATATATATATATTAGTAAATAAAGCAAATTAATCCATTACATTAAAGCCATGTTGTTTTGGCCATCCTCAACCAAGTCATCATGAGTAAGAGACAAGACATGATCAAATGGTTTTATATATCAAATTTTAACCATTGATATGTGATCTTTTCTTTTTAGAATGATTCTAACTAAAATAACATCACAACCAAATTTATCCTTTAAAATTTGAATTAAAAGTAAAGATGAGATATTTAAAAGTGGAGAAAAATTACATTAAAACCAAATTTGTGACTTAACCAATAGTTTCATTTTATCATTTATCAAAATTGACATCTAATTAATAATTCTGAATTTGAATATCTATAAATACATCCCCTATCTACAAAAAAGAGTTTTTCTTTCTCAAGGTTGTGGGGTATATGTATGTATATATATATATATATATATATGAAGTTCTTGGTCCCCAAGCTAGAAATTGCCTTCTTCTTTTTTTTCTAGAGCATTAGATGCATTGTTCTATAAGACATTGAATTAAGAAGTCAAATTAGTTTGATTAAAAGTGGTGTGATGTTAGAATTACTTTTAGTTAAGCTTCATAAAGACGATTATGTAATGCAACAGTTGTGATTAGATTCTCCAATGGTTAGAAAACATCATTTTATTCATAAGAATTGCATATATATCTTCTCATTTCAACACTAAGCTCCAACTTTTCTTTTGGTCAATTGTTAGACACATATGACAAGATTTGGTTAGTAAAAACCTTTAAAATAGATTATTTTCTACAAATTATATGGAACATCCTTTCAATATATTTTTTTCAATTTTTATAAACCAAATATATATTCAATTCAACCATACTTAACACAACAATATCTCCGGCACTCAACTAATAGTAAGGATGAATATCATTGTTCAAATATTCTAGAATACTAATATATTCTTTTTATTCTACAAGCAGTCTTAAAAATTGTAATATGTCTTTTTTTAATATTTTATTACACCTTATAAAATAATTGTCAATCCTGTAACTCTACTTAAACTTAACAAATAGTGTACCAAATATTTTATCGTATATATAATTACTAAAGATGAAAGAAATTTATTTTCCTAAGAAACTTGTAAGAATTTTCCCAATCTTGAAGAATATTGGCCCCCATGTAGGATGCATGTTTTTCATGCAGCTTCTAGAATATTTTTTTATTAAAATATAGATTTCTTTTTTCAACTTTAACTATTTATTTATTAAATCCAAATAAACCTTTTAAATTTTTTTTATTTGTACCAAGATAAGCTCTTGATTTGGGGATAAATTGTTTGCATAAACCAAACTTATACTTAAAATAAAACCTTAATTAGATATAAGATGAAATGGTAAGAAAAATAAAATAATTCAGAGATTTTTTTTTTAAAAGAAAAAATGAAAAGTGGAAAATGAGATTATATGGGTTTCCTATAGGGTTTCATTCAATGAAAGATTAGGTTGCAGGTGTGTTATATGAAATTTTAGATAAATAAAATTATATAGGTAGCGAATAAAAGGTAGAATCCCCTCTTTTATTCATAGGTAAACTGAAATTCGATTTGGAATTGATGAATGAAACAGTAAAAATGATTGACTCCAACCTAAAACCCAAATTTGCACGTGAGCATACTTAAAACTTGTCCTTTGGTTCAGGAATTAATTAGAATATTGGGTATGGAATTCACAAATTTAGATGTCTGCATTTAAAATGTTGATTATATATATGATCAAATTTTAGATATATGAATTAGGGTAATTGATAGTCAATTTTTGTTTACACATAAAAGAATGTGCTACCATCTTTAATTAGGTTTAATCACCAAATAAATGACTTGAGGAAGAAGATTCATATCAAATCTACAAGTTCAGACTATATATCTAATCTATATATATTTAGCTATGTTTAAAAAAGGGCAATTATTAAAACAAAATACACATTAGATCTTCCACAAATTTCACTTCATCAAAATTCCAACTATAATTTAATGTGGGGTTTACTCATTAAACCAAAATTATTAAGTTAATTTAAAATCTAAATCCAAGAAATTCTTTTTTTAAAAAAGCAAGTGAAGGCCATGTGACTTAAGCAGCAATGTTATAACAACTAAATCAAAATTTACAATAAATAAATAAAAAAAAAAAAAAGATAAAAGAAATTTTTTTTTTCTTGTCTAAAATCTAGTTTTTTACCCTTTTCCTTTAAAATAATAATAATACTTAACCAAATGTTACAAAAAGACTGAACAGTGTCCAACCAAAGAAAGTGGTGAAGAAAAAGAAAAACCCGAGATGGCGGATAAGATGATGATCGCAATACAAAGGAAGAAAAAGAAAGGAGGTCTCATTTTTCAAAAGCTGACAACGATTTAGAAATCTACGCGGTGGAGGGTGGCAATTGGCTGGTATCCCCATGTTTTCATGCAACAAATCAGGGCTTCATTTTTTTTTCCTTTCCTAATACAATATTCTCTCCTCCAATTTTTTTATTTTTATTTTTATTTTAAAAAATATTCATAACTTAAAACACATATTGTGTTGCTTGGTAAAAGGAGATGTATATATAAAATAGGGTGTTAAAACTTTCCTGAAAGCATGAATCTCCTAAGGGTAGACGGAAGCTTTGGTTTGAATAGAAAGTAAAAAACAAAAAATGGAGGGTTCAATGTATATCCACACAATCACATGAATCTTTCTTCTCTTTCAATAACCGATTCCCTATCAGTCATCTCTTTTTTTCCTTTTCTCATCATGTTTTTTTCCTGCTGCCTTTCTGTTACATTTATATCTACATTTTCATCTAATCCTCTTTTGGTTTTTTTCCTAACAACTTCCTTCACGTCCCATGTCATCAAATCAAAATAACATATATTAAAACATGTTTTAAACATTACATTAATATCACATTTATTTTAGTACGTTGTCTAAATTCAATACATTAGCATATAAATGGAGTTTCTTGTACCAAGATTCATTCTACATCAAATTATAAAATAAAGTGGTCTTTTCTGTAAAAAATTTCATCCACTTGACAGTCTTGACAAAATAATCAGTTTTGCCCGTGTCCCTTATTTTGAAATACATTGATCAATTTTTAACAATAGAATCAAATATATGTAACTAGGAATATTAAGGGTATTAATTAGAAGAAGAAGAAGAAAAAAAAAACAGCTAAGCTGATGAAAGCGTATATTAATTGAAGGTGTAAGGGAGGGGCACATGTAATAATTAATTATTAAAAATGAGAGTACTTAAGACAGAAGATTAAGTTTAAGCATTGCTGTTTAAGAAAACATTGTGGGATTGTTATTGTCAGGGATAGGCACATTGGGTTCAGTGATTAAAGGTAATTAATTAATTAAGTGATTCACAAGATCTGGTTCATCCCATGCAGTGAATTTGATGGAGGAGGTGGTTAAACTGACATTTCAGTGAACATCCACTTATTATGGCTTTCTTGAAATCTAATGTTAATTATTCCTTTTTACAATTATTGTAAGTTTTAACGGAGACAATATATTTCATTTAACAGACAGTTGAAAACAAGTAACTAAAACAAAATCAACCTTAAATGTATGTTTGGTTTTAAGTAGGAAATATGATCACAACATTAGAACATGGAATCTATGAGAATTTATAGCTAAAATGGAAAGGTCAAAAATAAGAAGAAAAAAATTCCACTACCATAAGAAAGAATTCATGTACATAAACCTTTCTCAGACATATATATATCTGTTGATAAAAATGTAATGAAGTGAAAAATATTTTCAACACCATGAATCTACCTATACAAATTGTATACCCATTTTTCTTTTCCATCCAAATACCAAGAAACTTTCCAATCTAATAAAAATAAATAATTTACCTAGTGGAGAAAAAAAAAAAAAAAGACTGTTTCAAATCATATATTCCTAGGAAATTTCAACAAGCCAACTTGGTGATGATCGTCATCAAATAGTACCCATCATATGATTCTTAGTAATCCCATAAACATCTCAAATCTTCAAAAGATTTGCTGATTCCAAATTCCATATCGTTCTTGGAAACCACCGATGAAATCTCATTGTTGTTAATTTCAGTGCTGAGACCGGTATCTTGTGAGAGACTGACCATTGATTGATTTGATGAAAACTGCTCCACCTTGCATCGCCTGTTAGCAGGATCATTGCCTGCGAAGCCAGTTCCGGCAGTGGTCCTCCCTTGGTGCAAGTAGGTGGAAGTGGGAGTGGCTTGATGGAAGAAGACGGGATTTTGGATTGGGATTTGTGGATTGAAAATATTGGAGCTTCCGTAAGGATGATTTGGCGGAACCTGAAGGAAGGTTTGATTGTTGATGGCGGCCTTGAATTCGTTATCGCCGCCGTCCACGAAAGTGCAGGAGGAGCCAGGCTTGTTGGAATTATAAGTAGGGTCCATGAGAGGAGGCAGTGAAGCATAATCCATAAAATCATCACCATAAGAATTCATTCTCAACAGCTGATGATGATCAGGGATTGGACTTTTCTTGGTCCCTGTATTATTCTTATCAAAAACCCTACAAACAACCCATTCATCCTGCAACAAGAAACAACAAAAGTTAACATACAACTGCATAGATTCTTCATTTGCACAAAAGCAAAGAAAAAAAAGGACCCCATGAAAAGATACCCCTCAACCAACAGAACAGTAAAAAGATGATGATGATGATGATGATGGTGATAAAAATTGAAAAGAAGAAAAAGGGAGTTTTAAAAGTGTAGCTTTAGTTGAAAAATATGTTACCTTTGCACCTTTGGGGAGATTATAGTAAGAGAATTTGCCTTCAAGTCTGTATTCATGCATTACCCAATTAGATTTCTCTCCTTTGGGAGCTCTCCCTTTGTAGAAAACAAGGGTCTTCTTCATCCCAACAAGGCAACCTTTCCCTTTGAAAATCTCTTTGTCTTTGCCAGTTGCCTTCCAATAACCAGCTTCAGTTGCTCGGTTTGTTCTCATCCCCGTCGGGTACTTCCTGTCTCTCTGACAAAAGAAGTACCATTGCTTCTCTCCCATCTTAGCTTTCTCTGCAAATTTAAGCAAAAGATTAGATGCAAATACAAGGCAGCAAAGCAGTAATAAATAAAACTAAACACCCAAGCAAAGAAAACAAAAAACACACAGTTGGCTTAAACAGAAAGCTTACTAGGTAAATCCCAAGGCTCACACTTGTTCAAATCAACTTCACCAATAGCGCTTGCACTGAAGTTGCTGTTCATCACCTTCTCTGTGAGATAATGAGTTATGATCTCCTCATCAGTGGGATGGAACCGAAACCCAGGAGGCAAATCGATGAGTTCGTCTCCTTTGTTCACAACAATAGCTTCTTCCATGGAAATATTAAACAAAAAACAAACCCAGAAACAAACAAGTATAAATAACACAAAAGGGAGCTGTTATAGAGAGCAGAACTAAAGAATATGTGAAGCTAGCTTGCAGAAGATGAAATGAAGGGAAGGTCGTTAAGAAAGTAGAACAAAGGGGAAAAAGGGGGCTTAAATAGAGGAGCTTGTTGAAGAGCTAATGTTGATTGAAGATCCGTAGGCTGCAAGGCACTTGTCAAGGAAGCCTTGATTCGGTATTTCTCAAATTAAAATTGGTTTTCCTTTCTCTCTGTTTATTTTATTTGTTTTTGTAATTTATGTAGCTTTCTTAGCCATATCTACCTGTTTGAAAAATACAAATTAGTATGAAAACTCATTTATTTAAAATGGTAAAATGAAGCTAGTTGGGGACCCATGTTTCCAGCACTCTTTTCACATTAAACTATGTGACTTTTCTCTGTTTTAAACCTAACCCAAAGCTAAAAATTCTGTTGCCTGTTTGCAGTGTTTTAAATTCCCAGTAAACCCCATCTATTTTTATAAGAGGAGGAGGGTTTTACTTTCAAAGGTTTACAAAAATGGGGTGCTGTAATTCATGATTTTATCTTAAAATAGTAGCAAATTTAGGTTGGGTTTTGCTGGGAATGGATATGGTCATACTTGACATTGTAGACTAATTGGGTATTCTGGTCTGACTTGGTATGTTATACAGGTAATTGCAAGAATTAAAAAGGTTGAATACTCCAATCATTTTTAACACTGAGATAGATGTAAAATTAAAAGTGGTATAATAAATTTGTTGATAAATTCAAAGGAAACCATCCATTTGGTTAGAATCTGAGGGGGCTGTAGGCACTGAAAAAGTCAAAAAGATAAAGAATAAGGGCAATGAAATTTCATGGAATTTTCCATTTCACACGATAAATAGGTGGCATATTCAAGGATTATTACTATTGGATTAATAAACTTATGAACTTTCTTATTATACCATAAACATGAAACGGTGTAAATAGTTTTTTTTGCTACTTCAAATTTCTTTTGTCAATTGCACTTCTGTTTTACCTTTTTTTTTTTTTTTTGGCTCTCTTTCAAGATATTTCATGTGAAAATCTTATATGCAATGAATCAAGTACTGGAAATTCTTGGCCAAAATATATACAAATAAATGCTAATTGTTGATAAAGACGTATAATTATTTCTTGTCAATAGAATAGACAGATTTCTAAATCCATCCCTCACTTTCTTATTTTCATTTTTTTTTTATCAATCTTAAATTAATTTAAACCACACTTGTATCCTTTGTACACACTTGAGATTTGTCTTTATCTCAACCGTCAATTACCAAAAATGTTGAAAACGAAAATTCACTACTAACTATTACAATCTTAATATGTACTCATTTATCAAAAAATTAATAATAATAATAACAAAAACAAATTTCATCTCACTTACTAGATGTGTTTAAACAGTTAACCGGTCGATTAATCAAATTTAAATAGTATTCACCGAATTAATTAAATTTTTTAATCCTTCAACCGTTAACTTAATCGAAATTTTTCAAAAAAAATAATCGAATTGAAATTTTCCGGTTAATTCGGTCGGTTCTCACTTACTAAACTTTAAATGTTTTCTTTTTTTGGTTAAAACAAGTATAAAACATATAAAAAATTAATTGATAATATTCATTTGATCGAATTAACCAAATGAGTAATAGCCTAATACATATAATATATAGTATTATTTATTAAGTTCAGTTAATCGAAATTCTAAAAAACCTTTAACCGACCTCCAACCGGACTAGATCAATTAATCAACCAATTAACCAAATTAAATATGTTCGGTCGGTTAATTCGGTTTTAACCAAAATTTGAACACGCCTAATTTAATATTGTTGATAGGAGAATGTGGTGCAAAGACGTCCAATGGGAGTGGAGAGTTGTAAAATAAAGGTAAAAGCCATGGAGGAGAGAATGGATTGAAGAAGAATAAATTCAAGAAAGCTTAGTTTGGAGCAGAGGAGAAAGTCGATTCCAAAGAGTGAAAAGCGTCCCCCTATTGAGCAGAAAGAAAGATATAAATGGGTTGACTCCTTATGCCATGCAGCACTTTCTAATGGACAAACCTATCATTCATTGGTTCTTTGTTAGGTTCGTAATTTGATGAAAAGTGACTATTCTATAAGATATGTAGGTGACAAATAATATATATATCTTGTCAGAATTGTTAGGTTGTCAAGGGTAGTAGATTTGCATACTCCTAACAACATAGCGGAACAGTTCTTGTGGCAAAAGGAATAAGCCACTGGCAAACAAGTTTAGATGGTAAAACTAGTGGTCAAGTAGAGTCAAGCAATAAGGGTATCCTTGACAAAGGTGTCTCTAGTGGGCTATGTGTAACAATTGCCCCCTAGTCGAATGGGAGGTTACAAAGTGGCCTTTCTTGAGACGAGAATGTGCATTAGGTGAAGGTTGCTTGCTTTTATTTATGGCTGGATTTTTCTTTCGGTGTAGTTTTAAAATTTTTGAAGTTTTTATTTTTTATTTTAATTGGGTAAACTACATCCATAGTCACTCTAACATAGGGTCTGTCATATTTTAGTCACTCCATTTCTTTTCAATTTAGTTACTCTAAATAAGATAATTGTATGAATTAGTCACTGTTGTTAAAATTTCTATTTTTTAATAGATTGCTGACATGACATATTAGCTCATTGAGTGATTGGCATGTGTCATTTTTTGTCAAATTTTGACTAAAGTTTAGGGACTCGTCTATAAAGTTTAAGGGGAAAAAGTTTTAGACTAATTATAGAGAGGTCCCTAAACTTTAGTCAAAAGTCAACAAAAAAGTCACATGTCAGCCACTTAATGTGTTAATGTGTCGCATCAAAAATTCGTTAAAAGAGAACGAATATTTAAATGACGGTGATTAATTCATACGATTATCTTATTTAGAGTGACTAAATTGAGAAAAAAATTGGAGTGACCAAAATAGGACAAACCTTATTTTAGAATGACCATGGATGTAGTTTACCCTTTTTAATTATGAATTTTATAACTGAAAACTTGTTGGTGAGTTGTGATTCAGGAAAACACTACTTGAGCTATTACTTAAGTTGTGCAGATTATTAGAGTTATGATGAAGCATAGGATAAGTTGTAATGTCTGATTGGTTGTTGTGGTGACTTCTTAGGGAATGTATGTGAGAGTCATGCACTTAGGTATTAGGAGGATGAGATCATTTATAAGTAGGAGCTTTGTTTTTACTATTTTATATTTCGAAATTTTCTTAGCTATTTGAGAGTTCCCTTGGTTATGTATTCCTCGTTTTCTTTCTCTATCTTCTACAATAATTTATCTTTTCCTTCCTTCTTTCTTATTAAGTGTTCTGCTTGTTATTCATTTACTATCTCTATTCTTGATCTTATCTGAGTATGTTAGGTGAGATTTTCATATTTTTCTTTAGCTTTTTATCTATGTTTTATCTTCTTTTCTTAGTTGGTGAGATGGATGGTGGTAGTAAGAAGAAACATGTTGCTAAGAAGAAAAGGAAGAAGAAGTGGGGGGTAGAGGGAGTGGTCAATCAACTAATTCGTTAATAGTGAGAACTTTGAGTGCACAATTACTATAGAGGAGATGAAAGCCCTACTAGAGTGTCATGGCATATAATTGGATAATTATCACTATGAATTCTTGATCTCAATGAAGGAGAATGCACTAAGTATGATGGCTATAACAAATAAAGGTAGACTAATCTCCTTTACACCCTTATATGCCCACAAAACTAGAATCCATCTTCCTATTCATCCCTTCTTTGTGGAGGTGTTAATTGCATATAAGATCATGCTAGAATAATTAATTGGGACCTCCTAATGGGCACTTGTGACATATGTTATTGATTGTTATCTATAAGGTGAACAATCGCTAAAGGTAATGTTGCACAAGAATTGCATCATTTCCCCCACCAACAAAAGATTCTAGAAGTTTTGGCATCATTATTAGACTAAGGCTGAAGATCTGTTGCATAAAATGAATGCATTGAAGGCTTTCATTAATAAAGCCATGGTGGATGTTACAAAGTTCAACAAATTAAACATGGAAATTTCCACTAGTGAGGTCTATTTAGGATTAAAGTATGACACACTATGAATGTCACAAGTGAATAAATCCATAAATGGGTTTAGGATTTATTCAACTTATGTTATATTCGATACATTGTCAGTCCAAACAATGACATTTATGTCTCTATCTTATGGGAGTCATCCGCTTCGATGCCAAGACAATGCATCTCCCCAATTAGACTTGATAGACAATATAATAGTCTTTCAATCCATTCGCTCAAATTTCATTAGACTATGGACTATTTTAATTATCTACTAATATAAATTTCCTTCTCAAATTATAAACTGACCACATAATGTAACTTAATATTAGTTAAATACTAGATAATTAATAAGCCAATATTTACTTACATTTTACTTTGTATGGAAAAATCATCGAGAACCAATACAAATGATATTAATGTATAATGGAATTTTTTTTAAAACTAATTTGTTCAAAAAGTTACAAGTACAAAATGACGAATACACTACACTTAAGGAATTAGATCCTAACATAAACACCAAGAATTATGCTGTTTTTATTATGGTATATTGCCTATCACCTAATGTAATTGACTAGTCCTTTCACTAATATAGGTTGGTTGGTGAGGCTTCCACTTTTGAGTATTGATTTCTTTAAACCCACATGTTCAAATGCTTACTAATGTAAGACTTCCACCACAGTTCCAATATCAGATGATATCCATTTCACTTGAAAATTACTATAGTTGTTACGACCACTAAAGGATCATTATCATTTGTATCTAAGAGTTGGTCTTCATCTATCTCATCAAACTTAAGTTTCCATCACTCCCTGAGTGGGGCTTGCATTAATAAACACCAGACTCCTTAAATATGTCTTTCTTTTAGCATTAGATCTTGTCCAATCCTTGTTACTGCATACAATTACATTTATAAATCCTATGAATGGTTTGCCTACCTCTTGCCTTGTCCTCTCTGAACTCTCAAGAAAAATCTTCTTCTCAGTTACAATATTATATTGTTCTAATTTTAAGGGGGTTAAGCTACATACTACTTTAATTACCCTCTTCGCACCATGGATACTACTGTATATTTCAAGTGTATGCAGTCCTCAATCATGTTGCCAGAAGCATTATGAATTTAACACTTATGGCTTGATTGGTTTCTAAATTGAATGAAATTATAAGTTGGCTAAACAAAAACTGGTGTATAAGTTTCAAACATGTTATAAAGACTTCTTTCAATTTACCTTCTCTACTGATGTCATTGGCTATCATCTTCCTCTATTTTTTGATAATGTGAAAAGTCGACAGGACTAGAGAAACGTTGCCCCTCAAATTGTATGCTCGTAATGGGGTTTCACCTTTGGTAACCATGTAATGGTGGGAGGCCCTTGTACAGGTTATTATAGTTTCGCGTTGAAGGCTTGGCATAAGACTTGGATAACTGAATGTTGGCTACTTGAAGTTTTTTTTAATTTCTGCATGCCTTCACACCTTTTGTAACACCTCAATCGTTTAGCTAAATGATCAACCAAATGAGGCTACTACTTATAGACTGAAATCAACTTAATATGTTAATGTGTGATTTCTACTTGCTTACAAGCTAAAATACACAATCCACATATTCATAAGGGTAAGTTAAAAGAATTTCATACTCATAAGCGAATTAACCAAATGTCAATCAATATAATACGACATTCTTATAGCATTAGACCTACACAACATCTTGTAGTTCAATTACATAACCAATTATAACCTTGAGCTTAAATCCTACAATTCGCCCCAAATGTATGAATGTTATCATGAAGGGAATCAAACTCACACTAGCTTTAAGGATCCTGACTTTGTCCTTTCTCTAAGTGTCATCTTGTTTAGTATACCTAGAAAAACAAGGAAACGGGGTAAATTCAAGTGAACTTAGTGAGTTTGTGAATGTCAACTACTCTATCATGGTGAGTTTGTGAATGTCAACTACTCTGTCATGATATTAAGTTTAATAAATTTTTGCTAGATTGGCCGGATTGAATGCTTATCACCACTGGCACAGGTAGGTCGTGCCTTAACATAGGGATCTTATTGACATTATTAGTACATTATCTAGGCTTGCAAGTTGACACATTTTTCGGATTGAAATTGTCACTCTTAAAGATTTATTGTAATCATATCCCGCGAATAAATCATACGCGAAGAGTCTTAACATATGTCTCCACTACAGATTTATACGTAAGGATTAATCTCAACAAACTCACACTTCAAAAATAATTTTCGTGAATTCTTGTTTGATGGACTTTTACGTGTGACTCCATGCCTTATGAACTTGGACATGCGGAACCATATTTTGGTGGTCCTAGACATGCTGATTCATACCTTTCAAATAGATGCTTGAAGGCAGTCATTGTAGACACGTGCTTGTACACATGCTCGGGAGATAATCTTTGTAGGCGTATGCTTGGAAAACAAAATATCTTGTGGACTATCTTAACTTGTAAACTTGTGGACAAGTTCTACAGACTTATATACACGGATTTATACTTGACAGATGCATACATGCAGATTCATTCTTGATAAGAAATATTGCGAACTCATACTTGATAATAATCATTGTGGACTCATGCTTGAAATAGTCCCTGCGGACTCATACATGGAATAGTCCTTGCGGACTCATACTTGAAATAGTGCTTACAGACTCTTGCTTAAAAGATAGTCCCTGCGGACTCTTGTATAAAGATTCATAGATACAAATTCATATATGCTAAATTCGTGCTTGGTGGGCTAAAATGTGAGAAATCATTCCATACGGATTCAAACATACGAATTCAATGAACAAATAGTCTTACGAATTTTTATATGGCAGAGTCCAGTATATAACCTTAGCATGGAAACTTGAGGACACATCCAACGAACCGTCATAACTTGAAACATGTGGGTAAGTCTAGCAGATCGTCATAACTTGAAAAATGAGGGCAAGTCCAGCGTACCGTCATAACTTGAAATATGAAGACAAGTTTAATAAATTGTCACAATTACGTATGTCAATGGCCATGGGACTTGCATACATATATGAGGCTTGTAGAGTCTCATACTTGAAAAGAACCCTCGTAATGCCATCACATACTTGTGCGCATAAATTCTCGTACAGTCCAACTGAACCTTGACAACGCCAAATAACATGTGGCACAAAGTGCACAACATGACATCTCCTTATTCACTCATCCATTATTACATCCCTCCATACTTTGCATATCATTCATTTTCACCAAAACAACACATATCAAGCATTCATCAACATAACATAATTAATAGTACTTTACCCAGTAACAACTTATCAATACAATAAGCTTATGCTTATAATTGGGCATGCATTTGCACACCAAACTTAACATGTATCAACATTACAGCAGAAATCTCACCAAAACAATAGATATGCAAAGTAAATATAAGACAATTTAGAAATCAACATACACCATAACACTGTACTCATCAAACCATTCATCAATACCATAACTCAAGCTCACAACCAACATGCACCTTATCTCATAACATACATACACGATCGTGGTAACTTTCTCACAACAATGTAACACTTCCTCGTCAGTATAACACACAACCTAAACATCATAGTACAAAGCATGCAAGACAAACACTGAAGATTTCAGTTCAAGAACTTACCAACAAGAATACCTGGAAGTTGATACCACTTTCTCTTGCTTAATTTCTCTGTTTTCACTCAATCCTTGTCTTTCATTATTAGCAGCTTGCCAAAATCTCCATTACTCAAGCTAAAATGTTCATTTCTACCTACATGCAGACTGTTCCCCTATTCCCTTTTCTATCACTTGCAAAATAAACCAGAGAAGAAATGGAAGAAAGAAAGTGAATGTGAGAATGAAAGAGTCTTGCAAAAAGACAACTCATATTCTCCCCCTTTTGTAACGCTCCTCCTACTTTTATCTCTAGAACTTAATAAATATTATAAAATTTTATAACCTCATCATTTTGTTTTCCATTAAAAAATCGTGTAGTTACATCTCAACCATTCAGTTTCACTCTAAATATTCCCCAACCGACCACATAAATATTCCATAATTACTCTAAGGCCAGCTTCAACCTAAATATTTACAACTTGATACTAAATAATTTTCATAGAAAAAATTAAATAATAATAATAATAATAAGAAAAAAAAAGAAATTAAGTAACCCAAGGATTTCAATTCAAATATATACAGGCTTTATTTCTAGATTGGAGGGTGACACCTTCTCAGATAAAATTGATAATCTTTTTGTGTGGGTACTTATCAACACGTACTTTAAGTATTTTTGTGCCACCCCTTCAATAAATGCATGCATCACCCATTCATGTGTCAACCCCTTGATCTTCATTGTTGTAGTATTAACAGAGACAGAACCTTACTAGGGCCTAGTGTCACGGGGCTAGACTTTTCGTCTTGTAATCCGTGCGGCCTTAGGCGATTTGCTCGTCTAAACTCGCCTAAGTCAACCTTTTCTCGAATGAGGATTCCTTAAGAACTCCTCCAAGGCACCAACTCGAATAGCGAAAGCAAACTTATGCCAAAAGAAGCTTGTAAGAACAACAGAAAGCCATAGAAAAGATCGCACACAAGGTGTTTGAGTAAATGCTCTCAGAACTCTATTACTTTTAAGAATTCTCAAATACAATTGATGATTTACAAGTGAGGGGGAGGCTCTCTATTTATACTTAAGCTCCCCCAAAACCGACGGTCAAGATGCATTTACATCGACGGACGAGATTAACCATATCCCATAATTTAAGGGATTTACAAGATATTGTCATATCAAATCCTATCTAATCTTACAAGATATGATTCCCTCTATCTTCTAAGATTAGTTACCATAGTTGCCTGAGTTGCCATATCTTCCCTATCGGGCCAACCAGGCTTCAATCTGATAGGCTTCTCCAACAGTTCCTTGAATCGGGCCAGTTTTTGTGGGCTAAATGATCCCCATCTTATCAACAGACCTCCATGGGGCGCATCTAGTGCCATGGTCACGGGCCTTGCACTCTGACCTGTGACATTCTCCCCCACCTATTCTCGCAATGCCCTCGTTGCGACTTCCGAATGGCACTGACTTGATTTACCTTGGATCTCACTCGTTGCCTTGGCTTCCTCCTGACTCACTTCTTGATCGGATTGTCCCTTCTTTCGAACAGTTTGCCTCGGCTTCCGTCGCCTCGTATCTTGAACCATCACACTCGTTGGTACATCTCGATGGCAAGAAGTCTCTGCTCTAACTTGCCCCAATTTTGACTTGTTTCCTTTTGAATCGCCTTGATTCTCACACCTTGGCTTCGTGTTGCCCATAGTCCATCAGCCTCCTTGCTTATGAACTCTGAAAGGGCCCTTACGACCTTGCCAAGCCAACAAGTCAGAATTTAAAACACTATCAAAGTGTTTGCAATGTACATTTCTCGTAGCATTTACTCGTCCCGACTGTTTCTGCATCGCTTCTTTTTTCTCGAAGCCCGATGTACAACCCACATTTTCCATAAGTGTCGGCTCCACAGTTGAATCTACAGGCTTCATATCGATCTCTTGCGTCTCCAATTCTTCCGAATAG
Source organism: Gossypium longicalyx (assembly GCA_025698465.1). Taxonomy (NCBI): domain Eukaryota; kingdom Viridiplantae; phylum Streptophyta; class Magnoliopsida; order Malvales; family Malvaceae; genus Gossypium; species Gossypium longicalyx. The sequence goes on along the minus strand of CM047005.1, from coordinate 81,792,261 downwards.
GCTTTCGTAACATCCCGTTCTATCGAGTCAATGTTTCTCCCATACAAAACATCCTCGAGTAGTTGGATCGATGACAAAACCTTTGTTCCAACCTTTATATCCCGATACACTAGCACAACAATCTTTGATAACGGACCAGTGACAATATGAATTTGATCGGCCCATGTGTACAGAACCGTCTGAATCCTGTCAAGGAAGTTTAAGCCAAGCACATAATCGTAATCATCTAATTGGATTACCTCGAATTCTTCCTTGCCCTTCCATTTGCTGATTTGTAGTTCCACGTCAAGAATTACTCCCACAGTTGGGCCCTCCTCGGAATTTACCGTCTTGATTTTCCTATTCGATTTCTTAATCGAGAGACCAAGTTTCTTCGCAGCCTTCTTCGATATGAGCAAATCTGATGCTCTCGTATCAATAAGAGCATTCTCATTTTGACCTGTAATGTTGATGTCTACGAACATTAACCCTTCCCTACCATTCCTTCTTTTCGGGAAGAGAATCATCGAATTGACCCTCGATGTCTTTTTCTCAATAGGCTTAGCCTCTTCCGGCTCATCACTCTTCTTGATAGCCGTAACTGAAGATACCTTTGGACAGTCCCTCTTCATGTGCGGCCCATTACAATAGTAGCATCTCAACTTTCCTCTCTTCTTTTTCGAGTTATTGGGTCTCCTTTTCCCATTTCGTGGTTTCCTATTACCACCATCACTGCCACTACTGCTGCCATAATAGCTATGTCCCTCTTCGTCTTCCTCATGGTGCCCACCATTGCCCCTCCCGTTGGGCCTGGAAGATTCGAACCTGTCGCTTTTCGGAACCAGTTCCACTAGGGACTTCGCCACCATCATAGCATTGGTTAGTTCTTGAACTCCACGACGTTGCAATTCTTTCTTCGCCCATGGTTTCAGCCCATCCGTAAAAGAGAAAAATGTTTCCTTTTCGCTCAAATCTGAAATCTGAAGCATGAGTTCACTGAACTCCCGCACATACTCCCTAATCGTGCCTCGTTGCGTAAGCCGCCGTAACTTTGCTCGACCTTCATTCTCAGCATACTCAGGGTAAAACTGTGCTTTAAACTCCTTTTGGAACTCCTCTCAAGTCCCAATCTCGGTCCCACCACGTCTCACATCAGTGGACCTACGTCGCCATCATAACAAAGCAACGTCAGTAAAATACATAGCAACAGTGTTTACCTTTGTGGCATCATCTTCGATGCCCATCGCATGGAAGTATTGCTCCATGGCCCAAAAAAATTGTCCACCTCACTTGCGGACCTTGCCCCTTTAAACGATTTCGGTTTGGGCACATCCATTGCTTGTTGCTTCGGCTTCGAAGCCAACATCCCATTACCTATGGCAGCCTTGAAAACCTTGAGCTCTCCCTTAAGCTCATTGATCATCTCGAGCTCCCCCTTAAGCTTGCTGATCTCCTCCTTCAACGCTGTTACCATAGCCTCGAGAGCATTATCCTTCCCAGCCAGCTTATTCTCCGAGGAACCGATAGTATCCAACACATATTCCTTAAGCTTGCTGATCTCCTCCTTCAACGCTGTTACCATAGCCTCGAGAGCATTATCCTTCCCAGCCAGCTTATTCTCCGAGGAACCGATAGTATCCAACACATATTCCTTAAGCTGCTCTTGCATAGTTTGTAACCCATCATGAAGACTATCACCGACATCATCAATCCTCTCTTTGACATCCCTCATGGATTCTTCGAGAGTGACGACTCGATCCTCTAAAGCTGACAACAAGTCCCTTGATCGAATTACTTTTCTAACCCTTCCTCGGGTCTCCATTGGCTTATTCTGACCAACGACTTCTTTTGACATCCCAACAGTGCCTTCGAACCAACAGCTCTGATACCAAATATCACGGGGCTAGACTTTTCGTCTTGCAATCCGTGCGGCCTTAGGCAATTTGCTCGTCCAAACTCGCCTAAGTCAACCTTTTCTCGAATGAGGGTTCCTTAAGAACTCCTCCAAGGCACTAACTCGAATAGCGAAAGTAAACTTATGCTAAAAGAAGCTTGTAAGAACAACAGAAAACCACAGAAAAGATCGCACACAAGGTGTTTGAGTAAATGCTCTCAGAACTCTATTACTTTTAAGAATTCTCAAATACAATGGATGATTTACAAGTGAGGGGGAGGCTCTCTATTTATACTTGAGCTCCCCCAAAACCGACGGTCAAGATACATTTACATCGACAGACGAGATTAACCATATCCCATAATTTAAGGGATTTATAAGATATTGCCATATCAAATCCTATCTAATCTTACAAGATATGATTCCCTCTATCTTCTAAGATTAGTTACCATAGTTGCCTGAGTTGCTATATCTTCCCTATCGGGCCAACCAGGCTTCAATCTGACAGGCTTCTTCAACAGTTCCTTGAATCGAGCCAGTTCTTGTGGGCTAAATGATCCCCATCTTATCAACAGACCTCCATGGGGCGCATCTTGTGCCATGGTCACCGGCCTTGCACTCTGACCCGTGACACTAGAGTGTCCTTCCCTCCCAAAAAAATAGTTTTTGAAAATTTTAGTATACCCTTTTTTTTTTAATTTCAATTATGATCCCAATTTTTTTTTGAAAATTATTATTAAACCTTTGACTTTTTAAAAAAAATTCAATTAGACTATTTAATTTTATTTTTTGTAAATTTTCATAAAACCTCTAACATTTTTTTAAGTTTTAATTAAACGTACCAAAATTTTGAAAAATTCTCACTAAAACCCTCAAAGTTTTTAAAAATTTTTGTTAGGCCCTCCCAAAACTTAATGCCAAGATTCGCCATTGGGTATTAAATTCGTAAATTTTGAGGAGTTAAGTTGAACTTTGTTGCAATGTTTTGTTGGTGAGGAACTTACTTATGAATAAGTTTTCCAACCTATCAGATGAATGTATAGAGCCCCTTGGCGAAGATAAATGTCAAGCTCTTACACTATTTTTTAAGGCCATTAAAAAAGTGTCATTTCACAATGTCTAAAGTAACCAATACATTCATGGTGTTGTTGTAGTGCACCAAAAGGACTTAAGGGTTGGAAATTATACATCTCCTTGGGCAATTTGAAAGTTAGAGACATATATTCTTTTACTACCTCAAAAAACCTGTATTTTTGCAGAAGGACTACATTTCTTTTTTGAGGGTTTTTTTTTCTTAAAAGGATTAGTTTGTCGTTGAGGATCTTGCATTTGTGACTAATACAAAGGGTTAGCCTTTAGGTTTCTATTAGGTATTGGGCTCCTTCTTATATGGCGGAAGGGTTGAGATGTCTCTTCCTATTATTCTTAATGTTAAGAGTTCTATAGTTAAGGGTTTTTGTTTTCCTTGAGTTCTTCTACAATTTTCTCATTTCTTGAGTTCACTTTTTGATGTTTGTAAAGTCATTGTTGCATGGAATTTGTTATTAAAATATCATTATGTTCTTCTTGTATTTTTTTGAATTTTTGTGAACTAGAGTTTAGGTTATGTGAGGTTTGCCCACCATTGAGGGCATTGGGGTGGACTTAATGGAGTGGTATTTGGGTTTGTTGGTTTAGATACTGAGTGTAATATTAGGATGAAAGATATGCATAGTTTGTGCGGTATGGATAATGGGGACATATGGATTATATGGGTCATAATTGCTATTTGGTTGTGATTGTTGTTAAGGTTATTGTTACCTAGTGCTAGTCTGAGGTTGGCCTCGAGTTGTTATGGTTGAATTTGAGCTTATAAGTCTTGTTCTCATTCTTTTATCACAGGAACACTTGAGTTGAAATGAGACATGTTTATCCATACTTACTGATTGTTGATATAAGAATATTGTGTAGAGGCTAGAGACGGATCACCTAGTGGGATGGAAAGTCATAAGGCAAAGATAGAAGTGCTAGAGGAGAGAATGGTTTGAGAAAGAAGGGAGGATAAGGAAAAGGAAAAGGAAAGCTTAGGTTGAAAGGAAAAGGAAGGAAAGAATCGATTCCAAAGAGTAAAAAGGGTATATAAATGGGTTGACCCCTTTATGCCATGAGGTGCTTCCTAATAGGTTGGTCTGTCACTCGTTAATTTCTCATTAGGTTGTCAATGTGATGTAAAGTAAATATGTTGCAAGGTATGTGAGTGTCAAATGATTGTTGGAGTGACTAAATTAGTAGGAGATAGTGATTACCTGAGAGAACAATTTTTGTGACAGAAGTAGAGCATCCCTAATAAATGTGTGTTTCATGTTGTATGTGTGTAATAAAATATTTGATGAATAATATTAACCGCAATTCAAAGTGTATTTTTTTTTTTCGATAAACATGAAAAACATAATTCACCCTTTAGAAATTTAAATTGTGTTGTTATAAGCATGTGTTAAATTTGACTAGCAAGCCAAAATAATAATAATAATAATAAAAGGAAATAATGATAGGTGAGTTGGGTGAAGCAGCGCATATGTTTCCTAATTTATAACATAAATAAAACCAACGCGTGGGAGTAAACACTAAATAGGTTGAAAAAGTTAACAGTTCCGGCGCCGACAAATTGAAAATAGAAATTAAAATTAGGAAACAAATGAAGAAGTAATTCCAATTGGCATTTGCATTGAAAGGCTACCAAAAATCTTGTTTACCAATAAAACTCAACTACTCAGCAAAGCTTATTGACCTTTTAAAACAAGATTAGGTTTAAGATTAGGAACAAATTTGAGTTCAACACTATTCTCGATTACGTACAAAACATTATGTACACCTACACTTCATCATCCAAATTATTGTATTACTACTTAATTAAGCATAAATTATCCAGAGATTTCTAAGACTGAAATTGATGACTAAAAAGGATTTTTTTTTTTAATTTCGACAATAATTAAAAAAGAATTTTTTTTAATTGATGACTAAAAACAACACTTTTCAACAATAATAAAAAAAAATGTAAAAAGAGAATAAAAGTAGTTGAAAAATAAAAATGTGATCTACGGCACAAGATTCTTATGGGTTACATTGGGTTGAAGTTTGATTTTAAAAAAAAAATTAATTCCAAGCTTTAAATTTGACATGTTTAGACTCAATCAAATGACAAAATTTATAGTTCAAAAATAATAAAAATTATTTCTATTTTAAATTTAATTATAAAATATATAAATATTAATATACTTTTTTATATTTCTAAACAATATAATGGGCTAGACAAATTTGAACTGAAATATATAAATTTAAGTCCGACCTAAAATAGTTCAGATCGATTGAATCAAACGGATTACTCAATCTATAAATACCTTTAATCTAATTAATTTTTTAATAATATTTTATTGGAAATTTTGAGAAAGAGATGAGGAAAAAAGAGACAAAATGTTGAAGTTTGAGGTTTATTATGATTGGGCATAAACATAAAGAAAGAGAAGGATGAAAATGAAGAGAAGTAGAAGATTAGGTGGTGGGCCAAAACCAAGCAAAAACCATGCCAATGCCATATATATATATATATATGTATTATTGACACTATGAAGCTTAAGCATGCTGAGCTGGACACTCACTTTCCACATTTGATTTAGTTATGTGTTTATATTTTGGTGGCTCTATCTTACCACCTCATCACCCCTTTTTTTATTAATTAATTTTGTATTAATCCAAAATTGATTAATTATAGAAAAGACTTTTTTGGATTGTGGAAACGCAAGATACGGAATATAATAAAAATGAGTTTCTTTTAATCATTTAAAAGAGGAGAGAGTTTGTCAAAGAATAACGTGTGGACCTATGAAAAGAGACGGCTTCAGAAAGTGTTACCCTAACTCTCATAACTTAAAACTGTTTGACTTTTGAACCCTATAAACGAAGCTGCAAAGCAAAGAACCCTTTCGCCATTGGTGACGCTCTACACCTCATCGCTCCGTATCTTGCACTACCATGCGGTGCCCATTTTCAGTCTTTGGAAATTAAATTTATAATTTCTGTTTATATTCAAGGCTGAATACACAGTGTTTTATCTATTTTAATTTACACAAAAATGGATTATTCTTATTTTTTGCTCATATCTTCTGTACTTTTGAGGTATATGTATATAATATTGGGATTCAAATAACTTTGTAATTACTCATGTGAACATGAATTGCTCCACACTTATGTGATAATGTAAAGTGTACAGATGGAATCTATTTCTCTCTCACTTTGAGGCCATTCATATATAAACTATAATTAAAAGAATACCCATGACGCCATTCAATTTTGCTCATATGTCATGGTTAGTACCAATAATATAATCATCCCTCAACCCCCCACTATATATCTTGGTCTTTTAATATAAATCTTCAATTTTTTTTTAATACCCCATTTTAATTAGTTTAAGAACAAAGGTAAACAGAATCAAGTGGGCAACTAGAATAAATATTCAATAAATTTTAAGTTTGGATTTCAATATTTTTAATTTATTAGCAATGAGATTAGTATGGGTCGAATCCAAACCACATTTAAAACGATGAAATCATCGTATATTTATTTGTAAAAAGAAAAAGAAAATAATATTGTAATAAAGTTAGAGATGAGCCACTGTTTCAGATTTTGAAACAGTTGGCTGGCAATGAGACAGATAAGGAGATCAGATTTATATTAATTAATAATAATATATATAAAGATGAGTAAGCAGTAAGGTTTTTAAGGCAATGTTCATTTATTCACTCACATGTCAGCTTGAAAATGATAAGATTTTTTAATCCCATATTTACTTTTTTTTTTTATTTAATCACTTATTAATTAAGGTGAGTTTGGGTACATAAAAAAGAAAGTCAAGATAATGGACTTTTAGAGGTTTTTTTTTATTTATATATATATATATATATATTGTGTTGGGTTGGAGAAAGTTCTACAGTGGACTTTTCTTTGTAAGCTAATCAATCTCTTCTCCACTAATTAAAATCAAACTGTCCTAACCATCAAATTAACTAACAAATGATAAAACTGTAGTGGAAAGTAACATATATATGATCCAACTATATGTGACATATCTGTCTTTGTCTGTGATTACTCCCCAGAAGACTTGCCATGCTCATAAATCTTAAGGAATTACGATGCATTGTTTATGATTAAGATGACAATTATTTATTCATTTGTGTATTGTAACGATTGTTTCTAGTTATAGTTATAAGGATGTATTGATTATAATTATACTTTTTATCGGTATATTGTATTCAATTGATTTTGGTTTTTCTTGTACAGAAAAATACGATAATTGTGATTGTAACTTTAACTCTAAAAAACTATCCAATGATTAGGAAAAACAGTTTTATTGAAACATAGAAAGCAAATTTATGATTTCACTTGTTGACGTGTTAAGCATCACACGTAGGGTATTGTATTTTTTGGGTGCTCTTGCCCTAACGAGTAGGGGTGAATATAGAAAAAAAAAATTTGGACAAATTTTTGATATATCAAAATATAGATTTTATTGAAGAGACTAAATTGAATTACAACTTTTTAATTTTGGGGGAGCAGTGCGTTCTCTTGTATTCGCCCTTGCTAACGAGGGGCTTATGGAGTAGATTCTCCAGATTTAGTCCCTCATCCCTTAAGAGGACTGAATAGATAAAATCATGAAAATTAAAGAGTTTGAGTTTAAAAAAAATGTTAAAAATTAGCTCCTATAAAATCTTTTTATGTGGATTTACAAATACATAATGTTTGTAATTACACAAGTTGATTGTGAATGTTGAAGATTCATATATCAAAATAATTTAGAAGGCAATAATTAGAGATATCCAAGGTTTGGGCAAAATAATTGGTGAATGGAATATATGATATGATTGCTGCTGTTTGAAGGTCTCGATAAAACCAGACAGCTTGCTTTTAATTGGGGAATTCGACAAATGATTCTGTAATAATTGAATGGAGAGTTTAAGATAAGGAGAGTGAGAGTCATGAATCCCTATGACCTTGTTGTATTTAAAGCAATTCTTTTCCATTTTCTTTTTCCTTTTTAAAAAGCCAAAGTGGGGTCTCCAACTTCTTTATCTTTTTCTATTACACACCAAAACCTTCCCAACTGAATTCATGCCAATCGCTAACTACACCCATTTTGTTTATCTCGTACATAACATTGCTTTTTTTTTTTTTTATTATCTTATACCTCAATTAAAACCTAATAATAAGAAACAAGTTAAGTGAACACATTACTTAATAAAAATCATATATACATATATATATATATATATATATATATGTATTCAAAGAGAGACAATAACAGACAATGGTGAAACCTATAGTACTTAATATGTGTTTTTGTTGTTGAACTAATGTCCAAAGTTTATTATCCTTTTATTTCTTAGGGAAACAAAAATGGTGTAGAGTCAGCTTCATACTCATCAAAGAAAGGAGTAGAAATAAATCTGCATATGCAAGCATTATGTCAACTTAATTAAATAATTAAATCCATACCAATTTTGAGAGTAAAGGATCTTCCACTTAATCATACCATCAAACACATCCTTTTGATTCTATTTCATATTTTTCTATGTTACTACCAATAAAATGTTTTAAAATATCTGTAAATATTCATCCTTAAATTTTCAATTATTAATTTCAATATAACTCCAATTTCATCGTTAAAATAAATATTGAAAATGGATAACTACACCTAACATCATTAAACTATTCGTAATTTTACGTTTTGATCACTCAACTTCAAAAAGTTATAAAATGATTATCGAATTATTTAAAATTTTTTGTTCGAGTCATTGGGTTTTTTCTAAAGCCTAGCTAGTGAGCTTCAAGTAACGATTTGGTGATTGGTACTATGGGTCAGTATCCATTGACAAGTAGAAGAACATACCTTAGATCGAAATCAATCTGGCGGTCTATGTCAGAGATCGGAGAAGAAACTTGTTTGGATTTTGGTTCACAGATCTGTGATGTTCAAAGTTGTTTCATGAAAAAACTAAACTATAGAAAAGAAAGAGAAGAAAAACTTTTGATTGATGCAAGCAGTGCAAACGAAGAAGGTCATATAACAATAATTTTAATAGTTAGTGACTTATGAAAATACCGAAACGTAAACCCACTAATAGTTTAGAAAACTTAATATGGTTTTATAAAATCAAGATTTATAAAATGGTGTTCATCAACTGAAAACAAAGCCCAGACATTATTAGAACCAGAAAGAAAAGCCCAGGCATCACTAACAAACCAGAAAATTTGGATCTCAAAAGCCCATTATGAAACCCCAAAGCCCCCATATATCATTAGATTTGATCCATCCTCATAAACCCATCTAGAACCCTCCCTGGAGACGAAATTTTTTCAGAAAAAGAACAAGCTAGCAGCAGCAAGCAAATTAATACCCAAAACTCAAAGGTGCAATTTTTATTTTACCTTATAATGTGAAATATATATACGGAAACTAAGAAATCACATTTGGGTTTCTGAAAAGTTCTCTCTCTTTTTTTTTTTCTGACAAAAATTTGATTGTAAGAACTGTATTTCTTGTTAATTTTGTATGGTTTTATGTTTCCATGCTGGCAGTGTTTTGTTGTTGTTGTTATTTTTCATTTCTAAGTTTGGATCCTTTTACTATATTATGGGTTTTGGTCAAAATTCAATTCAAGAAATTATGTGTGTTAATTTCTTTTAATCATCTACATTTCAATGGCTTTGTTTTCTGATAAGGTGTAATCTTTGGATTTTATTATTATTTTTAGGAAACGAAATAAGGTACTGTGATGCTTTAATGGCTGCTATTCCATCGTCACAGCCTTTTAGCAGTCCTCAAATACAGCAATTTGGATATCAAGGTGTTGAAGGAGCAACGTCAAACCCTCTAGGAGCGGATTCTGTGGCTACCCTTTTGATTCGGCATCTTCCCGAGGCCATTCCTCCCGAAACCCTCTTGCGGCTTTTCTCTCACTACGGCGCGTCATCTGTTCGACCTTGCTCTAGTGGAAAGTAAATGAATTTTAAACTTTTTATGGTTCCTTTATAAATTTTATTCAATTTGAAATTAGTTTCCAAGGCATTGTATATCTTTGTTTTTATTATGCATAATCATTTTTCCTTATTTGGTTAAATAGGTTGAGAAACTGTGCATTTGTGGATTTCAAAAATGAAGCATTGGCTTCTCAAGCGCATCGTCAATTAAATGGGTAAATATCTTGCTTATGTTTGTTCTCCCATGTTAGGCACTTGGTTTATCAAACATTTGAGTTATCTCTCACTGGCATTAGATGGGAACCCCTGTATTATAGTTATATTTCATGATTTGTGTATTAATTATGTTTTTATTTGTTGATATCGATACAACATCAGAAACCAGTATCTGACTATCCTATTTATTTGGTGTCCCAGCCTGAGGTTTCTTGGTAAAGTCTTGTTAGTGGAGAGAGCTAGTAAGCCAGCTGAACATAATAAACCTCAACAAACTGGAGTTCAGCTTGGAAAGGATTTTTCACAATCTGCATCTTTGCTGAAAGATGCCAACTCGACCAGAGAGCCGAATCTAGGTTCAAGATCGGGATCAATACCTGCTAGTGAACCAATTGCTCCTAGACTTGGTGTAGACTATCCATTTCCTCCTCACCTTGAGTGAGTCTTTCCTCCTATCCTTTTAAGTTTCTTTCTACTCTTTATCAGCAGATGCTTGAAATATGAAGGTCCTAATATAATGTCAAAGTATTATGCACACATCGTATACAGTTATCGGCATAAAGTTGGGTTTTTTTTTGCCACCAGTGGATAAGGATTTATTCAATAATGATTTTATAGTTTGAATAGAGCACCCTGCTTTCTTTCTAAATGCAATGAACATGTCAGATATGAACAAAAGCTTATGCATATTTGTGGTGCAGATATGCTTACCCTCCACCAGATGGAAATATTTTGACTAATATTGTCAATGCACTTATTGCTGTTCCCCGCTTCTATACTCAGGTTTTTCTTTGTTTCACTTTATTGTAAACCTACTTAAATATATCATAATCTTTCCTTTTAGGTTCTTGTAACCATAGTTGGAGATATGTCCCTTACCAACACAGTATCTCAATTTCAGGTGTTGCACCTAATGAATAAAATGAATATTCCAGCTCCATTTCGTATGGCTTTGCCCACACCACCTCTGCCACCTCCAGTACCTGCACCACAACAACCACCCCCACCTCCTGCTTCCACACCTGCTCAGCCTCATTTGGAAGATGCATCTTCTAGTGAATCTGAAATGGAGTCTTCGGATGAGGCAAGATACTGCTGCTAAAATAAAATGCTGAAAATCAATAACATAGATCTAACCATATTTATGAATTCTGTAGTTGTTGATTGTTTGTTGACTAACATGTTTTTAGGAGGTCAATGACAAAGGTGTGCCAAAATCTGCAAGGAAGCGTGCAAGGCGAGAAGTTATTGTAGGCCCTGCAATTGATAAAAGTGTAGCTCATGAAGCTGTTGGAGTGAAACCTGCCACCTTGATCCCAAAAGAAATCCCATTGATTAAAAAGAAGAACCCTTTACTACAGGTCATACTATTATCTAATGGGACTATTTTAGGGTAAGCTTTACTCTCTGAAGTTTGACGATCTTCTCCTTGTTTTCACAGATCAAAATTGCCCCCAAACACATTCCATATGAGCGGAAAGATGATGGTGCTGATGATGACCATAAACAGATTTTAGAGGAACCGAATGAGGAGGCCTTAGATGCTAAACAATTTGCTTCTGCCGACGAGTTGGAAAAGGGAAAACTGCCTCCAGAAGAAATCTTATCACTTCCAATGTTTAAGGTATTGGATCTTTATCTCAGCAGATGCTTTTAGATTGTAGATTAAATCAAATATGCAATAAACCTAGTTTCCATTTACTTATCTCTTGAAGTATGAAAGCTTTTCGTACATGTGCATCTGAGAAAACATAAACTGAACTGGGACTCTTGGTTTGTGCAGAACTATACAGCTGGTAATCCTGCTTCTGTGTTGTATATAAAGAACTTGGCAAAGGATGTTGTTCCTGAAGATTTCTACTTCATATTTGGTGAGACTAAATGGATTTATTCGTACTTTACACAAATTGTAACCTTGAGCACTCAGTGCCCATGATAAAATGGGAAAAGAAGATAATAGTTAACTTTATAACTTTTCCAGCTAAAACTGCTCTTTTTAAGTACTTGGAGTTTAAATGCCTCTTTACCTTGTTCCTTGTTGTTATTAGCAAAAAGATTTTGGCTGATTAAATGTTGTTGTAATGTAGGATCATTATTTGGAAGCATTGATGCTGCTACATCCGGTCTTAACGTGAAGCTAATGCAGGTTACCTTATTTCTGGATTGCTCTCTGTAGCATTATTTCTAATGTGCACTGGCTTATTTAAATTTCTTCTCCCAGCTTTATTGCTGAACTTCTTGTTGATAAAATGTCTTGCCGTTCAGAGTGTTTCACTTGCATGCAAATAAAAAGGTGCTGTGATTACCTAATTGTGAAGCTGAAAGTGATCTTTTGATTTCAGGAGGGAAGGATGAGGGGTCAAGCGTTTGTGACATTTCCATCAGTTGAACTTGCCCATCGTGCTTTGGTATGTTTATCTCGGGTTTTTTGTTTTCCTGTTACAAGGGAGTTTGTCCACTTTGTTTATCTTGTAATAGTAGCCGCATAGCCTGCTCAGCAGTATCAGTTGTCCTCAATGTTTAAAAGAACAGACTGAAGTTGAAACCAGTGTGAACAAAATTAGATACTTAGCCAGACCAGCTAGAAATAACTTGGTAGTAAACAATAACATACAAAAGTGAGGCTGGATGAATTAGCTCTCTTCTTTAGAAGTTATCAACATTATGTTTCTTTTGCCTAACCTGCTGACCTGGTCCCCTTTCACAGTAAATCTTTTTCTTCTGACAAAGTTAGCAAAGTTAAACACATCTTTGAAGCTCAGAACAACGTTCTTTAGACTGTCCTCTTTGTATTTCTACTATACAATAATTATTAACTTGTAAAACTTGTGCAAATCACAAACCTTCATTAGCAAGTGTTTAGTCTTATTAGCAAGCGACTTTAACCATCTTCTAAGAGGTAATTCTTAGTACACAAGCTATTCATGTTTAGTTCTTAATTTCTCACCGGAGTAGTTACTCCCAGTGATTACTGCTTTATTTTAGGTCTATCAATTCTTTGTTATCTTCGGTAGCAGTGATGGACTTCTCATGTAGTATTCAATTGGATTCTCCTTCCTTGCAGAACCTTGTAAATGGATATGTGTTCAAAGGCAAACCAATAATTGTCCAGTTTGGCCGGAATCCTGCTGCAGCAAAAACAAATTAAATTGATATGAGGCGGTAGGAGCAAGCCTCCATATATTGTTGATTAGGCCTTATTAAGTCAGGTGGTCTTACCTTCATAATGTTATAATCCCAAGGATGCACCGAACGATGTGTGATAGGGTTTGTGAAATGATATATCTTGCAACTAAAATTTTCATTTGGCAAAGCAGAGCGGGATCTTGCAACTTGGCTTCCTTGAAGGCCCACTCCAAAAGTCATGATTTGTACCTTCATTGGTGAAAGGAGAGCAAAGCAGAGCAGGGTCTTGCAACTTGCCGATACAGAATTTAAAGGTGCAGTCTCTCTGGGGTAAACCTTTATCGTTCCAGAGCTCTAATGTGAAGCCGGTTGCATTGCCCTCAGTTTTTCTTGGTCGATCATAAACTGGGTACAAGTATGCTGTGCTGAAGTAGAACTTATTTTTAGGCTTGGTACTCCTGATTGTGATTTGGAATTTGGATCAAATAAATTAGATACAGAGTAGGAAAGCTTACACTTATTTGGAGCCTTTCGATACTTCAGGTTGTAATATTTTTATTATTATAATCAATGGTTTCAAACTCTCCTTTTTAATCATTTTCTCTGCTTGGTTCAAACAAATTATCATGCATAATTGAATCAAACCAAGCTCAAGCTATAACAAGCTCAAGTTGCAGTTGGTTCAAACAAATTCTTTTTCTTTGTTGCTTTCACTTCAACAAGCCCAAACCCATCTCTCCCATTCTCCTTGGTAAAACACACAACCATCAAAAGTACTTCCAATTTCTCATTCTTAATAAAAAAACCCAAACAAACCAAAAAGTCCCAAATAAGTCCACTTTCACTCTCAACTGCCTTCATTTTCCCACTCTTACACTCTCAATGCTTTATTTTGATGCTATCCTGTAATGAAAATCTCAAAGATGCCATCTTTCTTTACCATCGTCTATTAACGGTTACAATTAATTTGTAAGGTAAACTTTCTTATTGCTGGTTCAAGCAAAAATTAATTTGATATATTGATATGAACAAGAGCAACAAGAGACTGAACTTATTAGTTCAGACTTCAGGGATTCTGTATCTTCCATACCATAGATGTTGCCTTGGTGATGGTTCATCCATAGAGGGAGAAAAAAATTATCTTTCACTGACATTTTGCAGGAAGCATGGTCTGAATTTAGTATCAAAATGAAAATGTTGTATCATTTTGATTCCTTAAGATGAAAATCTTAGTCCAAAAGGATCTCAACTTCTTCATTTTAGGAGATCTGCCTCTTCAGATGTGACAGATTGTTCAAGTATCTGTAATAAAGATATGAAATAGAAATCAGATGATTAACACCTGCTGAGACATTCAATTTAATATGATTTCTATTCATCAATTTAATATGATTTCTATTCATTGTTTGCAGTTTAAATAATACAATATTGCTATCTGAAAGACTTTCAATATTAGAATTCATTTCAACTAATGAATAGATCTCAACTACATAGAAGATATCTTTCATGTCAGTCTGAAAAGACAATCTCTTGTTCTGTCAGAACTACCTGTTAGTCATCTAATGCCATATCCCCAAAACAACTGCGACGCCAAAGAGTAGTGCAAGCGCCGCATCTCCTCCCGGGAGGATCGAGAACCTGTCAAATTGAAGATGTTAATCAAGAAATGGGGAAAATGCAGTGCACATATTTATCTTTGTTCTGTCAGGTATATGCAGTACGTTGGTATATTTAGGCAAATACCTGAGCTTCTTCCTTGACTGCTGTATATATGCCATTGCAGGGGGAAGGATGCCAAAGAGGAAACAGTTTGCATAAACCCCAGCAAAATCAAGGGCTTTGGAAAAAGTTGAGCGGAAGAAGGAAGCTATAAGAACTGGAGCACTGAGCACTAGTGGCATTACAAATATTTCTAATGATTTAAGGTCAGTTGTTCTTAACAGTTGTTCAACTTCTGAAGCAGATCGAAATGAAACTTTCCCGAACTTTCCGCATTCTTGCCGACTCGAATAAATCACAAAACCAACTTTGCCTGAACCATTAGAGACCAACTGAGATTTATAAGGAATTTGCTTTTGCAAATTTGTTTTCCCTAGAATCAGTTCCAGAGTATCAAGAAGTTGCTTTGGAAAGCTTACAGCATATCCTATCAGGCTAGTTGCCAAAGCAGAAAATGCAAAGCCTTGAACTGCAGACAAAGCAGAAGGATTCACTGAAAGTAAAAGGGATATAGGGTCTTTGGGGGAGGAATTTCCGGCCAGTCCTAAAACAATCAAATTCCATGACACAACCATAACTAAAGGAACAGCCCCTCCGATCAGTATTGCTTTTCGAGCCTCGGATACTGAATTTCCAGCAATCTTGCAAATAAAAGGAGTGATAACATGGAATCCTAATGTGAGTACAGTAACAGGAATTGCAGGCAAAATTGATGATAGACTCCATGAGGCATGGGCAAAGGAGCCTAATACATTTGCTCTGGCCACAGATAAACCAGTGGCCACCAATGCAGTAATGGAGAAAAGCATGAGGAAGCATAAAAGCCTGTTTGAAACATCAATGACCTTGAACGGAAAGAACATAATAACAGTCCCAGCAGCTAGTGGAAACAAAGCATGAGCCAATAACAAATTCATCCAAGGAAACCATTGACACACTAGTGAACCAATGCCTGAAACACAAGCCACTAATAAAGAAAAACTAAGGGAGGCATAAATGACCGCAACAAAAGCACCAAAATGACTTCCTAGTGCCTTTGTTGCAAGGCCAGTAAAGCTCACTTCCGCTACACCCTCTTCTTCCATTACTGCAAAACTTAGTTCTGCAACAAGAATGATGGAGGAAATAACATAAACCCAAGAAAGAATAATGGCAATGGTTGATGGAAGTGGACCTGATTTTATCGTTGCAGCGGGTAAACCCAACATTCCAGGCCCTACAGCCGTACCAATAATCAAACTAACAGCACCCCAGAAGCTCTTGTCTTCTTGTTGGGATCTTTCTGGTAGCTGATTGTTCACTGTTTCAACATTATGTTCCTCGTCATCAAGGGGAACAACAGGAAGTGCCGAACTTTGGGGTGTAGATTTAAGGAGCGGCTGGTGATTCTTGGAGGATAATGTAGAGAAGAAATGTTGGGTTATGGCAAAGAATGGAAGAGGCTTATTCTTGAATGCTGGTGTGTAGGGAATGGACAGCCTGTGAGGCTGAGTGTAGAGATATGGAAGACTGAGTCTTGACTTCAATGGTGAGATGAAAGATGGATGGTGAGAAAGTAACATATTGGCAAGAAAACTTTGTTAGCAAAAGAATCCTAGAGAATCTTGTGTACTATAATTTTTTCCCCTTTCTAGAGTGATGGGAATCTTTGAATGGAGGCTGATAGGGGAAAAACTTAGCTTCTATCTTGTCAGAGTGGAAGTAAAAATAACCTTACATGGAGGAGATCATGGATCTATATAGACCAATTAGAGGGGCAAGAATGAAGAATGGGACTCATCAATATTAAATGTATGTTACAAAGGCAGCATGAAGAAAAAGAAGAGCAACCATTCAAAGCCATGTTTCCTGGGCCACGTTAAAAGTGGGCTTACGCTCATAAAATATTTGGTAATATACATTTTTATATTTTCGGTATCAAGTATTGCTGGCGCACGTTCCATTTTCCAATCTTAAAAGTAATATTTTTAGAATATAACATTAATTAATTTTTAAAACAGATATGGAATCAACTTTTTATTTTTATTTTATCCCTAGTTCTTTTTTCAAAATGATTTAGAGAAATACTACTTTCTTTTCTTTTCTTTTTTATTTGCAATATTGGCACTCAACAACTTATGAAGCATGCATTTTATTTACGAATTATTTTTTATAATAAACTTTTTCAAAAGTGTCGTGAAAAAGTATTTATTAAAAAATAAATTAAAATTTAAGTGTTTAGCATTATTGTTAAAAATTATTTTTGAGAAAAAATATTAATCTTAATTTTTAAGGAATTAATGTTAATTATTTGTACATTTTATTTTGAATATATAAATTATATTTTAAATATTAAAATATAACCATTATAAATTTAAATATATAAATATTAATTATTTAAAATAAATTTAAATAATGAAATAATTATGTATTCAATATAAATATTAAATAAAATACATTAATTTATAAATAAGGATTAAAAATGTTTATTTTCTCAAATGCAAAAGCTAAAAAAAATATTGCTTTTGCTTTTAGATTCAAAAGCAATTTTAATTTTAAAAATTGTCTATTTAACATCACTTATAAATCTAAAGGCACATCTTAAAAATAACGAGAAACAATACTAAAGCAAACTTGTTACTATCTATGAGAAAATTAAACATTTTTTTTTTTACAAATTATTTTCTAAATCATACTTCCCGTAAATCAAAAGATAAAATAATTTTCTAAACTATTTAAATTTATATTTGCAAATTATTTACATATATATTATAGGTCGATGATATGAACTCAATTAGAGGTATCTATGGTTCGGTCAAGTTCAGTTCTAGATTAAGTATAATAGTAACACACTTTATATTTATTCAAGTTCGACTCGACCCAAAATATGAACCTAAATTTTTGTATAACCCCGCACATATTTACAAATAGTTAAACTCAATGTAATTTTAGGTTATTTTTAATTTAATATGTAATAAATTTATATATTTTATTTATTGAACTTTTATGTATAATCATTTTAATATTTTTAATATTTAGGCTATGGTAGTAGAGATTTAATTTGAGAAAATTACAATAGAAGTCGCCTAATTATGGTCAAATTTATTTTTTAATCACCTAACTATAAAAAGTTTTAAATTGGTCACCAAAATTATTGGGTTAATCTCTTTTCGTCTTTTTCTGTTAATTGCTCATAAGACTTGGAAAGGAGGATAACATGGCGGTTTTAAAATTGGTATAATTATAATTTAGTCCTTAATAATTACATATTTTATCAATTTGATCCTAATTCTAATAAAATCAACAAATTTAATCCTCAACTTTTACGTATTATATCGATTTATTCATAATTTTATGTTAATATATAAAAAAAATTATTTTATATTAATATTAAATAAAAATAATTATATTAATATTAAAAAATAAAAATAAAAATATTTTTTCCCTTCCCCTTCCTCCTACTCCTACCCCTCCCCCAGGGACGGTGGAGGAGAGGGAGGGGACAATGGGAGGGAGAAGAGGTATTTTTTTTAAATATTAATATAATTATTTTTTTAATATTAATATAAAATAATTTTAAATATAACAATATAAATATTATGATTAAAGGTTAAATTTACTGATTTTATTAGAATTAAAATCAAATTTATAAAATATATAATCGTTAAAAACTAAATATGTTATTATACCAACTTTAAACACTCCTTCATAAATCTTAAAACAAGTAACAGAAAATGACAAAAAAAAAAAAGGGTAACTCAATAAAATGGATGACAAAAAAATGATAAGCTCTACTGAACAAAAAGAAAACTCCGACTAACTTAAAACTTTTTAAAATTTGACCAAAAAAAAAAAAACCATAATTGGGTTACTTCACTTAAAAAATTAGGGTAAACAAGACCAGGCCTGAGCCTTAAATGAAAGCGCGGAGCCCTAATTTTTAAACCAGGCTAAATTTTTTCTCCAAACTCGGAACTCGGGCGGTAGCCCGGCCATGAAACACACGATACCCCGCCGCCAAACAAGCTTCTCACCACTATAGTCCACTACTGTCCCGGCCTCCTTCAGTGACCTGACCAAAAGCCCTCTCCTTCCGACAGACAAGGAAATTAAATGAGGTCATTTTTGACAGCCTAAGCTTCACTTACAACATTTCTTCTGCTCGAGACATGAGATATTGTCTGCTCTCTTAGCGGTGGTGCGAACTGGCGACTGCTCCACCGATATTTGAAACCATATTTCCGCGCTGCACATCCGAGCCTCGACTCTGGATTTTAGGTACACAACTACACATCCTTTCGACTTTGTTTGATGCTCGGCTTGTTTGATGCTCGGCTTTCACTTATGTGCATATGATTGATTTCATTTTATTGGAGCTCCATAGCTGATAAGGTAGAATAGAATTGACTAACCCAATTTATCATTGACATCATTTGTTTTTTGAATTGGTGTTTACCAGTCTGCAAGAAATACAGCCAAGTGGGAAGCAAAAACAACATGAAGGGCATAGCTAACCTTTTACAAACTTGCATAGACAACAAATCTCTTCTGCTAGGCAAAGTCCTCCATGCTTACATTCTTCGCACCAACCTTTTAACCAATACTTTCCTATGCAACCGTCTCATTGAACTCTATTCCAAATGCAACGACCCAGCATATGCTCATCGTACATTCCACAATACCCCTCAGAAGGACATTTATTCCTGGAACGCCGTTTTGAGTTTCTATTGCAAAACTGGGAACTTAACTTTTGCCCGTAAAGTGTTCGAACAAATGCCTGAAAGAAACGTTGTTTCCTGGAACAACCTGATTAGTTTAATGTTAAAAAATGGGTACCAGGAAAAAGCTTTGGATGTTTATAAGCTTATGGTTTTGGAAGGTTTTTTGCCCACCCATATTACTTTTGCTAGCGTTTTAAGTGCCTGTGGAAGTGTTTTTGATTTGCAGCTTGGGAAGAGATGTCATGGTCTTGTCATTAAGATTGGTCTTGATAAGAATATCTTTGTCTGTAATGGGTTATTGTCCGTTTATGCTAAATGTGGGGTTATGAGGGAAGCTGTTCAAATTTTTGCAGACATTGATGAACCTAATGAGGTTACGTTTACTTCAATGATGGGTGGGTTAGGAAGGATTGACGGGGTCGTTGAGGCTTTGGAGATGTTTAGAATGATGTCTCGGAAAGGGGTTCAGATTGATTCCGTTTCATTGTCTGCTGTTTTGAGTGTTTGTGCAAAGGGGGGAGAGTATGATGAATTTGGCTGTTACGAAAATGGAGATAGATTATTATGTAATGTTGTACTTGGAGAACAAATACATGGTCTTGCATTTAAGCTTGGATTTGAACATGATCTTTATTTGAGCAACTCATTGCTTGATATGTATGCTAAGAATGGGATTATGAAGAGTGCTGAGATGGTTTTCCATACTTTGGGAAATCCCAGTGTTGTGTCCTGGAATATAATGATTGCTGGATATGGCCAGAAAGGAAATAGTGGGAAAGCTATTGATTGTTTTCAAAGAATGCAGTTTAGTGGTTTTAAACCTGATGAGGTTACATATATTAATATGCTTGCAGCGTGTATAAAGTGTGGAGATGTTGAAACTGCACGTCAAATGTTTGGTAACATGTCATGCCCAAGTGTTATTTCATGGAATGCTATAATCTCTGGCTATTCCCAGAATGAGAATCACAGAGAAGCAATAGATCTTTTTAGGGAAATGCAGTTTCAAAGTGTAAAACCTGATCGGACTACTGTGACTGTCATCCTTGGCTCATGTGCTGGAATGGCCTTTCTGGAGGGTGGAAAACAGGTCCATGCTGCCTTGCAAAAGGCTGCTCTTCATAGTGACAATTATGTTGCTGGTGGCCTGATTGGCATGTACTCAAAGTGTGGGAAGATAGAAAGGGCAGAGCACATATTTTTTTCCATGCCAGAGTTAGATATTGTCTGTTGGAATTCTATGATTGCAGGTCTTACTCTTAATTCTCTAAACAGAGAAGCTTTCATGCTCTTTAAGCAAATGCGACAGGGTAGAATGTTGCCTACTGAGTTCTCTTATGCCACAGTATTGAGCTGTTGCACAAAATTATCTTCCTTATTTCAAGGTAGGCAGGTCCACTCTCAGATAGTAAAAGATGGTTATGAGAGTGATGTGTTTGTAGGCACTGCTCTTGTTGATATGTATTGTAAATGTGGTGATATAGATGGGGCACGGAAGCATTTTGATATGATGCCTGTCAGAAACATCGTTTCATGGAATGAGATGATACATGGATATGCCCAGAATGGATATGGAGATGAGGCGGTTCATCTATATGAAGACATGATTGCATCAGGTGCGAAACCTGATGCTGTAACCTTTGTTGCTGTTTTGACTGCTTGTAGCCACTCAGGATTAGTAGACTTGGGGTTCAGAATTTTCAACTCAATGAAGAGTGAGCATGGAATTGACCCAGAATTGGATCATTATACTTGCATCATTGACTGTCTCAGCCGAGCTGGTCATTTTCATGATGCAGAGCTCCTTATGGAAAAGATGCCATATAGAGATGATCCAATTGTGTGGGAAGTTGTGCTTAGTTCTTGTAGAGTCCACGGTAATGTCAGTTTAGCTCAACAGGCAGCAGAGGAACTCTTTCGCCTGGACCCTGAGAGCTCTACCCCTTATGTGCTTTTAGCCAATATCTATTCATCTTTAGGAAGATGGGATGATGTAAGAGTTATAAGAGAGCTGATGAGTGAAAAGCAGATTGTTAAGGATCCTGGTTATAGTTGGACTGAACATAAGGAGCAAGATACATGTCTATTTGTTGGGTGATACATTTATGGATGGTCAATGAGGCTTTTGACTACATTACTCTCTATGTTAGAAATCAGTCATTTGGGTTTTGTGGGCTGTGCCGAAGATGCAACTAAAATCACTCAATAGAAGGCCAAGAGAATGACATGGGAAACCAATGATCTTCGCTACCAAAATGATTTGGCCATAGTTTGCTTATAGTTTAACTTATTTATTTATGTAAAAAGGTGGAGAATGTTGCAGAGTTTTGAAGTGGAGCTTCAGTGGCGAATCACCCAAGAACCCACAAGAAAGCCCATGTTGCCATCCCCTGCTGTTCACAGGATGGTAGTGCCTTTCTAAAGTGGTAATAAATACCTATATTCCCCTAGTCATATATATACCTAAAAACTATGACTTACCTATTGTTTTCCTTTTTCTGGTGGGGTGATCAGATTTTTCTATGCTTCACCTTTTTTAGTGATATTGAAGTTTGGGTTTTTTATATTATCACGTACTGTTGAAATGTCATTTGTGGTGAAATGGTGGCAATTACGTTGGCTGACATGCATGACTGTTGTGGGCAGAAAGAGAATGAGTTGAAAAGGTTTAAGGGCATAGCTGGAAATCAAAATGCTGTCAAACCAATAATTTCTTTGCAACACAGGTTGCCTTTAATATTTTCTTTGTAAACTTCTCTTTTCTGATTCCTCACATTACATTCTTCTATATCATCCATTTATTTTCATTTTTAAATTGTTTAAGTTTTGGTAGGTTTGAGAAATCCTAATGAGGGGGAGAAGGGATTGGAACCTTAAACCTCAAATCTTGTAGAACTCTTGGCCGTGCATTTACGTCTTTTTTTTCTTATGGCATTTTATTCTTTATTGATTGTATACAGTGAACATTCTGTCAAACTTGGGTCTTTTTGTTTGCATATTCAATTATTTTGTCGAAGGTACAACTTTGTGGGAAGCATGAACTTGAGTCCCAACTCTTTTAATTAGGAGAAACATGTAATTGGTCAAGCACCTAGGAGCTTTGTCTATTTGTGTGTCCCTAAAATTGTTTATGACCTGATTTTACATGCAACATGTTAACCACATTTTGAAATTCATCTTGGTTGGTGAGAAAATGGAAAGAGATGGAATTGAAAAAAGGAATTAAACTGCACCTTCATGACCATTCTTGAGTTGAGGGTTTATACAAACTAAACTGAATTATGCATTTCGTTTGGTGTGTTTCCTAGGAAAGCTTTATGGAAACCAACAAGAAAGGAAATTTGATTGATATTGACGTGAAGGGGTTTTGGACTTGGAGAAACATGTACGAGGAGGTAATGGTTATCCCAATATGTGGTTTCTTTTTGTAGGAAGTTTTCTGTTGGTATCTCATGATGAATATCATCGGTGTATTTTTCTTCATAGGAGAGAGAACCATATGTTACTCAAGCTGGAAACATGAACCCAGTCTACATCAAGGGTGTGATTGAAGAGGAGAAAAATATTATAAAGGTAACGGGGTTCAGAGTTTATGAATGTTAATTCTTTTAAACTATGTATAGAGCGACTTAATACGTTCTTGGCATGATTGGTGAAATCAAACGTTGTGCTTTCATAGCATTGTGGATGTTAATCATAGAACTTGTGTAGATTCTTTAAATCATGAGCTGTTTGTGAATTAAGGTGTTCTCTGTTATCAGCTGATGAATAAGAGAGAGGTCTTAAGGCCTGATTATTCTGAAGATACATGATTCTGGTTTCCTTCCTTAACATTGTCAGTACAATTGCTTCTGAATTATAAAATTTTCAAGCAAGAATTAACAAGAATAAGAATCAGCAAATGATTGCAGTGATGTCTTGATAAATTAATTTCTCCCATGTGGATTCTTGAAATGTTTGAAGTTGAAAGTTTTCATGTTGATTGTTCAAAATGGAGCATATGATTGAATTTATATAGTTGTATGATGGTGTGAGCTATACCCAAATGAATTAAAAAATTAGGTAAGTGTGAAAATCATTTATTAATCTTTAAATTAATACATAATTAAAAATTATATTTATATCTAATTTCGTGACAATAATGTAAATATAGAATCTGTCAAATAGCATTTTTTACAAAACTTTTTGGTATTTATGCAGTGCTTTATTTTCAATTAACTCATAATAATTATATAATAATATTGTTAGTCTACTAAATAATTACACCAACTCAAAACTCAAACTTAAATTTTTTAAAAATCATTTCAATGAAACAAATAGAGCATAAATTATAACATTTTCCTTTAATAATAAAATTTTAATTTATAATAATATATTATATAGATTTAATAATAATTAATATCCTATTAAAATTTAATTTGAAGTTATATATTATATATATATATGACACATTAGAATTAAAAGTAATAAATAAAATTAAGTAGGATTTAAATAAATATTTATATTCATGTTATTAAGATATTCATATTTTTATATCATACAACATTTGTTTATAAATTATAAATTACATTTATTATTAAAATATTAGGATAAATTATATTACATGTCATCTAAATATGTTTAAGTTTTTCTTCTGATCACCCAATTGTAAAAAATTATAAAATGATCATCCAACTAATTGTGTTCATCTTTTTTGGTCATTGGCAGCTAACTCGGTAATGAAAAGATGATGCAATAGTTATCAAAATTGACATAATAACAAAATTATCTCCTAAAATTCACATATTTGTATTAATTTAGTCTTAATTTTAAAAAAAATTATTCTTTAACATCTACGCATTGCATAATTTCTTCTTACTATGAAAAATAAAGATTTTCAAGAAATCATTTTAAATCTCAAAATTTCAAAACTTAGACTTTACCTAATTTATTCATGAATTATTAAAAATAAAAAATATTTAAAAATCAATGACTTATATAAATATAAAAAAATATTTAAAATATTAATTTCGTCATTCATAGTTTTCATTGTTAACTAGTATGATTTTCGATCCACGCTTTGTGTAGGGTTAATTATTTGTTTGTACCAAATTATAAAGTAAAAATTCAAAGGTTAAAATATTATCTAAGTCCCTATATACTTTGTACATTTGAAATTTAGTCAACCTACTTTTATTTTTAGAAATATAGTCCTCTACTTTTCGAATTAAAAGTTTAGGTCCAATTGTAATCACTATTAAATTTCTTCTATTAAATTTTCTGGTCTGATATTTGAAATTAAAAAAAATCATTTGATAGTTATGTAACAATAAAAATGATGTTGAAAATGTTGATTACAGTTTTTTTCTTTAAAATGACCATTTGAAATTGTCATAATAGAATAATAATTTTTGTTAGAATAGTGTTCTGATGCTAGCATTTTAATTGAAATAGTTACTAATATTAACTATTCAGACTAACTAATGATATCATAAAAGTAGGGGATCAAATTATGTCAAAATTAAAGTATGTAAATTAAATGTCAAGTTTCAGCATGGTATATGGGCAAAAATTAAAATTTGACCATTGCCTTATAATATCAAGAAAAGCGACCAAACCTAAAAAAATGGAAGCAACGTGTTAATTTCTAAAATTCTTAGGGCATTTAAATTATATTTAACTACGTAGTCTTTCAATCGAATTGCTAACAACATTAATTAATAACATTATACAAATATAAGGATCAATTTATATTAGAAATTAAAGTATAAAGATTAAATTTCTAATTTAAATATATTACAAGGATCAAAACTAAAATTAACCATTTTTCTAAAATGTAAAGAGAGAGCATAATGGATGTGTCACGTGTCAGGAAAAGGGAGAAGCTTTGGACCTTCATTATCTATGTAGGTATATAAATTATTCTCACCACCAATCCAACAATAACATGTTTATATTTTAGGTGGTATTTATAGTTTTTGCATATTTAACTATCGCTATTTAACTGAATTAAATTAATATTAATTGAGTTAATAGAATTTTTTATTCTTTTAACAGTTAATACAATCAAATTTTTTTTTAAAAGAAATTAACTGAATCAAAATATTTCGGTTAATTTAGTCGATTAACCGAAATTTATATGTTTTTATTTTTATTTTTAGTTAAAACAAGTATAAAATATATAAAAATAAATTGATAACGTTCATTTGATCGAATTAACCGAATTAAAACTATATATAATTTGTATTATTAATTATTAAGTTGAATTAATTACTGAATTTCAAACTAAATTAACTGATAACCGAACTTCTAAAAAATCATTAATTGAACTCCGACATAAATTAAATCGATTAACCGACTGATTAACAAAATTAAATCGGTTCGATCGATTAATTTAATTTTAATTAAAAGTTGAACAATAAATTTATTATTATTAATTAGAATATCCATATGAAATATTCATTAGGTTATATGATAAGATTTGATTTAAGTATAAATTCTTTAAGTAAAATTTAAATATTAAATTGAAAAAAAAACTCAAATAATATGAAATTATATTGATGATTTTAACTTCTTTTATTTCTTTAGTTTTTTTTTTTTAATAAATGAATTCACTTAATTCAATTAATTAAGATAATACCGAATAAGTTAAAAAATATTTCATGAGAATTGCTTGACAGATGGCAAAAGGGGTCAGCAAGTATAAGCCTATTCGACATGAAATCCATATCTCACCTCTATATATAGTTGAAGTATCAACATGCACAATATATGGCTCTCTTCTTTTCACTAACAAAGGAAGAACGCCAAGAAAACTCACTCCAAATTACTATCTTTTTCTTTCATTTATCTCTTTGCTGAACGCCAAGAAAGCTTTGATCCCTCTAATTTCAGCACTTACATCTTCGTTTCTGTTCATTGGGTGTTAAGATCTTGTTCCTTTCTATTTCAAAAGAACCTGCTATTCTTTTCTTCTTAAATGGCTGGAAAAGGGGACTCATCAGCAACAGGGGCAGAAACAACTTCAATGGCTGAAAAAGAAACACCTTCAATGACTGAAAAAGAAGCGTCATCAGCAACAGGGGAAGAAACATCTTCAATGGCTGAAAAAGAAACGTCTTCAATGGCTGAAGAAAGAAAGTCATCAGCAGTCGGGGAAGAAACTGATTTAGAGAAAGTAGTGGAAAGAGTGGTGACAACGATTCCTGAAGATGATGCTACCTACAAAATTGATATAATGAACGAATCTAAAAGACTCTTGTCTCTTTTAAAAGAGATGAAGCTGAATCAAACGGTTGGTCTTGGAAGGGGTGACGGAGATAGAGCATTCTTGGATGTGCAACCCCTGATCTTGGGTTCAGGCCAGGTTAGACTTTTAACCTTTCTGTATTGGTAAATTGGTTTTCTTTAAGCATAAACTTATTATTTTGGTTGGTTTGTTGCATAATAAGGTTTCTTGTCTATCAGTAATTCATTCTTTAAAGCTACTGGTAAATGTTCTAATTCTTGGCTTTATTGAAGAATCTTTTATAGATAATAAGTTGCATTATGCATGTAAAGCTAATTTTGTTACAAACGGAACAACATTGTTTGATCTTTGACCATTCCAATGTTAATGAGATTAAAGTTTAATAGGTAATGCAGATTACTCTCTATAATGATTGTTAATGAGGTTGAACTTCTAAAACTATAGAGCTTCAACATTTTGCCTTTTTAGCATATAAAATTTGGTTTTTATTCTTCTTAATCATATGTGGTGACCGCATGTTATCAATTTTCAGAACTGGTTGAATGATGGTAACCTAAAATGCGCTATGGTAGATCGAGTTTTAGTAGAGTTGTTGCTTGAAAAGTTGTCTTCACTTCCTGATCAGAACGAAGCTGCTAAAGACCTTCAAATGCTGACAAAGGCAAAACCATCATGTAGGGAAGCTTTTTCCAAGCTCAATGATGCCATCTCTAGATTGCTCAGTCCGCTATCGTTAACCAAGGTCGAGTCAAATCCAGAGCTCCAGGAAGATTTGATCACAACAGTTTTAAACATTTTGACTGATGACCACAATAAGCACCTCGTAGGAGGACATCCTCGTGCCATCCCTCTGCTTACTGAATCTATGAAGTATGGAACCGATGAAACAAGGAGAAATGCTATAGCTGCTCTCGTATCATTATCGGCACTCGACTTAAACAAGTTCATCATTGGAAGTTCCGGTGCTCTTGCACCTCTACTTGAAGTAATATGTGTAGGACATCCATTGGCAATAAAAGAAGCTGCCTCTGCAATATGCAGCCTTTGTAAAGTATATGAGAACCAAGACAAGTTTACTAAAATAGGAGCAGTGAAGATAATCCTACAGAAGATCAAAGAGGGTATACTTGTTGATGAGCTATTGGGTGTTCTTGCAGTTTTATCTACACATAAAGATGCCGTTGAAGAACTTGGGGATCCTGATACTTTTCAATACTTGATTGATATCAAAAGAAATACCGCTTCCGAAATTGCTAGAAAGAACTGCATCCAGATCCTGTTTAATGTGTCTATGTTAGAAAAACCTTCTTTTGGTGATGAGAAGAAGAAATCAAGGAGAGTAATCTAAAGGTACTTGCAGAAATTAAAGGTCGGTTGCATCATTGCATAAATAAATAAAGCTGTTTCCAGCTTGACATGCTGCTTGATAGGGAAACAATACTTGTACATTTTCATTGTTGTTCTGAAACAAATTCAAGCTCAGTTACCACCAGCCAGCGTAAAAAACTAGGGCATGTGTATACAAAACTTCCATATACCAATTATCAGGCAATTTTTGGTCCAAATGAGCAAAGGGCAAAGAAAAATTCTATCAATAGTGGAAGTCAGTCCCTTCATATCAGCAATATGGTCTTCTTTGAGTTCAAATATTGAACTGATACATTTTCAGTACTTTATTCATTGATGGTGACTCTTTTGTTTTTGTTTATCACTATGTGATTAAAGTAATTAAAAAGAGAACTCTATGTGATGGTTTGATAGTTAAGTTTGTTTACCGCTTTAGGTGTGACTTGGGTTTGAATCGTGTTAGTTACGTTTGTTGTTCAAACTTTCTTTAAACATGTCCATCGTACTCATTTCTAGTCTCGCACCAGCACGTAATAGTAATAGTGAGAGGAGCTTATTAGAGTAAGAACTATTTTGTTGTCTTACATTTTTATGTGGCTTAGGATTATTCCGAATGTATTTGATTTGCGACAAGAATAGATGGTATTACTGTAACCCCAAGACAAAGCTCTCAGTATAGTATTTTTGTCTATGTAAATCTTTATTGTTTGAACAAATTGATTTAATAAAATATTTTCATTTTGATTAAACTCTTAAAAATCGATTTACATTACATATATAAAAAATAATAAATAATAATATTAATTAAAATTTTAATTTTCTCCGTATTGTCTATATTTAATCTCATTAAAAGTTATTCAACAAAAATAAAATCTCAATAAAAATATTTATTGAATTGAAAATCTAATTAACTTTTTCTCAAAATACTTAATAATAAATTAAAATTTTATTACCCAAATTGGCAATATTTAATCTTAATATATAAAAGTATTTATTTAATTTAAAATCTAATTAATTTTTCCAAAACACCTAATTTACCCTTATTAAAATTGTAAAATAACTAAATTACCCCTATTAGTTTCAATGACTCCCAAATGGAGCTAGTTTTATATTATGTATAAATTTATTCAAAAAGTAAATAAATTTCCTAACTAATTAAAATATTTAAATAAGTAATAATATAAAAAATAAATAATTAAGTTAAAAAAGAATCTTATACCCTCAATTATTATACAAAATATTAATGTTAAATTAGATAAAATAATAATAGCATATAAAAATGAAAAATAGAAGGTAAGGTTGCTTTTAAAAAAGAAAATGAGTTAATTACATTAAACATCTCAAAACTATGATTTTCTTTTTAAATTGGTCCTTAAACTTTATAATATTCTAATAATATCCCTAAACTATTGATATTATATCAGTTAAGTCCTTCAATTATTAAAGCCATTAATTTAACCGTGGAATGACATGTCAAAATCTTATGTGATATGATTTAAAATGAAAATTAAAGAAAGTAAAATATTATTGCACAGTAAAAATTAAAAATAAATAAAACTGAAAATAAAAAGTAAGTAATAAAACTTTTGTAAAAGCTTTGGAAACCTTAAAACCAAGATGTTTATAACATTTATTTTTCTTTAAACTTTTTATTTAAACTATGCCATACAAGATTTGACATCTCATTTAATGGTTAAACTAGTAGTTTTAGTAATAGAAGGACCTTATTGATATAATCTTAATAGTTTGGGGGATGTAATTAGAATATTCTAAAGTTTTAGGACCAACTTAGAATGAAGGTTATAATTTGGGGATATATGGTGCAATTAACTCAAAAGAAAATAAAAAAAAGTTGAAAAGGAAAATTAAGTAGAAAAAACGGTTAAACTACACTCAAGGTCACTAAACTATTAATAAGTTTACATTTTGGTTACTCTACTACAAAAAGTTACAAAATAGTTATTGAACTATTCAAAAGTTTTTATTTAAGTCATTGAACTATTCAAAAGTTTTTATTTAAGTCACTAGGTTATTAAAATCGTTGTTATATGGCCTTCTCTGGTACACCGCTTGCACCAATCAAAAGCTTTCATTCCCCTTTTCTTCTATAGTTCAATTATTTTCATGAAATAGTTTTGAATATCACAAATATGTAAACCAAAATCCAAACAACTTTTTTTTTGATCTCTAACACTGACTGTTAGATTGATTTGGGTCTAAAGTATGTTTTTCTACTCGTCGATGGTACTGATCCACTATATCGATTCTCGAATTGTTGCTTACAGCGCTCTAGCTGAACTTTAAAAAAGAAATTAACATAATTTGAATAAAAATGTTTAAATAGTTAAGTTACTTAAATGAAAACTTTCAAAAGTTCAATGATCATTTTGTAACTTTTTGAAGCTGAGTGACCAAACCATAAACTTACTAATAATTTAGTGACCTTTGATGTAATTTATCAAAAAAAATTTAAGCTGGCCCACAAAAGTAATAATGACGTGTCAAGAACCTACCTTTTATCCATTGTATATCCGAAACTGCCCTTTACTTTTGTAATATCTAAAGTCTGATTCCACGTGTCACAAAATTCACTTATCACGTGCATCTCCTTACCACCATAAAAACCGACCAATATTAAAAAAAAAAAAAAAAAAAAAAAAAAGCAAGACAAAGAACCTTATCCAATACGTTTTGACATGAAAATTTTCCAGTCACAACATATCATTAAGCGTTAGATTCACATCAAGACAAACCAGATCAACGGTTAAAGTCCATCCTTAGACCTTAAAATAACCAGCAGAACCGGCAATGCTACTCGACAAAGAAAGAGAAAGATAAAAGAAGCAACTTTTGCTTAAAAACGCTTCATATCCATTTTCAGTATTTTAATTTCCGTTCGGGAGTAAAGCTTAGAGTTTCAATTTTGAATCTGAATTTCTGTTCCTGTTGTTAGAAAAGAAATATAGAAATATTAAGCATGGCTGAAGTTTTGGGGAAGTCAAATTTGTTTACAGCTTGTAACTGTAGTCAGAAGAAGAATCAAGAAGGTGGCGTTCCTTTGTTTTCTAGGAGAATCTCTGCGTTTTGTTTGAGAAAGAATCGTTTTCCTTCTTTGAAGTTGGAACCTCAAGCTTTGAGGAGTGGTTTTAATGGTCAAAGAGTGGTTTTTTTAGAGAAAAGAAGTCTAAATGAGAGAAAGTTCTGTCGAGTTCCCATTAAAGCACAGGTTGGTTTAATTAGCTTTATTTTTTTTTAATTTTAGAACTCTCTTTTTGGTCCAAAGGTGTGCGTATTTTCTGATTTATTTTATGAACTTTCTTATTTTCAATTTCTCTGTAATTTTAGCTATGGGTAGTTCTTAGTTTAGTTTTCACATGCCAAAGGTCAAATCTTCATATAGAAATTTTACTTCTATTCCCAAATAGATTTTTCCTTTTTTGGAAGGGCTAGTTAGTATGATTTTTTTATGTTTAACACTACTTTTTCCCTGTACTTTGATCTGTTGCAGAGGATCAAAACGCAACATTCTAATTGGTTTCTCTCTTTTATTTTCTGGTATTGTTCAATGAAATTAGATGCAAACTGGGCTTATTGGTAAAACCCAAAAGTGGTGGGAGAAGGGGAATCAACCAAATATGAAAGAAGTGACATCTGCACAAGACCTGGTGGACTCACTTTTGAATGCTGGGGATAAACTTGTTATAGTGGATTTCTTCTCTCCTGGTTGTGGTGGCTGCAAGGCTCTTCATCCCAAGGTATAATAATATAGACTTTTGAAGTTTTTTTTTGTCTATTTTCTTTTGCATAGTTGTGTTAAAGGTGGATTTGGATGTTGTGATTTGCCAGATTTGCCAATTGGCAGAGATGAATCCGGATGTGCAGTTCCTTAAGGTGAACTATGAGGAGCATAAATCCATGTGTTATAGCCTTAATGTACATGTGTTGCCTTTCTTTAGGTTCTATAGAGGAGCTCAGGGTCGTCTATGCAGCTTTAGCTGCACCAATGCCACGGTTAGTCTTGTTTCTATCCCTCCTTTGTGATGCAAAATTTATCAGATACGTTTTAGTAATTAGAATGAAATAAGCCCACTGGTCCCTTTCGATCATTGGATTTTGATGGCCATGGTGCATCTTAGCTATCAGTTGGTTGTGCTATTGATGAGGCTTTGCTAGTTTTGCTCCTTCAATGCAACTGGTTTTGTACCTTAACTGTTTGTCAATTGTTGTGCATGTTTTACCATCATATATGTTCTAACCACAATGATAATCCCACAGATCAAAAAATTCAAAGATGCATTGGCCAAGCACTCACCAGACCGATGCAGCCTTGGGCCGACAAAAGGTCTTGAGGAGAAGGAGCTTTTGGCATTAGCTGCCAACAAAGACCTTTCCTTCAACTACACACCGAAACCAGTTCATCCTGCACCTGCACCGGAAGAAATTCCGGTGCCGAAAGAAGTTCCATCCGGTTCATCCTTCAGGCCAAAAGAAAGCGAGGAGAAGACTTTGGTTGGTGTGGGGAGATGATCGTCAGGGATAGTTTTTGCCAACCCCGTTCCCACTGTACAGTTACTATAGTACTATCTACATGTTCGGTTTTCATGTTCTAATATATATAAATATATATATGTTCAAGTAAGAAATGAACAACATAGTAGAGGTGAAGCCATTAGGTATCTTCCTTTTGGAGTTGCAGGCTATTGGATTTATTTTTTCTGGATCCCAGCCTGCTTGATTGAAGCATGTTTGAAGAGCAACTAGCTTTATGTGTATGTTATGGTGGTTGTCATTTTTAAGGATAAACCACTTATGTGAAAGTAAAATATATGGTTCATATTGTATGGTTTAAAATATTATAGAAAAGTAAAAGCAGTTTTATAAATTTCATTGCATTTATGTGTTGTTACTTTTTTGGATATGGTTGAAGAAGTGGGCATCCCTGAAAAGGACAACTCATGGGCAATGCACTTACTCTCTTTGTGTACTCAGATATCAGATCTTGTACTGAAAAACGAAGCTGTCCTCGGCCACCTATCCTCTGTCATAAACCCAAAAATATCCGGTTGGTTTTGGATGGTATAGAATTGTTTGGAGAATTGCCAAGTCTGTTCGCATCATCTTCAACCGCTGTTTAAGAATTTGTAGGAATTTTGTCTGATTTTTTACAAGGCCATAAACATGTCCAGGATCCTATCCTCAAACATTAAATGAAGCATATAGTATAAAAGTTCATTTGCATGGTTTAGATTTGTTTTACCCTCTGAAAAGAGAGGTAAAAGTAGTAAATTGATTTTTTAAAAATATTATTATTTTATATTGTTAAAAATTAATGTGGTTGATGGAATAATTATATTAGGTGTATTTTTTTATTAACATACATAAACTAATTTTTAACACAAAATTGAATAAAATTTTTAATAACAATAATCTACAAAAATTCTTATTTTTTGAATATAAAAGCCAAAATACAATTCAATTTCTATTACAGACGCTACAGTTTACTTTCATTATCATTAAGACAATTACAGCAAAAAACAACAGAAAATTTCAGGGTTTTGATTAGTAATGCAAAGTATCCAACCTGTGTCCCATGTTGTTCCATGATGAACAAATTAATTGCTTGAAAGCAACAAAGTTATGGTTTGAAAGTAATACAAAACTCTTCTCTTACGTTATGTTCACAGGTGTTGAGGGGCATATCCACAGAATTGTTGTCACGGTGTGCTTGGTTGATTGGATTGAAAGCAAATCCTAGAGGGATGGCCGACAGCCCTTTTCTTTGTTACTATTTGGGGTAGTAGGAATTAAGTGGAAGTTATTAGGTGTGAAAATAACGGAAGTTGATTAAGCAAGCAAGGCTTTTTAATTTGAGTGAAAGTTGAAAGGGTGATACGTGTATTCCTTCCTACGCAATACACGGTTTATGTGACACTGACACCTCTAACTTTTCTGCCTCACTAAGGAAACATTACATCTATAAACCACAATTTTCTTTTTTAATAAAATTCACTGATTATATTGAAACAGGGCCAAAACAAATTTAAGCCAACACAATACAGAGTCCAAGGCAAGAAACGGAAAGACAATAGTTCAAGAACAACCCAACACAGAACAAAACGAAAAAATACCACAACACACCTAAATAACAAAACTAATAAAACAAAATAACCCAAAGACAAGCCCAAACACAAATAAAAAGTAAAAGGAGCCCAATTCCACTAACCAGCAAAACGACAAAGAAGGATACTCTAGAGCCTTCTAGTGTCATGGGTTGCGCCTGGGAGCCCGCAACCATGACACATCTATGCGATCCATCAAGAGGGAAGGAGGTCATTTGGCCCAATCGGACTGGCCCGTTGCTTGAAGAGATTAAAGGTCCATCTACAAGCTCGACAAATATGGAAACATGATCTTCGAAGATATGTAATCTTAGATATGATATGTAATCTTAGAAGATATGATTTTGTAATCTTAGCGATTTGATTTGTAGATACTCTTTAATCGTAGCCGTCGATCTACTTAATCAGTACCGTTGGATTTGGAGAGGCTCAACTATAAATAGAGGCCTCTCCCCTCATTGTAAAGCACTTGAGTTTTTTTGAGCAATAAGAATTCTTAAGAGCATTCACTCAAATTTCTCTCTCTCTCTTGTGTTCTTATTTTCTGTGGCTTGTTCTTGTTTCGTTCTTTGTTCATCTTGTTTGGCTTTGAGTTGCTTTCGTTTGAGTTGTGTTTTCGGGAGGAATTCTATTGAATCCTTCTTTTGTGGAATTTAGGCTGACTTAGGCGTTTTTGGAGCGAGAAATTGCCTAAGACCGCACGGATTGTGAGGCAAGAATCCTAAGTCCGTGACAGCTGGTATCCGAGCCAGGTTCGAAAGCACTTTTGAGAAGATGTCGAAAGAAGTTGTTGATCAGAATGAGCCAATGGAGACCCGTGGGAGGGCTAGAAAGGCTAGTCGATCGAGGGATATGCTGTCGAGCTTGGAAAATTGAGTGGTTAATCTCGAGGAGTCCGTTGGTGACATGAAGGAGACACTCGAAGTGGTCCTGATCTGTATGGAGGAACTGAGGGAAGATAGCAAAGAGTTTGTGTTGGATACCCTTAGATCCACTTCGGACAAACTGACAGTGAAGGACGAAGCTCTTGAAGCCCTGGTGACTGCCATGGAGGAGGAGATTGCTGAGCTTAAGGGGGAGCTCAGAATCTGTAAGGCTGCCTTGGGAATTGGGATGTTGGCTTCGGGACCGAAGCAACGTCATGTGGATGTTCCAAAACCCAAGAAGTTCAAGGGGGCTAGGTCCGTAAGAGAAGTGGACAACTTTCTATGGGAATTAGAGCAATATTTTCGAGCAATGGGCATTGAGGATGATGCCACCAAGGTAAATACTGCTTCAATTTACTTTTTTGATGTTACTCTCTTATGGTGGAGAAGTAGGTCCACGGATGAGAAACGTGAAGGAACGGCCATTGGGACTTGGGAGGAGTTCCAAAGAGAGTTGAAGAAGCAGTTTTATCCGCAACATGCTGAAAAGGAGGCTCGTGCTAAGTTGCGCCGGCTTACGCAACAAGGCACTGTTCGAGACTATGTTCGAGAATTCAGTGAGTTGATGCTTCAGATCTCAGACTTGAACGAGAAAGAAGCATTCTATTGGTTCGAGGATGGGCTAAAAATGTGGGCTAAGCAAGAGTTGCGTCACCTAGGCATCACTGAATTGACCGAAGCCATGGCTGAGGCAGAAAATTTCTATAATGTTGGGGGAAAAAAGTTTGATAATAATGAGTCTTCCAAGCCCAAGGCGAGACCAAAAGGCAATTGTGGGGGAGACAAGGATCAATGGGAAAAGAATAGTGAAGGCCCAAGGTCTAGTCAAGGTAAGCCTTGGGATAGAAAGGGACCAATGAAGTGCTATCTTTGCCAAGGCCCACATAGAATGAGTGTCTGTTCGAAGAAAGTTGCTTTCCATGCCATGGAGCCGCGCGAGGAAGCTGAAGATGACACCAAAAGTCTTAATTCAATATTAGGAGGTGTCGAAGAGAAGTCAAGTAATGGGTTAATATTTGTGGACATCATCGTAGCTGGCAGAGGATTGAATGCACTTGTTGATACTGGTGCATCTGATTTATTCATGTCTAAAGAGATGGCGAAGGAACTTGGCCTCAAAATCGAGGAAGATTCGGGTAGAATCAAAACGGTGAATTCAGAAAGCATTCCCATAACAGGTGTGGCAAAAGGGGTGAAACTCAAACTTGGCGAGTGGACGGCACAGCAATCATTAAGGTAATCCCACTTGATGATTATGATTTTGTTGTTGGATTAAGCTTACTTAACAGGCTTGATGCGGATATTCATCCTTTCGAGAATTACATGACGATCTCCGATGCAAATCAACGATATATGGTGCGAATGAAAAGGAAGGGAAGCATGGAGAGAAAAACCTTGTCGGCAATCCAATTTGCCAAAGGAGTCCGTCAAAATGAATTCTCCTATCTAGCTACCGTGAGGGACAATGTAGATGATAAATTCGAGGGGGAAATTCCAAAGGAAGTGGAACGGTTGCTAAAGTCATTTCAAGATGTAATGCCCAAGGAGTTGCCCAAAAGTTTGCCACCTAAGAGGGAGGTGGACCACAAGATTGAGCTGTTGCCCAATGCTGAACCACCAGCAGGGGCACCATATCGGATGGCTCCACCCGAGCTAGAGGAATTGCGGAAGCAGTTGATGGAGCTTTTAGATGCCGGGTTCATTAGACCATCTAAAGCCCCGTTCGGTGCGCCTGTGTTATTTCAAAAGAAGCATGATGGATCCTTGAGAATGTGCATCGACTACAGGGCCTTAAACAAAATCACTGTAAAAAATAATTATCCCATTCCTCTTATTGTAGATTTATTCGATCAACTTGGTAGCGCGAGATGGTTTACTAAGTTGGATTTGCGATCGGGGTACCACCAAGTGAGAGTAGCCGAAGGGGATGAGCCCAAGACAGCTTGTGTGACTCGATATGGGTCTTTCGAGTTCCTTGTGATGCCGTTCGGGTTGACAAATGCTCCGGCCACATTTTGCACCCTAATGAATAAGGTACTACAACCCTTCTTGGATCGTTTTGTGGTTGTTTATCTTGACGATATTGTAGTGTACAGTAAGACG
Source organism: Gossypium longicalyx (assembly GCA_025698465.1). NCBI lineage: Eukaryota > Viridiplantae > Streptophyta > Magnoliopsida > Malvales > Malvaceae > Gossypium > Gossypium longicalyx. The sequence continues at coordinate 81,754,891 of CM047005.1, read as the reverse complement.
CTTGAGGAGCATGTGGGACATTTGGGGGAAGTGTTCTAAACTCCGCGAGAAAATGAGCTATATGTCAAAAAGGAGAAATGCTCTTTTGCCCAACGAGAAGTGCCGTTTCTAGGCCATATTGTGAGAGGTGGCACGATTCGAATGGATGAAAGTAAAGTTCGAGCAATTGCCGATTGGGAGCCACCAACCAAGGTGACAGAGTTGCGGTCCTTCCTTGAATTAGCAAATTACTATCGTCGCTTCATTGAAGGCTATTCCAAGATCACTGCACCCTTGACGGACTTGTTGAAAAAGGGCAAAGTGTGGGATTGGGACCCTCGGTGTGAGAAAGCCTTCAACCAAGTAAAGAAGGCAATGATGAGTGAGCCTGTACTCGCATTGCCAAATTTTTCAAAGGTGTATGAGGTACGCATGGATGCTTCGGAGTATGCCATTGGTATTCACTGATAAAATACCACAACACACCTAAATAACAAAACTAATAAAACAAAATAAGCCAAAGACAAGCCCAAACACAAATAAAAAGCAAAAGGAGCCCAATTCCACTAACTAGCAAAACGACAAAGAGGGGTACTCTAGAGCCTTCTAGTGTCATGGGTTGCGCCTGGGAGCCCGCAACCATGACACATCTGTGCCATCCATCAAGAGGGAAGGAGGTCATTTGGCCCAATCGGACTGGCCCGTTGCTTGAAGAGATTAAAGGTCCATCTACAAGCTCGACAAATATGGAAACATGATCTTCGAAGATATGTAATCTTAGATATGATATGTAATCTTAGAAGATATGATTTTGTAATCTTAGGGATTTGATTTGTAGATACTCTTTAATCGTAGCCGTCGATCTACTTAATCAGTACCGTTGGATTTGGAGAGGCTCAACTATAAATAGAGGCCTCTCCCCTCATTGTAAAGCACTTGAGTTTTTTTGAGCAATAAGAATTCTTGAGAGCATTCACTCAAATTTCTCTCTCTCTTGTGTTCTTATTTTCTGTGGCTTGTTCTTGTTTCGTTCTTCGTTCATCTTGTTTGGCTTTGAATTGCTTTCGTTTGAGTTCTATTTTCGGGAGAAATTCTGTTGAATCCTTTTTTTGTGGAAGTTAGGCTGACTTAGGCGTTTTTGGAGCGAGAAACTGCCTAAGACCGTACGGATTGTGAGGCAAGAATCCTAAGTCCGTGACACTAGCTCCAGCTGGAAACCACCCCATAAACCCCCTTGAAAACAACAAACGTCAGAAAATAATTATCAGCAATCAAATTAACATCTGACCGTTTCAACCCCCAAAGGCTTCTTGAAACTCCATATTCTTGAAAACTCTTCCACACAACAGGTTCAAAAAAAGTTTTCTTCTTCCTCTACTCTCCGTCCCCTCAACTCTCCCATACTCTCAGTCCTCTGTCGATACTCAGCCACCACTTTCGCCGCTCCAAAAGCAACCATGTTTTCCAGATAAGTTGACTCTCTTCTTACCAATCCTTCAGATGCAATGATATGAGCAACCATATTTGCTTATCTATTTGTAAAAGGTAAAACACAAGTTTGAAATCCTAAACTAATACTTTTAGAATCGTTTATGAGTGCAGCAATCTCAGATCTATCCTCTTTCCCTTCTTGAAGCTTTCGAATTACCGTTCGAGAATCACCCTCGATCTTCACCTCCCCCAATTCCAGTTGTAAACCCAGTTGTGGCGCTTGAAAGCACGCCATCCCTTCAGTAGCGAAGACAGACGGTATGTTTGAGTTCATAACAGTTTTTGAGCAAATAACCTCCGCTTTAGCATTACGGATAACTAACCCCGAACAAGATTCCTTACTGTGATTGTTAAAAGCGGAGTTAAAGTTAATCTTGAGCCTCGTTCCTTCAGGAGCAACCCAACTAGCCACACACAGGCGTTGAACAGGTACATTTTGTTTCAACCCATCAAGTTCCTTAATATGATTTTCAACAAAAACTGCAATTTGAGCATCCGTTTTAATCTCACCCTCATGGATAAATCTATTTCTGAAAGTCCAAAGTGCCCATAAAGTGAATGCTATAATTCTGCAAATAGCTTTAGATATGGACTCAAAAATATGTTTTAACCATTATCTGAAATCAGTGCTTTCTTCAGAAAGGGTCTACATTATATTCAAGTTTTCCCATGTTTCCTTTGCTGTAGGGCACTCGCGGAACACATGTTCCCTCGTTTCCACTCCATCTTGGCACCGACTGCAAGTCGTGAAACCACTTATTCGTCGATATTGAATATTACTGAAAGTAGGTAGATAGTTGCGAGAAAATCGCCATAATGTAATCTTTATTTTAGAGGGTAGATCAAGAGTCCACAATTTTTTGTAAAATTGTTTGTGACTTGTCTGTAAATTATTAAGATCATCATGTAAAAGGAGTTTATGCCCATTTCGTACCGAACATTCACCAGTCAGCTCTCCACGCCAAATGACAACATCATCGTGCTCATGCAAAGACAAAGGAATACAAAGAATCTTCTCTGCGTCCTGCTCCGAAATGGTATTAAAAATCAACTCATAATTTCATTTTCTAGCGTTAGCATCAATCAGATCAACAACTTGTAGAATGCTCATATTAACCTCTGTGCTTTGTATTTTAAAATCATCATTGCTAGGAATCCATGCATCTTCCCAAATAGAGACTTGTCTGCCATTTCCAATCCTCCAACCCAGTCCTTTCAACAGAAGCCCCTTAGCAGCCCAGATACTTCGCTAGGTAAAAGAAGGTAGATTTCCCAAACTGGAGTTTAAAATTTCTGACTCATTATAATATTTAGCTTTAAAAGTATGCGCTAGTAACGAATTAAGATTAAGTAACAAATGACAACCCTGTTTTGCCAATAAAGTGATATTAAAATGATTCAGATTATAGAAACCCATGCCCCCATCTTCCTTAAGTTTGCACATGGACTTCCAATCGCACCAATGTATCCCACGCTTTCCTTGATTTTTCCTCCACCAAAATGCCCTCATAATATTTTCCAATTCCAAACATAACGATTTTGGCAAAAGGAAGCAAGCCATTGTATAGGTGGGAAGTGATTACAGAATAGCCTTAATAAAAACCTCTCGACCTCCCTGAGAAATGTGCCTTAAACTCCAACTATTGATCCGTTGCTTCAAGCAATCTTTCAAATTTTGAAAGGCCATTTTCTTCTTTCGACCCACCATGTTAGGAAGACCAAGGTATTTCTCTAGATTTGTCGATCTTCTAACATTAAGAATTTGAAACACCATATCATTATCCTGATCTATCACATTAGAGCTAAAGAATGCTGTTGATTTTTCAAAGTTAACACACTGGCCCGAACAAGCTTCATATTCTTCGAGAATATCTTTCATCACACAGATCCCCCTGTTTGAGACCTCCCCAAACAAAATGCAGTCATCTGCAAACATGAGGTGGGTGATCGGTGGAGCTGATCTGTAAACCTTGGCACCAAATTTTTTTTCTTGACTAGCAAGTCTCATTAATGTCGAAAGCCCTTATCCACAAAACAGAAACAAATATGGGCTCAAAGGATCCCCTTGGCATAGACCCCTAGTCGACCTGAAACTTGATCCTTCCTCCCCATTAATTAAAATCGAGTACTAGATGGAATTGATACATTGAAGGATAAAATTGATGAACCTTTCATTTTAACCATCATCTCTCTTATAAAAGGCCACTCTACTCTATCATAAGCCTTGCTCATATCTAATTTTAAAGCCATGAAACCTTTTCTTCCACATCTTTTGTTCTTAAAAGAATGAAGAACTTCATATGTGAGTAAAACATTATCAGAAATAAGCCTACCGGGAACGAATGCACTTTGGGCGCCATCAATGCACCCATCCAAAACGTTTTGGAGACGATTAGCCACTGTCTTGGCAATAATCTTATAAATAACAGTACACAGCTAATGGGATGGTAATTTTTTAAATTGGTAGGATTAGCAGTTTTAGGAATCAGCAGCAGTTGAGTCTTATTTATTTCTTCCAAAGAACTCCCATTATTCAAAGTACCTAAACAAAAATCACAAGTATCCTTACCAATGATGTGCCAGTACTTCTGATAGAAAATAGCGGGGAAACCGTTAGCACCTGAAGCTTTTGTAGGCCCCATCCCTTTCAGCACCTCAATAATTTCACCCTTTGAGTAAGTGGCCAGCAACACTCGATTCATTCTTTCCGAAATACACGAATGAACCCCGGAAAGTACGTGATTCAAGTTCCCAATTCCTCTCGACATAAAAAGATCAGAAAAGTACCCTTTAGCAATGGACTCCACCTCCCTACAATCCATAGCAATAGAGCTGTCAGGTCTTTGAAGACCATGAATCCGATTGACACGGCTTCTCTGAGACGCATATTTGTGGAAAAATGCAGTATTCTTATCACCCATTTTCAACCAATTAGCCCGAGCCCGTTGCTCCCAATACCTCTCCTCTTTATCCATCTCCATATTCAGCTAGAGTTTGACCCCAACAATCTCACCCAAATTCTCCTCCGATCTCTCGCCACAATTCAACTCTTCCAGTCTCCTGATAAACCACAATTTTTAAATTTACTATATATATATATTTAAAAAACTTAAAAGTAAATTTATTCAATCAATTTAATGATATATGCATTTATAAACTTTTTCCTGACTCGGTGTATTTGATTAATAACATTAATTTAGCAATGAAATAATAATAAAAAATCATACTATGATTATAATAAAATTTTTTTATATAATACTTCAAACTATTCATAATTTTACCTTACTATTAAATAAAAGGATAAACACGTTTTAATGCAGCTAAACTTACATCTTCTTGTATTGATAATAATATCAATACTAATTGAACTAAGAATCAATTAACAATTATAATAAATTTATTAAATAAAATATAACTATGTCATTTATTATATAAAATTTAAGTACTTTTATTTTTGTGACTATATTAATAAATAACTACCCCTGAAATAAATAAATAATCTTTCACTTAAAAATTATTATGGATTCCTTCATAAATTATTCTTAGTTTAAGTCTTATCATGTATGGTTGTTATTCAGATTTATTTTGGTTTAGATTCAAATATATTTACGTTTGTAATCTCTTTTGCTTTTTATTGAGTTGATTCTAATCTAGTTGACCAGACATGTATTATTTGTAATTTTTACTATATTTAAACTTATAAACTCCTTAAATAAATATATTTTTATTTTTCAATTTTTTCAAAATTTAATTAATTTTAGTAAATATTATTGTATTTTTTTAAAAAAAATTCCACTACTTAAAGAATGTGATGAATTATAATATAAAATTAAGATAATCATTTAGGTATTCAAATATTAAAAGTACTAAACGCCCTTATACTAGTAGTTAGATTGCATTTTATCCCTTTTACTCGAGAAATAGGCAAAATAGTCCTTGTACATTAGATCAAAGAGCAAATTGGTCATATATTTTAAAAATATCATCCAAATGTATTGTTAAAAACTGGGATGGTTAGCGGAATAACCATACAATGACATGTAGTGTGTCAAGTGTACTTCATGCTAACGTACATGGATCAATTTTAATAGTAGAAATGGATGAATTTTTTATCAGAATGATTAGTTTGCTTTTTTATCTAACGAACAAAGACTAATTTGCCCTTTTTTGAGTAAAGGGAGTAAAATGCAATTTGACTCTTAATACAACGGCTTCCATGCTACTTTTACCTCTTTAAATTTAACTAATCGAGCTATAAATAAATTTTCATATATAAGTAGTTTTAAAAATAAGTAGTTTCTCCAAGTCTTTGAACGTTACTGGTTTGGTTACTCTAGTCTGGGACATGAATGGCAGGTTTCTAAGGGATTTTACACGTTTCTCCTTACTAATATGGCACATTGGCTTGCAGAGGCTATGTCTATCCATGAGGCCTTCTCTAGGTTCAAAGCTTCAGGCATGGATAACATTGAGGTGGAGTCAAGCTGCCTGGAGGTCGCTATTGCCTTAAGTTCTCGACAGTTTTACTCCTTCGAGTATGACTTGATTTTACACAATTGTTACCTGTTGTGGCTTCAGTTTCAACATCTGTCCTTCCAACAGACTTGTCAAAATGCAAATAAGGCTGCTCATTATCTCACTCGAGTGGCCTTATCTTCTGCAGCTCGTGTCGATTTCGCATATTGCTTCCCAAACAAGTGAAAAAACACAATTTTTAGGCTTTTGGGGCATTCTAAAATCTATAAATACTAAATAGAAGAAGAGATATGGGAGCCATCAGGGAAGATTGAAGAAAACACTTAAAGAACACCATTGGAGCCAACTCTGTAGCGGATTTCCATCAAGATCGAATATCTCCTTTTAATTTCTTCTGAAGTTTTTATGAGTTTCTTTATGTCTTGTGGTTTTTCTGACTTTGAGATATTTTTATTCAAGATTATAAACTAATTCCCTAGATACCTAGGGAAGATGAAACCTATGATGAATTCTTTTATTTGATTTCTATTTTACATGATAAATACTTGATTCTTGTTCTTAATTATGTGTGTTTATTTCTTGTTTTAATATTTCTGGGATATTAATTCATGTTTAATGTGCTTAATTCAGTGGAGGAAAAGTCATTGTTTAAGAGTAGAAAGTTATTGTTTAAGAGTAGATCTAACATAATTGAGTGAAGTTGCATGCAATCCTAGAAATCAGATGACATAAATCTACCGAATTAGAGTCAAATCTAATAAGGGAATCCATAGATTGAGTTAACGTGACGATAGGGGTTTTAATTAGAAAGAGATTTCAATTAGTCAACCTAGAGTCAGTTGTTATTACACTCGAAAGAGATATTAACATAATTTAAGGATTTCTACGGATCAGGACACCAAGTGAATAAATCATTTAATTCAGATTCATAATAATAGATGAAGTCTAGGTGAATTCTTTCTTGGGTATTGTTTCTTTCATTGATTATCTTTCGATTATTTTCCTATTTCATTCTCTGTTGAGTTCTTAGTAAATTAGTTTAGTAAATTTAGTTTAAAACACATCACTCCAATTTGTCGGCTAAATAATAGAAAAACATTAATTACTAATACTTTTTAGTCCTCGTGAATACGATAACTCTACTCACTATAGTTATACTATCTATCGATAGGTGCACTTGCCTTTGTTGTATTTTTAGTTAGTCACGTGAGACACATCAAGTTTTTGGCGCTGTTACTAGGGACTAAAATATTAAAAACACTTTATTTTTATTAATTTAGCCATTTTTTTATTTTATTATATTTTTGTTTTTAGTTTAATTTTTACATTCTATTTTTTTCTTTTGTTTGCTTTTGGAAAGTTCTTTTAGTTTATGACTAGAAGAAACCCGTCGGGACAATTTCTTTTCAATAGCGAAATTGAAAGTATAGCTCACAAAAATCATAAAGAAGTATGGTAGAATCGACAAAATTTAGTAGACGAATAAGAGGGCATTATTATTACTGAGAAGATGGATGATAATTAGAATATTCAGCTACCTCTTGCAGCTACTGCTCCTGTTCCTCGTATTATGTACGATTATGGCGAGCCCACTCTGACTGGGGCCGAATCAAGTATTGTGAGACCTACCATTGCTGCAAATTATTTCAAACTAAAGCCAAACACAATTCAGATGGTTCAACAGTATGTTCAGTTCGATGGTTTGCAAGACGAATACCCAAATACTCATTTGGCTCATTTTCTGGAAATTTGCAATACTTTCAAGATTAATGATGCCACTGACGATGCCATTCGTTTATGGTTGTTCCCATTCTCGTTGAGGAACAAAGCTAAACAGTGGTTAAACTTTTTACCACAAGGTTCCATCATTATGGGCTTAGATGACAGAAATTTTTGCTAAAGTACTTCCTATAGGCTAACACAACCAAGTTGAAGAATGACATATCTTCCTTTGTTCAGATCGATTTAGAGACTCTATATGATGTATGAGAGAGGTATAAGAACTTATTGAGAAGGTGTCCTCGTCATGGTTTACCTCTATGGTTATAAGTTCAAACCTTTTACAATGGTTTGAATCCCTCAACAAGACAACTAATCGACGTAGCAGCCGATGGAACACTTAACAATAAAACACCCGAAGCGATTTATGAATTTATTGAGGAGATGACACTGAATAATTATCAATGGCAAGTTATAAGGACAAAGCCGATGAAAGGAGCCAGTGTCACTAATTTAGATGCAATCGACATATTATCAAATCAGGTAGAACTATTAAATAAGAAAATTGATGGTTTATATCTTTCTACGCAGGTACATCTAGTGATGCAATGTGATACAAATGGAGGTGGAATGACTAATCTAGAATGTTTATCCTACGGTCTTAGCACAGAGAGCGAGCAAGTCAAATATATGGATAATAATTCTAGGCCTCAAAATAACCCTTATAGTAACAATTATAATGCAATTTGGAGGAACCATCCCAATTTCTCTTGAGTTGGTCAAGGAAATTAAAGAACACAACCACTTCCAGGCTTCCAGCAACCTTAACAGCAAGAGAAAAAGCCAAACTTTTGAGGAGATGTTGATCAAGTTTATCTCGGTGTCAGAAACGCGTTTTTAAAATACTGAGGTAGCACTAAAAAATCAACAAGCATCGATTCAAGGGATTGAGAATCAAATAGGTTAGCTTGCTAAACTAATTTCGGAACGACCATAAGGTAGTTTGCCTAGCAATACTAAAGCCAACCTAAGAGAGCAGTTTCATGCAATTACTGTTCGAGACGAATGAGGGTCAGTTGAATTTGAACAAAAACCGAGGCAAAAAATTGTGGTGAATAATAATAAGGCTGTGGAAGATAGGAAATAGCAAAAGTCAATTGTCAATGAATATAAACCTCGAGAGCTATATCCTAATGCATCAAAGAGAGCACACATGAACGAACAATTTGGTAAATTCCTTAAGCTTTTAAAAAAATTACATATTAACTTACTGTTTGTTGAAGTTCTTTCGCAGATGTCAAATCATGTTAAATTTTTAAATAAGCTGTTGGCAAACAAAAGGAAGTTAGACGACTCATCGACTGTGGAGCTCAACGCAATTTGCTCAGCCATTCTTCAAAATAAACTACCCAACAAATTAAAAGATCCAATGAGTTTTACTATTCCTTGCCTAATTGGTAGTTTAAATATTGATAATACTTTGGCTGATTTAGGGGTTAGTATTAATGTCATACCCTATAAAATGTTTGAACAACTAAGTCTTGGGAAATCTAAACAAACTAGGATGAGTATTCAACTAACAAATAGAACCATTGGATATCCTAGGAGTATTATTGAGGATGTGCTTGTAAAAATTGATAAATTCATATTCTCCATTGACTTTTTGTGTTAGACATGTATGAGGATAGTGACGTACATTTGATTTTAGGTCGCCTCTTTTTAGCAATTGCTAGGACTATTATTAATGTTCGTATAGATGAGCTTGTACTTCGTGTAGGTGATGAGACAATTATTCTCTAAGCAAGTGATTTTGTGAAAGTCTCTAGTGATCGAGATTATATTAAAAGTTTTTTTAATGTAAGTAACCATGTGGCTCAACCTTCTTTGTAGGAAATCCTTCGTGGAACTATGATGGAGCCATGTTTCAGTCAAAGTGACAGAAACAAAACAACTTATAAAGAACGAATGGTACAACTCGATGAACTAGATGAATGACGTATACATGTCAAGGAGAAATCGAGAAAATACAATGAAGAGCCAAAGCGACGCCATGAGGAGCATATGAATGGGACGAACCAATTTAAGGTTGGGGACAAAGTACTACTGGACAAAAGGATCCAGAATTACCCTTCAGAGCTCGAATCAAACGGATTGAACACATTTATGGTACTAAACGTATTTTCATACGGTACAGTTAAGGTAACTCATTCAAAGTTCGGCACGTTTAAGGTAAATAATACTCGACTCAAACCTTATGTTGGTAAAATAATTGATAATGAGAGAGAGGTGCTTCAGCTCCGAGAACCACCGTAATCGTGCACAAGGTAAAGTCAAACTTAGAATCTAAATAAGCGCTTCTTAAGAGGCAACCCGAGTGTTTAACTTCTGCTAACTCTTTTAATTTTATTGCATGCTAATTTAAAAATGAACTAAAAAAATTGTGTTTTTGACCTATACGACCTGGACACATGGGAATGCCCCAGGCCGTGTGCATAAAGGAGTAATCGACAGTGAGTCACACGGCCTGGACACACGGGTGTGTTCTTGGTCGTGTGAGTCCTGAGACTTAATTTTTCAAAATTTCGAAGGTTACACGGCTTGAAGTGGTTCACACGACCTAGAGACACAGGTGTGTCCTAGGCCGTGTGAGTACTAGAACTAATTTTTCAAATTTAATTTCAAGTTAGTAAGTTACACGGACAAGAGACATGGCCAGGTCAAACGAACATGTGACACAAGCATGGGAAAAGCGAAGGTGCAGCATATATGACCTAGACACACGAGCATGTCTGAAGTCGTGTGAAGATTGGGCTCGATTTTTGAATCGCACATGGGCTAAGAAAGCCCCACATAGACGTTTCGCACAACACGGGCCTCTACATGATTGTGTCACCCTTTTAAAAGCCTAATTTCCCCTTCATTTTGTTTTTTATCTTCTTCCTACCTCAAAGCCCCCACATCGTCGCTCGACCTCTACCCATGTCAACCCCTATTCTAGCCAATGTCGTCATCTCCCCTCTGCACAAAATGTCATCATCGTTCCCCTCGCATTTTCCCTTTTTCCCTCCCTTTCTTCTTTCCCTTCCCAGTCGTCCCAAAACGAACCCCATTCCCCATTCCCCTTCTCTTTTCCCCTTACATTTTCTTCCCTTACGCACACCCTCACACCCATTCCCATTCGAACCTCCTTTCTTCTCCCTCCCTTCAAACCAGCCTCCACTATTGTCGTCCTCTCTTCGTCGACCCAACATTGCACATCTCCACCCATAACCACCATTTTCGTCCAACCGTAATCCAATTGGTCCCTTCATTTACTTAATTATTTATTTATTTGTTTGTTTTTCTTTTTATTATCTTATTTAGCTTATTATTAATTTTTATTTATATTCTTATTATATTTTCTTTAGTTGTTTTATGATTATTGATCATTTTCCTCTTATTATTATTCCTTTTTAATACATTTATATTTTTTATTCTTCTTATTTTTATTAATAGGCATTATTTTTTTTATTTAACTTTATTTTTACTATTATGTTATTATTATAATGTTCAGTGTTGGTTAGTATTGTGGTTTAGGTTTTCACTTTACTTCGGTCTCTACCATGCCATCTATTGAACTTCTTATTTATTATTTTTACTTTTATGTTATTACTACTTACTTTTATTTAAGTATTCGTTCAATCATTTTGCCTATCCATGTTCAATCTTGTGATTTTAATTTTAGTTTGCTTCAATTTTCGATTTGATTAAAGTTCATGATGTTGATTTGTGTTTTTAACTTGATTCTTCTGCTAACATTTATCTATTATCTTTTTTTAGGCACTATGATGAATATTAAAGGCAAGTCTAAAGACGCCGTCCCCGCTTTGAAAAAACAGAAGACTCCTGGCGAGACCTTATCGTCAGGTGCTTCCGCCGATACCCGCCATCCATGCCTCCAGTTCTCACTGAATCCCCAAGAGGACCTCTATCAACATCTTTGACAGCGACCGCTTGGTTTAGGTCATTATACTGATCAAACAGCTTTATAGCATGTCCAACTAGCTAATCGAGTCCGCGTACTGATTGCCACAACCCCTTAAGACTGGTTCTTCTCCATAGTCGAGCCCACATACTCTGGGCTTACTCTTGAGTTCTGTTTGACATTCCTATTACAGCAAGTGATGTCGACACACGATGAGCCGAACACTATTACTTTCAGACTTGGTGGCACGACACGTCATATAAGTGTCCAGGAGTTCGAAGCTACATTAGAACTCCACACTGAGGAGTTCATGAGTACCGAGGGCTTCCTCACTTTATACCAGCGCATCCACTACTCGCCTTCTCTATGTTTAGTAGACCTCACTACGAATACGATGCCCTATGGTGGAAGTTGGTCGAAGGCGACTTCCCTACCTTTAGCTTTACCCTATATTCATGTTATTTTGGCTCACACTTTGATTGGTTGGAGGGAGAGCACTGGTTTCACCGGTAAAACTAACATTTGTTTTTTACGGATCATGGTCACGAGACGCATATTTGATCTTGCTTATTTTATTGCTCTAACTGTCTGTTATCAGACAGCACAATATGAATGGTCCTATCTACTTAGGCTCTTACGTAACTCGTCTCGTACGACACTTCGACATCTTCGGCACTTTGGAATAGTCCTCCTCCTTCACCCTTATTGGACAGATGACCTTGCAGGGGTTATCCAGTATGAGTCACATGAGAATGATCGAGCGACTTCGTGGAGTGGATCCTCCTCAATACAGATTATCTCATTCTGACCCTCGGGATGAGCATGAGGACTTCATTAATGATGTTCTTTTCCATCACGAGAATCCACCTTATCCTCCATCTAAAAGTCACCGTCTTGCTACTTCTGCTGCCACCTTAGCGAACCTCTCTGAATGATTCACTCGTTTCGAGCAACACTATTTTGAGTAGTTCGACAGTATTGATGCGACATTGCAGCAGATCTATCAGCACCCCCACATCTCATCTTCAGTGCCGATGCCTCACAATCATGATGCCTCCGACGATGAAGATCATTGATTTTATTTTTATTTTTATTTTATTTTTTCTTTTAGTTGTTTTATTTTTATCTTCTTAGACTTATTTCGTTTATTATCTTTTGAACTATATATTTTTTATGGTTGTTTCTAATCGAGCTTGTAACCTCTTAATCTTCTTTATTATTTGTGTTTATTTTCTTATTAGTTTGCTCGGAATCATGCACTACATTTAGAATTGACTACAATTTCGGTTTTCACCATTCTGGCGATTTCTTTCAATATTCAGGGCAGTTTCAGTTTTCTCCCTCTCTTATGATATTCTGCTTATACTATACTTCTATCTATTTGCACATTGAGGGCAATGTACATCTTAAGCGTGGGGAGGTTATTTATATAATTATTAGAAAATCCTTGAATTATTTCTTGTATTTAAGTAAATTTCTCATACTTTCATTAGAATGAATTTTTGTCGATTTGAGATCTTTTGTTGATGTGTTTTGGATTAATTTGTAGATATTTGTGCATTGGTTGATTTAAACTTTAAGGCATGAGAGAATTAAGCATGATAAGTTATTTTTTAGAAATTAAAAATTTTAGGTTGTTTCCCTAAATTGAGGTATTTTCTTGAAGTTTTAAATTTGCAAGTTTGACATAAAAAATTATAATTTTTCGTGAGACTTTGAGCCTTTAGAGTATACATTTTTCGTGCTCATTCTATTATTGGTTATGAGTGTGTCAACCTAATTTGTTATTTTAGAACTTGCTTTAATTATGCATGTCGAGACCACACCTTTGATTTGATATACTGAGGTGATAAAGGCACTTAGGTTTTAACTCACTTATCCTATAAAAAACCTGCATTTGAAATTAACCTTTAGTGAACCCCGTTGAGCCTAACACACTGTTTATTTATTAACCCATTAATGTTAACCCATAACCCATTTTTTTATTCGTTGTGACTTTTTTTCGTTTTATTGACTCCCTTTTTGTCGAGATTTGATTTGATTACTTGCCTAGCTATGCTCTTCTGTTTGATTTGCTGAATTATTTCTTATTGTTCTTGATTAAAAAAAAGAAAAAAAAGGAATGAAAAAAAATACCGATAATTAATTAGTTATTGTTGATTGAGCTTGAACAATTAAATTTATATTTTAAGAAGAAGCTCGTTTTTGTTCTTGAATAGTTCTTGATTGATGAACTTGTTTTTAATTCAACATTTGTTTATTTTTCCTAGTTTGGTAATTTATCAACTCGATCTCAACCATAACCAACTTTTCTGGCCTTTCTCCACACCCTTAACCTAAGCCCCATTACAACATCTTAAAGACCTTTTGATTAGTGTGTCATATCATTTTATAGTGGTGGAGATTTAATTTTCAAGCAAGCTTATGGTAATGACATTTCTGGTTCGACTATTGAGTGCTTTTTCTTGAACCTTAAACACTTTGAGTGATTTGAGTGAATCTTTAGTGAGGATGTCAATTCTATTAAACCTATGATGAATGATAAAACTAACATATTTTAATCTTATTCTTAATGCGTTTTTGGATGATTATTTATGCAAATTGGTGAATTTGATGCTCCTAATCCATTTAATTCATGTTATTATACTTAGGTGAGCATTTGGGAGCGAAAGGAGTAAAAACGAGCTAAAATCGAACAAATAGAGCATATTTCAAGAGCCACATGGGCTGGACACACGCCCATGTGCCAACCCTTGTCGATTTCTCACCTTGCTTCCCAAACATGTGGAAAAACACAATTTTTAGGATTTTTGAGAATTTTAAAGTCTATAAATACCAAATAGAAGAAAAGATATGGGAGCCATAAGAAAATATTGAAAAAAACACTTGAAGAACACCATTGGAGCCAACTCTAAAGCGGATTTCCATCAAAAACGAAAACCTCTTTTTAATTTATTCTGAAGTTTTTATGAGTTTCTTTATGTCTTGTGGTTTTTCTGACTTTGAGATGTTTTTATTCAGGATTATGAACTAATTCCCTAGATACCTAGGGAAGATGAAACCTATGATGAATTCTATTATTTGATTTCTATTTTACATGATAAATACTTGATTCTTGTTCTTAATTATGTGTGCTTATTTCTTGTTTTAATATTTTCAGGATATTAATTCATGTTTAATGTGCTTAATTCAGTGGAGGAAAAGTCCTTATTTAAGAGTAGATCTAGCATAATTGAATGGAGTTGCATGCAATCCTAGAAATCGGACGACATAAATCTATCGTTTTAGAGTCAAATCTAATAAAGGAATCTATAGATCGAGTAAATGTGAACGATAGGGGTTTTAATTAGAAAGAGATTTCAATTAATCAACCTAGAGTTAGTTGTTCTTACTCTCGAAAGAGATATTAACATAATTTAAGGATTTGTACAAATCAAAACACCAAGCGAATAAATCATTTAATTCAGATTCATAATAATAGATGAAGTCTAGGTGAATTCTTTCTTAGGTATTGTCTCTTTCATTGGTTATCTTTCGATTATTTTCCTATTTCATTCTCTGTTGAGTTCTTAGTAAATTAGTTTAGTAAATTTAGTTTAAAACACATTACTCCAATTTTTTGGCTAAATAATAGAAAAACAGTAATTACTAATACTTTTAGTTATCGTGGATACTATATCTCTACTCACCATAACTATACTATCTATCGATAGGTGCACTTGCCTTCGTCGTATTTTTACTTAGGCACATGAGACACATCATTGATATTAGCTCTTTTAGTGCCAATGAAGTTGAGAGATATTTGGACTAGGTGTACGGGGCAAGCCTATTGGCTTGGGGTTTAGTTAGTTTCCTCGTTTCTTTGGTCGTTGCTTTGTTTGGTTGAAAAAACTGGCTTAATGACAAATTTGGCCATTAACATTTGCATGTTTTGTTAATATGCCCCTAATTATTTTTTTGAGCTTTTTTGGCCATCAACGTTGTTCTTTTTTTTCAATATGCTTTTTCTAACAG
This sequence comes from Gossypium longicalyx, assembly GCA_025698465.1. Lineage (NCBI taxonomy): Eukaryota > Viridiplantae > Streptophyta > Magnoliopsida > Malvales > Malvaceae > Gossypium > Gossypium longicalyx. Next base: position 81,739,248 of record CM047005.1, on the reverse strand, counting down.
ATTTAATGAAAGTTCCATTAAAAAAGTTATCAGGGATGACGTGAAATTTTATATGTGGAATATTTTTAATGAAATGTAATTTATTACTTAGATAACCTAATAAGATAATTAATTGTGGAAATAATAAAATAAATAAATAATACATTAAATTAAAAAATAACTCGTAATTTAAATAAAATTAACGTAATTATCTAAAAAATTAACTTAGTAAAAAAACTTCTTAGTAAACAAACATATGAAAGATTGAAACATTTTGAAAGAAAAGAAAGATTGAAACATTGAATTTATTCATTAAATCTGTTAGAAAATATAATTTTTTAAAAAAAATCAAAAGTTAATGGACAAAAAAGGTTCAAAAATACAATTAGGGCGGGTGGGGAAAGTTATTATTAAGCTGAAGAAAAAGAAAAAGAAAAAGATGAGGATGCAGATCTATACTTTCTACTCTTCAATCTTTGTTGTTTTCGATCGCTGAAAAAGTTATATAAATAAGTTAGTTATATTATAAATGTATTAAATAATAGTGTTATTTTGAGTTTTAAAATAAAATAATTTGTGTGTTGTAACCACTCACTAATATTTTTGCTTCGAGAGAGTCATAACTAAAGTAATTTTTAATGTATGTTATTAATAATATAATTAAAGAGGATTGATGGGGGACAGGAAGGTTAATTTTTTTATTTAATATTAATATAAATATTAAAATAAATTTTTTATTTAATTAATTTTAATGAGATGATTACGTGTAAAATTTGGTTGGCTAACATGTGTTTTTTAACAGCACTAACGACAAGTACCAACTTCAATAACAGAATCAAAATTTAGGTACTCATATTTACCAAAAAATAGTTTAGAGACTTAACTCAAACAAACCCAATAATTTAGGTACCTCCTGTTCGATTAAGCATTTTTTTTCTACTTATTTTCCATGTTAGCCTTTTTATTTTCTTTTAAGTTAATCGCACTATATATCCCTAAACTATAACTTTCATTTGAAATTGATCCTAAAACTCTAAAACATTCTAATTACATCTTCAAACTGTCAAGATTAGATCAATAAATTCCTTCCATTACTAAAACATTAATTTAAGCATTAAATGAGATGTCAATCTTGTTTAGGACGGTTTGAAATGAAAAGTTTAAAGAAAAATGGTTACTATAAACAACTTGGTTTAGAGGTTTTCAAAGCCTTTACAAAAGTTCTTTTGCTCAGTCTTTTTTTTTTTTCGGTTTTATTTTATTTTTAGTTTTTACTTTTGAAAGTATGAAATAATGTTCTACTTTCTTTAAATTTTCCATTTTAAATTATACAACATAAGATTTGACATGTCATTTACAATTAAATTAATGTTTTTAATAATTGAAGGACTTGATCGATATAACATCGATAATTTAGGGATGTAATTAGAATATTTTAAATTTAAAGACCAATTTAAAATGAGGATCAAAGTTTAAGAGTATTTAATGCAATTAACTCTTTAAAGTAACCTCACCTTCTATTTTTCATTTTTATATGCTAATTTTAATTTATATAATTTAACATTAATATTTTGTATAATAATTGAGTTGGTATAAGATTTTTTTTAACTTAATTATTTATTTTATAATTTTACTTATTTAAATATTTTAATGAGTTAGTAAATTTATTTAATTTTAGAATAAATATTATATAATTTCGAACAACATCTATAACTACATATAAAAGTAAAATACATAATGTCACTTTAGAAGTTTGGGCTTAGATTTTTGTCCCCTGCACTTTTTTTTTTTTTTTTTAGTTTAGAAAGTAAGAAGTGGGGGAAAGAAAAAAAAAAGAACTAAAATTTTTGTATTTTTTATGTTTAAAATACTATCATTATAAATTTAATGAATTTTCTAAACGTTAATAATTTTGTATATTTTCACATGTCATATTTATCTCATTTTCCATTTTGTATATTAATTATTAATAGTATTTCATGTTTAAGGCTTTCAGGATTAGTCGAGTGGTTGAACTATAGGTGTGTATGGGCTGGGCCTAACTAAAAATTTAGGCCCGTTTGTTAGGCTCGGGCCCGGCCCGACCCAAAAAATGGGCCTAAAATTTTGCCCAAGCCCGGCCTAAATAAAAATGTTAAAACCCAAGCCCGACCTGGCCTGCCCATATGAATTTTTATATTATTTTTTATATAATTTTAAAATATATATAAACCATCAAAAATACTAAAAACATCAAAATAAATATTTCTCAACAAATTGAAAATAAATTTTAAAAAATATGTATACTTAAATAACACTAAAATAGATGCAACTTAACAAGCAAATGTCTCTAAAATAATAACAAAATTAACAAATGTCTTTAAAATAATAATAAAATTAACAATAAAATAAGTTTTATACAATATCCAAACAATAACAACAAAATAATAGCAACATAATAGTAAAATAGTAGTAAAATAGGGAGAAAATAATAAGAAAATAATATTAAAAAAATAAATTTTTTTATCATTTAGTGAATTCGGGCCGAGCTGGGCCGGGCTCGGGCCAAAAATGCCTTACCTGAGGCCGGGCCTTTTTTTTTAAACGGGCCTTATTTTTTTGCCCAAGCCCATATTTTGGGCCTATATTTTTTCCCAAACCCTCGCATATTTTGGGTGGGCCTTCAGGACGAGCCGGGTGGCCCAGCCCATGCACACCTCTAAGTTGAACTGATCAAACTATCGATTTTTGATTCGATCGGCTTGTTTGGATTAATTGAATAAATTATTAAAAATATTTAAAAAATAGAGGAAACGGTTCAACTAAATTATAACTAATTCCTAATCTAATTAATCCGTCTAATCGATCTGGTTCTGTAAAAAATGGTCTTGCTAATTTGTTTAAAGTTTGTGCTTATGTTATATACTTACTTAATGTTGTATTAATTTTAAAAAAATGATCCCCATTATTTAAAAGGTTCATAACACCATATATATATATGGTATGGATCTTGGTTCACACTTCGCGTTGAGTTGATTATTTGTTAGTATCTAATTATAAAGTAAAAATTTGAAAGTTAAAATATGCTCTAAATCCTTGTATACTTTGTACACTTTAAATTTAGTATCTCTACTTTTATTTTCAAGAATATAGTCTTTTATTTTTCAAATTTAAAAATTCAAGTGTAGCCACTGTTAGAATTCTTCTATTATAATCTTTGGCGTGAAATTTTAAAAAAATAAAAATAAAATTAGTTGATAATCATATAACAATAAAAAAGTCATTGAAAATACTTATTATGATTTTTTTTTCTTAAAAACACTTATACGAAATTATCATGATTTTTTTTTGTTGAAATAGTATTTTTGAGAAAAATTGAGGTTAACATTTTGGTTGAAATAGTTAACAATATTAACTATTTAAACTAGTGAATGAGATTATAAAAGTAGATGAATCAAATTATGTCAAAAATTAAAGTATATAAATTAAATCTCAAATTTCAGAACCAAAATTGAAATTTGACCATTGTCTTATAATATAAAGAAAAGCATGCAAACTTAAAAGAAATTGAAAGTCATGCAAACTTAAAAAAATTAATTGATTACGTAAATAACCTATTTTTTGATAAAATACGTAAATAACCTAAATTCTACAGTAAAAGTAGGTGGAGCCAAAGTGTTTTGCGTTACTAACATGCTACATTAGCAATCGAGATAAAAAAATCAATTTTTTGGTGGAGCCATGTAGAATGGCACAACTTGTATAAATACTACGGAAATATTATAATTTTTGAAAAAATAAGGGGGCTTTAAACAAATTTTCCTTTTTCTGGTGGAGCCAAATAATTTGGCGCTACTAGATTCCAACGCCTCTGCTACCTTTTGTTCTTTTTCTGTTTTATTTTATTTGTTTATTATTTGTTTTATAATATTTTATGTATATTTTTTGGTGGAGCCATTCTAAATGGCGCCACCAGTATGTTTTGAGAAAAACGGAGCAAAAAATTAAAGGGACATTTTTAATAGAAATAAAAAAATGGAGGACCAAAAAATTAAAAAAATTGAAAAAAATGAGAAAAAAAAAGTGAAAGTTGAATTGATTGAAAAAAAATAAAAAAATGATTTATTTGTTAAAAAAATTATGGCTTTTTCTTAAAAAAATATATTAAAGAATTAAAAATATATATCATGATTGGTCACATCGTGTCTGTGATATTAGCAATGTGATTGGTCAATAGGTTTATAATGTTAATAATTGTTAGTTTAAAAAAAAAGAAATAGAAAGGGAGAAGAAGAACCAATGTCTCTATTTAAAAAGTCAAGGAAGGAAGGTGGGGTTTTGGTCCCCCCTTCAAATATTTTGTATTTTGTAGAAGAAGAGAAGGAAGAAAAGAGAAATAAAACTCGTAAGGTGGGGTTCTCACTCCCATCGACCACTATTTTTTCATCATAGTGCTCAAGTCATCATCATCTATAGTTGCATCTCACAAAATTTCAACGGATCTATAGAGATTGGAAACTTGTAAAATAATCTGGACGTCGCCCTTCCACAACGGATAACTATTTTTGCACTGATCTTCCTTTTCATTTTTGCCAGCTTCACATTATTTTTGAATTGCAACCCTACTCTTTGCCGACCTTGAAATACACAACCAACATCACCTTCTATAATTTCACCATAAAAAAGAACGTACACCAAAAACACCGCGTTATTCATCTTCAACAAAATTTTTGAACTCTCCTACGAAACATAACAATTTCACCATTCTATATATGTTAGATAACCAAGTGGTGGATGGCTCCACCAAAATAAAAAATCAAATTTTAAATTTTTATATTAAAAAATACATTTTTAAAAAAATTACACTTGTAATAAAGTGGTGGAGCCATTTAGATAAAATATTACTTTTTTAAATTTTAAATATATCCTATAAAATTTCCTTAATTATTCTAATAAAAACAAACACAATATCAACTCTACAAATATGTTTCCCCAAAACTGTTAACTATATATAATATCTTTAGTGCCACTCAATATATCTTGCTCATTACCACGTAGTCCTTGTAATTGCCTCCATTTCCTCTCCCTCCAAAATCATATAGATGTGAGCTTACCAAGCAATCTTCATAATCAAAGTGATAATACATTTACTCTTCAGCTTGGTATATGCAGTAGGCTTGCTGCCAATTCAAAACTTCTTTATCAATCTTCAATAGCCCAAGCACTTCAGACCAAACTTTCTTAAAAAACATACACTTAGAAAAGAAAAGAGATGATTCCTACTTTCGAAGTCTTTTTTAACTGTACTAACTGCACGTACCAACTTCAGTAATGGAATCAAAGTTTAGGTATTTGGATTGACCAAAAAATAGTTTAGGTGCCTCCTATTCAATTAAACTAAAATAATTGTAATGAATGACGTGCCTATATATCCGAAATTGCCTTTTTACTTTCCCAAAATCTAAAGTCTAATTTCAAGTGTCACAAAATTCACTTATCACATGCATCTCCTTACCACCCTAAAAACCAACCAATGTTAAAAACATCAAAAATCGGTAACATGTCGAAAATTTTGCTATGTTCTGAAATTTCATATTGAGAAGTTTTTCAGGAATGGATATCGAGTTATTGAATAATTTGATAAAAGTGAATTTCCATTTTCAATTTCCAGTAAATTAGTTGAAAGTGAGGAACTAGTAAATTGGGATATGGGCTATTTTGTAAGAAAATGGAAATTTAGTGGCCAAATGTCTTAGGATTAGATTTTTAATTTAGGATAGAAGAGAGAGGTTTAGGAGGTAATTTTCTCAAGGACTTAATAGCTAATAGAGTTTAAGGAAAACAAAGGTAAGTATTAGTTAATTTCATTTGGTTTTCACGTCAAAGTTAGAAGAAAAAAAGAATGAAGAAAGAATTGGAGGAAATTTTCTCTCAAATTTCTTCAATCTTGGAGTCAAAATTCATTTAATCAAGAAAGGTAAAAGAGATTTTACTTGTTTCCTTTATCAATCAAATGGAAATCTTAGATAATTGAATGAAATTTATACTATTTTTCTTCCTCTTTGTTGTTATTTTTTTTAGAGAGGATTTAATTAGTGTTGAGATTTGCATCAGCATTAAATCATTAAAAATTAGATTATTAAAGATTAGGTTGAATATTGATATGATTTAGTTGGGTTCGAGAGTTTCATCATATCGAATGCATTCATATTAGTTGATTTAAAATTTTAGATGTTTAACCTTATTAATCTTATTAGATTCAATGTTTTGAATGTGTTGTTGAAGTGAATGAACTACTGAAAGCTCAAAAGTAAAAGGAAAGACGAAAATGGTTGAAGAGTGAACAAACTCCTAACAATTGTAGTTTAGATGGTTAATTTGTGTTCTCTAATTTTTTGAAATACTCTATATTCTTGTCTAAATTATTTTCTTAGGTTTGTATGTTGATTTTCATTGAGTAGATGTGATTTGCATAGATTGATTGAGATAATGGCATGATAATTAATGTTAAATTTACTAGTTTCATGTGAATAATTTTTAAATAAGATGATAAATGTGTTATTGAAAGCAATATGCTGTTATTTGATTTGTATTGAAATGTTCTTCATGATAGTTGCTTTGGAAAATTGAATGTGAACTCTTATAAACAATATTAGAAAACTTTCAAGTATAGTGGCATGCTATAGAATATAGAGCTCTTCAAAGATATGATATATGCAGGTTTGCTTATTGCACTTGGGAGTATATAAATTTTGTGCTTTGCACTCTCATGAGGTTTGGTTGACTAAGTCATGTTTTATACGCAATGAAGTATAACTCATTGTTTTATAGTAAAGTATTGGACTTGAATGGATGTCCGTATATCGAATGATTATTTTGATATTCAATTACTTGAGATGAATCTTTTAGAGAAAATGTTTCTTGATGAAAATGTTTAATGCATGACTTGTAAAACAATAATTGCTACCAGTTTGTTTTATATATGCAAATGTGTTATGTGAACAAGGAGATGTTGAGATCTTGAATGTGCCTAATTGAATTATGTTGACATATGATGCTGATCTCATAGTATGTTTTTAATTTAGCAATTCTATATAGCATTGTTAGAAAATAGTTTAGTACTATTGAGCTTTAAGGAAGTTCAACGTGTAGATTTGTATTTCCTGCGCAAATTACGGGTGATTTGAGAGGTTTGTCGGCTGGACAAGAATCTCAAGAGTCTTAATGGATCTTCTATTTTTCATATAAATTTCTTATAACACCCCAAACCCGGCCTAGACATTATGGCCAAGTCTGGTGTGTCGCATTTAAGTGTTTTTCGAAAACCATGTTTTCATTGAAAACCCTTCTTGATGTTTAGAAACTTTTACCGTTTAAACTTGTAAACCTTTGTAGTGGCAGGAACATGTTATTTTAAAAACAGTTTAAGTATCGAAAAAAAAATCAAACCTTCTTTGTTATGGCTTAAAGCGAATGGATACTACGCACCAGGTAGGATTCAAGAAAAGAGGAGGTGAATCAATTAGACTGCTTAAATACCTAGCTCTTCCATGATCCAATCCTAGACATGCACACATCCATTGCCACACTTTAAGCTTATTACTTGTCCACGAACAACAAATTAAGTTCAAGTCTATTTAAAATATTTATTTCCCTTGAAAACATTTACGTTGCGGAAGCTTTACTCGGTTATCGTGATACTTTGAAAATAAGTAACTTTTATAAAACGCGTCCTAGAGCTAATAAATTTTAAGGAATCAATTTCAGTGATGTGAATCCCGAGTTGAAAACGATTTAAGTAATTTAAAAACCTAAAATAAAAATAATAGAGCCGCCTTATTACAACTTTAACCAAAATAGAAATAATAAAAAATAAATGCGAAATTTAAAAGGAAGCTAATTGAAACTTATTTAAAAACCAGGAATTTAATCTTCGTGGCCACTCAATCCCCTTGACTCCAAGTCCACCAACTAGGGCTCACCTGCAAGGATGGAAGAGAAAGGGGGTGAGTTTGGGAAACTCAATGTGTATGGAAAACCCATCTAAAACCCAAGTCAGCTCAAGCCCATTGGGCCTAAGCCCTATTCCGATAATAGTGAGTACTGGGTCGAAGCCCTTTTCAGAATACAGTAAACTGGGCTTTAGCCACTTTTCAGATAACAGTATGGCCCATAGGCCCATTCTAGAACAGAACAGACATATTCGTGTATGCAAGCCCAATCCAGCCTATAACCAACCGCTACACTCCACCCGTACCAGCCCTACACTCCATGTGGGGAATAGCTCAACCCACCCAGCCCTACACTCCACAGTTGCAGCATTGCTGCTCAAATATCAGTAAGTTGAGGCAAAGCCTCCAGTACGTGGACAAGCCACTTTCATTAGTTCCTCCATCAATAACCCAGTCCCATGCATCAGATAATAATAACATGGCATGCAGTAAATAGTAACAGTCAAACATGCATTCAGGTCAACCTTGACCCTAGGGGTATATCAGTAATTTTACTCCTAGGGGTAAATCTGTAAATTTTCCACCTATAAAGGTATTTCAGTAATTTTATCAGTTTTAAGGGTTCTCATGAATAATACGGTCCTTACAAGCCCATTTGTCATCGTAGTAATTTATTTATCTCAATTTCACAATGTTAGCCATTGGGCTCTAAAACCCCTAATGGGCCTTATAGTGTCCACTAGCAATTTAAGCCCATTTAATTCAAGTTTTATGACCAGTTTACCGGTTTAAGCAGTTTTGATTCTACGGTCTAACAGAACATACTTATTGCCTATTTTTTTTATTATCTTACCCGTATGGGCCCGTAAGCCCATTGGGCCCAGTTTTATCCTATCGAGGCCCAATTACCGAAGTGCACGAAATTTCACACACGACTAACTTACCACTTTGCGATTTCAGATCAAATGATTTCTAAACATCTTGTGAGCACTCGCACACTCACAAGCCCACGAAATGCCGGAATTTCGGCATTTCGGCTTTTGCCGAATTGAACTATGAGGGTGTTTGATACACACCTGTTTCGCGACGACTGCCACTGAGATCCCTTACAATGTCCTACAATTGATTACCACAATTCTTAGATTGCAAACCACAATAACCAATCCCAATATTCACCTACCATATTCGAACCATGCCCCTAAAGCCTTTAGAATCTTACCTTTTTGTCGAAAATCGATGACTAGATCTAAGTCTAGTTGTTCCAAAGTTCCAAGCCTTCGATCCAACCTCTAGAAGACACTAAACACCAAAATAAATTGTCGGTTAAAGACCCTTAAAGCTCTATGCCCAAATCGACAGCCTCCCTAGATTTTAGGGACTTCAGCTTTTTCTAAATTGTAAAATAAGACTAGATCTGAGGTGATGAGCACTTACCACCTATTCCTCTTTGATTTCTACGCAGATCTGATGCAGATCTATCCTCTAAACGATAGTAGAACTCGAATCTAGGAGATCTGAAGTTTTGGCTATAAGTCCCTAAATCTATGGTACTTTGGCTTTTTAAGTGATGAAGAAGATGACGATTTGAGGCTATAACTTTGAAGTAATGTTGCCGACAGATACTAAGGGTTTAGAGAAGATGAAATTTAATCAAAAGGAACAAAAATAACTGAAGGATTTTGGCTTGGAGAAATCGGCACAAGAAGTGAGTTTTCGGGATTTCGGCTTTTATAGCGATCGGCTATAAAGCTTAAAAAACAACAACTGATAAGAGATGGCGATGAGTAGAATGGTAAGAAGATTCGGCTATAGAGGAAAAGAAGAAGACGAAAGGAAGTAGATGAAGAGAGGAGAAAAGAAAAGAAAAAGGAAATAGAAGAAGAAAAACTGAATCCTAAAGGCCAAAATATACGGCACTTATTAGCTATGGCCGAGTGAGTGTATTTCGGGCATAGGAATTCTTCCTAAATTCCAATTCCCCAAATTGCTCCTTGATTTTTGGCCACATCTAATGTTTGAATTCCATTCAAACTCTTGACCGATCAGCCCACCGTTTACACCACTTCAGCATGCTGCCAAGAGTCCTGATCAGACTCTAACTCCTTCCCCACACATGCAGCAAAAATCCCAACCTTGCATGCGCGAGATGAAGCTCGAACCCTAGACCTCCGTCCGTCTTGCGCCTTCACCCGAGCTGCTGGCTACTGCACCACGCTTTCTCCTTTACTAATATATGGTTACAATTAATTATAAAAAAGAACTCCTAGCACCCTACTGCCACTGCGCCACAAGCGTCCTTGTAGCATAACTCGGTCGCAACTATTCTTAAACCTTACTTCAGTGCGACCTGGCTTCTAAAATAAAAAGAAGCCTTTGCGTGCGCCAACCCTCGAACCTAGGCACTATACCACACTCCCAGCGCCTCTACCACTGGACCGAACTTCCCTTTGTGTTACCTTTTAACCCCAACTATATATAAGGCTTCCCTGCGTAGTTCCCTGATATAAAGAAAAATAAAACACTTTTGCACATGCTGGGAGTCGAACCCCAGCTCTCATTCCCACTACCTAGCATGCTAACCACTAGGCCAGGTACGTTTCTTCATGCCCAGTTTTGCCCAATTTATTTTATAAGCCTTATGCCCAGATTCCCTCTATGAGGCAAAAATTAAAACAATTTTTTTCTTAAACGATAATATTTAAAACTTCTTAATTATTCAGGTTTTCTTCTATCCGAATCCCAGACTCAAAGCGCAACTCTTCTAGGCCCAAAAATCGGGGCATTACATTTCTACTTTGTAGTAGTCCGACATGTACGTAGAATCTTATAAATACTAAATTGTTGTTTACTTAGTTTTTATAAATGTTGATATTTAACCATACGGTGCACTTTTGTATGGTATATTATGTTGGTTACTGTGATTTATTTTTTTGAGGCTAATTGATAAACATATTTGTGTTGAGTAATTTTTTCTCATATCTTATTAATGGGAGCATTCGAATATTTATACATACTATCACTGTTCATGACATGACCCTACTGTTCATGACATGATTTTATTGTTCACGACTTGACCCCACTATTTTGAGTGGATCTCGAGCATGTTGGACACGTACTCCATTTTGGATTGCCTGCCAGAGCATGCAGTCTCTATCATGTAGGCTCCTTGGATATATGTGAACAAAGACTACGAGCTCCCCTTGCTATCTTTTCACTGTTCGCCTCAAATTTATCCATCTGGTGGGTCACTGGTTGGCGACCTAGGTCCTATTTAGATTTTGGGTCAATGATTACTGATGTATAACAATTTGATTTACTGCGGTAGTCAATTTTTGAATTATACGATGTATGTATTCAAATTTGCATATTTTAATTATGTTTGGAATGTTAACTATGTTAAAGATTAGTTTAGTTTTATGTCTTGTGTGTTTAGATATATTTTGAAGAATGTTTAGTTGATTTGTTTTAGTTTATTTTTTTGCATTTATGAATTGATGTATTAGTGTCTCATGTCCTAGTATCTCTACTTCTTTGAACTGAGTATTGATACTTAGACCCAAGTTCTAATGCTTTTGAAGTTAGTAGTCAAAATTTTGAAATAGGAGAAGCATGTATCGGTACTTGACCTCGAGTATTGGTACTTGTCATTAGGTACAGATACATCCCTTAGTAGTATTGATACTTTGAAACATCAAAGCTAAATAATTGAGAATTTGACCCAAGTATTGATACCACAGTCCTAGGTATTGGTACTAGGGTTGCAATTTGTATAATTTTGTCTCCAAGTCAATGTTTTAAGGTTTGATTAATCTTGATTTTTGTTCATATTGATTAAAGAGATGTTACTTTGGCAATTGATGCAGTGCTTATTGTCCGACTAGACCATTGAATCGGGTAAAGGGAATTTCGTTTAATTTAAACATATATTAATTGTAACATCCTGAAATAGGGCTTAGTCGGAACAGTGATTTTGGGACCACAAATTTGACGTTGAAATATCTGTTTTAGGATTATTATAAGGTTTAGAATATGAAAATATGCATGTGCTAAAGTTTCATGAAGAAATTCTATGAGTAAAGTGTCCAATTGGAAAATAAGGACCAAATTGAATAAATTGGCAAACTTGGATTCTAGAAGCAATTTGTATGAAATTGCTTTAGATTATGAATTAGAAGGTCTTAAAGAGCAATTTTTCCAATTTTTAAATTTTTGGACAAAAATAAGCATGCATTGAAAATTTTGGAAGTTTAGTAAGGAAGGGCATTTTGGTCATTTGGTAATAAATGAAATAAAAAGGGAAAATAAGCCAAAAATCAGCTCATTCTCTTCATGTTGCTGCCGAAAGTCGGGGGTTCTCCATACCTAGGGTTTTCAAGCTTTCCAAGCTCAATAGTAAGTGCTCCCAGGCCCTATTTTTAATATTCTTTGTTTTTTTGAAATCCCGGTATCTTACTCTCTCCATTTCTACCCATGTTTTGAGTTAGGGTTCATGTATGTAAAGTGACCTATGTGTGACATGTTTATTCTTTGATGATTTATGGAGGAATATGAAAGTTGGATGTGTGTTAAACATCTTTTCCTAGGTGATTTTCATGAAAAACCCTTAAAAGGACCGTTTTGCAAAAATGTACAAAATATGTGGTAAAAATGTGAAATAATGGAAAATGTGGACTGCCATAAGAGGAAGAAACATTCGGCTAGGCTTGGATAATGTAGAAATTTCATGCATTTCATCATACGAGCCTAGAGACTAAATCGTAAATAATGTGAAAGGTTAGAGGCAAAACGGTTATTTTGTCTGGGGGTGAAATTTAGACTCGAAAATAAAGATGTGAGATATTAATAATTCATTTTTATTGTTATAGACCCCGATGAACAAATTCTGGAGGTCAATCGAGAAAAATGAAAAGTTTCGAAATAACCGAAACGCGAAACTGAAACTAAGCCAAAAATCAACTCATTCTCTTCATGTTGCTGCCGAAAGTTGAGGGTTCTCCATAGCTAGGGTTTTCAAGCTTTCCAAGCTCAATAGTAAGTGCTCCCAAGCCCCGTTTTTAATATTCTTTGTTTTTTTGAAATCTCGATATCTTACTCTCTCCATTTCTACCCATGTTTTGAGTTAGGATTCATGTATGTAAAGTGACCCATGTGTGACATGTTTATTCTTTGATTATTTATGGAGGAATATGAAAGTTGGATGTGTGTTAAACATCTTTTCCTAGGTGATTTTCATGAAAAATCCCTAAAATGACCTTTTTGCAAAAAGGTACAAATATGTGGTAAAAATGTGAAATAATGGAAAATGTGGGCTGCCATAAGAGGAAAAAACATTCGGCTAGGCTGGGGGTGAAATTTAAACTCGAAAAGAAAGATATGAGATATTAATAATTCATTTTTATTGTTATAGACCCCGAGGAACAAATTCTGGAGGTCAATCGAGAAAAACGAAAAGTTTTGAAATAACTGAAACGTGAAACCGAAACGAGTACTAGGTAAGTTTGAATAAATATAAGTAAACTATTAATATGCTTAGTTGCATGTGTTATGAATGTATGATAATTGGTTATAATGATGGCATGAAAATTCATGAAATGTGTTAATAATAATGATATGATAATAAATGTCCCGGTTGAAGTCAAAAGGGAAATTCGATGGATAAACCACGGCTTACATGACTTGAGATCCTACATGTGTTACAGAAAAGGATTTTTCCCGGACGGGTAATCCATTGATCTCAAATATAGAAAGGATCTAGCCTAGACGGGTGTTCCTTAAGTGATCGAACCTCTTGAAGAATATGTGTGCATTGTGGATTTAGCTCGAACGAGTAATCCAGTTAGGGTCTGAATTTAACCTGGATTGGTAATTCAGATCCGAGCTCATTAAGGGTGTTTGTCGCTATAAGGGATTTAGCCTAGACTGATAATCCTAACATCACCCTATGAATTTACATTATGAGGGATTTAGCCTGGACTGGTAATCTCGCCGTAAGATGTGAGGTACACGAGATGATCGCTCTTATAACTTGACGATAAATGGATAACCCATCGAGATTTCAGAGAAACTCAACGGGATTAACATGAGATATAAAAATGAAAATATTGGATGATGAGCTCATCTAAGACAAATTTCATAATATATTACTATGAGACTAACCTGTTGATTGAGTGCATGTAATAGGGAAACCATTTCATACTTGTTGGTTTTATTGCCTAATATGAATGTATGCTAATTAATCAGTAAGTTTACTTTCCAGTTATTCGGGCTTACTAAGCATGTAAATGCTTACCCTTCTTTTTTCCCTGTCTTACAGAGCTCGATGACTCGTAGAAATTGGAAGAAGATTGGAGAGTCAACACACTATCATCTTGTCCATCTTTGGTATATAGATACATTTATTTTGTTTAATGGCATGTATAGGGCTTTTGTTTATTTTATTATATGTGTCATTTGGTTGGCCAATGTAAAGGCTTAAATATTAAACTTATTCTTTTTGTATATGGCCATAAGACATGGCTCATTTTGTTGTAGATTATGACCTACCAACCATGCATGTTTATGTTAAAAATGTTCTTGAAATGATTGAATGCAGTACATCATGAATGGACATATGGAATGTGGCCAAAACATTTGGAGCTAGATAGGTCATAATTGGCAATGAGTTATAATAATGAGCCAAGTCTAAATGTGTTCTAGTGGGATGGAAATCCTTAATACAAAAAGAGGATAATTGAGCATGAACATAACCGATGAGATGATGTTAACATGCAATGGACCATTGATGATAATCTTTAAGTATATTTAGGTCATGTTAAATACAATTGGGGTTTATATATGTGAGTGTATGATGAGGGTGACTATTGGCTTGAAAATTTTAGCCTAATAAATGTCCATACGGGTAGACACATGGGCGTGTGTCTAGGCCGTGTGTGACACACGGATAGCCTCATAGGCATGTAGTATTGCCGTGTGTCCCTTGCACCTAGAATTTTTAAGTCAAAATGCATGGTAGTAAACACACGGGTAGAGACACAACCGTGTGTCTCAACCGTGTGGAGAGCACGGCCTAGCGCACGGGCGTGTGTCTTGGCCGTGTGCCCTTAAATGCATGCTGACGTCATAAACAAAATGCTCAAGTTTTTGGACACGAGCAACCACACGGGCGTGTCTAGGCCGTGTGAAGGACACGGGCCAGGGACACGAGCGTGTGCTCGGCCGTGTGAAAACTCCTGTAGGTTCGAAGTAGAAAATAAATTCAATTAATTGCATATGGGTAGGGGACACAGGCGTGTCCCAAAGCACACGGGTAGGGGACATGGGCGTGTCCCAAAGCACATGAGAGTGTGCATTGCCTCTACACGGGCATGTGATCTAGAAAATTATCCAGGAACTTTCTCAAGTACTCGGTTTAATCTCGGACCATTCTTAATGTATGTTTAGTGCCTCGTAGGCCCATAATAGGGACATTAAGATGTGGTTTGATTGGTTTTAATTTGGAACGAAATTTTATAACCCATATTTTTCGAAAATGTCCAAGTATGTGTCTGGTAATATCTCGTACCTAGTCCCAGTCTCGGGTACGGGTAAGGGGTGTTACATTAATAGTATTTTATCATACAAAATGAAAGTAGAAAAATATCTATTTGGAAAATGAAATAAAATAAATAATTGATGCAATAAGTTGATGAAATTTTCTAGAGAAAAAATTGAGTTATTTTTCTTTTATGTAAAATATATTTAATGATTTTATGCAATTAAACTTTTAATAATTAATAACAAAATAAAAAAATATTTTAAAAATATGTAAATGAATAACCATTACGTCTTTTGATAAAAAAATAATTACTATATTATATTAAAATAAAACTATAATTTTTATGAAAAACAAATTTAAAGTTTTACTAGTTTCAGAAAGTAATTCAATTTGTTAAAAATAAATGAAAACTCCAAAACCTAAATTTAGAACTGAATTATAATATATAATTGAAAATTTGAAAAAATTCCATCCAACGGAACTCAGCCTAACCTCTGATTTGATTATGGAGATTTTAAACCTATTAGGATCTATAATATAAAAGTAATATGTTTTAAATAATAAAATGAAAGTTTAAATACTAAAACAAAAATCCACTCTTGAGCACCTTCACATTCTCTTCTTTACTGTAATTATTTGAGGACTAATTTAGTAATGCTTTTGAAATTGCTTTTGAGAATATTTTTGAAAAGTTTAGTTTAAAATTTAAGTGTTTAGAATTACGGTCAAAAAATATTTTTAAAAAATAAAATATCCATTTTAGACATATTATTATCAAATAACAAACATGCATTTAAATAATATTTAAATTAGTTAATATTCTTATATTTTAGTAAGAATATAAAAAAATTATTATAACTTGTTAATATTTTAGTTTATGAAATATAAATTTTAAATATTTTTAAACAATAAATATTAATTATTTATAAAATTTAATTAGAATATATAAATTATATTTTAAATATTTAATTATAACCATTAAATATTTATAATTAATATTTAAATTTTTTTATTTTTAATTAATGATTTTAACATATTTGTAATTGAATAAGAAGAAAAAAAAGAGGATTAAGCGCCAAAAGTACTTTTGAGAGAAGAAAAGTTAAAATTTTTAACTTCAAGCAACTTATTAACACAACTTTTCTTCTAAAAATACTTTTAAAATAATTTTTTTTTAAACACTACTAAACATGGCTGAGTTTGATTGGGACATTATCGGATTTTTCATAATCCAACAAAACTGTTGGTTTTAGCATCTTATCCTGGGCTGCTCCACTGAAATCTCTTCAAGCCCACAACTTTTTGGTGAAAAGGACCTGATATAGAGGTATGGATACCCAAAACTTTGGTTATAATTGATTCAATGAAGTATGATACAACAAACTAACATATGAAAGATTAATAGCAACAGCTAGTCACCACGTACAATTCTTTTAACTTTACCAAAGGGTATTCAATTGACATATACTTTTAAAAAAAAAAAAATTACAAATATATTTCGGATAGTTAAGAGATGTGCATTTCATGATTTAATAATTTTGTATTAAAAATAAATAACCACCTATATATATATATATATATATATAGTGAGTATATAAAATAAAAGAGCTTCTGGAATGAAAAAAGATGGATAAATTGAATTCTATCTAATGAATCTAGCTATTTATGTAGATTGGGGATTCTTTAGATAACAGTTACAAATATGTTGAGATAGAGATAGAATCACCAAAAGCCTAGCATGAGGAGCAGAAAGAAAAATGTAGCCAAAGACAACCTGCCGACGACCACTTATCATGATGGGAGGAGGAAAAGTCGGCAAGTCATCCTTGGCTACACCATCCTTTCTAGGCCTAAACGCTAGGCTGCTGGTGAATATAACATAATCACAAAGATATATAAATATATATATACATTAAAAGGCAAAAGGAAATAGAAAAGGAGGATGATGACGAAACAGTGAGTGAAAGGAAGATCAGGGGGGATGAGGTTGATGAGCTGAGGCTTATATATATATATATATATATATAGAAAATGAAAATGAAAACGCTGAAATGGGGGATGATGTTAATATTTGGGGTTTTGATTTTTTTTTTGGATAAAAATCGTAACAATAATTATCTAGGATCGAGGTGATGAGGACAGCTAGCTGAAGGGGAGATGTTATATATTTGGTCCCAGTAGTCGTAGAATTTTGTGA
Source organism: Gossypium longicalyx (assembly GCA_025698465.1). Classification (NCBI taxonomy): domain Eukaryota; kingdom Viridiplantae; phylum Streptophyta; class Magnoliopsida; order Malvales; family Malvaceae; genus Gossypium; species Gossypium longicalyx. The sequence goes on along the minus strand of CM047005.1, from coordinate 81,721,607 downwards.
TAAGGTTTCTTCACTTCTGTCCCCTTCTTTCACTATCCCATGCTCAGCTAGTCAATATTTATATCACCATGTTAAATCGTTTTCTCTACTCCGAGTTGGGACAGCTTTAATCCCAACTAAATTTTCCATATTAAATGTAAATGTAAATATTAATTTTAAATTTTGTAAAAAGTAAAATGTTGAAATTCCAAAAAGGAAACAAATACAATACCACATATTCCTTAAATTCTCATGATAATTTGAGATTTTTATTTTTTTATTTTTTATTAACTTTAATTCATTTTGCTTAAACTGAAACAAAATAATAATAATAATAATAATAATAATAATAATAATAATAATAATAAAAATAAAATTAATGAATTAATTTCTTAGGTTATTTGATATATATTTTTCAGTAACATTTCAATTATATTTATTATCATTAGTATTATAAGTTGAGAAACAAATAATATTTTATTTGTTATATATATTTTGTCTATAATGTTAAATTTACAATATGCTACCATTCTTTTCTTTTCTTTTTTCTTTTTTATTTTATTTTATAAATTTGGTCAATTTTGCCCTAAAACTATAACAATAACATGTCTTAATATTTAAGGATGTTTTGGATTTGCTGACAAGGTTGAGGTAATAGAATCTTGATTTCATTCTGTTATACACAATTTTAAATTATTTTGGGTTTACGCTGAGTTTTATTTAGACTTATTTTGGTTTAAGTTCATATATATTTTGATTTTCAATATGTTGTTGTTTACATTGAGTTAATTCTAGTTCTACTTGATTAAATATTGTATTATTTATAACTTGTAATTTAATATAAAAATATTTTCTTTCTTTCTTTCTTTCTTTTCGTGTCATTTTGATCAAATAGGTCCTCAATTTTAGTTTATTTATTTGAAAAGGAACAAAATGCATTAATTTATTAGTAAAATAAAATACTATAAGCTTAAATCATTGTATAGTAAAGAATAAAAATATAAGTAAATTTTATAAGGATAATTTAATAAAATGTGTTTTTAGGTAATTTTATATTTTCTCAACCAAACAACAATATTTTATATTCCAATTATACAAACTAAAAAAAAGTAATATAATATATCTGGTAATGTGATAAGTAATCCTACGTTCTAGTAATTCTATTCAGGGGTGGAGCTAAGGCGGGCAGTGGCCCTGACCTCCCTAAAATAAAAATTTTCACCTTTAATCATTTTATAAATTATAAAATTTTAAATTAATATATGATAAAATTACACTTTGTCCCCTTAAAAAGGGAAATTTTGATTCAATCTTTTAAAAGCTATAAATGTATAGGCTATTTAAATAGTAAAATTACAATTTTACTCTTGTAAAAATATATAACTCAATTGCGGCCTTCTCAAAAAAAAAATTGACTTCACTCAGTCATCAATCTTATATTCCGAGAACTAAATATTCCTTTAATCTTGTTGAGATTTATTTTAATTGAAGATAATGTTGAAAATTAAAACGCTGATTATTCTATTTTTATTTTTATTTTTATCTTAAATAATGGGAGAATTATTTCAGTTAAATTAATTAGTTTATTGGATACTATAAATAGCTGCAATCATGTTAGGACTGATTAGGCTTTAGAAGTGTTGCAATAACCTAAAGATTGGCTGCTCTTAAATTGGTAGATATGTTGTTGGCGTAAAGCAAAATATATTCGTATATTGCAACATCCATAACAACTTTATTAACACCGACACGCACAATGGTTTCTATTGTTCAGAATGGGCATAATAATATGATTGAAAGAGCTATCATTGCTCCAAATTTTAGCGGCTTCCAACTGTTGTCTATTTATACCTTCAAATTTGTTACCAAACTTCATACTACGATTCTCATATTCTTCTCTTGCTTAAATATTAGGATATTGCTTCTTTTAGGCGGTTGGAGTATAATAAGAAATGGATTAACATCATTCATTGACGCACCAAAACAGGATGGAAGTTTTAATCAGTTTTTGAAGACCTCATTGGGCATCGAAATCATTAAGGTAAGAGGCAAGATAATAGACTATGAGTGCCTCCAAAGCTTTCATTAGTTTTTGGTGATAAAAAAAAAAATTAAACTTATTTAATTAAATAGTAGGTTTTCTTATTGAATCTTAGTTTAATTGGTATAAACATTAATATTAATGTAAGAAGACTTAAGTTTAAATGTGTTTTTTATTAGTAATTTCAAGTCTTATTCAAAAAAGATAATTGATTTTTCAATTTTAAATTTTAAAGAGATATATGAAAATTTCACTACAACATAAAAAATTTGAAATTCTTAAAGCATATTTTCTTTTTTATGTTCTAACCCTAAATCACATTTTCTAAACACACTTTTTGCTGTCTAATTATATTTAACCTAAGCTTTCTTCATATTTATTTTCTGTCAGAAATGGTAAATGAACCCATAGTTTTGATTCACTCTAACCTACCGCCCCACTTTATCTTGGCTTTGCCTAAATGAGTCTTTCCATTGTCTGCTCTTACAACCCTTCCACCCTTTCCAGGCTGAAATCTTAGCTTTTACTTAAAGTTACACTGCAACATTAAAGTTTATTGACGGCCATATCATTGTACTCTTACCATTATTATACCACGCCAAATATTTATTTGATATTTAAAAAGGGACAAAATTATTTTAGTAAAATCTGTGAAAAATACACAAAGAAATATTATTGGAGGCATAAATGAGAATTATTTTCTACCAAAATGAAGTAGAAGCAAATGGAAACATTTATTAAATATCATCACTTAGTTGATAATGATGGAGGGATAGAAACCATGATTCCTTTATGATCCAACAATTTCTTGATGGGGCAATAATTTGCTTTATTTTTTTCTAAAATTGAAGACTATTTTATCTAAGCGCACATTTTTAACTTTATTTATGGAAATGGGCCATTTTTTTTATTATTTATGAGAATGGGGTCAAAACTACTAAAACGCGTCCACGTAGGAGCCTTTTAGGGAGAAATTCTAGCAAAACATGTCCTTAAGGGAGCGATTTTGCCATGTCAGCACAAAACGCGTTGACATGGCAAATGTAATGACCTGAAATTTACGGGTATTAGAAATCGTGTTTCTAGCTTACTAATTCAGAAAACTGGGTTCGTAAATATTTATTGAAAATATTTACGAATGCTAGTTGAGTGATTAATTAGATTTTAGTTAGATAAATTAGCTTGAATTAATGTTAATTTAGTGTAAGGACTAAATTGAGTATAGTGTAAAAATTTAATTATAGACTAAAGAAAATTGAAGAGACTAAATTAGCAAATAACCCATAAAAGGGAATAGTGCCAAATGTATGGAAAATATTATTCCATGTGTATGTATAATATACATATATTATATACTTAATATTTAAGAAATTAATATAATAATATAATAATAAAATAAAGTATAAAGTATAATAAAAGAAATAAGAGAAATGAAATAAAGAAACAATAAAAAAATAGAATAAAAAAGAAACGAAAAAGAGAGGAAGAAAGAAGGGAAGAAAAAGAAAAGGGAAATTCAGGGTTTTAAAGCTTCAAGCTTAATTTGGTAAGTTAATTAAGCTTTTTTCTTTGTAATTTTGATGTTTTTGGAGTCCTAGAGACAAATATTACTTGATTTAAGTGGAAATTTTGAAAGTTAATAGACTTTTAGACATGGGTTATGTTGAACAAATCGTTGAATTAGGGATTTAATTGAATAAATTTTAAGTTAGAATTGATTAACGGATTAAATTGTAAAAGAAGCTATAAGTTTTATATTTGAGGGACTAAATTGAAAGAAACTTGAGATTAAGGTTTTACCATGAATATTCAATGTTTAAGGAGAATATGATAGGAAATTGAATAGAAATAAAGTATGAAATTGACTGATAAAAACAAATGTGTTAATTAGCATTAAATTGAAAATTTAGGTATGGATTAAATAAAAAATTTCAATTATTCATTGTGAAATGTTATTGTATGAATAGTACGAATTATTTATTTTCCATAGCTAACGTAGTACCGGAGACATCGACAAAGAAAAGAAAGAGAAGAAGGATGAGGAGTAATCCGAAAAATTACGATTTGTATTTCTATAAACCGAACTTAGTAATTGATTGTTGCTTTTATTATTATTGTAAACGATAAATAAAATAAAGGTAAGTATTGTTATTCTTATTTTGGAAGTGTTGAATTGAATTGTAATTTGAATGTTATCTGAAATTTAAAATAAATTGTATACCCTATTAACATTGTCGGGCTAAGTTGGATATAATTGGCATGCCATAGGATTGGAAGTGTACAGGGATACTTCGACCTTAGGTCGATGAGGCACTAATAGTGTTGTATTGTTACTTCGGCTTTGTGTCGATGAGGCACTTCATGTGTCGTACTATTTCTGTTACTTCAGTTTAATCCGATGAGGTACTATGTACCGTACTGCTACTGTTTACTTCGGTAAAGCCGATGAGGCACATTGTGCCGTACTGGTGTGTTGGTTGGATCCGTGTATCCACCAAGGTCCGAGTTATGTTAATAGGGGTAAATTACCGTACTAGACTATTCAATGATTGTGCTACTGTACTGAAAATCTACTGTTATTGATTGATACATAATTGAATTAAGTGTTTCATGGAGAAAAAATTTTAAATATAAGTAATGCTATTAAATTTGAACTTAATAGCTTAAATGCATTCTGTGTAAATAATGATTTAAGTGTTGGTTTATAGAAATACCACTAAGTGCATACTCAGCGTACGGTTTGTTTTCGTGCACAGGTTAGGTAAGAAAGCGACTAACAACTCAGCATCCAAGACAAACTCGAACTCAAATACTTAGTTATGTATCTTATTTTGAGAAATGGCATGTACCTAGGTTATCTTTTGAAGTTATTTTGTGTAAGAATGATAATGGTTAGCCATAAATGAAAAGTTATGTTTATAATATAGTTTTTTATATAGTTTAATTTGAATTTATTCAAATGGTACCAAAGTACACTTTCTGGAAATTTTATGTTAAACACTTACTAATACACTCGAGTTGGATCGTAACATTGATGATTTTAATGTGAAATGGATATATTTAATCATGTTTTGGACTGGTTGAAAGATTGAATTTTAAGTTGTTTGTTATTAAAGTTTGCAGGGTTGGTAAACTTGGACTTTAAGGTTCATTTTGAGTCCACACGGTCTGGTACACAGGTGTGTGATCAGACTGTGTGAGACATACGGCCCTTACACGGGCATGTGAGCAAGCTGTGTGTCCCCTGCATCTAAAATAATGTAAACAGAATGCTCAGGAATGGCCACACGGGTAGAGACACGGGTGTGTGTCTCGGCCGTGTAAAGTGCACGGCTATAGCACACAGGCATGTGCTTAGCTGTGTGAAAACTGCATTAGGTTCAAATTGAAAATAATTCCACATGGGCTGAGCACACGGGCGTGTGACTTGGCTGTGTGAAACTAATTTGTGCATGAGCAATAAGTTAGAGAAGTACACGGGTAAAGGACACGGGCGTGTCTAAGTCGTGTGAGTCACACGAGGTGACAACACGGGCGTGTCACGGAGACACACGGGCGTGTCCCCAATTCCCACAGGCGTGTGGGTACTGTTCATTAAAGGAAATTCTGAAATTTTATGAAAATTTTTATAAGCTTCCAATTGAGTCCTGAATCGTTTCTAATCTCTATTTTGGGTCTCGAGGGCCCATAAAAAAGACAGTAAGACAAATTTTTGAAATACTTAATAATTATTTCTGTATTGTTTATATTTGAACTGTAGTGACCGGTAATACTCCGTAATCTTGTACCGGCGATGGTATAGAGTTAGGGGGTGTTATAGCAAAATTGCTTCCTTGGGGTTGCGTTTTAGCCCGTGTTTTTGACCCCCAACAGTCATTTAAAATTTTGACCGTTAAGGGGTCCAACGATAAAAAAAAAAAACTATTAAGACCCCCTCCTATATTTTTTACACAAACATTTCTTCTAAATTTCTCAAAAATGCTCTCAAATTTCTCCCTAAATTTCTCAAAGCTCTTTTTAATTATTTATTTCCTTTAATTTTTTTCTAAATTAGTATTATTTTTTATAATTTTAAAAATATTTGTTCGTGTTAGCAATGACCGGAGAATTAATTCGTCTCGTTCATAAACATATCTCCGTCGAACAAATGAAAATGGTAAGGGTTAATTTCAATTTTTGAATATGATTTAATATTTTTTTCATTTATGTGATTTTAATTAATTTTAATTTTATAATTTTTTATAACAGCCTATAGATTGAGTGTTACAATGTTAAATTCGTAATATGTCTGGTCTTCCATCACCGTTGATAGAAAATTACTTGAGGGAAGCGGGTTTTTGACACGTGGCCAATATAAGTCGAGGCTGCAAGTTGGACCCGAAACTCATCAGCGCATTCAAAGAGAGGTGGAGACCCCAAGATGCACACATTCCATCTTCCATGTGGAGAGTGTACCATCACTTTGGAGGACGTGCAGTTACAATTGGGATTGTCGGTAGATGGACCCGTACTCACCAGGTCCATTTAATATGCTAATTGGGTAGCCATATGCTACGATCTTTTGAGTGCGATTTCGGATAATATTTACAAAGGTCGAATCGAGATGGGCTGGTTATGAGACACATTCCAGGAGCCGAGAAATGATTCGATGAAGTAGAAAGAATACGATATGTTCGGGGCATACATCCTTGAAATTATTGGAGGTTATTTGATACTAGACTTGTTGTAAAACCTCGTACATCTGAGGTGGCTACTGAAACTCGTTGATTTTAGAGCAATTGGCGAACTTAGTTTGCGGTCTATTGTGTTGGCAATATTGTACCGGGAGATGTGCGGGGCGACGATACTAAATAAAGCCAAAATCGGAGGTTGCTTATCACTACTACAATCATGGGCTTGGTTTCATTTTCCATTTTTATGTCTTCGAGTGAACCACCTATATACATTCCCACTCATAACGAGTTAAAATTTATATTAGATTTTATAATTATTATATAGATTTAAAATATAATTTTATGCTAAAAATTTATTTAATTAGGTGGAACCATTTGGTGAGTTATATTGGAATACCTACCACTCTTGAAGATTTATGACTTCTATTAGACCAACGGTTGGAAGCGCATATAAGCATTAAATAATATATATACATAACATAGTCGTTTCGTATTTAGTATTTAGTATTATGTATATAACTAATATTTTTATCACGTTCATATAGTTTCAATGGACATCATACGAGGATCCGGCAATTTAAGCAGTAATTCCAGATGAATTCTTTCAAAATCTGAATATTTGGCATGTTAAGGTCCCATCGGTCAACGATGCTACTGTCAAGATGCACCAGACGGATAGAGTGTTGCGACAATTGGATTTCGACAACTGATTCTCATGACACTTGAGATGCTCGATGATGAACACAAAATCGACTTATGGCAATCGAATACACATTGGCCGATCTCAGAATATATCAAAATTTAGGAAAATCAGTATGATCATATACCTACTAGTGAATTGATCATCGTTCCAGAGTTAGAGTGCGCGTCAGATTACATGTCATGGTTTAAGATCCATGGCAAGCCATATTTGCTATCGAAAGAGTAAATGCGCCAGCAATTCCGTGTCGAAAGGGAATGATGGAGCCCTTTAAATCCAAGGAGCTCTTGAAATTCAAAGAGAAGAGATGACGGCACGAGCCCATCAATAGCTCCTACACAATCACCAGGCCCAACACCTCAAGCGATAACACCCACACCACAGCCTCTTTAGATTAGGCCTAGTGCGTATCCTAACTCTTATATGTATTTTAACCCTTATATGTTTCCTTTTACAGTCATATGCCAAGTTGGAATGCATGGCCCGGTGCATCTCTTTTCCCGATGACTTTGACTCAACCGACGATATATAAGCCATAGTCGTAGAAGGGATCGCAAGAGGCACCGTCAGGGAGCTAATCTCATTTTCAATCTCCTTCGCCTTATGGGATTCAAACACCTCCGCCGTGGTAATGTAAACACCTCCGCCGTGGTAATGTAAACAACCACAACCCTCGCAGGAGTAACCACAACCCTCGCCGGAAGTTGAACTAAGAAGGAATCCAGCGCATAACTATCGACTACCCCCATGTGGCACTGATTCCAACCGGCACATACATTGATTTTTTTAAATATATTTGTACAAACTATTTATATATTGTTTCATTTAATAAAATAAAAGTTGTTTTGAATATTTTAATAGTAAATTATTTTTATATTTTGTCCTATTTAGTAAAATAGAAGTTCTTTTGAATAAGGCAATAGAAATAATACAACATAGTTTCATTTAAGCAATTATAAACTATTTCGATTTAGAAATGTTTGAATTGTACGATCTGGGTTCCTACACCATCTATACAATTTCTATTGGTTCGCTCTTTCCCGGATATCCATATTATCACGTATTCTACTCGAGCAAGGTTGACTTTTTAGTTTGTGATACAATTCTCTATCCGATAACAACTTAAATCGAGTAAGCGATACAGACGGCCACTTACATTCATTTGGGACCGGTGGGAATACGTATCTCCATACATTGTACATATATTCTATTGTGTACACTTCGTTGACATAGCTAATGAGATCCAAATAGAGTTCCAATAAGCTACAATTGCATGAGTGTATGAATAACAAAGTGCATCAAACGTCCCACAGACGCAAGTCCTATTTCTCAAGTGTACACGATATTGTCTGCTGGTAATACCTTAAGTCGGTCTGTCGAACTCCATTATACGAAACCATAGGTTGTCGCGATCTTGACACACTGTATGCATGGTGTTGGCTCGCGCCTTCGCCTTGTTAATTTATTGCAATACCTTCAGGTACCATACATGGCCTCCCTACATTTGACCTTTATAACTCGCTGCTCACTTTGGAAATAGTGCCACCAAACAGAAATATATCTCTTGCACAACCGAGATTTTCAGCAAATGACGCGTTCCTTTTAGAATAGAATTTATGCATTCAGCCAAGTTTGAAGTCATATGACCATATCATAAGCCGCCGTCGTATGCTTGTATCTATTGATCGAAACGTATATTACAGAGGTAGTATACACCTTGATTGTTAACTGACGACAAAATCACCAACATCTTATGAAAATGGTCCTTGTCAATATAAGTTGATAGCGAAAATTGCATACTACTCTTCCATTCAGAATAAATTAAATATTATAAACAAGATTGTATTAATAGAGATTAAATACCCATGTTAGTCACTTGTCATCGTTCAGCGGTAGAATGATATTACTCGTAGTAGTTGGATGCAACGTGCCTTAGACAATACCGATAGTGTGTACGATCCCATAAGTTTTCCTATCGCTCAATTGCGGCTAGTATTCTAGTGCCCCAATCCGATATAACGTAGATATCATGTTAGAGGCAGACATGCCTTCTTAACTTAGAAAGAAAGAAATCTCAGTCATCACCTGACTCCCCCGGTGTTATTACAAACTCAATTGGAAGGATTCTCCTACCGCCATCCTCTGCCACAGCTAGCAGTAGCCGATGGGTATATCTACCATGCATAAAAGTACCGTAAAATTGTATCAATGGCTTGTAGTACACAAATGCATCCCGGTATTACTTAAAGCTCCAGAACAGACGCTTGAACAATTGGCATCCACGGAACAAGCGGTCGTTGTAGTACGTAGGGCCCATTTTAAAGTCTATTATGCGACCTGGGACGTACCTCTCCAGCACCTGACACCACTGCCACACCTCATTATATGAAGCGCCCCACCCATTATGCATATTTTCCAACACCTTCTGCTTAGCTATCCAAACCTTGCGGTAAGAAGGCGTGTACCTCAATTGGCTACGAATATTGGCTATTAAGACCGACATAGAAGTCCTGAGATCTGCCTTCACCATCGGTAGTATTAAACTAGCTATCATATCTGAATTTATCTTGAGATGATCTTGTGAAACACCTGTCAACGAAGTACGTTAAATAATGCAACATTAAGTAATAACAGTATTATTCAAAAACCTTAAACACCCAGTGATACTGTACCGACAACACAAGTATGTGGACCTTTGTACTTTTTTATCTCCTATAAGCCTGTATTTTTCCTAATCGAAGCCATGATTTTCCATGAACATGTATTATCTTGCACTGCACACTTGGCCTCGAACTTCTCGGATTTGGATTTAACCATGTGGTAGTTAACCTCGTTCATTATATTATGTTGTTTCAATGCACTAAGAAAACTATCCTTACTAGAAAACTCCTTACCAACTTCCAATTCACCCGAATCCAATTACGAACTTGTACGGTCACGCTTTCTGTGTGGTAGATCTGGAAACTCCAATGCATCATCTACTAATAGATCGACATTATGCATGTGGGTTGGAGGTGAGAACGCCTTGAATCACGAATCTTCTTCTTCTTCATCTGAACCCCCTTCACTATCTTCAGGTTCAGTTGGAATAGGCTCCGGTTTAGAAAATAATGCAACTTCTGCGCTATCGGGGCCGGGCTCTCGATGTGGATCCACATCAAACTCATCATCCAACCCACCATCTAACCCACCATTATCTGTAACGTACGAGGTTCCCTCGCCATTGGACGTCATAGGGAGTACATCATCCCTTCTTGTGGATGTTCTGTATCGTCTTCAATCAGATGTGGATTGCCAACTACTAGAAGTTAATGTCATTCTCAGTGCGTATTTCTAGCATTGAACATCGACCCACTGAGGTGCATGTCTCATCCACTAATCGAGTGTCGTGTAAGAGTTGTGTATTCCATACTGCCACCAAACACAGGCACTTCAGTGTTCTACCTCCTACTAATGGAGTATTCCTCTCGAACAACAGTAGATTTTAAAGTCACAAATGCTTCATTTGGCAATGAAAATTTTACATATAACTCAAGATAGGGTGATCCGCTAGTGAGATAAGTCTGCACTATCACCTCCAAGCTACGACCACCTTTGATATCAAATGAGTCATATGTCACAGGATCAATCAAAGCACAAAAATAATACTTAATAGACGAGACTCTCATTGGAATCGTTCCAAAGATTTTTCACCCAAGTCTTTTACGAAATTCTATCAAATCTATGTTTTGGTTTAAAACCAGTCGCGTTGTGTTCTTCGATAGAAAAACAACGCCGTTCTTGGTGTCATAGACCTCACCATTATAGTAAATTACAACACTAATGCGTTCACTCATCTTCAATTTCTATTCTGCTTAGCCTCTCTAATTTTTCTTAATGTAACTTATGCAACATGAGAATGAAATTTGACTCATTTATAGCCTAAGGCCAAGCAGGAACTACTGTAGAAAAAGAGCATCCACGTGAGAGATTTTTTCAATAATTTTGCTGACAGTGCATTCTGCTTGAAGCATTTTTGACACTATTTTTTCATTACCGCCTTCTCAAAATTATTTTTTCAGGAACTACTGTAGAAAAAGAGCGTCCACATGGGAGCTTTTTTTCAGTAATTTTGCTGACAGTACATCTTACTTGAAGTGTTTTTGACACTATTTTTTCAGAACTGTCTTTTCAAAATTATTTTTTCAGGAACTACTATAGAAATAGAGCGTTCACGTGGGAGTTTTTTTTAGTAATTTTGCTGACAGTGCATCTTGCTTGAAGCGTTTTTGACATTATCTTTTCAGAACCGTCTTCTCAAAATTAATTTTTCTGAAACTACTGTAAAAAAAACAAAATCTTTCTTGTCAATATAATTTTTTTTAAACCCTTAACTTAAACCCTTTTACAAAAACCTTAAAAACTAAACACAAAAATTATTTTTTTAAAAAACTAAACCCTAATTTAATTAATTTTCTTAAAAACACTAAACTCTAATTTAATTAATTTATCTAAAACCCCTAAAACTTATTTTAATTAATTTTTTAAAAACTCTAAACCTTGATTTATTTTTTAAAATTCTAAAATTGAAAACGCTAAACCCTAAATTATTTTAACAAAATACTAACATTATAACCCTAAAATCCTAAACCCATAAATCTTAAGCACTAAACATACAAATAGCCCTAACCCTAAAAAAACACGGGCTAAAACGCATCCTTGAGGGAGCGATTTTGCCACGCCAGCAAAGCGTATCCACATCAGCATGTTTTGTGTTGACATGACAAAATCGCTCTCTTAAAGATGCGTTTTGCTGAAATTTTCTCCTAAAATACTCTTATATGAATGCATTTTTGTGTTTTCAGTCAATTCTGCTAAATAATAAAAAAAATTGAAAATAAACTTTTATAGGTAAAATGGTCAAAATTAAATAATAAATAAAGTGAGAGGCAAAGGATCTCATAATGAAGCACTACTTTTACATGGAAAAAAGCGCCCTACTTGTTAATGTGATGCAGCATGCAGTATGCACCTCCATTTATATCATATACAAGACAAACTACAAAAGGGTCAAAAATCCTTATATCCTTATTATTATTTGTTTCGGTGGTTTTGCCCTCCATTCTATGCTTCACACCAAATCTCAAACCCCCCCCCCCCCCAAAAAAAAAAAGAGAAAGAAAAAAAGAGTGCTCTCCTTTTTGCAGTTTTTAAGGCAATTACGAAACCTATTTTTTCTGCTCACCAACTTTCTTGGTTTCTTTTTCATCTCACTCGTGGATATTAAAATATTTATTATTTATAAAAGCTTTTATTGAGTGCTATGTATTTCTTGTTTTTATTATTTTATAAAGGATTAATATTTAGTTAAAAAATATTTGAATATTTTATTTAGTTGGTACTCGAATTTTTATTATGTCATTTAGATTAGTATTTTCGCACTAATATTGTTAGTTTGTGCTGATGTGACATTTATAGTTAATTTTATAGTGACAATCTCTCAATATGACATATGATGGATATAAATTAAAAAAATTAAAAATATTTTTAAAATATTAATTAATTCAAAAGAATATAATTTTTTTAGATAAATTCAAGTACCAATTATGTAGTTTTTAGACAAGTTCTTGTACTGATTAATTACTTTTGGACAAGTTAAAGGAGCAAACTATATAGTAAGTCTTAAAAAATTAATGATGTTAAGAAATTAGGGTAATAAGTGTGATGAAATACAAATTTAGTTACCAACTAAATAAAAATAAAAAATTTAAATATCAACTTAATACTTTTGAACAAATTCAGGGAATAAACTACACATTAACTATTTATTAATAGTTCTGTTAACTTAGTATTATGAAATATATATTGATGTTTATTTTTCTATAATTCTTTAAAATATAGGAAGTCTATATGTATACATAGTATATTAAAGTATACTAAAATACAATATTTATTATTTTTAAAATTTTTGAGAGCAAAATTTTTAAATCCAAAAATATTAAAAAGAAAAATTAAGTAATTAGTGGTTTATTTTTGGATAAAAGAAAAAAGTGAAGGGAGTAGTGACGAAAGAGATTTAATATATGATTTCTTTTAATACAATGAAATTGTTATTTTCATTTTGAGGAAAGTATTTTATTTTTATTATTTTTTATTAGTGTTTTTAGTATTATCTTTAATCCAGTTGATGAAATAAAAATTAAATTATGTGACACATAAAAGAAAAAAATTATTATAATATATATAACTCCTTCTTAGAGCATTTGTTTGAAGCTTTTAAACCTTTGTATTGTATTTTAAAATAATTCTTTTCTAAAATTTATATTAACTATAAAAAGATATAAATGCCATTATAATAATAATTTTTAGGGATAAATTTTAAAGTTATACATGAATTTTGGTTTAACGTGTAATATTATACATAAAATTTAATTTTGTGTTATTTTATACATAACATTTTGATTTGATTCAATTTTCATAAATAACTAACATCATTATCAATATAACACTATTTTATATTTACATATTACATGTACAAATAATTATACTTATTCAATGTAAAATAAATTGATGTAACTATTTCTATAAATATGTACAACTGAATCGGAAGCAAAATTTTATGTACTCATTTGAACCAAAATTAAAGTTTCATGTGATTATTGCATAAAACTAGCGTTCATGTATAATTTTAATATTCATCCCTATATTATTTGATTAAAATAAGATTTTAACCATTTTTTAATTGAATTGTTACTCGATTAACTTGTGATACTAACTCACTTAAATTTATTATAACATAGATAAAACAATAATTTTAAAAGGTTGGACAATAAAAGGATCAAATATTTATGGAAAGAATATATATTTGAATATTTGATTAAAATAAGATTTTAACCATTTTTTAATTGAATTGTTACTCGATTAACTTGTGACATTAATTCACTTAAATGATTATTATAATAGAGATAAAAAAATAATTTTAATAGGTTGGATAGCAAAAGGATCAAATATTTATAGAAAGAATATACACAATTTTTGAATAATTGTAGTTGTATTCATTTATTTTATAGTTGGATATTAATTCTATTCAAATTAAAATAATATTTAAATAAAACTTTTTTTTAGTTAAAATTAAGGTATCTATTATCAAATTAATCTCTTCATTATAAATTTTTTTAAATAAAATAAATAATTGACCATAAAATATATTGTATTATTATTAATGGAGATGAAATTTTTAATCTCCTGAGTAAGAAATAAAATGAAAACATATTCCCTAAAGAGTAAAACCCTTTCCATAATAAGCGAAAAAAAAATCTCTCTACTCCTTCCAAACACATGAAAAAGCTGTCTTTTAGGTATCTGTGCCTTCCCCACGCGCACCGCTGTATGTGCGTTAAATCAATGTTCGAAACGAAGCGAATTGATAGAAAATACAGTCAGGTAGCCGCAGTCAAAATTGTGTTTTTCCCACTAATATTCCTAAACTTCAAGAGTCATATAGGAGGCTACAATCTAGAAAAGCTAGAGTTGGGGGTTGTCGTTCTAATTATAAGCACTTGTGATGAATTAGCATGTTACATTGTTACTTAATCTAGCAATGCGGATCAACAATGGCGGAAATATGTCGGCTTTAGGTCGACCCATAAGGTAAGTAGGCCAACAGGGACCCCACCCATCAATCAAAGTGATTCTGGTACCACACTTTAGAATTGGATTCATTACCCCTACCTGTTCTGATTTGAAAGAAAAAAAGTGCTTTCATTTCATGTTTCTCTTTTCTTACAAATCCCCCCACTTTATGTTCTTCCCCAAACCCAAGTTGTCACCGTGCTTACATGTTTAAATCATAATGCCACCAAGGTGTATTATTAGCCCTTTCACTGTTTTTTTTTTTTCAAGTTAAAAGACTGTAAATCAAAGATAGAATAAATAAGAATTTAATATTTGAATTTATTAAATTATTTTTTAGAAAATAATTGTATTATTAATCAATAAGTTATGTGACCAATAGAAAATCATTAAGGGAACAAGCCGGGGATTTCTTAAAATACAAGGTTACGAAAGAGAGGTTTCTTCAGAGGTGGGTTTGTTTATGTAAATATCTCTTGGAACTCGCATTGTGCTTAACCAAATGTGCTCCTAGTAACTCGCGGCTTGCTGGGGATGTAAAATGCTTGAATTGAGTTGAAATACATTTTATTTTATTTATTAAAAAATAAATTAGTGTATTTATGTTAGATCGGAGAATAAATTTGTCTTTTTGTTAATAATTTTATCTATTTTTACTATTAAAAATTAGTATATACATGTCAGCATAAAGTACATGTGGTACACTATATGTAATTATCTCATTATTTTGTTAGTCATACTAATTTTTAATAGTAGAAATGAGTGATTTTTTTAATAAAAAATTAGTTTACTCTTTGATCTAACGTATAAAGATTAATTTATCTATTTTTAAATATAAAAAATAAAATATAATTTAACTCCTAATATAAATATTTTTATGCTACTTTTACCCTCAACCATCTCAATAAAAATATGATTATGACTTTAATTCAATCCAAGAATAAATGTCCTAAAAGAGGGTTAAAAAAGCAATCTTTTTAATGGTATTCATATTTAAGTCTTTAAACCATGCTTTTTAACACATATAATGGAGCAAACCCAAAAATTTTGTAAATTTTTTAAGCTTTTTAACTCCACGATCTTTGTTTAACTATATATATATATATATATTTGTTACTTCACTTCAAATAATTAATGTCAAGGAGTGCAATTGTTGCGCGCCAAGGAGCACTTCATTATAAAGAACGCTTTGCCAAGGAGTGTTGTTACGAAGGGATGATCCTACAAAATGGAGTCAATGGCGTTGGTAGCTCCTCTCCTTTCTTCTAAAATGAAAAAAAAAATTATTTAAATTTTTTATAATTTATAAAATTTTAAATTAATAATAGTAAAATTATGCTTTAACCTCTTAAAAATAATAAAGATTTAATTTAATTTTTTAAAAATTATAAAGATAAAGACCATTAAAATAATAAAATTACATTTTTACTATATAATTTAATTTCAACTCTTTCAAAATAATTTTTTTGACTCCGCTATGGTTTCTAAGCATCACTATTAACATAAGAATTAATAATAAAAAATAGTATATATATTTTGTTACCAATATGAGAATTTTCTATTGATAACAGAGATTCTTGTGCATTGAAATAAAATAAAATAAAAAAGTAATGAAACATAGACGAAAACACATGAAATTAAATTAATATGACATTCCGTGAGTTGCATACAAAGCTTAACAACGTGCCGATCTATTGCTCCATGCAAGGGGCATTTTAGCGGAAACTACTTAGGCTGCCTATTCTAATTAGGAGAGAAAGAATGTTTCAATCTCTAATTTTCTTTTATTTTTCATTTTTTACCAATCAATTATTTATTAGTTGCAACACAAATTCACATTATACAATGATACGAGTATGGGTTCAAATTCTAGCTCAAGAATATATATATATATATGTTGTGCTTAACCTTTTACAAGGTAAGCCTAAAAGATCATAAAAATTAAAGCCCAACTTTGAATGTGATATATGCATGAATAAGGTAAATTTTATTAATTTAAATTCATTGAAATTGTTTTTCAAGCTCAAAAAATTAATTGATTTGTGTTAAATTTTTAGATGAGATTTAGGTATTTCTGGATTAAGATGTCTCCGAAATGCACTTTTAATCACCTAATTTTGAGTTCGAAAGCTCAAATTATGACCATTTTAATGAGGACTGTGCAAGCAAAATTTCTATGCGAGATTATTACAAGAAATTACGAATTTTAGTCCCATCCAAAAATAATTTGAATTCGACCTTGGTCTGTTGTTCCGTATCATTTGGTGTCAGGTTTGGACACTTTTTTGATTGTTTCTCTTTGTGCTAAAAATATTTTCACCATTGTTTTAAAAAGCCTAAAAAACATTGTTTTATCTAGAAATTTTTTAAAGATTTGATTTTTGAGTGGGTAAACGATCTCGTTTTGAGCTAAGATTTTATATATATAGATCCATAGCACTATTATACAGTGAAAGAAATATTTCTATAGATAAAATTTTAAAAAAATTTAAAAATAAAAAATACAAAAAAAGAGAAAAAAATCATAAAATATTCCGTGGGCTGAGTTTTGTGCCAAAAATTACTAGATTTATTTTTCATCATTTGAGGAGGCTATAGATTTAATTTTGTAATTTTAGCATATCAAGAACACCTAAAACGAAAAACATCAAGTTGTTTTCCATTGTTTCGATTTGTCTACTGAGTAGTTTTATTTTAATTGACTCTAACCTTATGATTTTTCATTTGTTTTAGCTTTTCTTGTTCCATTAAGTATTCTAACACATTCTTGTTTATTGTGTTAGTGGGTACGAAAGAGTTTCCTTTCCTTTATCCGCGCAACACAATTTCTATTGGAGTCGACTTTTTCTTTAGTTTCTTAGAGCTCTAAGTCAGCCTTGCTAAAGAGTGATCCCAACGAATTCTTAAAGAAATACTACATTTAATTACTCTTTAAAATTTACAAGCAAGAAAATCTTATTTTATTTTTTGCCTTTTAGAGTTGGGTTTTATTGCAAATGCATAATGGTGAAACTAAATTTTGCTTGATCAATTTTCTTGTTTGAGTGTTTTTTTTTTTTTCAAATTCTCATCATAGTGCGCACATGTAGTATTAAAGAGGAGAATGATAAACCTATAGCTAAGCATAAGCATAAATGTCGTATGTGTTCCAAACATGCACGAACATGTTTCCAATGCCTAAAATTATTCTATTGTTCACGAATTTGTCAAGAAATACATTTGAACAAGATTCATAGCGAGATACACGCACTTAAATGACTTATGGGGAAGCAAAGAGAATGAGTTAGCAAATACATGTATTGTGGTGAGAAGGACTTGTAACGACTTGAAATTCAGTGGTGTCGGAAAATGTAATTTTGAAACCCCACTTCTGTAAGCTGAGTCCATAAATATTAATTAAAAATATTTACATAGTTATTATGAAAATATATTGAAGTTTGATTAAGTAATTTAGTCGAAAATGTGGTTAATTGTAACACCCCTCATCGTATTCATCGTCGAAATAGGGTTACGGAGCATTACTAGACTTACAATACAATTAAACATTTATTTAGCATAAATTTTTTCAATTCAACCATTCATCATTCAGTCTCAAACAATTTGTCCCTAAAATGAGCCTACGAGGCCCTAAACATGCTTTGGAAGTGGTTCGGGACTAAACTGATAACTTATAAAACTTTTACAAAACTTAGAAATTTTTACTAAAAATAGGGGACATACGCCTGTGTGCCCAGGCTGTGTGTCTCACACGGCCAAAGACACACGCGTGTCATAGGCCGTGTGGACATTCGAAATGGGAGCACATGATCGTGTCCCAGCCTGTGTCCAACCCCGTGTAACTCTCTAACTTGGGTCACACGACCAACACATGCACCCGTGTGGCTAGCCCGTGTGCCCTAGAAATGGCCACACACGCCTGTGTGCCAGGCCGTGTGCTAGGCTGTACCAAACTTGTAGGGTATACTGACTTATGCCACTCGGCCAAGTCACACACCCGTGTGTGAGGCCGTGTGGAGCATACTGACTTGATTTCAATTTCAGTACCAGGGGACACACGGCCGTGTACATGACCGTGTGTCACACACGGTTGAGACACACGTCCGTGTCTCTGCCCGTGTGGACAAAAATAGGCTATTTACCAAGCCATTTTACCACCCAAATTGTCACACACCTACACCACAATTTAAAGCATCAACTCAAAGCATAAATGACATGAAATCCACCTCAACCAAGTATCATTTAAACCATTTCAATGCCAACAATATACAAGACATGCAATATTCCAATTTGCCATTTAGTTCATACCAAATATCAACTACTTCAAAAATCAAAATGACCAAACTCAAATATGCATTATTTGGCCCAATTTCACAAGCATACTAACATCCACAAATCATCAATTTAACATTTATAATACCTATTATCATCAATCATCATACAAACATCAACCAACTCAATTCACAAGACATAATCATACATATATGTACATGATTCAATCATACCAAATATACTAAAATAAGCCATCACTCATGGCTATTTATACATACCAAAACATATACATTTACAAGACAATTCATTTGGCCAAAATCATTATCAAGTCATAACCAAAATAATCAAAATCCCTATACATGCCATATACTTAAAATACCAAGTTCATAGGTACTGAGAGATAGGTGGATAGTGTGATGATATCTCCGATGATCCCCGAATCTGAGCTAGCTTTGAATTCACTATAAACCATAGAAAAAATAAACGAAGTAAGCTATAAATCTTAGTAAGCTCGTATGACATAAATTCGATATAATCATACACATAATTCAACCATTGATCATAAGTATAAGAATTCACATCAACTAACAAACCTTTCAATAACTTATTCACTAAACTATATACTTTCTTCACCATTTCTTCGATTCAAAGCTAATATGGTTTATACACATACTTGTACCATCTCGTACTAAACTCATACACATCCTCGTCTTTCATTTACACGTTGAGCCATTTAGAATAGAAGTCAGATACTCAAAGGTCTCACACGATAAATACCTATACCATGGCCCGTAGCTAAATCAATGTAACTTATCAAAAATACTAATATCATGGCCCGAAGCCAAATCAGCCGATATGCATTGCCCGAAGCCAAATCGATTTAACTCGCACCCGAAGTGCTATATCATGGCCCGAAGCCAAATCACTGTATCCCCTAATGACGTGTCACTAGCATCTTAAACTATTCCTAAAGTTCAATCGGGATTTTGATAGTCGAATCGTCGTCGAATCTCTATCGTTCATATCCATAGTATCGTATTCACAATTTATGCAATATCAAAGTATATAAAATACATTTGTATTGAAATTTATCACATACTAACTTACCTCGGATGCTAAAATGGCGAATCGAGTCAACTATTCCGTAACTTTATTCCTTCCCCAATCTAAGTCCGTATATCTCCTCCCTTGTTCAAATATATTCAAAATTGAATTATTCAATCATCTATTCATTCAATTTAGTCCAAAACACACTTTAAAACACATTTACACTTTTTCCCCACATATTTTACATATTTCACAATTTAATCCTTATTTTATAAAATCACAAATTAATGAAATTCACAATATACCCATGCTAACCGAATTACTATTATGCCCCTAGTAACCCATATTTTTCATTTATTTTACATTTTAACCACTAAATTTATACATTTCTCAATTTAATCCCCATTTTGCATTTTCACTAAAAATCACTTTACAAAACTTGCATTATTCATAATAAATATTCATAATCTATCATCAAACATCAAAGATCATACATATTCATCAATGAAAACTTTAAAATATTTAACATTTTTGCAAAATAGTCCCTGGGCTAGCTAGTACTAGTTGCAACGATCACAAAAACATAGAAATCACTAAAAATCGAGTCAAAATTAGTTACCAATTTAACTATGAAGTTGTCGAACCCTAAAACACTCCCATGGCTTCTTAAGATTTCCATTTTTGGTAGAATAATTAGAGAAGAAAGATGATAGCTTTGGTTATTTTATTATTTTACTTAAGTTAATACATAATTTACTATTTTAACCTTATTATAAACCATTTAATATCATCCAAATAATGTCCATATATGTGCCCTCATGCTATGAATGGTATAATTATAACATAAGGACCTTAAATTTAAGGTTCTATAGCTATTAGACACCTTTAGCTAATAGAACAACACTTCTGCATTTTACGCGATTTAGTCATTTTTCTCAAATTGACCAACCAAACGATAAAATTTCTTTACGAAAATTTCACACAATCATTCAATCATGCTATAAACATTAAAATAATAAAATAAATATTTTGACCTCAGATTTGTGGTCCCGAAACCACTGTTCCATTTGATTAAAAACGGGCAGTTACATTAATTAAGGCTTAGGGACTAAATTGTAAACGTCCAATCGCTTTTGAATTTTAATTAACAAAAGACTTGAGGACCTAGATAAAAAATATCCCTAGGACCAAAATGGTTATTTAACCATTTTCCATTATGAATTAATGGATGATGATGTAGAACTTCACTTTGTTAAGTTCATGGTTAATAAAGTAAAATAAAACATTAATTTAACTAATTAACTAAGCTTAATTAGTAATAAACTAAGTATAAAAAGGGAGATAGTGGGAAGAAAGATGAGAATACTCATCTTATTCCACTGTCCAAAGAAGAAAAACATAAGAGAAAGCTTCAAGCTTTCAACCATTTGGCCATCTCCAAATTTATAGGTAATTATGTTATTTTTCATGTAATTTTTATTAACTTATTACCATGAGAGCTTGACTTAGTTAAATCATGTATCAATTTGTCCAATTTTTGAATTTTTAGCAAGTTTCCATTGTTGATAAATTGATGACTTAGACTTGAAATTGAAAATTTTGAAGCTTAGATTATGAAAATGACTAAATTGTAAAGTTGATTTAGCTTGTTTATTAACTTTATTACATTAGAGACCAAATTGAATAAATGTAAAATCTATCATGTAATTTTTATATAAATAGAAATTATAGAATTTAAAAGAATTTGAAACTGAATTTTAATTCAAAGCAAGGAATCGAAAGATATACTTATCTTAAGTTTAGGACTGAATTGAATAAATTAAAAATATGTGTGTCTTTGCATTTGGATTTGAATTAAATGAAATTTGATAGTATCTTATTTATTGAATTATCAATCGTAGCGAATGACAACTCCATAAGAGTTGTTGTGTAACACCCTCACTCGACCCGGTCCCTGAATTCGAGTATGAGGTGCCACAAATGAACTGAATTGTGTAACATAAATTTTTGACTTAACAATTTTAAAGACTGATTTTATTTCTTAACAATAAATCTTCCTACAACAAAAACCTTAAATTAAATAAAAATTTACTATCTCAAAATTTTCGAGCTCTAAAGAGATCTACTCAAATACAATGTAATTGACCCTAAGGTGAAGCCTCTGAAGGTACACCCCTGATGCGAGTCTCAAGGCCCAAAATCAGGCTCATGAACGTGATGGGCTCAAATTTCCTTAAGGCCTGATAACGAGGTCGAAGGCCAAGCAAATCCGAGAAAGATTGAATGAGACCATCGAAGACTTCGTTACCAAGGCCCTAGATGTGTACACGATCAAAAAAGAAACCGAGTCTTGATCCAATTTTACTGTTTCAGACAATTTTAAGAATCAAGAAAATCAAGATTTCAAATCATAGAAATCTTGGTCCAAGAAACTAAATATTGCAGCCAAGGCGCATTGGATTTCATTTACAAGCTTGAATGAGCCAATTTCGAGATCAAACAAATCACAAGACCAAGTTCTTGAAAAAATGGCCCATTAAGATGTCTACAAGCCCTGAAGTTCGAAAAGTAATTTAATTGAATATGAGGCCAAATTATCAAAGTGGCCTAAATTGTAAAATATTTAAACTATAGGTCCAATTTTATTTTAATAGGTGGATCATCATGTAAGAATTCAGCCCAATGAGCCAATTTAATTCATTTGGCTGAATTTTCATTAAAAGTCCACACTTAGAATTATTTTGTTTTTTTATTTGATAAGTTGTCATGTTAGTTATTCCATTAGGGTTAGGAAAACTTATTTGGGGGGTCTATAAGTAGCATGGACGTCCACCGTTATAGAAGAACAATTGATTTAACATTTTTTGGAGTTAATAATAATTCTCTTTGAGTTTTTCTTTAAGGATTACTCTCGAGTTTCTTTTAGAAGCTATTTTAACAATCTTTCAAGTTGTGGGAATCATCTTCAAGCTTTTTCTTGCCAATATCTTTTTCTTGGAGGGGGAATTAGAGCCATTGAAAGGAGTTATGAATTCTTAATGTTTCTAAGTCTTCTTAGGACATCATCTTCTCTTTTCTATCCTTAATTTATCGTTTTTTGCTTATTTAAGATAGCTCTTACTATTTTGGCTTGTTGATTTTATTGATTTTTATTCTAGGTTAAAGTTGCTTCAAGAAAGACGTTCTCCTATCTTATTCCATCAAGAAACACATCAAAATTAGGAGTTTTAATCCTTTCTTGTTGTTTCATACATTCTTGCACAAAACAATTTGCTTTTGTCTTTAAAATCACTTCTAACCAATTTGTTTGTGTTTTGTTTTTTCAGATCTGGTTGGGACATTTTCTTGAGGTCCAAGGATGATTTCTTTCCATCCAAGAAACCCTAATTTGTTCTCTATTGGAGTCTTTACCAACTAGTTCATATTTCTTTTGTTTTAATTTTGTTTGACTCTCCTTTGTGACAACTAATCTATTTTCCTTGTTTCTCGTTTCAATTTACGTTCGTCTAGAGATTTAGGATAAATCTGCAACTTAGACAACCTATGATTCTATTCCACGCTTTTCTTATCACCCCCTTTCCTATGTCCATGACACTAAACTGGCATTGATCTTTAGTCTAACACAATCTGGCTTGGTCTTTTCCCATGTTCAATAATCGCCCACAAGTCCTGCAAGCACAAGTCAAAATTATATAAGTTCAAAAGAACTTAGTGAGTCTCTTTATTGAACTACTCAAACATAGATCTTGTCTTCTAAGGGTAGTAAAAGAAAATAATTCAAATATGTTTAACTTCTTTCTCATTTTTAGGACAATTTCCATCATCTTGAAATGACAGTCTCTGATATAATTACTGAGTTTATCTATTTGTGTTTAGACTATTAAGCGATTTTTTTTAGTAAATCATATCATCTTTTAACTGCTTTCTACGTTCCCTCGGGTGTCACACTATATTCACAGACTTTGTCCTTTCTGTACTTACATTCTTTCATTCATTTGTCCCCAGTGTTGGATTCTTCTTTTCACCATGTGCTTATAAGTTAGTCTTTCATCCTAGCCTCCTAATATCCCCTTTTGTTTTGTCTACATTGACAAACATTCCACAATTGATTAGTCCTTAGCGAACTCCTTTTTCTTACTGTAATCCTAGAGGACTTATTGACATTTCATCTGCTAGGTTATCTAATAATGACCCACACCACACTAGCAGACTAAGTCCTACTTGGTTTGAATAGTGGTAGGATTACTTCCTTGTAACTTGCCTTGTTTGCGATACCTTACTTTTAAGATTAACATGTCCTTTTGCTGTAGACAGCTTTGACCTACAGTACCTAGTAGACTGTCATCTGAGTTCACGATTTCTCTTATATGTTGGTTCCCTATGAAACTAGCCATTTGGCTAGTACTTCTTCAATAGTTTTCCCTTCATGGGGAATAGTCTTGATAGACATTTATTGTAACACTTGTAACACCCCCTACCCGAATCTGTCACCGGAATAAGGTACGAGGCATTACCGGAGTTTATAGAACTATTTTTCATTAAACCGAGTCATTTTACTATTCATATTTTGAACTTAATTATAATGTCCCTTTATTGGGCTCTCAAAGCCCAAAACATACATTAGAAACGATTTGGGACTAAATCAGGATCATAGGGAATTTTTCGCATAATCCTAATTTTTTTTCTCTATTACAGGGGTCACACGCCCAGGTGCTATAAGGAAACGCTCGTGTCCCTAGGCTGTGTAACTCTCTGACTTGGAACTCATGAACAAATTGATCTCACACAGCCAAGACACACGCCCGTGTTGCTAGGCCGTGTGGTTAATTTTGTTTTCGAATTAGGTGCAGGATTCATATGGCCGTATCACACACCCGTGTGTCTACTCGTGTGGACAAAAACAAAGCTATATCTAAGCCTCATTTCTCACCCAATTGGTCTTTTACTTACACCAGTATTTAAATATGTTCAAGATTCAATTTATATGGTTAAATGTCTAAATTTATCAATCAACTATTCATATATATATAAACATATTCATAAATTTTTATAGCATTCTTAACCATCACCTTCATCCCTATACTTATACCATCTCATCATTTGTTCATTTTAAACCCATGTCAAATATGATAAAATCATTATTATATGTAACTCAAAACTTACTAACTACAGGCCATACCAATGGCTAGTTACAGTTAGATCATTTATAAGCCAGCATTGACTAATTAACCTATACATGCCATTATAACCATAATTCATTTACCATACATACCAAAATAGGCTGATGGATAGTGTGAGTGATCTTCGTCGAGCTTTCTAACTAACGAGCTTCCGAAAATTCACTCATTTAAATTTAATATAAACATACAAGGCATATTCAATCATCTTGATCATGAGCCCTAACACATAACCTCATCACCCTTGTTAGTCGTACACTTCATATAAATACCAAGAAACATGTATGAGCTCAATTCCCATTAAATTTCTCATATATATAGACAATTTCACATTATGTAATCATATAACATATAGCAACCATATCTCGGTATTTTAAATACAATTTCATAACAACTTGTCTTGATTTCATACTATTTTATATTTGAGCTTTACTCATCAAAGTATTTGAAATAACATCTTTGTGCAAATAGTACACATGAGGTACATAATTCCATAATTATGAATGAACATATTTATCAAACATATTCCATGTTCACATATCATAGTCTCGTGTCTCCATATACCAATAACCATCATTTTCTTGTATTTCAGATAAATACTTGTAACCATGCATAAGTATGCAATTCGCTATTTCTTCCTGTCAATCACAATTTCAAATGAAAAATTCTTGTGAATACGCTCACCAATTTCATAATTCCATGTATTTACCATTTTCCATATTTATCCTGTTGAGTTCCTTAGAATTTCGATGGATTTCCTGTAGTACACTCATGGTGTATAATCTCATTAACAGTCAATTCGTAGACATATATACATAAGTCCTTTTCAGAGAGCACACTCCCGCGAACCTCATTTCTTACAGCGGGATTACCAGTCCAGGCTAAATCCCCTATAACATATGCTCAAAGAGTATTGTTGGGATTATCAGTCTAGGCTAAATCCCCTGCAATGACAAATACTCTATAGAGCTTTGTCTGGATTACCAGTCCAGGCTAAATCCAGACTCACATTTACTTTGGATTACCCGTCCGGGACAAATCCATTTCACACATATTCTTCGGGAGGGCTTATATCAGGATCACCCGTTCGGGCTAGATCCTTTTCACATATATTCTTCGGGAGGCCTTATATCAAGATCATCCGTTCGGGCTAGATTCTTTTTACCGTCAAATCCTTTTCAGTGATCCATCGAATTCCATTCCATTCAACCGGGATTTATTTCCCTTTTTATTGAATATTATCAACATTTCATCAATAATCATATATTGAGCATCAAATCACATTTTCATCACATAAACATACATTTCAAACATTTAAGAATACAATTCAAGTTACACAAACTTACAATTCGATTTTTATACTATAACGATAATATTAATTTCATAATAAATAATTGAAATAAAACATTATATCATTTCTAATTCAACGTTTATCGATTATAATCGGGCATGTGATCAATTTATACACAAGTCATTCATATATTTTCCTTCTCCTCCTCTCCATTCCACATCTTTAATGTATATATCACGCTTATAAGTAACATTATCTATAATTTCACTATTTACTTATATGTATTTTCAAAGCTGTCCATACGTATCATAGTCACTAAATTATTTTATCTTGAGTTAACGGAACTCCAAATTAAGATCCGCTTGATGTTTTTGAAACTAGATTCATATATTCTTCTACCATAAAAATTTCAGAATTTATAGTTTAGCCAATTAGTACAGTAAAATTTTCAAATTTATCCCTATTTTGCTGTTTGATAGCTTTGACCTTTGCTTACTAAAAATTAATTATCTCTTAACACAGAATTTGGATGATATTCCCATTTGTTTCTCTTGAAAATAAACTCATTAAGAATTTAAAAATATAAATTTAAGACACTAATTATTTTTCTACAATTTTTGATGATTTTCCAAATTCAAAACAGGGGAACCCAAAATCATTCTGACATTATCTCACAAAATTTATTATATCTCATGATTTACAATTTCATTGCTTACATCGTTTCTTCTATGAGAAACTAGACTCAATAAGATTTAATTTCATTTTTTATTAAACCTCTAATTTGATTCCAAAAATTTTTGGTGATTTTTCAAATTTAGACTATTGCTGCTGTCCAAAACTATTTTAGTGCAAAATGTTGATTACCATTTTTCCCCTAAACTTTTAATACATGACGATTTTTTCCCTAGGCTCGAAAACTGAAATCCTTGCAATTTAATCCTTATTCCAAGCCTAATTATTCTCATACATACCAATCATAGCCCATGAATTCCATGAAATTTCAGAATTTTCCATAAATTCAACACTTTCAGTTTAACCCCTAAAACATGTTTTCATCCAAAATTCTTTAATAAAACACCTTTAAACATCCATTAACATCTCAATTTCATCATAAAATAACAAAAATCATATGAAATTATCAATGGTAACTTCCAAAATTTTCAAAAAAATAAAAAAAATAATAGAATACTAAGTTGAACCTAATTGTAAATGTCTAAAAATATAAAAATTTCAAGGAAAAAGCAAGAATTGAACTTACTTGAAGTTAAAATATGAAAGACCAGCTCAAAACCCTCTTCTATGGCTGTTTTTGACAGAAAGTTGAAGAAGAAATGACCTAGAAATCATTAAAATCAACTTTGGCTATGTAACTTTTGTTAAAATTCCAATTTTGTCCGTTTCACATAAAAATCTTTTATTTTTTTCACGCTATGCCACCTCAGCCATTTTAAAATGGTCCATTTCCCTTTTAGTCCTTCCTTATTTAATGGTTAAGCTATTTAATCACTTTAGCAAGTTTTGCATCTTTTCAATTTAGTCTTTTTTATCTAATTGACTACCGAAGCATTAAAATTTTCTGACGAAACTTTAATACTACTTTCGTGACACTCCATAAATATTTCTAAAAATATTTATGGCTCGATTTATAACACCGAGATCTCAATACCTCTTTTTGTCAATTTCTTAACCAAATAAATCTTTATAAAACACAATTTACTATTTCAAAAATCTTTTAAAAGCTACATTTGGCTCGTAAATATTAAATAATATAATTTACGAGTTCATTTGTTGGATTTGGTGGTCTCGAATGTAACACCCCAAACCCGGCTTGGAAGTTTGGCTCGAATCTGGCATGTCACATTGAAGTGTTTTTCGAAAACCATGTTTCTATTAAAAACCCTTCTTAATAATTAAAAATTTATACCCTTTTTAAACCTTGTTAGAAAACCTCAGCTGAATAACATTCTTGACAACTGTGTAAAAATCTTGGCAGTTGCAAAAGCTTAATTTAAAAACAATTGCGGATACGTGATGTTTTGAACAACAGTAGTTGTTTTGGAAAATCGTGTTCTAATACTAGCAATTATAAGATCAATAAATAAAATTCCAAATTTGAAATCCAGAAAATTACAACGGCTTTACTACAACCCACATAAAAACATTTAGAAGTAATAATCAAAACTATAACATAAACAGTGTGTGTGGCTTCCTCCGAGCCCCTCGCAGCTCCGATCTGTCTAAGCCTGGAAATTACTTGAAAGGTTAATAAACGGGGTGAGTTTACGAAAACTCAGTGTGAAATCCCCTACTATATAAAAGGAACAGTCAGTCATATAAAAGAATTAAAAGTTTAGCCCCAGCCCTACTTACAGTTTCAGTATCAATTGGGCCTTAGCCCATTATAACAGACAGTACCAGATGGGCCTTAGCCCATTACAAAATAAGAAACATTATCAGAACTAGAATCAAAATGAGAATCAGAATCAGAATCAGGTGACAAAATCGAATCGTAATCGAATCGTAATCGAATCGTAATTAGGTGTGTAATCGAGAATCAATATCGTAATGTGAGAATCGTAATCGAATCGAAGAATCGAATGCGAATGCAATCCCAACCCATATCCATCCATATACACCTCCGTACCAACCTTACACCATGTGGGGAGATAACTCGACCCACCCATCCGCTACACACCACAGAATTTGCAACATGAATGTCAGAATAGATATTGTGACAGAGTCACCAGATACAGATATTGTGGCAAAGCCACCAGAACAGATATTTGTGGCATAGCCACCAGAACGTTTCCTCCATCAATATAACCCAACCCATGCAACATGTCATGTATGCAGAATGTCATGCCCATATTTGAATCAAACAATCACAGTCAAGTCATTCATATCACCAACATGTATTCACAATCAAATCCGTCAACCACACAGTCAAAGTTAGCCACTTGCCCACAAGGGCAAAACAGTCATTTAACACTCTAGGGGAAAAATGGTAATTTTACCCCACAAGGGTATCTCAGTAATTCTACCCTATAGGGGTATTTCGTTATTTTTACCCTACAAGGGTATTTCGGTAATTCTACCCTACAGGGGTATTTCAGTAATTTTATCCTACAGGGGTATTTCAGTAATTCTACTCTACAAGGGTATTTCGGTATTTCTACCCTACAGGGGTATTTCAGTAATTCTACCCTATAAGGGTATTTCAGTAATTCTACCCTACAGGGGTATTTCAGTAATTCTACCCTACAGGGGTATTTCAGTATTTCTACCCTATAAGAGTATTTTAGTAATTCTACCCTACAAGGGTATTTCGGTAATTCTACCTTATAGGGGTATTTCGGTATTTCTACCCTACAGGGGTATTTCAGTAATTCTACCCTACAGGGGTATTTCAATAATTCTACCCTACAGGGGTATTTCAGTAATTCTATCTTACAGGGGGTATTTCGGTATTTCTACCTTACAAGGGTATTTCAGTAAACTAAAGTATTCTAAACAGGGATAACAATACGAATGAGCCTAAAGCCCATTCTCGGCCCAAATGACCCACACGCTCATGTGGCCCTTTTAGCCCAAATCTAGCCACAGATATGAGATTCACCTATCCTAGTCCAATATTTACTACACAATCAAACAACTTATCCAATTGGGCCCGTAGGCCCATTGGTCCAAAATGGCCCTTTTCGACCCATCGCGGCCCGAAGTAGCCATCCTACAGCTAGAGTAGTGAGAAATACACACCTGATAAGAGACTGGAGTTAATCCGCGCTCCGAGAACTCTTAGCCGACACCCAACCCAAACGAGCACGCCATAAAGTGAAAGGGATCAGCGAAGAAAGGTACCTTTACTCTCCTCATGGTTCTCTCTATTTAAAGTCAGCTTCGCATCCACTCTTATGTTAGCTTCCCGATGTGGGATCCCTCCATCATCAGAGTTTAAATTCAACACCAACTCTTGCTGCCTCTTATGTGGCACAATTTCTCCAATAATATTCTTAAGGCCTACCTACTACACCCAGGGTTTGATTCACCTTAAACCAAAATTTCTGCTAGAGTCCAGGTTTGAACCTAGGACTTCTCCAACACTTCTCAGCACACTTAACCACTAAAATAAGCCTTCATTAACGAAATTTACATGCATAACAAAATATTATAAGCTGCCTTCAACTGCTCCCATGCTCAAGGCCCAAAAATTCTAGGCCCAAATTTAGGGTGTTACATCGAACTTCTATTTCCTATATTACTAAAATTTGAGCTATTACAACACCTCTAACCCGTATCCGTCGCCGAAATAGAGTTATAGAGCATTACCGTAAAAACATAACTTAAATCATTTATTTCAAAACATTTCATAAATCATATCATAATTCATTCCAACGCATGCATATCATCCCTTATTCGATCCCTCTAGGCTTTAGAAACACTTTGAAAATGATTTGTGACTAAATTGAAAACATATGAAACCTTAAGGAAAAACTTGGAAAAAGGCAAACTGCAGGAATTTATTTCAAAATTCAAACTTAGTTATGGCTTATTAGTGCCTCGTTTCTATCAGTGGGTTCTTACTAACCTCTCTTTATCGATTAGTCTATCCAGAGTACAGATGATTAACCCTTCTCGCATGAACCACATGTCCAATGAGTTTTATGTTGGGAGCTAATCTCTCCATAACCTTACAAGGTTTTTCACTAGCATGCTGAAATTCTTTGAATGCTTCCTGGTGGTTCTTAACGGTGGATCCTTACCCACAATCTATGGATAGATCCCCTCCCATTGCCTATTTTCAAGGCATTAACAACACATTATTCCCCCAACTGATCCTAGTTGGTTTAACACAGTATGCCCTACTAGAACTGTAATGCCTTCAACCGACCCGATTTCATTGAACCAAATCTCAGGTGTTACTTCTCATAACATAGAAAAATTTAAAGAAAACAATAAACTTGAAATTGTGACATAAAACATTTTTTTTAAAATTTTTGTCAAAGATGTCACTATTAAAGAAACATAAAAAAGTATTTAAAATTAAAATAAAATATTACATCATATTGGTCACAACTTATTACAGTACAAGGTTTATAATAACAGACTCTTTTAAGGCATAATCTTACTAAGTGCCACTTACCGTTCTTAACATATCATCATTAACTAATTGGCTAACTTCAGATCTTAACAGATGCTACTACCTTTTTCTTTTCTCTTCAGACAATTTTCAATGATTGCTTTAGAACAGTTACTTACAAGCACTATTCTCTTGGAGGATACTATTTACTGTTTACACTTTTGGCGGATTCCTATGCTGAGTTTGCTAAATCAAATCACCAATTAAGTCATATCCTGATTCAACCTAATACATACTCATATTGATGAGTAACACTCCAAATCATTCAGAAGAATTTTACACATCTTTGTTACAGGGGACAAGACACCCAAGATAATGAACGACTGAGTTTCTATCATATCCCAAAATGAGACTTGATACTACTCAAATATAATTAATACTAGATGACTCAAAATTCAACCTTATGTAGCATGGATAAACTCAAACCGACTGAATCTTATATCAAATACGCCTATATTATAAACTGATAGATAACCATGGTCGATACCCTTTTTGAACATACTGATTCATACTTCTTTTCAAGACTTATTCGATTACATCAAAAAACTTTTCAAATAAAAAAATTCAGATAAATTATGTCCTTAACATAGACTTATCAAAGTACACTACAAAGGCTAACAAAATGCCACTAAGGCCAAATAGAATGCCACATAAGCCAAATAGATTATGCCATAAATGGCAGATAGAATACACCATAAAGGCATTACTGAAAACACCACAAAGGCTCTGTTTGGATGCCACCTAGGCACCACAAGTGAACTGTTGTGTTTGAGATATGGATTTTCGTAAACTCACAATTGCATGAGGTTTTCCCATCATCGCCCCAAGACACGTAGAAACCCTAATCGATAAATGCAACTTATCTGCCCTTTCTAGAATGTGCAATAACCATGGAATTTTTTCATATCAGTCGTATCAAAATTCTTGTTTACTGTTTCAATGGATTTCATCGAATACCACCGCGGTGTTAAAAATCACATCACATAATCTTTTTCTATCACACATATATCTAGCATACATACATATTCAAGTATGCTAAACTCATTTTCTTAACCAAATCATACTTTAATACATGCTTCACATGCATCAACATGATCACGTATCTTAGTATGCATCCCAAGCACACACACATAGTACATCACAAAGTCACATGCACCCATAGATACAATTCATTACATACTAGACTCACAATGATAATATTTTCAGCAATCATACAAGTATCCATACACTATTTCTGGAACATCTATCACATGAGAACTATCTAGAAGGATTTGTAGGAGTCGATTTTAGGGAATCACCTGAGATTCACCTTGCTATAGGTTAAAATCCTCAATTCTGAATGTCTTTCGCGAACTAGCAACATCAACTGTTTATATGAACAAAGATTCACCATTAAAACTCATTTACAGTCGGATTGCTAATATTTCATTATATATAATTCCCATGCGAGGCCTCTTATTTAAATCTTATTGCCCACATACTTCATAACATCTTCTTTCTTAACATGCAAAGTTACCAGACTTACCAGGAGATGAAACATCCTCTATTTATTCCCAAGAATCCATAGCTTCTAGTTTAATGAAGTAGAGATAATATTTAAACTTTAAGAAAAGAATAAAAAAGTAATGTTGAAGGAAAGAACCTTTCTCAGAACCCTTCTCACGCATATATATAACCCTATCCTACGTAGTGGAACTTGACAATTGTCATGAAATTTTAGAATTTCTCCTTCCTAATGGCCTACAGATTTTAGGGGAAATATAAATTAGAGTCCTATCTATACACTATTTGACCAGCCAGTTTAGTTGGTTTCTAACCAGATCTAGTTACAAAAACTTGCTTTTCACAATGCTTGCACAAACTAAACATATTATACCTTTGATTATAACCTACCCAAGGCTTACTTTTCTTTTGTTGAATTCTTTATTTTATTAAAGAATATGTCAAGAATGAATTTTTGATATACTGCCACGGGCATATACTCAATTCACCAAAAATTTAGTTCACCAGAACCTTATAAATTAGTGGACTAACTACCAAAGTGGGCCAGAACAGACAACTTCGCATCTATGCACCTTCTATTTGAATCAACTAGATTCAGGGTGTGACAGGTCCCCTTGTTTACCATTAGGTAGACTTTTCCCATTTCTATTACATTTGTTCCTATTTGGCAATTTCCTCAAATCTGCTGGTTTGCTATTGCCTGCCAATACTTGTAATTCTCCTTGTTTGCATGACTTTCCTTGTTTGCTGTTTTGGCAGACTACCTGCATTTATCGTCTTGGCGAATTATCCCATATTTGATATAATGACGGACAGTCTCTTTATTGCCATAGTCGAGCTATGGTCTCACACACTTTACCACGTGTTTATTATCCTAGCGGATTACCCCGTATCTTCTATCTCGACAGACTATATTGGTTTTCATAGCCGAGCTATGGTCTTATGTATTAAATCTCTTTTGAAATGTCGCCCCGTAAGACCTTACCGCCATCATGGTGTAACTTTATAAAGCCTGCTGACCTTCGTCATGGTGTTACCCTATAGTACCTAATAACTGTCGTACGGTGTCGTCCCGAAAGACCTATTTCACATTTCACCTTGATGCTTGAACACCGAAGTGTCCCCTCTGCAAGGCTCGAAGCTTCACATATCACAATTTTCATTGAGTAATACCATCAAACAATATCTTAACAGAATTTTATTTTTCCTGTTCCTTTGCCCATTCCTCTATTTCACCATTCCTAACATTGATTTTTGAACACCGTAGTGTCCCTTCTGTAAGGCTTGGAGCTTTGCACATCATAGGTTTCACTTAACAACACTGTATAGAGGTATTTAATAGAAATTCTCATTCCCAAATTCTAATTTCATCTAACCCATCAATGATTTCCCTCTGTGCTATTCATGCGTTACTCAAACATGTCAGCCAATTTATCATTGAATATACATCACGTCAAATTATCTATCATCAACTGTCTACCATAAAACAACTAGCAAACAACTGGTTAAAGCTCACACAGTATTATGCACATACATGCAACTTACTTTTTCTTCAAGTACATACGCACCATAACTTAGGCAACCTCAGTACAACATCAATGTGATACACGTAAGTCACCCAACATCATTTATCATCCAGAAGGCAAGGTACAAAAACTCACCTGATGCGTCTTTACCTTATCAACTTAGCGTTTTCGAACGTTAGAGCTTCCATTATCCAGGAAGCTAAGCATGACAACTAAAATAATGAGTTAAATTCAATATTCTCAGCTTAAAACTCAGTTTTCCAAAAACATGTACAACCCCTAGAAAAGTGTTTAGAAATTATTATCTTCATTTTCTTAGTCTTACGTATACAGAAGGACTAAAAACCTTATTACCTTACTAGATTCTTTACGTTTTTTACTCAAACCTCATGATCACTGCTCCATGTGAAGCTTCCTATAACTATCTCCTTTTTGAAGCAACAAAGGATGAAGATGAAGAAGAGAAGAAAGTGAAATAGATTTGAGAAGAAGTCTTCATGGGAAGTTGTTTCTCTACTATTTATAGCCCTTCACGCTCAATTATCAACCCTATGGAAACCATCTGTTGGTAATCATTTTGTCTCCCTCTAAGGAACCAACCAGATTTAATCCAACTGAACCAGAATTGAATCTCAACTATGTTCAATCTCGTTACTAAATTTTCTTGATTTTTTAGTAGAGACTGCCAGCTGATTGTTTCTTTCAATTTAGCTCGTAAATTGTTCCTAATTTTTAGATGTAAAGGAAACTGGGTGTGACATTCGAGTTATAAAAGTGTTGAGTTATGAAAATTGAAGAAGAAGAAAAAGAAGAAGAAGAAGAAAAAAATAAAGAAGAAGAATTTTCCCAAGACTTAGCTTATGGTTTATTGATTGTCTTCCCAAGAATGTCATTTAGCTTATGGTTTATTGATTGTCTTCCCAAGAATTTGCTTGGGGGTATCTTTACGATTATGTATTTAATAAGCTTTAATAATATATTTATTTTAGTATTCTTGTAATGATTGACTTTTAAAATAGAATGTGAAAAATTTAGCAAGTATCTAAAGTTCTGGTTGTTTTGCTTTTCCATGTATCATGCTACTCTATTATTGATCCACGCGTTATTTTATATCATAAATTAGGGGTTTTTACCCCAATATTATAAAAAAAATTATACACGAAAATGGGTCGTCAATCAGATTAATTACGAAAATGGTATGGATTTTGGGGTTACGCCTACCTGACAGGCTCAACACAATTTTTTAATATTAAATTTTTTTCGTCTAAAAAAATTATTATTATATTATTTTTTCGGGTTAGTATAGAACCCATGTATATGTACCGGAAAAGCATACATACAGGTTGCGCCTATCTGACAAGCTCAACTAGTTGTGCCTTGTTGGTAAACGCAACTGGTGGGGCCCGCATACTTAATTTTTCCCCTATATATTCCCCCGAAAATCAGATGAAGAACATACAGAAAATTTAGCAGCAGAATAGAAGTAAGAAGAGAGGGAGAAGAAGGAAAGAAAGGAAAGCAAGAAGAATGATAAGGTATTTTAGTTTATTTATTTTTAAATAGAATGTAGAATTTTGTTAGAAATTTTATTATTTAAGAGTTTGTTAGATTATTAATTTTGTTAGCTTCTGAATGAAAAATTTTGCAGTAAAAATTTTATGTAACTTTTTTGCTATTCGAAACTATTTTGAGAATTTTGAAATTTTTTTAACAGATCTAGTATTGAAGATGGAGAATCAGTTTTTCGTATGCGTTTATTTCGATGGAGAAATTTTAACAACAAGCGTGGGATGTATATTTGAATGTCGCAAACAAGTAGCAATGAGTTTCAATAGAAATATCGCTTTTGATGATATTAAGGAAAAAACTAGTGAAAAAATTTATAGACGTTGTGGGAAAAGGATCTCGAAACTTTTCTACAAGTTTCCAGTTTCGTTAGATCTCATAAAATTCACCGAAATGGAGCTTGTAGACGATGAAGACGTGAAGACAATGGTCGCTCTTTATTGTGGGACTTGGAGCAACCAAAATGCACCGATTCAATTATTTGTTGAGTTAACTAGTGTGGAGAAAATTGAAGATCCCACTCCATTAGATGAAGAAGATGGAGCTCAAGAACTGTGTATGATGGTTCCGGTATCATACGTTGGTAGTCAATCAACTATACATGGGATCGACATTTATCTTAATACTGCACCCGAGACTACTGTGGTTGGTGATGATGTATACCATAGTAGTGATCCTTCTGATCATGAAGTCGATAGTGAAAGTCATCCCGATATGTATGAGGTCCCGGATGATATTGACAATGAAGGCATGAATGAGGAAGTAAATGTTAATGCATCTTCAGTCGGGAACCAGATTCGTCGTATTGTGATACACAATAATCTTGGGGCACACATGTCTCGGATAGACCCCAATGCGGCGCATGCAACCGAGTTCTTAGAGTACCCTGAAATACAATCTGCTTACCGGATGGCCGTATATTTTGACCCTGAGGAGTTGTTCGTGGGCCAGAGATTCGAAAGTAAGGAAGAGTGCGTATTTGCCATTAAGCGGTATAGTATGAATATATCAGTAGACTATAAAGTCGTCGTGTCTAAACTGACATTATATATTGGAGAGTGTTGGAAGTCGGCGGAAGGCTGCAATTGGCGGATACGAGCTGTATTTATCCAGAAGTCGCAGATGTGGGAGATACAAAAATTTGTTGGGTCTCACACATGTAATTCATCACGTATAAGAGAATATCATCGAACACTTGATTCCAAAACTATCTGTACGTGCATCATGCCAATGGTTGAAGACATGCCAACCATTAAATTTTTGGTACTGATTACTGAAATGCAGGCACAATTCCAGTATCGAGTGTCATACCGGAAGGTATGGATAGCTAAATAGATGGCAATGGAGCAATTGTACGGAGATCTCAATGCATCATACAATGAGTTGCAGGGATGGATTGCCGCTATGAGGGAGTACGTACCGGGGATTGCCATTGAGTTGCAGATACGATCTTATTATGGCCTAGATGAACAACTACAACCGGGAAAAATTTTTTTCCAATGGATGTTCTGGACGTTTGATCCATGTGTAATTGCATTTCCCCACTGCAAGCCGTTTGTGCAAGTAGGACATGGCTATACGGTAAATATACACAAATCTTACTTCTTGCGATTGCTCGGGACAGAAACAATAATGTGCTCCCGATTGCATTTGCCATCGTAGGTAAAGAGAATATGGAGTCGTGGGAATTCTTCCTTACAAACCTACGGAGATATGTTATTAGTAATGATAGTATTTGCATCATCTCCGATAAAGGTAAATGATTAATTGCCGCCATTAGGCGTTCCGGTGTGCCATAGAGATCTGTTTACTGCATACGGCATATTGCGGCTAACTTTCATCGAGACTATAAGAATGCAGACTGGAAGAGACAAGTTGTGAAAATGTGTAAAGAATAACCTTATCCTTTCAATATATAACCTAATGTTTTGTGATGAGACTGTAACTTATATTTTTTTAATACATACACAGCGTACGAGCTTGAGCCACACATTTTCCGGCAAAGGATGACTCGACTTGAGAATGACATGGAAGGTCAGATGAACACATCTTTCCGACAATGGTTGGGTACCATGGAGCCGTGGAAATGGGCTCAAAGTTTTGACGAGGGCTTTCATTACGGTCAAATTACCACAAACTTGGTGGAGGGCATCAACGCTATGTTATTGAAAACATGACATCTTTCGATTTCATCTGTCTTCTCGGCTACATTCTACAGGTTGGCTACCTTGATGCCAAGAATGGGTCAGCAACAAGTCAACCAGATGGAGGCAGAACACGTGTTTGTCGAAGATGTCAGGGATGCAATGGTTGCAAACCATCAGATTGTGAGGTCGATGAATGTAGAAGTATATTCACGACGTAATGAAACGTTTCGCGTTACAGAGACCATCGGTCGTCGACCCTGTATACCACCTAGGTCCTATAGAGTTGATCTTCAAAATAGACGGTGCGATTACAGGAGGTTCTAGACACTTCATTATCCTTGTGCACATGTTGTAGCAGCTTGTGCTAAAGTCTCGCTCAATGTAGATCAATTTATTGATAAAGTGTATGCCCTAGAACGCACGTTGCGTGTATGGGAGAATGAGTTTCCCGTGCTTCCTGACCTATCTTCTTGGGAGGTTCCTCCAGCGACATTCGAGCTTGTCCCAGACAAAGGGTTACTTAGGAACCCAAAAGGTCGTCCGCAATCATCTAGAATCCATAACAAAATGGACATTAGAGAGAAATCCGATGGGAAGTTGTGTGAAGTATGCAGATTACCCAGTCATAATCGGAATAAATGCTCGCTCTGAAACTACCATATTGGACAATCGTCGCGATCGGATAGAAATTAAGATGTTGTTCATTACATGTTGGAAGAAAAAGTCACGCCAAATAGCATTAAATAGATTTTTAAGTATTTTAAAATTGATTGTTTTTAATACTCCTCTTTTTTTTGCTATTATGTACTTCAACCCAAACAAATCCGAAATTCGCCTTCAAAGCACATGTTTATATACAATTTACATACTTACTCTGGGTGAAGCATGACTATTTGTGTTCATACATACTTAACCGGGATTTATTATGTATTTTATTTACTACTATAATTTGCCAAAAATAAATTAAATTGATAAATAAAATGCCAAGAAATTTATTACATAAAAATGAAGTTATTTATATTACAAAACCCTCTAAAATTGATGGTTTGATGGTGTGGTTCTAAGGGTACATTTTTGTGGAGCCCGATGTTCATGTTGCGGGCGACTACAGTGATCAACGTTCTCTTCATCCGTATGTGGAGGTGTGCGAAACATAGATGAAAAATCATATGTCTCAAACGCCATCGATGAACTTGAGCCGAGAGGAGTAGAATACGGCGATGGATCCGGGCCAGGAGGAGTAGAATACGGCTGTGGATACGGCTCTGGAGGAGTCGAGTACATTAGTGGATACGGGCAGGAAGGAGCAGAGTACTGAGATAAATATGAGCTGGGATGACTGGAGTACTGAAGTGGTAGTGGGCTGAATATATCAAAATCTGAATAATATCCGTGGCCTGAGGAGCCCGGGAAATAGTCATCGCCCCTAAATCTAGATGATAAGAACTACCTCCAAAGTGTAGTTCCGACTTTAGCTCCTGCTCTGGCTCTGGCTCTGGTGCATGATGCGGATCTGGAAGATGTTGCCAAATTCGTGTCGTATGCGGAGGGACTACCATCGACCGCCCACCAAACAAAAATGGTTTCCCTATCTCACAGTACCACTGTAGGTACTGTAACGAAGGCTGGAGATCCAAACCACGATCCATCTGAGGTACCCTCTCAAACCGGTTGTTCCACATCGTAACATATTCTTCATGCTCATCTCCCCAATCAAGCCCATGCTTTCCTCTCCTGGTCATCCCATGGATATTCCCCAATCGTACTGGCGGACTCGGGATATATTGTATGTAACCGAACTGCTGAAGTACTCGATCGCCATGATACTACTCCACTATCTAAAAATTGATAGTGGGTGCGCTAATGCACCATAAGTTTGAGTGGACGCGGGCAGACGAGGGAATAACCGCCATAATTTCTAGAACAAAATACGATATCCAAATAAACTGCACAGTTAATCACATTTTTATATTAGCGCAAGTCGAGTGAAAGAAAATAATAAAATTAAATTGATATTGGAAAAACTTATCCCCTCTCCAGAATGATTCTCGTTCATCAGATGGTATATCGGAACCGTGTATGACCTCCCGATACCCGAATTTATGCTCCATCTACGAAAAAAATTGTTAGAACAACATAATCCGAAAAAAAGTAAACTAATTGTTATAACGCATAAAAATTCATCACCTATTAACGAGTGGAAATATATATGATTGGTGACTAATTGATGCCAAGAATGGCATCCGGTAAAGTGCCCACGACTGCAGCAGTATGAGGCATCCGCCAATGTCCATCGAAGAAGGATCTGTCGTCTGACAAAGTTCGCGATACAACTTGGCTAACACTGCGGACCCCCAAGTGTGTGAACGAGTGTTATGCAAATTAGATAATAGGGGTAAGTACATCAAGTGAACCGTACTGCTATTTGAATCCGACATAAGTACACCCCCTATAAAGTGCATAATGTAAGCTCGAACGGCCTGCATCACCTCCCATTCATTAGCAGTACTCGGTAAATACTCAAAATTGACCTTTAGCCATTAAAACCTCAAACTGGAAAATTTCCCCTCACTTGGCGAGCGTCCAAGTAATTCATAGCAAAGGGTTGCCGGCTTGGAGATCGAACTTACGCCCGTGATCGTGTTCTTATCGATGGGGAGCCCGAGCTGTAGTGCAACGTCTTCTAGAGTGATGGTGCACTCCTCGCACGGCAAATGAAATATGTGGGTCTCCGAACGCCATCGCTCGAGTAAAGCAGAAATCAAATCATATCACAGATCAAAAGTCCGGATCAATGCCGCTGATCCGAACCCGACTAACTCCAAGAACTGTATTAGACGTTCATCTGGCTGAAACCCTATACTATTAACACGGCCTCTCAGTACGCGGTACGACTCCTGACATTATTATATTAGCGAAATAGTTAATACAATATAATTTAATTCAACAAATAACATGACTATGAAATAAAAATTTTATTACCATCTCATTAATGGTACTTGATATGTGATTTGTATTATCAATCAAAGAACCCATTTGTTGCAAATCTACAATTCAAAAAAAATTGAATTCATTTTTTCTTATTTCAAAAGATACAATAAATTATTTCAAATTTTAGAAACAAACACGGTAAATATCTCATAATTTCCCA
Organism: Gossypium longicalyx; assembly: GCA_025698465.1. Classification (NCBI taxonomy): domain Eukaryota; kingdom Viridiplantae; phylum Streptophyta; class Magnoliopsida; order Malvales; family Malvaceae; genus Gossypium; species Gossypium longicalyx. Next base: position 81,679,789 of record CM047005.1, on the reverse strand, counting down.
TTATTTACCTACAATAAAAAAATTTATGTTAGATAACAATAATAATATAATTAAAAACATATAAACTATCTAAATATAAAAAAAAAACATACGCATTAAAAAAAAAAACTAGAAACATACCTAATTAGAAGAACTTCCAAATAACCTATAAAATTATATAACAACAAATTTAATCAACATTTTAATAAATCAATAAAAATTATCAAATAAATAAATAATAATATAAAATTACATTATATAAAAATTACATTAAAAATCACAAAACACTAAACTATAAACACTAACAATTTATAATCATAAATTACTAACACAAAATAACTATAAAATTATTTTTTTTAAAAATACATTACTAAATAAAAAATCATAATACACTAAACCACTAAACACTAACAATTTATATAACCTAATTTTAAATTACTAATAAAATAGCTATAAAAATATTTTTTTAAAATATATTACTAAAAAAATCACAATACACTAATACATTAAACCACTAAATACTAACAATTTATATAACCTAATCTTAAATTATTAATAAAATAGCTATAAAAATATTTTTTTAAAATATATTACTAAACAAAATCACAATACACTAATACACTAAACCACTAAACACTAACAATTTATATAACCTAATCTTAAATTACTAATAAAATAGCTATAAAAATATTTTTTAAAAAATATATTACTAAAAAAATCACAAGACACTAATACATTAAACTACTAAACACTAACAATTTATATAACCTAATCAACTATAAAATTATTTTTTTTAAAATATATTATTACTAAAAGAATCACAATACACTAATACACTAACACTAATAATTTGTAACCTAATCTCATAAATTATTAACAAAACAAATAACTATAACAAAATACAAAACACTAATAATTTATAACCTAATCATAAACTACTAACAAAATAACTATACAATTTTTTTTTAAAATTTACATTGCTAAAAACTCACAAAACACAACAATTTTATAATACATTACCCTTTTTTTTCTTCTTCTTCCTTCTTCTTCTCCTTCTCCTTTCTCTCATTTCTCTCACAATCGTGCCTGCTTCAACTTGGGAGACCATGCTTATAAGGTCCCCCATTAAGTTTTTTTTTTCCCATGAGTGATATGACTCATGCATGGAGAAAATATGGGCAGCATGCAGGGGCAGCAAGAGCCGCGGCAGCGGCAGCAGCAGCAGGAGCAACAGCATGAGGGGTGTTACGCCTACCTGTCAGGCGCGACTAGTTGCGCCTTCCTGACAGGCTCAACCCGTTTCGAATATTTTTTACCCGTATAAAACCCATATTTTTACACATATATTAATATAAATAATAATAATAATAATAATATTTTTTAAATGAAAAAAATTAATATTAAAAAAATAGGTTACGCCTGTCAGGTAAGCGCGACCTAAAAAAATATACCATTTTTGTAATTAATCTGGTTGACAACTCATTTTCGTATATAATTTTTTTTAATAGATTGGGGTAAAAACCCCATAAATTAATATTATTAGATGGAAGTATCAATAAATGAAAGAAAAATACATCTACTTAATTAGACAAATTAAAATTATAGGTATCATATTGACAATTTTATTAATATATAGAGGTAAATTTTGCCATTATCCCTAAAGAAATTAGCAAACCACCACGATCATCAAAAACCCAATCCCAACCTATTGTCTCTCGACAGCTCACCCGTTTACGACGATTCTTCAATTGGAAAGGCCAACAAATCTTTGAGGATGCTTCCTACTTAGATTAAGGCTTTTTTATTCTCAAAATACTCAAATCATCTTCTAGCACACCCAGCACCATTAACTTCAGAAAACGCTTAGAAATTCATATTTGGGTTACACTCGAAAGTTGTCTAGCAAAATAATCTTGTGTAAACTACAAACATGGTGATTAAATTTTGCTGAAATTTCTCCTTTTTTTTTTGAAGTATAAAAAGTTACATTTTGATCATTAACGTTTTGGTTATTCAACCATTAATAATCTTTACAACCTTAATGAAAAATTGTGACACATTAATTCAAGGGATAGCATCCAATTTGATCCTTGAATTATAACTAAAAAAATTCAATATAGTACTTTTATAACATTTTTAACAGTAATTCTGAAAAATATTAAAATTCTAAAAAATTCTAAAAAATAATTATTTATTATTTGGAATTTAAAAATAATTTTTAAATTTTAATTATGTAGAAAAATAATAAAAACTCTAAAAATTATATAATAAACAAAAACACAAACTTACAGATTAAAAAATAAATAAATACATGTTTTAAAATTAAATACAAAAAACACATGTTTTTGTTTAAGATATAATTTTTTTAGATTTTTTTTTCAATTTTTTAATTTTTTTAAATAATTATAATTTTTAAAAATATTTTTTAATTTCAAAAAAATGAATTGTCAGATTTTTTTTTAGATTTTTAAATAAATTTTCAGAATTGTTGTTAAAAATGTTGTAAAAGTACCAAATTGGATGTTTTAGCTATAGTTCAAGAATCAAATTGGATATTAAAGCTTAAATTAATGTGCCATATCACTTTATGTTAAGGAAGAATGACCAAAATGTAACTTTTCATAGTTCAATAGCAAAAAAGAAAATTTAATCAAACTTTAGTGCCATTTTTGTAGTTTACCCAATAATCTTAATCTTAGTGACCCTTTTAGATTTTTTTCAGTGTTTTGGTGTTAGATGTTTTTTGTTTTTTGCATTTGTAGAAGTTTTTCTAGAGTTGAGTGTTTTTGGAGGGATTCCCATAAAAAAATAATAATTTTTGTAACACCTCAAACTCAGCCTAAAAGTTTAAACTGAGTCTGGACGAGTTACACCAACGTATTGAAAATTGATTTCAGTAATTATCCAAAAAATATTTAAAACTTTACTTGATTCGTGGTGGAAAATCTTTTTGGAGTTTAACGTTGAAAATCGAAATCCATTTTGTCGACTTGAGTGGTTTTATAGTTTCGCGTTAAAAATTATCAACTACTAATGAGTTTAGCAAAAACCAAGACAAGCTCAGAAACACATTACAAACCCAAAAGATCAAAAATATTTTTGCATTATTGCAAAATAATCTGAGCTCCCACATGCCGTCCGGCTTTAAGTCAGAGACTTACCTGAACACACAAATATAAAACCAAAAGGTGAGCTAATAAGCCTAGTGTATAACCAACATAAATTACAATTAACAAAACATAGTATATAAATCAGAGTGACATTGTAACAACGCGTTTTTCAGTGGTGTCGAAAATAGTGGTTTCGAAATCACAAACCCGACAAATAAGTTCGTATTATTATTTAAGATTTTGAGTCAATTATAATATTATATAGAAGTCTGGCTTAATATTTTATTTTTATAAATTGAACGAATAAATAAATATAAGTGATACAGTTCAAAGGTCAAGTGGTTTTTGAAAATGAGGTATCGGGATCTCGTTTCCATAATTTAAGGTTGTAAATATTTTTATTAAATATTTACAGAGTTGTATTATAGGTAAATTGAAGTTTGGTCCGGTAATTTTGACGATTGGTTGCTTAATTAAGTTAAAAGAATTAAATTGTAAAAGAGGTAAAAGTTAATTGCAATAGATTTAAAACATAAAGAGACCAAAATGATGATTAAACCGTGGTAAAAAAGTCCAAGCGGTGTTGACATGATTAAATCCACTAACTTTTGGATTGAAATAAGGTTTAGGATTAAATTGAAATAAGGTTTAATTAGTTAAAAATTTAATATAATTGAAGGGCCAATTGTGCAATTAGACATTCCTTAGTTGGTAATTATACCAATTGTGCAATTAGACATTCCTTAGTTGGTAATTATACCATACATTTATGTTATGGACAATTTTGGACTTATGTTAATGATATTTTAATTGTAAATTAAAGGTGAATTTTGTAAATAAGTAAATAAGTTAATTAAATTAAAAGATTTCTAAATAAGTCATCATCTTCAATTATTTTATTTTGGAACTAGATAGCCATGGATATGGGGGAGCAAGCTTTCAGCCAAGCTTGTGATGCTTTGTTTGTTAGGTAAATCTTACCCGTTTTTAGTAATTCTTATGTTTTTGAGCTCATATTAACTCAATATAGCTAATTTAATGAATAATTTGTAAAAATGTTAAAGGTTGTGGATTATTCCATTGATGTGTTGTGTATATTCTTGAAGTTTTATGATGGATTATTAAGTTTGATTGCTAAATAGGACTATTTCGTAAAGTAGCGTTTGTTAATTTTAATGTTAAATGACTAAAATGTTAAAGTGATAAAAATGTAAGGATTTGTGGTGAAATAACTGAAATTATGGGTTGTAATGAGACACAATACCATTCAGTTGAATTTGTTTTAATGAAAATTGGTTAAATTGCAAGTTTTGAGCTTAAGGACTAAATTGGATAAAAGTAAAATGTTTGGGGTAATTTTGTAAAAATTTCTAAAAGGACTAAATTGCATAAAATGAGTTAATTTTGCTGTGGAATTAGTGAATTGAATGAAATTATTACTTTAGATCAAGAACGAATGGAAAATCAAGGAAGAGAAAATTGCAGAATAGTTCATGTACTTTGTCGTTGCTGCAGTTTAGTCTGGTAAGTTCGTTTGGTTTAATTTTAGTACATTTATAAATGTATTATATGAACTTAATTGCATAATGTTGAATTAAATTGATGTATGTAATTGAAAGTGGAAATATCGAATTGAAATAACGTCGATCACTGATTGAGATACTCTAAGCTGTTATTGCAAATCAATCCTATAAGTTTGTGCGGTTAATTATATTTCTATTGATTCTTATATATTTTATGTTAATATAATGTTATAATTGATATATTGAACATAGTATGAGTTTGAAAACGATTAAAATGGAATACAAATTTTCTATCAGGCTTTGTGCCAGTGATTTACTGTCAGGCTTTGTGTCGGTGATTTACTGTCAGGCTTTGTGTCAGTGATTTATTGTCAGGCTTCGTGCTGGTGATTTATAGTCAGGCTTTGTGCCGATAATTTACTGTCAGGCTCTGTGCCGATTATTTATTGTTAGGCTTCGTGCCGATGATTTACTGTCAAGCTTCGTATCGGTGATTTATTGTTAGGCTTCGTGTTGATGATTTACTGTCTAGCTCTGTGTCGGTGATTCATTGTCAGGCTTCGTGCAGGTGATTTGTTGTTAGGCTCTATGCCAGTGATATAGACTAGAACTATGGCTTGAGATCCTGCATGTGTTGCAAACTCTCTGAAGCTTGTGTGAGCAGCATCGTGAAACGGTTAAAATACTAAATAAAGCTCAAACGAGCGATATCTACTAATTTACTGAATGATGCTCAAACGAGAATTACTCACTAGATATACTAAAATTCTTTACAAATTTTCACTTCTCAGATGAAAGTTACAATTTACGGGAGTTTCATTATTTAATTTTAAATTAATTACGACGTATAGTTGAAAAAGCTTACAGATTTATTAAACGAACTTACAAGCTTTATTCAAGTTTACCTGTATTTTGGTTCATTTTGTAGATTACGTTTTGTGGGCTCGGAAGATCGGATTAACATAAGAAATCACACTATCTGAGAATATTTGGTAGACTTTGATTTTAGTTGGTGTATATGGCAGGTAATAGAACCCTTTTGTATGTGTGTTATTGGTTTCTAGTTTTTGAGCAAGTTTTACTTGAACTTGTGTTGCGTGATTGAACAACAAATGGAATTAGGCACGTTTTACTATGTTAAGTTTGTTGATCAAGAATGAAAATATTGAAATTATGATGAACTATGGTATGAAATGAAAATAGATGATTTTTTATGTAAGAACTATATATCGTATATGCAACTTTGAAAGTGAAATGTCGTGGAATGCAATTGTGGTGTCAATGATGGCACATTAGTTAGGTATATAGGATGATCTATTTGGTATGTTTTAGTGTTTTTTAAGATGATTGATAGCTTATAAAGTTGTGTATTTGAATGAGTTTAGGTACCTAAGCAAATGGGTGAAGTTTGAGCTTGAAATTAGTCATTTTTGGGCACCACGACCTGGGACACGGGTTGTCACACTACCGTGTGATGCACACGGGCAACCAACACTGGCATGTGCCCTGAACGTGTCTAAGTGCAGTTTTCACATGGCCTGATACAAGGTCAGCGACATGACCATGTGACTCAACATCGAATTGAACACAATCTAGCACACAGCCTGCGACACGACCGTGTGAGGGTATTTCGAAAGGTACACGGGCTATCACATGGTTAGTGACACGGTCATGCCACAGCACCACACGGTCTGGGATATGTCACACGGCCTGGCTACACTGCTGTATGACCCCTGTTGATGAAAATTTGCAATTTTTCCTAAAATATTCTGTTTTGTTCTGATTTGGTCCCCGAATGTCTGTAACTTATTTTTAGGGCTCCGAAAGCTCAATTTAAGACCCGTAATTGAATATTTTATTTCATTATGAATATTAAATGTATTTATGAAATTTATTTATTATTGAATGCTAATTGTTTAAAATGTTCCGACGTATTTGGTAATTCTTCGTAACCCTTCTAGTGACAGAAACGGGTTATAGGTGTGACAAATACATTGAACTTAATAGCCAGTATAAGTCAAGAACAGAATAGACCAGAGTATCACGGAGGTTGCCATCATGCTAATATAACAAAACAACACAAACCCACTAGAACAGGGCAGAGTAGAGCATGACAAAACAGAGCAGAACGAAACAGAGTAGAAACTAAACAGAACAGAATAGAATAGAGCAGAACTGAACAAAGCTACGCAGAGGATGTTTGTTTATGCAGATGCGATATTTTTCAAAATAGATCAGAATGCAAATTTATCAGAAAACATCCTACCCAACTCCGCTACACACCAAAATAAAGTTCCCTCAAGAAATCCTCCAGCCAAATCACACCAACAGATAACTATAGATAGTGCCACAAGAATTTTGTAGTTAAAACTGTAAGATCGTTTACATGTGGTCAAACCACTATATTGCAGCCAAGTTTCCAAAATAGAAACATGGATAAACTACTAGAAAATGCAGATAATCAAACTACAAGAAACTTCCTCCTTTCACATCATCCCAAGTCCCATGCAATGTGTCATGGCATGCATGTACAGAAGTAGAGTGGTAAGCATGTAAGCCACGCTATCGTACAGTAAAAGAGTTAGTAAGGATGAAAGTCCATGCATTATAAAGCAGATTTATCAAAACTCAACAAATAATATTAGATTTGCCATGAAGTCACGTGCATGGTTATAAATTAGAATCAATACCAATCAATTCAACATATTCGGATATCACATCTTCTTAAGCAACAGAGTCACATAAAGGCATACCAACAAACTTAACAAAATACAGATCATACCTGGATAATTCGTACACATTAGACCAAAGCACATTATGTTCTGAAAGCTCCTACTTACTTAGTTTCAAATATAACAGACATATGTACATGTCACAAGTTGTTCATCATCAGATCATCAGATATCAAGTTATATAGCCTAATTCAGATCATACAAACCCTATAGTATGCCTACGTTCATTTTAAACGACACTTGTAGCCCAAGGGAAAAATTCCAAATATTGGTCCTCATACCTGTGTGGTTTCACACGGCCTGGGTAGTTGGTCCGTGTGCCTCCACATAGTCTAGCACACACTAGTGTGATTTCCCATGTGTCCCACACGGCCTGACACATGCCTGTGTGGTCCTAATCTGCAATCAATGAGTTACACAGCCTGGACACACGCCTATGTCATTGGCCCGCCCGTGTGAACCCTGCATAACACATAACCATACATGCCCATGTGCCTCAAATTTTCATGAACAGTGACTTACATGGCCTAGTACACGGCTGTGTGGCATTAACAGTCAGTTTTCTGATGACTAAGCTTGAAACAAAAGTTGGGTTATCAGTACCCACCTGATACGATTTTGACATGAAAGTAACAAAGATGATTCCCGAGCATAAAAAAACATTATAATAACCAAATCAGATAATCAAATCAAAATAGATCGCTTGAATAACATCCAAACCAAATTTATGTTGAATAACTTTCGACACAACACTTCAAATTGAAACTTAAAGGCAGCAGATAACAGAAACACGATTCCTACATCGTTGAAGGAACGCTACACATTTCTCAAATCTCTCATAATTCAAACAACCAATTAACAAACTCCCAAGGAAAAATCTTCCCTTGCTATGAAACTTAAAAACCGACAGAAAACCACATACTAGAAAAATAAGCAATTGACTTTTACCAACACTAAGAACAGAAGCACGAGAAAAGGTCGAGCCCCACACAGAATCTAATTCACGCCCAATAGCAAAAAAAAAAAAAAGGTAATTCGAAAGCAAAGCAAAACCAAAAAGAAAAAAAAAACAAAAGGAGAGGGATAACGTTTTCTTTTTGTTCCAAAAACAAAGAGGAGGGAGTTACCAATGTTTTAATTAACTAAATAAATTAAAAAAGGAACTATACTGATTTACGGATTAGTATAAAAATACTCATTACGAACACAGAGATTTGGACACAGAACCAAAGGGTATACAGAAGCTTAACCAGTGAACCAACAAGCTCATTTTTTTATATCATTTGACTGAATTTAACTTATAACCCACATGTCCAAAGATAGAGATTTAGTCAAAAGTAACAAAATTTCAAGAGATAGAATTCGAACCAAGAACCTCACATACATAAATAGAACACTTAACCATTAAACCAAATCAATTAACTTATCAAAATTTTCCAAAATCAAAACTTAAAATCGAGAGATTTCCACTCTTGGTCTCAAAATTCAATTTCTTCTAACCCGTTTTTTGGGATGTTACAATTTTTCTATCTTGTTACCTTAAATTCTTTTTCATTTTTTATATAATCAGCCTTTTATTTTGGTTGTGACTTCTGTTCAATCTTCCCTTCCTTATTTCCATTAAGCTCACTTAATGATGGATATTAAACATTTTTGGTGCTAAACATAAAATGATCCTCCAAACTTTTTGTCTTTTTACCCTTTTTACAACTTCAACAAACATGTTAATAAGGTTAGAATTTCTTTTATCACTTCTATACTTCATTCTATTGGAAAATATGGATATCACCTATAACATGAGTAATTACATGTTATTTTTTACTATCATAATAGGTTAGCCCAAATTAAATGTGATCTAATTTGGTAAGTTTATTGGATTCTAGTAACTAATTTCTAATTAATGATGGCCTGATTAGAAGTTAGTATTAATGTGCAAAAATTATATATTAGGGTTATGGTCGCCAAATTATGCATAACATAACTTTTCTAGTATCATTTCTTTAGAAAAGAGAGAGTCACTTTCTCAAAATTACTTGTGTGCTAATTTGGAAGATCAAAACCATAATATCAAAAGATTTCGAGAAATCCATGGATTTAGATACGCTTCTGCATCTAGTTTTATTCTTGATGATTTGACATGACAGATCTTAGTTTATGGTTTGCTAAGTTTCATATCAGATATTATTTTACGATTCTATCAAGTGGCATCCGAGCCTCGTCATGTTGAATCATTGAGAACAAATTGATTCTCTATTATTTTTGGGTTGATTCGTTTCTGCAAATTTTATGATTTGATATTGTAATTAATATATGTTGAAACTTTTGAGATTTATCATAAGCTTTTGAGTTTTGATTATTTATCGAATTCAAAGATTTGTGATTTATTATAGGCTTGAGATTTTTGGTTCGATGCTCGTAAATTCATCAAAGAGCAAGTATGTGATTTTCTTTTCCCTATAAAGCTGGCTTTCCTTTTGGGTTAGTCTAGTATATAGAAATAACTTTGCAATTTGGGTTTACTTTTTCTTTTTTTAATATGGTGGCTATGAATTTTCCTAAGTAGTTTCGCATATGAAGGCTTCTATGCAATTCGAAATACTTTTTATATTTGGTGGTTATGGATTAATTATTTTTTCAAGTATTTGTGCATGTAAAGAATTTTTATAATAATGTCTTTAGTCATGAATATAAATTTGAGTTTGTATGAAATATGTAAGGTAAGTCAGTATTATTTTTCTATTATTATAATTGTGTGTATATATATTATATGCATATCAATGGTTTTGAGGATTAATGCATGATTACAGTATGCGTGAATAGGTGTTTATAACCATTATTCAATAAAATATCTTTTATAGTTTAATTGGTGAAATTAAATTTTGATGGATATCGTTGAAGTTGTTAATTTTTTTTGTATGGTTATATATTAAATTTTATGAGTGTTTTGGTGCAAACTCATGTCAGCTATAATATATGTTTAAAGAATTTGGTTTTAAGTTTGGTTCTATAATATTAGGTTTTGGCACCTTATGGTTTTAAATATTTGGTTAAATTGTGATGATATGGTTTATTGTATGAATTGTGGATTATGATTTTGTTTTTGAGATTTATTAGCTTGAAAATAATTTTCAAGTATTCATAAAAATCTCTATTTAATCATAAATATAAATTTTGATTTACATGGTGTATGTAGGGTAAGGTTTTATATTTGAATGCATGCGCTTGTTAATTATTTAGCCTTGAATCAATACATTATTTTTGTTTGGTTTTGACGTATATGATTTTGGAACAAAAAAAAAATCAATCTAAGATTAAGGTTTTCGTTTTTTTATTGCTTCAATAAGGCAACCTTATTTTGGATTATTTGGGAAACTGTAGCGCGATAAAAAAAATCTTGGTTTTGTCCTGTGACTGTTATGGGAATTTGTAAATTTGAATAGTGGTATATTTATATATATTTAAAATAACTTAATTAAAATAATAAATTACCAAAGTGCCTTCTGTTATTGAAATTATTTTGTTTTAAAATATAAAAGATTGTATGCATGTAACTTAAGCTACGTTAATGTTGATCAGCACAAAGGAAGATTTATTTTTTGACATGTTTTTTTATTTTCTATGTTTGATTACTACATTAAGATGTCACATACAAGTTAATATTTTTATCCAAAGATGAAATATTAATGGAGTGTCCAATATCTTGAGATGAGAACCTTTATCTAAATTATTTTAGTTTAAATTAAAAATGTTTTGAAACAAATAAATTCAGATTTTGTCTTTGGGATTTAATTAAGGATGTACAATATTTTTAATAGATTACTTGAAACAAAATGCCACCAAAGTAACCTCTTTTACGTAGATTAATTTATTTAAAGTATCAAGATGATTATATATTTTTGTGATTCGTGCATTTATTAATTGACCCAAAGGTAAGTTAATATTTGACAGAATTTCAACGACATCTATGGTGATAAATGTGTGACAATTATAAGGTATTTTATGTGAGCAATAAGTTAGTCTAAAGATTGATTGATTGTTTGACATAATTTATTGTCAATGTTTGATTGCTACAACAAAAGTATCACTTACTGTTAATATTATTGCCCAAAGACTTGATATTAATGTAGTGTTTAGAATGTTGATATCGAAGCCACTATTTTGAATTTATTGTTTACTTATGAATGTCCATGCAAGCTTGTTTTTTATATTTTGTTCTATATTCAGCTAGTTCATCTTTTGTTGCCACAATATCTGCTAATATAAATTTTATATGCATGCTTAATGAAACAAATTTCAAGGAATGGAAAAGACATTTATAGTGCTTGGTTGTATAGACATAGAGCTTGCACTAAGAGAAGAACAACCTGCAACTCTCAATATGGAAAGCACCCCTAATGCTAAAAAGGATTTTGAGAGTTGGGATCGTTCAAATCGCATAAGTCTAATGATCATGAAGCACAACATTCCAGAAGCCTTTAGGGGTACAAAATCTGAAGAGATTACTAAGGCCAATGGTTTCCTTGACGAAATTGAAAAACATTTTTAAAAAAATGATAAGGTTGAAATGACATCACTTCTAACTTCTCTGATGTTTATGAAGTATAAAGGTCAAGAAAACAAGACAGAGTACATTATGGAGATGTTACATGTTTCTTCAAGACTTAAGGTATTTAAGATTGAGTTTTCTAAGAAATTGCTTGTTCTTAAGGTTTTGGTATCACTTTCTGCACAGTTTAACCAATTTAAAATTAGTGACAACTGTCAAAAGGAGAAATGAACTCTAAATGAGATCATTTTTCTTTGTGTGCAAAATGAAGAAAGGTTGAAACATGATAAGTCTGGAAGTGCTCATTTGGCCAGTGCCTCTTAAGACATCAACTTACATTCTGAATAAAATATCCACTTAAGTAGTTGTGAAAACACCTTTTGAGCTTTGGATAGGTCGAAAGCCTAGTCTAAAGCACTTTCACATTTGGGGATGTCCAACTAAAGTAAGGCCCTATAGGCCACATGAAAAGAAATTGAACTCGAAAATAGTGAGCAACTACTTTATTGGTTATTCTGAGTGATCTAGGGGCTATGACTTTTATGATCCCATAATTACGAATATTTTTGAGATTGGAACTGCAACCTTTTTTTAATGATATTGAGTTTGGAGGGAGAAATAAGGCTAGAGACATTACTTTTGAGGAGGAATTAGATTCTAACTCAATTCCTATTATCACTTTTGACGATGTTCAGGTTATCATACCTATAATTGATCAAGAAGTGAATCCAGAACCTGAATAAGATAATATTGAACAATTCCCTATTCAAGATGAGGTAATTGTTTCAAAAGAACAATTTCAACAACCTCAAGAATGAATGTCATTAAGAAGGTCCACTAGAGAAAGGGTTACAATGAATTTAGTGGAATATTTTGACCTTAAACTACATCAGATGAATGTGAAGTTAATGGTTTCTCAATGGTAACATTGATCATACATTTATATGATGCAACTAGAAAACTTTTTGTCTGATGATGTAAAGTTAATGATTTGCATATTAAAGAACTCTATCAATGGGTTTAAGGGGATTTCTCATCAATAGTATTACAAATTTTACCAAATGAGTATCTCATTCGATTTAGAGATGAATTTGGTCGATAATTGTATATACCACAAGTTCAATAGGAATAAGGTTCTATATTTGGTTTTACATGTTAATGACATACTGCTTGTCAATAATAAGTGAAGTCTCGACCAATACCCAAGAATGATTTTGAGATTAAGGAAATGCATAAAATTCCCTACGTCTCAAGAATGGGGAGTCTGATGTACGCTCAAGTATGTACGTGTTTGAACATTACATACATTGTTCGGATGCTAGGCACATTTTTAAACAACCTTGGTGTGGACCATTAGATAGCAACCAAGAGGGTTATAAGGTATATTCAGAGAACAAAAGATTACATACTCACATATCGGATGTCTAAAAGTTAGAGATCATTAGGTATACAGACTCCAATTTTGATGGAATATTGATGTAAAATATTGTCACTAGGGTGCAAAATGTGACAATAATTGGTAGTCATTTATGCCAATAACAACATGAGCACATCAAAGTCAAATCACATATAAGTTCCTGGTTGTTAAATTAAAAGTTCAGAGTGGTTAGGTGCCTATAAATCATATTGGGACAAACTTTATAATTGTGGACCCGCTTACTAGGGGACAACCACCCAAGGTTTTTCATGAGCATACTACTCATATGGGTGTAATGTCATTTAAGGATATTGGTTTTAGTGAGAGTTTGTTCTTTTAAATGCTTTTATGTTATAGACACATTTTGAATTATTTTAGTTTACGGATATTAAGTTTAATTTCTACATAAATAAAGTTTATTTGGTTTATTCACACTCTGATTCTGGTAAAGTTTGATGTCATTAAGGTTAAGGAGAATCGGTTAGAAATAGACATGTTTAGATCATATTGCATGTAATTTTCTTGTTACATATCCATACTTGATCTATGTGATTTGGTTGTGTTAGTATGCGTGATTAGGGATGGATTTAGTTACTATATGTATAACGAAAGTCTCCTTGGTTCTATATTAACATAATTAATGGACAAGATTGTTGGGAATACCTTTTTGGATATGATAGTAAAGTTTCAAGCTCATAAGGTTATATTGTAACACCTCAGGTTTTGGGGGTTAGAAATTTAGATGTTAGTGGTTAAGGTCTGAGAGAAAGGCGTGCTTTAGTGTTTAGTCACGCGATTTAGTGTCAGAATGGGCCTGCTGGTCTGAGGAGTTATTGTGTGCTAATTTGCCTTAAGGTTCTAGGTTCGAGTCTTTGGGTGTGCATTATTGGGATGCAATTTATTTTGCTTTGTTTTATGTTAATATTTTGATTAACTTGATTTTTTTTATTTCTTTATTTTAATTAATTACTTTTATTTTTATTTTTTATTTTTGTTTGTTGGACGTTTTTATTTTTGCTCTCTTTTGGTTTTATTTCCTTCTTTTTTCTTCATTCTTCGGAAAACGATTTTTGCTAGTGGATCTTGGGAAAGTTACACTCCTCTGTCGTCAAGTTAGTGTTTGAACGTCTCCGATTACGAATCAGGTGTGGGATTCAAACTTTAGTTATTTCACCTTATGATTTACTGTTTTGGGATTCCTTGAGTATACGTTGCTCTGTTGATTCAGGTATTAGTTGGGGAGGAAGTGTAGGGAATACAAAGTATTTCGATGTATTATTATAGTTACAAGGGATAGGGGTTGTTTCGATGGCTAAATCGACAATTTTGGCTTACTTTGAAGTGGTTTCGTGGATATTAGGGTTTCTACACAGGCGTTTGCCAGTTCACACGGCTGTGTGCTTTTGGAAATTAGGGTTTCCAGGCCAATTTTGGTGCCATACGGCCTGGCCACAGGGTCGTCTGGCTGACTTGGGGATTTTATCGTTTCTCACACGGCCGTGTCCCTCGGGCACATGGGCGTGTGAGTTTTGGGATTAGGGCTTGAGTGATTTGATGCCACACGGCTTGGCCACACGACCGTATGGCTAATTTGGGGTTTTAGGGATTCCACATGGGCGTGTGTTTTGGACACACGGCCGTGTCTGGTGGGCACACGGGCGTGTGAGACCCTCACATGGCCGTGTCAGCCTTTTACTCAAATTTAGTGCAAATGGATAGAGAGTTACACGGCCTATCCCCATGACCATATGCCTAGTCTACACGGGCGTGTACCTTAGTCACACAACCGTGTACCCCTCTTCACACGGGTGTGTGCCTTTGCCACACGGTCGTGTGCCCCTCTTTTCACGGGCTTTTGACCTTCCACACGGTCTAGGCATTTCCACACGGCTAGAGCACACGGCCGTGTGGTTCTAAGTCACCTATTATGATTCTGTGTGTCATTGTTATGAGAATTTGTCTGTGTGTTTGCCTTGGCTGATCTTTAGTCAGGGTAGCTAAGAATTATCTAATCTGGGCTTTGACCTGAGTGTATCTGTGACTATCATGTAAGATGTTTGAATTTGAATCTGTTCTGTTAGGTGTGTGTGCATAACCGTTCCGACTGATTGTCTGATATTGTGCCTCTGTTCTGTGAGATTGTATGAATACATGCACCTGCATAAAATATTTGGGATAGGTTTTGAAGAGAAAATAGTTTGATTCTCGATCCGATCCGCGGTTCAAAGCGTAATTTGTCTCATGCATTTGCGGATTACCCGTATTGCATCGCAGCATAAACACATACATCAGCTTTGCTAAGTTTATTTATCTAATCTGGCAGTTAAACTGCAATTTTCTAGTATAGCGGTTTACCGCATCGCACTGGACCGTACGTATGTTAGCTATGCTACGTACCATCATCTGATCTGACAGTTTAACTGCAACTTTTCTTAACAGCGGTCTACCACATTACACCGTACATAACATACGCTATCCCTACTGCGTATTATTATCTGAGTGGCTTAGTCCACATATGTGGTGTGTAGGGATGGATGGGCCTTTCGAGGTTCTAAAAGGTGTGTTTGGTTGGATGAGCTTCAATAGCACTTTTGAGGTGTGATCGGGGGACAGAGAGGTGTGTTGGCTGGATGGGTGGGTTTTATTTGACTGCATTTCATCTGCATCTGTCTGTGGGTTCTGATTGTAAGATTGGTTAACTATATTCTGTCGTCTGCACGGTATTTGTGCTGAGTTTTGTGTGAATTTGATGTGCTCTAGTTGTTAAGTTCTGTTGGGACATTAGTCCCAAGTGTGTTTTCTGACTCTATGAGTAACTGCAAATCTGTTGTGCTACTATTTTGAATTTTGTATCTCTATTTTGGACTTGTTTCGGACTTACACTGAGCTCGAGTAGCTCACCCCCTCCTAGTGTTTCCTTTTTAGGTACATTTTCTGAATTCTGACGCTAGAGTCGGTGTACGGAGGTCTTTGACAGTCTCGGTGAAAATAAATTATTATCAGTTTGCACTTTCAGTATCTATTTGATTATTTGGTTTTAAACTGTAGGATTTTTATAAAGCTGTGATACAATTTCGTTCTAAATTTTACTCGCTTAATTCATTTCGATTATATGTTTACCTAATTGTAATCTTATATATTGGGTTTTAAACGATTAAATGTTTCGGTTTGACTCGAGAACTTGTTTGGTAAAATTTAACTACAGTCACTTCGGTGTCCACTGTAACATCCGGGATTAGGACTAAACTTCTAGGCCGGGTTTTGGGTGTTACATATATAATGACATGTAATTATAGAATAATTAATATATGTGGTTCAAGTAGGAGATTGTTGAAAAATATGGACATCACATATAATAAGGGTAATTACATGTTATTTTTTACTATCATAATAGGTTAGCCTGAATTAAAAGTGATCTAATTTGGTTAAGGTTTATTGGGCTTTAATTATTAAATAAAATATGGGTCAAATATGTGTAGATACTCTAGTAACTATTTTCTAATTAATGATGGGCTGATTAAAAATTTTGGTTAATGTGCAAAAATTATATATTAGGGTTATTATGGTCCCCAAATTACACATAACATAACTTTTTTAATATCTTATCTTTAGAAAAGAGAGAGCCACCTTCTCAAAATTACTTGTGTGCTAATTTGGAAGATTAAAAGATTTCAAGAAATGTATGGATTCAGATACACTTCCGCGTCTAATTTTGTTCTTGATGATTTGATATGATAAATCCTGATTTATCGTTTGTTAAGTCTTATATTAGATATTATTTTATAATTCTATCACTTTCAAATTGCTAATTATGTTGTACTGTTCAATACACATTTTGGTGCTCATTTTCCCGATTTTGATTCTTCTATTATGTTAAAATTTGAAATTTAGTCCATACATTAATTAGGGATATGATCATGCTTTGCGTGGTTGGACTTTTTATTATATAAAATTTTTAATAAGTCTTTTATCGTAAAATAGATATTAATATTTAAACTTTTAGATTTTTAATTAAACATTTATAAATGATTTATTTGATTTTTAAACATCTAATGTATAACACTTGACAAAATAAATCTTGAATTTTCATTTTCTTTGAGTGAAATAAAAATAAAAAAGATATAAAAATTGTCTTATTCTCAATCTTGCAATCCAGTAATTGTATGCAATTTCTACTAATTTTATTTACGAAATAGCACTGCTATATGCCTTCTTCTTCTTTTGTCGAAGTATAATTTAAGTGTTTTCTACTAATTTTAATTTTTGAAATTTAAAAAACTCAATAATTAAGGATGAGATCATTTTCAGTCTATTGCCTTGTGTTCTGTATAACATAGAGAACTATGATAATTGAAATTATAAATTACTATAGCTTATAAAGAGAATTAAATTTTTTTTAGTAAAAGATAGTGTATACAAATTTAATCAAATATATAAATAAAATTAAGCTTGAACTAATGACTATAGTTGTTATAAGTTGTATATCACCAAATTACCACTAAGATTGGTGGGGGAATATTTGAAATATATAAATGTCTTTTAATTTTTGTTTATGTGGAATTTGAAAGTAATTTAATTTGTGGGGAAAATAATTATAAGATTAATGATCTTAAAATGCTCTTATAAACCGATTTCATATATTTTCTCAATGAATATATATATATATATATATATATATATATATATATATATATATGAATTTTATAAATGATAAATACGTATTATAGTTCTATTGCTATTCATTATATATATGGAAAGTAAGTTAAATCTATTTAAAATGTGTAAACAAGGTAATAGTTTTTCACCCAAATCTACTGTATTTGTCCTTTCAATGCTATATATATATATATATCTCCTTAACTGAAAATTAGTTACAATTCATATCAATATTAATGACATAATAATTTTTAAACTAAAATTCATATCAGGAGATTAGCGGTCAAGGTAGGTGTGTGGTCATCCCATTCTGTTAAAAACAATGGTTATATTTTGTTGATTCTATGGTCATATTTCAATTTCATATGTTCATTTCTTTTTATTCTCCACACTTTGTCCTTATCTTTTGCAGGAGAAGTCCTTCTACCTTGCTTTTAATCTCATGAAATCCTTTGATGTACTTACACTTACAGTAAACAAACAGAATCAACTTTTAATCTAGGTACAACAGAATCATCGCCACAAAATCAACCAGGCAAGAATGTAATAAATTGAATATATAATCACCGGTGGAGCTGAAGTTTGATAGTATGTTTGAGTGGAAACAACTTTTCTACCGTTAAATGCACCTTCCGCCCGCGGTTGACACATAATTCAGGAGCCACTCAACAATACAATATTATGAATCAGAACTGTACTAGTGGTCCCGCCGGAAATCACCTTCCCGACTGTATTTAAGTTATGTCTTCAGGACAAGAAAACTTGCAGGTACACAACATGGGGTTTTACAAACGGTTTCCGAAATGATAGGAGTTGGGCACATGCTGCATACGCTTTTCCTTTCTCCTCAAAATCTAGAGTAGCAAAGTGTCTCCAGGGAGTAAAAAGCGAACCTTTAGGTTATATTACTCTCCACTCATCATCACCAAACTTTATTAACAAAACTCAACGAACAGATCAAACCAACAGCAGCCAATATTCAAACCCAATGCCAGTAAACCAATAAACCTGGAAATTAAAATCAAAGAAAAAAAGGAAAAGCAAGCAAATCACCATCGGGCAAGGTCTGATCAACGAGCTTTAGGCGCCATTTCGACTACCGGAACGGTGAAAGGCTGTCCATCAACAAATGGAGTCATATATCTCAAACTCAAGTTGATCCATCCGCAGACGGTGGCTCCGGGGTTAGACAGTAGAGGCAGTGGTAAAAAAGGAAAAGAAACAAGAGACTGAGTAGCGGTGAACGTTGGCCGGAGGCAAGTCCATCTACGACAGTGGCTCAATTCAACGTTGGAGAGTAGCGGCAGTGAACCGACAGCCAAGAACTTTGAAAAAAAAAAAAGGAGAAAATAAGAGGAGAAGAAACAAAAGAGAGAAATGATAGGTGGACCGATTAGTGGCTTTTCCGATTGATGACTATACCGAAGCAAGGTGACTAGCGGAGGAGAATCCTGATGGGATTTCAAGGAGTTATCTGTGAAAACAAATCAGAGGGAATGAAAGAGCAAGAGGAAAAGAGTTGACTAGTGCTGTTATTTGGGCTAGAGAATAATCGCTGGTGATATCGTCGGAGTGCGGCTGTGGTGCATGCTGATGGCGACTAGGGTTGGGAAAGAGAAGAGGAGAGAAAGAAACAAAATGGAAATGGGAAAGAATAAAAGAAAGAGGGAAAATGGAAAAAAAAAATAGAAAGAAAAGAAAAGAAAAAGTGAAATAGAAGGGATACATTAATTAAATATGTGGAAAAACAATTAATTATCAAAATAGGCACATTAAAATTATTTACTAAAATAAGCATTCATTACAATGTACTTTCAGTGTCACTGAACCAACCGGAGGCATCACCCCAATTTCCCTCAATCATTCGATCATCATTACATTTTAAAAAAAAATAAATTTTTTGTGCTGTCATTAGTTAGGCGAAATCAATATCTGAATTTTAAAAAATACTCAAAAATAAGATTGCAATGGATTTTTAAAAATAATATTTTTTATTGATGCCATCAGCCTGTCAAGCAGCAACGGAAAAATGTTAACAAAAATCGTTTGAAAGGAAAAAAAAGAAGAGGAATACTAAAAAAAAAAATTCGAATAAAAAAAAAGGGAGCCCATAACTGTTCGTTCACATCCACAGTAGGCCATCAAACTGGTGTTGGTCTAATTAAAAAAAAGGTAAATGATGGAATCAGAGCCTTGAAGGAGATAGGCTTTGCAGTGGATGCAATGACGACAAGGTGAATCGTTGGTAGAGTGAAACAAAAAAAGACACAGGGAAGCAATGGGTCGGTTCGATCATATAAATGGACGTTGGCTTGCTCGCGAAATAAGATCTAGATTTGGGTTATTAAATTTTTAGAGAAGAAAAATAGAGAAAAGAGGGGGAAGAAAATAAGGAAAGAAAATTAGAAAAAAAAAAGAACGATACAACTATTTGGAAAACTAATATAATTTAGGGAATAATTTCATATTAAACTTTATTTTTATACGGTTCATCTCTTTTATATATTTTTAAAAAAAGTCTTTCGATTTCATTAAACAATATATCCATATAAGTATATTTTTAAAATATTTTAAAAAAATGTCTTGGAAAGCAAAAATAATTATCTTGGAAATCAAAATATGTATGCCAAAACCGTTAAAATACTTTTAAAAGTTGTTTCAAGAATCTAACTTTGCTTTCACTTCTTTCTTATTCTTTCTATGTTGCATTCATCCCCTCTTTCTTCTCCTTAACTTTTCATCTTCTCCCTCTTCTTTTTTTTGCTGCATTCATCCGTTCTTCTTCTCCCTAACCTTTCAAATTCCCCCCTCTCTCATTATTATTCCTACTTCCTGATAATCGTTCCACCTTCTCAAGATCCCTTCCCCCTCTTTTTGTTTTTAGATCATCACTTCCTTCCCCCCTCCCCATCACTTTCCATGACCTAACATCATTGTAAACACCAGAAAACTAGCATGCATGCCACCGGTTTGACAGCTTGCCGCAAACATGACTGGATAGTCACAGGTTCCCCTTTTTTTCTGATTCCCAACCTTTTTTTTTGTTTTTTTCATTTTTTTTCATTATTAGACTTGACATTTTCGGTGCCGCCTGACCAACTAGTGACACCAATTAATTCTTTTTTCCTTTTTCCATTGGTGTACCTGTATTTTTCAAGTATTTTTCAAAATATAGATACCGATGCTACCGATTGGTCAGGCCGCACTGGCAGTGCATTGTAGCTGATGCCTATCTTGGTAAATAATTTTTGGTGTACCTATTTTGGTAATTAATTTTTTCAACTTGATTATGGTAAAAAAGACAACGTTGGAGTGCGACTGTGGTGCATGCTGGCGACGACTAGGGTTGGGAAAGAGAAGAGGAGAGTAAAAAGAAAAGAAAGAAATAAAATGGAAATGGGAAAGAATAAAAGAAGAAGGGGAAATGGAAAAAAAAAGGGAAAAGTGAAATGGAGAGGGTAAATTAATTAAATATGCTGAAATTTTTTAATATTTATGCAAATAGGCTATTTTTTTATATTTATCGGGATATACTATTTTTGGAGAGAGAAATGAAAAGGCGTTTTCACTTTGTTAAAAAATATATTTTTATTTTTTCGCGGTTGGAAATTAGAAGTTTATAGATTTATTTTTCTCTACGTTTGAGATCGACATTATTATAGTTTTAAGGTATTTTTGAATTTATGATAATGCCGTGGAGCGCGATGACCTAAAAATTTCATCTTCCATTTGGGGATGGAGTCATCACTCGAGAAGTCAGAATTACATTGCAACTAAAGGTCCCAGTTGGCACCGATTATACGGTCATGAGTTGAATTGTATCTAGGGCTTCAAGTTTACAAATGTTTTGATATCAAGGGATGGAGTATAACTGGGGGCACTATTGACAATGGTTATGCAGGAACGA
Organism: Gossypium longicalyx; assembly: GCA_025698465.1. NCBI lineage: Eukaryota > Viridiplantae > Streptophyta > Magnoliopsida > Malvales > Malvaceae > Gossypium > Gossypium longicalyx. Next base: position 81,657,919 of record CM047005.1, on the reverse strand, counting down.
AAACAAGTTTTGTAACCCTCTCTAACACGACCTAGACGTTATGACCAAATTTTGGAAGCTATATTAATCATGAAGAAAAGACTTTCAAATTGATTGTGCTTAACTCATCTTTTTGGAAAACATTGCTTGTTTTTAATAAGAAAGTTGTCGATGAAATTTTTTATTAAAACATGTTTAGTTTAGGTAAATTTTTATTGTAGTTTAAATTGTTACTTTTTGATAGTTTGAATAGAAAAATTGCCTTGCAAATTTTAAAATGTTATTTTACAAAAAATTTGTTTTCAAAATTCGCAACGAAAATTATTCCAATATGATAAAACATTTTATGTTCTAGAATAAGTAATTAAATTATTTAAAAAAATCCCAAGTTTATGCATGCAATCCAATTATCAAATTAAAATCCACATGTCATAGTTTAAAATATTTAAAATCAAGTTTACAAGTTTTTAATGAGGCTCCCAAGGAAGTTATTGACTTTCTACAAGAAGATAAAGTAAACGGTTGGTTCATGTAGTTGATCCTGTTCATTTTCTTTTCATCAAAAAAATTAAATTAAATAGTCCAAAATCCAAAACAAATTATCCAAATGAGTTTTGATATATCTTTATTTAAATATATTCAAGAACCTCCTCTAGATGCTGCATCCAAGTGCTATCCATGAGTGTTATCTAAAAAATTTAAACAAAACTAAAGGGGTGAGCTAAAAAGCTTAGTTTAAGTTTCAATTCAAGCATAATAATAGAAATTATACTAAATATAACAAAGTCTCACAAAGAGTTTAACATTCAATTGTACATATTTCTATATGCATGTTTATAACAATGCAATATTTTTATAAAAACATATATGTAGATTTTTTAAAAATTTCTTACCCATCTCTACTACACACCGTATAGAGTTTCCTAAAACTCATCCATCCAAAACACACCAACAATAAATGTGGACAATGCCACCAGAATTGCAGACAAGCTGCCAAAGTAGATAAATGTGGTCAAGCCACCAAAATCATTGTCAAGCTGCCAGAATAGATATGTGGTTAAACCACCAAATAGTGCAAATCATGAAACTTCCAGAACTTCTTCCTTACCATATAATCCTAACCTCATGCAATGTGACATGGCATGTGTCAAAACCTTTTTGGAAATCGACTTTTTATTTTTAAAAACAAAAATAAAATCGCCACCAATCCTTTTTATTAGGTGTGATCAGGTCACCTCGAAATTTGATCATTTTAATAAAATGTTAGATTTACTAAAATGATAACTTTCAGTCTACAAAATCCAAGAAATGGGTTCAGGAGTCGGTTACGTACGAAGAAGGATTAGCACCTTCATAAAGCCCAAAATTGGTACCTAGTTGATTACTTGATATCTTAGTGTCGAGAATTGAGAATTCAAAGAAAATTTAAAATACGATCCCCTTCTTGTATGATTTGATTAATATATCACTAACTAAATTAAATTTAATGGAAAGGGCATTCTTATATCGAGGTAATCAAAATGAAAAGGTCATGTCCCGTAAGTTAGGGCACGACATCTCGAATCCTCGAAAATAAGATTGCTCATTATTTAATTATTACCTAAATCTCGTACATCTTTTAATTTTGAATAAGATATTCGATTACTTTGGTTCGAGGAGAAAGTCAGACTCCGTAAGTTAGAAGCATGATCCCTTGGATTTCCCCAAATAAAAAATATTGCCTCGATCTTAAATTATTATTTATGTGTCATGTAAAAAACGAATATAATATTTAATGCGATGTGAGATTAGTTTATTTGAGTATAGTACAAAAATGGATAAATATAATGAAGCATATTACGTATTATGGTAATGGCAAAAATAGAACAACATAACTATGTGGGTAAAAACAGAACTATAATATAGCAAAATAATAATAAGAATAAAATAATAGTGATCATAATAATAATACATATATGATAGTAATAATAATATTAATCAATGATGGTAACAATAAATAATTATGACATAATTAATACCATATTTAATAAAAAAATAAAAATGTAAATTAAAAGGGCAAAAATGCAAATGACAAAAATAAAAAATACTGAAAAATAAAAAAATAATAAAAAAGGGAGGGTTGAATTAAATAAATGAAGGACTAAATTGAGATTTAAACAAAAATTAAAGCATGAATTGTGAAATAAATAAAGAAAGGGGAAATAAAGTACTAAATTGAAAATATAACAAAATTTGACGCCTAAATTATAAGAAATAGAACATAAAAGATTAAATTAAAATAAAATGGAAAAGTTTAGGGACTCAGAGGGCAATTAATCTAACCTAGTACATGTGTCACTCCCCACAAGGTCAACAGTCTGATGACCAAACTGAAAACAAATCAAAATTAAATGGTATAATTTTAAAAAGAAGAAGAAAACGAAATTAGGACCACATTGAAAACTGCCTAAAGGCGGAAGGACCTGGAAAGTAATTTGGCCCTTCCCTTGAAAACATGCGGATCCCAGGGGATTTAGATTGGGTTATCGGGTCGAGCTTGAAGTGATATCGTTTTGGGAATCTGAAGCTAAACCCAAAACGACGTCGTTTTAGGGGCCCATATAAATTGAAAAATTAAAAAAAATCATTTTGTTTCAGAAAAAGAAAAAAAAATTCTTCTCTCTTTTTTCTCTAAAATCCTTCATTGTTCGGCCATGGGGGTCGCTGTATGCTGCCGCGACCACCGATCATTAGCGTTGGCAACCACCGCCTTCGGTGGTCGAAAAATAAAAAAAAAACTTTTTTAAAATCCTTTCAAAACCCTAGAGTTAGATCTAGGGATAAAACACCTAAAAAAGGGCGAGCTCGGTGAAAAAAGAAAATGGAAGACGATTTCTTCCCTCTTTGGTGACGCCCTCAACGAAGCCCCAAGGGGTTCCGAGGCTTCTCAAATCGGAGGTGGTTCTCGACTACGGCTTTTAATAAATAAAAATTTAAACTTTGTTTTTATTCTTATTTTTTCGAATAAAAAAAGTAAATAAAATGAACTATTTTTTGAACTTCGTTGTTTTTTTTTTGTATTTGATTTCTTTTTTTATTTTTTGAATCTATTCGATTTCTTGTAAAAAAGTTACATGTGGTGGATGTGGCTTTTATAGCGAAACTACAATGTTTATTTTTTTTTTTGTTTCTTTTCTGTTTCTCTGCTCTGTCTTCTGCTTTTGTTTTTTTTTTTTATCTTTTTGCAGGTGCTCGTGGCAAGGTCAACGATGCTGGGGAGCCAGCCTTGCCATTTCGGTGAAAGGAGGGGGGAGACCACAGGTGGCACGCTTGTTGACGTGGCGAGGGAGCGGCGCTGGAGGCCTTAGAGAAGCTAGGGTTTCTGATTTTTTTATGCATTGGGTTTTTAGGGTTTTTTTTTATTTAGGCTTTTTGGGCTTGTAATTAATGGAATTTTATTATTTATTCATTTATTTGTTTGCTTGTTGTTTGGGTTTATTTGTTTCTGTTACGCCGGATAAAATTGGCCTGTTACAGCATGCAATTACAAAATTAGAACGGTAAGCATGTTGGAGATGCAATCATATATTACTCAAAAATCAATAGTCATGGAAATCCATGCTTTACAGAATAGATATGTTAAATCTCAATAAGTACAGATCATTTTAATCAGATTCACCATGATGTCACATGCCATGAGAATTAGAACAAATCACATAGTATTAACAATAAACTTATCAAGCAATAGGGATTCAAACCGAGATATATACCTTAAGTCCAATTAATCACACACCATGATATTTTCAGCCTCTAGATTATACTTACAATAATATTTAATCTATTATATATATTATGATCAAAATAATCTTTTTCACGCAGTGTTTAAATAAGAGACACACCTTTAATTTTTATCTAAAACGCAAAATCCTAAACCAAACTCGAACTCTTCAGATCCAAGTAAATTGAAACGAGATTTGTGCCCTTATTCCACTTCAATTGGAAACTCCAATTTGGAAAACATAAGAGGTTTACGGTTCTCGAATTAAATCCTTCAATCAAAAATAATCTCTTAGAAAGTATTCAACCACTCCCAATTATCAAAACTTCACAAAATGAAATAGAGCTTACTTCTCCATAATACTTACTCTTTTAATACACAAATGTCTGAAAATAACAGCTAATATTAATGATGATCCAATTTGGTATGAGGATCTAGTCATCAAAGAAAATTAAAGAATTAATCAAAGAGAATTTATTATTTAAAAATAATAAGATGAAAAGGAAAAAAAGAAAAGGGAAAGAGTAATTAAAATATGGTGGTTACCGGCGGTGGTTAGTGGCGACGAACAGTGGTGCACGGTGGTTGAAAAAAGTGGTAATTCAAAAATATGTTGAGTAAAAAAAGAAGAATGATCGATTATTTAGATTAAAAGAAGAGAAATGAAATAAAAAGAAGAAGAGAAAAGATAGAAAAGAAAGAAAGATTAGATAAGAGTGGTGGTGCAAAATGAAAGTTGGTGGAGAGTGGTGGAGGAAGATGGTTTTTCTGGTGGTGATATGGTTGTTATGGGTGGGAAGTGGTGGTGATATGGTGGAGGAAAAGTGATGTGGAGGAAAAGTGATTGTTGACACGCAAGAATAGAAAAATAAAATAAAAATGGTGTAGAACTTCCAAATGAGGGTGGCTCAAGGTGGTTGACAGGGAGAAGAAAAAGAGAGGATTGAATGATAAAAGGAAAGAATAGATAGCCAAAAAGATACTAAGAAATGACACCACCTTGCAACCCAATTAAAAATCCAAAATTCAAACTCCCAACATCTCATTCATGAAGAGTCAAGGGAGTTAGAATGAATTGATGGTGAATAGACATAGGAGTTTGAAAACCAAAACATGAATGGCTTTGAAAATGGATGTTACAAAGTTGAATAGGAGTTACATGCATGTATGGACGGTTTGCATGGCAAGGTTGTCCAACTTTTGCTCAAAATTTGGAAAAAAATGAGAGTATGGAGACTTGAACTTAGTTCACTAAGGAGTTACTTAAGGTACTTAACCATTAAGCCAAATCTTTTACTTATTACGGAACCAATGTAAACAATTAAAAAAATTGGAATGTGAGAACTCTACCCTCCTTAAAATAAATTTCATCCTCAAAATTTACTTAGTTCGAACAAATGAGGGTATTGCTAATGAAAAGAATATTCTTGCTCCCACATGGCCTCTTCAGAACCATGATTCCGCCATAGAACCTTAACAAAAAGAATTTACTTTTTTCTAAGAACCTTAATCTCACGATCTAGAATCTTCACAGGCTCCTCCTTAAAATACAAGTCTGATCTCACTTCAATCTCCTCAACCTAAACCACATGAGATGGATCTGAACGATACCTCTTCAGCATAGAGAATGAAAAATGTCATGGATATGATCCAACTCTGGTGGTAACTCCAACTGATACGCCATCGGTTCAAATCTTTTTAGAATCTGATAAGGCCTAATAAACCTCGGGCTCAATTTTCCATTCCATCCAAATCTCAATACTTTTCTCTATGGAGACACCTTTAAGAAAACTTAATCTCCAACACAGTACTTGATATATTTCCTTTTTAGATTTGCATATGATTTATGCTTGTCAAAAGCTACTCTTAATTTGCATATGATTTATGATTGTCAGAAGCCACTCTTAATCTATCTTGAATCAATTTGACCCTACCTTTAGTCTCTGGAACTAACATATGACCCAAAATTTTCCTGTCACCCAACTCAATCTAGCACAAATGAGTCTGACACTTACGACCATACAAAGCCTTGTAAGGTACCATTTGAATGCTTTACTGAAAACTGTTGTTATATGCAAACTCAACTAAAAGTAGATAATTCTTCCAACTGTCAGAGTATGCCCAATAGCCAATCATGATATGATTGTAAACACATACTCATTTTACCTTGTTTGTTAATATAAGGCATTGTTATTGTTATTTTAGTTTCTTTTTCTGTGTATAAAAATAAACTGTTTAATAATAAAGTCCTAAGAATAATATGATTATTCTTAAAAAGTCCTTAGTCAAGTATGATTGTGGGCTTGGACAATAACAATGCATTGAGACTAATGTGTAGTTGATTGATGACAAAATATTGTCATTGACATAAGGATGTCAAAATCAATACATGAGTATGTGCTAGAGAACAACATACTGGACTGACCCGCCATAAGTATGTTTCTTGGATTACTATGTAATAGTCACAAAAATTATTCATAGTGAATACTATGTATTTGATCCTTAGACTTGAGATCATCATTGTCCCAACATCACGAGTCATATATTTTGATACAGTCAAACATCCACTGTAACAGGTTGTATTATAAAAGATTGATGTTGGATATACCACAATCCATGTAGTAGGATATGATTGATCAGGATAGGATTTATCCCTCCTACATAATGGGAGTAATATTTTGGCCACTTGATGGAGTGAGACTAGAAATGCATGGTCATGGTCAAATAAGTTTATATGAGATATCAAACTTATCTGTTTAACATAGTCCACTTAGATTATCAAGATATATGAGATTGGATTATACAAATGTGACTATACCATGAATTGTGTCCAATCTAGATATAAAGGGTAAAAGAATATGACACATGAAAAATTTTATCACAGAAAGGTTATGTCGAATCATGACTTCTTGTAACTTGGGTAGAAATGATGCATTGCTAGACATCACTCATTTCTTGTAACATTAGAAATATTGTAGTATTACTAACAATATTACAATAACCTATAGGGCTATACCCTATGGTTAAAGCAAACAGACTTCATGCCAATAAAACGGGCGTATAGCCTCCTACACATGATATGGCGATTCTTATAATTAGCAGATAAATATTACTTGCCAGATAATTTTTCCTGGTGGATAGTATTGCCTGGCGAACATTATCGCCCGGCGGATAGTATCGCGTAGCGGATAGTATTGCCTAGCGAATAGTATAGCTTGGCAAATAGAATTATCTGACAGATACTATTCGCAACATCTTTTAGAGTTATTATTTATGGAAGTTAATATTCTTTTGGAAAGAATATAATTTCAATACCTTATAGGATTTTCTCTACGAAGTAAAAAGGGAATTATTCTATTTTAATATATGGTATTAATAAATGGAATATAATCCCTGATTATGTGGGAGTCAAAAAATAAGGAAAACCGTATTTGAATTCTCTCTGAAATTGTTCAAAGAGTTTTTTTATTCATCGTTGATTGGGTGGACTACGTAGAGGCCAAGATATTTTTGTTGCACTTTGGATTGACATCGTACAAATTATTCCAGTGAAAATGTTACACTCTATTTTTCAGTTTGAGAAGGTATATTTTCAACCTGATTCGTTCCTCGTACATGGATCCATTGTGGATGATCACCAGAAGTTTTTTTTTTGTACTGTACCACAAGGCGTACCAACGATCCAACACCAACTTCTTTGAAAATCAATAACAAAACTCCTTAGCATATCCTCAAGAATCTGGATAACTTGGTTGGACTACCCATCAGTTTGCAGATGAAAAGGGCACTCAAATCCAAATAAGTCCCAAGAGCCTCGTGTTTCTTCTTCCAAAATTGAGACGTAAACTAGGATCTCAATATGAAATAATTGACATAGGTACTCTATGCAGTTGCACAATCTAAGAGATGTACAACTTTGCAAGCTTCTGAAGATAATAATACGTACAAACCGGTAGGAAGTGAGCCGACTAAGTTAACCTATCCACAATCACCCACACTAAATCTTTCTTAGTAAGAGTCAAGGGTAACCTACTAATAAGGTCCATAGTGACTCGCTCCTACTAACAAGGTCCAGTGCCGACTCGATTCGTATTTCACCAAGTAACCACTACTAGTCTGATTCACATTTCATCTTTTTTGCACCACACAACAACTCCTCTATGTTGGAAGTCTTGTTGCCACCAAATCTTTCACAAGCTAGTGTAATGGGTTCAACGTCTTTAATGGAAAAAATAAGTAGAGTATACTGAAAAGCCCTATTGTTTTTCAATATGACTATGATCTTATACTTTTGTATGGGTTTTATAAAGTATCTTCCTTTGATGGGGTGGAACTTGTTGTTCTGCCCGCATAACCACTGTCAACTAGGGCCCTAATTATACTCCATCCCTTTATAGCATAACCTTTGTAAACTTGAAACCCTAGTTGCACTTCAACCCGTGACCGTATAATAACCACCAATTAGGACTTCGAGCTGCAATATGATTCCAACTTCTCAAGTGTTGGCTTCATGTAACAGCCTATTTTTAATGGTGTCGAAAACAGTAATTTCGAGACCATAATTTTAATGTGTGAGTCTGTAAATATTAAATAGTTAATATTTACGAGGTTAATAGTATTGTATTAAATTTTGATCAAGTAATTTTAATGTTTGATAGGTTAATTAAAGAAAGAAGGACTAAATCATAAAAGGTACAAAATTCAAGAAGGACTAAATCATAAAAGGTACAAAATTCAATCATTAATAGTGTTTTAGTATCAATTGTATATTTAAGTGAAATTGAGTTGTCTTATATGGAAATCAAGCCATTTCCTTATTTAGTGGACGGTAGGCATATAGAAATTAAAAGAAAATAGTTAGTAATGAAAATTTTGTAAATAAAGTAAAATTAAATAAAAGTACAAGTAAAAATTTCATCATCCTTTTCATTTTGGTGAGAGTGAAACCGAAACACCATTATTTTAGGAAGAAAAAGTTTTGCCTTGCTTATCCCTTTGCATATAAGTTCACTCCTAATCTATTTCTAATGAATGTTATGTTTTTGTGATCGTTGTATTGATATCTAGCTAGTTGAGAGATTAATTTATGAAGTTTTCAAAGTTTAGAGAAATTACCATTTATGTTCTTGAAGTATTCTTGATGATTGTTTTTTAGCATAAAGCTTGATGATAATTTTGATCTAATTTTTAAAGTGATTTTTATTAGTTTTCATGTTTACTGATTAAATCGAAAATAAACTAAAATAAACATGGTTCTTCTTGATAAATTTAGAATTATAGGGCTGTTTTAGAATGGTTAAAAATTAGGTTCAATGGGTTTAAAGCTCAATTGTAAGATATAATATTGTTTTTGTTTTAAGGACCAAATTGAATAAAGTGTAAAAGTTTGGGACAAATGTGAAAATTTAAAAATAGTAAATATTTGTACTAAATTCAATATTAAATCAAATTGAAGCTAATAAATTTAAATAAATTGTTTTATAGATCAAGAACAAGTAGATAACCAAGGAAAAGGGAAAGTTGCTGACTAGTTACTAAACTTATACAAACTCTGCAGTTTAGCCCTAGTAAGTTCATTCGGTTTAGTATAATTTATTTTGAAATGATTATTGAATGAGAAATTGTTTGTTGAATGTTTAATGTTAAATTAGTATTAATTGAATTGGTAAATTGTTGGTACACTATATAGCGATAATATTTTTTGGGCCAAATGAACGTATGATAGAGTACAATTGGCCTGCCAATAGGTTATAGTGTGCACTGTACGGTATTGATATGTGATGAGGTGATGATTCATGATTTGTGTTTATACACTGAGTATAATGAGGTTCAATATTTGTTGTGAACTATCGTGTTATATTACAATGATTCTAGTATGTTACTAGGGTGGATGTAAAGCCTTTGGGCTACACACTTGGTCCCAAGGCGTGTTTTTGGTTGGATTGGCTTATTGGGGCGTTTGCCATGTTTTGGATGGATAACTGTGTACTCCTATCCGTATATTGTTCATCGGGCAATATTTCTAGTGTTAAATGACTTGTTATTGAACTGTCGGAAGGTTTTTTTTATGAATTCATGTTAGCATTATGGCTTGATGTTGAATGATCTCATTTGATTATATTCAAATGTAACTCGTTTTTGTATAACTCACATATTATGGATTACGATTGACAAGAAACACTAACTATTAATCTTGTTATTTAAGTTTTCATGTTATTTCAGTAAGCTTTATTGTTTTAATCATCGAATTTACTAAGCTCTATAAAAGCTTACTCGTGTTATTTATCTTATTTCCTTGTAGATAGCATTTTGTGGAAATTGGATGATCGATTCAACTCAAAGAAATCACACTATCTGGATATTTTTTTGGTAGTTTTGAATGTTTACTTTCAGTTATACGGCATGTAATAGGTGATTTGTAAATATTTTTGTTACTTGTTACTTGTGGTGTGTGTTAAACTTAAATGATGTTGGTCATGGATGGATTCTTGGGACATGTGTATATACTTTTGATGTTTGGGTTGTAAGTGTTCATAAGTATGTGATTTGGTCTTATTGTCCTATATTATTAAAGAATGACTATCCTATAGTGATATGGACTTGAATGTTGTGAATGAGTGGTAAATTTTGCCTGAGTTAATGTATGTTTTTCTAGCTTAAATTCAAACTATATGGTTAATTCTTTTAACAAGAGAACATAGCTTTGATTTTGTATTGTTTAGATGTTTGAATTGTGGTTTCATTGAGGGCACAATTGTTAGGCACATAGGTTGATTGTTTTTGGATGTTTTGAGTCTATTTGAATGTGATTTGAAGGTTTGTAAACATGTGTTTTTGGTATGTTTTGAAACCTAAGAAAATGGGTAGAAAGTGGCTTGTTTTAGGGGCAATCTATGTGGCACACGGCCTAGGACACGGGCTATTACACGGCCACCCAACATGGTCGTATGTAATTATTGTTTTAGGTGCAGATTTCATACAATCTGAGACATGGCCTACAACACGGTCGTGTGTCTCAAGTCAGTATGTAACGTAGTCTGGTACACAGCCTATGACACAACCTTGTGACTCATCATCGAATACACACACGGGATGTGACACGACCGTGTGGCCATAATTTGAACATGCACATGGTTTGGCACACAACCTGTGACACAATCATGTGGCCCTATTTCAAATACTAACACAAGTTGGGACATGGCAGTTTTGAGTACTCACATGGCCTGAGCTATGTCAGACGGTCATCTGACCCCTGGTTTCCAATTTTTCCAGATTTTTCTGTTTTGTTTGTAAATGACCTCTGAATGTTTTCAAATTATTGTTAGGGCCCCATAGGCTCGATTTATGGTCCATAAATGTATTTCTACATTGATTTATATGAGTTCTGTAAACCTAATTCGGCTACGGAGATGGGTTAAGGGTGTTACACACCATCCTTACATGGCAAGTGAAATTTTTAGGTCACCAAGTTCCACGACATCACCGTGAACCGAAACACAACTTAAAACTATGGCTATGTCTCCCTCAAAGAAAAATAGAAATAAATATTTAAACTTGAAAATTTCATCACTCAAGAAAAAAGGAAAAAAAATTAAAGACGACAATGGGCGAGAGACATGATGGAGTAGGGGGATGGAAACTCCCATTTATGTAGGCGATGTAACACCCCTCATCCGATTCGGTCGTTTTACCCAATCTATAAGGTGCTACTGCAATTAACATAGTAGTACACATACATTTTAGGCTTTAAAATTTAATTAAACAATAAAAACATTACATAACCCATGAAAAATATAAATTACAACTAATTCTAGTCTTAATTGAGGTTATGAAAACATTAAATTTTACTCGAAAACAAATAGGGATAAAATTGCCACATTTCCAAAAGATAAAGACAAACATGACAAATAGAGGTAAGAAGATCGTGTATCCAGGCCATGAAACTATCTAAAGTTGTGCGCGTCAAGATACAAAATTTCAACGAATGTCGCACGACCATGTGATTGGGTATCAACCAATAACCGTGTAAAGCTAGAGTTACACGACTATGTGACCTGGCTGTGTAACTCACTATGGTTGTGTGGGTAAAAATTCAAACCTTCAAATAAGCTCACTCGATCGTGTGGCTAGGTCATGTAACAAATCGAAACCATGTAGAAACCTAAATGACCAAAGTTACAGTAATCAAAAGGGCATGTGCCAACCCGTATGACAATCGGAGTCCATGTATACAATTGGTTCATTATTTACAATGCTCACACGTTCGTGTCACTTGTCCATATGTGACACATAGTCATGTGCTAAACCGTGTAATGCAAAAATATGTCATTTATGCATGATACAGTCCTACGTTTAGAAATGACCCTTAATGCAACTTTTGGCAATTGAGTTTCTACTTAAAGACATGCTAACAATATGCCTTTTAATAATTCTTAATCTACTAACCCATATTCCAAATAGTGACACCTTTTCACAGACAAAACATAGTTAAAACACTTTCCCAATATATATACATAAACTTTCATTAGCATATATCTTGAACATAAGCATTTCTTATTTTCATTTACTTTTTTTCAAACTAACACAACATTACTTAACTAAGTGTAACCATTCACTAGAACTCATATTTACAACTTCAAAATACATAAACAACACAACGTCCAAAATAATATCCCTATGTACATACCCAGCTATATAGAAGAAGGAGCACAAACATCAAAGAGTCTAGGATCTCGGCTGGATGCTGAAGTAAAACCAGAATGTAGTTAAAACCTATCCTACATACAGAAAGTGAATTACATGATGAGCAATACTTCTTTTAAAATCAGAATAGTATGAAGAAAATGAACTTGGATTAAGATTTAAAATTCATGCTATTAAGTTTCAAAGTGAATTGTTGGTCACTTATCATTTCCTTTCATATTTAGGAATGTCATACTGGATTATATCGCCATTGAAATTCTGAACTTGTGAATTTGATTGAACTTCTTTCATTCTGTCATCTCGAATTGCACGAAAATAATGAATTGCCACATGGATTGTTCGACGATGATGAATTACCAACCTAGATTGCCCAACAATAATAATTCCTTGATTCTTTTATGTCATACTGGGTTGTTCGAAAATGATGAGTTGCCACCCTAGGTTGCTCGGTGATGTTGGCTTACCACACCAAATTGCCTAACAATGATGGTTTCTTAATTCATTTATGACATCCTGGATTGCTAGACAACGATGACTTGATACCTCAGATTTCCCAAGGACGATGGTTAATCAATTTCATAACTTGTAAATATTGTCATATTGACTTCACTAAATACAATTCAATCAACTTCTCTTTTATTTTGTTAAAACTAATCCACATCCCTCAATCCGCATCCATAGCCAGAATAGACGTAAAATTAATATAATGACTAGTGAGAGCATTTGGACGAAAACTCGAAAGGAAGTAATAGAAATATTGGAGAAATTCAACATTAATGAATCTACCTAGGAGGAATATCATAAAGTGGAAATTGGAGGACTAGAAGATGTAGGAAGCAAAGAATAAGAATGTAACTAGTTGGAGTTAATTACAGAAGAATCAAACGATTACGAAACGAAATAAGAAGGGGGTGGTGTTGAGCAAAAGAATGATCACACAGTATCTCAACTTCATTTCTAGAGGCAGAACAAGGGGCAGTTGAAACAAATTATCCCAAACTTAACAAAAATGGTTGATTTACCGTAATTCAGTGTAGTAGATTAAACTAATTTCCTCACTTTAGGAGCTTGAAAACAAGTACTTTTGTCAAGTTTTAATTATATTTTTATAATTTTACTTTAAGTTAATAAAAATGTGCAAATTGAGTTTTTATTGACCTTAGAGGCCAAATGAGACCTAAGGGTGAGCTGATGGACTTTATAAGTGTGTAGAAGACCATTAAAAAGTGTAATAAACTGATACCAGTCACTATGTCGCCATAGGGAGTGCTTAATATCGCAACACAAGGAGCAGAATGGAGTATTTACGAGACTACTTTCGATGTCGCGGCATATCCTAAAAGATATCCTAAGAGGAGTACATTGACCGCTATGTTACAACACAGGTTCTGGTGTGTCGTGACATCAACATTGGAAGGAATAAAACACGAGCCAATGGGCATTTTGGTCCACACAATCAAACTTAAAGCTCAAGAACGTCAGCTAGCCTAGGGTTAAGGACAATGGCCATAAAATTAGGCTCATTTGTCACATTTAAAAGACACCAATTACTTAGTATATAATTTCACTCTTAATTTCAGTTTAGTTTCCTTTCTTTTTAGGTTTTTAGATTTATTTTCAGTATTCTTTGCACTTCCTCAAGAGATCTTATTTGTGAAGACTTTCAAACTTGTGAATTCACTTCGTTTTTAATACAAATCAGGCAAATTCACTATGTTATATATGTTACACTGTAAATAGGCATTAAGCAATCAACTGTACCAAATGATATAGAAAATACAAGGAAATGAGCATGCTGGTATGAATGATAAATGGTTGAATTTGAGTTTGTTTGGTTGATTAAATTTGTGCATATTGAGATATTTAAGGGATGACCTAACGCATTGTTTGGAACATATCCAGAGCCAAAAAGCTTACCTATATTTATTCACATTTAGTACCAATTTTTGAGCCTATAAACACTTCTTGATGAACCTTATTACAAAACCCAACCCTGAAACGTTAATTTGTATTTGCCCTTTTTCTTTGGTCATGAACTACACAACTATAGACATTTGGCCATACATATTGATGGTTAAGTAGATACATCACAGTAGCTTTTATAAAAACAGAGTGAAATAGGAAAGATTGGTGTGATATAGGAACTATAGGTTAGCGTAAAGTGCAGAACAAAAGAAAATTTCAAAAAGGATATCAATGCAACTAGAAAAAGTTCCTGAAAAGCAAAAAGCATTTGGGAGTGAGATGAATTAAAAAACTCGTAGGTTATTCGTAGTTACTATGTTATGCTATGATTTCCTATGTAGAAAAACAAGGAAGGCGAGAGAAGGAGAAATAAGGTGGTGAGAAGGTAAGGGTCACTAAGGGGGAAGAACAGGGATCGATACAATCTGTTAAACTATTTTTGTGTTTGTAGCCCTTTTAATACTTACTATTTTTAAATTCCATGCATGTCCTAAGCCTCAGAATGTTACAAGCCGAAAAGTCCTATGTGACCTAAATATCCTTATGCATAAATGGAAATTATATTAAACAATTGCATAAACTGCTATTTGTATTTTGCTAGGATAATTAAATTACTTGTATAATTTGTTGATGGATTCCTATAGGTGAGGCCTTTAATGTTTGTATACTTTGTAATACACTGAACTTAGATGTTTGAGGTCAAAAGTGGTAAATCAATTTTTCATCATGGCAAAATTTTTTGTAAAGATAAAATGCCTACTTTATGTGCTCCAAAGCCAATACTGGTATCATATTTGCTTAATGGTCATCTTTTTTATTTCTTATTTTTGTTTGTGTTACTTGAGGACAAGTAATGACTTAAGTGTGGGGGAGTTTGATCTGTCATAATTCAGTGTAGCAGATTAAACTAATTTTCACACTTTAGGAGTTGGAAAGTAAGCATTATCATTAAGTTTTAATTAGGCTTTACTAAGTTTAACTAAATTCAATAAAATGTGCAAATTGAGTATTTTATTAACCTTAGGGGCCGAAAGAGGCCCAAAGGTGAGCTAATAAAGTTTGTAAATGTGCAGGAGACCATGAGATAGCGTGCTAAATTGATACTGGTCACTATGTCACAACATGGAGGGTTCGATGTCACAACATATGGAGCAGAACGGAGAATTTCAAAGATTGCCTTTGACATCACGACACAGCCTAAGGGTGTCACGACATATCCCTAAAGACATCTTGAAAAGGAGTATACTGACTTTTATGTCGCAATATAGGTCCTGATGTGTCGCGATATCGACTCTGGACTAGAATTAACACAAGCTAGGGGGAATTTTGGATCGTACAATCAAACTTAAAGCTCGAGAATATCAGCTAACCTAGGGTTAAAGACGACGGCCATCTGAAATCTATAAATAAGCTTATTTGTCACACATTATGGACCTCAATTATTTAGCTTAGAATTTCTCTTTTAATTTCAGTTTAAATTTTCTCTTTTCTTACGTTTTAGATTTACTTTCAGCTTTTTCCTTGTTTTATTTTTGAGAGATTTGATTTGTGGATACAATCAAACTTTGTGGGTTCACTTTCATTTTAAATACAAATCAGGCTTTTTCCAAGTCCCTCCACTTGATTTCTAAGGCTTTATTTACCCTGTATCCAAGTAGTAATATTAGTTGAAAGTGACTTCCCGATGAGCTAATGCTGGGACGACCCATTTAAGTACTCGCCAAGCTCGCGAGCTCATATTCAGGAACTGGGCCTATAATATTCATCTTAATAGAAATAAATACATCCGAGTAAGGAGCAAGTTAAGGAATGGATTCGAGTTCCCAACACAGTGGTCCATTCCTCTCGAGTTTTTTTGTACCTGTAAACAACCGCTAGATAATGAGCCTTTGGAGAAATAATTTGACGGCCTAAAGTTGGACTACTCCCTTATGTTGGAAGATCTTATTATTGTAAGAAATGTTTTTCATTTTTTCTTGAAGAATCATAGCCTAATTGGTTATAAGCCCATAGATATTGTTGTTGGGGTTGATCCCCAGGTCGTACGCCCCTCTGACACAATATAGCCTTCCAACGCTTCTGATGACCTGGTATTTTTTTAGTTTAGAGGAAGGAAGAACCCCCCTACGCTTCTTCTACACCTTCTGCAAGCTATGCTTGCACCGCTAGTCTACTCCACAAGCATCAGCCACTAGTGAGTTCTTTGATAGTCATTTTATTCCTCTTATAGCTGACATTAACTCTTTTTTGCAAGTTCTGCCCAATCTTCCACTCTGTCTCATATTTCTAATGGTATGGATGTGGATGCTATCATGGAAAGAGGGCAGAAGGTTGTTGATACAACTGATGCAAGGGTACAAACGATGTAACAACCTATTTTTAGAGGTGTCAAAAATAGTTTTCGGGACCACAATTCTGACAAGTGAATTATTATTTTATTATTTTTTAATATCTAAAATATCATTTTAAGCTCGTATTAAAACTTCGTTAATAAATTTAAATGTTTAAATGGTTAATTGGATGAAAAAGACCAAATTGCAAAAGGTGTAAATGTTGAGTGTTATTAGTTAAAGGGGTCAAACGGCTATGGAATTTTAAGTTAATGGACTTGAATGATAAATATACCATTTAATGAGTTATTGGATAGTTATAGATAGGTTTTATTTAAATTTTAATAGTTTTAAAAGGTTAATTAAGTAATTTGATAATTAAGTTCAAATGTTAGTTAATTAAAAGGTGAAAAAAGAAACTATCATCTTTCTCATTTTCTTCAAGCCATATTCGTTTCCACCATTAGAGAAGAAGGATAGGTTTGGCCAAGCTCTTTTTGTTGCATATAAGTGAATTCAAGCCTCATTTTTAATGATTTTTATGTTTTTGAGTTTGTTTTACCTTAATCTAGCTAGTTCGGGGGTTAATTTGCAAAACTATTAAAGGTTGAGGGACTTGCCATGGATTCTTTTCAATGAGTTTAGATGTTAGGTGATAGATTATTAGGGAAAATTATTTAATTTTGCATAATTATGGATTAAATTGAATTCTATAAGTACTTAAATGAATGAAATTATTTATTTAAATCAGAATAAACCACAATCAGACTTAAATTGAGGAAAAACTAAAGCTTCGGATTAGTTCGACTATGATTCTACGCACTAATTATCGAAGTAAGTTTGTATAAATTGCAATCTCTTTAGTGTTAGCTAAATTTTATTATTTGCTATGTTGTTATATTATAAATGAATTTAAATATAAATGTATCCATACTATGATGAACTAACGGGTATCGAGCCCCGGTTGAACCTTAAGAATTCTTAGGATACTAATGACATGTCATTAGAGATTTCATGTTTCGGGTGTTGGTCTTGAATGTCCTACCGATGGTTGAGGTCCTACATTTTTTGTGGATTTTCCACAGCTTGTGTGAGAAGCATCATGTAACTTACATTCTAACCCACAGCTCGTGTGAGAAGGTCCATTTCACAGCTCATGTGAGCATTGTTGTAAAGGAAAGATTATGGTTATTTGTAAAAGCACACTATGTGTGAGCTTTCTTGAGTATCTAATGTAGTTCTAAATGGTTCAACGGGAAAGAAAAGGAAAGGAAATGGTAAGTATGCAAATGGAATGAATCATGATCTTATAATGAGATTTATGAGCTAAATGATGTATTTACATATGGAAATTTACTTATCGTATGGTTAAATTCATTTACATCATGAACAAGTGCACTAACTTGTGAATTGATATTGTTGTTTAGGCTTATACCTTATGGCATTTATAATGATTTATGATTAATCTATAAATAGTAAAAATGAAATGGTAAGTTATGTCGAGCTTACTAAGCACTTGTTGCTTACGTAGTTATTTTCCTTTGTTTTATAATTATCAGAAGCTCGATCTGTTGGAAGCTCATCGGAGACCTATCATACTATCCATCAACCATTTTTGTAGTTTTTGTGTATTTTGGACATGGTTAATAATGGCATGTATAGGTCTTTTGTATTTATAATTTATGGATGTGTAAATGGTTACTTTGATATGTTTAAACTTTTAAAGTTTATGTTTGGTTGGTGAACCTTAACACCTTACTGAGTTGTGTCTTTTTGGTTACTTTCAAGTGCTTGTAAATAGAGTTATTTTGGTATGTTGATGATGGCTTGAAAATGGTTGTTTGTGACATGTTATGGCACAAATTTGAACCAGGTCTTTATGCATGACATGAGGCAATGTTAACTTGATTTGGAAAATGATGTTTTGATGCAATTATGGTGTCTTTGGATGGCATATTGGTTAGGTGATTTAGGATGTTTGAAATGGAATGTTTAGGTGCATTTGTAACACCCCAAAACTTGAATTTTTGATTTTGCGAATGTGTGACACAAATATCTTTCTACTTGAGTGGTTAAGTGTTCTGAATATGTGTGTTGGAGGCCCCAAGTTCAAGTCATGATTTGGGAAAACTTTGGTATTTTTATGAATAAAGCCCAATCTTTGGTTGATAGGCTTTTAAATGAAAGGTGGTAACTAATTGACAGAATGGGCTTGTTGGTCTGGTGGTTAGGTGGAGTGTTGATGTTTTGGAGGTCCTGTGTTTAAATCCCTGCGCAAGCATAGATGATGTTTTTGCTCCAATTTTCAGCTAGAGTTGTGTAAAACTGGGTTTCTGAGTAATTGGAGGTTAGTGGGAGTAGTGGTGAGATAATTAAGGGATTTTGGGATTCTATCAAAATCTTTTTGCTAATTTCGGTTCATCCAAAATTCCATTCTCTCTTCCCCAAAAATTCTTCCATCATTCTGACGTTTATTCACCCATTTTCTATCGAATTTTCATTGTTTCCTCCCTCTTTTCTTTTGATTTCTTTTATGCCCTCATCGTATTCGATGATTGAACTTGCTCGATTCGGTAAGTATTAGTTAAGAGGTTTGTTTCATTTTTTAACTTTCCTCTGAAGTCTATTGTTTATGCCATTTAGGAAAGGATTTAAGGGCTCATAATCACCCATCGGAGTGTTAGTTTGTGTGGAAACTGCTATTCTTCGACTGAAGGTAAGGATTGGTCACTTTTTGGGTAAAAATCTCGATTCGAGTTTGATTCTAGATCACATTAGAATCGATTAAATTAGGGTTATTTGTTCAGCTATAGGTTTTGGAGAGCTCGAGCACTGTTTTAGCATCAATAGAAACCAGGTGTGTACTCGATTGCACAGAAAACGAGGTTGTGGTAAAAGTCGAAATCCTTACTGTCGACATCACACGAGCGTATGGTCGCCCGTGTGGTAGGCCGTGTAATGGACACGAATGTGTATTCTACGAGGCCGGGCCATGCGTGTATGACAAGGTCGTGTAATGGCCAGGCAGGCCGTGTGCGACACATGGGCCGGACTGAATTGGGTTGTATGGGCCACACGAGTTGTATGGGTCCATACAGGTAAACCAAGCAGGCGTGTGGGATTTTGGGCCAGGCCATGTGATCCACACGGCCAAGGCAAATTTGGGCCGTGTGGGCCCACACGAGCAGACCACATGTGCGTGTAAGCCCATTTTTACTGAAATGTTTGCTAAGATTGCACAGGTCACCCAAGTCGAGTGTGAACCTTTCATAGGGTTGATATGAACTTATTAAACCCTTAACTGTATGTTATTGATTATGTGAATTACGTACTGAGCATGTTATATACCGGCATATATACTTAACTGTTTGTGTATCTGATAGACTCGTTATCGCATGACATATTATTGTATGTTGCATTACATTGGGTTGGGGTTGATATTATTCGGAAGAAGTGTACTGAAAGGCTTTTAAGCCTAATATACTGGCAGCTCAGCTGCAAATCATTGTTTTGTGCCGCATTCGGTACTACACGGAGTGTAGGGATAGGTGGGTTGATTAAATCCCCACATGGAGTGTAGGGTTGGAAAGAGACGGTGTGTAGAGGTTAGTTGGGTAGGAATTTGCTACTGTTACTGATGGGCTTAGACCCTTGTGCATATTGATTCTGATACTGTATTGGGCTAAAGCCTAACTGATTCTGATACTGAAATGGGCTTAGGCTCAAGACTACTATTGACTGTGCATTGTGATTGTTGCTTGTTTTGTTCTGCAGGATTACACACTAAGGTTACAAAAACTCACCCCTCTTTGTTTAATGTGCATAGATAATCCCTAGACCTAGATGGATCGTTGCGTCGGAGGACTCGATAATGACCAAGGTTCTAGATTGTCATGATTTTAATTTATGATTATCGGTTTTATTTTTATTCTATTTTTACTGGTTAAATTTTTAGGTTGTAATTAGACTTTCAGACTTTGGTTTGGTTTTGGGTTTTAAATATCTTTACTTTATAGATTACAACTGCTAGGAGTAGAAAACCTCAATTTTCAAAAGAAACAAATGATTTTTGAAAATACTTGATTGTTTTTATTGTGTAAAAAGCTTCCACATCGAATAAAGTTTTGCAATATCGACTAAATGAGTAATATGATTTTGGAACTAATAAGATATTGAGATAAGTAATTCAAAGGAAATGGTTTTATCATGACGGCACGATTTTCAAACACGCTACATGTGACATCGCAAGATCCGGCCATAATGTTTAGGCCAAGTTAGAGGTGTTACATTTAGTGGTATTAGAGCCAGGTTACAAAACTCAGCTGTGGATTATGGGTTTTAAAATTTGGTTTTTAAGAATTAATTACCAAACGACTTGAAATGTTTTACTGAATAAATGGTATACCGAGTCTCTAGCGCCGATCATGGAAGTATTCTGAACTGTGAATTGTATTGAACTGAAATTGTTATTGATAGTATATTCTGAAACTACTATAGGTAGTATACTATATTGAAAACACTTTAGCTATTGTATAGTGAAAACTGTAGTGAAACTGTGATATACGAAACAAACTCTGAATTACTGATAATGTTCTACATAAAACATCTGTTAATAAATATTGAACTGTAACTGATTCATAAAATTTTTAAATACAGATAATTCGATTAGATATGAGCACATAAGGTGCCCGCAGACTATGTACTAGAGGCTGTGGTAGAGGCCATAGAGGGGCTCGAGCTGGGTCCTAATCTTCTGGCAACTTGCCTAACATGGATACTAGTGAGACGTCGGTTTCACCTGCGACTGAGATTGGGTCTCAAGATCGCATGGCTGGGGACGACGCACTATTCCAAGCTATACTCAGGATTTCTGGCAACTTGCCTAACATGGATACTAGTGAGACGTCGGTTTCACCTGCGACTGAGATTGGGTCTCAAGACCGCATGGCTAGGGACGACGCACTATTCCAGGCTATACTCAGGATTTTAGAGAGGATCGCTGGGCCCATTACTTGATCTGGGGGCTGAGGGTCGGTTACATAACGACTCTAGTCCAATGGGGCTGGGTTATTCAGGGGTGTCACTGGAATTTCCTCTAATGTGGCCGAGTACTAAACTGAGGCTACGGAAAGGATCATGGACGATCTAGATTGCACTCTAGAGTAGAAATTAAAGGGTGCAGTCTAGTTGCTGCGTGATGAGGCGTATCTGTGGTGGCTTACTGTTAAGGAGGGCACTCAACCCGAATGATTGACCTGGGAGTTCTTTAAGACCGTATTCCAGGGAAAATATGTGGGAGCCAGTTACGTGGATGCCCGTAGGATAGAGTTTTTGAATTTAACTCAAGGAGATCAATCAGTGGCTGAGTATGAGGCCGAGTTTCTGAGACTGAGCCGCTATGCGCGAGTTATGGTGGCGTCTGAGTATGAGCGATATGTCCACTTTGAAGATGGCCACAGAGATAACTTGCGGTTTTTGATAGCTCTGCAGATGGAGCGGGATTTTTTTGCCCTAGTTGAGAAGGCGAAGATCGCCGAAGAGGTTAAGCACGCTGAGTGCCAAAATCAGGATAGAGAGAGGTAGGAATAAGAAAGATTCGAAGCCCTCGGGTGAGGTGCAGAGACCTAGAGAAAAGGCCAGAGCTGATGAGTTGGTTAGAGTTAGGCCCCCTATTGTTGCTACTTGACTGCAGCCATGTAGTGATTATGGTGGACGTCACTAGGGTGAGTGTTGGAAGAGGACTAGGTCATGCTTGAGATGTAAGTCGTTGGGACATCAAATTAGAGAGTGTCTGCTGAGAGTTGATCAAAGGCAAGCTTTAGGTACTAGCACTGTACAGCCACCGATGGTAGTTTAGTAGCCACCGGGGAGCCATGGTAAGGCCAGAGGTGGTAATTGTGACAGACTGAGGTGAAGCAGCCAGCTCTAGTTTATGCTGCTCGTCACTGAGAAGATGGAGATGCTTCAGACTTCATCACGTGTACGTTTCTTATTTTTGATGTACCTTATACTGCATTGATGGATATAGGATCCACTTACTCCTATATCGTTTGTACTGTGTCTAGAAATTTGAGGATCTTGGTTGAGAGCACTACGAGTGAGGTTACTGTACTGAGTCCATTGGGGCAATCTATAAGGGTTAACAAGCTATTTAGAGACATTCCTTTAAAGGTTCAAGGAGAAATCTTTCTGGCTGATCTGACGGAGCTTCCCTTTGGTGAGTTCGATTTTATTCTAGGGTTGGACTGGTTGGTCAAGCATCGTGTTAGCTTGGACTGCGTGAATAAAAGGGTCGTATTAAGGACCGAAGATAATGATGAGGTAGTCATGATTGGAGAGTACCAGAATTATTTAACTAATATGATTTCGGCACTAGTGGCAGAAAAATTGGTACGTAAGGGATATGAGGCATTCTTGGCTTACGTAAGTGTTTCAGATTTTGGGAATTCTTGTATTAAGGACATCAGAACGGTAAAGGAATTTTTGGACTTCTTTCCTGAGGAGCTACCTAGGTTACCTCCAAGTCATGAAGTGGATTTTGGGAGTGAGCTCTTTCCTGATACAACTCCGGTGTCTATCGCTTCTTATCGAATGGCACTGAAGGAGCTTGTAGAGCTAAAAGTTTAGATTCTGAAATTATTGGATCGTGGCTTCATCCGTTCTAGTGTGTCTCTATGATGAGTATCGGTACTATTTGTGAAGAAGAAGGATAGATCCATGCAGATGTGTATTGACTATCGACAGCTTAATAAGTTGACCATTAAGAACAAGTACCCACTGCCGAGGATAGATGATTTGTTTGACCAGTTTCAAGGAGCTTCGAGTACTGGTACTGTACAGCCACCGAAGGTAGTTTAGTAGCTACTGAGTGGCCGTGGTCAAGCCAGAGGTGGTAATGGTATGGGCCGTGAGCTGAGAGCACTGGACAGAGGTGTCAAACAGACTCGAGCGAGACAGTCGGCTCTAGTTTGTGCTACTCGTCATCGAGAGGATGGAGATGCTCCGGACGGCATCACATGTACGTTTCTTATTTTTGATGTACCATATACTGCATTGATAGATATAGAATCCACTCACTCTTATATAGCCTGTACTATGTCTAGAAATTTGGGGATCTTGGTTGAGAGCACTACGAGTGAGGTTATTATACTGAGTCCATTGGTGCAATCTATAAGGGTTAATAAGCTATTTAGAGACATTCCTTTAGAGGTTCAAGGAGAAATCTTTCTGGCTGATCTAATGGAGCTTCCCTTGAGGAGTTCGATTTAATTCTGGGGATGGACTAGCTGGTCAAGCATCGTGTTAGCTTGGACTGCATGACTAAGAGGGTCATATTGAGAACTGAAAAGGATGATGAGGTAGTCATGATTAGAGAGCGCCAGAATTATTTAACTATTGTGATTTCTGCACTAGTGGCAGAAAATTTGGTACGTAAGGGATATGAGGCATTCTTGGCTTACGTAAGTGTTTCAGATTCTGGGAATTCTTCTGTTAAGGACATCAGAACGGTAAAGGAATTTCTGGACTTCTTTCCTAGATTGCACTCTAGAAAAAAATTTAAAGGGTGCAGTCTCGCTGCTGCCTGATGAGGCGTATCAGCGATGGCTTATTGTTAAGGAGGGCACTCAGCCCGAACGATTAACTTGGAAGTTCTTTAAGTCTGCCTTCCAGGGAAAATATATAGGAGCCAGTTATGTGGATGCCCATAAGAGGCAGTTTCTGAATTTAACTTAGGGAGATCGATCAGTGGCCGAGTATGAGGCCGAGTTTCTAAGACTGAGCCGCTATGCGCGAGGTATGATGGCGTCTGAGTACGAGCGATGTGTTTGCTTTGAGGATAGCCTCAGAGATAACTTGCGGGTTTTGATAACTCCACAGAGAAAGCGAGATTTTTCTACTCTAGTTGAGAAGGTGAAGATTGCTGAAGAGGTTAAGCGTGCTGAGCGCTAAAACCAGGATAGAGAGAGAGGTAGGAATAAGAGGGATTCGGATCCCTCGAGTGCGGTGCAGAGGCTGAGGAAAAATGCCATAGCTGATGGGCTGGTTAGAGTTGGGCCCGCTGTTGCTACTACTAGACTGCAGCCATGTACTGATTGTGGTAAATGTCACTAGGGCGATTGTTGGAAGAGGACTGGGGCATGCTTTATATGTGGGTCGTTGGAACATCGTATTAGAGAGTGCCTGTTAAATTTCATGGACCCATCTCTAAGCCATTGTTTGGTTGGCTGTAATGGGCTATTACAGCCCTATCCCATAGTGGGCTATTCAAGGCAAAACTATCATTTATAATTCGGCACTCTCCCCACAGAATAAGTATTTAGCGTGAAAAATTAGGTTAGGGTTTCAACTTTACCCTTCTATTTCTTTCTCACGTCTGAAGCATTTTCTTCTCTTTTTCATTCTTCTCTCTATTTCCTTCCAACCTTCTCCCTCTTTTTCATGATTCTATCTTCACCAACCCTTTGACAAACCCTAACAACCCTCAACAAGGCATTCAATTAAGAATCGTATGAGGTTGAAACTTGAGAAGAGAAACAATTGGATTGGTTCGATGTGAGCAGTCGTCCCTTAGGTAACTTTTCTCCTATTTTGATTTTTTTTCTAATTTTTTTGTTAAATTAGTAGAAATAATAGGTTTCTTTGCAGTTTTGAAAATTTGATCCTTTCGAAAGTTGATCCTTCAAGAAGGAGAAAGGATTGTCCTTGTATGGTTGGATACACCATATAACCAAGCCGTATATAGACTCGTAGACAAACTAGGTGAGTAATCAGCACACTTGCTTCATACTTTATAAAGTTTTAGTTGGTAGGTTTCTGATGCTGGACTTTTTTGTTGGATATAATGCAATGCCTCTTATAATTTTCCACTACGATTGAGAAAATGCGATTATTTTTTTAAGGGCTAATCTAAGCCATTCTTCTTCTTTTTTAATTTAGGGAGCTTGGTGGTCAAGTTGGTATTTCTTCCTTTTGAAAAAAGTTCATATTCTACATTTGCCAGGTCTGTATCAGGTTTATTACTGTCCTTTTCTTCAGTTTATTTTATGACGTGTTTAAACTTGTTTCTTAGGACACATATCTGATTATGCTGAAATTTTTAACTACTTTTCTTTGTCTTTACTGACCCAACTCTCAAAATTGTGTCCATATTTTTGTTTTACATCAAGTATTGCTCTCATATGAATAGGATGAAGTCAGATTGTTATAGGATGTCCTTTAATTAAATTAAACAGGCACTTTTCTTGAAGAGAGAGAGATAAAGGATAGGTGGATGTTAGGAGGTGGAAAAGAATGTAGCACTCTCCATTTTCCATAAATTACAAGAAAATTCCCTTTTTGTTCAGCATTTGTATAGTGAATATGATTGCATGTGTTTGGGAGGTTGGATTAATTTAATGCTGTTGGCACGATATAAGATAGATGTATTCTTTCTTGTAGCTTGGTGGTTTTTCTCTATGTTGTGCATGAAATGAACACCATATTATATTTTGGAATAACATTTTATGTTACTAATCCAATTGTTTTCTAGGAGTTATTTCATAGGAGTTAGTTTGAAGGTGGTAATTTATGGTGAATCTTCAGCCTGTTAATCTAGTTTCCTCTATCCCTTTTTTTTTTTTTATATTCATATGTTTATCCACGCACTAGAACTCAGCTTCTTTTTCCTTCAGACAACCTGCTTCTTGCTTCCATGAAGACTCAACTTTCTAAATGAGATATTTTGTTAATTAGTTGCCTTTGAATGTTTATACACACAAATGCTCGTTCTCCTTAATTAAGATGGTGCTTCCTAACTTGTATCATATTGATAAAATATCTCTGGACAGGACAGTCTCCAAATAAAAGCAAGAACTTAGGAAGGCGCCTTACTGAGGCCCTGAAGCTTGTTTTACTAATTGGTATGTTCTTAAGTTTTTTGTACTTCTTGATATTTTCCTCTTTTCCTAGGATCAGTTTTTTAGGCATTGCCAACAATATTGTAATATAATGAAATTCTTAATTGGTTCTAGAAGTAATCTAGGAATAATATCATAAATTTGGGACTTACAATAGTAACACAATAGTTCTAAAATTAGATATGGTTTCTATTGGCTGATTTAGAATGCTTCTTAGTTTTAGTGATGATATAGTACAGTACATTTTAATCTAAGGAATTAATTTTGTTCTAATGATAATCTCTGTTTTGTTTATTTTTATACTAATTGGCACAACTTGCTTCCTTTCTATCAGTTTCATATGCCTTGGCATACCACTATGTTCTTGAAAATCTTTTTCTTTTAAAACATAATGCTCTTTTTATGTTTTCCTCAAGGTGCTACTTATTTTGTAGGTATCGTATTTTTGACTTTTGGCCCAAGCTACTGAATGCAAATTTACAATAATTTTTTTTCCACTTTTCTTTACAAGGGGATGAACTGACCAAAGGGGATTTTAGTGGTTCCAAGGTGAGTCCTATTTTATAGAATTGAAACAATAAATTTGCATTAGATGTTTGTGGATTTTCCCTCCCCATTATTTATAACAGAGGAGCCCTGATTATCATACTCTTTTGATCATGGTTTGCTAATAAAATGGAAATGAATTAAATTTCAAATTTATGAAGAATATATTCTAGTTACCATTTATAAAGGGATTACATTTTAAATTTATAATTTAAATGGAAAAAAATGTGATTTACCATTATATTAATTTAAAATTTTATATTTTTTACAAAAAGGATCATTGTTAATGCTTTTTTTGGATTGTTACGAATCTATGCTGATAAATGGGTCTAAAAGGTAACGAGTTTTGCAAAATGAAAAAGGGATGAGTTATTGAAGTTGTCAGAGCTGACACTCTGATCTATCTTTAATATTCAAGTCGATAAAAGATTCATGATTTTAAATATAAATCACCGGTTCCAACACAATAGCATGTAGCAAATCAAAATCCGATGAAAAATAGTAAAATTTATAATAATAATAATAATAATAATAATAATAATAATAATAATAATAATAATAATAAATCTATTATAAACCTTAGTTATAATCCTATTTTATAATCTAACAAAGAAATTAAAATCACCTTCGCATAAATAGAATTTAGTTGGACAAGAGGTGGATGTGGTACCACTCAGATCTTCTAAATAAGTTGGATAATTCTAAATACATTACAAAGAATAATTAAAGTAGGATAATTATAACTTTGTTAGTATTTAAATTAATATACCATGAATTATTAAATATAAAAATTCTAATATTCCTTTGAAATTTTTCAAAAATTTTAATTAGGTCCCTCAAATTTTTAAAAATTCCCATTATACTTTTTAAAAAAAAATTAATTAAACTCTCCTAACATTTTTAGAAATTCTTATTAACCTAAAAAAATTAACAATTTTAATTAGATCTTAATTTTTTGAAATTGTCATCATACTCTTTAATTTTTTTGAAAATCTTATTTAGATTCTCTAAAACTTAGTTCAAAGATCAGACATTGAAAATTTTATACTTTTATCTTAAATTTTTTCATTAGAACAAGTGATCACCACAAAAACTTAACGATAAAACTCTCGTCATAACTTCTTAGCATTATCTAAATATTATTTTCAGAGGACCCACGTAATCTATTGAAGACATAAAAAGAATTCTTGATGTAACACCCCAAACCCAGCCTAGACGTTGTAAAAAGAAATAGGTTGAAAAACCGTTGTCGTTAAATTAAAAACCTTTTCCAGTTCATTTAGCCTTTATCGTTGTTGTTAATTTCAAAGCTCTCTTTCATTTAATCATTTAGAGATAAAACATATTTGTAGTGGAAGCTTGAAAAATCGTTGTTTTTAGAAAACCGTTCAAGATTTTAGAAACCTTTGCTTTTGGTAAACCGTCATAGTTATAAGAAAATAAAACCAAAAACCCAAAACCAAAGCCAAATAGTTTAAAACAGTCCAAAGAGTCCTAGAAAATACAAACTCTCAAATCTTAAAGCCAAACTTAAATAAAAACTAAAACAAATAAAACAATTTCGGCTAGTGGTCATCGTCGAGTCCTTCATTGCACCAATCCGCCTAAGACTATTGGTTACCTGTATAGATAAACAGAAAAGGGATGAGTTTACGTAAACTCAGTGTCTAACCCAGCAGAGTTAAACATACAAATTAGACAGATTCACAATTGGGCCTGGGCCCATATTAGATATAGATTCGAGCCTAAGCCCATTTCAAATACAGATACAGTTACAGATATACAAATCAGATATCATAATCCTACCCCCATCCTCTACACACCATCTCCGACCATCCCTACACACCATATGGGGTTTAAAACACCCACCCAGCCCTACACATCACGTTGTACCGATGCTGCACATATCAGATATAATGCAGTCGTGCTACCAGGCATTAGGCATAACCTGTCTTTCAAAACACTTCCTCCAATATACATCATCCCACCCCAAACACAGTAATAGAACATGCATACAAAATTAACAGATAAATCATGCTCAACATGCTTTCATAAACAAATAACAGATAAACAAACAAAGGCATGCTCATAGCCATATTTCAGTCTAACAGATCGTTTGATTATAGGGTTAGATAGCATTTACCGACCCTACGATAGGCCCACAGTCGATTAGGACGACCCGTGCGACCCTACGAAAAAATTTAGTAATATAGGCCCATACGCCCATTTAGGTTACTTGTGTGGGCCCACACGCCTGTGTGGCCCACACGCCCAGATTGGCCTTACCTGTGTGGATCACATGGCCTGGCCCAGTTGCCACAAGCCTATATACCCACAGGGCTACACTCAAGCCATCACACGGCCGTGTGACATCAACAGATAACAATTTTGGCTTTCACCGAATCCCATTTTTCTGCGTTTTAGGTACACACCTGTTATCAGTTTGGTGCGAAACCACTCTTGAGTTACACAGCACCTAAAATGGACCAATAAACCACCAAATTAGACTCTTAAATCGACACTAACCCGAACTACATCGGAATGAAAACCTTTTAATCCAACAAAGTTCTTACATTCGAATGACTAACAGAAACACTTAGAACGTTGATTGAAGACCTTTAGCCCCTTGATTAATTCCTAAACATCAAACAAACCCCTTTTAAACAACTATTCAACAAGACAAAAAGAAATCACATTTACCCTACTTACCAGTAATGCACAACAGGCCAAAATACCAAACAATAGCAATATGCTAATAGACAGTAAGGAAGTAAAACGCATGAAGGGAGAGAAAAGAGAAAAAGAAAAAAAACAGAAAGATAGAGCACTGGTATCAGGTTCCTAGAGAGAGAGAAAAAGTATTGGTTTTTAAGATATTCTGGTAATTCCCTACTAAATCACATTCTAACCACCCACTCTTAATCTTTTAATGCAATCAGAACTCTTTCAGTCAGCAGTGTAAAAATAAACTCCCTCGCTCACAGGGATTCGAACATAGGACCTCCAACACATCACACAGACTCCTTTACCCCTCGAACCAGCAGGCTCATTCTGATATGGTTTTACAATTAATTCAATATAAGCCCACTGAGTAAGTAAAAGGCTTAAGTAAGAAAAATACCAAAATTTGTCAAAGCTAGGGCTTGAACTTAGGACCTCTCACACACACACACCTAGAACACTTAACCACAGAAGCAGACACATAGTTGTGTCAAACAACTACAGAAACAGAAACAAATATTTTGAGGCGTTACACCTAATAATATTTATCAATTCATCACATTCAACAAATACTTCATTCGATCTCAATAAAATCAACTCTAACAATACCCTAAACTGATGCATACCACCCTATCACCATACCCAAAGGGTAAATAAACAACTTTACTCAATAAAAACTCTGAGAACCCCTTTATTTTAGTCACTCTTCACACCCTCAAGAGTCCATCTATGTTGCATAACACAAAGTTTACTTAATAAAAGAATGTTGCTAACCCACATTGATTTGCTCAACATTGAATCAATTAAGGACCACACATTTAACTCTTAACAAGAACATGAATTCACAAGCATTTGCCCCCACCAGTGGAAAACACCCATTCAATCAATTAATACTTACCTGTTTGAAACGACAGATTGTGGCGGCCTTGAAGTAATAAAAATTATTTATGCTAATAAATGAAATGTTTCCTTTCGCCTTTCTTTTTGTAATACTAAAACTACAAATAGTGTCTGTAAATCTCTTTTCTCACAATCTCAATGTAATATAGAAACATTTATGTTAAAAATGATGTATGCAGTTATTTTTACTTCATTGTAATAAGTTATTGTAAACATCGTTGACAGGTTGTAATTTCTATTTTGTGCTTTGTAAAGATTCTTAATATGTATTGTTCATTTTTCTTTGATGGTTTGTTATTGCTTCATCTTCTTATTTGGCTTGTTTGATTGCTTCCTTCACCCAGAGTTGAGCATCTTGTATTCACTGAATCACTGTAAGTTCTTTGGCAATTAAATTCTTTGATTTTGTTTTACTGTTATTGAAATTAGTAGAAATTTGACCCTTTTCCTACGATTTGAAGATATGTAACACTTTAATATCTTGCAGTAATGGCTTGTCTGCCTTTAATAATACAAACTGAGAGGTGTAAAAGAATTAGTTTTGCTATTACAATATGGTTGCAAATGTGTACAGTTGTGAGTTGGTTCTTAGTTGCATTGGGTGCCATCTATAGCTTACATACTTATACACTAAGGATTAGATCCTATATTTTAGATTTTTATGCAAAACGAGATTATGTGAAAAGACTTGTATATGATAGTGACGAGACCTGTATTGGACAAGTTAGGATAAATAGAATTACCTTTTTAAAACTATGTGAGATGTTACAAACCTTAGCGGGATTGAAGTCGTCAAGGAACATGCTTATTGATAAACAAGTGGCAATGTTTTTACATATCGTTTCTCATCACCTTAAAAATCGAGTTATCAAGCATCACTTTAATAGGTCCAGGGAAACTGTTAGCAGATCATTTCACAATGTTTTAAATGTTGTCATACGCTTACAAGATGTGTTATTTAAAAAAGCAGAGCCAATTACAGCTAATTTTACAAACTTAAGATGGAAATGGTTCAAAGTATTGGAGTGAGTTCTATATATATCTCGTACATAATTTAGTCTATTTAGATTTAAATATAGTATCCTAACCCAAGGTTTTATACATGTGATGTAAAATTGCTTAGGTGCTTTATATGGAACCCACATCAAGATTAGGATTCCAATAGTTGATAAACCTAGATATCGAATGCGAAAAAGTGACATAGCAACAAATATGTTAGGTGTTTGTACAACTGATATGCATTTTGTTTATGTTCTTCCTAGTTGGGAAGGTTCTGTTACTGATGGATGAGTTCTTCGAGATGCCATTAGTAGGAGACATGGACTAAAAGTTCCTCATGGTAAAGTGCAAAATTAGAGGAATTTGAATTAATTTTTAAGATCATACTTTTTTGGGAAATTAATCATGATAAATAGTTTCTTTTTGTAGGTTTTTATTATTTAGTTGATGTTAGATACACAAATTGTGAGGGATTTCTTGCGCCTTTTAGAGGATAAATATATGATTTGAATGAGTGGCGTCAAGGTTACCAGCCAAGTACTCCGGGAGACTTTTTCAATATGAAACATGCTTCAGCTCGTAATGTTATTGAAAGATGTTTTGGGTTATTAAAACTTAGATGGAGAATACTTAGGAGTCCATCATTCTATCCTATAAGGGTGCACAATAGAATCATTATTGTATGTTGTTTGATTCATAATTTTATTCGAACCTATATGAGTCTTGATCCTATTGAAGCGGAGTTGGGAAAAGGATTACCTAATAATGTGATAGATGACGATGAACCGAATATCACAAATATTCATCCATCAAATGCATGGGCTACTTGGAGGATGGAACTAGCCAGCCAAATGTTCGATGAATGGCAAACATCTAGAAATTAGTTAGGTTTAGGGTAAAAATAGTAAATGTTAAGTTGTTTATGTTATTTCATGTATCTAGTTTATGAAACTTTGGTGGTGTTTGAATTGTTTTTTTTTTTTTGTATTGTACTAGACTTGTTGAATGATAATTTATTTTCTTTTGATTCATCATGTGTTATAATTTTATAAAGTGTTGACCTTCTGATGCATAACATTGAACTTAATTTTAATTTGCATTTTTTCTTAAGATAGTTATGTCAGGTTTTTCATAATCAAGTGTTTCTTCCCAAAATTCTCGAGGAACCAAAAGGAAATGGGCTCCAGAAGAAGAAGTTGCATTGGTTGCTTATATAGTTGACTTGCACAATGTTGGAACCTTTAATACATATACGATATTCAAAGCTGGTTATTTAAATGAGTTGGAAAAAATGTTAGAAAAAGTTTTATCTCATGCCATGTTGAAGGCTAAACCTAATCTTGAATCGAGGATTAAGACATTGAAAAGGGATTAGTCAATCGCTTATGACATGCTTAGTGGAAAAAACAGTAGCGGCTTTGGTTGGGATGAGCATAGGCAGCTTATTGTTGCTGAAGATGCAGTGTGGAACTCATATATAAATGTAAGAATTATTTCAAGTCTTTATTATCTTATTTTTACCAAACTTATATCTTATATTAATTCCTCATTTTTATAGAGTCATAAAGAAGCCGCTCAATTCAAACATCAGAGTTTCCCTTATTATGACAAACTTACTACCATCTACACAAAAGATCGAGTCACTGAGAAAGATGCTCAAACAGTAGTTGATATTATTGAAGAAATAGATATTGAAGATATAGTTACTACAAATACTCATGAAGAAAGAAATGATTTCCATAGATGCAAAGTTGATGTTTCTTTGGATGACATGGATCTTTCAGGTACACAACTGCAACCAGCTAGAAACCAAGGTGATTCCACATTTTCAAAGAACAAAAAAAAGATTTTTGATACAAGTGATTCTTCTATTTCATTAAATGATGCTGCCACTTTATTAGCGAAAAACATACGAACCGTTGGCCTTGAAATCAGTAAGAGTATTGCCTCCGAAGTGCTAATTTAACAAAAGTCAGAAATGACCATTCAAGAAAGTGCTCTAAAATTATATCCAACATTATATGAAGTGGAAGGTTTAACTGAGGATGAGCGCTATCGCGCATTGAGCAAAATTCCAGATCATCCAATGCAAATGCTCATTTTCTTTAGTTTACCTTCTTCTGTGCAATTGGAATGGGTCAGAAGATTTCTTGCTGACCATTAAAAATCATGGTTGTGTTGATGATATTTTGGTAACTTTTTGTGTTTGTAATATTTGGATGGTATAATGACATGATAGAATGTCATTACAATGTTGTAACTTTTTGAGGTTGTAAAATTTTATAACATATGGATTATGACATATAAACTAATGAAATCATGTAACTTTTTGTTAATATATGAATATTATATTTGGATGTGAAATATAATTCTCAAGTTATTTATTGCTTCTAATATTTTGTTTTTTTATTGTAGAATAATTAAATTATTTGTTTCACTAATGATATTTTAGCACATTAAATATGTATTGTAGTTTAAAAATAATAAAGTAGATTATATATTATTTTTATAGTATTATATATTATGTTTTTTAGTTCATATAATAATAATTATATTAAGAATTTTATTAAATTATATATTATTTTATTAAATTAAATTTAATAATAATTATGTTAAAATATGGTTAAAATATTTATTATTTTTATTAAATTATTTTTAATAATAATCTTATTAAAATTTAATAACAATAACAATAATCATCTATCTAAAAAAATTTTGCTAAGGGTATTCTTGTCATTTTAGTTTTTTACTTATGCTATTACAACATCTAGTTTTTTTACTTATGCTATTACAGCATCATTCCATTCAACCAAATACAAGAATACTATTACAGTTCTATTCTATTCCATTCAACCAAACAGTTAAATTACTAGTTACAGCTCTATTCCATTACAGCTCTATTCAATTACAACCATATTCCATTATAGTGAACCAAACGTACCCTTAGTGTTTCAAGTCAGTGAGTTACACGACCTAGCACATGATTTGACACACGGGGGTGTGTGGCAACTCAGAGAGTTACACGGGCGTGTAGGACAACTCAGTGAGTTACATAGATAAGGAAACAGGCTGGGGTGATCTCACACGGCCGTGTGACCCTCTATTTTCTAATTTTTTGTAATTTTTTCTTAAAATTTTCGTTTTGTTTCAAATTAGTCCCGAATTACTTCTATGACATTTTTAGGGCCTTTAAAACTCAATTTAGGGACAAAATGCATGTGATTAAATGGATTAGAATATATTTAATTTGTTTAAATATTATGATGGTAAATGTTTCTGATTGTACAGTAATGCTTTGTAACCCTAATCTAATGATGAAGACGGGTTAAGGGTGTTACAAACGGGTAGTAGTAGCCATAAGAGGCTAAGGGCTGAAGGGGGATCCCAAAGTTCTAAGGAGACCAATAGCAGTAGGTTGGTCTATTGTAGGCGAGGTAAGAAACCAATTAGTTTCGAGAGGGAGATTACTCACCTTGTCCTCCCTTCTCATCCTGAGACTCAAATAGAGTCTGCCACTTTAGTGGACTTGGCTCTTCTCTCCCAAGGTCCGCCTGATGAGTCTGCTGCCCACAATGCCCTTTCTACACTATCATCTATCCTTTTTAGATCAAGGCAAAATTCCTCTTCTTTTTGTGGGGCATCCAAACTATTCCCATGTAGGAACCTCTTTACTGTAGGTCAACATCCTTTCTTCTCAACGAAAATCAGCCAACGGTGGAAAAAGGGCCTGCCTCAATAGCTGAAAGAATGTGATCTCCCCTCTTCCTCTTAAGCTCACAAACCATCTTTTTTAGAATTGATGGTCTCCTACCAAATCATAGTGGATGAATGTGACTTACTTGGCTAGGCCCTCCATGATCAATGTAGTGGAAGTAAAGCTAAATGGGATCAACTAGAGATAACCTTAGCTTCTCGAGACCAAGAATTGGCCCATCTTTGCCAATCTTAAGATGTTGCAGCTCTTCAAATTCAAGAGTTTGCCGAGACTGTCTCCAGCTGGGAGTTTAAATACAACTCCTTGAAAATGGAATCTGAGGGTAAGGTTCACCAGTTGGAGGGCCATATCAAGGCACAAGAGGAACGTCATTTGGTGGACTTCGAGAAGAATCAAAAGGAAAACAACGAAGCCTTGGAGCGATACAACACAAAAACCACGGCAAGAATAGAAAATTATATTCCCAAGCTGAGGTCCAATCATATCCAACACACCCAAGTTTCGTGGGCACCTTTGAAGTGAGTCAAATGAACTTCACTTGTCTTCATCGATTCACCAATAATGATTTGGGCTTCGTTATGATCAATCCTTTTTTGCTGAATGAGAAGAGTGTCAGAAGAAGTGAAAAAAATCTGATGACCTCTTTTGCCCTCCAGAGCTTGAGCCAAACACTCTTGTCCCTATTGAGAAAGTCGGTGATGATGAGAAGGAAGACACTGAGGAGGCAATTGATCCACCGACGGGGGACAATGCTTTATTTGTACTTGTACAGGTTCCCTAATTAATGAAAATTCTTATCCTTTAGTTTTCATGTATTTTATTCCCACTTCACTCGTTTTTGTTTTTGTTATCCCCCAGAATAACAATCACCAATTTTGCACTTATCCTCATAATATTTATTAACTATTAACAACATTAAGGGCAAATCCAGTTCTGTTGTAGCATGCACATAGGGGTCATTCCTTAACTTCCTATGTCAAAGGTTCAAGTAAATTGAAGCTCTGATACCACTAAATTTGTAACACCCTATACCCGACCCAATCTATAGGTTTGGGTACCAAATGTCATAACAATTGAAATATCTTAACAAAATCTTATCTAAATTTAGTACGTACTTGGGCAACCTAACTTTCCAACAATTAACTACTGTTAAGTCTCATTTTATACTAAAAATAAATTCTTACAACTTTGGTTCCTTAAGTACACATCACAGTTATTTACAAGTTTTAAATTAATGATCAAATTATAGATGTAATAATTTTAGACCCTGAGGTGTGGCATTTAAGAGTGCCCCTCTATATACATAATTTTGCTATCATGCCCAACTCTTAACTCTAGCGGAGACTGGCTTGGTCCCTCCATTTAATTTCCAAGTCTTTATTTACCCTGCATCCAAGCAGAAACTTTTTATAAGTTCGAAAGAACTTAGTGAGGTCTATTCATAAAAATTTATAAAAGACTACTTAATTTCTAAGAAAATGATATTCAATGCACAAAATTAAACTCCCTAGATTTTGTGAGGGAAATCTATGAACTTAATAGGTGTAACCAATGCTTCAATCACTCTAAGCCGAATGTTGGTGGGTATAATCCTTACTCTGGTCATAACCATGTTCTATCTAGGAATATTCTCATAAGGGTCTTGCCCCCAGTATTCATTTTTTCAAGTTCTATTATACCCTTCTTGATATGTTTCAATACTACCTCATATTTGCCATTGTGGCTGACGACAACTATTGGTGGTTATTCAATTAATTACCCTGGCCAAGGGCCCTTAACTTAATCTCTTTTTTTTTTCTGAATAAGGTTTGTTTTACAGAACTTAACTATAGTGCTTGGCTAAGTAACACCCTCTTTTCTTTGGTGGACTCGCGCCCCCACTGTAACCATGTAGTACTTATTCTTTTAGTCCATTCCTTTAAAATACTCAAATAGACAGGTAGTTCCCAACATACTATCTCTTATTCAGGTATCCCTTGATAGTTTCTACACCTGGTAAACCTAGTGCTTCATGGCCTTGATAGACTTTCCCTTCTTACTATTTTCTGATAGACTTTATTGATCATTCAGCTTTGAGCTGATATTTCCTCCCATGAATACCATTGTCGTCTACTCATTCTTTTAGCTACCTCTTTGTCAATTTCCAAATTAAAATTATATCATATTATAGCCTATTATGTATCTGTTTAAAAAATGTGGGGATCTGTAACTTCTCTAGCTGACTCTTATTGGCATACATCATATTTACCATCTTATCTAAGGAATCTTTCCTTCCTTTCACACATAACTAGGTTAAGATCCTACCTTGGCTCCACTCATCATTGCCTTCGGCAACTCCCCTTGTTATCTCGTTAACCTGTATTCCCAAACACGCCATGTCCATCCTATCTTGTGACTTGTCATGCAAGTCACACATGACTTCTTCTTTATACCATAACCGGTCTTCTGGTTTATCGGTCTACAAAATCAACATGTTGCCATAGTCGAGCTATGGTCTTACATATGTAACCCCATGTTTAATGTCCTGGTAGACTCTATAGGTTGTCATAGTCGAGCTATGGGCTTACACCTTGTAACTCCATGTTTAACATCCTGGCGAACTCTATTTATTCCCATAGTCGAGCTATGATCCTATACATGTAACCCTATGTTTAATGTCCTGGCAGACACTATTGGTTGCCATAATCGAGCTATGCTCTTACAACTTGTAACCTCTTTTAAGGTGTCGCCCCGAAGGATCTTATCGTTGTCACACTGTCACTCCATAGAGTCGATAGACTATTGTCACGGTGTTTCTCTAGTGAACCAGTTTATAACATTCCACAATGCAACCGAACTCCCTTGAATTCCCCTAAGAATCTGCTTATTCCTCCATTTCGCTACTTATTCCTAACTTCATCTACCCTATCGAGGTAAAATTCCTCCTTACTCTAACACAATATTAACAAATATTTTCATAAATTTCATTTCACTAAATATTATCATAAACAGTACTTCATTCATCTATTCGTCAAGTCACAACCAATATCATTCATACACCAACTACTCATTTTTCATAACCATACACAACCATGGTTCTATTCATGACTCAGAATAGACATGAATATAGTTCAAGCAAACAACATAACATCATCAATCACCTAAAAGTGGAGTTCAAAAGCTCACCTTAAATATTTTCCCCTTGTCAAAATAGCTTGTCCTTACGCCAAAGCCTCTTTCGTCATGGCAGCTAAGCATGTCAACTGCATAAATCGGTTAAATTGAAGTCACATAAACCTTAACCTAGAATTCACTTAACAGAAACTTATTAGGAGCCCTTGTCCTCTTTCTTTCCTAATTCTCAAGCACTAAGAGTTAAGAAGCTTACCAGTTTCAAAATCTTTATACTTCCAGATTTCAATTCTCACAACTTTTGCTTTATACGGAGCTTTCCTAAATCATCTTCTTCTCTGAAGCAACCAAAGAAGACAAAGCGAGTAAAAAAAGAAATTTGCAGACTGAATTAAAGAGGATTTTTCTTCTTTGCAAGAATGTCCACTTTCACCTATATATTTATCTCCTATACACGGTCTCCTAAACTCTCTTAGCCAGTCGCAGGAAATCATTATGTCTCACACTATGGATCCAGTCAAATCCATCCTAACCAAACCAGAATTAGAACTTAAATATTTAATCAACAATTCACAATTTTTCCCAAAAATTTTGGTAGAGTCCACCAACTTACTATCCGTTCAATTAGGTTCCAAAATTCCTCTAAATCTGAGTCCTTAAAGATATTCGAGTGTGACAATGGCATAACCCATTCATTAGGCCGGTAGCTCAGACCATGGACATGCGCCCCTCAACACACGGTACTCACTCTGACCATATGAAATTATTGCATTAGTTAAAATCTTCCAATTAAATAAAAAAATGAC
Organism: Gossypium longicalyx; assembly: GCA_025698465.1. Lineage (NCBI taxonomy): Eukaryota > Viridiplantae > Streptophyta > Magnoliopsida > Malvales > Malvaceae > Gossypium > Gossypium longicalyx. The sequence continues at coordinate 81,618,491 of CM047005.1, read as the reverse complement.
GTGCAACTTTATAAATATACCTGTGAATAACAAAAAAAACATTTTTTACCGGCACTTTAATGATCATTGTTGTGTGATTGTTTGCTCTAATGTGATTGTTTGCTCTAATCAAAGAACTCATTTTGATATCTGCACAAACAATAAAAATTTTAATCATCGACTGAACAAATAAACAATATACAAATAACGAAAATATTTTTTTCTTAACCCATTTTCGTAATTAATTTATTTAATACTATTTTTTGTAAAATATAAATTATATTTTAATAATAGAATATACAAATTATTATTACAAAAAAATACACTACTAAAACTATCTTAATATATCCATATATCTTAAACACAAATCTAATCTTTAAAACAAAAATATAATGTTAAAAGTTATATCTAAAAATTAACAATAATCTTATCTAAAATATAAAATTATATCTTTTTAAAAAATCATTATTAAAAAAAATTTTAACATACCTTAATAATTATTACTTTCTATTCCTAAAACTTCAAAAAAAAATTAACTTTCTTCCGAAATATACTAACTCTTTTTCTTTTCCTAAAACTCAAATTTTTTTACCAGCCTTTTTTTCCTTCTCAGGTGGTGTGGGGGTAGGGGAACCAAACCCCCTTTTTATACTAGTCAGAAAATGCCTGAAAACTGAAAAAAAAATAAAAAAAAATTGAAAAGCGAAAGAAAAACAGGGATTCGTGACCGTACTGGTCCTTCTTTCTCTTTTGTTTTTCAAGGTTTTTTTTTTCTTTTTTAGTTTTTTACCAACAATAAAAAATATTACAAAATATTGTTGATGCTGCTTGACACAATAGTGGCACAAATAAAAAAAATTTTACTCCGATATACCTGAAGAAATACAATTATTTTACTGAAAATACATACCAGTGCGCTTGACACAAAAGCAACACCAAAAAAAATTTCTTTTTAAAAAAAAAACTAATTACTACGACATGATTGAGAGGAAAGTAGGGGTGGTGCCACCGGTTGAGTACTATAGTCTTTGTTTATTTTCATATTTAATTTTTTGCTTGTCTCATTTTGGTAATTAATTGTTTTTTTTATATTACTAGGGTAAAAAAATTGAAATAGAGAAATAGAAAAAGAAAAAAGAAAAGTTAAATTGTTTTCCTCAAGTTGTAACTTTGTTAATCAAACTGTAAAGTCTATTTAAAAAAAATGGTTTAGCTCGTAAAGCGGTGCCTAAACTACATCATTTTTCTAATTTTAGTATCTAAACATTTTTTTCCCCAGTTGGTACCTCTGCTATTAGTCAAACTGTCTAGTCTTTTTAAAAAAAAAAACAATTAAAAATGATCACGTATAAAAAAAAAGACAAAAAGTATTATTTTCATTATATATATTTAAAAATATAAAAAATAAAAATATTTAAAAATAGAGAGAACTGATTCAGCTAGTTCAACCAATTTTTTAGCTTGATTCAACCCTTATCTTTGGACCAATTCCCGATCCAACCGGTTGATCCAGTTTGGTTCTGAAAACACTAGTTTTTATTGATGAAAGAATTTTTTTCGATCTTGCCAATTCTAGCAATAGGGGTTGAAGTTCAAAAATAGAATTCACAAACATCTCAAACTTGAGTGTGCCAATTTTGAGCATTGTTGGTATTGCCCAACAATATAAAGGAAGAAAAAGAAAAAATAGAAAAATAAGAGAGAGAAAGAGAAAGAGAGAGTGAGTGAGTGAGAGAGAATGTAAAAGAAAAGAAAAGATTTAAAATTTATTTTTTAAAAGTTTATATGGCATGTCAATCTATTGTTGGTCGAACTTTTTTTAACGAATATCACATTTTGGTGTAAAATGGGCAACGAAATAATAGTTTAGGTATCACTTGTGATAAAAAAAAGTTTGGGTACCAACTTAGGAAAAAAAAATATTGTTTAGGTACTAATTTATAAGTTAAACCTATTTTTGAACAAACTTAATGGTTTGAACAATAGATGTACCAACTTGAAAAAAAATAAGTAACACTTGTGACAAAAAAAGTTAGGTACCAATTTGTATATTAAGCCTAAAGAAAATCCAATATTAACATTTTAATGGGAATAGTTAGGGCTAGCTTTTATAAATATGTTGAAAATAACAAAAATGAAAAAGTATGATGAAAACTTTGAAATTTATCGATTTACACAATTTTTGAAGAGAGAAAAGAAAACGCATTTTACAAGGCGCAATTTCCTCTTTCTCTTAAAAACGCGTTCTACAAGGCACTTTGTCATTGTCACATTAGTGAAAACGCGCCCTATTGGACTCATTTTCACTTTGCTAAATTTTTTTCTTTTTTTTTTCTTGCGGTTGAAAATTAAAAGTTTGTATATTTATTTTTGTCCGTGTTTCAGATTGACATTGTTATAGTTTACGTATGTTTAAATTTATGATGGTGCCGTGGAGCTAAGTGACCTACAAATTCCATCTGCCATGTGAGTATGGAGCCATCACCCGTGAAGTCAGATCGCGTTGCAACTCAAGGTCCCAATAGACAGTGATTATACAGTCTCGGGTTGAAGTGTAACTAAGGCTTCAAGTTTACAAAGGTTATGTTGTCAAGGGATGGAGCAAATTTACAAAGGTTATGTTGTTAATTATTGAAGTGTAATTCATTCATTGGTAAACACTAACTTATTCATTTATTCATTAAATTTTTTTTGTAAATTGTAAGTTAATATTAATTATTGAAGTAATATATATTATAATACGCAAGCCAAAATTTTAATCTTTTATTGTACCTTGCTAGCAAATCTTTGCTTTTTGAAAATATTTTAACTAACAAATGAATGAAGAAAAACTTAAATGAAAATGCATACAAAGAAATGAAAAAAATTATTCAAACTCACCATACGATATGGTACAAAGCAAACCAATTTAATAAATTTGTTTCATAGATTGTAAATAAGTGTACATTTGGGATGTAAAACAAAGTATACAATTTGGGGAAAATTAAAAATAACATAATAATTGGCGTCTAGAATGTGTGCCACAAACAGGTGGTCGTTGAGCACGCCTAAGATTCCATCACACTATTTGGGTTGGTTGCTCCTCATCGACTTTGTCTTCATCTTTACGTGCACATTGGGATTGATTGCCATCTTCATCTCTTTCCTCCATGGTTGACTAGCTTAGGTCCTAATCGCCTATCGTACATCCCCATGTATGATTTAATGGTTGCGAGGATGACCAACCTTAGTAGAACAATGGTGTTAGAGCTGTTTCCGACACTATCGACGAATAACTGTATGGTGTTGCATGGGATAATTCAAATAAAAGGTGAGAATTGTCAATGATACCAGATGCATCGGTGTTGCTAGTGGCATTGGCATGTAATATGGTACAATGGGTGGCGGTCATGCAAAATATTCCCCTAGAGAAGGTGTTGATGCAGGGAATGATTGTGCATGTTGTGGTGCTTGTATAAAATAAATTGGTGCTAAATGTGTTGATGAAGGGAATGATTGTGTGTGCTATGGTGCTTGTGTAAAATGAAATGAGTTAGCACTAAAAATATATAAACCATACTAATCGGGAGGTTGCAAGATAATTGGGTCCTCGTGTGGAGCTAGAGCAAATGTTGATCTCCTTGTGGCATCTTCTCCCTACCTCGGATTGATGGGCCCTTATTTTGGCCTCCTACGGTGACGTTGCCTACTTTTTTCTAAAGCTGGTAGTAGATATGACTTGTCATTATGCCTTAATCAATCAATGTAATCCAGAGATGTCGGCAACTCCAGTTTGAGAAATGGTTCACGTATTGGCAAGTAATCGTACCTACACTGCCAAATCTCGATATACTTATTGTGGAATGTTGGCTAATCTTCCTTGCATATCCCCCCACAAGTTGATATTATGCAGGTCATCGAGCTCCTAGGGTGGCGGCGAAATACGTTGAGTGCACCCAAACTGTCGCATCACTCAGTCGGATTCATGTATCTCAAGCGTTGCAAAAATGATCAATGGCAATTTGATATTCTAGATGTTGCGATTGGCCAAAAATTCAGTCAGGATGCATTCTTGAATCTTCGAATCTGCATATGACATCCATACAAACTGCAATACGAATTTATAAATTTTAGCACATGCCTAATATTTAATTTCAAATCTTGGAATCAAAAATCGATAACTTTGAAATTCAAAAACTAATCTCCTCTTCAGTTTATTGATCTAAAGCTAGTCATATATCATCGAACTCGGTCGGTATACCATTGTGTTTTGCGGGGTTGTCCTACCTATTAAAATAATATGTGATTTCAAAATTATAACAATGAAAAATTAAAACGATAATGATATTATCAAATGAATTTTACCATATTACTAGTGGGAACTCATAAGGGGCTCACTCAATGGCGTAAAAATGGTAGTCGATACCATGCCCACAATTGAAGAAAGAGCATGCAACTACCGATTTTAACTTTTTTTGGTTTCATCACTCGACGCATTTCTCGATACAATGTCGTCAGCATCGCTGATCCCCAACTAAGTCGTCCCGCTTCTTTCAAGTTGGCTAGTAGTAGTAGCCACCTTAAATGTATCAAATTTCGAGATTTATCTAGCATGAACAGACCTCCAATTAACCTCAAGATGAATGCGAGCGTGAATTTTTCTTTTTCAACATCACTCAGGGGAAGCCTCGATAGCTTTGAAGTTGTACTTCAACCATCTCATCTTGATCCGACTATCCCTAAACTTGTTCGGCACCTTTCTTAGTAATTACTTGCATGTTGCACTCTAATCAGCACTATGCATTCGCCCCATAACGACTTCCCCATCGACTGATAGACTGAGCTGTAAACTAACGTCCTTGAGTGTAATTGTACACTCACGCATGGAAGATGGAACGTATGCGTCTCTAGTCTCCATCTTTTGACCAAACACTAATAAGTGGGGGGTCTAATTTATTCCCTTCAAACATGCGAGCCACGTATAAAAATCATTCATCTCACAAGTGTCCATAAATGACATTCAATGCCCCTTTCACTTAAATTATTTATGTACGTATCCAAAATCTAACCTTTGGCCTGAATATATAAAAATAAAAAATTAATAATGTTAACAGTATAATAATTAACTATTTAAAATTAAATAATTTAATAATATTTTCTTACTATTTGTAATTGAACGTCGAAGATATGCTTGTCATCCAAACAAATAAACTGATTTATCATTTAAAACTTATAAGGAATAAAATAAAATTAAAGAGAATAAAATTCAGAAAAAGATTCTAAACAAAATAATTGAGAATTGAGGATTGAAAATTGAAAACCGAAAATCAAAAATTGAAGATTGAGAATTTAGGATTGAGGATATAGTATTTAGTTGAAAAGAATGAAGTTTGGAAGGGTTTATTTAGGAAAAATTATAGTTGTTGAACTCCTTCTAGCAATTTGAAAAGTTACTGTTGGAATAGTTATGGTTGAAAGGAAAATGCATCATGTAGGATGCGTTTTTATTCTCTTCCCTAAAAAATTTTGGCGCGTTTTCATTTCATTGCTAGATCAATGAAAACATACCTTTAAGATAGTGTTTTTCTTTCTCTCTCCAAAAACAAGGTAAATTAATAAATTAAAAAAAAAAGGGCATACTTTCTCAAATTTTTTTATTTTCAAAATATTTCTAAAAATTAGCCAAATAATTAGTGTGGTCAATTTAAACCTAAACAATAACATTATTATAAAAATAGAATAATCGTGCTAAATTAAAATATAAATATCAAACCTTAAATATATATTAACATAGTAGAGGAATTAAAATTAAATTTAACTTATATATATTAATTATATACCCCCGTATACACATTGTTTGTCGAATTAGGAGTTCGTGCATGCCACTTGTATGTTTTTAAGAGATCAACCTTGAAAGTTGTAGTGGGAGGCTATTAATTATGTTGTGGAATTTCTCTCTTTATCATCTGTTCTTCAACCTCAATAAAGAAGAGAAGAAAGATCCTTTAATGGTAATATCAATCATTATGAAGAGAACACAGCTAGCAATGGCTTCCCCTAAGGGATGCCATACAAGAAGAATCCACCTTTCCTATAAATGACAAAAGATGTAAGGTTTTTTCACATAGATTCTCTTTTAGCTACTTTTCATTATATGATAGAGCTACCCTACTTTATTCTTCTTTCTCAACCCATTTTATTAGCCCACCACCATCCCTCCTCTTTGCCCTCGTATACCCATTTGACCTCTTACCCCCTTTGTTGATTCACCATGGTCTCCATTAAGTTTCCGGCAAACCCAGTCTTCGTCTATGTTTTCTTCCTTCTGTTTCTCGGTAGCCATTACTCTTTTTCCCAAAAAACTTGTCCAAGATGTGGTTCAATGGAGGTCCCCTACCCCCTTAGCATCCATCCTAGTTGTGGTGACCCTAGCTATTCTCTTCGTTGTGATTCTCAGACTCATAAGCTTTACTTTGATGCCTTAAATGGAAGTTCTTACCCTGTTATTAGAATCATGGCTTCAGTTTACCGCATGGTGGTTCAACCATCGCCATGGTTGACTGGTAAGTGTGTGACTCAAGATATGGGTGTAAGTGAAGGCATATGGTTAAACCAAACACTCCCTTTTAACATCACTTCTTCAAATACTATCTTTCTCCTTAACTGTTCCCCACGCCTTTTGATGTCTCCTCTAAATTGCACTCCGACCAGTCTTTGTCACCATTATTTGGAGAGCTCCGGACATGTTGAAGCCAAACGAGCATTGCAGTGTGCTGAGGGGGTCAATCCATGTTGCACCTTCGTAGCCGGAGGGATGCCGTCGGCATACAAAATACGGCTTCACAGTTCGGGTTGTAAAGCTTTTAGAAGCATCCTTCATTTGGATCCAGAAAAGGCTGCTTATGAATGGGAAGAAGGGTTGGAAATTGAATGGAGGCCTCCCCTTGAGCCTGTTTGTAAAAGCCAACTTGATTGCTTTGGGGCTTCAAATTGTTCACCTACTAGTTCAAATGGCCTCTCTCGTTGCCTTTGTAATAAGGGATACAAATGGGACACTGTCGTTGGGTCTTGCTTGAGAAAGAAGAAAAAAAGTAGAGTCAGCTTAAAGGTGTCCATTGGAGTGATCTCCTTTTTCACTCTAGCTATGGCGATTGTTGCAATTACCTCAAGGAAACGATGGAGAAATTATAACCAGGCAAAGCTCATGAAGGCGAGGGAAGACATGTTGAAGTCAAGCAATGGAGGGAAACCAGCTAAGATATTCCGTTTGAAGGAGGTGAAAAAGATGACAAATGATTTCTCTAGAAACAGGTTCTTAGGGAGTGGTGGGTTTGGGGAGGTTTACAAAGGCGAGCTTCCAAGTGGGGATATTGTGGCAGTCAAGTCGGCCAAAGTTGGGAACATTAAGAGCACCCAACAAGTTCTCAATGAAGTTGGGATTCTCTCACAAGTCAACCATAAGAACCTGGTTAGACTCCTAGGTTGTTGCGTGGAGGCTGAGCAACCATTGATGATCTATGAGTATATCTCAAATGGGACCCTAAGTGATCATTTGCACGGAAAGTACTCCACCTTTTTAGACTGGAAAACAAGGCTGAAAATCGCTTTGCAAACGGCTGAAGCGTTGGCTTACCTACATTCTGCAGCATACACCCCTATTTACCACAGGGACGTTAAGTCAGCAAACATACTTTTAGACTATGAATTCAATGCAAAAGTTTCGGATTTCGGGTTATCCAGGTTGGCTAGCCCGGGTTTGAGCCATGTCTCAACATGTGCTCAAGGAACCCTTGGGTACATGGACCCCGAATACTATAGGAACTACCAGTTGACTGATAAAAGTGATGTTTATAGCTATGGAGTGGTGTTGCTTGAGTTACTGACTTCCCAAAGGGCCATTGATTTCTCAAGAGATCAAGATGACGTTAATTTAGCCATTTATGTTAATCAAAGGGCCACCAACGGTGCGATCATGGAAGTTGTGGATCAACAGCTACTTAAGGAGCCCTCAGCTGATATGTTGAAGAGTTTTAAACTTTTCTCAGACCTTGCATTTGCATGTTTAAGGGAGAAGAAATCAGGTAGACCCGCCATGAAAGATGTTGTCCAAGAACTCCATTGCATCATTCAGATTATAGATCAAGAAAATGTTTCTAAAGAAGTTAGCCAGGAGATTATATAAACAAACAGTAATATAATATATATGTATATATGTAACTTGTTGTTGATGTCTGTAAGTTTTGAATATTCATATATATGATAGCAAAGGAAAAGTTGGAAGAGCTATGGGGAAAATGATGCTGAGCAGGACATTGGTTTTGAATATTGCACACAAAGGGAAAGTGGATTCCAAGGATGGATTTGAGTGGATGGAAAGATGTAAAGAAAAGATCTGGGATCAGATTCTTGCTTTTTCGAAAGTATTAAATGACCAAGGACTAGGCGAGACTTAGAAGTTATGGGGGAAACTGGAATCTGTAAGGTTTTAGTAAGAATTTTAAGGCTGTGTGGACTTAAAACCAAAACAAGAGAGAGATATACATATTTATATATAGCTTTTATTGAAGGTCGTAGCTAGGTTTGTCATACTAGAAATGCATTACCTAGATTTCTTATGTATAATAAATGTTCTCTCTCTTGTCTCGTAGTGATGTTGGAAATATATTTGATATTATATATTTGTATAGTTTCTATTGCTTATTTTAATGTGAGTTTTGGCTAATTGGTATTGTCTCAGTGAATTATCCAAAGGAAAATCTTGCATTATTTATAAAATTTTATACATAAAAAATAAAGTTAGTTATTATATAAATAATTAAAATTTAGTATTTAAAATAAAAGTGATATATATATTTTAATACAAACATCATGATTTAAATGTAAAATGATTGAATATAAAATTTGATTTTTTATTTCATTATTATATAAGTTTATTTAATTATATTTTATTATAAATATTTAAAATATATTTATTTTAGCTAATTGAGTATTAATTCGATTGGCATGATTTAAATATGTTATCTTTTTAATTTATATTTATAAAGAGAAGGATTGTAGTATATATTTTAGAGGCGGTTCAAACGATGATAATTCACATGTTATGTGATCAGCAAATTCGATTCGTTAATTGACTGTGGTTTTAGTATTTTTGGCTGTTTGTGAATCTGTAATTTTAATAAAGACAAAATGCAAGAGCAATCTTAAATCCTAAAGAAGCATTTTGGACATTGATATATCATGCTTTTTCTTTACTTTAGCCAATAGAATATAGACAACACCAGGCTAATGAACATGCAAATTTACATAAAAGGTAACATTTTTTTATTCTGGAAAATGGGATTAGTCAAAAGCAAAAATAATTGCTTCCAATATTTTTGTTTATGATATATATATATATATGTTCCCTATTATTTTCCCCAATGCTCCCTAATGGTGGCGATTAGCACTCAATGAATATTTTATAGCCAAAGTGTTGTCTAAAATCCTTAGTCAACTCAACACAATTCTCATCAATGCACTTAAATATTATAAAGCGAATAAATTAATATAGTTAATATATCATCCTTTTATTAATACTGTAGTATTGGTTTTAGTTTATTTGGATTAGAGATGTCTGATTTTATATTTTTTTAAATTCGGTCCATTTTACTGTTTAGAAATAAAAATATAAAAAAATAATTTTATATTTATTTTAAAATAAAAATATTCTTATCATTTTTTAATAGTAAAACGACTAATTTGGACAGGCCAAGCTCGAACTCGAGCCTGAAAATTTTTTAAAATCGGATCTCAAATTGACTCATGAATACCTCTAGTTTCAATAAATTGTTTTAAGTTTTTCACTGTTTTTTATTTTTCTATATATATATGTATATAAAAATATTTACAAATATCTAATAATGAAATTAAATTAGTCTCAAATATAAAATACTTATTAATTATATAAAACACTCGTTAATAAACTTTACAGATTCAATCCATCATTGAATAAATATAAAATAAAAAAATGTATGAAATTTTCGGATAAATAGTATTTCATACATTAAACAATAAGATCATCTTATACTATGCATGTAACAATTCATCATTCAACAAATCCAAAATAAAATAAAATACAAATTTATTTTCCTTCATTAGTTGATATACCATATTCTAACCAATACAAGCTGAATTGACTGATATAAATAGATACAGTCGTTATCAACCAAATTTTACACTAGAATAGAATCTAAAGATTATTGTTTTACTTCCAAATGTGATACTTTAACTCATTTTTTTGGGAGGACTAGAATTAAATTGTATATTTTTTTTATGGTAAAAATGTAATTTCATCATTTTAATAGTTTATATATTTATAATTTTTAATTTAAAAGATTAAATTAAAATTTTATCATTTGGGGGGCAAAATGCAATTTAACTATTACTAATTTAAAATTTTATAAATTATAAAAAGCCTAAATTAAAATTTTACTATTTTAGGGGGGTCATGGCTTCCCTGGGTCTCTTAGTGGCTCCGCCACTACTCTAACTGGTATAGAGGTGCCAGTTTAAAATTGACCACCTTACTAAAAAGCCTTTGAGATGTTTACAAAAAATTATATTTACCCTTGAATAATAAATATTTATCTCTTTAAAATTTGAAAAGAAAAACAAATAAAACTCATTTAAATCTATTTATAAAGTAAATTTAAATAAATAATAAATTTTTGTGTTATTTATCATATATTTTACATTTAGTTTATTTTTCTTTTAAATTATAAAATGTTAGGCCCAAAAATATCAAGAGAGGGTGAATTGGTATTTTAAAATTATTTGTGAATTTTTCTAAATGATAAAGGAAATAAAATAAAAGCTTGGATACTCAATTTATAGTGATTCAATCCTAGTTGTCTACCTCCACTATCCTAACTATCCACCACTAAGGATTTCCCAATTCATTATTAGAATTGATGCTTTTCAAGGAGAAGGTATAACTTTTACAATCCCTATCTTTTTTACAAAGTTTAGATATAACCTTTCCTCCTAACTTTTATGGCTAATTAGAACCCTTCTTTGTTTTTATGGCTCAACTAAAACCCTCCAAAATGATATGAAAGAGAGTAAACAAAGAAATCTCTACAAGGTATGTGTTTACAAAAATTAAGCTTTCAAAGAAATGAAATGAGAGGGATAAAAGATGTAACAATAAGCTCCTAGAGAATTTTTACAAAAGAAATGAAAGAATAAGATTAGAATACTTTTCTCTTGATCTTGATGCTTGGATTTTTCTCTCTTAAGTCTTGAAGTGTATTTATATCAAGAAACAAATTTGTGGACATTTATAACTGTTAGAGATGAATTCTAGTCGTTGGAAGCATTAATTTCATGCTTAAAAATTGGCCATGCAACATATGTCTCAAGATACCAAAAAAGTAGTTAGCACAATCATTAGGTTCATTTTCCATTCCATATAGTTATTTTCGTTATACTTTTTCTTAATAAATATATTAAAGGAGTTTGTGGCATTTTTGAATTGTACAATAAAATCATTCATTTATTAATATCTTTGTATTAAGCAAATATTTTGAAAATTTTTGCAACATACGATATGCATTAAGATATATATGCATCTTACGTTAAACCTTAAAAATATTTGTAAGTCGTTGCAACGATATTTCCTACACCCATTCAATTAAATTACCTTGGGTAATCTTAAACCAACTAGTAAGAATATGTATTTCCATCCAATTAATACGTGAACCTAATCCCTTAGGTATTCACACGTATTAATAATTGCTTCATGTTTGGCCATCATTTTAACTTATGTAAAGTTTCGTGGAAAGTTACTTAATTAGAATGATCTTGTGTGTATAACCATAAACTCAACATATATCATAACATGTACTATGAATGAATTGTCAGGGGACAATCTCAACAAATAACATGTATGACTAGTTGTCCTGTTAAAGGAAATCTCCTAAGTGAAACAAGAGACCATTGATGGAAACTGTAGGTCTTATTTAGGGACCTTCTCCCACTCAATCTTTTAGAAAACATGCAAGATTTTTATTTCTAATTTCAATCATAAATGTTTAATATGTCATGAGAAGTACATGCGACATTTTTTCCTTAAGCTATATGATATCCTTATCGCAATATGCATGAACATTCTTTACATGTAGAAAACAAATTGACTCTGACCAGTCAAAATTTTCATGATTTCATCCTAAAATAATAGATAAAAAGATTTACAATTATCATCCCAAAGCATTTTTTTGGAAATTTTTAATTTTGAAGTTTTTAAATGTATTTTTAATATTTTTATTTTATTTTTGAAATTTTTATGTATTTTTAAAATTAGGATCAAATTGGCATAATGTGTAAACATTGAATTTTTTTTAGAATTAGGACTAAATTGATAGAATATGTAAAATGTTAAGAGGTTAAATTTATCATTATACCTGGCCATGTCAATATTTTATCTAGTGACCAAAGGCATTTTAACAATAGAGTGACTAAAAATTGCAATTGATCTAACAAGAGTTGTTAAATTAACAATAACTATTCAATGACCAAAATAAAAACTTATTAAAACTTGGACGATTATCTGAATAGTTTACCTAAAAGCCAAAAACAAAGTCATGAGAAGAAATCGACACATTAAAACCACACTATAATTTTCCCTTGAAAAAAAATTTGGTATGACTACTGTAGAGATATCACTGAGCGGGGCCAAATTGAGTCCCAGTTCCAAAAATTTTCAAATCTAAGTTTGTTTTCGGCTTGGTTTACTCAAAAAATTCATTTTACTATTCTAAATTAGTAAATTATTAAAAAATAGTTGATATTATATATTTTAATTAAATTTAAAATTTTATTTTTCAAATTGAATTGATCCACCCGAAATATAAAAATATATATTTAAACCCAACCCAAATTGAACTGGGCTACCATGGAAAGCTCTAGACGACAATTGGTAGGAGAAAAACAAATAATCCATTTAGGTAGAAAATATATTGTCTTTTTCCAACAGGAAAAGAAAAAGAAAGATGATTACATGCTTGGGGCAGTGCCGAAAAGTGGGATTTTAGTGGATGACTACTAAGGTAAGGTTGTGATGGGAAATGTGCAGAAATGATATGGGGTTAAATGTGCTGAATGATTATGCTATGGGCTCCTCTACTTTCCAAGCCCATCTTTCTCACATAGCCTACCCTATAAGTGAACCCCTATTTCATGGAATCTAATTTAATTTCATTCTTCCTTATAAATCAAACCAGCAAAACAATTTACATGTTCATATTTTTATTTTATTTTTTAATTATTTTCATAAAAATAAAGAAAAATAATAAGATAAAAAAGAAAATATGTTTTTTTTTCATTTTAATCTTTTTTAATTAAACTTCCTAATTTTAGAATTTATGGCAAAGCTATGACTTTAGAACAGGAACAGGAGACTTTTGTCTGGTGTGACATCATTGTAAGGTACAATGATTCATTTTTTTTTTCTTACATCTCCTAAAAGTAGTATTTCAAAAATAAACCCCAAAAATAAATGTTACTGCAAATCCTTACAAATTTTCATTTTCGACATGATCGTAATCTAACGTTGTTGTAGTAACAATAATGTGATGCCCCCATCGCTTTCACTTGTCATTAGCCTCCCTCTCTTTACCTTTTTCTTCGTTCACTTTCTCTTTGTCTCATTTCCTTTTTCCCCATTTTATTCTACACAATACTGCTCAAAACAGCTTAGGGTTTCTTTTGTTTTTCCTTGACATAAAATCCCCAGATTTCTTCATAATCCAGTTCAGATTGGGCTCTTTCTCAAGGTACCCTCTTTTTCTCTCTTCATTTTGATTCATGGGTTTTCCTTTTTCTTTTTCTTTTTTTAATTTTCAAAAATTTCTTTTTGGATTATGGTTTCTGTTATTAGCTGATTTAGAGATAAGATGATGAACTTTCCTAATTTTTTTAGTTTGGGTATTTCTCCCTTTTTGATATTTTAGAGTAGTTTTCTTTTCTGGGTAATTGCTATTTTTGATGGGAAGTTCGATCTTTTATTTTTTTCAGTTTTGCACGTATCATTTTTTGGGGACCATTGACGTATTTGAAGTGGGAGGGACAAGATTATCATTTCTTTCTATGATGTTTTAGGAGTTTGAAGTTGAGAATTTTTTTTTTTGACCAATGATTGATTATGCAGTTAGATTTGCATACTGTTGCGAACATAATCTTAGGTTTGAAAGTGTAGCACATAATTATACTACTTCATGTTTATTTGCAATCTTTACACTTTTGAGATACTTCTTCAGAAATTCTTTCTGGTTTTGTTGCCAACAATGACACTTGTCTGCATTGTTCTGTGATTTTCAATCTCTATTATTGCCTTTTGGAAATAATCTTGATTTCACCTGTTTATAACTATGGAAAAGTGCAACATGTTTGTTCTAGGATTCTTCAAACAAAAACGCATCTAAAAAGAGAAAGGGTATAAAAGAGTCTAACAATGTGCAAAAAATGTGAAAAAAAAACTTGGCAAATTGTGGCTCCATTTATATAAATGCCAAAAATAAAAAAATTGTGAAGCTTGTATAATCAACAACATTTTCTTTGTACTTGTCTCAGTGATTCACATTGCATTCTTTCTATTGTACAACTTACTGATTGTCCTTCCTATTGAATGTGAATGTTTAGATATATTATTTGGTGAACTAATGAGAGATGCTCACTTTTAAATAATGCCTTATTAATATTATATTCTTTGCCTAGTTATCCTAAAATTCATTTTGTTGGTTATTATATTATTGTTTATTTTTCCTTCTTTTTTTTGTTATTTCTCTATTCTTATTTTGTGATCTATAGCAATTCGTTTTTTTTTTCTTCCTCTGAATAAGACCATAATATTATGCTGAGTCACTAATTACATTGCTCAAATGGATTATTGCAGCCAGGAAAAGCCGAGTTTTAAGGAATCCTAGTTCAAGTGGCTTATTGGAGTTGAAAGTTGCTTAAGTGCATTCTTGTTTACCATTATTATTCCTCAAAAGATGGGAATGTGATATGCCTTCTGCTTTGGTTCAAGTCTAGGGTGGATAACTGTGGGCTTCAATAATTTCTTTGGTTTAGTTTTGTTGAGATTTGACTATGCTTGGTTCCTGATAAGCGTGTGGAGTTTCATACTTTGATGAAAATCTTAAACTAGATTACTGAACAACCTTAGTGTGCCAACAGAAAATAGCTAATACGGGTGCGCTTTGTTGTGTGGCCGCTGGGCCACATGGAACAAAATCACCCACTAACGGAAGGGACTGTTCCATGGATCGTAATGAACCACATTGGAGGACAAACACTAGTTTTTCTCCTCCTCCATTGAGGATATGGGACTGTAGGTTACACTCAGATGGTTTGTCACATGGGTCGCATGCTGCTGGTTTACACGGTTCATCGCTGTCTTCAAATAGCAGAGGTAGCAGAAGCAAGGTAGGCAGTGAAGGGTACATCAATCATCACCACTCTGTTTCTGATGGTGCACTCTCTTATTCTGGCAGCCCACCTTATAATGCTCAGGTGCCACGATGGACTTCGCCCATTCAAAGGTTCAATCCAGAGGAGCTCCTTGGCTCTAATGTTGGAGGTAATCTTAGGTTGATTCTTATTGTTCTTGCTGATTGAGATGTATGATATATCACATGCCACTTTCTTGTATTAATCGCATTCAGTTAGCTGCATGTCTTAATGCATTTTTTGTTTGAACAGAACGTCAAATGTCATGTACTTTCTTTAAGTTTATTAGTTTTTATATGGTCATCGGTTACAGTTAATTGCCTTTTCTGAAATGAAGGGTTGGTGAAATAAGTTCTTCTAAGTAGAACCAGTTAATACTGGAACCGATGTGTGGCATGCTATTGTAGATTCTTGGAAGTCTTTACTTTTTGCAAGCCATAATACAATGAATACTTTGACTGTTCATTACTGATTATTTATCATGGTTTCTCTTATATCTTTCATGATTTCCATTTTGATGTGTTGCCATACCATACCAATTACTTTCCATAATGGCATGTTGTCTTGTCATTTAGTGAGTTATTCAGGAATGTATAATTGCGATATTGGAAAAAGATATGTGCTCCAAAATTAGAGGATAGATGGAATGCTTTTCTGATTAGGATGATGTGTTCTGGTCCATTTAAATTAATAATTTGTTAGAACTATAACTTTATATTTAAACTGCAAGAACGTCAGAATGGTCTCTTAGACTGGCATATTTCTCTTCAAAGTTTTTGTACTTCTGTCGATGAAACTAATTCCCTCATTCCTATTGGGGATATATTTAAAAATGTTAAACTTCTGGTTCAACCCTGAGTTTTGAGAGAACCTGCACTATGGAATTCATTGAACATTCCAGAGGTCCTCTATCAGCTATTACTTTTTGGCCATTGAGCTCCTTTGCTACCTGTGATGTAGCCAATTCTCCTTCACGATTACTGTTGCTCCTGAATAGTAGGGCAAAAAGTAAATAAAGCAAGCTTTCGCTTTTGCTGCAGAATCACCTCAGTTGCCCTGATTCTATCCAGTAGTTTGCCGTGACATGATTTATTTCCAAGCTTCTATTTGGAAATGATGGTGTCTGGGGTTGATAATTCGAATGCTTATATCTTTTTATTGGTTTTGAGGGATAGGCTGATTAATCTATTGAGGATTGTTAGTTGAAGCTATCCCAATTCAATCCCTGGAATTGTTGCATAAATACTTAAATCCATGATGTCATGCTTATTAAAGGCATTTAGATATTGAACTCAGTAGTAGGTCCTGTTACATCACAACAGCAAAAGCTCATCATAATATGTTGATCATGATACCAAAAATTAAAACATTTTGCAAAATTGCCTAAATGATGGATGTTTCCGGAGCAGTCACTTGTACTGTGAAGATAAAACTATTATAGTTCACAGAATTGTATGAAGTGAGGGCTGTCACACTAGTCAACTAGCTTGTTTCATTATTGCTAAATCGAATTCTCTATTTATCTTTCCTTCCCTCTTTTATAAGACTACAGCTAGTTTTCTAATGCCCTTTTCCCTGAATTTTATACCAATCAACCAAAATGAAGTTCATTATATATAATTTAGGCTGGAATGATTTCATTTTCATATTTATGATTCAGCTATCGGCTACATTGTCCTTTTATAGATTTTCTATCATTTGAACTATCATATGTTTGTTTTCTTAACCTAATTTTAATTATCAGGACCTGTGCCCCAGACCTCTTGGTTCCCTTGCTCCACTGAGGTGACTTGTGTTTCAACTTGGTCAGTTTTGTAGCATTTAAATAGGAACAAATTTGATCATTTAAATATTTCCGCTTTTTGTTCATGCAGCGGCGATATGCTGTTAAAGCAGCTACAGGATCCCCTAGCTTTGGATCCCCTTCGTCCTTCTCTGAATCTAGTCACTGGGAATCTACTAGCAAGCAACCCTTCTCTTTTCCCAATCGCAACTTCTCTGGTAGACGTTCTTACATGACAAAAGCTGTTTACCCTCTGGTGTTTCGCAACCCTGTCTCAGATTCCGAAGGCTTTGGTGATGCCGACATTAACAGTATTGGCAAGTTAACACCTAACGAGGATCGCTTCTCACCATTTCACTGGCATGAAAACAGTTCTAGTGTTGAGCACAGGTTTCACAAAACACTTTTTGAACTTCAAACTGAAGCATCACCAGACCCCAGTGCTAGCTCTAGAAGAGAAGGTTTTAGGTGGAGCAGTGCTAGCAGTTATGATCTAGGGTTAGATGGAGAAAAGTTTGACATTGCAGAGCATGTTGATGTAGAGAACCTGAGGTCCCCTATTGGCCCTGTGGTAGACCACAAGTGTGGAGTTTGTGGAAAACTTTTGTGGCAGAAGTCACCCTGGAGTTCACATCGAATAATTAGAGGTAGTGACATGCCAACTGCTGGGATTCTACCCTGCAGCCATGTGTTCCACGCTGAATGCTTAGAGCAAGTTACTCCGAAGTCCCAGATTCATGATCCTCCATGCCCATTGTGCCTCAAAACCATTGGACCACTAGAAGAATCTGCATCAGTTTCAGAACCTTTGCAAGTGGCTTTGAGATCTTTACGAAGGAGCAGGGGTGCCATGATATCTGAAGACCAGGAAGATGATGAATTCTCAAATCACATCAAGGAAAAACTGAGAAGCAGGTCTCGGTCAGGCCCAAGAGGGAATGACAATTGTTCTTCAATAAAAAATCGTCTTAAGAAGCATTTTACGTTTAAAGGAAAAAGTAAAGATATATTTAGCACAAAGGTATTCCAGAGGATTGGATCATCTTCTTCTTCTAGCAGGGAAGCAGTTCGACGTCAAGTATCTATTCCGTAGTTTATGTAATTCACTTGCAAATAGATAGATTTAGTCATTTTCTGGACTCTTGCTAGTTTCAATACATTATCTTTTCCTATGGTCATTCTCAGGTTAGTAGCAAGGACATCTCGAATATCTTATTGCTTGCTTAAGCACATTATGAGTTGCAAGCAAGTCTGCTAAGTTTGTTTCTATTGTGTTGCTAAAATGAGCTATCAATATGATTACACTGCAACATACAGGTTTACTTTCCGTGCTTAAATAGGAAAGTATTCCATTTTGTGTTCGTAGTGCAGATGTATGAATGGTGGTGTTTGCTTTGAAAGCGCATTATTTGTAATTGTATGTGTAGTATTAATATGCAATGGGGTCAAAGGCCCAGCATTATGGCTTTCTTACTCTAATTTTATGCTTAATCAAGTTGTTGGGCGCTTAATAGTGCTTGTTTTCGGGGGCCATGTCTCTAAAGCGATAGTTGAATGACAAGCACAAGACTTTAGTTGCTCTATACTTAGAATACTGTTTCATCACATTGCAAAGAGCCCTTTAGTCTATGATCCATTTCTTATTGGAACAATAAAAAAGCATAAAACCTAAATATCATGGACTCCACTAGATGTCGATTTTCAGTGCATGCCAGTGTTTGAGACGTTGCTGTTTGAATTATGCATTCACATGTTGTTCTCTGTTTAAAAATATTGTGCACGCGGGGCCTCGAATTTAAAGTGGCAAATACAACAAAGAAGTGAGCAGGGAAATCCCAGTGGAGTCTCCATCATATAGATGGGTGGCTTCCACAAACCAAAGCTACTTTCTGGCTTTCATGTGGCTTAGAGTTGATCTGTAAGTTGTTAGTCTCTCTGAATCTTGACAACCCTTTTTAACTTTTGGATAAAATGTGGGGTTAACTGTATGTGTAAAGTGTATTCAACTAGGTCTTTTAGGCTTTTATTTTTCATCTTATTCTATTGCTTGAACAAGTTGGCCATGTGATCCCATGTGCAGTTTGGTTTACAGAACTTTCTAACTTTAAGTCTTTGGCATGCATGGCCTGCTTTGATTTGTTGTTACCATTCTTTGGGACTTAACATCTGGTTGTGGGGTTGATTTCTTCTTTATTTTGTGGCAAATTCAAACTACCATGATCTGGTTGTTAGTACATGAAATAAGAACAATATTCTTCATTAATTTGGAAATTGATGAGTGATGACTAAGAAAGAATATAATAATAAAATATTCAATCTTATTGTTTGTTCTCTACAATGGAATCAAAACCCAGAGCATTGAACTTTTAACTTGTCCTCGAAAGAGTGAGGGAAAATAACCTTTTAATTTGGTAGAATTTATCCGTCGGAATCTACTTTTATCAAGTGTAAATTATTATTTATTATTATTTGAACAAGAAGTGGTTTACTGGTAACATGCATGCATTAGGTGAAACTGATGTAGTCACTTGTCACCTTTGATTTATTTTTTAATCAATGTTTTGTCAGGTTTCTATCAAGTAAAATATTTTCCCACCGCCATTGATCAATTCTCAGAAGATATGGAATTTTCCTCTTTAGAAGGTTTGATTCTAAATTCCAAAGCTTATCTAAGCAGAAGAGAGGTGTCTAGATGCTATTGGAAGGACAACTGTATAATAAAAGCTAAAGGCATCTAACTGTTTCTCTTTAGTTTCATTTGAATATGTATATATGTTTTCTATTTTATGAACAAGAAAGTATTTATCAATGATGAATAGCTGCACGAGTGTTTGGCTGATTGCCCTTCATTAATGCATTCAATGATTAATACTCCTAGAAATCCAAATGATGAGATTTTTTTTGCATGAAATCCTACCAAGCAAGTTAAATAGCTATGAAGGAGATTTGCAGGAAAAATCCAGATTTGTTTTTGGAATATTAACATACACAAATCTGTAATGTCCCACATAAAGAGTGGTTCAGTTTTAAATATAAGTTCTTCCAAGCTGTAAAGATTATATTAAGCTTCATATTCAAAAGTGAATTGCAGCATGGAGACAATGTTAGGGCTGTCAACTTGGCACAGCTAAGATGATTAAAAGCAAAGAGAATGGAATTGAAGTATATTGAGGAAGGAAGAGGGGAAAAGGATAAACATTCCTTTTAGTAAGATGGACGGTAAGCCACATGCATTGATTATGACTTTTCATAGCCTATATTCTATAGATGTGATTCTTTACCAGAATTTCTTTCATTGATATCTTAATGTAAGACATGAGGAATTGAAAATCACCAATGATTTTAAGTTAAATATGACTGATGAACTTGGACAGTATTAAGAGTTATACTATGCATTTTTCTGTCCAATAGAAAGTTAAACCATATGCGGCACAAAAAGCTGAAAAACATCAGACTAGTAATAACTCTAATTTTTTTGGTTGCACTGTAACATCGTCACAGCATCTTCTCTTATCAGCATAAAAGTAGAGATTCAACCCATTTAGTCGGCACGATGCTCTTGCATCTCTTTTTATCTTTACTATTTTCATGGTACTAAATCACTTCTCTGATAATTTTCTGTCAAATATCTTTACTTTTTTCCAAATATCTTTTAACCTTTTGCCATAAGATTCACAATCCTGGAAGGATTCTTTAGGTTCTTTAAAGATAAGCCACGAATGTGCATAAAAAAGACATTGTAAAAAGTAAGTTTACAAAATGTTGAGGCCATCAATCGATGCAGAGAACCTTTTCCTTAACTTTTTTTTCTTTTCTTTTCAGGTTCAAGTCCAAAAAGAATGTCAACAAGAACATGGGTCCAAGCCAATTGAGTATCCTGTTCCAGGTTTACATATTATTTTCCACTCTCTTTTATATGAAGGGTGCAAAAGTAGCACTGATATCATTGCAAATGTCTTTCAAAAGATAAGGGTGCCAATTATTATTTTTTATAAAATGTTAGTTAAATAAATCTCCATGAACCTTGGTAGCGTCTACGTTACATCACCTTCCCCTGCTAACCCCTCCCTCCCCGTCAGTTTGTCCCTAGTCACACACATCTATAAATAGAATTTGATCCCCTCATCTCTTCCTTACCTTATTTCTCATTAATTCTATCTTCTCCAAGTCAAAGTTTCAAAGTTAACTCTTGCCTTTGTAGGTACAAGAACATCATCTCTCTTGTACAAACTTATCAGAGACTTTCTGTATTAGTACATCTACAAAAGTCTGATATTTGGATGTCAATTGGTTTTGCAGAAAATGGATTTTCTTGGAATTTTTCTTTTGTCTTCTCTTGCCATGTTGAAGACGATTCATGGACATGGAGGTGGATGGTCTAACGCTCACGCTACATTCTATGGGAGCAGTGATGCGTCTGGTACAATGGGTAAGAACTAAGCAATACGAACTGTATAACTGCCATCTGTCCTTTTCCATGGTTCCCGTCTCAGTTACCTTTTTCCATATGATGTAGGTGGAGCATGTGGCTATGGAAATCTTTACAGCCAAGGCTATGGCACAAGCACTGCTGCATTGAGCACTGCTCTATTCAACAATGGGCTCGCTTGTGGGGCATGCTTTGAGATCAAGTGTGTTAATGACAATAGATGGTGTCTCCCAGGCTCCATTATAGTAACAGCAACAAACTTCTGCCCACCAAACAACGCTCTCCCGAATAATGCAGGCGGGTGGTGTAACCCTCCTTTACGACACTTTGATCTCTCCCAGCCTGTTTTCCAACATATAGCTCACTATAAAGCTGGAATAGTGCCTGTTGCATACAGAAGGTGAAAGCCAAAAAAACCAGTGTCCTTTTCAGTCTAACATAGCTCTATAACCTCAAGAATTTCTACTTTGCAAGTCATGTTTCATTTAACGCTCATGTCAATTCATTGCTAAAACGAATCAACATATAACTAAGTTCTAGTCAATAGTATAATTTTCATGGCTGAGGACGTTCTGAAAACCATCATTTTATTTGCAGGGTTGCTTGTAGGAAATCTGGTGGCATCAGGTTTACCATAAATGGACATTCATACTTCAACCTTGTATTGATAACTAATGTTGGAGGTGCTGGAGATGTGGTGTCCGTCTCCATTAAAGGCTCTAGAACTGGTTGGCAAGTGATGTCTCGCAATTGGGGCCAAAACTGGCAAAGCAACTCTTACATGAATGGCCAAGCACTCTCTTTTAAGGTCACAACAAGCGATGGCCGCTTTGTCACCTCCAATAACGTGGCTCCTGCGAATTGGGCATTTGGCCAAACTTTCACAGGAGGGCAATTTTAATTGTTTCGATCTTCACCACCAAAACTAACCAACATTAAAAATTTATGTCATCTCATCCCAACAAGTCCAAGCCCCTAAGGCTTAAACAACCATTAACCAAGTAGTTTTAGTTTTCTAGTTAGTTGCATCTGATGTATAAATACCATTTATAGGTTTGTAAAACGATGACAAAAGTTGTCACCATGGGGTACTTTTACAAATGCCCTGACTACTGCCGTTGTGTTTCTTTTTTTACTATTTTTTATTTTGGGATGAATGCTTTGTCATGGAATTTGATGTGAAGATGCATCAAAAAGTGATAAAAGTTTGTGTGAATTTGGTCTCTATGGGGGCATAGAGGCCTGTCTGCATATCGTACTAAATAATGTTGAAGAGTAGTCTTAGTTTTTCCAGCCAGGACTGCATGTTTTATGTAATCTTTTGGAGTGGAATGTGCTTTGAAGACATCATTTTCATTTTCATCGTCTTGTATAAGATTTACCCTTACTAATAATGATATAGCCTGCATTTTCTGTGAAGTTCAGTTGCTTATGTATATTTTGGCAATGATTTTTGTTAACCTTGAGCATTCGGGGGAATCAAATCTCGAGTTTTATGATCAAATAAGTGTTGGGGGATAATTGTGAATCCTAAAGCAAAAAATTAACAGAACAAATTTTGCTCAAACCAACAATTGATGGCAGAGAGTTATCCCAGATAAACCCATGGAGAAAATCATCTCCAATTAAAGTCAATCTCCCTCATAAATGGGTGTTTTTTATTTTGAATTTTGAAGTCTTTTTCGACTTAATCATACAAGAATCGCCTGTATAGTGAAAGGCGTTCAGCCTTGGTTTCAGAAGCAACTTGCAATGAGGTTGCGGATAACTATATTGTGTAAATCCCACACCGCTAGAACAAAAAGACGTGAAGCGAGAAGCTGATTAGAAAAGAAGCGAGCTTCCATAGGCGACCTTTCTCGGCCTTTTGGCTAAGATCAAGTGTAGTATCTGTTCTTATCAGTTTAATATCTGATACGTGGGCCATTGGCCCACACGATATTAAATTTATTTTTCTAGAGGGAAAGCTCACCACAGTAGCTTGCTACTAGAGCTTTCGCTCGTCGCCAAAGCGTTGCACTAAAGCTTTGGCCTGGCGCACCCCAACCACTACAAGTTCTGAACCGTTATTTTTTCTGCTAGGATTTGGTTGAAGGTAATGTCATATTCTTTTGTGTACCTGTTGATTCTGAAGTTTGATATGGACAACTATTGAAGCAATTACCACCACAAAAGTCGGCCTTATTGGAAGTGTTCAGATCCTCTTACCAATGTTGTGGTTTGCTTTGCATAACTATTTCAATCTTTTTGCAATGCATGGTGTATCCGTGTATTTCAATCATTCATGCAATGTTTGTTGATGGGAACTAAAACAGCATATTCAACATAAGGGGTCTTGGCCCCAAAATTATTGAAAAATATTATTAAATTTTTGAAAATTTTTAAAAATTTTAATTGGTTCTATCAATTTTTTTTTTAATATTCTCACTAAAACCCTCATTGTTTTTTTAAATTAGTTAAGTCCCTCAAAACTTAATGTCAAGATCCATCACTGGTTTTGATAAGATATAAAGTGACTTTAAAACTCTTGAGCTTGGTTGGAATTGATAATGCACCTCATTTGCCTAAAATCCTCCTCAAATTTACACTCGAGTCATACAGATTCTAATACTCCTCACTCTATGCCCTACATGATTATCTCATCCCTAAAATGCTATAGTTTAGGGATGTTTTGTTTTCCCTCAGTTCAACATCGAGAAAACTAATGCAATTGCCTTTGTTGTTTACCATTGCTGTAACAGCCCATTTTCAGTAAAATCAGAACAGTGATTATGAGACCACAAATCCGATTTCAGAATATTTATTTTATTATTATTTTTGTGGTTATGACATATTAGCAGGGTCGTAGAAAAAATTCATTAAGAAATTTTATTGTTTGCATGTTTAATTTAGTGAAAAGGACTAAATAGTAAAAAAATACAAAATTAAAGTTATATAAGCTAAAGATATCAAATGACTATGAGATTAAATGATTAAGGGATTTAATTTGTAATTAGACCATTAAGTTAAATAATGGACAAAGATGAACAATAAATGGGCGAATTTTTAAGTATTAAACAAATGTTAAAAATGTAATTTAATAAATAATTCAAGTAAAACTAAGAACAACAAAAGCTATCATCTTGTTTTGTTATTCTTCCACCGAAAATAGACCTAAGAACTCCATTAAAGAATCTTGAAGGTTCGGTCAAGCTCTTCGTTGTGCATGTGAGTGAATTTGCATCCCGTTTTTAATGATTTCTATATATTTGAAGTCGTTGTAGCTTAATCTAGCTAGACTAAGAACTAATTTGCAAAATTCGTAAAATGTTAGAGTTTTTCCATGAATGTATTCATGTGGTTTTTGATTTTTTATGGAAGAAAATGAATCCTTATTGATATATAAACAACTTTTGTAAAGTAATTTTTGTTGAAAATGTCAATTAGGGATTTATTTGTAAATTGTGTAAAATTCAAGGCGAAATTGTAAAATAATGAATTTTATGAGTTGATGTGCATGTATATTGAGTTCGGCTAGCTTGGGTTAGGGATGAATTTGCATGAATTTTAATTTACGAGCTTAAAGACTAAATTGTAAAGAAATCAAAATAATAGGGGCAAAAGCATAAATTTTCAAAAATATTATTTTTGGATTGAATTGAATAGAATTATTATTGAATGAATTGAATTTGATTATTTAGATCAAGTTAAGCCTCATACGAATTTAGATCGAGGGAAAGATAAAGTGTCGGATTAGTCGGTTCTATTTCATCATTTTGTGATCGAGGTAAATTCGTACATTTAAATAGAATTTTAATGTATTTGCTTTAAATGCTATTATATTAATTTTCATATCATGTCATGATGAAAAATCCAATGATGATACGATGACTATTAAGCCTCGTTTGAACCTTAAGAATTTATAAGATACAAATGACATGTCATTAGGGTTACCATGTTTCAGGTGCTAGTCATGAATGTCTTACCGATGGCTGAGTTCTGGCATTTGTTGCAATACTCGTCAACTTGTGTGAGCGGCATCGTGTAGCTACATTCCGACTGTCATCTTGTGTGAGCAGGCCCATTTATGGCTCGTATGAGTGTTTGCGTAAAGGAAAATGAAATGAATGGTTTTGACCATATGTTAGCACACTTTGTGTGAGCTTCCCATGTATCCTACATTATTCTAAGTGGTTCAACAGGCATATAAAGGGATGAACTGATAAGGTTTCGGATGAATACACTATGAAGTTTTGGAAAGGTATGAAGTATTAACGAACAAAGTATGTATAGCCATGATATGAAAAGTATGAGTTCATATGTATTCTGTTCATGAAATTTACCTTACCATGTGATGATATTGTTAAGTTATGTGTTTAATCACTAACTTGTGTTGTTGATGATACTTAGGCTTGTGCCAAGCTATGTTGGATTGATTCAAGTTTCTTTTTAAGCTTATGCATTCAAATGGTAAGTATTGTTCATGATTTACAAACTTACTAAGCATTATATGCTTATGTTGTGTTCTTTTCTATGTTTATAGATTATCGGAAGCTCGATAGGTTTGGAAGCTTGTCGAATACCTATCACACTATCCAACGACTATACCGATAGATTTTAATGTTTTGAGTCATGGTTATAATGGCATGTATAGGTGAACTGTGTTTGATGAGATGGTCATTATGTTTGGCTTGTAAATGAGGTATTTTGGTTGATGAAATTTTGGCATTTTGATGCTTTGATGGTTAATGTTGAAATGGTCAAGTGAATGTATGTTTTGAATGATCAGATTGTTATGTATAGATGTGGTTTGGCATATGGTCATTTGTGCTATGGCTTGGCATGAAAATAGGTAGTTGTGTGTGGTTGATTTATGCCCAAATATGTTTATGTATAGGTTGATTTAATGACTTGTGATTGAGGTGTCTTTTGACATATTGCTTGTATGGATAGATACCATATTGAACTAGCTTTATTATGCATGTTTTAGGTATGTTTTAAAGCTTGACTGTATGTGAGATTGATTTGTAAGTGTGAACATGGTTTGGGTGAAAGAAATGATTTGAAATTGACCTATTTCTTGTCCATATAGCCTAAGACACGAATGTATGTCTCAGCCATGTGTGACACAAAGCCATGCGACACAGCCATGTGTCCCCTGTAGGTTTCAATGGGTTGCAAGTCAAGTAATTACATGGCCTAACACACGGGTATATGGCTTGGCCGTGTGACTCAAGTCAAAGAGTTACATGGGCACGAGCATGGGCTTGGACACAACCGTGTGTCCCTACTTTGAATGTCCACACACCCTGGGACACGGGCATGTGTATCATCCGTGTGAGTCACATAGCCTGGCCATACAGTCATGTGACCCATGCAGTGTGAAAATTTCTATCTTTTTCTATGAAGTTCTAAATATTTCTGATTTAGTCCCGAATCATTTCTAAAGTGTTTCTAAGGCCTCGATGGCTTGAATTAGGTATGATATGCAAATGATTGAATGAATTATGCTATGGATTATATAATTTTTGGAATTGAATATTTTAAGTCACGATTTTACGATAATATTCTATAACCCTATTTTAGTGACAAATTTGAGTTAAGGGTGTTACATTTAGTGGTATCAGAGCTAAGATTTAGTCGATTCTTGGACTGAACTTAGCACGTAAAAGTCTAGAAATACATGCCATTATATAACCTGTGATAGTGTGATAACTCCTATCTCATTTTGAAATATGCTTTCATATAGAAATGACATCCAACTGAGCCGACTCCGATGAAGTTGAAAGCAACGCGCAAGCTTCTGTTCACAAAGTAGCGTCAAGTGGCACTAGGCCTGTATCTGAGGGCAGTAGAGGAGAGACTAAGGAAACCTTCTTTCATATAATGAATGAATGGTTTATCGAGATTGTTCGAACGAACCCAGCGACTCAACGACCTCCACCCCCACTTGTTCCCCAACTAGTCCCCATAGTTTCTCAAGGTTTAGAACCACTACAAGTTAGTAAGCCGCCAGTTGATAAAACTCATAAATATGGGGCTGAAGAATTTAGAGCAATAGCTGAAGATGACCCAGAGAGAGTCGAGTTTTGGTTAGAAAATATTATTAGGGTTTTCGACGAGTTGTCTTGTACTGTAATAGCCCGTTTTTCGTTAAATCAGAACAGTAGTTTTAGAACCACAAATCCAATGTCAAAAAATTATTTTAATATTATTTTTGGTGTTTACAACATGAAAATATGAATGTGTGAAATTTTCGTGAAATAATTTTATCGTTTAATTGCTCAATTTGAGAAAAATGACTAAATCGTATAAAATGCAAAAGTTGCATTCAATTTGATAAAGGTGTTTAATTGCTATGAGATATTAAATTAAAGGTCCTTATTATGAAATTAGACCATGGATAATGAGGATGGACATGTAAAGACATATATTAAGCATGTTTTGATGTGTTAATAAAGGTTAAAATAGTAAAATGTAAAATAAGTAAAGATTAAAAACAAACCAAATTTCCTTCTTAATTATCATCTTTTTCACCGATTCATAAAATGAGAAACGCCATTAACAAGCTTTGTTGGTTCGGCTCCTGCATGTTTTAATAGTAAGTCCGTTTTTACTCGATTTTTAATGATTTTTACGTTTTTGTGATTGTTGCTTTGTAATCTAGCTAGCTCGTACCTTTAATTTTAAATTTCTTAAAGATTTTGAGAGTTTCTATTGTTGAATCTATGTGTTCTTTGATGTTTAATGTTGAAATATGAAAGTTTGATGATAGTTTTACATGTTTTGTAAAGTGATTTTTGACAAAAATGTCAAAAAGGGATTAAATTGTGAAATGTGCAAATTTTGTGGTTGAAATGTAAAATAAATGAAAGTTTTGGGTTGCTAGGGACTTATGTATAAATCGGCTAAGCATGGGTTAAGTTGAATTGTGTGAATTTTGTATATTTGTGAAATAGGGACTAAATTGATTAAATGTGGAACTTTATGGGCTAAAGTGTAAAAATGCCTAAATATGTGTTGTGGACTGAATTGAATGAATTGATGAAAAAATGAGTTAATTTTGAATGTACATAGATCATGAAAGAAAGAAATCGGATTTAGATCGGGGAAAATCAAAGGTTATCGAATACTCGATTCGGTCCGTCTATCCCGAATACGAGGCAAGTTCATATGCAAATAAATGTCTTTAAATTGAATTATATGTTTATTTGTCATTAAACTATATTGAATATCGAATGATCAGATATGAGCAAGGATCGACAGGGTTACAATATCTAAAAGTCCCGTACGAACCCTAGGGATAGTATAGGATACAAATGTCATGACATTAGGATTACCGAGATGAGATTACATGTAAGACCATGTCTGGGACATTGGCATCGTTACTTGATTTCGTGTAAGACCATAGCTGGGCTATCGGCATCGATATGTGATAATATGTAAGACCATATCCGGGATATGACATTGTATGAATTATATGTTATTTTCGAGAATCCTTAACGATTCTAAAAGGTTCAACGGGCAATGTCAAAATGAGAAAGAATGTGTGATTGAATTAAGTGATACAAGTACATACGAGATTTCTACGAGTATTGAAAAAAGAAGTATTTGTTGAATTTACATGTGTTCCTTGAATAGATATACAATGATAAAGGTTTGTGAATTTATATGTGCTTATTCATAATTTGTCTATATGATGGGAATGATGTTGTTTCATAAGATAATTTATTTGCTTATGGCGTATTAAGCTTTCTAAGCTTACTTTGTGTGTTCTTTCCTTGTTTTATAGATAATCGAAGCTAGCTCGGACTCTTGGATCATCAGAAAACATCGTCACACTATTGATCAACTTGTTGGTACTTTTGATACTTTGTAAATATGGTATATGGCATGTATAGGCTAGTGATATGATGATATGTTTTGAGTAATGATATTAGTCATGAGAGTTGGCTTGTAAATGATGTAAATGTTGGTGTGTATTTGGCCAATTAAGTTGGTTTAATTTATGATTTTGGTAAGTGATATGTGATGTATAAATTGCCTTGTGTTTTGGCATGTTTGGTATGGCATGTTGTGACTTGGTTTTAAGATGATGAATTGGTAAGCTTTTGGTTATGAATTGGTTGTTGAATGGATGGAATTTTAAATGGCATGAAATGTATATGAAATAGCATGTTTTGGCTGCCTAAAAATGTATTGAAATGGTACAAAATGATGTGGTTTAGGTATGCTTGAGTAAGGGTAAGAAATGTGGTTTAAACCAAGCCTAAATTCACCCTTCGCGGTTGAGCACACGGGCGTGTGACTCGACCGTGTGTCTGCTGTAACTTAGTTAAAACAAGTTAGTGAGTTACATGGCTTAGACACACGGGCATGTCTACTAGTCGTGTGTGGCACATGGGCCAACACATGGGCGTGTGGCCAGCCGTGTGACCTAAGTCAGTGTGCCCTCCTGATTTCACAAGGCCATGGCACATGGGCGTGTCTCCGATCGTGTGATACAAGTCAGTATGTATGCCTTGTTTCCACACGGCCTGTAACACGAGTGTGTCTATGGCTGCGTGAGGCACACGGCCTATCCACACGGCCTGTTTCCAAAGTTTACAAATGTTATCAGTTTAGTCCCAAATCTCTTCCAAGCATGTTTTAAGGTCTCGTAAAGCCTTATAAGGGACAATGTGATTATGTTTGATTGATGTTTATGTGATAATGGATTCATGTATGAGAAATGTATGTTGTATGCTGTAAGTTGTTCAGTAATGCCTCATAACCTTATTCTAGTGATGGATATGGGTTAGGGGTGATACATTTTATTGGTATTAGAACTACGGTTTAGTCGATTCTAGGACTAATGTAGCGTGTGTGAGAGTCTAGCTATACATGCCATATATACTCTGTAATAGTGCGATAATTCCTGATAGCTTAAATTATGTTTTCGTATAGTAATGGATCCCGAAAGAGCTGTAGCTGACGATGTAGAGAGTAACGCGCCAGCTCTTGCTAAATGGCCAATGCCATCTGACTCTAGACCTATAACGAGTAGCCATGAGGGAGAGGCTAAACAAGCCTTTTTCCAGATGATTAGTGAGTGGTTGACGGAGTTTGTTCGAATGAATCCGGCTACTTAACAATCTCCACCCCCACCTGTTCCTCAACAAAACCCTACTATTCCTCAGGTTATAGATTTGACACGGTTGAACAAGCCGCTAGTGGATGAGATTCGGAAACATAAAGCTGAAGAGTTTCGAGCTACTGTTGATGATGATGGAGAGAGCTAAGTTCTGGCTCGAAAATATGATTCGAGTATTCGATGAATTATCTTGCACTCTTGATGAATGTATCAAATGTGTTGTATCTTTGCTGAGAGATAATGCGTACCATTGGTGGAAAACGTTGATATATGTGGTTCCTAGAGAACGGGTTACTTGGGAGTTTTTCCAATCTGGATTCCGAAAGAAGTACATAAGTTAGCGATTCCTTAATCAGAAGCATAAAGAGTTTCTAGAGTTGAAACAAGGCCGGATGACTGTTACTGAATATGAAAGAGAATTCGTACGTTAAGTAAGTATGCTCGAGAGTATGTGTCTACTGAGGTAATTATGTGTAAAGGATTCGTTGACGGGTTGAATGAAGATATAAAGCTACTAGTTGGAATTCTTGAATTGAAAGAATTTGTCGTTCTAGTTGAAAGGGTTTGTAAAGCCGAGAATCTTAGTAAAGAAAAGAGAAAGGCAGATTCTGAAGCTGAAGACTCAAGAAAAAGATCAATGAGTAAGCCGTATCATTCTTCATAAAAAAATCTCGAGATTTGTTTTGTCGATCAAATATACCAGTGGAATACTCTAGTAGAGATCGTGGGAAGCAAGTTACGAGTTCAAAAACTCTAGCTGTGTCAGTGACAAGTGTGGGTAATGTTAGATCAAATAAACCTAAATGTGGATGATGTGGAAAATGACATTTTGGAGAGTGCAGATTGAATGATAAAGCCTCTTTTAGATGTAGTTCACATGAACATTTCATTTGGGATTGCCCTGAGTCAGATGAAAAAGATAAAGTTCAAAATGTGAGACTGAGTAATACGACTACTAGAGGGAGACCACCCCGAAACACTAGAAATAGGAGTGGTAACCGAGGTGTTACGAGAGATTCTACTATTAGATCTGAGGCACGAACACTTGCCCGAGCTTATGCTATCCTTGCATGGGAGGAGGCATTATCGCCAGATGTTATCACCGGTACTTTCACTCTCTATGATACTAATGTGATTGCATTGATAGGTCCTGGATAAACTCATTCTTACATATGCATGAATTTAGTATTTAGTAAGACTTTACCTATAGAGTCTACTGGATTTGTAATTAGAGTATCAAACCCCTTAAACAAATGTGTTTTGGTTGATAAAGCCTGTAAGAATTGTCTGTTAATGCATCGGGATTTCTATTTTTTGGCTAATCTGATGTTGTTTCCATTCAATGAATTTGATGTGATTTTGGGTATGGATTGGCTAACGATGCATAATGCTATAGTGAATTGTAGATGAAATATAATCGAACTGAAATGCCAGAATAATGAGACAATTAGAATTGAATCTGATGATTTGAACAGTTTGCCAGTTGTGATCTCGTCTATGTTAGCTCAGAGATTTGTAAGAAAGGGGAGTAAAGCTTACCTTGCGCATGTACTTGATATGAAAGTGATAGAAACAAAGATTGAATCAGTACCAGTTGTGTGCAAGTACCCAGATGTATTTCTCGAAGAATTACCAGGTTTACCACCTATCAGAAAAGTTGAGTTTGGTATTGAATTAGTGCCGGGAACAATGCCGATATCAATAGCTCCGTACAAAATGACCCCGAAAAAGTTAAAAGAAGTGAAAGCTCAATTGCAAAAGTTGACAGACAAGGGTTTTGCTAGACCGAGTTTCTCTCCCTAGGGTGCACCGGTGTTATTTGTGAAAAAGAAAGATGGCACGATGAGAATGTGTATTGATTACAGATAGGTGAATAAAGTGACTATAAAGAACAAATACCCTCTACCGCGGATTGATGATTTGTTTGATCTGTTAAAAATGGCAACAACATTTTCAGAAATTGATTTGAGATCTGATTATTACCAGTTGCGAGTGAAAGACTCGGATGTGCCAAAGATTGCATTTAGAACAAGGTACGGACACTACGAATTTCTTGTTATGCCTTTCGGACTAACAAATTCACCTGCTATTTTTATGGATTTAATGAACCAGATTTTCAGGCTATATTTAGACTGATTCATAGTTGTATTTATTGATGACATTTTGATTTACTCTCGTGATGAATCTAAGCAAGCTAAGCATTTGAGAATCGTGTTACAAATTTTGAGAGATAAATAGTTGTTTGCAAAGTTCAGCAAATGTGAATTTTGGCTAAGAGAGGTCGGTTTTCTAGGTCATATAGTTTCAGCCGTGGGTATCCGAGTAGACCCTAGTAAGATCTCTACGATTATAGATTGGAAGCCTCCGAGAAATGTAACCAAAGCCCGTAGTTTTCTGGGACTAGCCAGCTATTATAGATGATTTGTAAAAGGCTTCTCGATGATCGCAACTCCGGTGACACGATTGCTTCAAAAAGATGTTAAATTTGAATGGTCAGAAAAGTGTCAGCAGAGCTTTGAACAGTTGAAAACATTATTGACAGAGGCCATAGTGTTAGTTCAGCCTGAGTCGAGTAAAGAGTTTGTAGTTTTCAGTAATGCATCGTTAAATGGTCTGGGTTGTGTTTTGGTGTAGGAAGACAAAGTTGCAGCTTAGGCCTCGAGACAATTGAAGCCGCACAAAAATAACTATCTGACAAATGATCTAGAGTTGGCCGCTATAGTGTTCGCGTTGAAAATTTGGCGTCATTACTTGTTTGGTGAGAAATGTCATATTTATACCGACCATAAAAGCTTGAAATATTTGGTGACTCAGAAAGACTTGAATTTGCAACAGCGGAGATGGTTAGAATTATTAAAAGATTATGAATTAGTGATTGACTATCATCCAGTGAAAGCAAATGTAGTCGCTGATGCTTTGAGTCGAAAGTCCTTATTTGCTTTACGAGCTTTGAACACACAATTAGCTTTGTCTGATGACAGTTCGATAGTAGATGAGTTGAAAGCGAGGCCATTATTTTTACAACAGATTTGTGCAGCTCAAAATTTTGATAATGAATTGCAAGCAAAACGAGTTCAGTGTGAGTCGACTTCTGATTCTAAGTTTCGAATAGGGCCTGATGATAAGTTTCGAATAGGGCCTGATGATTGTTTGATGTTTCGTGATAGAATATGTGTACCAAGAAATTCTGAGCTTATTCGGGAGATTCTAAATGAAGCACACAGTAGTTGTTTATCAGTACATCCGGGAAGCACTAAAATGTATAATGACTTGAAACAGTTTTATTGGTGGCATGGTATGAAATGAGATATCTTAGAATTTGTTTCAAAATGTTTGATTTGTTAGCAAGTCAAAGTTGAACATCAAGTGCCGTCAAGTTTATTACAGCCTATTATGGTTCCCGAGTGGAAGTGGGATAGAGTAATAATGGATTTCGTATCAGGCTTACCCCTATCTCCAAGAAAGAAAGATGCAATTTGGGTTGTGGTTGACAGATTAACCAAATCCGTACATTTCATTTCGGTTCGTACATATTTCTCGCTTGATAAATTAGCTGAGTTATATATTTATGAAGTTGTGAGATTGCACGGGGTGCCTACTTTTATTGTTTCTGATAGAGATCCGAGATTCACTTCGCGATTTTGGAAGAAACTGCAGAAGGCACTGGGTACAAAACTGCATTTTAGCACCGCGTTTCACCCGCAAACAGATGGTCAATCTGAACGAGTTATTTAGATACTTGAGGATATGTTACGTTGTTGCATTCTTGAGTTTGAAGGTAGCTGAGAGAAATATCTACCGCTAATTGAGTTTGCTTACAATAATAGCTTTCAATCGAGTATAAAGATGGCACCGTACGAAGCTCTATACGGTCGTAAATGTCGAACACCGTTGTATTAGAGTGAGCTCAGCGAAAATAAGATTCATGGGGTTGATCTAATAAAAAAGACGGAAGAAAAAGTAAAAGTAATTCGCGATAGTCTGAAAGCAGCATCGGATCGACAAAAATCGTTTGCAGACTTGAAACGAAAAGATATTGAGTTTCAGATCAGGGATAAAGTGTTCTTAAAAGTATTGCCATGGAAAAAGATATTGCGATTTGGTCGGAAAGGGAAATTGAGTCCGCAATTCATCGAACCATATGAGATTAATGAGCGAATTGGGCTAGTTGCTTATTGACTATCTTTACCACATGAGTTAGAAAAGATGCATAACGTATTTCATGTATCAATGCTACGACGATACAGATCTGATCCTTCATATGTCATTTCCCCGACCAAAGTTAAAATTCAGCCAAATTTATTGTACAGTGAATAACCGATTCAAATTTTAGCTCGTGAGATCAAAGAGTTGAGAAATAAAAGAATAGCGCTAGTGAAAGTCTTGTGGCATCGGCACGGGGTTGAGGAAGCTACTTGGGAACTTGAGGATGCTATTAGAAAATAATATCCAAACCTATTCACTAGTAAGATTTTCAGGGACAAAAATCCCTAAAGGGGGACAGTTGTAACAACTTGTTTTTCGTTAAATTGAAACAATGGTTTCGGAACCACAAATCCAATGTCGAAAAATTATTTTAATATTATTTTTGGTGTTTAGAGCATGAAAGTATAAAAGTATGATGTATTAATAAAGGTTAAAATAGTAAAATGTAAAATAAGTAAAGATTAAATAAAACAAACCAAATTTCCTTCTTAATTCTCATATTCTTCACCGATTCATAAAAAAAGAAAAGTCATTAATAAGCTTTGAAGGTTTGGCTCTTGCATGTTTTAATAGTAAGTCTGTTTTTGCTCGGTTTTTAATGATTTCTACATTTTTGGGATCGTTGCTTTGTAATCTAGCTAGTCCGTACCTTTAATTTTAAATTTTTTAAAGATTCTGAGAGTTGCCATTATTGAATCTATGTGTTCTTTGATGTTTAATGTTGAAATATGAAAGTTTAATGATAGTTTTACATGTTTTGTAAAGTGATTTTTGACAAAAATATCAAAAAGGGATTAAATTGTGAAATGTGCAAATTGTGTGGTTGAAATGTGAAACAAATGAAAGTTTTAGGTTGCTAGGGACTTATGTATAAATCGGCTAAGCATGGGTTAAGTTGAATTGTTTGAATTTTGTATATTTGTGAAATAGAGACTAAATTGATTAAATGTGGAACTTTATGGGCTAAAGTGTAAAAATGCCTAAATATGTGTTGTGGACTGAATTGAATGAATTGATGAAAAAATGAGTTAATTTTGAATGTACATAGATCATGAAAGAAAAAAATCAGATTTAGATCGGGGAAAATCAAAGGTTATCGAATACTCGATTCGGTCCGTCTATCCCGAATACGAGGCAAGTTCATATGCAAATAAATGTCTTTAAATTGAATTATATATGTTTATTTGTCATTAAACTACATTGAATATCGAATGATCAAATATGAGCAAGGATTGACAGGGTTACAATATCTGAAAGTCCTGTACGAACCCTAGGGATAGTATAGGATACAAATGTCATGACATTAGGATTATCGAGATGAGATTACGTGTAAGACTATGTCTGGGACATTGGCATCATTATTTGATTTTGTGTAAGACCATAGCTGGGCTATCAGCATCAATATGTGATAATATGTAAGACCATATCCGGGATATGGCATTGTATGAGTTATATGTGATTTTCGAGTATCTTTAACGATTCCAAAAGGTTCAACGGGCAATGTCAAGACGAGAAAGAATGTGTGATTGAATTAAGTGATACAGGTACATATGAGATTTATACGAGTATTGAAAAAAAGTATTTGTTGAATTTACATGTGTTCCTTGAATAGATATACAATGAGAAAGGTTAGTGAATTTATATGTGCTTATACATAATTTGTCTATATGATGGGAATGATGTTGTTTCACAAGATAATTTATTTGTTTATAGCTTACTATGCTTTTTAAGCTTAATTTGTGTGTTCTTTCCCTGTTTTATAGATAATCGAAGCTAGCTCGGACTCGGGGATCATCAGGAAACATCATCACACTATCGATCAACTTGTTGGTACTTTTGATACTTTGTAAATATGGTATATGGCATGTATAGGCTAGTGATATGATGATATGTTTTGAGTAATGATATTAGTCATGAGAGTTGGCTTGTAATGATGTAAATATTGGTGTGTATTTGGCCAATTAGGTTGGTTTAACTTATGAGTTTTGTAAGTGATATGTGATGTATAAATAGCCTTGTGTTTTGGCATGTTTGGTATGGCATGTTGTGACTTGGTTTTAAGATGATGAATTGGTAAGTTTTTGGTTATGAATTGGTTATTGAATGGATGGAATTTTAAATGGCATGAACTGTATATGAAATAGCATGTTTTGGCTGCTTATAAATGTATTGAAATGGTACAAAATGATGTGGTTTAGGTATACTTGAGTAAGGGTGAGAAATGTGGTTTAAACCAAGCCTAATTTTTCCCCACACAGTTGAGCACACGGGCGTGTGACTCAATCGTGTGCTTCCTGTAACTTAGTTAAAACAAGTCTGTGAGTTACAAGGCTTAGACACACGGGCGTGTCTACTGGCTATGTGTGGCACACTAGCTAACACATGGGCGTCTGGCCAGCTGTGTTACCTAAGTCAATATACCCTCCTGATTTCACACAGCCGTGGCACATGGGCGTGTCTCTGGTCGTGTGATACAAGTCAGTATGTATGCCCTGTTTCCACACGGCCTGTAACACAAGTGTGTCCGTGGTCGTGTGAGGCACACAGCCTGTTCACACAGGCATGTGATCCCTGTATGCATGAAAATTTTCTAAGTTTTTCCAAAGTTTACAAATGTTATCAGTTTAGTCCCAAACCTCTTCCAAGCATGTTTTAAGGTCTCGTAAAGCCTTATAAGGGACAATGAGATTATGTTTGATCAATGTTTATGTGATAATGGATTCATGTATGAGAAATGTATGTTGTGTGCTGTAAGTCATTCCGAAATGCCTCAAAACCTTATTCTAGTGATGGATACGAGTTAGCGGTGTTACACGTACACTGGCAGAGTGTGTAAAATGTGTTGTATCTTTACTGAAAGACTTAACTTATCAGTGGTGGAACACTTTGTTTCAATTGTGTCGAGAGAGCGTATAGATTAGGAATTATTTCAAACTGAGTTTCGAAAAATGTATATAAGTCATAGATTTCTTGATCAGAAATGCAAAGAGTTTCTTGAGTTTAAATAGAGCCGAATGACAGTGTCCGAGTATGAGAGGAAATTTGTTAGACTGAGTAAGTATGCCCATGAATGTATACCAACCAAAGTTGCCATGTGTAAATGGTTTAAAGATGGGTTAAACAAAGACATAAAGCTATTAATTGGGATACCTGAACTGAAAGAATTTTTTGTTTTAGTTGATCGAGCGCATAAAGTCGAGGAGCTTAGCAAAAAAAGAGAAAAGCTGATTTTGAAGCTTGAGATTTGAGAAAGAGATCAACGGGAAAGTCATATCAATCGACATTGAAGAAATCAAAAGAACAACATAACCATTTGACAGCTTTAGTGGGATATTCTGGTAGAGACCAAGGTAAACAACATGCGAGTTCAAAACCTCAAGCTACGTCCGTAGTGAGCGTAGGCAGCGTTAAAGGAAATAAGCCCGATTGTCAATAGGGTGGATGTCGACACTTTGGTGAATCCAAGATGAAAGTCGGTGCATGTTTTAAGTGTGGTTCATTTGAGCATTTTATTCGAGATTGCCCAGAGAGATTCGAAAAAGAAAAAGGCTTAGATCGTTCGACTGAGTAACACAACCGCGAGAGGGGGACCGCTAAAGAACCCTGAAAATATGGGTAATAGCCACAGTGGGACCAAGGACTCTATTGTGAGATCTAAGGAACGAGCACCGGCTAGAGATTATGCAATCAGTGCACGAGAAGAGGTTTCAGCACTAGATGTTATCACTGGTACATTTTCTATCTTGGATACTGATGTTATTGCTTTGATTGATCCGGGATCAAAACAATCGTATGTATACACGAATTTAGTGTCAAGTAAGAATTTACCTGTTGAGTCTACTGAATTTATGGTTAAAGTAACAAACCCTCTAGGTCAGTATGTGCTAGTTGATAAGGTTTGTAAAAACTATCATTTGATTATTTGGGGTTGTAACTTTTTGGTCGATTTGATATTGTTTCCATTTGATGAATTTGATGTAATTTTAGGTATGGATTGATTGACTCTGCAAGATGCTGTTGTGAACTGTAGACGAAAGCTTATCATGTTAAAGTGTCAGAACAACGAAAAGCTTCAGATTGAGTTAGATAGACTGGATAGTATGGCTAATGCTATTTCAACTATGTTAGCATAGAGATATGTTAGATAATTTATGATGTGTATCTTTCTTATATATATTTGGTTCTAGAGTTTTTGAGTTGAAACTATAATCGATTCCAGTGGTATGTGAGTATCCAGATGTGTTTCTAGAGGAGTTACCCGGGTTATCGTCGATCCGAGAGGTTAAGTTTGCTATTGAGTTAGTACCGAGAACATCTCCGATATCGATAGCTCCTTATAGAATGACACCTACAAAGTTGAAAGAGTTGAAAGCACAGTTACAAGAGTTAACAGATAGAGATTTTGCTCGACCCAGTTTTTCTCCTTGGGGTGCACTTATTCTATTCGTTAAGAAAAAAAGGACGAATCTATGCATTTATGTATTAACTATCGCTAGCTCAATAAGGTTACGATTATGAACAAGTATCCATTGCTGCATATTGACGATCTGTTTGATCAGTTGAAAGGTGCAACCGTATTCTTAAAGATTGATCTGTATTCTGGTTATTACCATTTACGAGTTAAAGATTCAAATATGCTGAAAATTGAGTTCAGAATTAGGTACGAACATTATGAATTTCTTATGATGCTGTTCGGTTTAACTAATGCATATTCAGTGTTTATGGATTTGATGAACATAATTTTTAGACTGTATTTAGACCGATTTGTCGTGGTATTCATTGATGATATCTTGATTTATCATGAGATGAGTCAGAGCATGCCGAGCACTTGAGAATTATTTTGCAAACTTTGCGTGAAAAATAATTATTCGCTAAGTTTAGCAAATGTGAATTTTGGCTTCGGGAAGTCAAATTTCTGAGACATGTTGTATCAGTCGAGGGCATCAAAGTTGATCCAAGCAAAATTTTAGTTTTTGTTGATGGGAAGTGTAATACCCTTAACCCGAATTCGTTGCCAGAACAGAGTTATAGAGCATTACCAGGGTTTGCAATTTAAACGAATAGAAATTTCAACCATTTCAAATCATTTCAATAAACATATTAAAACCAAGTGAAATCATACATATTTTCCCTTATACGAGCCATCAAGGCCATAAATATGCGTTAGAAACAAGTCAGGACTAAATCGAAAACTCAGAGAATTTTTTAGAAAACAATGAAAATTTTCAACACTGTAGAGGTCACACGGCCAAGAGACATGCTCATATCTCAGGCCATGTAGACATTAGAAGTAGGGACACACGGTTGTGTTCCAGCCCATGTATTTACCCGTGTAACTCACTGACTTGGGCTACACAGCCAAGCCACACGCTCGTGTGCCAGACTGTGTACCCTTCGAAATAACCTCACACGCCATGTGCCAGGCTATGTGCTAGGTCGTGTATAGCCTGACTTGCAACCCTTTGAAAGCTACAGGGGACACACAACTGTGTCACTTGGCCGTGTGTGACACACGGCTAATACACACGCCCATGTCTCTGCCTATGTGGACTAAAGTAGGCCATTTTACAAGCCATTTTCTCACCCAATTTGGCGTATACCTACAATCAACATTGCATATGTAAACAAGCCATAACAAGGCATCCAAATCAAGCATAAACAAGTCATATACATATGGTATAACATCATACAACCAATATGCCCTTAGGCACCTCAAATGACAATTATAACATGACTAACCATGTGTTCAATTTGACCAAATAACCAAATAACTTGTGTGCACATTTGCATCAATACATACAATGTAATTTACTTACCAAAACACAACTATTTGGTACCAAAATGCAATTCAAATACTAACATAATTAAACATACATGCCTTTCATAACAAGATACTAAATCACAACAAGTTGCAAGACTTGTACTATATGCATATTCAACTATCATGTCATCATCCAACATTCAAACAAACCAACCAAATATCAACCATAAATAGGTTATTCATATACATGTCAAGCTATGCCATTATATCATCAAAGTACCAAAATGCAAGCTAATTCAAATGGCCAAAATCCCAACAAAACATTTAGGCCAACATTAGCCAAAATACCTATACACGCCATTATAACCAAAATTAAACCAACCAAAAGTACTGAAAGAGCCGGTGGATAGTGTGATATAGCTCCGACAATCTTCCAACCTGAAAGATCTTTTGATTCACTATAAAACATAGAAAAAATAAAAATAATAAGTGTTTAAGCTTAGTAAGTTC
Source organism: Gossypium longicalyx (assembly GCA_025698465.1). Taxonomy (NCBI): domain Eukaryota; kingdom Viridiplantae; phylum Streptophyta; class Magnoliopsida; order Malvales; family Malvaceae; genus Gossypium; species Gossypium longicalyx. The sequence goes on along the minus strand of CM047005.1, from coordinate 81,577,246 downwards.
GTATAACATAGAATTAAACTTACCATTTAATCATATATTAGGTAAGTAAACAAGGCATATCCCAACACAATTTGGCCAAATGCCTAAGCACATATACACAAACCATGTTAGCCATGTAAATACATAAATAAATCAAAAATCATGGATAAGCTCAACAATTAGTCAAGTTTCATATACATGTATCATCCATTTCATATATCTCTATATATCATGTAACAACATTTTCCTGTATATCATTTGTATACCTGTAATAGTACATATCGAACTCATATCATTTTGTATTAGAACATTGCCTATTTAACCATTTAGAATACTGTTAGATACCCGAGATAGCTCACACAAAGTGTGTTAAACTATAATCCATCAAATCCTGTACATGTATGCTCACATGAGCTGTGAATCGGTATGCTCACACGAGTTATAAATCGGCATGCTCACACGAGCTGTAGAGTATTCTCAACATATGGTGAATCTCAACCATCAGTAGGACATTCAGGACCAGCACCCGAATCATGTAACCCTAGTGACATGTCATTTGTATCCTACAAATTCCTAAGGTTCAAATGAGACTCGATAACCACCGTACGTTGTTAGATATGCGATCAGTAATCAAGTATGACAATTCATAACATATATATATACTTCAATTAAAAATATAAACTCAATTTAATTACATGAACTTACCTCGATGAGTATATGTAGATATGGAGGCGATTAATCTGAGACTTTTTCTTTGCTCCGATCTAACTCTATACGAGGTCTAACTAAATCTATACAGATAAATTTAACTCAATTCAACATATAATTCATTCAATTTAATCCAAAACATATTTTTGACAAAATTCACATTTTACCCTTATACCTTTAATTTCTTTGCAATTTAGTCCCTAGCTCATGAAAATGGAAATTCATGAAATTCTACCACAACCCACCTTGGTCAAATATCAATTAGGTCCCTAACATGCCTTATATTTTCATTTATTTCATAATTTCACTGTAATACCCTTCAACCTTAAACCGCCGCCAGAATAGGGTTACGGGGCATTACCAGACAAATCAGACAAATTACGGATAATTCTTAATAAATAAATAATTAAAAAATTAATTATTTAACAAGAATATTATAGTATAATCATAAATTCATATAAATTATATGAATATTTCTAATTGACTTCATTCATTCAAAAAAAAATTTTATGAAAATTTTGACAGCATTTCTTCTTATTTTTACATTAAACCCCTTGCAAGTTCAAACCAGAAACCAACTAATCCAAAACCAATGGCACAATCAAAAACAATTTAAACCTAAATACACCTAAATCATAACCAATTCATTAACATAGTAATTTAATAACTAAACATTCATAATATTAATCAAAATTAACTAATAACTTCATTCATTTTTCATTCTAACTTAATACCAAATTATATAATATAATCTTTACCATTTTATCAAACTAATAACAAATTATGGTATACCATTCTTACAACCAACATTACAAGCATATCTATATAACCTATTCAACACCTAGTACATGCCACTTTCAATTAAGAAAGAACACATCACCAAAAATCTTTTTGCTGGAGTCGGGATTGTTCGGATGCTGGACCGGGACACTGGACTCCTATTAACCTGTGCACGGAAACAACCGCACCTGAGTATTCCATACTCAGTGGTATTACCATAATTCAAATTATAATAGCAATAAAGAATTATAATTACCAAACATGTAACTAAACAGTTTCTCAAATATCAATTCATTCTTAAACTTTCATTAATTAATAATAACAATACAATTTTTAGCTATTCTTCAATTTCCATCACATATCACATGTAACAATTTCAATCACTAGATGAACATTAAGTTCATGCCTTTCATTTTTGAATCTCAATTTCAATCCATAATTCAACTTTCTCATTCCTTTCAATATTTCAATAGTATAATCAATCAATTTATTTTAAATTTCTCATTTCAGTTGTTCACCCTATTAACAAACCTAGACTTTGACGGATACACGGATTCCAACCCAAACACACCAGTACGGCACATTGTGCCTAAAACGGTACATAGTACTTGATCAGTGCCTAAAACGACACACGAGGTGCCTGATACGGCACATGAGGTGCCTGAAATACGACACATAAAGTGCCTGATCGGTAAAGCCGGCAAATCCCATACACTTCCAGATCCTATGGCATGCCAATTATATCCGACTCAGCCCCACTAGTTAATAGGGTATTTCAATTCTCAATTCACTTTCATTTCCAATCCAAGATCACTTTGCTATTACAATTTCACATTCAAATCAATTTACAGTTCAATTATACATACACATTCACCATTCAATTCAATTCTCATTCAACTCAAATATCAATACTTACCTTATAACTCACTTATTAAATATAGATTTTATATAAAACATTTAATAAAAAGTAATTTGAATTATAGTAATACAAACCGTGAATTTCTCGTTTTAATCCTTGATAGCTTTCTCCTTTCCTTTGTGCGCCGATGTCTAGGGTTCTTTGTTAACTACGAAAATAATAATAATTTATAATCATCAATACAACACAATTCAATTTAATCCATGAGCCTAAACATGCAAATTTAACCATTTTTTTTACATATAATTCCACTATTTACTTATATGTTCATTTAAAGCTGTCTACTTGAGTCATTGTTACTAAATCATTTATATATTGAGCTAAGAAACTCCAAATTAAGATACTTAATTTTCCCTGAAACTAGATTCAAATATCTTCTTACCATAAAATTTTTAGAATTTTTGGTTTAGCCAATAAGTACAGTTTATTCTTTAAAGTTTCCTCTGTTCTGCTGTCAAACAGTTCCGACCATTCTTCACTAAAAATTAATTATCTCCTTGTACAAGATTTGGACGATGATCCTATTTGATTATATTTAAAATAAGTTCATTAAGGATTTTAAACATATAAATTCCAACCCATAATTATTTTATACCATTTTTAATGATTTTTCAAAGTCAGAACAGGGGAACCCGAATTCATTCTGACCTTGTCTCACAAAACTTATAATATCTCATGATCTACAATTTCGTTGCTTACTCCGTTTCTTCTATGAGAAACTAGACTCAACAAAATTTAATTAAATATTTTTTTCATTCTCTAGTTCGATTTCTACAATTTTTGGTGAATTTTCAAATTCAGAACACTATTACTGCCCAAAACTGTTTTGGTGTAAAATGTTAATAACCAAATTTACAACACCAATTCACACTTTATTTCTATTCAAATTTCATTCAAACTCAAATTTAACTATTAAATTTTCAACATATTTTTCTAATTTCTAATTTTCCTCAATTTAGTCCCTAAAACACAAAACTTATAGCTTACTTTACATTTCAATCCATATTTTATTTCTAACTTGAATTTCTATCAATTTAGCCCTTAATTCATCTTTTTGTTCAACATGAACAATGTCTAATAATTAACTATCCTTCAAAATATCAACTTAACTTCATCAAAACCTTGTTCTAAGGCTTCTAAAACATCAAAATTAAGTAAAATAGGGCTAAATTGACTTACCTATTAAAATTTGAAGCTCACAAATCCTAATTCACCCTTTTCTTTTTCTTTCCCCTTTCTTTTTTTCCTTCTTTTCCCATTTGCTATTCTGTTTCTTTCTCTTTTGTTTCCTTTCTTTCTTTTATTTCATTTACTATATATATATATATATATATAATAACTTAATAATATACTTATATAATAAGTAATCATACATGTATTTTACAAATGTATATATATTAATATTACACGTCACCATATATATCATACATTTGTCCACTTTTAATTTATTTATCACATAAAATTTTATAATATAATTATTTAATTAATAAATATTATTAATAATTAAATACATGTATTACAAATGTATTTATTTTTATTTATACACTTGTATCAAATCATTGCCATACACTTGTCTTTATTTAATTTATTCATCATATAATATAAATTTAATAATGAAAATCATAATAATAAATTAATCAATTAATCTAAGAAAAACCTTAGATTTTTCATTCATTGCCGCCTCAATTAATGCATTAGGCATAATTGCCTATTTGGTCTTTTTTATTTCCTTTTAATTTATAATTAAACTTTCACACTTTATTCAATTTAATCCTTTTATCCAATTATCCTTAATTTAAGCTAATTCAGTTAATTAAAGCCTAATCAACCACTTGATTAACTTCGTAAATATTTACGAATCCATTTTTTAAAAACGGAGACCCGAAAATACACTTTTCGATAACCGTAAAATTTGGGTCGTTACATTCACCATGTAATATTTTCTATTTTTTAATTTAGTCCTTATTTGACAATTTCAACAAAAATCCCTTTACAAAAGTTGTTTATCCAATAACGACCATCCATTTTCTATCATCAAATATCAAAACTCCTATATATTCATCAATGGTAAAACCCTAATAGTTTAACAATTTCACAAATTAGCCACCGGGCTAGCTAGATTAAGCTACAACGATCCCGAAAACATAGAAATCATTAAAAACGAGACAAAATGCATACCTAATTAAGCAAGACAAGCTTGGTAGAATATCAAGCTTCAAAAATGGCTATTTCCTCTTCTAAATTCAGTTGTGGGTGAAGAAAGAAAGATGAAAGCTTAATTTGTTTTATTTATTTTAACATTAATTACCTATTTACAATTATAACCTTTAAAAGTTACACAAAATGCCAAGCCATCATATTCCACTATCTCATTTACGGTCTAATTACCATATAAGAACTTCCACTTTAAAGTTCTATAGCTATTTAATACGTTTAGTTATTAGAACTCAACTTTTGCACTTTACGCGATTTAGTCCTTTTTATCAAATTGAGTATGTAAACGGTAAAATTTCTTAATGAATTTTTTATATGTTAACTAATATCATGTTGTAGATAATAAAATAATAAAATAATTTTTTTGACTTTGAATTTGTGTCCCCAAAACCACTGTTCTGATTTCACTAAAAATGGGCTATTTACATAGCGTATCACGATGGATTTTGCATCGAGATTACCTTTGTCTCTGAGAAAGAAATATGAAGTTTGGGTTATTTTTGATCGTTTGACGAAGTCTGCACATTTTATTCTCATACGTACAGATTATTCTCTTGAGAGATTAGTCGAGTTATATGTTGCTGAGATTGTCAGATTGCATGGGGTGCCAGTTTCCATTATTTCTGATAGAGATTCGCGGTTTATGTCACAAATTTAGAGTAAGTTACATGAGACTCTAGGTACTTGTTTGCATCTTAGTACTGCGTTTCATCCCCAAATCGATGGTCAGTTTAAGCGTGTGATTCAGATACTTGAAGACATGCTTCGATGTTGTGTTTTAGAGTTTGAAGGCAACTGGGAGAAATTTCTACCGTTAGTTGAATTCTTGTGTAATAACAGTTATCAATCGAGAATAAATATGGCACCATACGAAGCCTCGTATGGTCATAAATGTCGAACTCTATTGTATTGGATTGAGCTCAGTGAGAAAAAGCTTCACAGGGTTGATCTAGTATGAGAAACTAAAGAAATGTAAAAGTAATTCGAGACAGTTTGAAAGCAGCTTCAGATCGACAGAAATTGTATGCTGATTTAAAACATAAAGACATTAAATTTCAAGTCAACGGTAACGTGTTCTTTAAAATGTCGCCCTGGAAGAAAGTTCTTCATTTCGATCGTAAAGGGAAGCTTAACACGCATTTTATCAGGTCGTATGAGATCATTGAGAGAATTGGGCTAGTAGCATATAGATTAGCTTTGCTGTTAGAGTTAGAAAAGATCCATAATATGTTTCACGTATCTATGTTATGATGCTACCGATCAGAACTTTCACATGTTATCTTACCTACTGATGTCGAGATTCAGCCTGATATGTCGTATAGCAAAGAACATATTAAAATTTTAGCTCGAGAGGTTAAAGGATTGAGAAATAAAAACATAGTTTTAGTAAAAGTCCTTTGGCAACGACATGATATAGAAGAGGCCACCTGGGAACCAAAAGAAGCTATGAAAGTGCAATACCTGAACCACTTTTCTGGTAAGATTTTCGAGGACAAAAATTCCTTTAAGGGGAGAGTTGTAACAATCCGTTTTTAATAAAATTGGAAAAATGGTTTCGGGACCAAAAATTCAATGTGAGAATATTTATTTTATTATTATTTTAGTGTCTATGACATATTAACAAGGTCGTATAAAAATTTCGTTAAGAAATTTTATTGTTTGCATGTTTAATTTAGTGAAAAGGATTAAATCGTAAAAGATGAAAAATTAAATTTTGATAAGCTAAATGTATCAAATGACTATGAAATTAAATGGTTAAAGGATTTAATTGGTAATTATACCATTAAGTTAAATAGTGGAAAAAGATGGATAATAAATGGGTGAATTTTTAAATATTAAACAAAGGTTAAAAACATAATTTAATAGATAATTCAAGAAAAACTAAGAATAACAAAAGCTATCATCTTATTTTGTTATTCTTCCACTGCAAATAGACCTAAGAACTCCATTAAAGAAGTTTGAAGGTTCGGCCAAGCTCTTCGTTATGCAAGTGAGTGAATTTCATCCTGTTTTTAATGATTTCTATGCTTTTGAAGTCGTTGTAGCTTAATCTAGCTAGTTCAGGGACTAATTTGAAAAATATTTAAAATTTTAGGGTTTTTCATGAATGTATTCATGTGGTTTTTTATGTTTGATGGAAGAAAATAAATCCTTGTTGATATATAAACAACATTTGTAAAGTGATTTTTGTTGAAAATGTTAATTAGGGATTTATTTGTAAATTGTGTAAAATACAAGGTGAAATTGTGAAATAATAAATTTTATGAGTTGATATGTATGTATATTGAATTCGGCTAGCTTGGGTTAGGGATGAATTTGCATGAATTTCAATTTACAAGCTTAAAGACTAATTTGTAAAGAAATCAAAATAATAGGGGCAAAAGCATAATTTTGAAAAAATATGATTCTTGGATTGAATTGAATAGAATTATTATTGAATGGATTGAATTTGATTATTTAGATCAAGTTAAGCCTCGTACAGATTTAGATCGAGGGAAAGATAAAGTGTTGGACTAATCGATCATGTTTCATTGTTTTGTGATTGAGATAAGTTCGTATGTTTAAATAGCGTTTTAATGTATTTGATTTAAATGCTATTATATTAATTGTCATATCATGTCACCATGGAAAATCCAACGATGATATGATGACTATAAAGCCTCGTTTGAACCTTAGGAATTTATAGGATACAAATGACATGTCATTAGGGTTACCATGTTTCAAGTGCTGGTCCTAAACGTCCTACCAATGGTTAAGCTTCAATCGTGTGGCTACATTCTGACCATTAGTTTGTGTGAGCAAGCCCATTTATGGCTCGTATGAGCGTTTACATAAACAAAATGAATGGTTTCGACCATATGTTAGCATACTTTGTGTGAGTTCTTGTGTATTTGATATTATTCTAAGTGGTTCAACAAGCATATAAAAGGATGAACCAGTAAGATTCCAAATGAGTACACTATGAAGTTTTAGAAAGGTATGAAGTATTAATGAACATAGTATGTATAGCCATGATATGAAAAGTATGAGCTCATATGTATTATGTTCATGAAAGGTTCGATTTTATGGCATGTATATAGGCCTGTTATGTATAAAAGTAATTTTGAATGATAATGGTTTTGAATATGTTTATAATACTTGTTCTTAAACCTTATATGGTATGTTTTAGGTATTGCTAAGTAGTTGTGTTCACTTGAATAGTGGTATTGTTGTTATATTTGAATGTTTATGACATGATTGATTATTTTAAGGATTTAGTTATGTTATAATTGATCTATAATTTTGGAAATGTTGCAAATTATTCCTAGTTAAATTTTATGTTGTACTAGAGCATACATAAGCTTGAATCAGGCATGAGAAAAATTATAATTGGTGATTATGTATTGAATTGATTGTAATTGTATGATTCATATTTAATTTGAATGTTAATTGTGTATTTGTGAAGTAATTCCATGTTTATTTGAAATAATTGATCTGAATTGAAGGTGTTCTATTTTGGCATTGATTGTAGCACTCCATAGCTTAGGTTTTATGATCGGATTGGGTAAGTGGTGTTACATTTAGTGCTATTAGAGCTACGATTTAGTCGATTTTAAGACTGAATGTAGCACATATTGAGTCTAGAAAATACATGTTACATTTAACCTATGATAACGTGATACTTTTGATCTGATCTGACTTTGTTTTTTTATTGACAAAATATGTCAGTCGAATCAAATCGTGCCATACCCATATATGATAAGATTGATAGTACTGTACCTATTTCCGGCTAGGAAGCAAGTCATTGTGTGCCAGTTCTGCAAAGGTCAAAAGGTGAAACACATGATGTATTGTTCCAAATGATGAATGAATAGTTCTTAGAGTTTAATCGAGCTAACCTTGCTTTTTGCAACCTCTACCCCTGAATATGCCTTCTATGGTACCCCCTTATCCTCAGAATCTGGTAAATGCTCTCAAACCTCCGATTGGTAAAATTTAGAAATGTGGAGCCGAATATTTCAGAGGTAAGACAGAAGATGATCCAGCCAATGCTGAATATTGGCTTGAAAACACAGAGTCTCGATGACCATTTGAGATGTGATGTGTCTCTATTAAAAGATGAGGTTTATCAAGGGTGGTTTATGTTAGCAGTGATCATATAGAAAGACAGAGTGAACTGGAATTTCTTTCAATCAATATTCAAAAAGAAATACATTAACAAATTGTATTTGGAAAAGAGAAAGAGAGAGTTTTTAGAATTAAAATAGGGAAACCAATCCATGGCTTAGTACGAAAGAGAATATGCTTGACTTAGTAAGTATGTTCGAGAGATTGTACCTATAGAAGTCGAGATGTGTACCTATTTTGAATGGGGATTAAATGGTAAATAGAAACTAATTAGGTCATTTCTGACTCCTCCAACAAAAAACTCGTGAGCTAATAATAGTCATGCTACTTCTGCAGCAAAGTTTTTAGAGAAAGATAAGTCGGGATCTAGTAAACTGAGATCACAAACTACACTAGTAACCAATGTTGGTAGCGTTCGACATAGGAGTATACTGGTTTGTCATTATTATGGAAAAATTCATTGAGGTGAGTGTCAATTAAAGAATGGAACTTGTATCTTTGTATCGTTCTAGAGAACATTAGAAATGAGATTACTTGAGTCGGACAGATTGAAGCGAAGAATAGAGTGTGAAACCTGTAGCAACTCCACAAAAAGGTATCGATCGAGGAATGATATTAATGCTATAATTAATAAAAGTAGAAGCAAAGACATGACCATAATATTTGAGACTTGTACACTTGCAAGAACTTATATGATACAAGCCAAAGATGGGGGGGCTACAACTCCTAGCATAATTATTGGTAAAATTTTCTCCTTTCAATATAATTGTACTTATTTTAATTGATCTTGATTTAACATGTTCATATATTGACACTGCTTTAGTAATTAAAAGAGTATATTGGTTAATTCATCTAAATATGATGATAGAGTAACGAATATGTTGGGTCAGTAAGATATAGATAATAAATTGTGCAGTATGCCTTAACTAAAGATATGATACTGTAAATCTCTTACTAATTTGATACGATTAATATTCAATGAATATGATATCACTTTCTGTATAGATTGGTTATCTGAGCATAATGTAGTGGTTAACTATAGATGGAAATGGATTGTACTGAGGTGTCAGAGTAGTGTAGCGACTAATGATAAAGCTGATAGAATCTACTGTGTGTTCAATATCATTTTTGCGATATCAGTCTGAGAACTAATCAGGAAAGGATATGAAACGTATCTAGTATCATTATAAAACTCAGAGTATTAAGTACAAAGATAGAACAAAAACTGTCAATTAGTAAAAACTCATTGATGTGTTTTTCGAAAAATTTCCAAGCTTATCAAATGAGAGAAAAGTTGAATTTTGATTTTGAAAGAACATCCAAAATCGCCCTAATTTCAATTGCACCATAAAGAATGGTAATGACTGAGTTGAAATAATTGAAAGTTTAGCCACAAAGAACTATTAGATTGGGAATCTAATTTGTTTGATCAAGTGTATCACCTTGATATGCTCTGGTGTTGTTGAGAAAAAGAAAGAAGGAACCCAAAGTTTGTGTTTTGACTACAGACAATTGATTATAGTCATCATGAAGAATAAGTATCAATTGTTTAGAGTTGACAACTTGATTGAATAGTTAAAAGAAACTAAAATGATTTCAAAAATTGACCTTTAACCAGATTATTATCAGCTCAGAATTATGGACCATATGTATTGAAGACTACTTTTCAGACATGATACAAACATCATGAGTTTTTGCTAATACTATTTGGGTTAATGAATCTGAAGGACAGAGCTTGTCACCTCTATCGAGATGAATTGATATTGTATTTATTGATGACATTTTAATCTAATCAAGAAATGAAATTGAACATAATTTGTTTCAAGAACAGTGTTACAAGTTATTCGAGGGATATAAGTGTATCCAAAGTTCAGCAAATATGAGATTCTGGCTTTGAGAAGTAGGAAATCTTAGGATATGTACTTTCCAAAAATAGTTATTCGTTTCGAACTAAATTAAGGTTTCAACAAGTGAGAATAAAAACCTATGAAAAAATGACATTGAAGGGTGTGGCTTTCCTGAATTAGTTGAATATTCTAAACATTTTTTAAAAAGCTTTTTAATGGCAGCTTTACTAATAGAGAAATTGCTGCAGAAAATGTTATGTTCGTTTAGTTAGATATTTACCAATAGAGTTTCAAACAGTTGAAAGAGAATAGATTTGTGAGTTTAATATTAATGATAGCGGGAATCTATGTTTCCAAAATCAATTTCATGTACACAGAGATTCAGACTTAAAATGAGATGACTTTTATGAAATTCATAATCATATCTATTTATTTCATTTAAGAAGTAATAAAATGTATTGTCATCTGAAATAGTTGTGCTGGTAATCGGATAAGAAAAAAGAAAGGATATCGAGTCTCAGATTGGTGACGATGTATAAAATTTTCGTCTTGGGAAAAAGATTCTACGGTTTAGTAAGAAAGGAAAGCTCAGAATGGGGTTCATAGGACTGTGTGGAATTGAATTATAGCCAGATTTATAATATTTAGAAGAAACAATGAAAGTGTTAGCTCGAGAAGTAAAGGAACTACGAAATAAACAAGTATCGTTAATGAAAGTTTTGTGACATCTTCATGATATCGAGAAAGCTACATGGGCATTGGAAGAATCGATGAAATCTTAGTATCCAAACCTATTTTCAAGTAAAATTTTTGCCCATTTTCAATGGTTCTAGAAATGGTGATTTCGGAACCCCGTATTTCGATGATCGAGTTAGTAAATATTACTATTAATATTTACAATTTAATTATATTATTATATTGGATTTTGGTATGATAAATTTTCTAAGTGGAAAGTTATTTAAGGTACAAGTGTATTGACCCTAAAATTAATGGTTTTAGAAAATAAGGTATTGGGACCTCATTTCCGTACGTCTGTAAATATTTTTATTGAATATTTATAGATTTTTTATTTAGGTGAATTGAATTTTGAATGGATAATTTTACCGAATTAACGACTAATTAAGGTATGAGGACTAAATCGTAAGAACCATAAAAGTTAACCGTTATGGATTTTTAAGTAATCAGAGGATCAATTAAACAATTGGACCAATTAATATTATCCCAACCGATAGTGCAAGACATTGTGCAGCCACTAAAGTTTATTTGACTTAATTAAAATTAATATTTAAGATTAATTAAGCTATTTTAGTTAATTAGCAAATTAAATAAAGTATATAAAGGAAAAAGTAATAGAAAAATAAGTCATTCTCTATTATTCATCATCTTCTACCGTAGGAAAAAGAAGGGACAGGGTTTCAAGCTCTTTCATATTTAGTCCTTTAATTAATAGGTAATTTCAAGCCATTTTCTTGTAATTTTTATATTTTTGAGATCTTGGCAGCTTAATCTAGCCCGTGTGTTATTTTTTGATACTGCTAAAGTTTTAAAATATTTTCATTGATATCTTTTGAGGTTTTTGATATTTAATGGTAGGATTTGAAGCTTAAAAATGAAATAAGTCTAATTTGTAAAATGAAATTTGTTAGTTTTGAGTTTAGGGACTAAAATAAAAATATTTTGAAATTGATATGAAATTTCTATAATTATTGAATTTAGAGGGTTGTACAGGGATCAAATTGAAATCATAATGAAAAATGGGCATTTAATGTGAAATTTATGATAGTTTCGGTTTTAGGAACTAAATTGAATAAAATGTAAAACTTGAGGGATTATTTGATAGATGAAATTGAACTGTCATATAACTTTAGTATGTTGTTAAATGGTGGTTGGAATTGATAATTGAATTAAATTATGGTTTAGATCGAGATTTACAACAATCAAAGGATATACACAAAAAAGGGAAATTTGCTAAATAGTCCCTGACGCCTTATTTGTTGATTTTTTGCCAAGTAAGTTCATATGGGACTTAATTTTTTAATTCAAAATATAGTTCTAATACTTTGGTTTGTTTTTAGTAAAAATTGATAGGTATATATATTGTCTCGATATAAAAAAAGACTAATTTGATAAGACTTGAAATATATGATAAAAATATGAAAAGATACATAACATTGAATATATGTAATTTGTTATACGAATGGATTATTTTGTAAGAAATTTTGATAAATGAATCGATAGCTAGTTATGATTAATCGAATTATATTGGTGTGAATTTGATTGATTATTGTGATAGAGGACTGAATTGAAAATTGTTGAAATTGTTAAAATTGTGAAATTGACTTGGGATTTAGATGAATCTTGTTATGTTAGGTATATAATGATATTTTGATGGTTGAATTGACGATATTGAAATTGATAAAGAGGGAATCAAACTTATAAATGATTCAAATAATTGGGTTATCATATTAACTGTTTTGCACTTCAATGCCTATTGTTCTGCACTACGGTGCCTACTGTTAAAGCACTTCGATGCCTACTATTGTGGTGTAGTTATCGTGTAACTGTAACTGTTCCTTTAGTTCATCGGGCCAACTGTTTAAAATAAAATGCATTATTTGATTCCGTATAGTAAACGAAAATGAATGTGTTTATACAGTTATATTTGTTCTTGTGCTTGATGGAGCAAAATGATGTATTAGTTTGTTAGTTTTGATGAATTGATACTTATAGCGACCTATTTTTAGTGATGTCAAAAATAGTGGTTTCAAGACCACAGTTTCAATATGTGAGTCTCCAAATATTAATTATTTAATATTTACGAGGTTATTAGAGTGTTGTATTAAAGTTTGGTCCTACACTTTTAATGTTTAATTAGTTAATTAAAGAAAATGGACAAAATCGATATTGATTTTTATTAGCTAAATGGCTTAGATGATTTAAGTGGGAGGATTTATATGGTAATTACACCATATTGAAACCTAATGGACAGTTGGTAGATGTTTTAATTGAAAATATATCAGTTAAAAATGTTAAATTAATAAAAGAGAGTAATTAAAATATAAACCAAAAAGTGGCCATCTTCTCATTTTCTTCTTTTGTCCAAAAAGCCACCATTGTTGAGGGAAAGGAAATCTTTCAAGCTATTCATCCTTTGCATGTAAGTCCTCCGAGTATTCATTTTTCATAAATTTTATGTTTTTGAGATCATTGTAGTTTAATCTAACTAGCCCAAAGACTATTTTGAAATACTGTCAAAGTTTTGAAAATTACCATTGATGTTTTTGAAGCTTTTTAGATGTAAGCTTGGTGTCGAAATAGGACTATTTTGTAAAGTAAAATTGGATAGGTTTGAGTTTTGGGACTAAAGTGTTAATATGTTGAAGTTGACATAAATTTCTTTTAAATTCTATTATTTTTTAGCTATTTAGATATGGTAATGAATTCAGCATCATAGTGTTAGGCTTAATTGTGAAAAATAAGATTGTTTCGGTTTTAAGGACTAAATTGAATAAAATGTAAAACTTTAGGAAAATTGTGAAAAATATGATAAGGAATCATATATATCAAATTGAATGTTATAATGTAATTGAGACTAATAAATTGAAATAAAATTACTGTATAAATCAAGAACCGATAGATAATCATGGAAAAGAGAAAATTTCATATTAGTCCCTAATACTACTGTCTTTGTTGTTTTGTCCCTGGTAAGTTCATACGATAAATTTTTATGTAGTTTTTAATATTTATGCTGATTTTTGAATTAAGGATATGTTTGAATATATGTTTAAATTGTTACAAATTAGTATAAAGTGAGAAAAAAGGGTTAAATTGAAAAGTGTTATACAATAATACGTAATGTGCTCAGATGAACATAGGATAGGACATAATTGGCATGCCAATAAGTTATTGTACACATTGTATGAGATTGATATGTGTTGAGATGATGATAGATGATATGTTATTATACACAGAATATACTGGAATCCAACATTTGTTGCAGATTATCGAGTTATATGTACAATGATTCTAGCATGTTTCTAGGGGAGGATGTGAAGCCTACAGGCTTGGCACTTGGTGCCCAGGCATGTTTTTGGAGGGATCTTAGCCTACGAGCTAGGCACTCAATGCCCAGATGTGTTCTTGGTTGGATTAGCTCGATTAAGCATTCTGGTGTGATTTGGGTGGATAACTGTGTATTTGTATCTATTCATATTACTTTATTGGGCTGAATCTTGTTGTTAAAAGACTTTATAACTGATAAATATGTGTAATGTGCTATACATTAAGAAATGACTTGGAAGAGTGTATAAGATTAGTGATATGATGACTTGATATGGTATTGAATGGACTTGTATAGCTTGAATGGTTATATGACTTGTATATAATGAACTCACCTATTGAAATGGTTGTGATAACAAGGTTAAGTGTTAGTTAATTATTTTGTTAAAATTTAAACTGTGATATTAAGGTATGTTATATCGTTTTTCTACCTATGAACTTACCAAGCTCAGTTTAAGCTTACTCTATTTCATTTTCCTGTAGTTTTTGTATTGTAGGACTGGGCGATCAGATCATCTAAAAGATCACACTATCCAGACTTCCTTTGGTAGATTTTGTAAACGTTTTTATTTGGGGTTATGTGGCATGTAATGGGGGTAATTTATACATGTATATAAGTTTTTAGTAAAAGTGGTACGTTTTGTGAATGCATAAAAGATGCATGCTTGTTAGCTAATGATGTGGTATTTGAGCTGATATGTAGTTTGAATGTCATAGAAATGATATGTGCATTAGCTCTTTTTGGTGTCAAATGTATGGATGAAT
Organism: Gossypium longicalyx; assembly: GCA_025698465.1. NCBI lineage: Eukaryota > Viridiplantae > Streptophyta > Magnoliopsida > Malvales > Malvaceae > Gossypium > Gossypium longicalyx. Next base: position 81,561,868 of record CM047005.1, on the reverse strand, counting down.
ATATGCATTGGCATATGTTTAGTTGTTGATGAAAAGGGTTATGGAATTTTGATGGTTTATATGACATTTGCTTCATTTTGTTTGAACTTGGTATGAACTAGAAATCATTTTGGTATTGAGTAATGTTTGTGATGGTGCCTTGTAGCATGTTGAATTTGAAAATAGCTAAATGGATGAGTTGGTATGTTTTGGACTTATTTTTATGTAGAGTTAAAAATGTGAAAATAGTAAACTACCTTGAGTGTCACGACACCACACCGTGGATGTCGTGAAACCAATTTGATTATTTGGAGAGTTTTGAATTTTGGTGTTCAAGTTGGAACTTTGGCTACTGCTTTTCGTGTTGCGACACCAACTTGTGGATGTCACAACACCAATTCTTGATATGGTGACTTTGAACCCCAATTTTGCAAAACCCTTGTAACTTAAAGTATTACATTCTAATCCTTATTACCTATGATGTTGCGACACTAGACCTTAGATGTCACGACACCCACCTAATTTTCTTAAGTTGTAATTGTTTCGTTACCTACTCGAGTTAAGAGTTTTCGTAAGCTTAAGTAAATATCAGAGTTGTTTGTAATTCATAATAAACATGAATCATGATTTGTATTTGTTGATTTATTGAATTTTATTGATGTTAAATGTACGTGTTTGATCTTGTTAACCGTTGTAGCATCCTTTAGCTCAGGTCCGACGACCAGATTGGGTATGGTCTGTTACAATTACTAATCTTAATGGTTTGATAAAATTTATAGATTATATGGTTGTATATGAATTACTCATCTTACAGTTGTAATATGTTACGAAAAGAAACTAATTTAAATTAGTTAAACAAGATATGTTTATCATTTTATCAACCATGAACTTACTAAGCATATATAATTTTTACTCGGTTGTGTTTTTTTGTCTTGTAGATCTTTGTGGAAGCTAGTCGAATCAACTAATAGCTTACACTATCCAGCTTCTTTCTCGGTAGAATTTTAATCGTTCAAGATTTGGTTTTGTGGCATGTATATAGACTTACTATGTATAAAAGTCATTTTGAATGATAATAGTTTTGAATATGTTTATAATACTTGTTCTTGAACCTTATATGGTATGTTTTGGGTCTTGCTAAGTGGTTGTGTTCTCTTGAATGGTGGTATTGTGGTTCTAACTTGTGGCTAGTATATGAATGATTTATGCATGGTGATTAATGGAATGAACGTTTTGGTACAAATATTTAGATGATTTAATATGTTTCACTTGGATTGTATGTGATTGAGGTGCCTTGAGGCATATTGATTAGATATAGGAAAATTTTATATCTTTGGCACGAATTTGTACATTTTGGGACAGGTTAAAGGATTGCTTATTGCATACTTATGACCTAAGTGAAATTTTGTTTTTGAAACTTGCATAATAAGGTACTTATAGGCATTAACACATAGCCGTGTGTCACACTTGGGTAAGTGACATGATTGTGTGCTCTATTTTTATTTGGGAAGTTTTGGGTAACACGATTTCAGTTTGTTACATGGCCTAATCATACGGCCATGTGACTTTTGATGAAATTTTTCAAATTGATCCACACAGTTTCAAAGAGTTAAATAGCCTAGATACATGGTTGTGCAACCCCTGTTTTACATGAGTGCCCTTATCTTTTGAAAATGTTTCAAATTGATCCTTATTTTTGCTCGGGTCAACTTAAGAGCTTTTGTAAGCTCAATTAAGACTCGAATTTAATTTTGTATCATATTATTTGAATGTTTATGAAATTATTTATTATTTGAAGGATTTAGTTATGTTATTGTAACACCCCTTACCTGTATACAATGTCGGAATAGGGTACGAGGCATTACCGGACTTATCACACGAATATATTTACAATTTCGGGTTATACATTTGCGTCCAAATTAAAAAAAATTTGCATTTAATCATAAAGTCCCTACTATGAGCCTACGAGGCCCAAAGCATGCTTTGGAAGTGGTTCGGGACTAAACTGAGAACTTTAGAAAATTTTACAAAACTTAGAAATTTTTTCACTAAACAGGGGTCACACGCCCGTCTGGATATGAGACACGCCCGTGTGGGCAGGCCGTGTGGTCACACACGCCTATGTCCCGAACCTGTGTAACTCTCTGTTTGTCACCCAAGAACAAATTGAAGACACACAGTCAAGTCACACACTCATGTGGTAGGCCGTGTGGTCGATTTAAAATTTATGATTTTTCATTAAATAGGTGCAGACTTCACACGCCCGAAACACACGCCCTTGTCCAAGGCTGTGGCCCTCACACGACTGAGACACACGACCGTGTCTCTGCCCGTGTACTCAATATTAGGCATTTTGTTTTGCAAATATTAGGGTGCAGGGGACACACGGCCTAAACACATGCCCATGGGGCAAGCCGTGTATGTCTACCCGTGTGGACAAAAATAAGGCTATTTACCAAGCCATTTTGCCACCCTTTAATGCACACACCTACACAACATAACATAGCACCAATCCAAGCATATACGTACAACTAACATCCACAACTAAGACATCAACACCTCATTCATGAAAGGCATCATTTTATAAATATACTTATAGCCAATATTAGCCCATTTCAAATGGCCTTATGCAAAATGAATTACTAACCAATATAAGCCAACACATTTGGTCAAATCAATTATGACACATAACAAAATGACTAAGTCCCCTATACATGCCATAACTCAAAATGTTGAATTCATTGGTACCAAAATAATTTTTGATAGTGTGAGTGGATCTCCGACAATCTTCGAATCTCGAGCTAGCTTGGTGACACTATAAGACAAGGGAAAGAAAGGGGAGTAAGCTATATAGCTTAGTAAGTTCCTATGCGAATAATAAGCATCATAACCACACATTTAACTTACAATTAACATGATGAAGATTAGCATGAACGTTATCAAAATCTCATAATCATAACTTACTCAATCATAATCCTACCAAGAGTTCATCACATATCGAGCTCATTACTTATGAGTTTTACGTACATACCTGTACCAACTCGCAACATAACCATATCCTTTCACAACTTTGACATTCCCGTTGAACACTCAGAATATTAACGGATACTCAGAAATCTTGCACACAAGTTCCATATATGTAGCTGAAGCTACCTCATATCTCATAATACATATGGGCTCGTTTTTAAGCTATTCACGGGTCTGCTTACACAAGCTGTCAGTCAGGATGTAGCTACACAGTTCTATTCACACAAGCTATCAGGTATCCGCAACACATGCCGGACTACCCAGCCATTGGTAGGACGTACGAGACCAGCACTCAGATTACATAATCACATATACACATAGGTTCCTAGTGACATGTCACTCGTATCCTATTCTATTTCTAATGTTCAACCGGGATTTCTTGCTTGTCAAAACTTTGTCGAATACATCCAAAGAGTCAATCACAATTCATACAACATTAAAGCATTTAAAACATAAATATAACAACGCATTATTTACATACGAACTTACCTCGGTACAAAAATGTAGAATTGGACCTAATCATCAGAACCTCGTTTTTCTTGATCTATAATAACAAATTTAACTCATTTAATACTCACATTATTCAATTTGGCCCAAAAATCATATTATGAAAAAATTACATTTTTGCCCCTAATTATTTTAGTCCCTAGGTTCTTAAAATGAAATGTATTCAATTTCTTCAAAACCCAAGCCTAGCCTAACTATTTTCATACTCATACCAACCTACATTTTCCACTTAATCGCACTTTTACTACTTATTTTATAAATTTTACAAAAAAGTCCTTTTTGACATTTTTACCGAAAATCACTTAGCAAAAGTTGTTTATCTAACACCAAACATGCATTTTCTACCATTAGTCATCAAAATACACAAATATCTAACATGGGTAAAATTTTAAACTTCATCTTTCTTTCAAATTAGTCCTTGAAATGGCTAGATTAGGTTACAAAGATCTAAAAAACATGAAAATCATTAAAAACGGGGCTAAAACGGACTTACAATCGAGCTTGGAAGCTTTGTCCAAAACCCTAGCTATGGAGACTCTTCAAATTCGGCTATGGGAGGATGAAATTGAGAAGATGACATCTTTTATGTGTTTTATTTTGTCTTTACTAGCCAAATGACCAAAATGCCCTTTACTTAAAACTTTGAAATTTCACCCTACCATGTCCATTTTTGTCCAACTTAAAGTATAATGGTCTAATTACCATTTAAGGACCTCTAATTTAAAAATTCATAGCAATTAGATACCTCTAGCTTCTAGAACACACATTTTGCACCTATTGCAATTTAGTCCTATTAGTCAAATTGGACACCTTACCGATAAAATTTCGTTAAGAAATTTTTACGCAATCATTCAATCATACTATAGACCTTAAAACAATATAACGATAAATATTTCTACTTCAGATTCGTGGTCCCAAAACCACTGTTTCGTTTTGACTCTAAAACGGGCTGTTATAGTTATAATTGATCCATAATTTTGGAAATGTTGCAAATTAGTCCTACCTAAATTTTAGGTTGATACTAGAGCATACATAAGCTCTTATAAGGCATGAGAAAAATTATAATTGGTGGTTATGTATTGAATTGATTATGATTGTATGATTCATGTTTAATTTGAATGTTAATTGTGTATTTATGAAGTAATTCCATGTTTATTTGAAATAATCGATGGAATTGAAGGTGTTTTGTTTCAGCATTGACTGTAGCACTCCATAGCTCGAGTTCAACGATCGAACCAGGTAAGGGGTGTTACAAGTCACGATCGTAAATAAATGAACTTAAGTCGTGATCATAAATCAATGAGCTTTAATGATATAAGTTGCGATCATAAATCAACAAACTGTTAAGAAGAGTTGTGATCGTAAATCAGCGAACTCTAGATGAATTGTTCATGATCATACATCAATGAACTTAAGACATGATCGTAAATCAACAAGCTTTAATGATATCAATTGCGATTGTAAATCAACAAACTGTAAAGATTCATAAAATCTTGTAAGCAGACTCCGTGCTCCTCTATCGAAGCCATCTATAGGAACCATCAACGAGTTCCATTTCATCCACTTTTTTCAAACAATATAATACACACGTTCATGGAAGAAACTATAAACTTGTATACAGTATAATAATTCATACGTACATTTAAAATAACAATAAAATAAAATGATGAGGGACACAACTTATTGTGGGCTCATGATTGGTCTCTGAAAATTCCACAAGGAACCATTTGGCGAACTCCTCTGTCATCCTCTACCCTGCAGATGCAAGCCTTAAGAAGATCCTAGCTGGCCCCTGAAATTTTGTTGTGATCTGACTTGCCTCCCTTCTGTATACAACATGTTGGGAGTAGCCCTCTTCATCTCCTTCAACACCTTAAACTTTGATGGCAATCCCACAATTGAGACCTTCGGAGTCAAAGGGTTGTAAAACAGAACAACCAGTCCATGTCTTGAATGTCGGTACGTAACGCCTACACACCTTTACGCAAAGCACCCATCTCCCTTTGCCATGGCTTTGCATGTGCTCCCAGAATCTCTTATTGGAGAGGCACGACACTCCCCTGAAGATCAGAGTGGTTGAATTGTGTCTTCCTCCTTAACTCTTCATTTTGCCTCAGTAGCTCCTGATGAAATAACTACTGCTACTCAAACCTGATGCTTTATTATGCCATCTGTTCCTTCATAAGTCGCAATTACTCCTCTTTGGCCTGAACTACCCAAGTTTTATGGTCGGTCAGCAAACCAACTAGTAAAAAGGTTCATATCTCGGAGTCAATTACAGGCTTCAAAACCTCTGACTCAATATGTTATGTGGTAAGGGGTAACAAAGTAAAACCATCTCGTTAATGCCTTTTCGAAATGTCATGTGGTAAGTGGTAACCATTTCACGATATCATTTATCTATCTTCTACTATTAATTCGAAAATTGTAAATAGTGAACATAAATGCTCTCAAAATTTTTTAAAATTAATCATTCAAAGTGTAATTATACATTGATTAATCATAATTATATATTGATTTATTAAATTAAATTAAAATTCTTATTTAATTAAATGTATATTAAATAAATTAGGGTAAACTACTTGAGTGATCATCTAATTTTTTTAGTAGGTTCTATTTTGATCACCTAATTTTAAAAAATTTCAATTTCATCACTAGTATTTTCAAAATTTAAAATTTTAGTCACCCACCATTAAATATTTAATGGAAAGTTGACGTAAATATTTTTATTGATCTAATAACAAATTTGGCCCTCCAATGTTTACACAATTTATCAATTTGATCCTAAATATAAAAATTCAACAATTTTAACCTTCAATGTTTACAAAATTTGTCATTTAGTTCTAATTCTAAAAATTTAATAAATTTAACTTTCAACATTTAAAAAATTTATCAATTTAATTCTAATTTTAAAATTTTAAAAATTTTAAAAAATTTTAAAAAATCACTTTTGGATAAAAATGTTTTTTTTTTTAAAAATAATTTTGAACTTTGAATCATGGCTAATGCAGCCAAAGGCTCGACCTTAAGAACGTCACTTATCTTTCTCTGAGTATCACCAATCTCAACAACATCAACTAAGAATCAAAAGGGAACGAAAACATCAAGACTTGCAAAGCTACATTTTCACAACAATAACGAAAACATCAAGACTTGCAAAGCTACATTTTCACAACAATCTTATTAAATAATACATGTCAGACAGTCAAATACTGAAACCAAATAGTGGAATTACCAGGGTCATTATCACCACATGCTCCTTCAACTTTAGAGTTTGATAAAGAAGGGTCTTTCCATGTTTGTTGAAGCAAACCCGTAATTCCTGTTTATATTATAGTTGAGGCCCAATTAATAGGATTATAGCAAGACGCCGAAACAAAGTGCTGAAAATTAAACACGCTCAAAATCAAAGAATTTGACATCTAGCGGTGGATGCAAAATACGATTTAAGGACAGGAGTGAACTTAGAATCTTTTATGGGAGCGGAATTAAATTATATATTTTCATGATAGTAAAAATATAATTTCGTAATTTTAATAGTTTATATCTTTATAATTTTTAAAAGATTAAATTAAAATTTTATCTTTTAGAGGGTCAAAGTGTAATTTTACTATTACTAATTTAAAATTTTATAAATTATAAACAACCTAAATAGATTTTTTTTTCATTTTAGAGGTTAGCAGGTATCCACCCTTGTAATATCGAAGCTTGCCATTCTTTGTATCCTGTTTAATGGGAGTGTATGGCTCATCAGCAGCAACCTCCATTTTTGCATTTTACTCTTTGGGTTTCTCCACGATAAGGGTCTGTTTGTTTGGAAGTAAAACATTTTCCGGAAAAGCTTTTCAGTTTTTTCCATTGTTTGTTTGGCTGAAAATATTTTCCCAAGGGAAAATCAACTACAAAACACGGGAAAAGAACCCCTTAATTTTGGAAAATGTCTTACCGTTTCTAATTTGGTAAGACATTTTTAGGAAAATTAGAAGCCAACACTGATTTTCTGCTTCCCCTTCCCCTTCCCCTTCCCCCATCCTTGACACCTGATCTTCTGCTAGAAGCCGCTCGAGCCACTCTAAATCCCTAGGCCGTTTACCTTCTAGTGGCAACTCATTTAATTCCTATGATTGTAACATCACGATTTTGGGCTTAGTCGGAACAGTGGTTTCGGGATTACAAATTCGATGAGGAAAATTTCATTTTTATTGTATTTTTATGGTCTACGATTTCATGGAATGATTTTGTGAAAATTTCGTTCGAAAATTTCAACGTTTGGGCACTCAATTTAGAAAAAGGACTAAATTGTAAAAAGTGCAAAAGTTGAGTTTTATATGTTAGAGGTGTCTAATTGTCATGAAATTTTAAATGGGAGGTCCTTAAATTATAATTAAACCATTTTATAACTTTTTGGACAAAAAATGGCCTTGGTTGGGTAAAATTTGAAAGAATAGTAAAAAGGGCATTTTGGTCATTTAGGGGTAAAATGAATTAAAAGACAAATTTTAAACCCCAAATGTGTCCCTTTCTTCTTGCTACAGCAGAATGTACCAAGAGCAACCATGGTTAGGGTTTGTGCAAGCTTCTAAGGTTAATAGTAAGTGATTCCGAGCTCCGTTTTTAATGTTCTATATATTTTTGAAATCCCGATAACATGATCTGCTCATTTCTACCATTATTTTGAGCTAGGATTTATGTTTAAAAATTTACCCATGAATGATATGCATGTATTTTGATGTTTAATGGTATAATATGAAGCTTGAAATTGTGTTAAATAACTTTTGCTAAGCGATTTTACGTGAAAACGAGTAAAACGACATAATCGGTAAATATACCTAATGTTCATAAGTACATGTTAGAGTGAGAATTTTATGTTTCCATAGAAGGTAAAAATGATCAGCATGTCATAAAACATAAGAAAATAGGAAGAAATTTAATTTCCGAACCTTGGGGCAAAAGTGCAAATATGCAAAAGTTTAGCGGTCAAAATGCAAATTTGTAAAAAAATGATTTTTAGACCCATATGAATAGTGTGACTAATTATTAGGCTAAATGTGATATTATAGATCAAGGAAATCGAGATTTGGGCTTAAATCGGGAAAATACAAGGTTATAGACTAGAATGGTAAATTGTCATTTCTGGATCCGAGGTAAGTTCGCGTGATTTAATAAGTCTATTATTCATGATATTATTGATATACATGAAATATAATTTGCTATAATTGTATGGAATTTGATGTTAATAGAAATTTGATGGGATGTGATATTTAAAAGAAATTGGTGATTACCGAGAATATGAGATCTTGCATATGTTGCAATAAAGGTTGTCCCTAAAGGATAATCGTTTGATCTCATTATGAAAAGGAAATGTACGCCTTGTGTGTACAATGTGAAAAGTGGTAGCTTCGGCTACCTAATCAATGAAAAGTGGTAGCCCGGGCACCGATCGATGAAAAATGGTAGCCGGCTACCGATCGATGAAAAGTAGTAGCTTCGGCCACCGATTAGTGAAAAAGTGGTAGCTCCGGCTACCGATCGATGAATAGTGGTAGCTTGGCCATCGAATGTGAAAAGGGATAGCTTCGGCTATCAAATGTGAAAAGGATAGCTTTCGCTATCGAATGTGAAAAGGGATAGCTTCGGCTATCAAATGTAAAAAGGGATAGCTTCGGCTATCGAATGATAGCTTCGGCTATCGAATTTGGAAAGGAAAGGTATACTTTGTGTATACCATATGAAAAGGAAATGTATACTTTGTGTGTACCACTTGGAAAGAAATGTACACCTCGAGTGTACGACTGAAAAAGGAAAGGTCCATCAGAAATTCAACGGGTATTATAATGAATAATGCGATGAGAGTCCCAAGATGGGCGTGATGATAAAGGTAAAGTTAATTGATATGCTATGGATATATACAGTGCACGTACATTATACTCATAAGTGATGCCTTATTGAAATGTGATAAATGATGAGTGTTTAATTCATGCATATATATGTGTATACATGATGAACAAGTGAAAAGATTTGAAAGATGAATCATCCTCATGCTTATGATTATTAATTGTGTTGCAATATCATGTTAACCTACATTGTGTAATTGAATATGAGATTTATGAAATAATGAGTCCATGATCAATGTGACAATGGAATTGTGATAGCTATTGTGATTTTTGTAATTTGAAACTTGTTGTTGAACAAGCAGAGTAGCCCGACTTTGAAAAATCACCATAAATTGTGGAAGTCGAATTAGAGGCTGAATAATATATGAAATTAAAGCTTAATGAGCTTAGTTTCACATAAAGGAAACGGTGTAAGCAAAAGAAATTTTTATTATGATATATTTGAATTCTTATGAGACAATGTCAGAATGAGTTCGAAATCCCCTGTTCTGACTTGGGAAAATCACTAGAAGTTTTAAAAAAATAATTATGAGTTATAAATAATATGAATAAAATCCTTAATGAGTCTACTTTCAAGAGAAAGAGATGGGAACATTATCCGAGTCTCGTACTATAAGATAAATAAATTTTAGTGAATAAATAAATTTTAGTGAAGAAAGGTTGAAGTTGTCAAACAGCAAAATAGGGGAAACTTTGAATAATAAAATGTACTTATTGGAAGAACAAAAAATTCTAAAACTTTTATGGTGGAAATATATATGAGTCTAGTTTCTGGAAAAAATTACGGATATTAATTTGGAGTTCCGTAACTCTAGATATAAATGATTTAGTGACTATGACTCAAGAAAATAGTTTAACCAGAACATATGTAAATGTACAATTGGGATAGTTTTATTATGGAAAGCATGTTAGTAAATTGCTTATTATTTTCATTCGAGCTTACTAAGCATAAAGCTTACCCCCTCCTTTCCATTTCTTTCAGTGTTGTCAGGTTAGCTCAGGGTTGGAGATCGTCGGAAGCAGCATCACACTATCAAGCCAACACCTTGAGAGTATAAACACATGCTAGAATTATCAAGTGAGTGGCATGTATAGGGATCTAGTTTTATAACATGTGTTATTATAATTTGGCCAAATATATTGGTCTTTAGTGAGCTAATGATTCTGACTTATAAATCTTGCTATTCATGTTATGTCTGATATTGGTGATGTGAATATGCTTGTGTGCCATGCATGGTTGGTAATATGTTATGTGTTGTTGTGAGAATGCCATGCTTGTGTCTTGATTATGGATATATAATTACTCAAATATCCCATGTTAATTGCTATGAAAATATATAAGTGTATGTAGGTAATTAAGGGTGACAATTGGCTTGGAAAATAGCTTTGAAATTGTCCACACGGATAGATACACGGACCTGTGTAACCACACGACCTAATCCACACGGGCGTGTGACTCTCCAAAGTAAGAAAATTAGTTAAGTTGCCCATATATTTTCAAAGTTCTTGGTTTAGTTCCGAACCACCCCAATGTATGTTATAGGCTCCGAAGGCCTGTATAAGGGATGATATGTATGTGTTTAAAATGTTTTAATTTTGGACAAAAACTTTGTGGCCCAATTTTGCATGTTGTGAATGTTTAAATCTGATAACGCCTCAAACCCTATCTCGGCGTTGGATACGGGTGAGGAGCGTTACAACGATGGTCATAATCGAAACATGGGAGCTTATAGAATTGAGGGATGGGATATTAAGAGACGGGGATCTGATTTGCAATCTGGCAATCAGTTTGAATACCATGCCTTCCCTCAAACGTTAGATAAGTTGGAGTTGGAATTTAAGAGAGAGGCAATGGAACTTGGAAGAATTCGTGATAAGGAAGAAGATGAAGAGAATTATAAGCAAAGAGAGGTAAGATGTTTATCTTGTTTGACTATCGTGTGTGCTTTTGGTGCTAAATGGTTTCTTTGACAAGCCTATATCCTTCTGAGATAAGGTAAAATTTTTTATAACTTAGTTATCAATGTTGGATTGTAACTTTCTGTACTATTAATTAACTACAATGAACACCATGAAGTTCAAAACTCTAAAGCCGGAAACAGAGGTTTTTGTTCTTACTTTGTTTCTTTACTCAAATATCTTTTGGAGTGTTTCAGCATTTTCTTGATTTATCATGCATGCAACACAAGGGTAACTCCTGAGGTCACAAGGGATGTTTTCTTGTTGGCTAGAATGATGGTTGCCAATTTTTACTATTCCCAGATTGAGGATTTGATGTTTGAGGTATTAAGCTTGTCCATCGAACATGCTTTATAGAGCTTCTGTGAAAGGACCCATTTTAGGCAAATTCTTGTCGGTGTCTTTGCAGTTGTCCATGTGGCGTTGTAGTGATGAGCTTCGTGTTTGTGCTGATAAACTTCATATATCCTTAAGGAGATATGCTAAACACTACATAGGTATACACGATGGTTTCTGTTTTGTGTGCATTTTATTCTGAATCTAGATTATGCACTTTCTACATGATTAAATAGCTTTGCAGAATGGACTGAAGTTCTTGTTATAAGAATATACTTTGAATTGAAGTATAAAGAATTTTGCTCCCTCGCCAATTCTCCACGAAGGGATAAGATTTTTCTTTAGTGTATGTTTTATAGCATGCTCAAAGTTTGAATTTAGTCTAAGTGACTTGGAAATGGCAGTGTCTACAAATATTTTGTTCAATGATCTATTATGTTGGTTAAATTCTAATTGATGTAACTCTTGATGCAGAGTTTCGGAAACAAATCCCTCTCAGTGAACCCTACCGTGTTATTCTTGGTGATGTTAGGGACAAGCTGTATCAAACACGTGAAAGGTCACAGCAATTGTTATCTCATGGTATGTCTGAGATTCCGGAGGAAGCAACTTTCACCAACATTGAGCAGGTATCTTTTTGTTTGTCCTATATCATGGTTTTATTATTAGTTTGGAATATCCCTACTTTTCACAAGTGAAATAGAGATTTACATATGTCACTCTACACTTTTCAAGTGCCTGTTGCGGGTATACATCCAACAAGGGTATGTTCATTTTTTTCCATGTACTTGAAGAATCCTTGGAGGGCCATAGCCATGCCTTGATATGCATCGGACTTAGGTGTTAAACATAGGTTCTTTGACAAAAATGAAGAGTCGGAACAACACAGAGAATAGTAAATTTCCTCTTGACTATATTGTTGTAATTAGGAACGGGAAAATCCCCACCCAAAAATAATAATTATTGAATTAGGTTCTAAAGGACCATTCTACATCACTCTCAAATAATTATTTTTATTATGATCATAAATAGCATTTTATTACGTGTATGTTTTTTCTATAGTAACCTCTTATTAACTGACCCTGGCACTAATTAAGTTTTAAAATTTATGCAGTTCTTGGAACCTCTTGAACTTTGTTATAGATCACTTTGCTCATGTGGTGACCGGCCAATTGCTGATGGAAGCCTTCTTGATTTCTTAAGGCAAATGTCAACCTTTGGGCTCTCACTTGTCAGACTTGACATTAGGCAAGAGTCTGACCGTCATACAGATGTCTTAGATGCCATTACCAGACACTTGGAAATTGGTTCCTACCGAGAGTGGTCTGAAGAACAAAAGCAGGAATGGCTATTATCCGAACTAAGTGGCAAGCGTCTCATTGTTTGGTTCAAATCTTCTTAAAAAGAAGAAATTGCTGATGTTTTAGACACATTCAATGTCCTAGTAGAGCTCCCAGCAGATAACTTCGGAGCGTACATCATTTCAATGGCAACTGCACCTTCTGATGTTCTTGTTGTTGATCTCCTGCAACGTGAATTCCATGTGAAGCAACCATTAGGAGTTGTTCCACTGTTTGAGAAGCTTGCAGATTTGGAGGCTGCACCTATTGCTTTGGCTCTGCTCTTCTCAATAGATTGGTAAAGAAATCGGATCAATGGAAAGCAAGAAGTTATGATTGGGTATTCAGATTCAAGTAAAGATGCTAGGCGTCTCTCTACTGCCTAGCAATTATACAAAGCTCAGGAGGAGCTTATAAAGGTTGCTAAGCAATTTGGAATGAAGCTAACAATGTTCCATAGTCGTGGTGGGACTGTTGGAAGAGGAGGTGGTCCAACTCATCTTGCTATATTATCTCAACCACCAGAAACTATTCACGGATCACTTTGTGTTACAGTTCAAGGTGAAGTTATTGAGCAATCATTTGGGGAGGAGCACTTGTGCTTTAGAACACTCTAGTGTTTTATAGCTGCCACACTTGAGCATGGTATGCATCCGCCAGTTTCACCAAAGCCTGAATGGCGTGCGATGGATGAAATGGCCATTATCGCTACTGAGGAGTACCATTATTGTTGGTGGTGATGCATTTACCACTTCAAAAGACTGATGTAGCATAAACTTTGTTATTGCTGAAGGATTTGGATACATACGGTTGGTGATGAAACGCATTCATTTTTCAGGATTCTAGTGCTGAAAGCATTTAATATTAATTGTGGTTTGGAAGCCAATTTATAATTATTCAATCCTTGTTTAATTTTTTTATAACATAATTAGAAATAATTTATTTGATTTTGGTTGTTTTTAATTTATTATATATTTAATTTGATTTATTTATTTATTTATAAATAGATCATTGCAATATATGTAAAAACAATTTAAAATATAAATTTATTAATATATATATATATAAATTTATTAATATATGTAAAAACAGCTTTTCCGGAAAATATTTTCAAGAAATCTGCTAAACAACAGAAAATATTTTACACAGATTCATCCAAACACCAGAAAAGTAAATCATTTCCAAAAAGTAAATAATTTTCTAGAAATCATTTTCCAGAAAACATTTTACTGGCAAATAAACGGAGCCTAAAGTTAAAAACATCGTCTCCCAAGTGCAATGGTATTTCATGCCAAGGAGAAATCTAAATCACCACTAAATCTCAATAACCATTCAAATACTTGACAAATTCAATTTCAAAGATTTAGAGAAAAAAAAAAGTTGGGACAAATACCTATTTCCGCAAAGTATCTTCGAAGAAGACTTTGTAATCAAGGGTTTTGGGTTGACCGCATGTTTGATTTGAGCCTGAGGGTTATAAATGGCATTGCAAGAAAATAACCTTTTGGATAATCGTCTTCCGTTGTTGAAGGTAAGAGCATTACGATCGCGTTTCAAAGCGAAGGTTGCTTTGAGTAGAAGGTAGGAATAGGAGGCAACAATGGATCAGTTGCCAAAGGATACCATTCTAGCCGCTGTTGCTGCCATGGCTGATTTATATGAATTTTATAAAATTATTTTTTTTCCTTTTTTTAACTTTTAGAATTAGAATTAAATTTACAAGTTTTGTACATGCGTAGGCTAAATTTATTGAATATTTTAAAATTAGAATTAAATGAAAAAAATTGTAAATATTAATAGCTAAAGTTCTTAAATTTTTACATTCAAAATCAACTTGATAAAATATATAAACATTACACGTCAATATGACATTAAGTATTTAACTATTAGTAACTAAAATTTTAAAACATTAATGATGAAATAATTTTATTTTTTTTGAAATTAGATAACTAAAATAGAATTTACTTAAAAGTTGGATGAACACCCAAAAATTTACCCAATAAATTATTCTTACCCAGATATTTATCCCATCAAATCATCAATCATCAATTTCCTAGCTAACTTATTAATATTAATACTCTACTTTTTCTTTTAGATATTTCTAACTTATTAATATTAATAATATTCGATATAAAAGCAAAAGCTAACAAATAATTTTAAAAACTTTTTTAAAATTATTTTAAATGCTACTTAAAAGTGTTAGATACTAATGTATGTGATATATTTAGTTTTAATTGATATATTACTATAACATTAACTAAGTAATAATTGTTAATTTAAAATAATAAATGTAATTTATCACTAATAAAAACACACATTATTTGTTTATATTTATGATATAAGAATACTATAAGAGGATAATTAAAAAATAGGTTTCTTGTTCATTTCTCATAATAATTGTTTACTTAATTAAATTAAGTATGTTGCTTATTTATTTATCATTGTAATTTTTAATTATTAAAAATTATTTCACATATCAATCACTACTAATTAACAACTATAGAGTTATTTAAATATTAAAATACTTTGTATGAGTATGAAATTTTTTAATTAATGAATTGTTTTTAATATATTATTATAATTTTATTTTTAAAAATTTTAATTATTAAGAAATTGTTATGGATATCTTATTAAGTGGATGTCCATCATGATCAAGATAAAGTTTTGATGTACTTTAAATTCTAATAGTTATTAGAATTAGATATCTACTTCTTTTATATTTCTTATGCCTATAAATAGAGACTCTGATGAAGCATTATAATCATCCCTTTTGATTAATAAAGTACACTCTCTTTATTTTATAACACGTTATCAACACGATGGTTATCTATTTTTTCAAAATCTTTCAAAGTCGTCCCACAAATCAAATTCATTTTCACCTTAAACTTCTACCCTTACAACTTCATCTTCAGGATGTTGAAAGATTCAATCTCAAAATGGATGCTCGTGATAATAGTCAAGGTGATGACGATGATGTTAAAGATCTTCAGGTATATTTTACTATATTTTATTTATTATATCATGTTTATTATAATTGGAGACTAATCATGACAACATTAATAGATAGATTTTGATTTGAAATCCACGCATGTTTTGCGATGGTGATTATGAAATAAAGAATCAATAGAGGCGTTTAGAAGTCTATCCTACTAGATTTATTGCATTCCGCTAAGTGAATGTAAACATGAAGAAAATAAAAGATATAATTATGGACCACTAAAAGTGGGAATATAGTAATAAATAAGAGAACAATGAGAGTTCTCAATATAACTCTTCAAAGGGTAAAGATAACTTATGTTATCAATGTGATATGAAAGATTATTGGCCACATATGTGGCATATGCCTAAATATTTTGTTTCTGTTAATATTCTTTGAGGAAGGATATGAGAATGTAGTAGTAAATTCTATCATTATAGATAGAAAGTATTTATCTTATTTGGTACTAAAACAAACAAATATTATTTCAATATTTTATAGTACAAAATTAGTCGGAAGCTCTAGAAGAGCTAATATATTAATATCTTGTGATGGTTAATCCATTGGTTTTAAAAGATATTTATAATAGATCTTATATTGAGATTTTGAATGAGAAAAATATAATATTTCACATTAAGAGGTTGGAAGCAAAATATTTGACTGTGAAAGATCTATTTATGAGCAATAAAATATGATAATTCTATCTAAAGCTCATTATGGTTAGATGCACCTGAAGTTGCAATTTTTTTTTAAGATATTTGAAGATTTTGGCATATTCCTTGAAGCGAATATTGCATATAATTGTTTAGAAATTATATTTATTTTGTAAACTTAGTGACATTATAATATTCACATTAATTTAGACATTTCCAGTAGTAAATGTCACAATAGCACTTATATGTGGATACAAAGTAAAATGAATGATAGTAAAATTATTAATTTGTTACAATTTAGTACAATTGAAACACATGTTAAAGTAAACCAGAAGTTTACTGATACAAATGCATTTACTACTTGGCGTGACCAGTTAGACCATTATGGATCGTATATGATGCAAAAATTAATTAAGAATTCATGCAGACATTCATTAAAGAACCGAAAGATTCTTTAATTTAAAAGAATTCTCATATGTTGTTTGTGAAATGCCCTAATTTTCTTATTTCTACTTTTGTAAAATTTTTACACAAGTGTGTATCTGCTTCAGTGGTTAAGTGTTCTGGGTGTGTGTGTGTGTGAGGTCCCAAGTTCAAGCCTTACCTTTAGCAATTTTTGTTATTTTTGGATTTAAGCCTTATCTCTGTTCAGTGGGCTTATATTTATTTTCCTGTAATTCTATATCAGAATGAGCCTGCTGGTTCGAGTGGTAAGGGAATTGGTGTGTTGGAGGTCCTGTGTTTGAATCCCTACGTTAGTGTGGGTATTTACTTTTTTTCAGTTTTTAGATAAAGTTTTGGTGGAATTAAAATGCTGAAGTGGTTGAGATTAAGAGGTTAGCGGGAAGTTATGGCATATCAAAATTGATTTTTATTTTTTGTTATTTTCCTAAAATTCCCTTGGCTTTTGGTGTTCTTCTTTTCTTTTCCAAAAAACAAAATCCCTATTTTCTATTCTTGCCATTTTCTTCTCTCGCTAGCAAAGTAAACTTTTGTTCCATTCTTGCTTCTATTGTTAATCCTTGCTATTGGGGTGTTACGAATCCTTTTTTTTTTCCAGGTAATCAGTAAGTGGGTTTCCGTTTGTATTATTCTTATCGTTATTTTCTGAAGGTTGAATCATTGTTGTATTTTGTGGTGTAGGAGAATTCGATGAACTGTGATTTTCGTTTCGGTTGTTGGGTCGGTGTTAGCGGTGTTTTTCGTCGTTGGTAAGTTGAGTTTTGGTCAGTTTATGGTCGAAAAATTAGTTAATGTAGTCACTAAATCGATGTTTGGTGTGCTATTTTTAGGTCTTGAAAGGCTCGGGATAGTATTCACATCAAAACACTACCTGGTGTATACCCGAAACGCAAAAAGCGAGGCTTCAAAAAAAGTCAAAAAATGAAACCGTCGACACCACACAGGCGTGTGGTCACCGTATGGATGGCCGTGTGTGAGACACGGCTGTGTGCAGCACATGGCCATGTGGTAGCTCAAGTATAGCCGTGTGGGCCACAGGGGCAAAGGCCAATCTGGGCGTGTGGGCCCACACAGGCATGTCACACGAGCGTGTGGATGTTGGGCCAGAACGTGTGAGCCACACGGGCAAAGGCCAATCCGGGCATGTGGGCCCATACAGGCATGTTGGCCCATAATTTTTAAAATTTTCCCTGGGATCGTACGAGTCGCTTTGATCAACTATGGGCCTACTGTAGGGTCGGTAAAGGCTAACTATACCTTAAATTGTATGCTAAAACATTATGATAGACTGAATTGTGTAGGATACTAAATGTATGCTTGAATATATTGTTGTATGTATATCTAATATCCGTATTAAGCATGTTGAGCATGTTATATCTGCATCTAATTTATGTATCTGTTATTGGGATAGGGATTTATATGTATAGAGGAAGTATCTAATAGGCGTTAATTGCCTATATTCTGGTAGGTTGGCTGCATATAAATTTTGATATGTGTCTTAAAGGCACAATGTGGTGTGTAGGGATGAGTGGGTGTTTTAAACCCCACATGGTGTGATGGGATGGTCGAAGATAGTGTGTAGAGGATGGGGGTAGGACTTATGCATATTTGTATCTGTAATCTAAATTTGGATCTGATTCTGAATCTGGAACTGTATCTGCTTCTGACTGTGTGTTTAAATCTGTATGCTTGTATGTTTGATTTCTTGGGTTGCACACTGAGTTTACGTAAACTCACATCTGTTGTCTGTTCTGTTCAGGTAATTCATAGACCTAGGCGGATTGGTGCGGCAGAGTCTTGTGGTGACCACTAGTCCACGAACTGAGTTAATTAAGGGTTTCGATTTATTTTCTTTAAAGGTTAATTTCGGGAGTTTTGTATTATTTGGACTCTCTGGACTATTTTAGTTTTTATTTGGTTTGTTATGCTTTTACTTTAACAATGACTTTTGACTAAAATTACGGTTTTATGAAATCAAAGGTTTTTCCGAAAGTACGATCTGGATTTTTCAAAACATAACGGTTTTAAAAGCTCTGCTGCAAATATTGTTTTGGTAAATGAATTTATTAAATAACATTATCAGTGATAATTATAAAACTTGGTTGATTTATCGTAACAACACTGTTTTCAAAACTCATTACTTGTGGCACCACCAGATTTGGCCATAACGTCTAGGCCGGGTTTCGGGTGTTACAGTTTGTTCTCAATGAAAATTGATTATTAGAAACTCACTAGCTAAAATTGACATTTAATGCCTTTCATTTCTAAAACGAATATGGGCCCATTCATCCACCATGTGAATGGTTTTGATATTATATGATTTTGGTAGATGCATTTACAAAATAATCACATGTGTTATCAACTCGCAACCTGTCATTTGCGAGATTGCTTGTTTAAATGATTAACTTCAGATTATGCAATTAGAACAATTTATCTTGTTAATGTTGGTGGGTTTACATCCCAAGTTTTCAATGATTATTGCATGTCAATTGGGATAAAAGTTAAACATCCTGTAGCTCATGTTCATACACAAAATGATTTAGTTGAATTGTTTATCAAATGCCTCCAACTAATAGCTAAATCATTACTCATGAGAACAAAACTTTCTATTTCAACACGAGATTATGTTGATTTACGTGTTGTATGCATCAAACCGATAAGTTATAAATACTCCTCATTATAGTTGGTTTTTGATCAAGAGCTAAATATTTCTCATCTTTGAATTTTTGTATGTGCGTATATGTTCCAATTGATCCACCACAACGCACAAAGATAAGTGAATCCTCAAAGAAAGTTATAAATATATATTAATTACAAGTTTCTTTGTGATTACAATTTTGATTTAATAATTTTCCTGACATTAGGGGGAGAGAAATAATAACTTGTAATGAGTTAGGGGGAGAATAATTTGAACCAAAAGTTCAATAAGGATAACTCATTTCAAGTTAACTGTTAGATGTATTTATAAACTTAATGAGAATAACCAAGTGTTATATACCATCTAATAGTTTAATTTGAATCAAAGTCCCAGTAGGACAGTCAGTTGGAATAAAAAATAGATTGATCGGTTTCAAATATGAAATTTTTCTAAATGATCATATTGTGGGGGCAGGTGCTCCAGAAGAGACCTAATACATAACTAATAAGTAAAACTTCAGAAGAGATTCAGGTACCTGAAACTGAATTTTAAAATAATGAAAATAAGAGATCTCGATAAGTTATGTCAATTTGAGAAAATGTGAAATCGAATAATAAAAGTGGTCGACAATGATTTTGCATGCAATATTATTATTTAAATAATAAAATAAAAGGAGGATCTTGAATAAATTTATTGAGAAATATAGATATGGAATAAATTGGTCAAAATAAAAAGATGTAACTCAAGTAAAATTAAATTCGTGGAGTTTTTGGATCAGTAATCCAAATATCTAAAGGTTTAAAGTCAGTGAGGGTACAAACGAAGTAGTTTTGCAAAAACAGAATAAAAATATGAAGTTTTTCACTAAGTACTGGTATTGATTATGAAAATTTATAATATTCTTTTATGGTGGATGCAATAACCTTTAGACATATTATTTTGATAATTCATAAAAGATTTAACTTGCATCTGATGATGGTTGTTACAACCTTTATAAATTACTATATAGTAAAGTTTATATTAAAATCCTTGAAGGATTTAAAATGCTAGAAGTATATTGAAATTCTCAGGAAATTATTCATTTATATGAATTGAAATAATTGAATATATGTGATAAATTTGACTTAGTCAATAGTAGTTGAAAGAGGATTATAAAATGATCCAAAATACCTATTTGTATTTTTATAGAAGGATCATGATTAAAGTTTGCTATGATTATTGTTGAAACTCTTGAAGAGATCAAAATATGTTTCCCCAAAAATTTCCCTCACTCATGATTTTCAAAAGAATGGTGGTATGAATGCTTAGCAATACATTCAAATAGTCATTTGAAAAACTAGTATTCAAGATTGAATACGTAGAATATGAGAAAGTATGTTATGTTTTATGAGGGGGAGTAAATACGCGTTGTACTCTTTTTCTCTTAATTGAGGTTTTGTCCTATTGGGTTTTGCTGGTAAAGTTTTTAATGAAAGAGCATATTATGCATATTATAGATTGTGTACTCTTTTTCCTTCATTAAGTTTTTATCCCACAAGGTTTTTCCTAATAAGGTTTTAACGAGACACATTATCTACCAATGGACATCTAAGGGGGAGTGTTATGAATATCTTATTAAGTGGATGTCCATCATGATCAAGATAAAGTTTTGATGTACTTTAAATTCTAATACTTATTAGAATTAGATTTCTACTTCTTTTATACTTCCTATGCCTATAAATAGAGACTCTAATGAAGCATTGTAATCATCCATTTTAATTGATAAAGTACACTCTCTATTACTTTCATATTTTTTTTGTTATTTATTATCTCTATCTCTCTTTATTTTATAACAGAAATTAATTATTTTATTATTTAAATATTAATTCAATAATATAATGAACAATAAAAGATAATTTCATCAATTCAAATTTTTTTCTCAAAACTTGTGCTTCTATATATTACACATAATTGAACTTTTCATTTAAATAAAAAAATAATTTCATTAAGAATCCTAAACAACAAATAATATATAGACATGGCAAAAAGTACAAACCACTAAAAGTTGTTGCACAAAACCAATGTCATAAAAAAATAACTAAATAGAAGAGATAATTGACAATAAACGTGACATTGGAAGTTTCAAAAATTAACTAGAAATGTATTACCTTAATTAACCACTTGTAACTTAAATCTCTTCAACAATGAACTCCGATAAATTAATTGCCTACAATCATAGGATCCATCCCACTATATTCTCAATGCATGCTCTTCATTATCTTAGAGTTAATTTCACTTTCACTATCAGTCTCATGTGAATCATCATGTTGTTCTATTTTGACAAACTCCTTTGTTAACATTTCTCAATAAAATTAGTGGCACACTTGCTTTGATAAGTCTCGTAGATAGCACAACAAAAACTAAAAGAAACTAAAGTAATATGCTTTGAGAAAAATCATTATGTTTTTAGTTATAAAATTATTAATATAATTTGAAAAAAAATCTAAATGTTTTTAAGGTAAATTTTCAATATTTTTCATAATTTTATTTCATTTAACATCTAGTTCACCTACAAAAAAAAAAAAAACTTATAGCTCAAAAATAATTTTTGTTTAATTCCAATATATATTTGAATTTTATTTTATTAATAATATTTATAAAATTTTACAAATCTAATGATATTTGTATTGTATATTTTTATATAATTATTCTTATTTTATAACTATTTTTATTTGTAGAACTCCAATAGCTTAAATTTTCTAAAATAATTATTTATCCTAATAAAGCAATTAAAATTATTTCTGAATTAATTAATTTTAAAATAATAGCACTTTAAAATATCTAAAATTTTAAAATTCTTTACCTAATTGGGGACTCTAAGGTGTGTTTGTCAGAAAAAATTGAAGGACAAATTCAATTTCAATCAAGGTTTTTAAAATTATAAAAATAAAATTACATTTTTAGGTAAAAATTAATGGAGGATTTTAAAATTTATAAGAAATTTCAAGAGGGGATTTAAGTAACTCAAATACCTCTTCAAATCCCACTTAAAGTGTAACGCCCCGTACCCGAGACCATCGCCGGAGTCGAACACGAGGTGTTAACAGACTTAATTCATTGCTTAAACAGCTCAAACAATTTATTTTAAAATTTCTAGACAAGCTGGCTAACTGCATCATAGTCGCTTAATAATTCATATCTTGAGTTCAGAAACTCGAAATCAAGATCCGTAAATTTTCCCTGAAACTAGACTCATATATCTATCTATTAATTTTTTTTTAGAATTTTTGGCTAGGCCAATTAGTACAGTTTCTTAGTTAAAATCTCCCCTGTTTCAGGGTTCGACTGCTCTGACCTCTGTGTATTACGAATCAGATATCTCTCTGTACAGAACTTCAATGACTATGAAGTTTATTTCTCTTAAAACTAGACTCAATAAGAAATCTGTACATATAAATTATGACATGTAACTATTTTTATAAAATTTATGGTGAATTTCCAAAGTCAGAACAGGGGATCTAGAAATCGCTCTGGCCCTGTTTCACAAAAATTTAAGCATCTCATAAAATATAAGTCATATACCTGTTTCGTTTCTTCCATATGAAAATAAACTTATAATTCTTCAATTCCATATTTTATTCATCATCTAATTATATCTCTACTATTTTTAATGATTTTTCAAATTCACGTCACTATTGCTGTCTGAATCTATTTTATGGTAAATTTTACCTATTTCATGGTTTCCATGGATTAACTAGCAATTTGACATACATAACACCAAATATGATCATAATTAGCCATTCCAATGGCTAATCATTACCAAACATTTTTATACTACTCAATAACCATATCATAAGACCATATATACAAAATGATTATAATGCTATACATGCCATACTCAAAATATACAAGCCATTATGCCAAGATGGTATACAGATAGTGTGAGCGTGCCTCCGACCGTTCCCGATTTCCGAGCTGGCTTGTCAACACTACAAGGAATGAAAAGGAGGGAGTAAGCATTAATGCTTAGTAAGTTCACATGCAAATAGCAAGTAACATAACCATATAAGCAAACATAAAACATCATTTGCATAATCATCACAAAGACATTCATATCATATTTTCATTTATCATCTTACCATATTGTTGTTATATCGATTTTTCAACCCGAGGGTTAAGTACATACCTGTTCAAAGTATCCATTTCACAACACTTACCAATACGTCCCTTTCATCTTGAGTATTTCTCCATTTGAGTAGAACTTTACCCGTTGAACACATCGGAATATAATTCGGATACATGGAAAGTTTGCACATAAGTGCCACATATGTAGCCAAGCTACTATGTAACCCGCCCATAAGCGAACTCGGACTCAACTCAACGAGCTCGGGCGTTCGCATCCATAAGTGAACTCGGACTCAACTCAACGAGTTCGGACATTCGCATCCATAAGTGAACTCGGACTCAACTCAACGAGTTCGGATGCTCAACCATCCCAGTGACATGTCACTTGTATCCTAATATATTCCTAAGGTTCAAACGGGATTTTCCTCGAACATATATCCTTGCCGTCTTCGGTAGAATACCGAAACCAATACTCGGTAACAATTTATATTTAACAAGTAGCTCACATAATTTACATTTTATTCGAAAATAACCACAAAGCATATATTTCATGATAAAAATCAGCATATCATATAATTAACATCAATAACTTAAAAATAAAAATTATGCTACATTATTTACACATGAACTTACCTCGTATGCGAAAATGGCTACTTTTACCATTTCGTCCACAACTTGGTATTTTCTTCATTTTAGCCCGAATTTCAGTTTTCCTTGCTCTATCATTTAAAATATAGTCTAATTAGGACTCACATTATTCAAATTGACCCAAAATCATATTTTGGAAAAATTACAATTTTTCCCCTAAATTTTTGCATATTTACACTTTTTCCCCAAAGCTCGTAAATTAAACTTCAGCCTATTTTCTTATGTTTTATGACACGCTGATCATTTTTCCCTTCTATGGTAACATCAAATTCTCACTCTAACATGTACTTATGACTATTAGGTATTTTTACCGATTAAGCCCTTTTGCTCGTTTTCACTTAAAACCGAGTAGCACAAGTTGTCTAACATAATTTAAAACCTCATATTCTATCATAAAACACCAAAATACACAAATTTCACATATGGGTATTTTTCCAAATATGAACCCTAGCTTGAATTATTGCTAGCATAAGCTTAAT
Organism: Gossypium longicalyx; assembly: GCA_025698465.1. Classification (NCBI taxonomy): domain Eukaryota; kingdom Viridiplantae; phylum Streptophyta; class Magnoliopsida; order Malvales; family Malvaceae; genus Gossypium; species Gossypium longicalyx. Next base: position 81,536,865 of record CM047005.1, on the reverse strand, counting down.
CGAGCTATCGAGACTCCAAAAACGTAAAGAACTTGAAAAAGGGGCTAGAATGGACTTACAATCGAGCTTGGAAGCTTGAAAAACCCTAGCCATGGTTTCTCCTTGCTATATTCGGCCATGGGGTTGAAGATGAGCAAAATTGGCTTTTAATTTTGTATTTTAATTCATTTTACCCCTAAATGACCAAAATGCCCTTACTACTAAACTTTCCAAAAATTCCATCCATGTCCAATTTTTGTCCATAAACTTAGAAATTGGTAAAATTGCTATTTAAGACCTCCTAATTAATATTCCAAAGTAATTTCATACTAAAAACTTCTAGAATGCAAGTTTTGCAACTTATTCGATTTAGTCCCTAATTTCAAATTAAGCATTTTATGCATAGAATTTAAATCAATAAATTTTCACACAATCATGCAATCATATCATAAACATCAAAATAATTATAAAATAATTATTTCTATCTCAGATTTTGTGGTCACAAAACCACTATTCCGACTAGGCCCAAAATCAGGATATTACAACTCTCCCCCCTTTAGGGATTTTCGTCCCCGAAAATCTTACCAGAAAAGTGGTCTTCACTTTTAATCTCATATTCGGTGCCGAAGAACATTCACTTAGACTATACCTCCAATACATCTCTTTAATTTCTCATATGATCTGAAAGCTTACATCTCAACTCTCAACTGTTCTTAAATTTTCAACCCTTCTCAGTTTCCCATGATATCATGACATAAAACTCGGATCTTAACTTGATTAATGGAGACCGGAATTCCAAGAAATCCAACAATCAAAGAGAGCTGAATTTCCATGAATCTGATGAGTAGGAATTCATTTAATACAGATATGATTTATAGATCTCGCCAAACATTTAACAATAGAATACATCACATTTTCCTCTTTCTGCCATGGAAATAATTCTGATATGGCCTCAAGAATAATCCTTCTCATTTCCATCCCAATATCAACACTGACAAGGATAATTTTGATAGATCCCAATGCTCGACTTTAACCCCTTTAACAACTCCGATTTTATGTAACATCGAATGCTCTAAACTATCACATTACCTCTTTGTCTTGAAACACATCACAATTCATACAACAATTATATTATTGAAAGTCGAAGTCTTTACTCAATGTAGACTAGTCTAGTTCAGACGCTTCGGTTACCAATATTCTCATCTATCCGAACTTTGTCAACATGTAATAAACTTTTCAGCTTTCACAAAATGAAAACCTTATCATTCGTAGTGACTTTAACTAATATCAAACTTTTTCTAATAAATATACACTTCTCGTTCAGACTATTTACTCTTTTATCCGTACAAAATGAAATTCTATTATCAGACTTGGGAAAAATAATCCTGAAATAATTGTCACATGAAATCTTTCAAATAGATAATTCATCATACCGACTGAAACTCGCGCTTTTATCACTTATGCCTTTACTGATGTCAAATCCTTACACAGAAATTAGAAAAAATCCCCATACTAAAATCACCACATTATCAATATCAAATTAGAAGTATAGTCATATTTGACATGATTATCACGAGCTGAAGAACGCACTTCAAACACGAGTCATAATTGACAAATTATGGAACAAAGATAACAAGAAAACCGAATAAAGAAATCCAAAATAGAGAAATCCAGAATAAAGAAATCCAGAATAAAGAAACCCAAGATACGATACTATGCAGAAGAATCGAAAACCAAGCCGGAGAATCGAAAACCAAACTCATAGAGAAAATACGGAATACCCCGATAATTCTTCAAAAAAAGAAAGTCCAAAAGAAAACATCATTTAATCCCACTAGAATCAAATATAACAAGAACAATATATCTTCTCATACATATATATATATCGATGAAGCATCAAGTAGAAGAAAGCAGAATCATAATATCATATGTATTCTCTCATCAATTCTTATCGAACGAAATGAAATAGAATACCCGATGAAATAGAGCAATATAAATTATAAACCAGTCAGGACTACCAATGCTTTCATCCAACACCGTGGATTAAAAGACATTCCCAAATAACAAGAATTTCTTTGTAAGATCAATAGCCATAGAAATATTTTCGAGAACGGGTAAACACATAGAACATCTCAAAAGAGATCGCTAAATCTGTCCGACCATAACCATCACACTCGAGATAGTTCACATTTCAAATATCATTTCCCCAACTAGTTACACGTCACAAACTTCATATTAAACCATTCACTAAAGAAGGCGATTCTGAATAAATTTCGATTTACACTTTTCTCGACCTTGCACCTGAGTAATTCGATTTACCAAGGAGAATTCCTTTTCTAATTGGAACAGTGCATAATTCCAATAATCTTTACGTCAATCCGATACTTTACTGGCTCTGACTTTACTTATCAGCTCATTTTCAATCTCTCGATCATACTTATAATTATTCTATCCTTGAACTCTTTGGGTTCTCAACCGGAAACTTATTCAATACAAATCTCATGAAATTCCATTATAAGTACCATTTCGGTAAGGGGGAGGGGTTGTAGGACCTCTGACTCGACTTTCTTATACATACACATATGACACAACTTCCATCATCATAACAACATCATCAAAATCATGTCATTCATTCATGTTGGCTTACACCAATTTTCCTATTGTCCCATTTAGACAATATACTTATGCATACATTCTATGTTTTCTAGATAGCTTTACTTATCCATTCATTTAATTAAATTAAGTCATGCTCATGACATCATATAAGGCCAAACAAACATAGATATTTGCACCACAATCATAACTTTCATTTCGTGCATCATCATGTACATATCATTACAATCATATAATTCAGTCCAACAATTTAACATAGATAAGTTCATTTCATTATAATCATTTATCTCATAAAAATTATATATCATTAGCATTCATCAACATTCGACGTCTAAATCAAAATAAGGACATTTTCATTCGTATCATAATATTATGACTTTTATTCATACCTCTACTACTTTCTATTTATTCCGTTCATCTTATCAAGTAAGCCATATACACTACATCATATGAGCATTAAGCAAATATGAATATTTATCACATATGTATCATAAACCTTTATTCATATTTTTCTAAACCGATACTTATCATAATCATAATTTTACTCAAATACCTTCACATAACGTTAAACATGGTCGGCGCAGCTCGGTTGGAGAGTACCCTGTCTAAATAAGACGGTACTCATACGCGTCGGAAGACATCACACTATCACAGATCAGTGGCATGTATAGCTAAACTTTTACACATGCTAGGTTAGTTCGAGAACCGACTAAACCTGCTCTGATACCACCAAATGTAACGCCCCGTACCCGAGACCATTGCTGGAGTCGAACACGAGGTGTTAACAGACTTAATTCATTGCTTAAACAGCTCAAACAATTTATTTTAAAATTTCTAGACAAGCTGGCTAACTGCATCATAGTCGCTTAATAATTCATATCTTGAGTTCAGAAACTCGAAATCAAAATCCGTAAATTTTACCTGAAACTAGACTCATATATCTATCTACTAATTTTTTTCTAGAATTTTTGGCTAGGCCAATTAGTACAGTTTCTTAGTTAAAGTCTCCCCTATTTTAGGGTTCGACTGCTCTAACCTCTGTGTATTACGAATCAGATATCTCTCTGTACAGAATTTTAATGACTATGAAGTTTATTTCTCTTGAAACTAGACTCAATAAGAAATCTGTACATATAAATTATGACTTCTAACTATTTTTATAAAATTTATGGTGAATTTCCAAAGTCAGAACAGGGGATCTAGAAATCGCTCTGGCCCTGTTTCACAAAAATTTAAACATCTCATAAAATATAACTCATATACCTGTTTCGTTTCTTCCATATGAAAATAGACTTATAATTATTCAATTCCATATTTTATTCATCATCTAATTATATCTCTACTATTTTTAATGATTTTTCAAATTCACGTCACTACTGCTGTCTGAATCTATTTTATGGTAAATTTTACCTATTTCATGGTTTCCATGGATTAACTAGCAATTTGACATACATAACACCAAATATGATCATAATTAGCCATTCCAATGGCTAATCATTACCAAGCATTTTTATACTACTCAATAACCATATCATAAGACCATATATACAAAATGATTATAATGCTATACATGCCATACTCAAAATATACAAGCCATTATGCCAAGATGGTATCTGAGATAGTGTGAGCGTGCCTCCGACCCGTTCGATTCCGAGCTGGCTTGTCAACACTACAAGGAATGAAAAGGAGGGAGTAAGCATTAATGCTTAGTAAGTTCACATGCAAATAGCAAGTAACATAACCATATAAGCAAACATAAAACATCATTTGCATAATCATCACCAAGACATTCATATCATATTTTCATTTATCATCTTACCATATTGTTGTTATATCGATTTTTCAACCCGAGGGTTAAGTACATACCTGTTCAAAGTATCCATTTCACAACACTTACCAATACGTCCCTTTCATCTTGAGTATTTCTCCATTTGAGTAGAACTTTACCCGTTGAACACATCAGAATATAATTCAGATACATGGAAAGTTTGCACATAAGTGCCACATATGTAGCCAAGCTACTATGTAACCTGCCCATAAGCGAACTCGGACTCAACTCAACGAGCTCGGGCGTTCGCATCCATAAGTGAACTCGGACTCAACTCAACGAGCTCGAATGCCTAGTTACATCTCACGAACTCGGACTCAACTCAACGAGTTCGGACATTCGCATCCATAAGTGAACTCGGACTCAACTCAACGAGTTCGGATGCTCAACCATCCTAGTGACATGTCACTTGTATCCTAATATATTCCTAAGGTTCAAACGGGATTTTCCTCGAACATATATCTCTGCCGTCTTGGTAGAATACCAAACCAATACTCGATAACAATTTATATTTAACAAGTAGCTCACATAATTTACATTTTATTCGAAAATAACCACAAAGCATATATTTCATGATAAAAATCAGCATATCATATAATTAACATCAATAACTTAAAAATAAAAATTATGCTACATTATTTACACATGAACTTACCTCATATGCGAAAATGGCTACTTTTACCATTTCGTCCACAACTTGGTATTTTCCCCATTTTAGCCCGAATTTCAGTTTTCCTTGCTCTATCATTTAAAATATAGTCTAATTAGGACTCACATTATTCAAATTGACCCAAAATCATATTTTTGAAAAATTACATTTTTGCCCCTAAACTTTTGCATATTTACACTTTTTCCCCAAAGCTCGTAAATTAAACTTCAGCCTATTTTCTTATGTTTTATGACATGCTGATCATTTTTCTCTTCTATGGAAACATCAAATTCTCACTCTAACATGTACTTATGACTATTAGGTATTTTTACCGATTAAGCCCTTTTGCTCGTTTTCACTTAAAACCGAGTAGCACAAGTTGTCTAACATAATTTAAAACCTCATATTATATCATAAAACACCAAAATACACTAATTTCACCTATGGGTATTTTTCCAAATATGAACCCTAGGTTGAATTATTGCTAGCATAAGCTTAATCGAGCTCAGGGACTCCAAAAACGTAAAGAACTTGAAAAGGGGCTAGAATGGACTTACAATCGAGCTTGGAAGCTTGAAAAACCCTAGCCATGGTTTCTCCTTGCTATATTCGGCCATGGGGTTGAAGATGAGCAAAATTGGCTTTTAATTTTGTATTTTAATTCATTTTACCCCTAAATGACCAAAATGCCCTTACTACTAAACTTTCCAAAAATTCCATCCATGTCCAATTTTTGTCCATAAACTTAGAAATTGGTAAAATTCTATTTAAGACCTCCTAATTAATATTCCAAAGTAATTTCATACTAAAAACTTCTAGAATGCAAGTTTTGCAACTTATTCGATTTAGTCCCTAATTTCAAATTAAGCACTTTATGCATAGAATTTCGTCACGAAATTTTCACACAATCATGCAATCATATCATAAACATCAAAATAATTATAAAATAATTATTTCTATCTCAGATTTTGTGGTCACAAAACTACTATTCCGACTTGGCCCAAAATCAGGATATTACATAAAGATGCAGTTTTTCAAATTTTATTGTTTCTTATTTAATGTAAAACATATGTTCCCATTATAAAATAAATAAAAATAAAAAACTTAAACTTTAAAATATAAATTTTATTTAATTTTAATATATTTTTTAAAAAATTGATATTATTAAAAATATTTACAATTTTAATAGTATCCATATTACTTTTTTAAATATTTATTTATTTTTAACATCATTAATTATTTTATGATTATTTATTTAACTCATGAAATTCTAATAATCTATTTTTTAAAACAATTATTTCCAAGCAATACAATTATAAGTATTTTGAAAATCTTCACAATTTTAAAAATAGGTTGTTTATGGTTTAATGCAATGTTTTTTTAGACTGAATCGGTGGTCGAAGTGGTTAGGTCACCAATTCATCGGTTTAATTGTTCAATTGATCCAACCAGTTTGATTAAAAAATTATTAAAAATTTAAAAAAAATATTTTTTAAAAATATTTGGTTCAAACGGTTTGTACCAATTCCCGATCTAATCAATTCAGAGTCACTCTTCAAACTAATACCCCGACTTATTTTCGGTTCAACTAATCTAGTTCGATTCGAACAACATTGGTTTAATGGAATTAAGATATTGTCTTTCTAGCCCAATTCCAATTAAAAGTTCCTAAGCAGGACTAAAAAGCCAAACTGGTTGTTCGGCCTCATAGAAAATAAATATATTCACATTTTTTGTATTAAGGGTTAATGCATTATTTGATGTCTAAATTTAGTTATTGTTTTCACATTGGGCATGATTTATTTTTATTTTTTTTGTTTAAGGGTGTGAAAAAGTCCAACTTTAAAAAAAAAATTTAAGCCTCTCTGTTTTTTTTTTTTTGCACTCAATTGAACATTTGAACTTTAAAAATACATAAAAAATGCCCTCAAATTTCTTAAAAAAAATTAAACCTCTGTTTTTTTTCACTCAATTGGGTACTTGAGCTTTCAAAATGCATAAAAAAAAAACCCTCAAAATTTTTTAAAAAAGCAATGAAGCCCTTGCTCTTATTAAAAATTAGAAAAAAAAATTATGAAAAATAATAAATTTTAGAAAAATTATTAAATTTTAATAAAAATTTTAAAAAAATAATTTTTTAAAAATTAGAAATTTTTATATAAAAAATAAAAAATAAAAAATTTTAAAATTTTATAAAAATCATAAAAAAATTAATAACCCGTAAATTTTTTTAATTAAAGTCATCAGATGTTGCAACACAGCGTGACATGTGGCGAAAAATGATAAAAATAAAAATCAATAAAAAATATAGAAAAATTAAAAATGCTTCTTTTCTTTTGGTACGATAATTTTTATAATTTTTTTTACGAAATTCATATTTCTTTACATTTTGTATAATTTTCTTACGATTTTATAAAATTTTATAAATTTTTAAGATTTTTATAAAATTTTACAAATTTTTAATTTTTATGATTTTTTTTCTAATTTTTAATGTTTAATTTTTTTTAAAATTTAATAATATTTATAGCTTTTATTGATTTAAATATTTTATAACTTTTAAAAATTTTTAATACAAGTAGGGGCTTAATTGCTTTTTTTTTGAAAAAAATTGAGGGCTTTTTAATGTATTTTGAAAGTTCAAATACCCAAATGAGTGTAAAAAAAAAGGGAGTTTAATTGCTTTTTTTGAAAAAGTTTGATGACTTTTTGCACCCTTAAGCCATTTTTTTAGTTAAAGTTATAGTTTATGAAATTGACAATTGTTTTCACTTTAGGGCTTGAACTTTATTTTGACCAAAACTTTTTTTTGAGAAAATATCATATACTCACTTGGATTAAAAAAAAAATTCAAGCCCCAATGTGGGAAATAGAATTGCCAAGTTTAAAGATTAAATTATACCAAAAAAGAGTTGAAGCCTCAAATCTAAGAGTAATTATCAACTTCAATACCAAAATAATACATTAACACTTGTATTAATTAATGTTTTGGTTTTAAATAAGTTGCCTAACAATGTGTTTGTTTCATTGAAAACATCTTCCATAAAATGAGGGACAATAATGAATTATTAAATAATAATAATTTTTTAAATTTAAGATATTTAAAAGATTATTTTAATATTTTTATAAAATTTAAAAACCTTAAACCTTAAATACTAAAATCCTAAAATTAAATTCCAAATTAAAAACAAACCAAAAAACATAAAAAAAAAAAAAATCCATGGCTCAGCCTTGTCCATAAGTTGAGCTTATCATTTTCCATCGTAAATATTGCTTCCTCAAGCGCATGCCCCCTCCGTTGCTTCTAGCACCTTCTCCTTTGTCCACCTCGTTCCCAATTAGATATGATGCAAATCTTTTGAACGATTATGTTAATATAATAGCAGAGCAGGGTTGAAGTACATGGAAACCAGTGACATAATTTAACCATGCATTAAATTATAGATTTGAGAACAAATTCTACAGAGATCGCAATTGCAATATCCTTGTCAACATAGATGGTTTTCATTTAATTCTAGCTACAATAATTTTATTATGTAAGCTTCATAATTAGTTGAATTTGTGTTTAATCATGATATATGTTTCCTGAACTTGGTCAGATTTCTTTGGTGCCACAATTCTACCATGGCTGGCCTTCTTTCCAAATTCCAATGCATGAATTGAGAGATGTTTAGCTGCTGATTTCTGCCAACAAACCTTGTTTCATGCAAACACTAAACTTCTCCTTAAACCTGAAATTTAGCTAGGTTACCTGTCTGTTTCTCCAAGTCTTTTTATCAGTCCAGGTAGCTTCAGAATGGAGTTTTCCTTACCAAAGGAGATCAAACTTCATAATGGAGCATAGATGGCACCTAATCTACCGAATCCTAAATTTGTTTTGTTTATGGTTTGACTGTTAACAAGTCCTAAGTGGCCCAGGTAAAGCCACCTGTCTCTCCATTATTAGGAATAGGAGCACAACATTCAGTATCTTAAAAGTCTTTCTGTTAAAATCCCACATCAGTAAGTCAGCGTGAAAGAAAGCGAGAAGCAGCTTTTAAAGGAAGCCGACTTGGACAAGAGAAGGCATACCTTTCTCGGCCTTTTGGCTAAGATCAAGTGTAGTATCTGTTCTTATCAGTTTAATATCTGATACGTGGGCCATTGGTCCACATGATATTAAATTTATTTTTTAAGGGGGAATGCCCACCACAGTAGCTTGCTACTGGGGCTTTCGCGCGTCGCCCAAGCGTTGCACTATTGCTCGGGCCTGGCGCACCCCACCCAATACCAGTTTAAAGTTTGAGTCTAATGCTTTAAAGTTTAGTCCATTATGTAATTGCTTAAGTAACGATGTTTATTTCACGAGGTATTTGTTCAAGTTCTCTTTGACTCTGATTTTCTCTTTTGCCATAGCTTCTGATCCTAGTTCTCTTCAGGACTCTTTTGTGCTGCTGCATTCTATCCTCGCTTTCTTCAGGACTTTTAGCACTCAAGGATGCCAAAAATGGTCCTATGTTCGCCCACTTAGTTTTTATCTGTAGTGTTTATAATCTCTATGTTTTGAAATGCATAGTGTGTGTCAAGTGTCAACTCACACTTCCATCATTCACGCTATATCTGTTAATTACTAGTTCTGCAAGGACCCAAAGCATGTCCTTTTCAGGACTCAACATGCTTGGAAACACATCAAATCAACTAGGATCAAAAAGTCACTCCTGTCAATAACAAATGCCAGGACTTAATGCTCTTGGCATATCTTTGGCTCGAATTTATTACGCACCTTATGACCTAAACCCTCCTCACACTCACCCTCGGGCCAATGAGATCTTAGTAGTTCTAGAGTCGCACTCTATATGGCCTTTGTCACATCCAACCTAAAGAACCGTTTCATTGCTAAAGTGCTATACCATGGAGATGCTTAGTCCCTATTGATCTATTCAATTCCAGTTCAACATAGGTAAAACTAATGCAATTGCCTTTGCTGGTCTTAACAGCCAGAATCCAAGTATGATTGCTATTGCAAATGTAGTGTTCAAATAAAAAACTCCTATTAATCCTGATGTTTTTGCCAAGGCTTTCCAGCTGGATAACGATGTTGTTACTTATCTTCAGTCACGGTTCTGGTGGAAAAACAACTTGAACATTGTTTTCAACAGACTTGCAGTCTTGAAGTATGTTATGAATAGCTTTAGTATTAGTAGACGGTAGTTATGTTGTTAAACAAGATTAGTTAAACGGTTAATATTGTTAGTTAATAGCAGCAGCTGTATTAAATACACCCCTCTAAACTCAGTTAATGATATGATAGAATTCTTTTTTTCTCGTTATTGCTGTTGTTAACATGGTATAGAATTTTTTTCTCTCTTTTCTTTCCATGGCCACAGAAACCATTCCAGATGCTATACTAGTGGTTGATATGTCTCGTCACTCCTCTAACACTAGGGAGGCTGTTCATTCACAAGGACCTGGCAGTCTCTACGTGATGGTCGCTAAACTAACTAAAATTCGACTAAGGCAAGCGCACCTATCGAACAATAATATAGTTATGGTGAGACCGTAAATATCGTATCCACAAGGACTAAAAGTACTAGTCATTACTATCTTTTTATTATCTAGCCTAAGAATTAAAGGATGTTTTTAAACTAAAACTAATTATCTAATTAACTAAGATTGCGACAGAGATTAAAGTTAGAAAATACTTTTGGAAAACTGATGGAGAAGACAATACCAAAGAAAGAATCCACCTAGACTTCACTTATTACTTTCTAAATCAGATAATTTATTCACTTGTCTTAATCCGTAGAAATCCCTGATTTATGTTAATATCTCTTTTGAGACTAAAAACAACTGACTCTAAGTTGATTAATTGAAATCTCTTTCTAATTAAAACCCCTATTGTCGCATTAACTCGATCTATAGATTCCCTTATTGAATTGACTCTAATCTGACAGATTTATGTTGTCCTATCTCTAGGATTGCATGCAACTTCGTTTAATTATGAAAGATCTACTCTTAAACAGGGATTTTTGCTCTACTGAATAAGCACACCAAAACCTGAATTAATATCTTGGAATATTAAAGCAAGAATTAAAACTCACAATTAAGAATAAGAACAAGTATTTATCATATAACTTAAATAATAATAAGATCAATCTTAGGTTTCATCTCCCTTAGGTATTTAGAGAGTTTAGTTCATAATAATGAAAAGTATCTTAAAATTGAGAAAACAACAAAACATAAAGAAACCCAAAGAACTTCTGAGGAAATTAAATGGAGATCTTCAGTCTTGAAGTAGATCCTGCTTCTGAGCTGATTTCGATGGCTATCATTAAGTGTTTTCTGCCTTCTACTCTGTGTGCCCCTTTAATCCTCTTCTAGGGTGTTTATATAGGCTTCAGAATGCTTCTAAACCCTCAAAAGTAGCCTTTTTCGAGAAGAATTAGACTTGGGCTCGTCAGGGACACGGCCGTGTGCCACGCCCATGTGAAAGTGCTCAGGCCGTGTGCAATTCTGACTTGGTTTAATGTCAACACGGACATGCCACACGGGCGTGTGGATCACCCGTGTGGAAGTGCTTAGGCCGTGTGAAATACTGAATTAGGCCAATTTGTCCTTTTTTGGCTCATTTCTCGCTCTTTTTGCTATCCTAAGCTCTCCTGAGTATAAAACATGAAATTAAAGGATTCAATGAAACTAAGGAAAAGTCATCCATAAATATGCCAAGCATGGGGTAAAAATATGTATATATTATAGTTTATCAAATATCAACACTTAAGCATTTGCTTGTCCTCAAGCAAAATCCTCAACTCACAATTGAAATAAATTCTTCTCAACTTATAATTCTCATCAATAATGTTTGAAATAATTCACAAGTAATCATACGTTAAGAGCTTAACTAGAAGAACATTAAAGTATCAAACAATCCAGATTGAGCATTTCAATTATAAAATCATAGGTATCCCTATTTATCTAAGTAATCACCTTTAATTTCAAATTGACAAGGTTGACATCCTCATTAATGATTCACTCAAATCACTCAAAGTGTTTAAGGTTCAACAATTAAGTACTCAATAGTCAAACATGAAAAGTTATTACCATAGGCTTGCATGAAAATCAAATCTCCACCACTATAAATGAGATGATACACAAATCAAAAGGTCTTTAACCGGGTTGTAATGGGGCTTGGGTTAAAGGTGTGGATAAAGGCTGCAAAAGAGGGTTAGAATCGAGAGTAATTTAATAGATTACCATACTTAGACAAATGAAGCTAATTGCTGAATTACAAAAAGTGTCAGAATTTGAACTATCAGAAACTAATGATGTGAGCTTTTTCTCAATCAAACTAATGATGTGAGCTTTTTCTCAATCAAACAACTTTAACTTTTCCAAACTCTTTAGAACAATATGTAACTGAATGAATATAAATATATGTTTTTTTTTCAAGAGTAAGAACACGAACAATAATGAAAAGTACATAATAAGAAATAATTCAGGAACTGAAATGAACGAACATAGTTAGGTAATTAATCAAATCAAATCTCGATAAAAAGGGGGTCAATAAAAAGGGAGAAATTCTTAACGAATCAAAAAGGATTAAGTTGTGGGTAACATTAAGGGGAAAATCAAGAAACAACGGTTAGGGCTCAAAGGGGTTCACTAAGGGTCAATTATGTGGGTAGGCTTTTTATGGGGTAAGTAGGTTCAAACCTAAGTGCCTTTATCATCTCAGTGTATCAAATCAAAGGTGTGGTCTTGACATGCATAATTGAAGCAAGCTCTAGAATAACAAATCAATGTTGACACACTTATAACCAATAAAATAAGTGAGCAATAAAGATATATGCTCTAAAAGGCTCAAAATCTCACGAAAATTATGAGTATTTGATGTTAATATTGCGAATTCAAAATTTCAAGATAATACCTCAATTTAGGGAAACAACCTAGCAATTTTACTTCTCAAAAGTCAACTTATCATGCTTGATTCTCTAATGTTTAAAGTTTAAACAATCAATGCACAGTTACCTATGATTTAATTCAAAACATATCAATAAAAATCATAAATCAATCAAAATTCATTCTAATAGTGATATGAGAAAATTATTTGAGAATAAGATAAAAATTCAGAGATTTTCTAATAATCACATAAATAACCTCTCAACACTTAAGATGTACACTATCTTCAATGTATAAAGATAGATAATAGCAATATAAGCATGATACAAGAAGAGAGGGAGAGAAGCGAAACTGTCCTGAATATTTGGATGAAATCTTTGGAAGAGCGAAAGCTAGAATTGTAGATAATGCTAATGAAAGGCATGACTCGGAGTTACTAGTAAGAAAATAAACACAACTGTGAAAAAGAAGTAAATGGTCACTCGATAATAATCATAAAGAAAAACATAGGAAAAAAACAAAAAAAAAAAACATGAGTCTTCAAAAATAAATAAAAGATAAAATAAAATTAAAATGAAAATAAAAATAGTAATAAAATAAAGAGACTCAAAGGAGAGATGTAGCGGTGGTGGCAACAATAAGAATATGGTTCTTAGATCCCCGATCGAAGATGGTGGGAATACGAAAATGGAAAGAATAGGGGTGGACCCAGGTGTACATGGCCTTCACCGACGTTTTGAAATTTCAAAGGAGCATAAGCGTGTGGGGCAAGGCGAAGCGATTACGCGTGAACCACGGTCTTCAAGGATCGCCAGTCAATGGATTAATGGTCGTCCGAATATGGCAAAGTCGAACGACAAGCAAGGCCTATATCACCAGTCAAAAAGTCAAGAAATTATTTCCAAAAGTATGACAAATCTAATGCTATCTCTTTTGGTTTAGGAAGACAAAACATACAAAATATTGAATCAAAGCATCACTTTTTATTACTCGACTTCATTTTTATCCATCGTTACTGCTCCATTAAATTCAATTAATTTGGTATTAAATATGATGTGCTTATAAACATATGATGAACTCATCACCGCTAAGCATAGTCTTAAATGTACTTCTATTTATTCATGTTTGTCCTCTACTTTTTTTCTCCCCTGTGATAATAATTTTGTATTTCCATGCATATTGAAAAAAAAAGAAAATCCGTTATAACCTTCATCGTCTTCATCCTAGTTTTTTTTTTTTTTTTTTTTGTCTAAAAATGAAAGTTTTAAGTTATTAATAAGATTGCTTATCAAACATTTAATTGTTCAATTAACAGCTTTTTAACTTAGTTTTCTTTTTAAAGTTAACATTGTTTAGTTAAAATGAAAAGGTAATATCTAATTTTATAAATACTCGCAACAAAGAAGAATAGACATGTTGAATGTTTTTGTACATATACCTTTTAAGGAGATTCATTTTCCTATTTATATGATACGGTTTTTATACATGTACCCTATTCTAAGATTAATACGTATTCCTTAAATATGGATTCGCTTGTATAATGATACAAACTCATCATGTGGGATGCGAACTCATATTAGCGAACTATATAGACCATCACAACTGGATCGAGTCGGTCTCAATCGGATTGCAAGTCAGTAATAGCAAACACCATAACAAAACCAATTAAAGAAATAACAATTAGACAAACAATTAAACCTACAAAGTATACGAAGAAGCCTGCGAGTACAAGAGAAGATTAAGGAGATTATACAGTCAAATAGATAATATAGGAGACATGCTTGTGTAATTTGTCCAAGTTTTAAGGATTTTGGTCCAAGCCCTGCCTTCACATCATCCAAACAACAATTTGAAATATTAAGAATAGAGACAGTAAAGCGGAAACAGTTTTGCCTTGTCACCTGCAGAAACCAAAGCTTCATCAATGTAGGATACAGAGGGAAAAAGGAGAGGAGATACATAGTTAAAATAAATAAACAAATAAAATGATGGAAAAATTAAAAGCTCCCAGATCTTTCACTTTCTTTTTCTTGCAATATTTGATACTAAAACTCCTTCAATTTATTTCTCAGGGGAAAGATTGAGAGTAAAAACATACTGAAGAAGCCTGTGGAAGAAAGAAAAACTGCCAGGATGATAAAACGTTGCAAACTTCGCGACCCAGAACTATATTTATAGACAAATTATGCTGGCGTTAGATGGTTGACCTTTTGCAGGCCCGCTCGACTTAAAATTTAGACCAAAGAGTGAAACAGCGTATAAATTAAATATTTTAAAAAGAAATGTTTATGTTAGATTGTGTGTATTTAGGTTTAATAAAAGGAGTAAATTTTGAGAATTATATTTCGAGGTATTCATGAATACCATCAATAGGACTCATATACTTTAGGTAAAGATATAAATTCAAATATGTTAGTGTTGAGTTGCTAGGAACACGGTTATGTAGTTTCAATTTCTATTGGGCTTTACTTTTGGATTCTGTAGGTTGGTTTTTGGTATGCTGTTCACACTAAAATTTTGATTGTTGGATCAATACATTGAAACTTATTAAATATTATTAAATATGATTTCATTAAGGGACTCATCCATTAATCCCTCTCAATCATGGCACTTCGATTTTTTCACAAACTCCAGAAAACGTAAAACAAGACAAAGTATCACAATATTAATTGTGCTTGCTTGAACTGTCCTCATGACCTCCACCACTTCCGCCAACAACAGGGCGGCTCTCGTTCAGCGCTTCGGTGAAGGCCCCTGTAGCTTCGTCTATCATGGCCATGGTTGCCTGTTCAATGTTGAAATCATTATCAGTTACTGCTTTAATGACCAGGTTCACCAAGTCATCAACCATTTCTGTCTTTGCCTTTAAATCCCAAATCACTCTCTTCAGCTCTTCGAGTGAACTCTCCACAGATAGTAGCCTCGCCTCGATGCCTATTTCCTCTCTTGCAATGTCCCTAGAACTGCCATGATGCCCTCCGTCATTTCTTGCAGCAGTGCGGCGGCTCCCGGGAGATTGAGCCCCGTTCGGCGCTTCAGTGAAGGCCTTTGTAGCTTCGTCCATCAACACCATGGTTGGCTGGTCAATATGGTTGAGATCCTTATCAATTACTGCTTTAATGACCAGGTTCACCAAGTCATCAACCAAATCTGCCTTTGCTTTTAAATCCCAAATCACACTCTTCAGCTCTTTGAGTGAACCTTCCACAGATAGTAGCCTTGCCCCGATGCCTATTTCTTCCTCTGGTATTTTTGCTAAGTCAGCTTTTACGGCCTTCACTAGACCCTGTATTGAACAGCAGTCATAGAAAATAAATAAATTTATATTAATGTAAAACAAGCAAAATTGCTAGCTCTTTAATTGACATGAATAATTAGCATTAGATTATTCATAAATGGAAAAAAGAATGGGCAAGTTGCCTGCAGGTAGTTCCAGTCCTAATCGAATCTCATTGATCTTTGCATGAAAGGGATCTTACCTACCCAGACCCCTCTCGCTCTCTCTCTGTCTCTCTCTCTCTCTCCCCCCTTGGGTCACATCTGTTTTGTATAAATTTTCGGGTGGTCAAAAGTCCGACCTGTTGCTGTCTGGCCATTTCTGTTGTTTCTTCCTGCTGTGATGTGGGATTTAATGGTTTTGCTTTTCTGGCTGTATCTTCGGAGGGATTGAAGAAAACTCCGAGAGAAGAGGTGAAGTTGATAGCCTCCTTTGTGGAGGAATAGGGGCATGCTCAAGTTTCAAGTCAGGCAAGGGTGTGAATTCAAAAGCACCAACGCATAAAGGCTGGGCGAGGGCATGTGAGCCGATATATATAAAACCATAACTCTGAATTTCCCCATTTCACTATACTAAATTTGTAATTTAGACTCTTTATCATAATATGTACTTTCTAAACAATTGTTGGTAAAAGGATATATCTATCTCGGACATTTGACTAGGATCAAATATAATGATTTGCTCTTTATCAGTTTAAGGTTATAATATATATATATATATATATATATATATTACCACCATAAATTTGTATGTTTAATCTTATTAATTAAAAATATTTTATAAATTTCCAACATTACTCAAAATATATGAAGAGAGGAAATAAACAACTCTCACTTCTTATTAGTCAGCCCCCCCGCGCAAACGAAAGAATCTTTTACTGTGTTACATGTAAATATCTAGTAAAAGCACACACTAAAGTCTGCAGATATTCATCCAAAAATCTAGTTGTACATTCAAAGGCAGTGGTGACTAAGAAACACTTGAAAAAGGAAAAACATAAGACCTGATTGGAATCCAACGAAAGTGATAGATTGCAAAAAAGCGTTTGTGTGTTTGCTTATGAAAAAAAAAATGGAAAAAAGAAAATAACAGAGGACGAAGCTGGTGAGAAGGGTGGTTTGATTGAGAATCTTAGAGAAGGGTATGAATTAGATAATCAAGAGATTCATGATCCAACTTTTTGTAAGACTTCTTTTCTTTTTGATAATGGAGGCTGCTAAGAGTTCAAAACAAGAACTCCTAGTCCCATGAAAGACCCACGTGGTACTTCTCCATTAAAACCCGAAAGGTTTCAAAACTTACCACTAACTCAAATCCAAATATCTATAGTTCAGATCTCCGTTAATGAAATCTTCAAAATCCCAGAAATATTCATCCAAGAAGCAGTTGTGTGTGTGTATATATATAATATGTTCAAAGAATCCATTCCCAAAATGGTATATTAAAGGAATACTAAAGGTAAAAGTTTGATTTCTTTATTCTTTGCAACATTTTAATTTTCATCAACAAACACCCCCCACCCCTTCCACGAGTGCTCCCTCTTCGTTTCGCGAATGGTTGGTGGTTTGAGTATCAAATCTAGAAACACAAACCACCCCCTTATTCCACAACAACAACAACAACCCAAACTAAGCACCGTTTTGACATGATTAGTTTCCATGGTGAGTTTAGGGATTGAGAGTAGGACTGGGCAACAACCCAGAACCTAGCACTACAACTGGTTGACAATTAATAGTATTGAGAAAAGGGTCAACAAGGACAAGCTGGTAGCGACGAGCCTGATGATTAGCAGAGTGGATGTGGGCATCGCAAGTGACTGCAGCTGAGGCCCCTGGCCTACTCGCACACCCACACCCTCTCATCACCAGAAGAGACGAGCTTGTTTTTGCCAGGGTGAACTATGGAATCACAACTCAAGGCACAACAACAACGGGGAAATTGGAATTCGGACAAGAGAAGTCGAGATCGGAGAATGTTTTGGTTCGCTTTTCAATCATAGCCCAAGGGTGATTCCAAAGCTTTTTCTACTGAAACTCACCGAAGGAAATCTCACCGGCGCCATCTTTGTCGCAGTTATTTCACGTTTCCAGAAATAACAACTCAAGGCAGTGAGGCACCTCTTTTGAGATCTAGAGTTTTTTTTTTTTTTTTTTTTTTTTTTTTTTGAGATCGAGGGCTAGATTGGACCGATTATTTTATAGGCGAATTGTCACCCAAGATAAGGTTTGTTCCTAGTAAAATTTTGAGGCGGAAATAACAAATCCCCTATCAACGGTGGAACCACGTGGTAGAGTAGTGAAAATTTAGGTCTTAACCCTAAATCAGTCAAAGTCAAAATATTTTAGACATTATATGGAGGGAACAGCAATATTTAGTACTTATATTTAATAATTTGTTTAATTTGGTACGAAATTTTTTTTTATTCTGATTAATTAATTTTTATAATATCGAGGTGATGATATAATACTTTAATTTTATCATCTCATTACTTAATTAAAATTTTTTTTATGAAATATTGTAAATTATAAAACATATAAATCTAAAATTTATAAATATACATTATATAAAAAATTCATATAAAATTATTAAATTTGTAAAAAATTAAAAATATTAAATCAAATAAATTTAATTGTGTACATAATTTAATTTTATTACAACCTAAAAGGTGAAACCCAATTCAATCTTACTTTTAGTAGTCTTAAACTAACATAATTTTAACAAATATACATTAATACAATCTTTTTATCAAGTTAAATATCAATCCACCTAAACTAATCTAAAGTAACTCTAATTAAATTAAAATTAATCTTACCAACCAATGTTAATAAATTAAATATCAATCAATTAAGAATATAGATTTAGCTTTCTCAACATTTAAAAAAAAAATATTTGTCAATTGAGTATTATCTCGGTTGGTATGGGTATTGTTGCCATTGTAGGAAGATGTGAGTTCGAGTGCACTAAAGCACGTTATTATTCTATTTATGAGTTGGGGATAAACTATGAGTGGTTTTAGGCGTTATGTCAAAAATAGCATATATAATCAGAACCTTTAACGAGATTATTTAAAAAAAAAATTATTTAACTCTCTCAAAAACCATACCAAAATAATTTAAAGTACGGATGGATGAAAGGAAAGAATGGAGATGTAGGAAGAAAATATATTTTTTATATTCTTCATGTCCATGTTACATCTTGAACCACAAAAATCCATTCTTTCAAATTGTAATGATAATAGAAGAGAAAATAAGAGCGAAATGTATGGTATTTTAAAATTATATATTTTTTATATGTTCTATTTTATTTCATTTTATTTTCCAACTCTAATAAGTAAATGATGGAAAGAAAATTACTTTTTCTTTCAATTTTTTATTTTTCTTATCAAACACACCTATAAAAAATATTATATTTTTCATCTTTTTATTTTCTACCCCTTCAATTTTTCATCTTCTTAATTTTCTTTTCACTCTACTAAGTAAAGCTTCATTGATACATTCCATTTTAGATTCATACCAATTTACTTATCTTGCAAATTGCACCCTTGTATATTTTTTGTCAATTCCAAATGTTCCTCCAAATACTTGAATCATATCTTTTTCCCATCAATTTCTAGGACTTGACTTCATTTGGTTGTTTTACTTTCTCTCTCTAAAATAAATATGGCTCAAACCATAAAACCATACTAAAATAATGTTTTTTTTTCTCAAGTTGGTTGTAACATCCTTATTGTAATAACCTGTTTTTTAATGGTGTCGAAAATAGTGATTTTAAGAATACAAATTTGATGAGTAAATTTATAAATATTATTATTTAATATTTACGAATCAAATTTGGTATTAAAATAAATTTTGAATTGAAAATTTATGCTATTTGCATGAATAATTAGGTTCAAGTGATATGATCCTAAAGTTAAGTGATTTTAGAAAATGAGGTATCGGGAGCTTATTTCTATAAATTGAGTCATAAATATTTTATTAAATATTTATGGAGTGTTATTAAGGTCGTATTAAATTTTGGGTAAAAAATTTTAATATTTAGGTAATTAATTAAGCGAAAAGGACTAAATCGTAATAGTTGAAAAATTCAATCACTATTAATTTAAAGGTGTTAATTTATTAAGAAAACAATATTGAATAGTCTTAATTGATAAATTATTCATTCTTAAATTAATTTGACAGTTTGGGCTTAAATTTACTTTTAATTTATATGTTTTTTTTTATTAAAATAAAGTAAAAAGGTTAAAATATCAAACATAAAGCCATATTCTTAATTTATTTCCTTTCTTAGACCGAAACGCCATTGTTGGGAGATTGGAGCTTCGGCTTTTGCTTCCCATGCATGTGTATGCTCTTAAGAACCCTTTTTAGTATTTTTTACATTTTTGAAATCGTTGTAGTTTAATCTAGTTAATCGGGGTTAATTTGTTAATTTGTTAAATGTTTAGAATTTTATTATGGATGAATTTGAGATTTTTTTGAAAGTTTATGGTAGAATCTTAAGCTTGGTTGCTAGATAGGACTATTTTGTAAAGTAATTTTTGGTAATTTTAATGTTTAAGGATTAAAATGTGAAATTAGTAAAAGTATGAGGACTTGTTGTAAACGGTAAATATGGGCTGTAATAGGTTCCAAAATATTCAGCTAAACTTGAAATTGAATAAAAATGGTTAATTTACATGTTTTGGGCTTAGGAATTAAACTATATAAAAGTAAAATATTAGAGACAATTTTGTAAAAATGTCAAAAATGACTTAATTGCATAAAATGAATTGATTTTTCTGTTAGAATTAGTGAATTGAATGAAATTATTATTTTAGATTAAGAACGACTAGAAAATCGAGGAGAAGAGAAAATAACCAAATAACCAAATATTAGTAAATTGTTGTTGCAATTTAGTCTGATAAATTCGTATGAACTGTAATCGTTATAATATTATTTAAATTAAATGTTTATTATATTGTTTTTAATGTAAATGAATCAATATATATGAGAATATATCCTGATGCGTCGATCAGAGCACCAAAAATATCTTATCCCTATAAAATAATAAAAAAGACAGTATAAGGGAAGTAGGGTCAAATCCTCATGGACTGGATTTGCACAAATTCCTGTTCCTCAAGATCCCGGGCAGAGTCGTGTCCAAGAAAACCTACGTACCTAGAAAAAAAACAGAATTAAAAGTTTGATTGAATTGAAATTGCGTAAATTGAAATTAAAATTGTAAAGATAAACAAAGTTGAGAAAGAGAGTTTTTTTATAGAGAGATTCCAGCCTCCTTTTATCTCGATCCTCCTTGGGTTCAATCTAGGCTTTTAGGTGATCTTTCTCGAATAGAGTAAGCCAGTTATAGTGGGAGAGGACGCCTACGACCACCAGCTCCACTTATATTTTAGACTTACGATTTAGAGGAACTTGACTCTAACCAACCGTCGCTTTTGTGGGACTGTCTTACACTAGATCATCACTTCTCAATGGCGAATGCCACGCCATTTTGTCTCTTGGGCTCGACAACCACTGACGCAGTAAGCTAATGAACCGGCTGTGCAACCTTCCCAAAACATACAAAGCGATCGCCTTTGCACAAGATGAAAAGATCACTTTTGAAGGGATACGGACGGAAGCATCAGCCTTGTAATGCGAAGAAGCGATGAATACTCATTAAGAAGGCTAAGCACGGATTCTAAGCCTCATGAACTCTTTTTAGAAATCTCGATAACCTTTGGCTAGATGAATTTAATGGCTCATGCTTTTTGGGGAAAAAGAAATAAACTTAATGAAAATGGAATTTTATTGAATAAATGAAAGGAACAAATGCTAAACTTTTTGGGAGAGAGAGTGTTACAAAAAAAGATGAGTGAAATTTGTGTCACTCCTTCCCCTATTTATAGAACTTAAAAAACCTAGTCTATTCCTAACTAAATTCTAAAAGATAAATAAAGATAAAAGCTAAAATTAAATCTAAATAATAATCTTAACAATTATTCTAATATAATTAAAATTTAAATAGAGTCTTTTGTTTATAAAATCTCTTCTTTGCACTTTTGCCCCTAAATCTTCCATACTTTACATTTTTGGTACCATTTCTTTCATATTTCGCACGCTGGCCCATTTTATCTTTAAATTCATGTTTTTTGCCCCTAAATTTTTTTCCCTTTAATTTAATCCCCACAAGATAAAAAACCATAAATAGCTCAAATTAGTAGGATCATGCTCAAAATAAATGTGTAATTAATACATAAAAATATGTCAGTCCAGAGTATTATCATATCTACATTGTGACGAATCGACAGATATCAAGTCTCGGTTGAACCTTAAGAATTCTTAGGATACAAATGACATGTCATTAAGGATTTCATGTTTCGAGTGCTGGTCTTGAATGTCCTACCAATGGCTGAGTCCTACATTGTTTAAGGATTCGCCACAGCTCGTGTGACCAGCATATGAACTTACCAAATTAAATGTTTACTATGTTGTTTTTAATGTAAATGAATCATATATATGAGAATGTATCTACATTGTGACGAATTGTCGGATATCAAGTCCTGGTTGAACCTTAAGAATTCTTAGGATACAAATGACATATCATTAGGGATTTCATATTTCAAGTATTGGTCTTGAATGTCCTACCAATGGCTGAGGTCTTACATTTGTTGAGAATTCTTCACAGCTCATGTGACCAGCATCGTGTAGCTTACATTTTGACCCACAGCTCGTGTGAGCAGACCCATTTCATAGCTCATGTGAGTAATTATGTAAAGGAAAGGTTACGATTATATGTGAAGGCACACTTCATGTGAGCTTTCGCTAGTATACGATGTAATTCTAGATGGTTCAACAAGTAAGAAAAGGAATGGAATAGTAAGTGACTTAATGGAAAGGTTCAAGACTATATGAAAGAGTTGATGCTTATGTAACGTATCTTATGAAATTCTATTTATGATGTAAATGAGTTTATATATGTTGTTGATGGACTTATTAACATATGATGTAAACTCAAAGCATTAGTAATGGTTTATGCTTAACCTCTGAATGGTAAGATTTGGGAAATAGTAAGTATGCAAATGTAATGAAACATGATTGTATGGTAACGATGATGAAATAAATGTTATGTGTATACATGAATGATTTCATATGAATCATGAACAGATGTACTAACTTGTGAGTTTGATGGTGTTATATAGGCTTCGACTAAGCTTAAGGCATTGGTAACGATTTGTACTTATTCTATAAATTTCACTATTGAAATTGTAGGTTATGTTTTAAGTTTATACGAGGTTACTAAACATTCATTGCTTATGTAGTTTTTCCTTTATTTTTTTAGATTATTGAAAACTCGATCGGCTGAAAGCTCGTCGAAGACCTAACATACTATCTAGTGGACAATTTGGTAGTTTTTAAGTAATTTGGCTAAGGTTTATAATGACATGTATAGAGTGATTTGTAATGGCATTATGGTGTATGTGTTAATGGTGTTTTGGCTTGTATAAGCTTTGGAAAGCTATGTTGATTTGGTATACTTTGATGTCTTACCAAATTATGTTGTTTTGATTATTTTAAAGTGATTGTTTTTAATATTATCTTGGCATGATGATGATGGCTTAAAAATGGTTACTTGTGACATATTTTAGTTCATACTTGAATTAGGTTATCATGTATCGAAATGACAATGTTAACATGTATAAGTCTTTTGTGTTGATGGTTTATGGAATTATAAAATGGTTGATTTAGTATGCCCAGGTCTTTGAAAATGATGTTAGTTGATGAACTTATAAAGCTTGTTAAATAAAGTCTTGTTGATTACTTTAGGGTAATTGAAATGTATGGTGTTATGGTATGCTTGTAATGGCTTGAAAGTGATAAATGTGGTATGATTTGGTAGATGTTTGAATTAGGTATTTATATTGTAGTTAAGCATATAATGGAATTAGTCTTTATGCATGGAATTAGGTAATGTTAACACATTTTGGTAAATGGTGTTTGAATGTAATTGTGGTGACTTTGAATGGAATATTGGTTAGGTGATTTAGGTTGTTTGAATTTCCAAGATTATGTGTTTTTGAATGATTTTAAGTCTTTTAAAAGTGTACACAAATGGTATAGTGAGTTATGCATTAAATGGTTGTGAAATGCCTTTGATTATAGGAAAATTTTGAGATCATATGGCTTAGAACGGGTTGTGACATAGTTGTGTGAGGCACAAGGCTTAGCGACATGGCCGTGTGTCATCTGAGGATTTCTTCAGG